>CM038669.1:346636945-347987717 GCA_021605145.1 Aegilops bicornis
TTTTTAAGAAGTCATGAATTTTTTTACAGGTATACATATGCACATTTATTACTTCCTTGAATTTAATTTATTTTAGAATTTGAAATATTTACCTATTTTAATTTTGTTGATGTTTTTGTCATCTCGTCCTTAAGTAAGTGTGCTAGCTTGTTTCAGAGAAATAAGAACATCATCTTAAATGTCAAGAACATTATTTTCGAACATGTATGAACATTTTTCAGTGAGCCATGCATTTTTTGGGGAAAATGTGGATATTTATCTAAGACTCATGACTATTTGTTTTAAAAGATACAAGCATTTTGAATAGGTATTTAGTGCAAAAATAGTTGTATGCATGTCATAATTTTTTTTGTGATTGAAAAAAAACACTTCTTATACTTTGGTCTCAGAAGTAGTATATTTTTTGCGCGAAACACATCACAATTGTAGATAGCTAGATTCTCTCTCTCTCTCTCTCTCTCTCTCTCTCTCTCTCAACACACAACCCTATATGTTCACTTTCAAGGACTGAGCCGACAAATCATAAGACTGATAAAGTCACCACTTGCGTCTCATAATTTATAGAAGCGTTGTCTTCCACCAAAGAACATTACCAAAAAGGCTGGAATATCAAAGTATGACGAACAAAAGCTATATGTAAGTGGAATGAAAACTGTTTTAGGGCCAGTCGATTCATTTGGGACGTCGAATGCAGATACAATGGCTAGCAGCCCTTCTTCAACCTCTAGCCCATTCCACATTCTTCTTTTCCCCTAGCCAAACGTACCACCGGCCACCACTGCCCGCGGCCGGCCGAGCTCCCACGCTAGACTCGCCGCCCCGCCCTCCCTTCAACCTCCTGCCACTGCCGTGCTGCCTTCGCCCTCGGTCAACCCTCTAGCACCGACAATGCCCGGTTTTCTTCCGACGAACTTGCACTACCCCCATACACTAAGATAGATAATGAGGTAGCCTTCTTCGGGGAGCTCACCACCCCCACACCCCTACGATAGATAATGGGATAGCCTTCTTCGGTGGTCTCCTTCCTTTCGTTGTTTCTTCCTTCACGTGAAAATTGACTCATCAAAATTGCGTTTTTAGGCGACTAATGTGCAGCTAAACAGGAAAAGGTAACAAATAAGTAGAACATAAGGGAAGCAAATATTAAAGTGAAAAATGGAGAAAAAAACAGAAACAAGACAAAAAAGGGAAAGTGACTAAAAAAACAATTACCCACATATATAGCTACAACAATTCAGCCATCCCGTATTTCCCCGCCAGGAGCACTCGGGACAATGACTGTTAGTTTTTCTAGGAGTAGTTTGCAGTGCGAGTATAGTAACAGGTGCAGGTGAACGATCGCTTGCTCCAGTCCAAATGGCAAACGACGCAACACCGCAGGGTGTTGACACGAACGGCTGAATTGTTGCTGTCGCGGATCATGACCCTGCACGGCAGTCTGTTCAGTCGACGCGTTCGGGTCTGTCTGCCTCCTTCCGTTCCTCGTTTTCCTTCTCTTCTCCAGCCGCGCGAACGTGTTTTCCCTGCGGTCGGTCGGTTGGTTGTAAGCTCTGCATGCTTCGGTTCAGTGATCGAACGTTTGCTCCTTCCGACGGGTGCCAAACACGTGGTACGTCTGCCCCTTTCTGATCACACTCAAGGTTTGACACACGGCAGGTCTCCGCGAAAATAAGGTGCTGTACTGTACGGCTGTACCAGTATTATAACGCCGGCATACGAATATCCAGCGCTGCAGGCCGACCGATTCCCCGCTCCACTCCAACATGATGCAACATCGCAAGCTGCCAACACGGAAGACGGAAGGCTGTGCTGTTGCTATCGCATGATCACGAGCTTGCATCGGAGGGCAGCTGGTGGTTTCCTGTTGCCATTCTCTGCCTGTTTGTTGAAGGCACTTCCGTTTCTCATTCGAGTACACAAGGAACGCAGGCTTGTCGGCAGAAACGCTTCAGAAATGATGCCGAGAGGTCGAGCGAGTACCCATGCACCATCCTTACTCGTGTCATGCTTTCCTGGCTCTCGCGCATCCGTGTCAAGCAGCTCCTGCTCCACCATGGCTTGCAACACGGCAAGCAATCAAATTAGAATCTCTTGTGCTCTCTCTCTCTCGGCTGACACATTAAGCTGGTCTTAATTTCATCGCAAAATTGTCCATAGCTAACAGCAACTTCAATAGATGTAAAAATAATTAACTTATAAATCTCCGAGGCCCAGAAATCCATCTTCAATAGGTGATGTAGATAAAAAAAATACATCATCCTCTCCTGGAGATATAAAATTCAACACCTGGAGTCTCTATCTATAAAACTGCAGGCCGCATGTCAACCGCGCAACTGCCTTCATTTCATTTCCGCCCACCCGACGGTTGCCCGCCTCCGTCGCCGGTGATTTCTGCCTAAAATTGCCGCCGCCCACCCGTCCATCTCCAACCCTGTTGGTGACGCTCACCTATCCCTGTTGCCTGCCTTGCCGCCGTAGGGACGGCGGCCGCCGCCGATTCGATTCGGAGATCCGCCAGAGCCACGGCTGCCATGATGTCGTCGACGGCGAGGCCGTGGACACCCTGGTGCTTCTACTACCCACGACCCGCCGGTGGTGCTAGGGGAGCCGTGCGACGCCACCCGCCCGTGCATGGAGTCTCCTCGCCACGAGGCTGTTCTCCTGCAGCTTCGCGACCTCCTGTAGCCGCCACCCGCACCAACCATCGCTCATCAACTGTCCGACCCGCCGCCGGCCTATTGCTTCCACCTCGCCCACAACATGTTCGAGCAAATTCCCCCAAGGTAGAAAATTGCGCAAACTTGGTGGTTTTTTTATCAGGGTTGAAGATGTAGTTTGGCGGTGATTTCCACATTGTTGATGATCTCGTGCGACTTCTTTTTCATGGATGATTCCTCAACGGATGAGGAATTTGATTTGACCGAAGAAGAGGACATTGCTATGTTAGTGGCGATGCATAAGAGGAAGAAGTCGAAGCACGGCGGTTCAGTGTATGGCCGTGAGTTCATCCGGAGAGAATGGGTTGAGGCGCACGAGAGGTTGATCCGCCACTATTTTGATATACGCCCGTTTTTTCAGAGAGGTACTTTCAGCACCGGTTCAAGATGTCCACAGATTTGTTCATCCACATTTGCAATGTCGTGAAGTAGCATGATCGACCATTCCAGCAGAGAAGGAATCGTGCCGGTTTGCTTGGACATAGCACTGAGCATAAGGTCACTGCCACTTTGCGCATGATGGCCTATTGAAAGGACATGCGGTGCCCCCATGTGTGGTTTTGGTAATTGATGACATTCTCTATGGACTAATGGTTGCCTTGAGTTTATTTGAAGGTTTTGTCCATAGGCTTTTCTTGGAGTACATGTGTTGGTTTCAAGGAGAGTTTTGTGTCGACCAAGGTGCTATTCAAGGAATTATCCAAAGATTGGTCATGTGAGTGTTGAGCTTATTGCAAGCATGTCTTGAAGAATAAGATTGTGTGATCATTCATGTCCACCTTCAAGACATCATCCAAATGAAGAGAGTTGGAAAGATTCAAGGTTGATCAAGACTAAGTCAAGAGTGAATCAAGTTGATCAACTCACAAAGCGTAGAAGATGTGCGAGAGGGATCAAGTGATCCCATGGTATGGTAAGCATTGTTCATCACGCTTTGTGTGCTAACCCATGTCTTCGTGAGAGTTCTTTGTGGGGTTAGGTTGCGGTGTGCAAGTTCAAGTGATGCATCACGAAGAGATCAAGTGCTTGAAGCTTGCCGTCCATTGTGGTGACAATGAACTTGTGAAGATGAGCGGAAGAGAGGCTCACCCACAGTAGAGTATGGGGGAGCAATCAACTAGTCTTCATCCCGCCAATGCAATCAAGAAAGGTGGTCCAACTTGAGGGAGTCAAGATCGTCATCATCTAGCTCAAGTGGACCATGTGCAAACAAAGGTTTGCCCTTGATAGGTTTTCTATTTTACCGGTCTCTTGTGGAAGACCGGGTTATAGAATCGTTTGCCGTGTACTATCAAGGGGGCTCTCGATGAGTTGCTTGATCGTATCGTTCGTAGAGAGCTCAAACCATTGCATCCTTGCATCATCTTTATTGGCTCTTGTTTGGTTCTTCTCCTTGTGAGATTTGGAGCTTATGGTCATTTTTATGACAAGCTCGAGTTCATCAACGGAGTTCTCATGCATCTTCTATGATGTTTTTGATGTTGGAGGGTATGCGGTTCTTCTCGGTTGGAGGTTTCACTCCTTTGTTTGCTAAGCATACCTCCCCTGCCTCTTCTTACTATAACCAGTCGCTGTTTTGATGCTACTCGTTGTCTTGTTTCAAACAAGCTTGAGTTTGCTCAATTCGGAGCTCATATGAAGAAGTTATGGCAGTTATGGTTTTATTGGAGTATTCTTTGCTTTCGTGGTTGTGGCTTAAGGCTGGTGCCAGCGGTAGTACCGTGACCCTCAGCGGTAGTACCGCCCGAAGCTCAAGGTAGTACCGCTCTCGGGCGGATGTACCGCTCAAGCGGTAGTACCGCTCTCCGAGCAGTAGTACCGCTTGGGAGTTCGGCCGTGTAATACCATTGTCTTGTCCAGGCTACTTCCGCCTCGATTCTCGAGCGAAGTTTTTAATCGGGTTTTGCGGCACTAGTAGCGGCGATGAAAGCGGTAGTACCGCTCTGAGCGGTAGTACCGCTCTTCCCTAGCGGTAGTACCGCTCTGGGGCCGAGCCTTGACCTTCTCTTCAGCAGTAGTACCCATTTGGATAGGAGCGGTAGTACCGCCCTCAGTGATAATGCCGCCCTTCCTAAGCGGTAGTACCGCTCTGTGCAAGGATTTTCGGTGGGAGTAACGGTTGGATTTTCCCCCTCCTATAAAAGGGGGCTTCTTCCCCATTGAACCTTATCCTTTGAGCTCGTGTTCTTCCCCCATTGTTGACCTTCTCCGAGCTTGCTATCTCTCAATCCCTCCATGGATTCTTGCTAGTTTTTGAGGGAAAAGAGAGAGGAGATCTAGATCCACATTTCCACCAATCACTTTCTCCTCTATGTGAGGGGAACCCCTTGGATCTAGTTCTTGGAGTTCTTGGTGTTCTCCTTCTTGTTCTTCCTCTCATTTTCCTCCCTAGCATTAGTTGCTTTGGTGGGATTTGAGAGAGAGAAGGACTTGGCACTCCGTGTGCCCTTGCCATTGCATTTGGTGCATCGGTTTGAGTTCTCCACGGTGATACGTGGAAGTTACAAGTTGAGAAGCTTATTACTCTTGGGTGCTTGGTGCCCTTGAGCTTGTTCCTCTTGGGTGCTTGGGCGCCCTAGGCAGTTAGTGGTGTTCGGAGCTCAATCATTGTGGTGTAAAGCTCCGGGAAGCGTCGGGGTCTCCAATTAGGTTGTGGAGATCGCCCGAGCAACTTGACGGGTTCCGTGACCGCCCCAAGGGTTGCCAAAGTGTCTGGGTTCGGTGACCGCCCCAAGGGTTGCCATTTATGCGGGTTCGGTGACCGCCCTCAAGGGTCCCTTAGTGGAATCACGGCATCTTGCATTGTGCTTGGCGTGAGGAGATTCTGATGGCCCTAGTGGCTTCTTGGGGAGCATTGTGCCTCCACACCGCTTCAAGCGGAGACTAGCATTACAAGGGTGTGAACTTCGGGATACATCGTCGTCTCCAGCGTGCCTCGGTTATCTCTTACCCGAGCCCTTTACTTATGCACTTTACTTTGTGATAGCCATTTTGTTCTTGTCATATATCTTGCTATCACATAGTTGCTTATCTTGCTTAGCATAAGTTGTTGGTGCACATAGGTGAGCCTAGTTGTTGTAGGTTTTGTGCTTGACAAATTAACCGCTAGGTTTATTCCGCATTTGTTCAAGCCTCAACCGTAATTATTTTAAAGCGCCTATTCACCCCCCCCCTCTAGGCGACATCCACGATCTTTCACCTATGATATTCCGGCAAATTTTATTGATGACAATTTGGCGATGGCAGAGAGCACTTCTATCTTCTATGGCAAACAATTTACAAAGACTATGGTAGAAGTGTTTGCTCCATAGTACTTGAGAGCACCCAATGCTCAGGGCACTCAGAGTCTTCTGGAGATGAACAAAGCCTGTGGGTTTCCAGGTATACTTGGGTCCATCGATTGCATATGCACTGAAAGTGGAAAAATTGTCCTAAAGCATGACATGGACACTTCAAAGGACGCTTGAAGGATGCCACCATTATTCTTGAAGACATTGCCGATCAAGAAACATGGATTTTGCATTCATATTTTAGGATCCGACATCAATGTGCTTGACGGTCACATCTTTTTTCTAAGTTAGCCAATGAAGAAGCTCCACCGGTGACCTCAAGAGCAAATGGTCGTACATACAACTATGGGTATTACCATGCAGATGGAATCTACCTGAGGTGGAGTACTTTTGTCAAGCCAATTCAAAACCCCCAAGGTAAGAAAGAACTCTCCTTTCACATTGCTCAAGGGGCGGCTAGGAAAAATATTGAGAGGGCATTTGGGTTTTGCAATCCCAATTTGCTATTGTGCAAGAACCGTCTAGATTCTGGGATCAAAAAACTTTTGATACATCATGACTGCTTGCGTGATCATGCATAACATGATCATTGAAAATAAGCGTGGACAAGATTTGCTTTGCACCTTCTATGATCTCATGGGCATACCTGTAATGCCAATGATAAAAAAAGGAGCGATTCAGACCTTCCATGAAGGTGTAATTCCATGAAGGTGTAAAATGAAATTTTTCAGAAAGACTTGATGAAGGAGTATTGGAAGTGGGATGGCGAAAGAACCGCCTAGTCCATTATTTGTTAGTTGTATTGTGCAAGAAGTTTGTTGTATTTCTGTTGTATTTGATGTTGTGGATTTAATGAATTATGTAACAATTTAAAATTGTGGACTTCAGGATGTTTTTATTTCAAATTATGCGGTTGAATAGCGGCTGTACAGAGCCTCGCGGCGGTCGGCCGGTTTTACATTTTCACATATGCATCATCTATTGAAGTTGAAGTTGAAGTTTTACATCACAAATATATATCATTGGTTGGAGTTATCTTTTTTCAAGATGTAAAATATATTTTTTGGTGATGTAAATGGTACAGCACCTAGTTTTACATCTTTCAATTTACATCTTCTTGTATTCGAGATGTTCTAATCGAGAATCAATTAGGAACAACTCACTCCTAACATGAGTTATTAAAGGAAAGCGCGAATAATCGTTCGAACCGATACGACTGCCAGTTGCTGAAGTTCCTTTATTCTAAGACCTACGGGGCACGAGGCGTGGACGCAGCGGCTTTTTCATGATGACGGTGAACTCGTTCTTCTCGGCGAAGTCCACCTCCTCGCCGGCGACCTCCTGCCACTTGAACTCCCTCACCATGTTGGCCACGAAGTACTCCAGGTGGAGCATGGCGATGCCCAGCCCGGCGCAGATCCTCCGCCCCACGCCGAACGGCATCATCTTGATCTCCCGGTTGCCCGTCACGTCCACCGCTTCGCCCGCGCCGCCTGGCAGGAACCGCTCCGGAGAGAACTCTAACGGCCTTTCCCACTCCCGCTCGTCCCGGCCCATCTCGGCGACCATGAAGTTCACCGTGGCGCCCTTGGGTATCATGTAACCGCCGATCTCCATGTCCTCCGCCGCCTTGTGCGGCAGCACGAAGTGCCCCGGCGGGTGCCTCCGGAGGCCTTCGAGAACCACCGCCTTGAGGTAAGGCATCTTGTGGACGTCGTCCCCGGAGACCTCTTCATGGTCGCCTCCCGTCGTCGCTTTGATCTCCTCGTAGAGCTTCTCCTGGATTTCTGGGTTCTTGACCAGTTCGGCCATGATCCACTGCAGCCCGGTGGAGGTGGTGTCGGTCCCGGCGTTGAGAAATTCGGAGCAGAGGATGACCATCTCGCTGTCGGTGAGCGGGCGGTCGCCCTCCTCGGGGAGCTTGATGTCGAGAAGGGTGTCCACGTACGAGTGCTCGAACGTCGTCTCTTTCCTGGGCTTGCCGCCGCGGCTCTTGTACTCCCGCCGCGCGTTGATCAGCGGCACGAGCAGCTCCTTCTGCCGCCGCCGCATGGCGTGCGCGGTCCGGAGGCGGTCGCGGAAGAGGTGCTTTGTGAGCGACGGAAAGAAGGCGAAGACGGCCATTTTCCTGGTGATGTAGAGCAGCTGGTCGCGCTGCGCGGCGGCGATCGCGCGCACCGCGGGCTCGTCGAGCCGCTCGCCGAAGCACATGAGCACGAGGAGGCAGAACATGGCGTACTGGAACGTCTCCACGACGGCCGCCCCGCCGGAGGACGTGGACGACTCGTCCCGCAGCTTGTCGAGGAGCACGCGGCGCACCCAGGAGCGCGCGGGCGCGAAGAGTCGGACGCGGGACGGGTGCAGCGTCTCGGAGACGAGGTTGCGGCGCAGGAGGCGCCACACGGGCCCGTAGCTGGCGCGCGTGATGGTGTTGTCGTTCTCGCCCATGAGCGTGACGGACGCGAGGGTCGGGCGGTCGGCCAGATCGGCACCGCGCTCGACGAGCGCCGCGTGCGCGAGGCGGCGGTCGGCGACGAAGATGGAGAGCCGGGAGCCCACGCGCAGCGACACGATGGGACCGTACCGCGCGAACAGACGCCGGAGGAGGGACTCCCCATCGGCGGGCGAGTTCGTGAGCCACACCATACTGCCCAGCACCGGAAAGGACGGCGGGCCAGGCGGGATGGGCCGCCGGGCGCCGGCGCCGGTCTTACCGCTGCGGAAAAGGTGGATGGTCAGCGGGAGGGCGAAGAGGATCACGCCGAAGAAGATTCGCCATGTCTCCATGGCGCGTGTGGGTGCTGCTCCGCTTCCGCTCTCACTGGCGCTGGCGTGCCGTGTGGATAAATATGCTTTGGGTCGCCGTCTCCAATTTTAATCTTGTTTTACATCGACTCGATGGCGCTTGGAAAGAAAGGAGGGCACAGAGGTCTGATGAAAAGATCCATGCAACTGTTGCAAAACTTGGGTTACAAGATGGTTACAGCAACTGAATTAGTCAGCATTAACTGGACGTGACACGAAAGACTCGGCATATATAAGAACCGACTAGGGCCAACACTTGGCCTTTATAAAAAGGCCCGTGCTAGGCGCCGGCGGACCGGCCGAAATTTGCCGCGCGGATAGTTGGATTACAGCCTGTCCTGCCATTGGATTTGCACAAGTCATCTTCCTTTTTCTTTTTTCTTTTTGAACAACCAAAGGCGTCAAAGGTGCCAATCTATTGCAAAATCATTCAGAGTTCAAGCAGTTTACATTAAGAGTTATAGTTCCCTGAATTTTCATACATGCACATAATAACTTCAAAGGACAATCTTCTCTTCACGCAATACCCTTTCTTCCGCAAAACATGGGCGCACACTCGCAATTGACCTCTCGTTCGAGCCGCCCCACGCTCACAGCAACAAACCCGCTCCGCCCTGGATTCTTGCAGCATCGGCCAAGCCCGCCGGCCTCGGCATGACGCCACTCCCGCATCCATGATTACCGTTGTAGCCCATTTCATCGTTGTCGTCGTCTCAGCAGCACGTGGTTGCAGTGACCGTGGTCGCAGCAAGCGCAATCGGTGGTTGCAGCACGGTCCTCCCTTCCCCCCTGCGGGTCTCCGTCGCACCATCCACTTGCCGATGCGCGGCCTAGCATCTCTTTGTAGCGTTTGTTGCTGCCCCTCGCTCGTAGTACTTCAAAAAAGTGACATTGCAACTCCTGCGGTCGCCGGTTGTAGCTTTTTCCATTGCCGGTAGTAGTTTCGTTGCTTCCAATAGTGATGGTCATAGCATCTCCCATCTCCGGTCACAACATCCACCATATACGGTTCCGGCATCTCCGGACCTGGGGTTCCAGCATCGCTGATGCTGTTTCCAGCATTGTTGCCCCGAGGTTCCAGCATGGCGGCCTCGAGTCTGCCAGCATCACTGTCCTACGGCTCCAGCATTTGTCGATGCTGGTTCTAGCATTCACCACGGTTGAGCGTTGTCGGCGTCAAGTCTGCAACATACATGGCCTAGTTTCTAGAAGAAGAAAAATACCGGTCACAGCTCTGTGGAAGTCGGTTCCATCTCCGCCGCCGGCCCTTTGTGGCAACCACAACGACGATTCCAGCACCCCGTCTGCCGCTTGTAGCAACTGAAGTGCCCCCCCGGGCGCCCATGGGCCGCACCACCCACACCCGATGACGCCGCAACACGACTGTTCTCTGAAGCACGAGGGATAGGGATGCTCGTTGCAGGGCACTCGTCATTGTACCATTGCATCTCCTTTTTGAACTTTTTTTTGCACCTATAAAGATTAGGAGCAACGCCATAAAAAATAAAATCATTCCTTGTGATCCAAATTGCCCAAGCCGCGAGAATGATGATTTCCAGCATCTCTACTACTTAAAAAGAATGCAAAGTTCCCGTTTCACCTTTCTTTCCACCACCCCTGCGTCCAACCTCAAACAATCACCTTCATTTATTTATCTTTTGAACCAATTTTACTTTAATTTACTTACCTTTAGATCAAAAAATAAGGTAAATCACGGGCGGAATTTGATGAACATTTATTTACACAATCGTATATTATGGGCAGGTAAATCACAAGCTAGTGTACTAGAATATTTATATCCCGTTACAACGCACGGACATTGTTCTAGTAGAAAATAAAATATAAAGAGATAAGTTATATGAAAGCAACACCCAATCTTCAAAATTGGCGTAGGTTTGCCTTGTCGCCCTACGAGTTAGCCATTGCATCTCCTTTTTGAACTTTTTTTGCACCTATAAAGATTCGGAGCAACGCCATAAAAAATAAAATCATCCTTGTGATCCAAATTGCCCAAGCCGCGAGAATGATGATTTCCAGCAAGAAATAGAAATTCGTAGGGGCACATGCGCATCCATCTACAATCATTGATCTGTGCCATAATTCGAAAAGTTGTTTGGACTGAGTAAAAAAGAAATGGAAATTCTGGACCATGTCAATACGAGAAAATATGAATTTTAGTTTGTACTAATACTTTGTCCAACCGTTCTTCTACATCCCGGTTCTGTATGTAGGCCCCATTTTATTGTTCTGTGCAATTATTTCTTTATTCTTAAACCGGTTTCTCTTTTTAATCTTATTCCATTCATTGTTATTGTTAACCTTTTTCTTTCTCAGTGCATCTGTTTCAGTATCACATTTCCTTACTGTTCTCTTTCGCGTCATCTGCGTTCTTCATTTCAATCATTTGATCTTGTTGTTTCTCAATTCTTCTTACTTCCGTCGAATTATCTTTCTCTTCCCGTTTTCAATTTCATTAGTTCCTTCCCCACCCGTCTCATAGCAAGTTCATGTCATCCTTCTTCACAACACAAATTTATACACCCTTTATGCAATGCAATTATATTCGTACGTGACATTATGCCATCTTGGACATACTACTCCTTTCATTAAGATTTTCTCATTACAAATAACATAAAATTTTCATTATTTTTCAAGTGCAATGATTCTTGTGTCATTTTATTTTATAGTTACTCGTAACCTTGTAGATCTTGTTCTGTCAAGTTATGTTCTACGAAACTTGCCTTCTGTTTTTGTTCAATGAACTTACGTTTGTCTTTTAAGTCATGCTCGTTCAAACTTGCCTCCTGTACATACCAAGTTTTTCTACCTGAAAGTTATCACCACAGTATCGCCTTCGTGTTTCGTAGTTTGGTACTTCAATTTCTAATTTTTGTTTTTTCTGGCCGCAACCGGCACGTCATTGCTCCTAATTATGAGATATTTATTTCTGTGGTATCAAGTCCACTTGCTCCGCATATGCATCAACTTCTTCGTCCCTACTCTTTTTCCCTTGTGTTCTTCCTTTTCAGCATCATCCTCTAGATCTAGACTGTTCTCACTCGTACCGGACATTGCTGCCGCCGGTCGCCAGAAGTCGACGGCTCCAACCGTCGGCACCTATGGTAGCTATAGTCGGTGTTCGTCTGTTGTTGCCGCCACCACTCACCCTTGGCGAGAAGAAGGTGAAAGCAACACATGAAATGGAGGTAACTTACCATGTATCTTGCTTAATATCGTTCAAATCAAGGTCAAACGCTTACTTTGTACTGAAACTGTTGGTAACTCTCTAGTGGGCAACCTGTTATGACCTTAGAGGCTAGTGGGCAACCTGTTTCTAAAGGCTATAATCTCACTAATAGAGCAACATACCATATGTAAAAACAATCACGTAATATTGTTCTGTAAGAGGACATCTTTATTTCACTTCATTTTTCTCAGGTCATTCCCTACTTTGTAAGGAACGATTTCTTAGACAAGGCCGTCATTACAAGATTTGGCATAACTTAAGTTACAACTTTGCTTTAAACAAAAGAAGACTTTACTTTTGGCGTAATTCTCAGGAATGAATAACAACGAACCTCCTTCATTGGGAGCAATTGGGCCCAATATATCAAAATTTTTACAAGAAAATGCACCTCACTTTAGCTCGCAAGCATGATAGTTCCATCTCTGTCCAAATGCCTAATGATCCCCATGATGAAAAGAATTGAAATTAGACTGCTGAGCTGCTCCACCTTGCTATCCACTGAAGACAAGCTTACTCTGATCAAATCAGTTTTCTCCAGCATGCATGTTTATTTCATGTACTCCTTGGTGCTACCCAAGGCTATGGTGAATCAGATTTTTGTCTACCCAAGGAATTGTTTTTGGAGGAAATATGGTACCCAAGAAACAGGTTCAGCCCTAGTAGCATGGGACATAGTCAGCAAACCTAAATCCCATGGAGGACTAGGTATATTGGATATCACTACCCATAATAAGGCTCTATTAATGAAATTTCTTCATAAGTTCCTCAATAAAGTAGACACTCCATGGGTCAACATTATCGGGGAAACTCACTATGAAGATACTCTGCCTGGAGATACAATGGTGGGATCTTTCTGGTGGAAAGCTTTGCTTAAGCTACTTCCTTTATACAAGTCATACTATATGTCAAGCTGGCAAAGGGGACACAGCTCTTTTTTGGTCGGATAACTAGCCTGGACAACCACTAGAGGAAAAGTATGCAGAAATTTTCTCATTTGCCATCAACCGGGAAACAACTTTGATTGATATTACGAATCAGGCTTTTAGCATGCAATTCTATAGACCTGTCACAACAAGCTTTCCAACTATTCAACACGGTGCAAGATTTGATTAATAACAGGGTGAACACTAACAATAGAGACATCTGGAGATATCATTGACCCTCTAGTCGCTACTCCTCAATGAAGATGTACAAGCGTATTATGGGAATCGGTACATCACATGTTATTTTTAAGAACCTTTGGGGTACATCTTGCAGACTAAGACATAAGATCTTCTGTTGGCTTCTGCTACATGATAGACTTAATACCAAAAACTTGCTACAAAGGAGTATGCATCTCTCAGATTGTCATTGTGTTCTATGTTCTGACGTTTTGGAAGAAACATTGATTCACCTCTTCTGGAATTGTCCTTTTGCTCTTTCATGCTGGGATATCATCACTCCAGAGAGGACTAGAGGCATCTCAACATATGATGAAATACTCCTCACTGCGAATCATTTACCAAAGGACATTGCTCTTGACATCATCATTATGCGTTGTTGGGGTATTTGGTCAGTCAAAAATGACAAAATCTTCAGAACAACAGCTCCTCATCTAGGCACATGGAAATTCTATTTGAAAGAAGGTTTATGGGATGCACAACTTAGGGCTAAAGAAGGCAAAGCAGAGAAGCTCAGGTCCTGGTCTGATCATTTTTTGTAATATGATTATCTTTATGATTCCCAGAACTGGTGTAGGCTGAGACTGCACTAGACTGATTTGTATTTTTGTATTTTGTAACTTCGTTTACTTCTTTATATCACTAAAATACCATAGAACGATTGTTCTACGGTCAGGGTTCAAAAAAAAACTGCCCAATGATCCCCTCACTCATCTATGTATGCTTTTTAAAACATAACAACATTTAATTATTATTTTTATCACATCCATGTTCCCATACTATAACTATGACTTACTACCTGTACTAATTTGATATTCATTACTATTTCTCCTTAACTTGCAACCAGGTCCTACTTGTAACTAATTTTTCTTATATACATTATTGTGGATTTTACCAAACTAGATATTACACACAAACGAATTATGAGGATAGTTGATACTATGTTTGGCACAACAAAGAACTGAGAAAACATTGTCCATGCGATTAAGTTTATTAAGCACATAGAGTGGTTTCTGGACAAATATAAAACTGGATCGACTAATCATTCATACATGCCATTGTTGCATACTTTGACAAAGTCCAACATTAAGAACAAACTCATGGTAAGATTTGTATTCAAGTTTAGTTTTTTCAGCATACTCTTTGTCGGTGTCGAAACCGGTGGTCTCGGGTAGGGGGTCTCGAGCCGTGGATCTGGGATCAATGGGGAACAAGGGACGAAGGACACGATGTTTACCCAGGTTTGGGCCCTCTCTAAGAGGTAGAACCCTACGTCCTGCTTGATTACATTGCTGTGTATATGAGGATTACAGAGTCGATCTACCACGAGATCAGATGAACTAAACCCTAGGCTAGTAGGATAGGGTCTTGTTCTAGCGTCTACGAACTAAACCCTCTGGTTTATATAGACACCAGGGGTTCTAGGGTTACATATGGTCGGTTACAACAAGGGAATATCTTGACTTGGAGTACACACCAAGGCACCAGAGATCTCATGTTCGGATACGATGCCGCTCGATAGTCCGGCCTTCTAGCAGCTGTAGCGTGGCCCGATTGTCCGGCCCATGAGAGATAGGCTGGCAGCCCGAGGACCCCCTAGTCTGGGACTCCCTCAGTAGTCCCCGGACTTGCCTCCAATGCGAGTGTCTAGTAACCGCGCCTCCGAAGTCTCCAACTTGCGGCGCGAGTTCTCCTCCCTTTGTGTGTTCGGAGCGACCCCTCGCGGCCAAATCTTTTGAAGAGCCGCTTCAGCAGAGTTCGGCCATGTGCTTGACCGAGTTGTATCCAAAATCCTAATTGTCGACATTACTTAGCCTCGAAGGCCAACCACCAGAATGTGAATAGTGCCCCTGCCTGACAATTTTTCGGCGGAGGGTCATGGCCGGTCTCAAATACCGAACCGTTGTGAGTACTTGATGCGTGTTTTGAGGCGGTTCTTTCATTGGTATGTCTCATCAAGGTGGAGATCGTGCCCCGTTAGGGGATACGATCAATGATTTCAATCAACCCACTCGTGCATAACAACATGAGTATAACGGGAAGTGACGAGGCCTGCGGCGCAGTAAAAGGACCTTTGGTATTACAACAGCTTATAGAAGGGGAATGGCCACCGCTATGAGTGTACGCCTTCTCCTTCCTCTCGCCATCACTTTCCCAATCTACGGAGCTCCAGTGCCCCGGCCCATATGTTTTCAAAGACTTCCTCCCATCCACTCCCGAACTCGGCAATGGCCAGATATGATGCGAAGGGCAAGTGGGAGGCCTCGAGCATCACCAACAACGACATTGAGGACCTGAAGCGTGTGGGCTACCTTTCAACCAAAATCATTCACTGGGCTCCAGAGGAAGGCCAGGTCATCCCCACGCCCGGACCAGGCGAGAGGGTGGTGTTCGTCCCCCACTTCTTCCGAGGTCTGGGCTTCCCCCTCCATCCCTTTGTAAGGGGGCTCATGTTCTTCTATGGGCTAGATTTCCATGATCTAACCCCAAACTCCTTCCTGCACATCTCGGCTTTCATAGCCGTCTGTGAGGCCTTCCTGCAGGTCTACCCACACTTTGGCCTTTGGCTGAAGATTTTCAACGTCAAACCGAAGATAGTTGACGGCCAGAAGGCGGACTGCGGGGGAGCGATGTTCAGCAGCTTGCCCAAGTTGAGTGGCTAGATGGTGTCTTCATAGAGACTGTAAAGATCTGGCATAAACATTGGTTTTATATCACGGAGCCCCGCGGAGCAAATTGGGCGGCGACTTCCGAATTCAGATCCGGACCCCCACAAGGCTAACCTCATGGACCAAGAAGGGCCTCGACTGGGGGTCACCCACCGAGGTGGAGCTACTGTAGAAACGCATCTCCAACATGATTAAAGCAGGTGCCAAGCTGACCAACGTGATCCAGGTTATGCTTCATCTCCGCCTCCTACCCTGCCAGCTCTGGGCCACCCCAATGTGGTCTTGGAAGCCCGAAGATCCTATCACCATGCAGCGCTTCTACGACACTACCCACGAGAAGCGGTGGAAGGTGCTGTTCAAGCCGCAGAGGCATGACCGGCCCAGGAGGATGACATCGGTCTTGACGCCGCAAACCCTCCAAGGGATGTAATGAAGTTTTATCCGATATATGCTTGCATGATCATACTTCATACAAATCTAACCCCTATTCTCTCACCTTCATAGGGCTGGCTTGAGAAGGCCAAGCAGATCGACGATCCGGCCCCGCTACCCGAAGACCCTAGGTCGGCTCTGCTAGAGGAGATGCTAACCGTGGCACCGTACAAGGTGCCAGAGAAGAAAGAGAAAAAGAGGAAAAATATAGCAAGGGTGGCCAGAGAAGGCCTCCGCCCAAGAGTACATCTGGACACCAAGTATGGGGACACCCAATCTCCCACCGCTCTTGAGGGGGAGCAAGAAGATGATGGGGAGGAGAGTGACTCCTCCCGTACAAGGAAGAGGGCGGCATCGGCAGATGCCGAGTAGGAACAACTTCCTCACGCCCCGAAGAAGTAGTACATGCCCAAGTTGGTCCTGCATGATGATATTTCGGACTTCGACGAGGAGTCCGCGACGTCCGAGGAGGTTCCGGAAAGGAATCCAAGGGTCAAGCCCCCACCGAAAGATACAAATCCGAAGACTCCTTAGGTACTTGTTTTATTAGTCTATTACTGTTGAGAGAATGCGCTTTATGTCGCAACCCACCGCGCGATCTTCCCACCACCCAGACCTTGAAGGGGACCTCTCCGCCAGCCGAACTAGCAGCGTGAGGGACGGTGTCGCGCTCCCCGCCTCCTCCAGTCGTCATATAGACCGGAGAGGCGCTATCCCGTAGGACCCCTCCCGGCCCGAATGCGGGAGGTGGTGGCGATGATGTTATGGCCGAGGTTAACACCTCGGTCACTGAAGACCAGGAGGGGAAATCCCTCTTGGTGAACAAGAGAGGGAGCTCAGTCAATCTGAGCACTCCCAAAAGATGGTTCTGGAGCCCCCAAGGCCCCTGGAGGCGTCCATTCCGCCTTCGACCGAAGGGGGAGCCGGGGCCCCGCTGTAAGCGCCGAACACCGGAGATCGGGTTGCGGCAGGGTGGACAGACGTGATGGAGGAGCCGTGAATAGCTCCTCCATCATTGCGGAACACCGCGCCTTGATGGGCGGGGTTTTGCAAAGTATTCGGTCCGTTAGCAACTGACTGAAGGAAGCCTTTAACGGCCTCCTGACGGGCTTATAGGTAAGCTATGTAATGTTCTTTCCATCGTGCAAATTTTCTGAACAAAGTTTGAGCAGTCCTCGCATATTGCAGCCCCCGAGACTCTGTCAAGATTGAAAAACCTGGCAGAGGATCAAAAATCATTGAACCGGGAGTCTGAATGAGGTGATCGTTTTATTTTTATAGGCTTCAGCATTGGCGGTGGCTGCCAATGCCGCGGAGCTGGCCGAGATAAATCAGAAGCTCAAAAGCTCCGATGAGGAGCTCGACCTCGTCAACAAGCGGTTTGACGAAGCGCAAGGTTAGTCTAGTCGAGACTTAGTAATTGCATTCCCCTTGTTAAGCAGGGTATTCGGGGTTATCCCTAAGAAGAGTTGTTTAATTGTGATTATAGCTACCGCCACGGAGGTCGAGGGCCTCAAGGACAAGCTGAAGAAGGCCAAGGAAAAAAGCGGCCGAACAGAAGGCAGCGGCCGAGCGAGCAGCTGCCGAACTTAAGGCGATAAAAACCACTAGCGAGAAGCACGAGGCCAGAGTGGCCGAAGTGCAACAGGAGCTCAAGGATGCCGTCACTAAATGTGAGGACCTTGAGAAAAAAAATAAGGATCATGACACCGAGCTATCGAAGGTGAAGCAGGAAATCCAAGAAGCTAGGACGGAGATGTGTGGCGCCCCAGAAGAGCTTTGTCAAGTAAAGAAAATTGCAGATGGTAACATACTTACTGCAAAGCGTCTTTGGCGGCCACAGATTTGCGTTGCTCACACGAGTCTGGCATTCCGCATGTGTGTTTGTGGAGCTCCCTAGGAGTGCAGCGGATGCAGCAAGGCACTCTGCAGCTCAGGAGGGTGACGCCGAAGACAGGCTGTTCTGGGCTCAGTTCTAGGCGCCCGAACACCCTCCCCTCCTGAGCAGTCAAATGAAGCAACTGATGGGCTGCACCGGATGGCGGAACCGACCATGAATAAACTTTGTGTCCGGCTGTGGCCTTCAGAGCAAATACCGAGCAACTACTTCAGTTTGGTGCAGAGGCTGCGTGACGCTGCCTCCTGGGTTGAAGCTGTTAAGCGCTCTGTGTGCATCGAGGGGGCTCGCATGGCATTCTCGAAGACTATGGTGCACTGGCCGAAGATCAAGCCAGTGGAAATGGCCACGGGACCTCATTCCGCTGGAAAGGAGCACATGCGCCCCGAGTAGTATTTCTCCGTCGTCATGGACGGTGCTCATGCAGTAGAGGCCTAGTGTTCAAAGGATATACTCCTTGAGTAATCATGCTATCATGTATTAAAATGTGGTTGAACCTTATGCTTTGTAATGCCATTTTTTGGGTATGGTTTATCATACTCGCCTCTACTTGATTTTATTTTGACTCCTGTGCGACCATTTTATTCTGAAAGTTACCGGTCGTCGGCTTCAGCCCCCACGTTAATACTATGAGGGGTGTTTCGTCCTCCGCACTGTGACCCTTAGCCGAGGTCTTGTGCTCGAAGGCGGTAGTGCGGGAGGGGAACAAGGCAATCGGACCATGCGGTTTTTATTACTTTCACTTAGCCATAGGAGCCTGACTACAAGGCTGGTGACCAGCCCCCAGTGTGTTGTGATATTCGGGAGATTTGAGGTATATACCCTAATCACGTGGTTTGCCTGAAGACAAATATCGGTGTCAAAACCGGCGGATCTCGGGTAGGGGGTCCCGAACTATGCATCTAAGGTTGATGGTTGCTACCTCTTGAGCACTGCGTTGGTTTTCCCTTGGAGAGGAAAGGGTGATGCAGTAAAGCAGTGTAAGTATTTCCCTCAGATTTTGAGAACCAAGGTATCAATACAGTAGGAGACCACACACGAGTCCCTCGCACCTACACAAACAAATAAATCATCGCAACCAACACGATAAGGGGTTGTCAATCCCTACACGGTTACTTACGAGAGTGAGATCTGATAGATATGATAAGATAATATTTTGGTACTTTTATGATAAAGATGCAAAGTAAAATAAAAGGCAATAAAAATAACTAAGTGTTGGAAGATTAATATGATAGAAAATAGACACGGGGGCCATAGGTTTCACTAGTGTCTTCTCTCAAGAGCGTAAGTACTACGGTGGGTGAACAAATTACTGTTGAGCAATTGATAGAATTGAGCATAGTTATGAGAATATCTAGGTATGATCATGTATATAGGCATCACATCCGAGACAGGTAGACCGACTCCGCCTGCATCTACTACTATTACTCCACACATCGACCGCTATCCAAAGCATGCATCTAGAGTATTAAGTTCAAAAGAACAGAGTAACGCTTTAAGCAAGATGACATGATGTAGAGGGATAAACTCATGCAATATGATATAAACCCCATCTTGTTATCCTCGATGGCAACAATAAAATACGTGCCTTGCTTCACCTGCTGTCACTGGGAAAGGACACCACAAGATTGAACCCAAAGCTAAGCACTTCTCCCATTGCAAGAAAGATCAATCTAGTAGGCCAAACCAAACTGATAATTCGAAGAGACTTGCAAAGATAACCAATCATACATAAAATAATTCGGAGGAGATTCAAATATTGTTCATAGATAAACTTGATCATAAACCCACAATTCATCGGTCTCAACAAACACACCGCAAAAGAAGATTACATCGAATAGATCTCCACGAGAGAGGGGGAGAACATTGTATTGAGATCCAAAAAGAGAGAAGAAGCCATCTAGCTAATAACTATGGACCCGAAGGTTTGAGGTAAACTACTCACACATCATCGGAGAGGCTATGGTGTTGATGTAGAAGCCCTCCGTGATTGATGCCCCCTCTGGCGGAGCTCCGGAATAGGCCCCAAGATGGGTCTCATGGGTACAGAAGGTTGCGGTGGTGGAATTAGGTTTTTTGCTCCGTATCTGGTAGTTGGGGGGTACGTAGGTATATATAGGAGGAAGGAGTACGTCGGTAGAGCAACGTGGGGCCCACGAGGGTGGAGGGCGCGCTTGGGGGGGGGGGGGGGGCGTAGGCGCGCCCCCCTACCTCGTGCCCTCCTGGTTGATGTCTTGACGTACGGTCCAAGTCCTCTGGATCATGTTCGTTCCAAAAATCACGTTCCCGAAGGTTTTATTCCGTTTGGACTCCATTTGATATTCTTTTTTTGCGAAACTCTGAAATAGGCAAAAAACAGCAATTCTGGGCTGGGCCTCCGGTTAATAGGTTAGTCCCAAAAATAATATAAAAATGTATAATAAAGCCCATTAATGTCCAAAACAAAATATAATATAGCATGGAACAGTAAAAAATTATAGATACGTTGGAGATGTATCAAACATCCCCAAGCTTAATTCCTGCTCGTCCTTGAGTAGGTAAATGATAAAAACAGAATTTTTGATGTGGAGTGCTACTTAGCATAATTTCAATATAATTCTTCTTAATGTGGCATGAATGTTCAGATTTGATATGATTCAAGATAAAAGTTTAACGTTGACATAAAAACAATAATACTTCAAGCATACTAACTAAGCAATTATGTCTTATCAAAATAACATAGCCAAAGCAAGTTATGCCTACAAAATCATATAGTCTGGCTATGCTCCATCTTCCCCACGCAAAATATTCATATCATGTACGACCCCGGTTTTAGCCAAGCAATTGGTTCATACTTTTAACACACTTCAGTCTTTTCAACTCTTACGCAATACATGAGCGCAAGCCATGGATATAGCACTATGGTGGAATAAGGTATAATGGTAGGGGTTATGTGGGAAGAAAAAAAAAGTCTCACATCAACGAGGCTAATAAACGGGCTATGGAGATGCCCATGAATTGATGTTAATGCGAGGAATAGGGATTGCTATGCAACGGATGCATTAGAGCTATAAGTGTATGAAAGCTCAAAAAGAAACTAAGTGGGTGTGCATCCAACTTGCTTGCTCACGAAGACCTCGGGCATTTGAAGAATCCCATCATTGGAATATACAAGCCAAGTTCTATAAATGAAACTTCCCACTAGTATATGAAAGTGACAAAATGAGAGACTCTCTATTATGAAGATCACGGTGCTACTTTGAAGCACAAGTGTGGTAAAAGGATAGTAACATTGTCCCTTCTCTCTTTTTCTCTCATTTTTTTATTTGGGCCTTTTCTCTTTTTTTATGGCCTCTTTTTTTTAATTTATTTAGTCCGGAGTCTCATCCCGACTTGTGTGGGAATCATAGTCTCCATCATCCTTTGCTCACTTGGGACAATGCTCTAATAATGATGATCATCACACTTTTATTTACTTACAACTCATGAATTACAACTCAATACTTAGAACAAAATATGACTCTATATGAATGCCTCTGGCGGTGTACCGGGATATGCAATGAATCAAGAGCGACATGTATGAAAGAATTATGAACGGTGGCTTTGCCACAAATAAAATGTCAACTACATGATCATGCAAAGCAATATGACAATAATTGAGCGTGTCATGATAAACGAAATGGTGAAAAGTTGCATGGCAATATATCTCGGAATGGCTATGGAAATGCCATGATAGGTAGGTATGGTGGCTGTTTTGAGGAAGAAATAAGGAGGTTTATGTGTGATAGAGCGTATCATATCACGGGGTTTGGATGCACCGGCGAAGTTTGCACCAACTCTCAAGGTGAGAAAGGGCAATGCACGGTACCGAAGAGGCTAGAAAATTGCGGAAAGGTAAGTGTGCGTATAATCCATAGACTCACATTAGTCATAAAGAACTCATATACTTATTGCAAAAATTTATTAGCCCTCGAAGCAAAGTACTACTACGCATGCTCCTAGTGGAAGGGTTGGTAGGAGTTAACCATCGCGCGATCCCGACCGCCACATAAAGGAAGACAATCAACAAATACCTCATGCTCCGACTTTGTTACATAACGGTTCACCATACGTGCATGCTAGGGTAATCACAAACTCCAACACATGTATTTTTCAATTCCACAATTACTCAACTAGCACAACTATGATATTACCACCTTTATATCTCAAAACAATTATCAAGCATCAAATTTCTCATGATATTAATTAAAGCAAATTGCCATGCTATTTTAAGATCCTGAAAATAATATAAGTGAAGCATGAGAGATCAATAGTTTCTATAAAACAAATCCAGCATCGTGCTCTAAAAGATATAAGTGAAGCACTAGAGCAAAACTATATAGCTCAAAAAATATAAGTGAAGCACATATAGTATTCTAATAAATTCTGAATCAAGTGTGACTCTCTCAAAAGGTGTGTACAGCAAGGATGATTGTGGTAAACTAAAAAATAAAGACTCAAATAATACAAGACGCTCCAAGCAAAACACATATCTGAATAAAAATATAGCTCCAAGTAAAGTTACCGATGGAAGTAGACGAAAGAGGGGATGCCTTCCGGGGCATCCCCAAGATTTGGCTTTTAGGTGTCCTTAGATTATCTTGGGGTGCCATGGGCATCTCCAAGCTTAGGCTCTTGCCACTCCTTGTTCCATAATCCATCAAATATTTCACCCAAAACTTGAAAACTTCACAACACAAAACTCAGCAGAAAATCTCGTGAGCTCCGTTAGCGAAAGAAAACAAAAGACCACTTCAAGGTATTGTAATTAACTCATTATTTATTTATATTGGTGTTAAACCTACTGTATTCAAACTTCTCCATGGTTTATAAACTATTTTACTAGCCATAGATTCATCAAAATAAGCAAACAACACACGAAAAACAGAATCTGTCAAAAACAGAACAGTCTGTAGTAATATGTAACTAAGGCAAAATTCTGGAACTCCAAAACATCTACCAAAATAGGAACACCTAGAAAATTTGTTTATTGATCAGCATAAATTGGAATCAATATTTTATCACGTTCTGGTGATTTTTAACAATTATTTTCGTGAACAGAAAGTTTCTGGAATTTTCAGCAAGATCAAATAACTATCATCCAAGAAGATCCTATAGGTTAAACTTGGCACAAACACTAACTAAAACATAAAAATACATATAACCAGAGGCTAGATCAAATATTTATTCCTAAACAGAAGCACAAAGCAAAAAACTATAAATAAAATTGGGTTGCCTCCCAACAGGCGCTATCGTTTAACGCCCTAAGCTAGGCATTGAGTTTTTGACGATGCTCACATGAAAGAGAAGAATTGAAGCACAAAGAAAGCATCAAAGAACACGTGATAAACACATCTAAGTCTAACGTACTTCCTATGCATAGGCATTTTATAAGAAAACAAATTATCAAGACAAGCAAAAACTAGCATATGCAAGGAAGTGGAAAGAAACAATAGCAATCTCAACATGACGAGAGGTAATTTAGTAAGATAAAGATTTCTACAACCATATTTCCCTCTCTCATAATAATTACATGTAGGAACATAGGCAAATTCAACAAAATAGCTATCACATAACATATTCTCAACACGATCCTCATGCATGCAAAGTTGACACTCTTCCAAAATAATGGGATTAACATTAACTAAAGTCATGACCTCTCCAAACCCACTTTTATCAAAAACTTCATAAGATTGATCAAAATCCAAATATGTGGGATCTAAAATCGACACTCTTCCAAACCCACTTTCAATACTATTGCAAACATTATTATCAATCTCATATTCATCATGGGGCTTAAATAAATTTTCAAGATCAAAAGAAGAATCACCCCAATCATGATCATTGCAACAAGTAGTAGACATAGCAAAACTAGCATCCCCAAGATTAGGGTTTTCATATTATTAGCACAATTGACATCAAGAGAATTTATAGTAAAATTATTGCAATCATGCTTTTCATCAAAGGAACTATCAAGTACGGGTGCAATAGCAATGATCTCATGTTTGACATAGGGAACTATAGCAAATTCATCTTCATAAATATTGGCATCATGGCCACAAGAATAGCAAGCATCATCTTCATCAAGGGATATTTCAATAAAATCATCGGAATGATAATTATATATAGATTCATGCGTATCATTATTTTCTTCCAAAGCAACAGTCATTCTCTCAATAAATTCTTTGACATAGACATTATGAGCATAGTATTCATAGCAATATTTAAGTATGTCAAAATTATCACATTCTGAGAGACTAATAAAAAACTTATCAATCAAATAAGCAACTTCATAAGCACCCTTAAAAGCAACAAATTCTTCAATTTGATCGATATCATAGTAACTATAAACACCCTTTGCATAAGAAGATAAGATTTCATTATCATTAAACTCACATAGGTAGGGAAGGTGTTTTTTAGGGTTCTTAGAGCAACAAGTGAAATCACAAATTTCACAAAGATTCCAAGCATAACATAGCAATCTGTTTATTTGACCCCATAAGAGTTTCCCTTTTTTAGACAAACTGTGACGCACAAAATGAGCATGCTCATCTAAAGATTTCCCATCAACTAGGCTAGTTAGGGTTTCAGCACGAGTGCATAAGAATCGAAGATGATCCAAGTAGAACACTTTAAGTGGATCCATATCAATAGAATTTTAGCAAGCAAAGATGCAAGCAAATAGAAGGCACGTGGAAACACAAATAGAAAGGCATATGGGAAGAAGGCGAATAAAACGACAAGGGTGAAGTGGGGGAGAGGAAAACGAGAGGCAAATGGCAAATAATGTAATGCGAGGGATAAGAGTTTGTGATGGGTACTTGGTATGTCTTGACTTGTGCGTAGACTCCCCGGCAACGGCGCCAGAAATCCTTCTTGCTACCTCTTGAGCATTGTGTTGGTTTTCCCTTGAAGAGGAAAGGGTGATGCAGTAAAGCAGCGTAAGTATTTCCCTCAGTTTTTGAGAACCAAGGTATCAATCCAGTAGGAGACTACACACGAGTCCCTCGCACCTACACAAACAACTAAATCCTTGCAACCAATGCGATAAGGGGTTGTCAATCCCTACACGGTCACTTATGAGAGTGAGATCTGATAGATATGATAAGATAATATTTTTGGTATTTTTATGATAAAGATGCAAAGTAAAATAAAAGGAAATAAAAGTAACTAAGTGATGGAAGATTAATATGATAGAAAATAGAACCGGGGGCCATAGGTTTCACTAGTGGCTTCTCTCAAGAGCATAAGTATTATGGTGGGTGAACAAATTACTGTTGAGCAATTGATAGAATTGAGCATAGTTATGAGAATATCTAGGTATGATCATGTATATAGGCATCACGTCCGAGACAAGTAGGCCGACTCCTGCCTGCATCTACTACTATTACTCCACACATCGACCGCTATCCAACATGCATCTAGAGTATTAAGTTCAAAAGAACAAAGTAACGCTTTAAGCAAGATGACATGATGTAGAGGGATAAACTCATGCAATATGATATAAAACCCATCTTGTTATCCTCGATGGCAACAATACAATACGTGCCTTGCTGCCCCTGCTTTCACTGGGAAAGGACGCCGCAAGATTGAACCCAAAGCTAAGCACTTCTCCCATTGCAAGAAAGATCAATCTAGTAGGCCAAATCAAACTGATAATTCGAAGAGACTTGCAAAGATAACCAATCATACATAAAAGAATTCAGAGGAGATTCAAATATTGTTCATAGATAAACTTGATCATAAACGCACAATTCATCTATCTCAACAAACACACCACAAGAGAAGATTACGGAGAGGGGGAGAACATTGTATTCAGATCCAAAAAGAGAGAAGAAGCCATCTAGCTAATAACTATGGACCCGAAGGTCTGAGGTAAACTACTCACACATCATCGGAGAGGCTATGGTGTTGATGTAGAAGCCCTCCGTGATCGATGCCCCCTCCGGCGGAGCTCCGGAACAGGCCCCAAGATGGGATCTCACTGGTAGAGAAGGTTGCGGTGGGGGAATTTTGGTTTTTGGCTTCGTATATAGTAGTTTGGGGGTACGCAGGTATATATAGGAGGAAGGAGTACATCGGAGGAGCAACATGGGGCCCACGAGGGTGGAGGGCGCGCCTGGGGGGGGGGGGGTAAGGCGCGCCTCTACCTCGTGCCCTCCTGGTTGATGTCTCGACGTAGGGTCCAAGTCCTGTGGATCACGTTCGTTCCGAAAATCACGTTCCCGAAGGTTTCATTCCGTTTGGACTCCGTTTGATATCCTTTTTCTGTGAAACTCTGAAATAGGCAAAAAACAGCAATTTTGGGCTGGGCCTCTGGTTAATAGGTTAGTCCCAAACATAATATAAAAGTGTATTATAAAGCCCATTAATGTCCAAAACAGAATATAATATAACATGGAACAATAAAAAATTATAGATACGTTGGAGACGTATAAATGGTAACAGGAGACGGGGGACACGATGTTTACCCAAGTTCGGGCCCTCTTGATGGAGGTAATACCCTACTTCCTGCTTGATTGATCTTGATGAATTTGAGGATTACAAGAGTTGATCTACCACGAGATCGTAATGGCTAAACCCTAGAAGTCTAGCCTGTATGATTATGATTGCCTCTACGGACTAAGCCCTCCGGTTTATATAGACACTGGAGGGCCTAGGGTTGTACAGAGTCAGTTTACAGAGGAAGGAATCTTCATATCCGAACGCCAAGCTTGACATCCACACAAAGGAGAGTTCCATCCGGACACAGGAGGAAGTCTTCTATCTTGTATCTTCATGGCCCATCAGTCCGGCCCACGTCACATAGCCCGGACGCTCGAGGACCCCTTAATCCAGTACTCCCTCAGTAGCCCTTGAACCAGGCTTCAATGATAATGTGTCCAGCGCGTAGATTGTCTTCGGCATTGCAAGGCGGGTTCCTCCTCCGAATACTTCAAAGTAGTCCTCGAACACAGAAAATGTGTCCGGCTCTTCAAAACAAGCTCCACATACAGCCGCAAAGAGTATAATATTTAACAAGTCCCATCTACTGATATCTTTTGTAGTGAGATGCCACGTCTCTGCACGGTCATTATTTTGAACCGTTTTTAGCCTCCCGCTCCATGTTCGAGATGCAGTTTCTGTTGGCACGTCTTGTCGAAGCAGAGATCGTGTCCTCTTATCACGGGATTCTCATTAATATGGGCGTGGGTAATCCAACCGTGTTGTTGGCGATCCCTTGGGAATAGGAGAGCTTTAAGGCTGTTGAGGAGGCATTCCATATTCTTCGCCTTTATAAAGGGGCACATATCCGTCTTCCCCCCCCCCCCCCCGCGCCTACCTCTTCCTCAACCTTCCCAACCCCAAGATCCAACGCCTAGGATTCGATTTCTTCCATTGTTACCAGGCCCTCTAGTTATGTCCGGATCCATCTCCCCAGGTAGGTGGGCAGCCTCCTCGGTCATCGAGGAGGATATCGCGAAGCTTCGGAAGGCTAGGTACCTGACTGCGGAAATCCCCACAGGCTCCCTACTAAAGGGCAGGTCATCCCCACACCAAAATCCGGCTAGAGTGTTGTATTCATCTCCCACTTCCCCCGCGGGCTAGGGTTCACTCTTCACCCCTTTGTTCACGGCCTCATGTTCTATTATGGGCTAGATTTTCACGATCTAGCTCCGGACTCCTTTCTCCACATCTCGGTGTTCGTCGTTGTGTGCGAAGCCTTTCTTCGCATCCCCCACGCTTCGGCCTATGGATTAAGACTTTGAATGTGAAGCCGAAGCTAGTCAACGGGGAACAAGTGGAGTGCGGCGGTGCTATGGTGAGAAAGCTTGCCAACACTATCTGGCCAAAAGGCACCTTCATGGAAACCTCCAACTCATGGCAACATGAGTGGTTCTATATCACTGAACCCATGGCACCAAATGGGCAGCCGCACCTGTGTTCCGATTTGGCCCCCCATTGCGGCTCGCATCATGGATAAATAAGGGGCTAGACTGGGGATCAGCTGATGAAGGACAGACGCTGCATAGTCGTATCTAGAGTATCCTCGAAAGGGATGTTGGCCTTATCAACATGATCCAAGTGATGCTAGTCCGCCGGATCCTCCCGTGCCAGCGACGGCCTCTTCGTATGTGGGAGTTCAATCCGGAAGGACCGCGGACCCTTCAGCAATTCTTGGGCACAACGCACGAAGGGATGTGGAAACTATTCTTCAAGACTCGAAAGTAGTGGCCGGACACATCAGAGGACGTCGGTCTCGACTGCAACCATCCGGATACCTCGATAAGCACCCAATTTCTAACTGCAACTCGGTTGATTATCCCATAGCGATGTACTGAGAGTTCTATCTTTGACCAGGGCTGGATAAAGAAGGCAGAACGAATTAGGTGTTCAACTCCACTTCCCGAGGACTCGGCTGGTCCTGTGTTAACGAGGATGCTGGTCCCGACGCTGTATCAAGTGCCAGCGCAAGAGGGAAAGAAGAAGAGCGAAGAGGCCGAAAGCGGCCTCCACTCTGCAGGTATGTCGGACACTATGTCCGGGGAAACTGAAGCTCTGTCTCTGAAAGACGAAGGGGAAGGAGAAGGTGATATCCCTTCCCCTTATGGGAGGAAAAGGACTGCATCCGAAGACTTGGAGGTGGAAGAACCCAAGAGAGGGAAGGTATCCCTTCCATATGGTTCAGGTTCCGAAGCCGAGGTCGTCGCAAGGCACCTCTCTAGGCACAAGCCCCTTGCCGAATCGTAAGTGAACAAGGATGCTCTAGACATATCCCATTCTTTTTGGGTTGTAGGGGTAACATTTAAACTATATGCTTGCAGTTCGGTCCACAGTCCACCCCAATAGTCCTCCTCATCAGGGGACTTGTCTCTGGGGATGATGGAAAGCGAGACGCCTTCTCATGCTTCCTCGCCCCTTAGGGCGTACAACTCCGAGGTGTCATCCCGGAAGATCTCCCCGGGCCGTCAAGCGGCGTGGGAGACAATGAAGACAGCACCCGAGGGTGGTACTTCGATCATCAAGAGACCAGGGGGCATAGCCCCTACGAGGGCCACCAATGAGGGCCCCGAACTATCTGCTTACAGCCGAAGACGACTCCAGGGTCGAGCAGGCGCACCCCTTTGAAGGGAATGCATACTCCCGCAATAGACTCCATGAATCCGGAGGTGCCGGATACTCTGATGGGTACATTACAAAGTGTGTCCATCTCAGAGGAACATCGTACCTTAATCAGTACGGTAGTTGAAAGGGTTCTGTCCGCGAGAAGCGGACTGAATGAAGCTTTCATGAGCCTGTTGAGAGGCTTCGAGGTATGCAATGTAATAGCTTAACTATTTTTTCATGCACAATGCGCCTGTATATAGATAGTAGCCCGTGATGCTCTGGTCGGCTTCCACAGGGAGGCGATCATAGGATCAAAAAGATATGCCCAGGAAGTAACCTAATTGATTTGAACACAGGCTGTTATGTCCATGGCGACCGCCCAAGCTACGGAAGTTGCAGATCTAAAGCAGAAACTTGAGTTAGCGGATGAGGACATCACTCTTATTAACAGGCGGCTCGATGAGGCACAAGGTTTGTGTTGGGGCAGCTTGTTTATGCATGTGTACTAGTATGAGCACGAAGCTGAAGATCATATACTGTGACATGCATAACTGTAGATGGTGCTGTCGTGGTTGAGACCCTTCGGGCTGAACTTGCCCGGGCCAAGGAGCAGGCCAGAGTGAGCGACGCGGCTGCCAAGAAGGCGGCTGTGGATTTAAAGGCCGAACAGGCCGCTCAGCGCCAGTACCAGGAGAGAATATCTACCATGGAGCGGGAGCTGAAGGATGCCACTAGAAGATGCAAATCCCTCGAGGAGGATAACAAAGCCAAGGCAGCAAAACTCGACAAAGCCTTACTAGAGGCAAAAGAAGCGTGATCCGAATATAGAGCAGCTCGGGAGGAGATCCGACAGGCTGGGGAGATAGCGGCTGGTAAGCCCTTTCTTTTACAGACTAAGTTCGGCGACCCAAAGTATGCTCAGCTTAACCAAATGTGGAGTTCTCCAGACGCGTTCTTGGATCTGCCGAAGAGTGTTTCCGACGTGGCGTAGTTCTTCCAAGCACAGGAAGGACGTGCTGCGGAGAGGCTTTTCTGGTCGCAATTCAACGTGACAAGGCGTCTGGCGCTGCTGAGCGAACAGATGGCCCAGTGGGCCGAGCTACACAAGATGTCGGGAGATGCCATGAAGGACATCGTGGTCCGGCTATGGCCAGCCGAACCCGTTTCGAGCGGCCATTTCGGTTTGGTGCAGCGGCTTGGTGATGCAGTGCCGCGTATTGACGCCGTCAAGCGGTCGGTGTGCATAGAAGGTGCACGGATGGCCTTTTCCCGCGTAAAGATGTACTGGGCAAAGATGAAGGCCACCGATGTTGCAACCAAGGGTCCGCCCGGAGGCAAAGACCATCGCACGCCGGAGCATTATTTGGAGGGCATCCTAGAGGGCGCCCGCTTGATTGAGGGTCAGTGCTCGAAGGATATTATATTTGAATAAATGTACCAAAATTGTGAAAACAATATTATGATATCTTAAAGCTGTGTTATATACCTTTGCCATTATTTCCTCCTATGCGACCGTTTCTTATAACCTGAAAGTTTGCCAGTCATCGGCTTCGGCCCCCTCACATATAATACGGGGGTGTTCGGAATAGCACCTGATCACTCTTAACACAACGTCTTGGTCCGGAGCGGAGGTGTTAGTGCAGCGAACTAGGCAATCGGACTATAGGGCTTTAACACCTTCACTTAGCCATAGGAGTTTACGGTAGGTCTACGATGTAGCCCCTGGTATGTACGCAGTTATCCGAATATGGTTCCGTTACATAGGTGACCGGGAAAACGGTCCTTCGTGTAATACGGAAGAAATTGCAAAAGATTCTGATAAGTCACCGAGTGGTTGACCAGCTCTCGCCGCATCATGACAGCCAGTTTTCGGCTTTCTGTACTGAGATGTTTTGACCAGGCGAACCGGAATCACAATCGCAATAGTTCTCCCTTTACTACCCTAGTTGATAAGATGAAACATAGGGTAACAAGCACAGGAGCCGGACAACCCAACTATTGACCAAAGACATGATTCGGAGCTGATGCATATAATGCCAAACTCGTGACACCGAAGTATGCTATAGAGCTGTTCGTACTTTTTCGGCAACCCATATGTTGCTGTATCAAGCCCCTGGCGATTTGTGACGAGGTGTCTACGTGAAATGATGTCTACTACGCAACCTTCTTCTTGTAGACGTTGTTGGGCCTCCAAGTGCAGAGGTTTGTAGGACAGTAGCAAATTTCCCTCAAGTGGATGACCTAAGGTTTATCAATCCATGGGCGGCGTAGGTTGAAGATGGTCTCTCTCAAGCAACCCTGCAACCAAATAACAAAGAGTCTCTTGTGTCCCCAACACACCTAATACAATGGTAAATTGTATAGGTGCACTAGTTCGGCGAAGAGATAGTGATACAAGTGCAATATGGATAGTAGTTATAGGTTTTTGTAATCTGGAAATATAAAAACAGCAAGGTAACTAATGATAAAAGTGGGTGTAAACGGTATTGCAATGCTAGGAAACAAGGCCTAGGGTTCATACTTTCACTAGTGCAAGCTCTCTCAACAATAATAACATAATTGGATCATATAACTATCCCTCAACATGCAACAAAGAGTTACTCCAAAGTCACTAATAGTGGAGAACAAACGAAGAGATTATGGTAGGGTACGAAACCACCTCAAAGTTATTCTTTCCAATCAATCCGTTGGGCTATTTCTATAAGTGTCACAAACAGCCCTAGACTTCGTACTAGAATAACACCTTAAGACACAAATCAACCAAAACCCTAATGTCACCTAGATACTCCAATGTCACCTCAAGTATCCGTGGGTATGATTATACGATATGCATCACACAATCTCAGATTCATCTATTCAACCAACACATAGAACCTCAAAGAGTGCCCCAAAGTTTCTACCGGAGAATCAAGACGAAAACATGTGCCAACCCCTATGCATAGGTTCATGGGCGGAACCCGTAAGTTGATCACCAAAACATACATCAAGTGAATCACGTGATATCCCATTGTCACCACAGATACGCACGGCAAGACATACATCAAATGTTCTCAAGTCATTAAAGACTCAATCTGATAAGATTACTTCAAAGGGAAAACTCAATTCATTACAAGAGAGTAAAGGGGGAGAAGCAACATAAGATCCAACTATAATAGCAAAGCTCGTGATACATCAAGATCGTGCCTAATCAAGAACACGAGAGAGAGAGAGAGAGAGAGAGAGAGAGAGAGAGAGAGAGATCAAACACATAGCTCTTGGTACATACCCTCAGCCCCGAGGGTGAACTTCTCCTCCTCGTCATGGAGAGCACCGGGATGATGAAGATGGCCACGGTGAGGGTTCCCCCCCAGTGAGTGCCAAACAGGTCCCAATTGACTTTTGGTGGCTACAGAGGCTTGCGGCGGCGGAACTCCAGATCTATTCTCTTCCCCGAAGCTTTTAGGGTATATGGGTATATATAGGAGGAAGAAGTACGTCAGGTGAGCCACGAGGGGCCCACGAGGGTGGAGGGCGCACCTGGGGGGGGGGGGGGGGCGGGCGCGCCCCCTACCTCGTGCCTTCCTCGTTGCTTCTTTGACGTAGACTCCAAGTCTCCCCGGTTGCTTTCCTTCCAAAAATAACTTCTCCAGAAGATTTTGTTCCTTTTCGACTCCGTTTGATATTCCTTTTCTTCGAAACACTGAAACAAGGGAAAAACAGGAACTGGCACTGGGCTCTGGGTCAATAGGTTAGTCCCAAAAGTAATATAAAAGTGTAAAATAAAGCCCATAAACATCCAAAACACATAATATAATAGCATGGAACAATCAAAAATCATAGATACGTTGGAGACGTATCAACATCCCCAAGCTTAATTCCTGCTCGTCCTCGAGTTGGTAAATGATAAAAAAGATAATTTTTGATGTGGAATGCTACTTAGCATAATTTCAATGTAATTCTTCTTACTTGTAGTATGAATACTCAGATCCGAAAGATTCAAGATAAAAGTTCATATTGACATAAAAGTAATAATACTTCAAGCATACTAACTAAGCAATTATGTCTTCTCAAAATAACATGGCCAAAGAAAGTTATCCCTACAAAATCATATAGTCTGGCTATGCTCTATCTTCACCACACAAAGTATTTAAATCATGCACGACCCCGATGACAAGCCAAGCAATTGTTTCATACTTTTGATGTTCTCTAACTTTTTCAATCTTCACGCAATACATGAGCGTGAGCCATGGACATATCACTATAGATGGAATAGAGTGGTGGTTGTGGAGAAGACAAAAAAGGAGAAGATAGTCTCACATCAACTAGGCGTATCAACGGGCTAAGGAGATGCCCATCAATAGATATCAATGTGAGTGAGTAGGTATTGCCATGCAACGGATGCACTAGAGCTATAAGTGTATGAAAGCTCAACGAAAGAAACTAAGTGGGGGTGCATCCTACTCGCTTGCTCACGAAGACCTAGGGCATTTTGAGGAAGCCCATCATTGGAATATACAAGCCAAGTTCTATAATGAAAAATTCCCACTAGTATATGAAAGTGACAAAATGAGAGACTCTCTATCATGAAGATCATGGTGCTACTTTGAAGCACAAGTGTGGTAAAAGGATAGTAACATTGGGGCTTCTCTCTTTTCTCTCATTGTTTTCTTTGGGGCGGTTCTCTTTTTTATGGCCTCTTTTTTTTAGTCCGGAGTCTCATCCCGACTTGTGGGGGAATCATAGTCTCCATCATCCTTTCCTCACTTGGGACAATGCTCTAATAATGATGATCATCACACTTTTATTTTCTTACAACTCAACAATTACAACTCGATACTTACAACAAAATATGACTATATGAATGCCTCCGGCGGTGTACCGGGATATGCAATGAATCTAGAGTGACATGTATGAAATAATTATGAACGGTGGCTTTGCCACAAATACAATGTCAACTACATGATCATGCTAAGCAATATGACAATGATGGAGCGTGTCATAATATACGGAACGGTGGAAAGTTGCATGACAATATATCTCGGAATGGCTATGGAAATGCCATGATAGGTAGGTATGGTGGCTGTTTTGAGGAAGGTATATGGTGGGTGTATGATACCGGCGAAAAGTGCGCGGTATTAGAGAGGCTAGCAATGGTGGAAGGAAGAAAAGTGCGAATAATCCATGGACTCAACATTAGTCATAAAGAACTCATATACTTATTGCAAAAATCTACAAGTTATCAAAGCAAAGTATTACGTGCATGCTCCTAGGGGATAGATTGGTAGGAAAAGACCATCGCTCGTCCCGACCGCCACTCATAAGGAAGACAATCAATAAATAAATCATGCTCGGCTTCATCACATAACGGTTCACCATACGTGCATGCTACGGGAATCACAAACTTTAACACACGTATTTCTCAAATTCACAACTACTCAACTAGCATGACTCTAATATCACCATCTCCATATCTCAAAACAATTATGAAGCATCAAACTTCACATAATATTCAACACACTCATTAGGAAGTTTTACAAATCTTGAATACCAAGCATATTAAGATTATTTAAGCAAATTACCATGCTATTTAAGACTCTCAAAATAATCTAAGTGAAGCATGAGAGATCAATAGTTTCTTTAAAACAAATCCACCACCGTGCTCTAAAAGATATAAGTGAAGCACTAGAGCAAACAACAAACTACTGCAAAAGATATAAGTGAAGATCAATGAGTAGTTGTACAATTATGCAACTATGTGAAGACTCTCTAACATTTAAGAATTTCAGATCTTGGTACTTTATTCAAACAGCAAGCACAACTAAAGAAAATAAAATGACGCTCCAAGCAAAACACATATCATGTGGTGAATAAAAATATAGCTCCAAGTAAAGTTACCGATGAACGTAGACGAAAGAGGGGATGCCTTCCGGGGCATCCCCAAGCTTAGACGCTTGGTTATCCTTGAATATTACCTTGGGGTGCCTTGGGCATCCGCAAGCTTAGGCTCTTTCCACTCCTTATTCCATAGTCCATCGAATCCATACCCAAAAACTTGAAAACTTCACAACACAAAACTCAACAGAAAATCTCATAAGTTCCGTTAGTACAAGAAAATAAATCACCACTTTTGGTAATGTGTGAACTCATCTTTATTTATATTGGTGTAATATCTACTGTATTCCAACTTTTACATGGTTCATACCCCCCGATACTACCCATAGAATCATCAAAATAAGCAAACAACACGTAGAAAACAGAATTTGTCAAAAACAGAATAGTCTGTAGTAATCTGGAACTCTAGAATACTTCTGTAACTCCAAAAATTCAGAAACATTAGGACAACCTAGGAAATTTGTGTACCAATCTAGTGCAAAATGAATCAGATCAAAAGCACGCTTCTGTGAATTATGAAAATTATTTTCCTGGGTGCAAAAATTATGTTTCTTAGCAAGATCGAAACAACTATCACCGCAAGCCATCCCAAAGGTCTTACTTGGCACAAACACTAACTAGAACACAAAACCACATCTAACCAGAGGCTAGATGAATTATTTATTGGAAAACAGAACCTATAAAGCAAAACCAAAAATAAAATTGGGTTGCGTACCAACAAGCGCTATTGTTTAACGCCCTTAGTTAGGCATAAAACACGAATAGATCTAGGTATTGTCATCTTTGGTATGCAATCCATAAGTGGCTCTCATAATAGATTCATATGGAAATTTAAGTTTCTTTCTTGGAAAGTGTTCCATGCCCTTCCTTAACGGAAATTGAAACCTAATGTTTCCTTCTTTCATATCAATAATCGCACCAATAGTTCTAAGGAAAGGTGTACCAAGAATAATAGGACATGTAGGATTGCAAACTATATCAAGAACAATGAAATCTACATGCACATAATTCCTATTTGCAAGAATAAGAACATCATTAATCTTTCCCATAGGTTTCTTAATAGTGGAATCCACAAGATGCAAATTTAAAGAACGATCATCAAATTCACGGAAACCTAACACATCACATAAAGTTTTTGGAATCGTGGAAACGCTAACACCCAAATCACACAAAGCATGGCACTCATAATCTTTAATATTAATCTTAATAGTAGGTTCCCACTCATCATAAAGTTTTCTAGGGATAGAAACTTCCAATTCAAGCTTTTCTTCAAAAGATTGCATCATAGCATCAACGATATATTTAGTAAAAGCTTTATTTTGGTTATAAGCATGAGGAGAATTCAACATGGATTGCAACAAGGAAATACAATCTATTAAAGAACAATTATCATAATTAAATTCCTTGAAATCCAAAAGAGTGGGTTCATTGCTACTTCAAGTTTTGACCTCTCTAATCCCACTTTGATCAATTTTTGCATCAAGATCTAAAAACTCCAAATCATTGGGACGCCTTTTAACTAAAGTTGACTCATATCCAGTCCCATCTCTATCAAGATTTATACTGGAAAATAAAGATTCAATAGGTTTCACATCAATCACTTTAAGATCTTCATCATTATTTTCACGAAAACTAGATGAACATGTTTTTACAAACCAATCTCGTTTAGCATGCATCTTAGCGGTTCTTTATTTGCACTCATCTTGCGAACTCATAAATTCTTTAACACTATACTCAAAATCAGAGGGCATCTTATTATAATTTCCATAAGAATTTTTGTAGGAGTTACCATAACTATTAGAGTAATTACTAGGAAACGGCCTAGGATTAAAATTGCCTCCATATGCGTTATTACCAAAAAAATCCTACCAAACAAAATTCACGTCCATAGATTCATTATTATTTTCAATCAAAGTAGACAAAGACATATCATTAGGATCAATAGAAGCACTCTTGCTAGCAAATAATTTCATAAGTTAATCCATCTTTCCACTCAAAACATTAATCTCTTCAATCGCATGCACTTTATTACTAGTGGAAGATCTTTCGGTGTGCCATTGAGAATAATTAACCATAATATTATCTAGGAGTTTAGTAGCTTGTCCTAACGTAATTTCCATAAAAGTGCCTCCCGCGACCGAATCTAAAAGAATTCTAGAAGCAAAATTCAATCTGGCATAACTTTTTTTGTATAATCATCAACAGATTCAAACCATGAGTAGGACAATTTCGTATCATCAATTTCATCCTCTCCCAAGATTGTGCAACGTGTTCATGATCAAGTTGCTTAAAATTCATAATATCGTTCCTAAGGGAGATGATTTTAGCGGGAGGAAAATACTTGGAAATAAAATCATTTTTACACTTATTCCATGAATCAATACTATTTTTAGGCAAAGATGAAAATCAAGTTTTAGCACGATCTCGAAGTGAGAACGGAAATAGCTTCAATTTAACAATATCATTATCCACATCTATTTTTCTTTTGCATATCACATAACTCAACAAAACTATTAAGATGGGATGCGACATCTTCACTAGGAAGGCCAGAAAATTGATCTTTCATAACAAGATTCAGCAAAGCGGCATTAATTTCATAAGATTCCGCACCAGTGGTGGGAGCAATCGGAGTACTAATAAAATCATTGTTATTGGTGTTGGGAAAGTCACACAATTTGGTATTCTCTTGAGCCATCATGACAAAGCAAGCAATCCAACACACGAGCACAAACGAAGAAGACGAACAGAAGAGGGGCGAAGAAAATGCAAATCTTTTTGAAAATCGTTTTAGAAGTGGGGGAGAGGAAAACGAGAGGCGAATGGCGAATAATGTAATGCAAGATATGAGAGTTTATGATGGGTACTTGGTATGTATTGACTTGGCGTAGATCTCCCCGGCAACGGTGCTAGAAATTCTTCCTGCTACTTCTTGAGCTTGCATTGTTTTTTCCCTTGAAGAGGCAAGAGTGATGCAGCAAAGTAGAGATAAGTATTTCCCTCAGTTTGAGAACCAAGGTATCAATCCAGTAGGAGACAACACACAAATCACTGAATACCTGCACAAACAATCAAACAACTTGCACCCAACGCGATAAAGGGGTTGTCAATCCCTTCAGAATTACTTGCAAAAGGGAGATCTGATAGAGATAGATAAAATATAAAGTAAATATTTTTGGTTTATAGATCAGAAAGTAAAAGATTGCAAAATAGTATATCAGAAACTAATATGATGGAAAAATAGAAACTTATATGATGGAAAATGGAAACTTATATGATGGAAAATAGACCCGGGGGCCATAGGTTTCACTAGAGGCTTCTCTCAAGATAGCAAATAATATGATGGGTGAACAAATTACTGCTGAGCAATTGATAGAAAACCGCAAAGTTATGACGATATCTAAGGCAATGATCATGAATATAGGCATCACGTCCGTGTCAAGTAGACCGAAACGATTATGCATCTACTACTATTACTCCACACATCGACCGCTATCCAACGTGCATCTAGAGTATTAAGTTCATAAAGAACGGAGTAACACATTAAGTAAGATGACATGATGTAGAGAAGTTAACTCAAGCAATATGATGAAAACCCCATCTTTTTATCCTTGATGGAAACAATACAATACGTGCCTTGCTGCCCTACTGTCACTGGGAAAGGACACGGCAAGATTGAACCCAAAGCTAAGCACTTCTCCTGTTGCAAGAAAAACCAATCTAGTTGGCCAAACCAAACCGATAGTTCAAATAGAATTACAAATATATCAAATCACGCATAAAAGAATTCAGATAAGATTCAAATAATATTCATAGATAAGCTGATCATAAATCTACAATTCATTGGATCTCGGCAAGCACACCGCAAAAAAGTATTACATCGAATATATCTCCAAGAACATCAAGGAGAACATGCTATTTAGAATCAAAGAGAGATAAGAAGCCATCTAGCTACTAGCTATGGATCGTAGGTCTGTGGTAAACTACTCATGCTTCATCTGCAGGGCAATAGGGTTGATGTAGAACCCCTCCGTGATCGAATCCCCCTCCGGCAGGGTGCTAGAAAAGTTACCTAGATGGGATCTCATGGGTACAGAAGATTACGGCGGTGGAAAAGTGTTTTCGTGGATGCCTCTGGTGGTTTGGGGATATTTGGGAATATATAGGCAAAATAATTAGGTCAGGAGGGTCACGGGGGGCCCAAGGGTGGGGGCACGCCCTACCCCCTGGTCGCACCTTCCGTCCTTGTGGCCGCCTCGTGGCTCCCCGACTTCATCTCCAAGTCTCCGGGTTGTCTTCTGGCCCAAGAAAAATCATCGCGAAGGTTTCATTCCATTTGGACTCCGTTTGGTATTCCATTTCTGTGAAACTCTAAAACAAGGAAAAAACAGGAAGTGACACTGGGCTCTAGGTTAATAGGTTAGTCCCAAAAATAATATAAAATAACATATTAATGCATATAAAACGTCCAAAACAAATAATATAATAGCAAGGAACAATAAAAAATTATAGATACGTTGGAGACGTATCAGAAGTCGCCTTGTTGTGCTAGCTTAATGCTGGATAGGTCCTAGATGGTACCTGTTTTTGTCTGAAGACGTGTATGACCAGAGCTCGGATGATTCAAACACTTGGTTCTCAGAAAATTAGTCCGCACTGCTGCCCATGGTATTTTAAGCATGAAGTGGTGCACACGAGTCACGTGTTGTGCGACTGGGGTGGGCGTGTTGTGGGGCGCGTATCCCTATTTATGCTGGGCATAGGGCTGTTCCTCAATCGGGGGCATGGCTCAGGCCCGTTTACTTGCCTCCCGTGCCTTGACGGCGGGCAGGCGTGTTGGCCCCTTGAGGCCGATCTGGACCTCGGCTGCCAGGGCCGCCGTATGCTCCTCAGTCCGAAGTGAGCACCCCGTATTGCTGTTGACTGTGATAACGCCCTTGGGTCCAGGCATCTTTAACTTTAGGTAGGCGTAATGGGGGACGACATTGAATCGAGTGAATGTCGTTCGGCCTAGCACGACGTGATAGTCGCTGCGAAAGGGGACAATATCGGAGATCAATTCTATGTTACGGAAGTTGTCCGAAGAGCCGAACACCACTTCTAGGGTAAGGGTGCCCGAGCAGCGGGCCTCAACGCCTGGTATTACCCCTTTAAAGGTGGTATTACTCGGTTTGATCCTTGACGGGTCGATACCCATTTTCCTTATTGTATCTGCGTAAATCAGATTGAGGTTGTTGCCTCCATCCATGAGCACTATGGTAATGTTGTACCCATCGATAATGGGGTCTAGGACCAGGGTTGCCGATCCTCCATGACGGATGCTGGTCGGGTGGTCCCTGCGGTCAAAGGTGATCGGATATGCTGACCATGGGTTAAATTTTGGGGCTACAGGCTCTACAGCGTAGATGTCCCGAAGTGCGTGTTTCCTCTCCTTCTTGGGTATATGAGTGGCGTAGATCATATTCACCATTTTTACCTCAAGAGGGAGTTGTTTCTGGCCTCCACTATTCGGCCTGCGAGGTCCCTCATCGTCCTCGCTATGAGGGATTTTGCCCGTGTCCTCGGCTGTGAGATTTCCGGCCTGTTTGATTACCCAACAGTTATAGTTGGTGTGTTTGGCGGGCTTGTCAGAGGTGTAGTGGATTTGGCAGGGCTATCCAGGATTACGTCCAGCTTGGTGGGTCCGTCCTGGTTCCCTTTAGAGGGCTTCTTTCTCGGCCTGAATTTGGAGTTGTGGAATCCGGTATTCACTGTCGCATCATCGACATCGGTGCCATTGTACCGACGCTTATTTTTATTGTGACATGGCTTCCCGTTGCCATCCCGAACTTCTGAAGTGCCAGGGCCTTCTGGGTTGGTGCTTCTACGAGCCAGCCAGCTATCTTCTCCTGCGCAAAAGCGGTCATAAGGGAGGTAAGTGTCACCATTGTCCTCGGCTTATCTTGGATGAGCTGGCGTGCGAGCCATTCGTGGATACTATGCTTAAATGAGGCTATGGCTTCGGCATCCGGATAGTCGACGATCTGGCTCTTTTTGGTCAAAAACTGATTCCAAAATTACCGGGCTGTTGGACCACATCGCTCAGGTCATCGGCATCTGGAGGGTGAACATAGGTGCATTGAAAGTTAGCTTAGAAAGCATCCTCGATCTGTTCCCATCTCCCTATGGAGTTTTCGGAGAGGCTGTTCAACCAATGCCTGGCTGGTCCTTTGAGTTTTAATGGCAAATATTTGATGGCGTGGAGGTCATCCCCTCGGCCATATGGATATGAAGGAGAAAGTCTTCGATCCATATGGCCGGGCCTGTTGTCCCGTCATATGGGTCGATGTTTACAGGTTTAAACCCTTCCGGGAATTGGTGTTGCATCACCTCGTCGGTGAAGCACATTGGGCGAGTGGTGCCTCTTACTCGGGCTACGTCGCGCCGGAGCTCAGCTATCATCCGGGCCCGGTGTTGCTCCCGGGCACTATCGGTTTGGTCGAGCAACACTTGGTATCCGTCCTGTCTATCGGGAGGGTATCCTATAGATCCATAAATGGATCTTGATTGACCTGCTCTAGCGGCCAGGTCATGTCGCAGATCATATTGAAATTCTGGCTATGGTGTCTCCTTGCCTTTTCGACGAGGGGGAATGAGTGGGTATTGAGCCTCTCCAGCCGGCCTGTCCCGTCCTCGAGGGGGCGGTCTGGCTGGTCGCCTTGAGTTTGTCAGGGTGGTGCGGGCTCAAGGGCCTCGTCATCGAATTGTAACAACAGTTTGCACTTGGGGTAGCTCTTGGTTTGCCGCTCGTAGCCGTACCCTTCTTTGGCTGCTAGGACTTTCGTCCATCTGTCATTGAGGGTGCCTTGTTCGGCTTTTATCTGTTGTTGCTTGATACGTCTCCAATGTATCTATAATTTTTTTTTATTGTTCCATGCTGTTATATTACCATTCTTGGATGTTTTACAATCATCTTATATCAACTTTATATCATTTTTTGGGACTAACCTATTGACATAGTGGCCAGTGCCAGTTGCTGTTTTTTTGTTTGTTTTCTACTTCACAGAATATCAGTACCAAACAGAGTCCAAACGCAACAAAAAATTTTGGAGAATTTTTCCGGACCAGTAGACACAAGATGGGCCAAAGAAGTACCAGAGGGGAGCCCCGAGGGGGGCACAACCCACCAGGGCGCGCCTGGGGGCCAGGCGCGCCCAGATGGGATGTGCCCACCTTGGTGGCCTCCCGCACCGCCTCTTCGCCCTATAAATACCCAAATATTCCAGAAACCCTTGGGGAGATGATGAAACACAATTCCAGCCGCCGCAAGTTCTAGAACCACGAGATCCAATCTAGACACCATCACGGAGGGGTTCATCATCCTCATGGTGCCTCTCCGATGATGCGTGAGTAGTTCATCATAGACCTACGGGTCCGTAGGCAGTAGCTAGATGGCTTATTCTCTCTTTTTGATTCTCAATACAATGGTCTCTTGGAGATCTATTTGATGTAACTCTTTTTGCGATGTGTTTGTTGGGATCCGATGAACTTTGAGTTTATGATCAGATCTATATCCATGAATATCATTTGAGTCTTCTTTGATCTCTTATATGCATGATTACTTATAGCCTCGTATTTTTTTTCTTTAAATCTTTGGTTTAGTTAGGACGACTAGATCGATTATTTTTGCCATGGGAAGGGGTGCTTTGTGATGGGTTCGATCGTGTGGTGTTCTTTCCCAGTGACAGAAGGGGCAGCAAGACACGCATGTATCATTGCTATTAATGATAACAAGATGGGGGCTATTCCTACATTAATAGATCTCATCTACATTATGTCATCATTCTTATTGCATTACTCCGTTTCTCCATGAACTTAATACACTAGCTGCATGCTGGATAGCGGTCGATGTGTGGACTAATAGTAGTAGATGCAAGCAGGAGTCGGTCTACTAATCTTGGACATGATGCCTATATAATGATCATTGTTTTGGATATCATCATAATTGTTCCATCTTCTACCAATTGCCCAACAGTAATTTGTTTACCCGTCGTGTGCTATTTTCTTGAGAGAAGCCACTAGTGAAATCTATGGCCCCCGGGTGTATTCTTTATCATATTTGCTTTGAGATCTATTTTAATTTGCTTTTATTTTCAGATCTATTATTCCAAAAACCCAAAAATACCTTGCTGCACTTTTTTACTACTTATTTTATTTCGCGTTTTATCGAGATCTATTCATCCAATCTATCACAATTTTTATCCCATCAACTTGACAATTTCTGGCGCCGTTACCCGTAGAGGGATTGACAACCCCTCATAAGCGTCGGGTTGCAAGTATTTGTTTTTTGTCTGTAGGTACCATTTACATAGTGTTTCTTAGTTCTCCTACTAGATTGATACCTTGGTTTCATAACTTAGGGAAATACCTACCGTAGCTGTACTGCATCATCCCTTCCTCTTTGGGGAAATACCGACGTAGTTCAAGCGGCATCATTGCTTCTTTTTCAGGGTTCAGACGGTGGCAATAAGTTGCCGTTTAAACCGCTCTTGTTCTAGTGGATCCTCCGGGGTGATAAAGTCCTTGGCTCAGAGGCTGACATCTTCTTCGGAGAGGGGGAGGTAGTTACTATCCTTGGAGTCATTGAGGTCCTCGGGATTGAACTTATCCTCGCGCTCCCCTGAGCCACCAAGCTGTTTCTCGGGGGCGGGGTCGCCGAGGTCTTCGATATTGTCCAGGGTGTCATCCTCCCCTGTTCCTGTGTTGATTTCCCTGCCCCTTTGTCCCCTGGATCGTCGGCGCTGTCGTCGGCGTTTAGGCGGCTCCACGCCAGGCTTGTTGCTATATCTCTGGGGTGACGTTAGCATTGTTAGCACCGTCACCGTTGTCTTTGGGGGTGTCCACCATGTATACATCATAGGTGGAAGTCAGTCCATCACCAGTGGTGGTGGTGGGGGGGGGGGAGGTTAGCGTCAATGTGGACTGTTGATTCGATATCATCGTCCATGTATTCGGCCTCCTCAGAGGCATAGTCTAGCATGTAGGTTAAGTCTTCGACAGTGGCTACCAAGTGGGTGGTGGGTGGGGCGTAAAATTCCCTGTGGCTTGCCTCCAGGCCCCGCCGAGTGCGGGCCAAGGATCACTACAAAAAAATACACTTCCATGATGATTCATGTTTGTCACAGTAGGCCACGTTTTTTGTCATGCATGTACATCCATGACGATTTTATGACAGAAAAATCAAGATAGTCATACCTATGCTGTCGTAGAAGTGTTCCATGAAAATACCAAAATTATCATCACGGAAGTGTCCACTTCCATGATGATAAATCACGCGTCATAGAAGTGCTTTCGTCAAGGGTGACTGACACATGGCATCCACCGTAACGGGTCGCCGTTAAGCTATCGGGTTCCATTTTGGATCCGATAACCCGTTAATAGCCCAGAACAATGGGGATTTTCCACATGTAAAATTCTCAATGGCCAGAGGAACCACGTGTCGGCTCACCGTTGGGACAGATGTCATCCACTCATTGGATTGAAGGCGCCTATGATACGTCGACACATGGCACGACCCAATAGAGGCCCATTCAAGTGAAAAGGACGGCCCATTTGACTTGGTAAAAAGGTAGCGGGCCGGCCCATGAAAAGCATGTTAACCGCTTGTTCGCATATAGCCCATTTACAGCCCGCTAACTCATGCCCGTCACGGCCTACCAGAATTTGGCCCAGTAGCGCCATATGGGCCATTCAATATGATTCTAGCCCATTGTAACTTCCGGCCCATGTATGGCCCATGACGTCTTTCGGCCCATAGGAGGCCCTTTGTAACTCTGGGCCCATTAAAGGCTCGAGATGAAACTGGCTCATAATGAACAGTGTATCGCTTTATACCCATTAATGGACCATTATTCGGTCGATCATTTCCAGCCCGTGTTAACTTTCGGCCTTTTAAGGGCCCATTTATTCTTGGGCTCATTTCTAATTCGGTCAGTTATGGTCCGTTACTGGCCTGTTCCGCTTGTGGGCCAAATTCAGCTGTGGTTACAGTCAGCCCGTTTGTGGCCCGTTAACCCGTTGGGCTGTTTCCATAGCGTCATCAATTACGGCCTATTAACGGCCCGTTATGGTCGGGCCATAAATAGGCGACTTCCACTCTAGCCCATCTACGACCCATTTTGCGGACCGTTATTGGTCCATGAACAGTACGGCCCATGTTTGGCGAATTGATTATACGGCCTGTAGAAGGCCCATTGATTAGATGGCCCGTAGAAGGCCCATGGATCCTATGGCCTGTAGGAGGCCCATGGTTACAACAGTCCGTGTGTTGCCATGGTTATTGTGGCCTAGTTATAAAAAATAGGTTATTGTGGCCACTAGAAAAATGCGGAGAAAGAACTGGAGTGACTACAAAGCAAAAAACTAAACAAGACAATAAGGAAATAAATAAGCAAGCAACTAACGCTAGGCTATTATGGCTATTACACATATTACATCCACTAGGCATCAAAGTTCGCCACCAGTGCAAATATAGGGAACAAAGCAACATATCACATACACTGATTCTCAAAGTTGGCGACCAGTGCAAATAAACACCGCAGCAAAACAAGTCCAGAACTGAAACCACTTCATAAGAGCTCAAGAAACAATATCCTGGGTACCCATAATGCTGGCAAGATGCTTAGCAAGCTTATTAACTTTCTCTTGTTTGGCGCTTAAATCCTCCAAAGACTTGTCGTTGCACCGTAAAGTATGCATCTGATTCTGCAGGGCCTTCCTCAGTCCTTCGGCTTCCTGTCACAGATCATCTGATCGATGTCTTTCAACTTGAAGTTGAGACTCAAGAAGTCAAACTGATTCAGGCAGCAAGTTCGAAGAGCTGGTGCCACGGGTAGTGGCCAGTAACTCGAACACTACATCAAGACAGGACTTTGGGGTTGTCTCGGTGTCTTCAATATAGTTTTATCAGCTTTCTTGGAAACTAATTGGGATGTCTCACTATCTTGAACCTTATCTTCATTACTTCCTTTACCATTGCATAACGGGGTACTCTTCTCCAATATTTTATCCGCGTTCTGAAAGATAAACAAACAGAAACATCACAGGTTTACCATGTTGCATATGAAACTCATTTTGGTAAACCAGTTCAGTAGTAAGGTGGACAGGATAACAACATGAAAAAACATATATCTATGTAGTATGGTCACTGTATGGTCTATATCATTCTAGTTTATGTTGCCAAATCAAGATAGAGACAGTTCAAATCATATCTATTTAAGACAATGCAGCATAGACAGAATATAAGTGTGGGAAACTACACAACAATAACAACACTTGTAATGTGCATGGCATGAGAACATAACTGACTGTTTATTTGATTGAAACTGAAATCAACATAGAGAAAGTTACAACAGCAAACACGTTAAAGAAAGAGGTTTAAAACATACATGTTGCACCATTGGAGTTTCAATTGCATCCTTCAAATTTGAAATTAGTTGGTATGAGTAAAAAGAGTGATGCAAGAGCAAAGGAGTATGAACCGTAGCTACGGAACCTGACCTGAGAACAATTCTTCTTCTGCTTTAAGCGTTGACTTGGGGTTCGGAGTGGTGGTTCCCGTGCTTTGGGCACTGCAGTTGCCTTACTAACTGCTCGTGTTTGGGTGCTTTGTGGTGGAGACGGTGCTGTGTCAACTAGAACTGGGTTACTATCTGCCGGCGTTGGGGTTAGAAGGGATGTAGCTGGTTCTCTATCCAACTGGGTAGGGGTACAATCTGCGTGAGTCTGGCTTATGTGTTGGGCAAGTACAACCGTGGTTCTATCTGCATCGACAGGTAGCACGATCTTTTCTGAAGACCGTGTTTTTACTCCCACAGATACTGTCATCAACCCCTCCAATTCAAATGGCTGATAAACAAGAAAAGTAATTGCATGTACAGACAATGTAAGAAGACAGGTGCAATGGATAGTAGGGAAGAAAACAGGGCATGAAATAATTCACATTTATGTTGTCTAACCAAACAGAATAGCATGACATAATTTCACATATATGCTAGCTAATTAAACAGGATAGCATGACACAATTTCACATGTATGATGGCTAACTAAACAGGACAGAATGACATACTTCAAAATATGATGACTATGTAAACAGGATGACATGATATAACTATAAGATGTGTCTATTAAAGTGGTTGGCATGCCATAATTCACAAACATGTCGTCGATGGAAACATGATGGCATGATATAATTCACTGATAGAATGACATCTCAAAATATGATGACTATGTAAACAGGATGAGATGATATAACTATATTATGTCTTTAAAAAATGGGTTGGCATGCCATAATTCAGATACATGCTGTCTATGTAAACATCACGACATGATATAATTCAAATATATGATTTATATACTAAGCAAGTGAGCAAAGGGCAATCGCATATATGATGTATCAACTAAGGATATGGCATTCAATATTGTGTATATGATGTAAAAACTAAGCATTGCAAGACAACATATGCATGATATGAGTAATAGGACGGGTCATCTGCCTCTGAATCCTCCTCTGAGGAGCTATCTGTAACCAGCAAGATATCTGCTTCAGCAGGTAGCATTGTCTGCTCTGAAGGCCTTGTTTTCACTCCAGATTTCTCCATCACCAATTCAAATGGTAGATGCACAGGAAGAGCAGTTGAATATACAAATATTGTGACAAATGCAATGAGTAATACAAAAAAAGGATGGCATGATATAATTCACATATATGACGCTTGGCTAAACAACATGGCATTGCATAATTCACATACATGATGCCTTGCAACAAGATAGCATTGCATAATTCATATATATAATGTCTTGCAACAAGATGGCATTGCAAAATTCACATACATGGTAATTAGACACTAAACATGTGGCATTCACACAAAGCATGTTTAAATTAAGCAAATGACATGACAATGCAAGACGCCATATGCACCATATGAGCAATATAACCCTGCCAAGTTAGAGCATGCACCTCGGGGGGGGGGGGGATAGGACTGGTCATCTGTCTCTGAATCCTCCTCTGAGGAGCTATCCATAACCAGCAAGACATGCACATCGTCAGATAGCGTTGTCTGCTCTGAAGACCTTGTTTCCACTCCAGATTTTTCCATGACCATGTCGAATGGATGATGCACAGGAAGAGTAATTGAATGTACTAAAATTGTTGACAAATTTAATACATAATAAAAAATGATGGCATGATATAATTCACATATAAGATGACTTGCTAACCAGGGTGGCATTGCAAAATTCACATATATGATGCCTGCTAAACAAGATGGCATTGCATGATTCACATATACGATAAAGAAACTAAACAGATGGCATTGACACAAAGTATGTCTAAACTAAGCAGATGACATATTTGATATATAAAGTAAGCAATGCAAGGCACCATATGCATGATATTACCAACATCCGCATGCCAAGTTAGAGCGAAGACCTCAGGGGGTAAATAGGAGTGGTCTTCTCCTTGTGAATCCCCCTCAGAACAGTTATCTCCCTCTTGATTACAATCCGAAATGGGTGGAGGGGGGCTGCCTTTGCGCCCACCATGGAGCGACATCTGCATGAAATTTTATTGCCACGCAAGGCTTGTCTCTTTTGCTCTACATGTTTGGTTCCATTGTGCATAATAACTGACATGCATAGGAATAAACCATAGTGAGATTATGTAAGGAGTGCATGCACAAATCCAGAGTGATGGTTGCAAACTGTGGATAGACCCGAAACCAATGATAGCAGACAGATAATAGCTTTAGTTAAAAAATACAGATAATGGCTCCTTTAATGTTTGTTTCCACCCAACATGAAAATCATCGTAGACACCCAAGATTAACCAGATAGTAGATAGATAGTATTGATTGCTGCCCCAATATGTACTCCACAACCATTTAAACACTCAAGTTTAAGCATAAGTTTGGACCTAACTCGGAGTCTAATAGGTGAACATGACGATAAAGGAGCATGTCATCATATTAAGCGATGCATAACGTAAGCAGACACGAAAGATTGCGACCTCTCTTGTGGACCCGTGTAGTCCTCAAGGTCATCTGCTCAGTTGATGATGGTAATGCAGTTGTTGTGGCTGCCGGCGACGGGGAAGAAGATCGGAGGCGGCGAAAGACAGTCTGGAGGGTGGATTCCTGCTGTGGTGAACCCTTTCGTCGTTGGAACAGCTGAGCTGGGGTGGAACACAACGTAGCAGGAGCGGGACAAACACGGTTATAATGCTATTATGCTACTATCTCTTAGTCTTGTGCTTCATGAATAAGAATTTGACAAGGAGGACAAGTGGATATTAAAATTCCTACAATTTTTCTTTCAAGGAGACACTAAAGGAACAAATCCTACGGTTTTCCTTTGCTCCATTCCTTTGAAACAAATGCATGAATAGTAGTACCATAGGAAACTTTCCAATTCCTATGTTTTTCATTCACTTTTCCTTTCAAGCACTGGCGATTCTAGTAGGCAGGCTTGAGCAGGGAAAATCCTACACTAAGAAAATGTTTTTGTGCTACTTCTACTACTTTGTACCCAGGCCACTGCCCTACTAGCTCAACTCCCATGCCCATCTACAAATGCACAGCTCAAATGCGCAAAGATAGATAATGATGGCGTTCAAGAGAGTCCATCAAGGATAGCTAATTTGCCTCGTAACTCACTGATTATCATATAGTAGGAGAAACTAATCGTATTTCACGTTACTATGTGTGCTCAGTGGACAATATATATAACATGTAGAGTAAAAAAGCGATGCAACAAGTGTACAACCTCTTTGGCGAAGCCATGTGGATCTCAGCATGATTGGGTTGGTCGGTGAGGATGCTCCGGCTGATTTTGCTGTCGGAGGAGAGGAAGAAGATCTTAGGCGTCTGGAGATGGAGCTCGGGGTACTGCTCCGCTGTGATGGAGGGTTTCGTCATTGGAGCAGCTCCGCTGAGTTGTATGACGGCGAGGCTGAAGCAGGATAAGGGAGACAACGTCAACCTGAGTGGAATTCTAATAGCATCTCCAATAGAGGACGTAAAATACATAACCACAAAGTGCTAGATGTAAAATACATCAGCCGCTCATCTCTGAACTTAACTGTCAAAACTGAATTTAACTGTCGAAACTAAATTTTGCTGTCGATACTGAATTTTACTGTCGTCGCTGAACGCACTAGTAGCAAAAAAAACAGTTGTAGCAGCAGCTGCAGCGCTTGGAGCAGTAGCGTGCGCGAGAGCCGGGGCAGCTGGTCATGTAGTAGCATCTCAGGTAGCAGTTGCAGGGGCTCGAGGGAGAGCAGGATCTGCTGCTCGTGCAACAGCAGTGTGCACAAGAGTAGAGCAGCAGCGCAAGCAAGAGCAAGAGCGAGAGCAGCAGCGCGAGCAAGAGCAAGAGTAGACCAGGCAGGGGACCGAGAGCAAGTGCAGAGCAGCAACGCGAGTGAGAGCCAAAGCAGCAGTAGCTCCTACTAATGTGGACATCACTGCCAAGGTAGCGACGCCATGGAGGAAGTGGCCGGCGACGCCACCTTGGATGGAGTCGCGCCACGTCGGCTCGAGACCGAGCGCCGACAGCACCATGAGATCGAATAAGAAGAAAATGCGGTGATTAGTGTAGAACCTCTTTGGTGGCGCCGATTAGGCCTCAGCTTCATTCGAGGAATCAGTGATGATGCTACTCTTCCGGTGGTGTAGGTGAAGATGGCAGTGTGGGAATGGAGGTGGCGCGGAAGACGAGGGGAACATCGGGGCAGCTCCTTGGAGGTGGAGGACGGGGTGGCTGAACCGGCGGGACGACGAGATCGACGACGGATCCTCATCTGGCGCGGTGGATGAGGGACGTCGAGGCGTTGCTGTGGACGACGTCGTCGGGGAAGATGCTCCGGCTGGGTGGCAGATGGAGGAGGTTGTGGGGCTTCGCCGGTTTTCACGGCCTCGGTGTATGAATGGGTGGGCGCATGGGATGGGAGGGGTGAACCATGGCTTAGGGACGCGCTTGTCCGAAATGTGGGGTAAGTTACAAAAGTACCCCCACCGATTTGAGCTAGGCGGTTCTTTCGGTTCAGGGGTATCACGGGCATTTCACGCGTCAGGATTTCGCAGGAGGTGGGAGTTTTCGCACGCGTTGTAATTTTGGGATAGCAAGGCGCAGATTGAGATGCAGGGAGTTTTCAGAGCACAACGAGACAAAGATACATCTTAAATATTTCAGGGTAACAAGGCGCGGGTTGAAGAGGCGGGAGTTTCGCAGCACGATAGACAGAGATGCTAGCTTGAAATTTCGGTATAACAAGGCGCGACTTGAAATTTCGGGAGACAAGCTTAACGTGTAAAAAAGACAATTCACACCTCATCACTAGAGAGAGCCATGTACAGTACCAAATCAATTTGCACTTCCTTCAACAATAAAAAAACATAACATGTACAGTACCAAACCGCGACAGCAAACAGAACATGTACAGTACCAAATCAATTTGCACTTCCTTTAACAATAAAAAAACAATTCGTGTTGTCTAGCATATGGACTAAATTTGAGTACATTTTTCCTGTTTGAATGGGATTGTACTCGGGTTAGTTATAAAACCATCTAAATATTATCTTCACAACACATGACATGAATATAGGAGTAGTAAATTCCTATATAAATACGAACTACATGTAAATCTGATCTTAAATTCAAATATATGTATCCATTTTATGTTGAATTCAAATCATAGTACATGTATGCTCTAGCTAGATGTTCGGAATCTAAACCATGTATGATACTACGCGCAATGTGTTTAACATGCACAACACACACACAAACACCATTTACACTAGTTAGGTACACGTGCATTGCAGGCATGAGATTTGGCAACCAAATTATGAATAAATACCACATTATAGCATGTAAGCTTTGAGTCATATATGCATGATGTAGATGTTCGTTTAATTCTTATAGTTCATCTAATTCAAAATAATTTACTTTTATAAAAAAACTAATCTATTTTAAGATTCATGGAATTGTGTGTTGTAAAGCATAAAGTAAAAAAAAATAATGGCAATTGATGTAGAATTTTTTGGGAAATTATCATATGGAAGATTCTAGAACAAAGGAGAAGTGTTTGTGTTTTGAAGTTTGTGCATTATGCTTAAGTTCAACCATGGAGTCTTCTAGATTGTACATGTGGCAAAATCTGGTGGACTGTAGATGATATCCAAGGGCCGGTAGTGCTCAGATTTACCATCTCTGCACCGTCGGATTGGCTTCATCCAACGACCATCTTTTAAAGTTATTCGCACACTATATATACTAGTAACTAGTATGTATGTACGTGCAATGCACGTCTTAACAGTGTTGTTTCTATGATTATATTAAAACAAAAACAAAGCAAATAGTACTTTGAATGAATTCAGAGGAAAAATAATTACTACTGATGTATGCACGCAGAAATGAAGTAACAGAAATTTAGTACTAATTTGTAGCATGGTACAACACGTGTGGCCTAGTGACGCCCAAAAATTTCCATAGGAATAGAATGAAGATGTATATGGTGGAACCCACAAATTGCTTTACTTTTGCTTCGCCTCCCTGGCGAGTCTCTCGTAAACGCCCTGGCAGAGAAGACATGAGATATGGCGTGATGGTTCCAGAATCTAGCAGATGTTGCTGTGGGCTACTGTTCACCGCAAATCCCTTGAGCCTCAGCCGTTAGATCTATAGGGCCAACGGCTAGGATTGATGTTGTAGCTACAATTCAAAATCCATACACTATATAGTGGTATAGATAAATATAATATGTATATATATATATAACATATATATAATAAAATAAATAATAATAATATAGGGGTATAGATATAGATATGTGATGTGAAAGCCACCCATCATCTCCAATTAGAATAGTGCGTCCATGCACGGATGCAATGTGGCCAAACGATGTCTGTCATCGATATCTCAAATTCAAATCAGTCTGACCTTGTTCAATGTGTATATAGTATAGCATGCTCGTTTTCAAACCACACCGCGCATATCCCAGTTATATTCATGCCTGCATGGGTTTCAAACATGATGATCTCTTATTCAAATATTTGAATTCAACTTTACATTGATTATGACCTCACCTAGTCTTTTACACCCATACAGTCGTATTCTCTTTATAATTGTACCACTAACTTTCTCTCGTGCATGCATGCACACACACTACCACTCGGCATTATCCATCGCACACATGCAATCTTTTTCTTCAGGTCGGTCTCCCATGCATGCACACACACACACACCTCCCCCTCTTCATCATTCTGGGCATTCTTTATCTCTCACGTGCATGCACAATGACCGATGTTCCTCTATGTGTGTGTATATATCTAGTGAGGTCTCCCCCTCTTTCCCACGTACACATCGATCAATCTATACCTCACTATATAGGATTACATAGCTAATATACCCACATTAATTATATATCCAACGTCCCCCTCTCATCATCCATGCCTTTTGCTTCATCTCTCATGCGCGCACAGTGGCAAAGACAGGGGGCAACAAGGGCCCTGCCCTCCCCCTAACATCTCTATATATTGAGGCTAATATGAATGTGATCAGTAGATCAATTGCTGTTAAAATGGTTTTAGTTGATGAATTGGCCCTCCTCGTAAAGGATTAGCAATGCTTGGCCCCCAAGCTCATTTATTTTTCATGGCTCCTCCACTACGTGCAACCACACACGTTCTCGCCCCCTCTCTTTAAATATCAATCTCGCACTTGTGCACTCCTTCATAGTCTCCCTCCACTTGGCCCCTCGCACCATCTTCTAGGCCGCCACCAGATTCTGCCACATGTACAATCTAGAAGACTCCATGGTTGAACTTAAGCATAATGCACAAACCTGAAAACACAAGTGCTTCTCCTTTGTTCTAGAATCTTCCGTATCATAACTACCCAAACTTTTTTCTAATTGAATTGCCATTATTTGTTTTTTCTTTATGCTTTACAACGCACAATTCCATAAATCATAAAATAGATTAACATCGCATTGTTGATCCAAAGACCTATGGGGACCTATCCCCTTATAGCATGTAAGCTTTGAGTCATATCCCCATAGGTCCCCATAGCTCTCTCCGTCGGAGTCTTGGGATGACATATTTTCAGAACTATGTAGAAAACAACAAGAAAGGAGAACAGAGGATTTCTTCATGATACGATGGTTAAGCGGTTCGGGAAGTATATATATATATATATATATATATATATATGTATATATATATATATATATATATATATATATATTTATTTTTGAGGACAATCATACGGAAGAAAAACGGAGTAAGGGAGGTGTCCCAGGTGGGCACAACCCACCCGGGCGCTGGCCAGTTCGGGCGCTACCGGTGTATTTTGCCCACCGTGGACGCTCGAAGTTTCTTTGTTTCCAAAATTCTTAAATATTCCAAAACTAACAAAAAATATTTTTGCGGGTTTTTTGGAGTCCGTTTACTTACCGTCTCACGTACCTCCTTATTTTGACGATTCTGGAGTGGTCCGGAAGGACTCTTTTATGTGTTCTTCTGGTGTCAAAGTTTAGATAATATTACTTTCAACATTAATTGGCATACCTGAGATATAACGCTTTATTCTCTGTCCATTGACAGGGTTAATACCTTCGGAATTTATTTATTTTGATGGCTCCAGACCGGTAAACCTCCTCGATGACATATGGGCCTTCCCATTTTGAGAGGAGTTTTCCTGCAAAGAATCTGAAACGAGAGTTGTACAAAAGAACATATTCTCCGACTTTAAACTCATGCTTTTGAATTCTTTTGTCATGCCATCTTTTAACCTTTTTTTTGAATAATTTTGCATTTTCATAAGCTTGGGTTCTCCATTCATCTAGAGAGCTAATATCAAATAACCTCTTTTCACCAGCAAGTTTGAAATCATAATTGAGTTCTTTAACTGCCCAATATGCTTTATGTTCTAACTCAAGAGGTAGATGGCAAGCTTTTCCATAAACCATTTTATAAGGAGACATACCCATAGGATTTTTATATGCTGTTCTATAAGCCCAAAGTGCATCACCTAATTTCTTAGACCAATTTTTCCTGGACCTATTGACAGTCTTTTGCAAAATTAGTTTTATTTCTCTATTTCTAAGTTGAACTTGACCACTAGACTGAGGATGATAGGGTGATGCAATTCTATGGTTAACATCATACTTGGCAAGCATTTTACGAAAAGCACCATGAATGAAGTGTTAACCACCATCAGTCATCAAATATCTAGGGACTCCAAACCTTGGGAAAATAACTTCCTCAAGCATTTTAATAGAGGTGTTGTGATCAGCACTACTAGTTGGAATAGCTTCTACCCACTTAGTAAAATAATCAACATCAACCAAAATATGTGTATACCCATTAGTGGAAGGAAAAAGTCCCATGTAATCAAATCCCCAAACATCAAATGGTTCAACAACAAGTGAATAATTCATAGGCATTTCTTGACGCTTACCGATATTACCTATTCTTTGGCATTTATCACAAGATGAGACAAACTTACGGGAATCCTTGAAGAGAGCAGGCCAATAAAATCCAGACTGCAATACCTTATGAGCAGTTCTATCTCCAGCATGATGCCCTCCATAAGCTTCGGAGTGACATTTCTGTAGGATTTTTCCCTGTTCATGTTCACGTACACAACTTCTAATAATACCATATACTTCCTTATAAAGATGTGGGTCATCCCAAAAGTAATGTCTTCAATCATAGAAGATTTTTTTATTTTGTTGGTAAGTAAAGCTAGGTGGTAAATACTTAGCAACAATGTAATTAGCATAGTCAGCATACCAAGGAGTACTATGAGAAACATTTATTGCAGCTAACTACTCATCAGGAAAACTATCATCAATAGGAAGTGGATCATCAAGCACATTTTCAAGCCTAGACAAGTTATCAGCTATGGGGTTCTTAGCTCCTTTTCTATCAATGATATGCAAATCAAATTCTTGTAGCAAAAGAACCCAACGAATAAGTCTAGGTTTAGCATCTTTCTTTTCCATAAGATATTTAATAGCAGCATGGTCTGTGTGAACAGTTACTTTGGAATCAACAATATAAGGTCTAAATTTATCATAAGCAAACACCACTGCTAAGAATTCCTTCTCAGTAGTAGCACAATTTCTTTGAGCACTGTCTAGAGTTTTACTAGCATAATGAATAACATTCAATTTTTTATCAACTCTTTGTCCTAGAACAGCACTAATAGCATAATCACTAGCATCACACATAATATCAAAAGGCAAGTGCCAATCAGGTGGTTGAACAATAGGTGCAGAAATTAAAGCTTTCTTGAGTGTTTCAAAGGCTTCTAAACAATCGTCATGAAAAACAAAAGGAATATCCTTCTGCAAAAGATTAGTGAGAGGCCTAGAAATTTTAGAAAAGTCCTTGATCAATCTCCTATAGAAACCAGCATGACCTAGGAAACTACGAATACCTTTTATATCTTTAGGACATGGCATTTTCTCAATTGCATCAACCTTAGCTTTGTCCACTTCAATACCTCTTTTGGAAATTTTATGACCCAAGACAATGCCTTCATTTACCATAAAGTGGCACTTCTCCCAATTCAAGACAAGATTTGTTTGTTCACATCTATGCAAAACTCGCTCAAGATTGCTTAAACAATCATCAAAAGACTTCCCATAAACAGAAAAGTCATCCATGAAAACCTCAATAATTTTTTCACAAAAATCATAGAATATAGCAGTCAGACATCTTTGAAAGGTGGCAGGTGCATTACATAAACCAAAAGGCATACATCTATAAGCATTGGTTCCAAAGGGACAAGTAAAAGTAGTCTTTTCTTGATCAGGTTGAGAAACAAGTATTTGTGAAAAACCAGAATATCCGTCAAGGAAGAAAAAGTGTGTGTGCTTAGATAATATTTCAAGAATTTATCAATAAAAGGCAAAGGGTAATGGTCTTTTCTAGTTACTTTATTTAATTTTCTATAATCAATTACCATTCTATAGCCTGTAACAATTCTTTGTGGAATAAGCTCATTCTTATCATTAGGAATAACGGTAATACCTCCTTTCTTAGGGACACAATGAACGGGACTTACCCATCTACTATCAGCTATAGGATAGATTATACCTGCTTCGAGAAGTTTTAATATTTCCGTTCTTAGCACTTCTTTCATCTTCGGATTTAACCGACGTTGGTGATCAACAACGGCTTTAGCATCAGGTTCCATATTAATTTTGTGCTGACATAGAGTGGGACTAATGCCGTTTAAATCATCAAGAGTATATCCAATAGCAGCTCGGTGCTTCCTTAGAACTTTCAATAATCTTTCTTCTTCATGTTCTGAAAGGTTAGCACCAATAATAACAAGATATATTTTCTTTTCATCAAGATAAGCATATTTCAAAGTGTGTGGCAATTGTTTTAATTCAAACACAGGATCATCCTTAGGTGGAGGAGGACCTCCCAGAGTTTCAATAGGCAAGTTGTGTTTAAGTAGAGGACATTGTTCAAAGAAAATTTTATCTATTTCATTTATTTCATGCATATGTAAATCATTTTCATTATCTAGCAAATATTGTTCTAAAGGATCAGTAGGTGGCACAGCAAAATCAAGACCAATTAATTCGTCCTTACTAGGCAATTCTTTTTCATGAAGATTTCTACTAAACTTGGAAAAATTAAACTCATGAGACTCATCACCAAAACAAACACCGACAGTTTGTTTCTTACAATCTATCTTAGCATTAATTGTGTTTAAGAAAGGTCCACCAAAGATAATTGGACAGAAGTCATCTTGTGGGGAACCAAGAACAAGAAAATCAGTAGGGTATTTTATTTTCCCACACAAGACTTCAACATCTCTAACAATCCCAAATGGTGATATGGTGTCTCTATTAGCAAGTTTAATAGTAACATCTATTTCTTCCAACTCTACAGGTGCTATGTCTTTCATAATTTCTTGATATAAGGTGTAAGGAATAGCACTCACACTAGCACCCATGTCACATAAGCCATGATAACAGTAATCTCCTATTTTAACTGAGATGACAGGCATGCCCACAATAGGTCTATGTTTGTCCCTTTTATATGGTTTAGCAATTCTAGCAGCTTCTTCACAGAAGTAAATAACATGCCCATCTATATCTTATTCTAAGATATCTTTAACCATAGCTATGCTAGGTTCTACTTTGATTTGTTCATTAGGTTTAGGTGTTCTAGTATATCTTTCATTAACCATACTTCAAACTTTAGCATGTTCCTTTATCCAAACAGGAAAAGGTGGTTTCTCAATATAAGCAGAAGGGACAACTGGATCAACATTATGAAGTACAGTTTCTTCTTTAACTGGTACTGGTTCTTTAATTTCTTCTTTAATAGGTGGGTGATATTTAACCCACTTCTATTTAGGGAGTTCAACATGAGTAGCAAATGATTCACAAAAGGAGGCTACTATCTCAGAGTCAAGTCCATATTTAGTGCTAAACTTTTTAAAAGCATCGGTATCCATAAAAGATTTAACACAATCATACTTAAGTTTAATACCTGACTCTTTACCTTCGTCGAGTTCCCAATCTTCAAAGTTGCGTTTAATTCTTTCCAAAAGATCCCACCGGAATTCAATAGTCTTCTTCATAAAAGAACCAGCACAAGAAGTATCAAGCATGGTTTGATCATTACGAGAAAGCCGAGCATAAAAAATGTGGATAATATTTTCTCATGAGAGCTCATGATTGGGGCATGAATATAACATTGACATAGGCCTCCCCCAAGTAGAGCGATACTTTCTCCTTCACGAGGCCAAATATTATATATATAATTCCGATCATGATGAACCAGATGCATAGGATAATTTTTTTGATGAAACTCCAATTTCAAATGATTCCAATTCCATGATCCAAAATCATCGCATAGCCTATACCACGCCAATTATTTTCCCTTCAAATATAAAGGGAAAAACTTTTTCATAACTTCATCCCTGGGTAAACCTGCAAGCTTAAACAATCCACAAATTTGTACTACATATATCAAGTGCATATCAGGATGTTCGGTTCCATCTCCTGCATAAGGATTAGCTAGCAGTTGTTTTATCATACCCGAAGGAATTTCATATTCAATATTTCAGTAGGTGCAGTAGGTTGAGGGGTAGCTAATTGTGATTCCGTACGAGGTGAAGATACCCCGAACAAACCCCTCAAAGGATTGTTTTCCATAGTAACAAGTGACAATAAATTTCAGCACGCTATATAAATGTTTCCTTACCAAATTCCACTTACCAGAGGCGCTTCACTCCCCGACAATGGCTCCAGAAAATAGCCTTGATGACCCACAAGTATAGGGGATCAATTGTATCTCTTTTCGATAAGTAAGAGTGTCGAACCCAACGAGGAGCAGAAGGAAATGACAAGTAGTTTTCAGTAAGGTAATGTCTGCAAGTGCTGGAATTGTAAGCAGTGGAGTAGTTTGATAGCAAGATAATTTGTAATGAGCAAGTAACGATAGTAGTAACATAAGTGCAGAAAGGTAGCCCAATCCTTTTGAGGCAAAGGACAGGCCAAAACGGTCTCTTATGATAAGCAAAGTGTTCTTGAGGGTACACGGGATTTTCATCTAGTCACTTTCATCATGTTGGTTCGATTTGTGTTCGCTACTTAGATAATTTGATATGTGGGTGGATCGGTGCTTTGATGTTGTTCACAAACCTCCTACTTACGATTAACCACCCCGCAAGCATCCGTAACTACGAGAAAAGTATTAAGAATAAATTCTAACTATAGCATTAAACTTTTCGATCCAATCGGACCCTTATGGAATAGCGCATAAACTGGGGTTTAAGCTTCTGTCACTCTCGCAACCCGTCATCTAATTGTCACTCCGCAATGCATTCCCTTAGGCCCAAACATGGTGAAGTGTCATGTAGTCGACGTTCACATGACACCACTAAGGGCATCACAATATACATACTATCAAAATATCGAACACATATCAAGTTCACATGGTTACTTGCAACATGATTTCTCCTGTGACCTCAAGAACAAAAGTAACTACTCACAAATGATAAACATGGTCATGATCAGAGGAGTATTAAATAGCATATTGGATCTGAACATATAATCTTCCACCAAATAAACCATATAGTAATCAACTACACGATGTAATCAACACTACTAGTCACCCACAAGTACCAATCTATTGTTCCGGTAACAAGATTGAACACAAGAGATGAACTAGGTTTTGAGATGAGATCGTGCTGTTGAAGATGTTGATGGATATTTCCCTCCCCAAGATGGGAGAGTTGTTGGTGATGATGATGACGATGATTTCCCCCTCCGGGAGGGAAGTTCCCCCAGTGGAATTGCCCCGCCGGAGGGCAAAAGTGCTCCTGCCCAAGTTCCGCCTCGAGACGGCGGTGCTCCATCCCGAAAGTCCTCCCTTTATTTTATCTAGGTCAAAATGACTTATATACCGGTAAGATGGGCCTTTGGAGGTGGGCTGAGGAGGGCACACCCCACCTGGGCGCGCCGGGGCGCCCTGGCGCGCCCTGGTGGGTTGTGCCCACCTGGTGGGCCCCCTCTGGTAGTTATTTGCTCCAATAATTCTTAAATATTCCATAAAAAATCTCCGTGAAGTTTCAGCTTGTTTGGAGTCGTGCAGAATAGGTGGCCTGACGTAGCTTTTCCAGTTCCAGATTTCCAGCTGCCGGAATTCTCCCTCTTGGTGTGTACCTTGCAAATTATGAGAGAAAAGGCATTAGAATTACCCAAAAAGCATTATTATGGATAAAAACATTATAAATAATAGTAAGAAAACATGATGCATTTGAGTAGTAGTAGTACATGATGCATTTGAGTAAGAAAACATGATGTATCATACGACCAGTTACATCACTGACTTGTGCCACCGCATTTGAGTAGTAGTACTTGAAATTTATGTTCCACTAAACTCATCGGGAGCATTTTCGGGCCTCGAAAGCAAAACCATCAATTAATCTTTAGCTTGTTCCCATCACATTCCAAAGTAGTACTCCTACTACCATGCTATAATTAAGTGCAAACCTGCTCACACCTACTGGAGTACGTATCTAACCTGAACATGTTCCCACTATGAAGGTTTTAGTACTAGTGCTAGTACTAGGTTATAAAAACGGGAACTACCTAGCCGAAAATTACTCTACCTTCCTCCTCATAAGTATTTCTTGTTCGTCCATCCTTGCCATGGCTGGTGTGTAGAGCTCTAGGTTGAGTACTACTCGTAACAAGGCAGCGGCGACCAAGGCCATGGAAAAAAAGAGAGGGCTCGTCGCCTTGCAGAGACCTCGAAAGATTTCTCATGGGCGGGCGAGCGCTCCCAGGAGCGCCCTAGCCATGGAGGCGCACATGACGAGCTGGCGCCGCTGGAGTCGTTATCCCTCGATGACATGCCCGGTCAGCTCAATAAGCAGGAGGAGTTCATCAATGGCTTGGTGGAGCTGCTGAAAGAGAGCCTCGACGACATGCCCGCTGAGCTCAGTGAGCAGGGGGAGTTGACCGCCGGCTTGGTGATGCTGCTGAAGAAGAGAATTGCCTCGGATAAGAAGGCGACCGGAGAAATCCTGCAACTTCGGGAGGATAAGGCGAAGCTCCGCCACGAGCTCGACCTGCTGAAGGAGGAGAACGCCGGCTGGAAGAAGGTGCATGAGAAGAGTAGTTCCTCAATGAAGATGTTGCAGGCCCTCGTCATGGAACATAAGGAGGAGTTGGCGAAGCTCCACATCGAGCACCCAGCTGCTGTCAAGGTACATAATGCAGCCGTGGAACAGATGGTGAAGGCTCGCATTGAGAAATCCCGCGTCATGGACAGAATGAAGAAGATGGCGGAGGAGATGCTCGAGGAGTTGGAGGTCATGGAGGAGATGAAGAAGCAGTTACGACTCCGTGGCCAGCAACCCTTCATGTAGTAGAGAGCAGGGCCCCAAACTTGTGTGTGCGTCTTCTTTCTTTTTTTTGGGGGGGGGGGGATAATCTTCCTTCTTCTTTTGCTCATGTGTTTCTTCTTTTGCTTCGAGTGTTTCGCCGCACGTGTCACGTTCTCTACGAGGCATGAATAGAACAATGCTAACGATGAGCGGCGCCGTGGGATCAATGACTAGCAAATTAGATCATTTTTATCGCCATATCGCACTGGGCTGCCGTGTTTCGTGCTCCTCCGTCGTACTAGCACTCTAGTGGAAAACTTGAGTATATCGCACGGTTCTTTGCTCCACCTCACGTTGTCGGCAACATTTATATGAGAAGTTAAATCACAAGGCCCCGCCTTCTAGCAGTAATGAGCCGTCAAATCACAAAGGCCCTCGCCTCTCATGAAACCGACCAAGCGAGACTGCCCCTCCCTCTAGCCTTTTAAATGTATACTTTTGTATAGTAGTAGTATCGATGGATTGTGCCATGGAGCAAAACTAACAAGATGAAATTAAATAAAAAAGGTGGCACACATAGAGAGCGCTCGTCACCAAATTATGCATATAGTACTATTAAAAAGCTAGTACATTCTTAGATGGGGTGCTAAATTCTATTAAAGAAATTAGCATACCTATTTAATTCTTGGGTTTTTATTATTTCTGCCACTAGTTGTGTCTCACTACTCCGTTTTTCCATTAGAAGTTACAACTACTCAAAAATGCCATCGATCCGTGAGATTCTTGCTCAAAAATGCAATTAGATATCTAAAAAATGCCATCGTTTTGCTAGATGTTTGCTCAAAAATGCCATTAGACATTGTTATTTTCACGTCAAACCTGTTGACCATGTTATATGACAAAAATAAGCCTAGACCCACATGTCGATTCTCTCTATCTCACAATGATAAGTGTGGCCCCGCTTGTCAGGAGTAACCAAGCGAATAATTTTACAGGAAAATAAGAACGCTGATGGGATCAAGTAGGCCCCACACTTTATTGTACTGTAGTGAGATAGAGGGAGAGCTGGCACGTCGGTCCATAGGTTTTATGTCATTATAACATGGCAAAAGAGATTTGAGTCATAATAATGGTGTCCAGCACAACACACCCCTCAAATAAAACTAAGCACCCTGAAATTCTTTGAAAACTAAACTGCTGGCTATATGATGTTGGCCATATATATTGTACGTATATAATGTGAAGAAACGAGTGGTAGTACTACCAACTACAAGTTGAACTGTAAGAAATACTAGTACGTACGTACTGAAGAGTTAAAGTAACGAGAAGGAACAGAACATAGTTCTGCTAGGGGCTCAACACAACACACCCCTCAAATAAAACTAAGCACCCTGAATTAAACTAAGCAACTAACCCGATAGACACTGCATTACAACCACCATGAGCTGCCGGTTTGAGTTGGCGCCCACCGTGCGGCCTGCGCACGATGGTTTGAGTTCTTGGAGGGATCTCTCCCAGGGATCGAGAAACTTGCGTTCAAAGAGCCGGCCTGGAAGGATCTACGTCGACTCCTGGATCATCACCAAGATTGAAGATGTTTCAGCATTATCAATGAGAGGATTGAGACGAGAAAACTAGAGTTGCCTGTTCTTGAGCCGCCGTCGTTCGGGTACAACGACTGTACTTTTCATGGCAGCGATCGTACTGCTGCAGTACGCCAAGGCCGACAGGAGCTCTGTGCATGCGTGAGTCGTCCTAGGCCGTGATCTGATCCGCCGAGTTCCACACGCTGTCAGGTTTCAAGTCTCGAGAAGATTCGTGTCCATGGGTTATTCATCGATCCGCTAGTTGCTGCCTTCGCGTGCAAACGCATGCCAGAAATTAATCCACGTATTCACAAGGACCAAAGCTGATCCTGCTCAAGGGCATCAACTCAACTAGTATTACTTCTTATCATGTGCTGTTCAGATTTTTTACACATCAAAGTGCTTCATCCGCCTAGCGATACTACTAGTACGCGGCAAAGGCGATCCTGATCAGAAAAAAAAGGGGAGGGGGGACCACGAGCCCACTACCCAGAAGACACGGATCAAGGATGGTCAAAGCGACCACAACTCGGACTCGGCATCTACCACGCTTGCCCGCGGTTTCGCCAAGCCGCCGGATTCACTCACGCCTGCCACCGCTGTGGGTCGTCTCCTCTCAAGTCGCTGCACCTCTGTTCCGAGGCTCGCGGCCGTTGTTCGTTTCTGCTGGGCTCCGCCGAACAGCCGCGCCTTGAACCAAGCGGTCTCGCCCCGGCCTCAAGCCACCGCCCCGAATCTCACCGGCGCGCGGCATGCCACACCGCTGTTTCCACCGCGCCTTGAACCAAGCGGCCTCGCCATCCGCTTCTGAGCTGCCGTGGCCTCCTTGTGAACCGCCAATGTGCGCCGCTCGTCTCCCCGAGAGACGCCGCTACCTTGCCGCGGTCCGATTTAAAGCCGCCGCACCCTTCTGTTTTCTCTGTGCTAGGCCGCCTTCAATGATAAAGCCGTAGCCAAGTCGCCGCCTGCCACCATTGACGCTTCGACGCCTCGACGGTCCACCTCCACAGTCGCGGCGTCGCTTCGCTTCTGCCATGGCCGAGTCGCTACTACAACCTCTGCTTGCGTGTCGCAGCCGTGCTTCAAACCGGCCGCGGACCTGCTTCGTGGTCGCGGACCTGCTTCTCTCTCACAACCGTGCTTCAAACCGGCCACTGGGCCTCCAAGTTTCAAGCCGCTGCCGGTTTGAGTCGCCGGCACTGCATCCTTCTGCCATGGCTTTGCTTCACTGCGGTCGGCTCCGTGCCCTGTGCCGACTCATGCCGCTGTCATGGTGTCCCGTCGCCGCACGTTTTCACGGTGCTGTTGTTCCGCCCGCACCGGGCCGCTGAGTCGCCTCGCTACCTTCTGCAAGCCGCCGCGGTGCCCGTAAACTACCTGCAGTAGAGGAGGCAAGCGCCGCCCAACTCTGTGGCCGTAGCCAAGTCGCCGCGGGCCTCGGCCATAGCCGTGCCCGGCTACCTCCGCTTTCGCGCGCATGGCTCGTACCGCCCCCACATGACCGGCTGCTACCGCAACCGCCAAATCACCCAACCTGCCGCCGGTCAAACAAGCCGCACCGGTTCTGCTTCTAAACCGTCCGCACTGCCTCGCGGGCAGATTCGGCCGCTGCTGTGAGTCGCCAAGACCACCGCGGCCCCGCCTCCGCTGGCACCCATTGACTCCGTCTACGTCGCCCGGGTTGATTCCGCTAACCCGCGGGCGCTGAAACCACCCGCCGACTTTGCGGATGGGGCGGTCGAGCGCTGAAGGTCTTTGTCGAGCGGTCTCGTCTCCATCACCAGCCTCGTGCGGTCTCATCACAGCTCGTGTGTGATTTTGCTGCTGAGCAGCCTTGCCTTTGAGCACCTGATTGAAAGCAGTACAACCCGCTTCAAAGCAGCACAATAAATCAGCAAAACCAGCGGACATCTACTACTGCTCCTACAAAAAGTTATCTACAGTCCACGTGAAGGCCGAAGCCAACCCAATAATCAAAGACTTCCAATTAGCACTCCTACTCATCACGTGGAGGCTATAGGGGTAGGCAAAAAATCCCATGCAGAGTAAAAGGTTCAGAAAGCTATCTCTACCAATTACGTAAGGTGACTTGGGTCCATATTGATGAAGAAAGCCAACGGAAAATAGGAATATTGCACAATACCAGTACTTTTGCTCTGATTCAAAAGGTGAGGTCAGCGAAGCGATTACTCATCGGCAAGAAGACGGCTATGAGCATACGCTTAAAAAGGGGGTCACGTGGATGTTATGCTACATCACATCAGCGGAACTCAACATTCATATACTATTCAGTATCATATGGCACCAACATCAACGTTCATCCGACTAAAACAAAATCAGGTGTTATCCCTCCTATGTATTTTATCAGTACATTTTAATTCTTCTGAGCACCATTACACTGCCCTATTGGTGTTTTTATGTACAGGTAAAACGACTGTTATACTACGGGTATAGAGCATGCACTGGCAACGTTTTACAATGGCGTTTTCCTCTGTGTCACATTACCTGATGAGCGGATGGCCGGTTCACGCGTCCGCACCGGTTTACAACACGGAGGACAACTTGCTCGTCCGCACCGGTTTACAATGACACGGTTGACTTATCTGTCTGCTCCCACGGTCGAACCGCCCGTGATTAATTTCAGCTTCACCATGGTGATCATCAACTCCACGGTGGATAACCCCTGGCAGGATATATCAGGTGAAATCCATCCAATATATTTTATATTAAAAATTGCTTTTTTTAAAGAGCAATTACTCTGGCTTGCAAAGTTGTCTAATGCAGGACCCTAAACCGCCATATTGGTGCAAATTTAAAGGCCGCCCGAAAATTTCCGGCTTAGAAATAAGGATTCCGGTTTAATATCCGGCTTAAGGGAAAGTTATCTCCCACAAAGCTTTGAAGCTCTCAATATCCGGTTCAAATCCCGGTTCAAGAAGGATTTATCTCTTGCAAAAAGTTAAAGGGTGCCAAAGAGGACCTGCTGCCATGAAGCGCGGTCCAAACATGGGTATCATACCTTATTGGCTTATCATATTATTGGTCACTTGGGGGCTTGGTCCTATCCGAACCATAGCCACGCCTCTTGATCGGCCTAGTGCCACAACATCACTTGGGGGCTTGGTCGTGTCCGAACCAATGCAACGCCTTTTGATAGGCGAAAGCCACCAGATCACTTGGGGACATGGTCAAGTCTGAACCAACACGCCTCTTGATCGCCTAAGGCCATAGAGTCACTTGGGGCTTGGTCGAACCCGAACCATTGCCACACCACTTGATCGGAATAATGCCACGGTTTCAGTTGGGGACCTGGCTGACTTGAACCATAGCTACACCTTATTGGGAGCTTGGTCGTGTCCGACCATGGTAACACCATCTGATCGGCTCAGTAAAGCCTCTTTTTGCAAACGGTCTTATCATTGCCTTTGCTTCCATATTTTTTCATAACTGTTATTTGATTTTTTTTGCGTTTTAAACCGACATTGTTAATCCGCTTCAAATCACAATTACAAATTGGCGGAACACGGTCAAATCCTAATCCGAGACTATCTCGCCGGTTTGATTCTACGTTACCATCTTATTATGGAGTAAACCAGTGTTCATTAACCCGGCTTGACTTTCAATTACAAGTTGTCAGTACATGATCAAATCATAATCCGGAGACTATCCGCCCGGTCTGGTTTGACTACGAGTCGCCAGTATTATATGTGGTTAAACCGGTGTTTATCACAACCCGGTATAGTTTTATCATAAACCGACACAGTATGAAAGGAGTTATCATTACTCAAGATTGGGGTTATCACCCTTACTACAAAAAGTTGGTAAACCAATGATGTGATTCAATGTCACAGGTATGATATATTTCACTGATTATTCTTAAGTGCAGCCTTGGTTATAAACCTAGGTTATATGTTGGGCATTATGATTCATTCGTGATGTAAACCGCCAGTGGCACTTTAAACTTGTTGTATGCAGAGACAAGTTGAATAAAGCATGATGATAAATTATCCGTGTTTATTAAACCGCCTGGCTTTTAAGACGATAAGTCGCCAAGATATGATGAGAAATTATCCGGTGTTTGTTAACCCGACCTGGCTTTGGACTATAAGTCGCCAGTACATATTTGAATTGCGCCATTGGAATCATGCGCTTATAAATCATTGGGGTTATATTATTCAAATAGCCAAACTTGGCTAAATGTTTATTATGATATTGAATGAATAAGGTTTTCATACCGGTTTATATTATCTTGAATAGCCAACATGGCTGGATTTTTATTATGGTTATTAATAACCGATATTATTGAGGTTTTCAAAGTCGCTTAGCGCAATGGCTATTATTTTATCAAAGGATATGATTTATTCTACAATGGAAGGAATAGTCCCGAGTCGCTGCAGGCTTACGACCCAGCACTTGGGGGCTACATTATTCAATTTGAGATTACATGCAAGTCTCATGTCGCTGCAAGCATGCACCATGACACTTGGGGGCTAATGCAAAGTCATTTTTATTAGTCTTATTGAAGACCCGACTCATCACATCATAATGAGCCGGCCCTTGGGGGCTACCAATTGCTCATGTCTACATTCAAGGTACACAAATTTTCATCTATTATTGAAGGATCCACTGCCCAGTTGGTAAAGCACAAAGCTCTCAACCTTGTGGATGTGGGTTCAAGCCCCATGATGGGAGTTACATAATATAATGTTTGAAGTATATATAAAGTCCCAGCTCAATATTATCTTACTGAGCCGGCCCTTGGGGGCTACACGTTGCTGTTAAAGTCTACATGATCATATTTTCGAAGTCCCTTCTTATTATTGGCATAATGACCTACACTGGTCGAAGTTTTTATGAGCATCAGACAATTACAAGTCCCAGGCTGCTGCAAGCATGACAACCCGACACTTGGGGGCTACATATGTGGAATACTCAATTATGACTAGTGATTGAGATGAACAACCCGGATTTCTTCAAGATTGTGACATTCATATTGAAGCAAATCTTAAGTCGTTACTACGTTACCTTCTTAAGATTTGAGGGCTACAAGTGAAGATTGTGACATTCATATTGAAGCAAATCTTAAGCTATTACTACGTTACCTTCTTAAGATTTGAGGGCTACAAGTGATAGGCATATAAGAGGTATATTTTCAAAAGTCGTGTTAACAAACAGTTATGATCCGGTGCCATCAATATTTGTAAACCGCAAAGTTCTACATTCTTAAACCGCAAAGTTCTACATTCTTAAACCGGTCAAGATCAGATGAGTATTTCAAAGACCAATATTTTTGTTAAGCATTGGGTGCTGAGTCAAAAAATTTATTCTTCACAATATTTCTCTGTGACAAACCAATGTCAGCAAATTGATTATGAAGCTGGCCTATTGACGTGGATTTTCTAGAAGGAAATGACAAGGATTTACAGATGCTCAGGACCAGTTTAACATGGATAAATCCAAATTAAACTGGGGGCTATTGTCGGGGATATACCCCGCGGCGTAAACCGACCGGAAGTATAACCCGGTCGGACTTGGCGGTTTACTTAAGACCCGGCTAACACTTGACGATTCACTGGCGACCCGGCGGTTTACAGTTCATCGGTAATCCGGCAGGCGGGTCAGAGGAGCGACAAGACCCGATGGCCCGACTGGCGGTTCATGAAGGCCGGTTCAACTACGGTGGGCCGGTTTATAAGGAAAGGCATAAGGAATATTTATCTTATAAGGAGTTAAGACTCGGACTTGTATCCGGTTTGTATGAGAAGGTAGACTAGTCCTAATCCTAATAGGACTCCACATGTAACCCGCCCTTCAACATATATAAGGAGGCGGCAGGGCTCCAAAGAGGGACAAGCTACAAGCAAGAAGAAACAATCTTAGGGCTAGACACAAAGAGGAGAGCCGGTTTACGGCGACTCCCTCGTGATGATAATGAGACCTAGCCTCAAACTGCATGTAGGGTTTTTACCGGATGATGTTTCCCGGGGCCCGAAGCTGTCTAAATCCCTGTCTTGTGTTGCGTCTCTCGATTCCGCTCAACCCCTCTCAAGCTACCAGATAGATGCGTTGGCCTCGCGACTAAGTCCTTACATTAGGACATCTGCCGTGACAAATCCACGACAATGAGCAACGACACTGCCACCTTACTCGGACTCCTCCTCCACGTGCCCGTCTTCGTTGTTGTCCCTCTTCCTCTTGGCCGATACTTCTTTGCTTGAACCACAAACTTGGCTCTCGCTCTTCATCCAACCCTTGTAGATATTGAAACAAAGGTAGGCATCCATTGCAGCGTAATTGATGTGGTCTCTATCTAGTTCATTCCACTGCCATGCACGATGAAACTTGGGTGGAGGTTTCGTCAGTTTACCGTACGAAGGATCAACCATGGCTGGTTCCAGGGTCAACATTGAAGGCTGACGGGAGGACACCAACACATTCCTCTGGAGGTCTAAGGGCTGGCCTACAACGAGATCTATCCGACCCAGGACTTCTTTGTCGTTCGTAAAGTCTACAGAAATGAATTTGACTTTGCCGCCCCCGAGGAAGTTCTTAAAATCCACGCACTCACGTCGGCATGGCATATGTGGTAGACCAAGCACAAGTTATGCACGCAAACCTGGATCACGGTGGGCTTCTTCTACTCTTCCTCCTTAGATTCTTATCTTTTCCCAGGACTGTGGTGTACTCAACTTCTAGCCCAGTGACTCACTCATCACCCTTTGACTTTTCAAACATGCGTCTGAAGCGAGCAAGGCATCCTTTCACCGTCGTGGAAGAATGGGTGTAGATGACGTCGAACTCATCACCGGTGATGGTTCTAACCTTGTACTCACCACCGATCATGGAGATTTGGGACGCCATGGATTTGGGAGGAGGGTTAGGATTAGTGGAACTGCTGTAATGTGAAAGGACTGGACGACTAGGAGCGAACTACCATAATGTTAAAGGACGGCCGGGGACGAGTAGGAGTGAACTGCTAGCGGTTTTTCGATTGTAAAAATGCCGAGTGCGGCGTGCGAATGGCAGGGTAGTGGCTTGCCCGGTGGATAAATGTATTCATGCACATCACTATGGGGGCCCAATTGGATGTCATGTCTACTAGACACCCAATTAAATGGCTTCATGCATCTGTATGTTCGCATGTCAAGCGTCGGGAAAATTACAGGTGATACAAAGCTTTCCATGCTCCTATGATACGGCCTTCCAAGAGCCCTTGGATCTGAGATCAAATGGTTGCATGGTGTGATTCTAGACCTATGGGTGAATATCCTATCCTGGAGGGTTATTCTACAAATTTTCAGCAACTTAGCATGCGACCGTTCGATCTCAGATCCAAGGGCTGTCAGCAGCCCGTATCATGGTCGCGCCTACCACGACCGCCGCCTCGCTCGCGTGGTCGTACCCTTGGAGATTTCAGACGGCTATAAATGAGCATTTTTTTGCCTACTTCGCATGCATGAAACTACTTCCTCCGTCCAGGTGCATTAGGCTATCTGATGTTGGCATGTCATACATAGTCATCATTTAGTCACTCATACAACAAGGTTAGCTATAAGGTTGGCTATAAGAGTATTTTTTACTTCCCTCTATCTATTTCTTCGTAGTATTTATTGCATTCCCATTGCCCCACCTTGTACAGGTGCTAAGCCTACCATGTAGGCAAATTTTTTTGATGTGGCAAGGTAATTTAGAGAGGACAGATGAGTGTGGTGACCCAGGAAGAAACAATGCCAAGTGCGGGAACCTAGGGAAAACACTTAAATGAAAGAAGCCCACCAATGCATGGATAACTTTAGTTGCTAAATCATTAAATGAAGGATGCTTAGCTACAACAAGTTAAGCACCTTTGCATTGGGGACTTTAGTTGCTTAGCTCTTTAATGTGCTTCACCTCATCTTATCACTAGTACTTGGCACCTGTATACCATGGAGGTGGTCAAGAATCGGAAGACTCATGCTGGCAGTAGCACCGCAGTAATAATGATAATGCCAAGTCAAATCACAGGGCCCCACCTGTCTAGTAGCAACAAGCCATCAAATCACACAACCCTACGTTTGCAGTACCCTAGTCCCTCATCTTCTCGCCTCTCTGTCAAACCGACTAGGCGGAACTGCCCCGCCTACCGCGCGAGAAAAGCCCCGCCCTCGACTTTTAAATATAATTTTGTATCCATGGATTGCGCCATGGAGCAAAGCCTCAAGAAAACGGCGGTACCCATGTATATAGCATGCCCATCACGTTAAGGCCGCACCCCATACCGGTCGGTCGGTTCGGCACTCCGCTCTCCGAATGGAACAGCTGGCCATATTGTGTTTGCACACACATGTGGGACCGCAATTGAGAACCGACCATAGGCACACTCCCCGGCCCCGCAAGTCGGCTCAGTTAATAGAAGAGCGGGACGAGCGATAGTACTGGAGCAGTGTTGTACATACATCGGTGCCTGGACGATCCCTGCATGACACGGGAGATCAGTTCGTCCATGCATGTGACCAGACTCCAACAGACGGCTGGATTGGCTATCGTCTACATATCGTGCAGGCTGTGTTGTACAGGGATGTAGTTCTGATGAGAAATCTTAAAAAAGGTTTCTTGTCATCTCGCAATATAGGTGTCATGTGCTTCGGATCATTGCGAGGGTTAAACAGCGACAACTGAGTTCCCCCAAGGCACTGGTCATTGGGGGCACATGCACGAAGACTACTCGGCTGCCATCTAGGTCAAGCCGGCTATGTTAATTAGGACATCTATCGATTGACCCCTTTTCTACGAGTTTGTCTTTAATTTGAGCCTTGATCCTCGTCTAGTTTGTCAGTCGGGATTCATGTTGTCTCCTTGGGGCACTGAGATTATGGTTTCTATTCATGTGGCATTTTTTTCGTCTTATATGTTAATCCAGTGCTTCAGATCAAAATGACGACAACTGCGCCTCCGGGGCACGTGCATGAAGACTTCGACAGTCATTGACGAGGTCAAGCCGGCTCTGGAAGATGAAAGAAAACTACTCCACTATATAGGCAGGAGCCTCTGTGCTTGCTTGCTAGGGTTGCTCTCTTCACACTCTCTCATCCTCTCCAGATCTAAACACGAAAGCAGTGGCCACACTCTCTCTGCTCACCGCTGGTCATAGATCCAGCCGGATCCCCTCCACCGAGGAAGGTGAGAAGGTGCAATGTTCACGCGGTCGTCCTCGGCGACGGCTCTTACCCACTGCCGGCGCGTCCCGATCAGCGTGCCTTGCCGTTCTCTCCCACACAGCACCGGCTAGGGAAGTCCTCCGACCCCTTCTTCCTCGCTATCGTAGTGTGGGCAGATCCGTCCTCCCGCTGCCCACCTAGCGACATCCCGGCGACCGTCAGGTATAACTTCCTTCGAAACCGGCCTTGCTCTACTTCCCCAGCTCCTGACGTGGCTGCATTTGTATATTTTACTATTTCTCACGCCCCCTCGTAGATAGGATCGATCGGTTGTTCAAAAGCCACCTAAATTTTTATTGTTATGTGGTGAAACTACTTCATGGTCGAATCTAGTACTACTTGGTTCAAACAGGGAAGAAAGGGGGTGGGGTGGTGGAAGATTTGTTACCTGAATCTACGACTTGGTCGAAAGAGGAAATAATGGGGGCTAAAAGTAGCAAAGACTGACTATCCAACTGGTCTCTTGCTCTTATAGGGAAATAAAGGGAATGCGGTACAAACTCAATATAAACCGATCTATTGGGTGAAAAGGAAAGAAAGTGGGGACATGGGGACAAGTCAACAGAGTATGTCCAACACTAGATTTGCTAGCCTCACACAGTATAAGTTTGCTATACCGAACAAAAATGGGGCCAACCCAGATATCCTGTTCTGATGTTTGTTGCCCCGAGCCCCTCTTATGTAATGCCACTGGTAAAATGTAGCAGTCCCACTGTTAAAAGTAAGGACATGTTAAACCAATGTTATTTTCAATGTAATGCTTCCAGCAATATGAATCAATGTCACTGTTTTTCATGTCCTGCTAAATTCCCCATTAAGATAAGATGCTTCTTTTCGTAAGAAATGCAACTTTCCTCGTCCGCCTACACTCCCATGCCCAAATACCAACTCTTTAGCAGTTGTTAATGTAATGTTGCTGGTAAAATGAAGCAATGGCACCATTAAAGTAATGTTGTATTTAACGGTTGTCATAGTTAATCCTAATGCCCACACTAATATCTAGCAATGTTGGTGCTTTAGAAATTGCTACTGTCCTTGTAGGATCGCCATTCAGATAAGGAACATGCTTCTTTTCATTTGATGTACGTTTCATCACTTGTTATTCACCCTCCTTTCCACCTTTTTTGCAAATAGAGATATACATTTCACGCTTGATCTTAGTTGAACTGCACAAATGATATCCAAATTATAGTTGAATATTCCACGAGCTTCACAACCAACCTTGATGTTGCTCAATTTTATCGCAACTAATGAAGAAGAAGCTGCTAGCTCATGGGACATTGCTTCATTTTAGGTGAACTACACAAAAAGGTCCCATGAATTTAATCATCCATGTTGTTGCCTGGTGTCATCCCTTCTACAATGGCATTGACTGCAGATATGGTTCCCATCATGAGGTATGTTCCTTTTTGGTTTGATCGTTTGCCAAAGATCCTGCATGTTGACTCTGCTCTTGTGCTACTGTTTTGGCACTACCATGATAAAGCAGTAATGTTATTATTTTGCACCTTAATCTAGTGGCACTATTAATTTGAGGCAATGTTTGGCACCGCTAGTGCCTCTGATTTTTTTATATATCAAAAGATGGGGTTTCCTCATTAAAGAATCTCAACCATAGAGAACCATTATCCAACAACATCTCAGTGTAAACGGGCAGATATGCAACTACTACTAGAACGGACTGAGTACTAGCAGGAGACAAGTTCGCCACATAAGCTGGCAGGTAGGGGGACGTAGCACCAGCTCGACCAAGTTTGGATTACAACCCAAATGCTAGCACAAAAACATCAGGGGGAAGATAGGGACTGAAAGAGCACCTTGACAAAGATCCCGCCTAAGCACCCCGGCCTCCATCCTCATGGTACACACGATGCACCTCGCTTGCCACCTACTCGACCCTAGTGCCACTGATAAAATGAAGTAATAATAAAGTTAAAATGGAGCGAGTGTCCTCTCTATCATTTCATTTCAAATGTAGATAAAGAAACTGCTTCTCTTTGTTAGTATATGTTTCATCAACTAGTCCCATTGTTAATGTTTAAGTGTTTGTGCAAACTGGGGCGCTTAATTTTAGTTGATCTGCACAAAAATAGAGATTGGAATGTCTCAAGGCCCCTCCTAGTACTACCGTTGTACACTGATGTTAATCAACCGCGTAAGGTGTATCGGGAGAATTGGGTCGATTTCGATTATGAGGCCTACCAGATGAGGCGTCAAGGGCCCATCTCGCCCTCGCAACATGGCATACTATGATACTATCGCAATATTTTATTCTATTTATTAGTGTATGTTTCATCTACTAGTGCCACTATAATGTAATCACGCCTTTTCATTATCTGTGCAAACAGGGTTATTCAGCTGCATTTTGGTGGAACTGCACAAATGTATGGATGGAACCGGCATATATGCAGAGTGCGAGGTGTGCCAAGTAAAAATTACCGACACCAACCATGCTCCATGTAAGCATTGGCATCCACCACCACCAGTGGGATGTGTGGCGCTCTCTATGGACGGATCTTTCTCGGCAGCAAATCCTCTAACCAAATACTAGTAGCTTATATTGGCACTTTTCTAGGGAGTACTCTTTTCTAAAAGAAGCACCAATCTATTTTTCTTTATTTGTACCAGTGTCACAACTTTATTTTTGGTCCAGAGCTATTTTAGGGTGATTGGCGTAGTACTCGGAGACTGATTGTAAGCATGATTTTCATTAGTTGTCACACTGATTGTAAGCATGAGCAGATGGAAGATTAGGTTAGTGCGAAGCTTACCTTAAACCCTACCGCCGCCGTTGAAACGAGGCAAGCATCGAGGGAACCGTGGAGAACAGCGGGGAAGCAACATCACGCCATCCGGCCTCCTCTTGCGGTTGGAGAACGAATACTCCCGTGGCTCCGGATGGCTCTGCACCCTCACGAACGACACACCGTACTCGATCGATTCGTTATCCACTGGATGCTCGACCTTCGACATGTACGCCCACCACCTCCGCCTGACTTTCGCCTCGGGCGAATCTGTCTGCTCCATTGCCCAGAGGACATACTCGATGAACTCGAAGGACTGCGGGGTGACTGTCGCTGAGGAGTACATCGTCGCCCTCATCGCCATCGTCTCGCTCTTTCGCATACATTGCCACATATCCCTCACCGTCCTCAAAATCTCCCACTCGTTGTCAAACCAAGTAAGGATCTCCTTCAACCTGGCTAACTTCGCATGGTCGCCGCCGACGATATGCCTGACTCGCTGCTGCATCCTCTCCATAGATGTCCTTCTGAGAGATCCGGTGCTAGCTTTGGAAGATGGGAGGAGAGACGGTGGTCTTGCAATGGAGAAGAGGGAGAGGCGAGACGGTGGTTTTGCAATGAAGAAGATGGAGAGTAGTGTTGGGGAACATAGTATTTCAAAAAAATTCCTACGATCATGCAAGATCTATCTAGGAGATGCATAGCAACGAGTGGGGAGAGTGTGTCCACATACCATCGTAGACCGAAAGCGGAAGCGTTAAGTAATGCGGTTGATGTAGTCAAACGTCTTCGCGATCCAACCGATCAAGTACCGAACGCACGGCACCTCCGTGATCTGCACACGTTCAGCTCGGTGATGTCCATCATACTCTAGATCCAGCTGAGGCCGAGGGAGAGTTTCATCAGCACGACGGCGTGGTGATGGTGATGATGATTTTACCGAGCAGGGCTTCGCCTAATCACTGCAACGATATGACCGAGGTGGAAATCTATGGAGGGGGGCACCGCACACGGCTAAAAAAACTGTTAACTTGTGTGTCTATGGGGTGCCCCCTCCCTTGTATATAAAGGAGTGGAGGAGGGGAGAGCCGGACCTCTCTATGGCGCGCCCCAAGGGGGATTCCTACTCCTAGTAGGAGTAGGTTTCCCCCCTTCCCTAGTTGGAGTAGGAGAAGAAGGAAGAGGGAGAAGGAGAGAAGGAAAGGGGCCGACCCCCCCAATTCAATTGGGCTTGGGGGCGCGCCCCACTTGGCTGCCTCCTCCTCTCCCACCATGGCCCATTAAGTCCCATTAACTCCCCGGGGTTTCAAGAACCCCAGTACTCGGAAAATGGCCAAACTCATCCAAAACCTTTCCCGTGTCCAAACATAGCCTTCCAATATACCATTTTTATGTCTCGACCATTTCGAGACTCCTCGTCATGTCCGTGATCACATCTGGGATTCCGAACTACCTTCGATACATCAAAACACATAAGCTCATAATACCGATTGTCATCAAACTTTAAGCGTGCGGACCCTACGGGCTCGAGAACTATGTAGACATGAACGAGACTCATCTCTGGTCGATAACTATTAGCGGAGCCTGGATGCTCATATTGGCTCCCACATATTCTACGAAGATCTTTATCGGTCAAACCGCATAACAACATACGTTGTTCCCTTTGTCATCGGTATGTTACTTGCCCGAGATTCGATCGTCGGTATCTCAATACCTATTTCAATATCGTTACCGGCAAGTATCTTTACTCGTTCCGTAATGCATCATCCCACAACTAACTCATTAGTCACATTGCTTACAAGGCTTATAGTGATATGCATTACCGAGAGGGCCCAGAGATACCTCTCCGACAATCGGAGTGACAAATCCTAATTTCAATCTAGGCCAACTCAAAAAACACCATCGGAGACACCTGTAGAGCATCTTCATAATCACCAAGTTACGTTGTGACGTTTGATAGCACACTAAGTGTTCGTCCGGTATTCGGGAGTTGCATAATCTCATAGTCATAGGAACATGTATAAGTCATGAAGAAAGCAATAGCAACAAACTAAATGATCATCGTGCTAAGCTAACGGATGGGTCTTGTCAATCACATCATTCTCTAATGATGTGATCCCGTTAATCAAATGACAACTCATGTCTATGGCTAGGAAACTTAACCATCTTTGATTAACGAGCTAGTCAAGTAGAGGCATACTAGTGACACTCTGCTTGTCTATGTATTCACACATGTACTAAGTTTCCGTTAATACAATTTTAGCATGAATAATAAACATTTATCATGATATAAGGAAATATAAATAACAACTTTATTATTGCCTCTAGGGCATATTTCCTTCAGTCTCCCACTTGCACTAGAGTCAATAATCTAGATTACACAGTAATTATTCTAACACCCGTGGAGTCTTGGTGCTGATCATGTTTTGCTCATGAGAGGGGGTTAGTCAACGGGACTGCAACATTCAAATCCGTATGTATCTTGCAAATCTCTATGTATCCCTCCTTGACTTGATCGCGGATGGAATTGAAGCGTATCTTGATGTGCTTGGTTCTCTTGTGAAATCTGGATTCCTTTGCCAAGGAAATTGCACCAGTATTGTCACAAAAGATTTTCATTGGACCCGATGCACTAGGTATGACACCTAGATTGGATATGAACTCCTTCATCTAGACTCCTTCATTTGCTGCTTCCAAAGCAGCTATGTACTCCGCTTCACACATAGATCCCGCCACGACACTTTGCTTAGAACTGCACCAACTGACAGCTCCACTATTCAATATAAATACGTATCCGGTTTGTGACTTAGAGTCATCCGGATCAGTTTCAAAGCTTGCATCGACGTAACCATTTACGATGAGCTCTTTGTCACCTCCATAAACAAGAAACATATCCTTAGTCCTTTTCAGGTATCTCAGGATGTTCTTGACCGTTGTCTAGTGATCCACTCCTGGATTACTTTGGTACCTCCCTGCTAAACTAATAGCAAGGCACACATCTGGTCTGGTACACAGCATTGCATACATGATAGAACCTATGGCTGAAGCATAGGGAATGACTTTCATTTTCTCTCTATCTTCTGCAGTGGTCGGGCATTGAGTCTGACTCAACTTCACACCTTGTAACACAGGCACGAACCCTTTCTTTGCTTGATCCATTTTGAACTTCTTCAAAACTTTATCAAGGTATGTGCTTTGTGAAAGTCCAATTAAGCGTCTTGATCTATCTCTATAGATCTTGATGCCCAACATATAAGCAGCTTCACCGAGGTCTTTCATTGAAAAACTCTTGTTCAAGTATCCTTTTATGATATCCAGAAATTCTATATCATTTCCAATCAACAGTATGTCATCCACATATAATATTAGAAATGCTACAGAGCGCCCACTCACTTTCTTGTAAATACAGGCTTCTCCAAAAGTCTGTATAAAACCATATGCTTTGATCACACTATCAAAACGTTTATTCCAACTCCGAGATGCTTGCACCAGTCCATAAATGGATCGCTGGAGCTTGCACACTTTGTTAGCATCCTTTGGATCGATAAAACCTTCTGGTTGCATCATATACAACTCTTCTTCCAGAAATCCATTCAGGAATGCAGTTTTTACATCCATTTGCCAAATTTCATAATCATAAATGCGGCAATTGTAACATGATTCGGGCGGACTTAAGCATCGCTACGAGTGAGAAGGTCTCATCATAGTCAACTCCTTGAACATGTCGAAAACCTTTTGCAACAAGTCGAGCTTTGTAGACAGTAACATTACCGTAAGCATTAGTCTTCTTCTTGAAGATCCATTTATTCTCTATGGCCTGCCGATCATCGGGCAAGTCAACGAAAGTCCACACTCTGTTCTCATACATGGTTCCCATCTCAGATTTCATGGCCTCAAGCCATTTCATGGAATCTGGGCTCATCATCGCTTCCTCATAGTTCGTAGGTTCATCATGGTCAAGTAACATGACCTCCAGAACAGGATTATCGTACCGATTCTCAGTGCGGATCTTACTCTGGTTGACCTACGAGGTTCGTAGTAATTTGATCCGAAGTTACATGATCATCATCATTAGCTTCCTCACTAATTGGTGTAGGAGTCACAGGAACATATTTCTGTGATGAACTACTTTCCAATAAGGGAGCAGCTACAGTTACCTCATCAAGTTCTACTTTCCTCCCACTCACTTCTTTCGAGAGAAACTCCTTCTCTAGAAAGGATCCATTCTTATCAACGAATATCTTGCCTTCGGATCTGTGATAGAAGGTGTACCCAACAGTCTCTTTTGGTATCCTATGAAGACACATTTCTCTGATTTGGGTTCGAGCTTATCAGGTTGAAGTTTTTTCACATAAGCATCACAGCCCCAAGCTTTAAGAAACGACAACTTGGGTTTCTTGCCAAACCACATTTCATAAGGTGTCGTCTCAACGTATTTAGATGGTGCCCTATTTAACGTGAATGCAGTCGTCTCTAAAGCATAACCCCAAAATGATAGCGGTAAATCAGTAAGAGACATCATAGATCGCACTATATCTAATAAAGTGCGGCTACAACGTTCGGACACACCATTATGCTATGGTGTCCCGGGCGGCGTGAGTTGCGAAACTATTCTGCATTGTTTCAAATGAAGACCAAACTTGTAACTCAAATATTCTCCTCCACGATCAGATCGTAGAAATTTTATTTTCGTGTTACGATGATTTTCCACTTCACTCTGAAATTCTTTGAACATTTCAAATGTTTCAGACTTATGTTTCATCAAGTAGATATACCCATATCTGCTTAAATCATCTGTGAAGGTCAGAAAATAATGATCCCCGCTGTGAGCCTCAATATTCATCGGACCGCATCCATTAGTATGTATTATTTCCAACAAATCTGTTGCTCACTCCATTGTTCCGGAGAACGGAGTTTTAGTCATCTTGCCCATGGGGCATGGTTCGCAAGTACCAAGTGATTCATAATCAAGTGATTCCAAAAGTCCATCAGTATGGAGTTTTTTCATGCGCTTTACACCAATATGACCCAAACGGCAGTGCCACAAATAGGTTGCACTATCATTATCAAGTCTGCATCTTTTCGCTTCAATATTATGAATATGTGTATCACTACTATCGAGATTCAACAAAAATAGACCACTCTTCAAGGGTGCATGACCATAAAAGATATTACTCATATAAATAGAACAACCCTTATTCTCAGATTTAAATGAATTACCGTCTCGCATCAAACAAGATCCAGATATAATGTTCATGCTTAACGCTGGCACCAAATAACAATTATTCTGGTCTAAAACTCATCCCGAAGGTAGATGTAGAGGTAGCGTGCCGACGGCGATCACATCAACTTTGGAACCGCTTTCCACGCCGCATCTCACCTCGTCCTTAGCCAATCTTCGCAATCCATTGTCCTGCTTTGAGTTGCAAATATTTGCAATGTAACCCGATATCAAATACCCAGTACTACTGCGAGTATTAGTAAGGTACACATCAATAACATGTATATCACATATACCTTTGCTCACTTTGCCATCCTTCTTATCCGCCAAATACTTGGGGCAGTTCCGCTTCCAGTGACTAGCCCTTTGTAGTAGAAGCACTCAGTCTCAGGCTTAGGTCCAGACTTGGGTTTCTTCACTTGAGCAGCAACTTGCTTGCTGTTCTTCTTGAAGTTCCCCTTCTTCCCTTTACCCTTTTTTCTTGAAACAGGTGGTCTTGTTGACCATCAACACTTGATGCTCCTTCTTGATTTCTACCTCCAAAGCCTTTAGCATCGCGAAGAGCTCGGGAATTGTCTTATCCATCCCTTCCATATTATAGTTCATCACGAAGCTTTTGTAGCTTGGTGGCAGTGATTGAAGAACTCTGTCAATGACACTATCAACTGGAAGATTAACTCCCAGCTGAGTCGTGTGATTATGATACCCAGACATTTTGAGTATATGTTCACTGACAGAACTATTCTCCTCCATTTTACAGCTGTAGAACTTATTGGAGACTTCGTATCTCTCAATTCGGGCATTTTCTTGAAATATTAACTTCAACTCCTGGAACATCTCATATGCTCCATGACGTTCAAAACATCGTTGAAGTCCCGGTTCTAAGCCGTAAAGCATGCACACTGAACTATCGAGTAGTCATCAGCTTTGCTCTGCTAGGCGTTCACAACATACGGCATTGCTCCTGCAGCGGGTCTTGCACCTAGCGGTGCTTCCAGGACGTAATTCTCCTGTGCAGCAATGAGGATAATCCTCAAGTTACGGACTTAGTCCGTGTAGTTGCTACCATCATCTTTCAACTTAGCTTTCTCTAGGAACGCATTAAAATTCAAAGGAACGAGTACGTGCCATTGATCTACAACAACATAGACATGCAAAATACTATCGGGTACTAAGTTCATGATAAATTAAAGTTCAATTAATCATATTACTTAAGAACTCACACTTAGATACACATCCCTCTAATCATCTAAGTGATCACATGATCCAAATCAACTAAACCATGTCCGATCATCACGTGGGATGGAGTAGTTTTCAATGGTGAACATCACTATGTTGATCATATCTACTATATGATTCATGCTTGACCTTTTGGTCTCAGTGTTCGGAGTCCATATCTGTATATGCTAGGCTCGTCAAGTTTAACCCGAGTATACACGGGATTTTCATCTAGTCACTTTCATCATGTTGGTTCGATTTGTGTTCGCTACTTAGATAATTTGATATGTGGGTGGATCGGTGCTTTGATGTTGTTCACAAACCTCCTACTTACGATTAACCACCCCGCAAGCATCCGTAACTACGAGAAAAGTATTAAGAATGAATTCTAACTATAGCATTAAACTTTTCGATCCAATCAGACCCTTATGGAATAGCGCATAAACTGGGGTTTAAGCTTCTGTCACTCTCGCAACCCTTCATCTAATTGCCACTCTGCAATGCATTCCCTTAGGCCCAAATATGGTGAAGTGTCATGTAGTCGACGTTCACATGACACCACTAAGGGCATCACAATATACATACTATCAAAATATCGAACACATATCAAGTTCACATGGTTACTTGCAACATGATTTCTCCTGTGACCTCAAGAACAAAAGTAACTACTCACAAATGATAAACATGGTCATGATCAGAGGAGTATTAAATAGCATATTGGATCTGAACATATAATATTCCACCAAATAAACCATATAGTAATCAACTACACGATGTAATCAACACTACTAGTCACCCACAAGTACCAATCTATTGTTCCGGTAACAAGATTGAACACAAGAGATGAACTAGGGTTTGAGATGAGATCGTCTTTGTTGAAGATGTTGATGGATATTTCCTCCCCAAGATGGGAGAGTTGTTGGTGATGATGATGACGATGATTTCCCCTCCGGAGGGAAGTTCCCCCAGTGGAATTGCCCCGCCGGAGGGCAAAAGTGCTCCTGCCCAAGTTCCGCCTCGAGACGGCGGTGCTCCATCCCGAAAGTCCTCCCTTTATTTTATCTAGGTCAAAATGACTTATATACCAGAAGATGGGCACTGGAGGTGGGCTGAGGAGGGCACAACCCACCAGGGCACGCCTGGGCTCCTTGGCGCGCCCAGGTGGGTTGTGCCCACCTGGTGGGCCCCCTCTGGTAGTTATTTGCTCCAATAATTCTTAAATATTCCATAAAAAATCTCCGTGAAGTTTTAGCTTGTTTGGAGTCGTGCAGAATAGGTGGCCTGACGTAGCTTTTTCCGGGTTCAGATTTCCAAATGCCGAATTCTCCCTCTTGGTGTGTACCTTGCAAATTATGAGAGAAAAGGCATTAGAATTACCCAAAAAGCATTATTATGGATAAAAACATTATAAATAATAGTAAGAAAACATGATGCATTTGAGTAGTAGTAGTAGTACATGATGCATTTGAGTAAGAAAACATGATGTATCATACGGCCAGTTACATCACTGACTTGTGCCACCGCATTTGAGTAGTAGTACATGAAATTTATGTTCCACTAAACTCATCGGGAGCATTTTCGGGCCTCGAAAGCAAAACCATCAATTAATCTTTAGCTTGTTCCCATCACATTCCAAAGTAGTACTCCTACTACCATGCTATAATTAAGTGCAAACCTGCTCACACCTACTGGAGTACGTATCAAACCTGAACATGTTCCCACTATGAAGGTTTTAGTACTAGTGCTAGTACTAGGTTATAAAAACGGGAACTACCTAGCCGAAAATTACTCTACCTTCCTCCTCATAAGTATTTCTTGTTCGTCCATCCTTGCCATGGCTGGTGTGTAGAGCTCTAGGTTGAGTACTACTCGTAACAAGGCAGCGGCGACCAAGGCCATGGAAAAAAAGAGAGGGCTCGTCGCCTTGCAGAGACCTCGAAAGATTTCTCATGGGCGGGCGAGCGCTCCCAGGAGCGCCCTAGCCATGGAGGCGCACATGACGAGCTGGCGCCGCTGGAGTCGTTATCCCTTGATGACATGCCCGGTCAGCTCAATAAGCAGGAGGAGTTCATCAATGGCCTGGTGGAGCTGCTGAAAGAGAGCCTCGACGACATGCCCGCTGAGCTCAGTGAGCAGGGGGAGTTGACCGCCGGCTTGGTGATGCTGCTGAAGAAGAGAATTGCCTCGGATAAGAAGGCGACCGGCAAAATCCTGCAACTTCGGGAGGATAAGGCGAAGCTCTGCCACGAGCTCGACCTGCTGAAGGAGGAGAACGCCGGCTGGAAGAAGGTGCATGAGAAGAGTAGTTCCTCAATGAAGATGTTGCAGGCCCTCGTCATGGAACATAAGGAGGAGTTGGCGAAGCTCCAACGATGAGCGGCGCCGTGGGATCAATGAATAGCAAATTAGATCATTTTTATCGCCATATCGCACTGGGCTGCCGTGTTTCGTGCTCCTCCGTCGTACTAGCACTCCAGTGGAAAACTTGAGTATATCGCACGGTTCTTTGCTCCTCCTCACGTTGTCAGCAACATTTATATGAGAAGTCAAATCACAAGGCCCCGCCTTCTAGCAGTAATGAGCCGTCAAATCACAAAGGCCCTCGCCTCTCATGAAACCGACCAAGCGAGACTGCCCCTCCCTCTAGCCTTTTAAATGTATACTTTTGTATAGTAGTAGTATCGATGGATTGCGCCATGGAGCAAAACTAACAAGATGAAATTAAATAAAAAAGGTGGCACACATAGAGAGCGCTCGTCACCAAATTATGCATATAGTACTATTAAAAAGCTAGTACATTCTTAGATGGGGTGCTAAATTCTATTAAAGAAATTAGCATACCTATTTAATTCTTGGGTTTTTATTATTTCTGCCAGTAGTTGTGTCTCACTACTCTGTGTTTCCATTAGAAGTTACAACTACTCAAAAATGCCATCGATCCGTGAGATGCTTGCTCAAAAATGCAATTAGATATCTAAAAAATGCCATCGTTTTGCTAGATGTTTGCTCAAAAATGCCATTAGACATTGTTATTTTCACGTCAAACCTGTTGACCATGTTATATGACAAAAATAAGCCTACACCCACATGTCGATTCTCTCTATCTCACAATGATAAGTGTGGCCCCGCTTGTCAGGAGTAACCAAGCGAATAATTTTACAGGAAAATAAGAACGCTGATGGGATCAAGTAGGCCCCACACTTTATTGTACTGTAGTGAGATAGAGGGAGAGCTGGCACATCGGTCCATAGGTTTTATGTCATTATAACATGGCAAAAGAGATTTGAGTCACAATAATGGTGTCCAGCACAACACACCCCTCAAATAAAACTAAGCACCCTGAAAATCTTTGAAAACTAAACTGCTGGCTATATGATGTTGGCCATATATATTGTACGTATATAATGTGAAGAAACGAGTGGTAGTACTACCAACTACAAGATGAACTATAAGAAATACTAGTATGTACGTACTGAAGAGTTAAAGTAACGAGAAGGAACATAACATAGTTTTGCTGGGGGCTCAACACAACACACCCCTCAAATAAAACTAAGCACCCTGAAATTAAACTAAGCAACTAACCCGATAGACACTGCATTACAACCACCATGAGCTGCCGGTTTGAGTTGGCGCCCACCATGGGGCCTGCGCACGATGGTTTGAGTTCTTGGAGGGATCTCTCCCAGAGATCGAGAAACTTGCGTTCAAAGAGCCGGCCTGGAAGGATCTACGTCGACTCCTGGATCATCAATCAAGATTGAAGACAGTTTCAGCAGCCGTATCAATGAGAGGATTGAGACGAGAAAACTAGAGTTGCCTGTTCTTGAGCCGCCGTCGTTCGGGTACAACGACTGGACTTTTCATGGCAGCGATCGTACTGCTACAGTACGCCAAGGCCGACAGGAGCTCTGTGCACGCGTGAGTCGTCCTAGGCCGTGATCTGATCCACCGAGTTCCACACGCTGTCAGGTTTCAAGTCTCGAGAAGATTCGTGTCCATGGGTTATTCATCGATCCGCTAGTTGCTGCCTTCGCGTGCGAACGCATGCCAGAAATTAATCCACGTATTCACAAGGACCAAAGCTGATCCTGCTCAAGGGCATCAACTCAACTAGTATTACTTCTTATCATGTGTTGTTCAGACTTTTTACACATCAAAGTGCTTCATCCGCCTAGCGATACTACTAGTACGCGGCAAAGGCGATCCTGATCAGAAAAAAAGGGGAGGGGGGACCACGAGCCCACTACCCAGAAGACACGGATCGAGGATGGTCAAAGCGACCACAACTCGGACTCGGCATCTACCACGCTTGCCCGCGGTTTCGCCAAGCCGCCGGATTCACTCACGCCTGCCACCGCTGTGGGTCGTCTCCTCTCAAGTCGCTGCACCTCTGTTCCGAGGCTCGCGGCCGTTGTTCGTTTCTGCTGGGCTCCGCCGAACAGCCGCGCCTTGAACCAAGCGGTCTCGCCCCGGCCTCAAGCCGCCGCCCCGAATCTCACCGGCGTGCGGCGCGCCACACCGCTGTTTCCACCGCGCCTTGAACCAAGCGGCCTCACCATCCGCTTCTGAGCTGCCGTGGCCTCCTTGTGAACCGCCAATGTGCGTTGCTCGTCTCCCCGAGAGACGCCGCTACCTTGCCGCGGTCCGATTTAAAGCCGCCGCACCCTTCTGTTTTCTCTGTGCTAGGCCGCCTTCAATGATAAAGCCGTAGCCAAGTCGCCGCCTGCCACCATTGACGCTTCGACGCCTCGACGGTCCACCTCCACAGTCGTGGCCTCGCTTCGCTTCTGCCATGGCCGAGTCGCTACTACGACCTCTGCTTGCGTGTCGCAGCCGTGCTTCAAACCGGCCGTGGACCTGCTTCGTGGTCGCGGACCTGCTTCTCTCTCACAACCGTGCTTCAAACCGGCCACCGGGCCTCCAAGTTTCAAGCCGCTGCCGGTTTGAGTCGCCGCATCGCATCCTTCGCCATGGCTTTGCTTCATCGCGGTCGCCTGCGTCTCAGCCGACTCATGCCGCTGTCATGGTGTCCCGTCGCCGCACGTTTTCACGGTGCTGTTGTTCCGCCCGCACCGGGCCGCTGAGTCGCCTCGCTACCTTCTGCAAGCCGCCGTGGTGCCCGTAAACTACCTGCAGTAGAGGAGGCAAGCGCCGCCCAACTCGCGGGTCAGTAGCTGTCGCCATGGCTCGGCCATAGCCGCGTTCGCTACCTCCGCTTTCGCGCGCATGGCTCGTACCGCCCCCACATGACCGGCTGCTACCGCAACCGCCAAATCACCCAACCTGCCGCCGGTCGAACAAGCCGCGCCGGCTCTGCTTCTAAACCGTCCGCACTGCCTCGCGGGCAGATTCGGCCGCTGCTGTGAGTAGCCAAGACCACCGCGGCCCCGCCTCCGCTGGCACCCGTTGACTCCGTCGACGTCGCCCGGGTTGATTCCGCTAACCCGCCGGGAGCTTTGAAACCACCCTGCTGACTTGCCGGATGGGGCAGTCGCTGAGCGCCTGAGTTGCCGTCGAGCGGTCTCGTCTACATCACCCGGCCTCGTGCGGTCATGCATCACAGCTCGTGTGTGATTTTTGCTGAGCAGCCTTGCCTTTGAGCACCTGATTGAAAGCAGTACAACCCGCTTCAAAGCAGCACAATAAATCAGCAAAACCAGCGGACATCTACTATCGCTTCCTACAAAAAGTTATCTACAGTCCACGTGAAGGCCGAAGCCAACCCAATAATCAAAGACTTCCAATTAGCACTCCTACTCATCACGTGGAGGCTACAGGGGTAGGCAAAAAATCCCATGCAGAGTAAAAGGTTCAGAAAGCTATCTCTACCAATTACGTAAGGTGACTTGGGTCCATATTGATGAAGAAAGCCAACGGAAAATAGGAATATTGCACAATACCAGTAATTTTGCTCTGATTCAAAAAGTGAGGTCAGCAGAAGCAGTACTACTGTCAGCAAGACGGCTATGAGCATACGCTTAAAAAAAGGGGGTCACGTGGATGTTATGCTACATCACATCAGCGGAACTCAACATTCATATACTATTCAGTATCATATGGCACCAACATCAACGTTCATCCGACTAAAACAAAATCAAGTGTTATCCCTCCTATGTATTTTATCAGTACATTTTAATTCTTCTGAGCACCATTACACTGCCCTATTGGTGTTTTTATGTACAGGTAAAAAGATCATTATATCATGGGTATAGAGCACGCACTGGCAACGTTTTACAATGGCGTTTTCATCTGTGTCACATTACCTGATGAGCGGATGGCCGGTTCACGCGTCCGCACCGGTTCACAACACGGAGGACAACTTTCTCGTCCACACCGGTTTACAATGACACGGCTGACTTATCTGTCTGCTCCCACGGTCGAACCGCCCGTGATTAATTTCAGCTTTACCATGGTGATCATCAACTCCACGGTGGATAACCCCGGCGTGATATATCGTGAAATCCATCCAATATATTTTATATTACATATTGCTTTTTTAAAGAGCAATTACTCCGCTTGCAAAGTTGTGTAATGCAGACCCTAAACCGCCATATTGGTGCAAATTTAAAGGCCGCCCGAAAATTTCCGGCTTAGAAATAAGGATTCCGGTTTAATATCCGGCTTAAGGGAAAGTTATCTCCCACAAAGCTTTGAAGCTCTCAATATCCGGTTCAAATCCCGGTTCAAGAAGGATTTATCTCTTGCAAAAAGTTAAAGGGTGCCAAAGAGGACCTGCTGCCATGAAGCACGGTCCAAACATGGGTATCATACCTTATTGGCTCATCATATTATTGGTCACTTGGGGGCTTGGTCGTATCCGAACCATAGCCACGCCTCTTGATCGGCCTAGTGCCACAACATCACTTGGGGGCTTGGTCGTGTCCGAACCAATGCAACGCCTTTTGATAGGCAAAAGCCACCAGATCACTTGGGGACATGGTCAAGTCTGAACCAGTCACGCCTCTTGATCGGCCTAAGGCCATAGAGTCACTTGGGGGCTTGGTCGAACCCGAACCATTGCCACACCACTTGATCGGCATAATGCCACGGTTTCAGCTTGGGGACCTGGCTGACTTGAACCATAGCTACACCTTATTGGGAGCTTGGTCGTGTCCGACCATGGTAACACCATCCGATCGGCTCAAGAAAGCCTCTTTTGCAAACGGTCTTATCATTGCCTTTGCTTCCATATTTTTCATAACTGTTATTTGATTTTTGTTGCGCTTTTAAACCGACATTGTTAATCCGTTTCAAGCATCAATTACAAATTGGCGGAACACGGTCAAATCCTAATCCGGAGACTATCTGCCCGGTTTGATTCTACGTTACCATCTTATTATGGAGTAAAAGCGGTGTTCATTAACCCGGCTTGACTTTCAATTACAAGTTGTCGAGACATGATCAAATCATAATCCGGAGACTATCCGCCCGATGCGGGTTTGACTACGAGTCGCCAGTATTATATGTGGTTAAACCGGTGTTTATCACAACCCGGTATAGTTTTATCATAAACCGACACAGTATGAAAGGAGTTATCATTACTCAAGATTGGGGTTACATTATTCAATTTGAGATTACATGCAAGTCTCATGTCGCTACAAGCATGCACCATGACACTTGGGGGCTAATGCAAAGTCATTTTTATTAGTCTTATTGAAGACCCGACTCATCACATCATAATGAGCCGGCCCTTGGGGGCTACCAATTGCTCCTGTCTACATTCAAGGTACACAAATTTTCATCTATTATTGAAGGATCCACTGCCCAGTTGGTAAAGCACAAACCTCTCAACCTTGTGGACGTGGGTTCAAGCCCCATGATGGGAGTTACATAATATAATGTTTGAAGTATATATAAAGTCCCAGCTCAATATTATCTTACTGGGCCGGCCCTTGGGGGCTACACGTTGCTGTTAAAGTCTACATGATCATATTTTCGAAGTCCCTTCTCATTATTGGCATAATGAGCCGGCCCTTGGGGGCTATACTGGTTGAAGTTTTTATGAGCATCAGGAAATTACAAGTCCCAGGTTGCTGCAAGCATGACAACCCGACACTTGGGGCTACATATGTGGAATACTCAGTTCTGACTAGTGATTGAGATGAACAACCTGGATTTCTTCAAGATTGTGACATTCATATTGAAGCAAATCTTAAGCTGTTACTACGTTACCTTCTTAAGATTTCAGGGCTACAAGTGAAGATTGTGACATTCATATTGAAGCAAATCTTAAGCTATTACTACGTTACCTTCTTAAGATTTGAGGGCTACAAGTGATAGGCATATAAGAGGTATATTTTCAAAAGCTGGTGTTAACAAACAGTTATAATCCGGTGCCATCAATATTTGTAAACCGGCAAAGTTCTACATTCTTAAACCGGCGAAGTTCTACATTCTTAAACCGGCTGAAGATCAGTTGAGTATTTCAAAGACCAATAATTTTGTTAAGCATTGGGAGCTGAGTCAAAAAAGTTATTCTTCACAATATTTCTCTGTGACAAACCAATGTCAGCAAATTGATTATGAAGCTGGCCTATTGACGTGGATTTTCTAGAAGGAAATGACAAGGATTTACAGATGCTCAGGATCAGTTTAACATGGATAAATCCAAATTAAACTCGGGGCTAATGTCGGGGATATACCCCGCGGCGTAAACCGACCGGAAGTATAACCCGGTCGGACTTGGCGGTTTACTTAAGACCCGGCTAACACTTGACGATTCACTGGTGACCCGGCGGTTTACGGTTCATTGGTAATCCGGCAGGCGGGTCAGAGGAGCGACAAGACCCGGTGGCCCGACTGGCGGTTCATGAAGGCCGGTTCAACTACGGTGGGCCGGTTTATAAGGAAAGGCATAAGGAAGATTTATCTTATAAGGAGTTAAGACCCGAACTTGTATCCGGTTTGTATGAGAAGGTAGACTAGTCCTAATCCTAATAGGACTCCACATGTAACCCGCCTTCAACATATATAAGGAGGGCAGGGCTCCAAAGAGGGACAAGCTACAAGCAAGAAGAAACAATCTTAGGGCTAGACACAAAGAGGAGAGCCGGTTTACGGCAACTCCCTCGTGATGATAATGAGACCTAGCCTCAAACAAAGCATGTAGGGTTTTTACCGATGATGTTTCCGGGCCCAAGCTGTCTAAATCCTGTCTTGTGTTGCGTCTCTCGATTCCGCTCAACCCCTCTCAAGCTACCAGATAGATGCGTTGGCCTCGCGACTAAGTCCTTACATTAGGACATCTGCCGTGACAAATCCACGACAATGAGCAACGACACTGCCACCATACTCGGACTCCTCCTCCACGTGCCCGTCTTCGTTGTTGTCCCTCTTCCTCTTGGCCGATACTTCTTTGCTTGAACCGCAAACTTGGCTCTCGCTCTTCATCCAACCCTTGTAGATATTGAAACAAAGGTAGGCATCCATTGCAGCGTAATTGATGTGGTCTCTATCTAGTTCATTCCAATCGCCATGCACGATGAAACTTGGGTGGAGGTTTCGCCGGGCCATCAGTCTGAAGGATCAACCATGGCTGGTTCCGTGGTCAGCATTGAAGGCTGACGGAGGACACCAACACATTCCTCCGGAGGTCTAAGGGCTGGCCTACAACGAGATCTATCCGACCTGTGACTTCTTTGTCGCTCAGAAGTCTACAGAAATGAATTTGACTTTGCCGCCCCCGAGGAAGTTCTTAAAATCCACGCACTCACGTCGGCATGGCATATGTGGTAGACCAAGCACAAGTTATGCACGCAAACCTGGATCACGGCGGGCTTCTTCTACTCTTCCTCCTTAGATTCTTATCTTTTCCCAGGACTGTGGTGTACTCAACTTCTAGCCCAGTGACTCACTCATCACCCTTTGACTTTTCAAACATGCGTCTGAAGCGAGCAAGGCATCCTTTCACCGTCGTGGAAGAACGGGTGTAGATGACGTCGAACTCATCACCGGTGATGGTTCTAACCTTGTACTCACCACCGATCATGAGATTTGGGACGCCATGGATTTGGGAGGAGGGTTAGGATTAGTGGAACTGCTGTAATGTGAAAGGACAGGACGACTAGGAGCGAACTACCATAATGTTAAAGGACGGCCGGGGACGAGTAGGAGTGAACTGCTAGCGGTTTTCCGATTGTAAAATGCCGAAAAGCGGCGTATGAATGGCAGGGTAGTGGCTTGCCCGGTGGATAAATGTATTCATGCACATCACTATGGGGGCCCAGTTGGATGTCATGTCTACTAGACACCCTATTAAATGGCTTCATGCATCTGCATGTTCGCATGTCAAGCGTCGGGAAAATTACAGGTGATACAAAGCTTTCCATGCTCCTATGATACGGCCTTCCGAGAGCCCTTGGATCTGAGATCAAATGGTTGCATGGTATGATTCTAGACCTATGGGTGAATATCCTATCCTGGAGGGTTATTCTACAAATTTTCAGCAACTTAGCATGCGACCGTTCGATCTCAGATCCAAGGGCTGTCAGCAGCCCGTATCATGGTTGCGCCTACCACGACCGCCGCCTCGCTCGCGTGGTCGTACCCTTGGAGATTTCAGACGGCTATAAATGAGCATTTTTTTGCCTACTTCGCATGCATGAAACTACTTCCTCCGTCCAGGTGCATTAGGCTATCTGATGTTGGCATGTCATACATAGTCATCATTTAGTCACTCATACAACAAGGTTAGCTATAAGGTTGGCTATAAGAGTATTTTTTACTTCCCTCTATCTCTTTCTTCGTAGTATTTATTGCATTCCCATTGCCCCACCTTGTACAGGTGCTAAGCCTACCATGTAGGCAATTTTTTTTGATGTGGCAATGTAATTTAGAGAGGACAGATGAGTGTGGTGACCCAGGAAGAAACAATGCCAAGTGCGGGAACCTAGGGAAAACACTTAAATGAAAGAAGCCCACCAATGCATGGATAACTTTAGTTGCTAAATCATTAAATGAAGGATGCTTAGCTACAACAAGTTAAGCACCTTTGCATTGGGGACTTTAGTTGCTTAGCTCTTTAATGTGCTTCACCTCATCTTATCACTAGTACTTGGCACCTGTATACCATGGAGGTGGTCAAGAATCGGAAGACTCATGCTGGCAGTAGCACCGCAGTAATAATGATAATGCCAAGTCAAATCATAGGGCCCCACCTGTCTAGTAGTAACAAGCCATCAAATCACACAACCCTACGTTTGCAGTACCCTAGTCCCTCATCTTCTCGCCTCTCTGTCGAACCGACTAGGCGGAACTGCCCCGCCTACCGCGCGAGAAAAGCCCCGCCCTCGACTTTAAATATAATTTTGTATCCATGGATTGCGCCATGGAGCAAAGCCTCAAGAAAACGGCGGTACCCATGTATATAGCATGCCCATCACGTTCGCGTCGCACCCCATACGGTCGGTCGGTCTGGCACTCCGCTCTCCGAATGGAACGCGCGTCATATTGTGTTTGCACACACATGTGGGACCGCAATTGAGAACCGACCATAGGCACACTCCCCGGCCCCGCAAGTCGGCTCAGTTAATAGAAGAGTGGGACGAGCGATAGTACTGGAGCAGTGTTGTACATACATCGGTGCCTGCACGATCCCTGCATGACACGGGAGATCAGTTCGTCCATGCATGTGACCAGACTCCAACAGACGGCTGGATTAGCTATCGTCTACATATCGTGCAGGCTGTGTTGTACAGGGATGTAGTTCTGATGAGAAATCTAAAAAAAGGTTTCTTGTCATCTCGCAATATAGGTGTCATGTGCTTCGGATCATTGCGAGGGTTAAACAGCGACAACTGAGTTCCCCCAAGGCACTGGTCATTGGGGGCACATGCACGAAGACTACTCGGCTGCCATCTAGGTCAAGCCGGCTATGTTAATTAGGACATCTATCGATTGACCCTTTTCTCTGAGTTTGTCTTTAATTTGAGCCTTGATCCTCGTCTAGTTTGTCAGTCGGGATTCATGTTGTCTCCTTGGGGCACTGAGATTATGGTTTCTATTCATGTGGCATTTTTTTCGTCTTATATGTTAATCCAGTGCTTCAGATCAAAATGACGACAACTGCGCCTCCGGGGCACGTGCATGAAGACTTCGACAGTCATTGACGAGGTCAAGCCGGCTCTGGAAGATGAAAGAAAACTACTCCACTATATAGGCAGGAGCCTCTGTGCTTGCTTGCTAGTGTTGCTCTCTTCACACTCTCTCATCCTCTCCAGATCTAAACACGAAAGAAGTGGCCACACTCTCTCTGCTCACCGCTGGTCATAGATCCAGCCGGATCCCCTCCACCGAGGAAGGTGAGAAGGTGCAATGTTCACGCTGGTCGCCCTCGGCGACGGCTTCTACCCACTGCCGGGCGCTCCCGATCAACAAGGTTTTGCCGTTCTCTCCCACACAGCACCGGCTAGGGAAGTCCTCCGACCCCTTCTTCCTCGCTATCGTAGTGTGGGCAGATCCGTCCTCCCGCTGCCCACCTAGCGACATCCCGGCGACCGTCAGGTATAACTTCCTTCGAAACCGGCCTTGCTCTACTTCCCCAGCTCCTGACGTGGCTGCATTTGTATATTTTACTATTTCTCACGCCCCCTCGTAGATAGGATCGATCGGTTGTTCAAAAGCCACCTAAATTTTTATTGTTATGTGGTGAAACTACTTCATATAGTCGAATCTAGTACTACTTGGTTCAAACAGGGAAGAAAGGGGGTGGGGGTGGTGGAAGATTTGTTACCTGAATCTACGACTTGGTCGAAAGAGGAAATAATGGGGGCTAAAAGTAGCAAAGACTGACTATCCAACTGGTCTCTTGCTCTTATAGGGAAATAAAGGAATGCGGTACAAACTCAATATAAACCGATCTATTGGGTGAAAAGGAAAGAAAGTGGGGACATGGGGACAAGTCAACAGTATGTCCAACACTAGATTTGCTAGCCTCACACAAGATAAGTTTGCTATACCGAACAAAAATGGGGCCAACCCGGATATCCCTGTTCGATGTTTGTTGCCCCGAGCCCCTCTTATGTAATGCCACCGGTAAAATGTAGCAGTCCCAATCGTTAAAAGTAAGGACATGTTAAACCAATGTTATTTTCAATGTAATGCCTCCAGCAATATGAATCAATGTCACTGTTTTTCATGTCCTGCTAAATTCCCCATTAAGATAAGATGCTTCTTTTCGTGAGAAATGCAACTTTCCTGGTCCGCCTACACTCCCATGCCCAAATACCAACTCTTTAGCAGTTGTTAATGTAATGTTGCTGGTAAAATGAAGCAATGGCACCATTAAAGTAATGTTGTATTTAACAGTTGTCATAGTTAATCCTAATGCCCACACTAATATCTAGCAATGTTGGTGCTTTAGAAATTGCTACTGTCCTTGTAGGATCGCCATTCAGATAAGGAACATGCTTCTTTTCATTTGATGTATGTTTCATCACTTGTTATTCACCCTCCTTTCCACCTTTTTTGCAAACAGAGATATACATTTCACGCTTGATCTTAGTTGAACTGCACAAATTATATCCAAATTATAGTTGAATATTCCACGAGCTTCACGACCAACCTTGATGTTGCTCAATTTTATCGCAACTAATGAAGAAGAAGCTGCTAGCTCATGGGACATTGCTTCATTTTAGGTGAACTACACAAAAAGGTCCCATGAATTTAATCATCCATGTTGTTGCCTGGTGTCATCCCTTCTACGATGGCATTGGCTGCAGATGTGGTTCCCATCATGAGGTATGTTCCTTTTTGGTCTGATCGTTTGCCAAAGATCCTGCATGTTGACTCTGCTCTTGTGCTTCTGTTTTGGCACTACCATGATAAAGCAGTAATGTTATTATTTTGCACCTTAATCTAGTGGCACTATTAATTTGAGGCAATGTTTGGCACCGCTAGTGCCTCTGATTTTTTTATATATCAAAAGATGGGGTTTCCTCATTAAAGAATCTCAACCATAGAGAACCATTATCCAACAACATCTCAGTGTAAACGGGCAGATATGCAACTACTACTAGAACGGACTGAGTACTAGCAGGAGACAAGTTCGCCACATAAGCTGGCAGGTAGGGGGACGTAGCACCAGCTCGACCAAGTTTGGATTACAACCCAAATGCTAGCACAAAAACATCAGGGGGAAGATAGGGACTGAAAGAGCCTGCTTCAGCATCCCAGTCTAAGCACCCCCGGCCTCCATCCTTGCGACACACGATGCACCTCGCTTGCCACCTACTCGACCCTAGTGCCACTGATAAAATGAAGTAATCATAAAGTTAAAATGGAGCGAGTGTCCTCTCTATCATTTCATTTCAAATGTAGATAAAGAAACTGCTTCTCTTTGTTAGTATATGTTTCATCAACTAGTCCCATTGTTAATGTTTAAGTGATTGTGCAAACTGGGGCGCTTAATTTTAGTTGATCTGCACAAAAATAGAGATTGGAATGTCTCAAGGCCCCTCCTTGTACTACCGTTGTACACTGATGTTCATCACTGGCAGAAGGTGTATCGGGGAGAATTGGGTCGATTTCCAGTATGCGGCCTACCGTATGAGGCGTCGCGGGGCCCATCTCGCCCTCGCAACATGGCATACTATGATACTATCGCAATATTTTCTTCTATTTATTAGTGTATGTTTCATCTACTAGTGCCACTATAATGTAATCACGCCTTTTCATTATCTGTGCAAACAGGGTTATTCAGCTGCATTTTGGTGGAACTGCACAAATGTACAGATGGAACCGGCATATGTGCAAAGTGCGAGGTGTGCCAAGTAAAAATTACTGACACCAACCATGCTCCATGTAAGCATTGGCATCCACCACCACTAGTGGGATGAGTGGCGCTCTCTGTGGATGGATCTTTCTCGGCAGCAAATCCTCTAACCAAATACTAGTAGCTTATATTGGCACTTTTCTAGGGAGTACTCTTTTCTGAAAGAAGCACCAATCTATTTTTCTTTATTTGTACCGGTGTCACAACTTTATTTTTGGTCCAGAGCTATTTTAGGGTGATTGGCGTAGTACTCGGAGACTGATTGTAAGCATGATTTTCATTAGTTGTCACACTGATTGTAAGCATGAGCAGATGGAAGATTAGGTTAGTGCGAAGCTTACCTTAAACCCTACCGCCGCCGTTGAAACGAGGCAAGCATCGAGGGAACCGTGGAGAACAGCGGGGAAGCAACATCACGCCATCCGGCCTCCTCTTGCGGTTGGAGAACGAACGTGGCTTCGGATGGCTCTGCACCCTCACGAACGACACACCGTACTCGGTCGATTCGTTACCCACTGGATGCTCGACCTTCGACATGTACGCCCACCACCTCCGCCTGACTTTCGCCTCGGGCGAATCTGTCTGCTCCATTGCCCAGAGGACATACTCGATGAACTCGAAGGACTACGGGGTGACTGTCGCTGAGGAGTACATCGTCGCCCTCATCGCCATCGTCTCGCTCTTTCGCATACATTGCCACATGTCCCTCACCGTCCTCGAAATCTCCCACTCGTTGTCAAACCAAGTAAGGATCTCCTTCAACCTGGCTAACTTCGCATGGTCGCCGGCGACGATCTGCCTGACTCGCTGCTGCATCCTCTCCATAGATGTCCTTCTGAGAGGTCCGGTGCTAGCTTTGGAAGATGGGAGGAGAGACGGTGGTCTTGCAATGGAGAAGAGGGAGAGGCGAGACGGTGGTTTTGCAATGAAGAAGATGGAGAGTAGTGTTGGGGAACGCAGTATTTCAAAAAAATCCTACGGTCATGCAAGATCTATCTAGGAGATGCATAGCAACGAGCGGGGAGAGTGTGTCCACGTACCCTCGTAGACCGAAAGCGGAAGCGTTAAGTAACGCGGTTGATGTAGTCGAACGTCTTCGCGATCCAACCGATCAAGTACCGAACGCACGGCACCTCCGTGATCTGCACACGTTCAGCTCGGTGATGTCCCTCGTACTCTAGATCCAGCTGAGGCCGAGGGGGAGTTTCATCAGCACGACGGCGTGGTGATGGTGATGATGATTTTACCGAGCAGGGCTTCGCCTAAACACTGCAACGATATGACCGAGGTGGAAATCTATGGTAGGGGGCACCGCACACGGCTAAAAAAACTGTTAACTTGTGTGTCTATGGGGTGCCCCCTCCCTTGTATATAAAGGAGTGGAGGAGGGGAGGGCCAGACCTCTCTATGGCGCGCCCCAAGGGGGATTCCTACATCTAGTAGGAGTAGGTTTCCCCCCTTCCCTAGTTGGAGTAGGAGAAGAAGGAAGAGGGAGAAGGAGAGAAGGAAAGGGGGGCCGACCCCCCCCCCCCCCCAATTAGAATTGGGCTTGGGGGGCACGCGCCTCCCACTTGGCTGCCTCCTCCTCTCTCCCACCATGGCCCATTAAGTCCCATTAACTCCCCGCGGGGTTTCGGTAACCCCCTCCCCCCGGTACTCCGGAAAATGCCCAAACTCATCCAAAACCTTTCCCGTGTCCAAACATAGCCTTCCAATATACCAATTTTTGTGTCTCGACCATTTCGAGACTCCTCGTCATGTCCGTGATCACATCTGGGATTCCGAACTACCTTCGATACATCAAAACACATAAGCTCATAATACCGATTGTCATCAAACTTTAAGCGTGCGGACCCTACGGGCTCGAGAACTATGTAGACATGACCGAGACTCATCTCTGGTCTATAACTATTAGCGGAGCCTGGATGCTCATATTGTCTCCCACATATTCTACGGAGATCTTTATCGGTCAAACCGCATAACAACATACATTGTTCCCTTTGTCATCGGTATGTTACTTGCCCGAGATTCGATCGTCGGTATCTCAATACCTATTTCAATATCGTTACCGGCAAGTATCTTTACTCGTTCCGTAATGCATCATCCCACAACTAACTCATTAGTCACATTGCTTGCAAGGCTTATAGTGATATGCATTACCGAGAGGGCCCAGAGATACCTCTCCGACAATCGGAGTGACAAATCCTAATTTCAATCTAGGACAACTCAAAAAACACCATCGGAGACACACAGAGAGCATCTTCATAATCACCCAGTTACGTTGTGACGTTTGATAGCACACTAAGTGTTCGTCCGGTATTCGGGAGTTGCATAATCTCATAGTCATAGGAACATGTATAAGTCATGAAGAAAGCAATAGCAACAAACGAAATGATCATCGTGCTAAGCTAATGGATGGGTCTTGTCAATCACATCATTCTCTAATGATGTGATCCCGTTAATCAAATGACAACTCATGTCTATGGCTAGGAAACTTAACCATCTTTGATCAACGAGCTAGTCAAGTAGAGGCATACTAGTGACACTCTGTTTGTCTATGTATTCACACATGTACTAAGTTTCCGGTTAATACAATTTTAGCATGAATAATAAACATTTATCATGATATAAGGAAATATAAATAACAACTTTATTATTGCCTCTAGGGCATATTTCCTTCAGTCTCCCACTTGCACTAGAGTCAATAATCTAGATTACACAGTAATTATTATAACACCCGTGGAGTCTTGGTGCTGATCATGTTTTGCTCATAAGAGGGGGTTAGTCAACGGGACTGCAACATTCAAATCCGTATGTATCTTGCAAATCTCTATGTCTCCCTCCTTGACTTGATCGCGGATGGAATTGAAGCGTATCTTGATGTGCTTGGTTCTCTTGTGAAATCTGGATTCCTTTGCCAAGGAAATTGCACCAGTATTGTCACAAAAGATTTTCATTGGACCCGATGCACTAGGTATGACACCTAGATTGGATATGAACTCCTTCATCTAGACTCCTTCATTTGCTGCTTCCAAAGCAGCTATGTGCTCCGCTTCACACATAGATCCCGCCACGACACTTTGCTTAGAACTGCACCAACTGACAGCTCCACTATTCAATATAAATACGTATCCAGTTTGTGACTTAGAGTCATCCGGATCAGTTTCAAAGCTTGCATCGACGTAACCATTTACGATGAGCTCTTTGTCACCTCCATAAACAAGAAACATATCCTTAGTCCTTTTCAGGTATCTCAGGATGTTCTTGACCGTTGTCTAGTGATCCACTCCTGGATTACTTTGGTACCTCCCTGCTAAACTAATAGCAAGGCACACATCAGGTATGGTACATAGCATTGCATACATGATAGAACCTATGGCTGAAGCATAGGGAATGACTTTCATTTTCTCTCTATCTTCTGCAGTGGTCGGGCATTGAGTCTGACTCAACTTCACACCTTGTAACATAGGCAAGAACCCTTTCTTTGCTTGATCCATTTTGAACTTCTTCAAAACATTATCAAGGTATGTGCTTTGTGAAAGTCCAATTAAGCGTCTTGATCTATCTCTGTAGATCTTGATGCCCAACATATAAGCAGCTTCACCGAGGTCTTTCATTGAAAAACTCTTGTTCAAGTATCCTTTTATGATATCCAGAAATTCTATATCATTTCCAATCAACAATATGTCATCCACATATAATACTAGAAATGCTACAGAGCCCACTCACTTTCTTGTAAATCTGAGGCTTCTCCAAAAGTCTCAGATAAAACCATATGCTTTGATCACACTATCAAAACGTTTATTCCAACTCCGAGATGCTTGCACCAGTCCATAAATGGATCGCTGAGCTTGCACACTTTGTTAGCATCCTTTGGATCGATAAAACCTTCTGGTTGCATCATATACAACTCTTCTTCCAGAAATCCATTCAGGAATGCAGTTTTTACATCCATTTGCCAAATTTCATAATCATAAATGCGGCAATTGCTAACATGATTCGGGCGGACTTAAGCATCGCTACGAGTGAGAAGGTCTCATCGTAGTCCATTCCTTGAACATGTCGAAAACCTTTCACAACAAGTCGAGCTTTGTAGACAGTAACATTACCGTAAGCATTAGTCTTCTTCTTGAAGATCCATTTATTCTCTATGGCCTGCCGATCATCGGGAAAGTCAACGAAAGTCCACACTCTGTTCTCATACATGGTTCCCATCTCAGATTTCATGGCCTCAAGCCATTTCATGGAATCTGGGCTCATCATCGCTTCCTCATAGTTCATAGGTTCATCATGGTCAAGTAACATGACCTCCAGAACAGGATTATCGTACCATTCTGGTGCGGATCTTACTCTGGTTGACCTACGAGGTTCGGTAGTAATTTGATCTGAAGTTACATGATCATCATCATTAGCTTCCTCACTAATTGGTGTAGGAGTCACAGGAACATATTTCTGTGATGAACTACTTTCCAATAAGGGAGCAGCTATAGTTACCTCATCAAGTTCTACTTTCCTCCCACTCACTTCTTTCGAGAGAAACTCCTTCTCTAGAAAGGATCCATTCTTATAACCGAATATCTTGCCTTCGGATCTGTGATAGAAGGTGTACCCAACAGTCTCTTTTGGTATCCTATGAAGACACATTTCTCTGATTTGGGTTCGAGCTTATCAGGTTGAAGTTTTTTCACATAAGCATCGCAGCCCCAAGCTTTAAGAAACGACAACTTGGGTTTCTTGCCAAACCACATTTCATAAGGTGTCGTCTAAACGTATTTAGATGGTGCCCTATTTAACGTGAATGCAGTCGTCTCTAAAGCATAACCCCAAAACGATAGCGGTAAATCAGTAAGAGACATCATAGATCGCACTATATCTAATAAAGTGCGGCTACAACGTTCGGACACACCATTATGCTATGGTGTTCCGGGTGGTGTGAGTTGCGAAACTATTCCGCATTGTTTCAAATGAAGACCAAACTCGTAACTCAAATATTCTCCTCCACGATCAGATCGTAGAAATTTTATTTTCTTGTTATGATGAGTTTCCACTTCACTCTGAAATTCTTTGAAAATTTCAAATGTTTCAGACTTATGTTTCATCAAGTAGATATACCCATATCTGCTTAAATCATCTGTGAAGGTCAGAAAATAATGATCCCCGCTGTGAGCCTCAATATTCATCGGACCGCATCCATTAGTATGTATTATTTCCAACAAATATGTTGCTCACTCCATTGTTCCGGAGAACGGAGTTTTAGTCATCTTGCCCATGAGGCATGGTCCGCAAGTACCAAGTGATTCATAATCAAGTGATTCCAAAAGTCCATCAGTATGGAGTTTTTTCATGCGCTTTACACCAATATGACCCAAACGGCAGTGCCACAAATAGGTTGCACTATCATTATCAAGTCTGCATCTTTTCGCTTCAATATTATGAATATGTGTATCACTACTATCGAGATTCAACAAAAATAGACCACTCTTCAAGGGTGCATGACCATAAAAGATATTACTCATATAAATAAACAACCCTTATTCTCAGATTTAAATGAATTATCGTCTCGCATCAAACAAGATCCAGATATAATGTTCATGCTTAACGCTGGCACCAAATAACAATTATTCTGGACTAAAACTCATCCCGAAGGTAGATGTAGAGGTAGCGTGCCGACGGCGATCACATCAACTTTGGAACCGTTTCCCACGCGCATCTCACCTCGTCCTTAGCCAATCTTCACTTAATCCATTGTCCCTATTTCGAGTTGCAAATATTTGCAACAGAACCAGTATCAAATACCCAGGTACTACTACGAGTATTAGTAAGGTACACATCAATAACATGTATATCACATATACCTTTGCTCACTTTGCCATCCTTCTTATCCGCCAAATACTTGGGGCAGTTCCGCTTCCAGTGACTAGCCCTTTGTAGTAGAAGCACTCGGCCTCGTGCTTAGGTCCAGACTTGGGTTTCTTCACTTGAGCAGCAACTTGCTTGCTGTTCTTCTTGAAGTTCCCCTTCTTCCCTTTACCCTTTTTTCTTGAAACAGGTGGTCTTGTTGACCATCAACACTTGATGCTCCTTCTTGATTTCTACCTCCAAAGCCTTTAGCATCGCGAAGAGCTCGGAATTGTCTTATCCATCCCTTGCATATTATAGTTCATCACGAAGCTTTTGTAGCTTGGTGGCAGTGATTGAAGAACTCTGTCAATGACACTATCAACTGGAAGATTAACTCCCAGCTGAGTCAAGTGATTATGATACCCAGACATTTTGAGTATATGTTCACTGATAGAACTATTCTCCTCCATTTTACAGCTGTAGAACTTATTGGAGACTTCGTATCTCTCAATTCGGGCATTTTCTTGAAATATTAACTTCAACTCCTGGAACATCTCATATGCTCCATGACGTTCAAAACATCGTTGAAGTCCCGGTTCTAAGCCGTAAAGCATGCACACTGCACTATCGAGTAGTCATCAGCTTTGCTCTGCCAGGCGTTCACAACGTACGGCGTTGCTCCTGCAGCGGGTCTTGCACCTAGCGGTGCTTCCAGGACGTAATTCTCCTGTGCAGCAATGAGGATAATCCTCAAGTTACGGACTTAGTCCGTGTAGTTGCTACCATCATCTTTCAACTTAGCTTTCTCTAGGAACGCATTAAAATTCAAAGGAACAGTAGCACAGGCCATTGATCTACAACAACATAGACATGCAAAATACTATCGGGTACTAAGTTCATGATAAATTAAAGTTCAATTAATCATATTACTTAAGAACTCACACTTAGATACACATCCCTCTAATCATCTAAGTGATCACATGATCCAAATCAACTAAACCATGTCCGATCATCACGTGGAATGGAGTAGTTTTCAATGGTGAACATCACTATGTTGATCATATCTACTATATGATTCATGCTCGACCTTTTGGTCTCAGTGTTCGGAGTCCATATCTGTATATGCTAGGCTCGTCAAGTTTAACCCGAGTATTCTGCGTGTGCAAAACTGGCTTGCACCCCGTTGTATGTGAACGTAGAGCTTATCACACCCGATCATCACGTGGTGTCTCACGTTTATATCATTTTTGGGACTAACCTACTAACGGAGGCCCAGCCCATATTGCTGTTTTTTTGCCTATTTCAGTATTTCGAAGAAAAGGAATATCAAACGGAGTCCAAACGGAATGAAACCTTCGGGAGCGTGATATTTGGAACAAACGTGATCCAGAGGACTTGGAGTGCAAGTCAAGAAGCAGCTGAGGCCTCCACGAGATAGGAGGGCGCCCCCCTATCTCGTGGGCCCTTCGGGTGGCCACCGACGTACTTCTTCCTCCTATATATACCTACGTACCCCAAAAACATCCAGGGGCACCACGAAACACAATGTCCACCGCCGTAACCTTCTGTATCCGCGAGATCTCATCTTGGAGCCTTCGCCGGCACTCTGCCGGAGGGGGAATCAACCACGGAAGGCCTCTACATCAACATCCTTGCCCCTCCGATGAGTTGTGAGTAGTTTACCACAAACCTACGGGTCCATAGTTATTAGCTAGATGGCTTCTTCTCTCTTTTTGGATCTCAATACAATGTTCTCCCCCTCTCTTGTGGAGATCTATTCGTGTAAACTCTTTTTGCGGTGTGTTTGTCGAGATCCGATGAATTGTGGGTTTATGATCAAGTTTATCTATGAATAATATTTGAATCTTCTCTGAATTCTTTTATGTATGATTAAGTTATCTTTGCAAGTCTCTTGAATTATCACTTTGGTTTGGCCTACTAGATTGGTCTTTCTTGCCATGGGAGAAGTGCTTAGCTTTGGGTTCAATCTTGCGGTGTCCTTACCCAAAGGATGTAAAGGGTTGCAAGGCACGTATTGTATTGTTGCCATCGAGGATAAAAGATGGGGTTTATATCATATTGCATGAGTTTATCCTCTATATCATGTCATCTTGCTTAATGCGTTACTCTGTTCTTATGAACTTAATACTCTAGATGCATCTGGATAGCGGTCGATGTGTGGAGTAATAGTAGTAGATGCAGGCAGGAGTCGGTCTACTTGTTATGGACGTGATGCCTATATACATGATCATGCCTAGATAATCTCATAACTATGCGCTTTTCTATCAATTGCTCGACAGTAATTTGTTCACCCACCGTAATACTTATACTATCTTGAGAGAAGCCACTAGTGAAACCTATGGCCCCCGGGTCTATCTCTTATCATATTTGCTTTCAATCTACTTTTATTTGCATCTTTACTTTTTGCGTCTATATTATAAAATACCAAAAATATATTTATCTTTTCATACTATCTTTATTAGATCTCACTTTCGCAAGTGGCCGTGAAGGGATTGACAACCCCTTTATTGCGTTGGTTGCGAGTTATTAGTTTGTTTGTGTAGGTGCGTGGGTGTGACGCCCCCGATTCAATCGTACACTAATCATGCACGCAAACGTGTACGATCAAGATCAGGGACTCATGGGAAAATATCACAACTCAACTATAAAACATAAATAAGTCATACAAGCATCATAATACAAGCCAGGGGCCTCGAGGGCTCGAATACAAGTGCTCGATCATAGACGAATCAGCGGAAGCAACAATATCGGAGTATAGACATAAGTTAAACAAGTTTTCCTTAAGAAGGCTAGCACAAACTGGGATACAGATCAAAAGAGGCGCAGGCCTCCGCCTCGATCCTCCTAACTACTCACTGGTCGCCGTCGGCCGGGCTGCATGTAGTAGTAGGCACCTCCGGCATAGTAGGAGTAAATGCGTCGACGGTGGCGTCTGGCTCACAGGCTCCGACATCCGTTGCGACAACCAGGTAGAAAGGAAAGGGGGAAAAGAGGGAGAAAAGCAACCGTGAGTACTCATCCAAAGTACTCGCAAGCAAGGAGCTACACTACATATGCATGGGAATATATGTAAAGGGCCATATCGATGGACTGGACTGCAGAATGCCAGAATAAGAGGGGGATAGCTAATCCCGTCGAAGACTACGCTTCAGGCAGCCTCCGTCTTGCAGCATGTAGAAGAGAGTAGACTGAAGTCCTCCAAGTAGCATCGCATAGCATAAATCCTACCCGGCGATCCCCTCCTCGTTGCCCTGTTAGAGAACGATCACCGGGTTGTATCTGGCACTTGAAAGGGTGTGTTTTATTAAGTATCCAGTTCTAGTTATCATAAGGTCAAGGTACAACTTCAAGTCGTCCTGTTACCGAATATCACGGCTATTCGAATAGATAAACTTCCCTGCAGGGGTGCACCACATAACCCAACACGCTTGATCCCATTTGGCCGGACACACTTTCCCAGGTCATGCCCGGCCGCGGAAGATCAACACGTCGCAGCCCACCTAGGCATAACAGAGAGGTCAGCACGCCGGTCTAAACCTAAGCGCACAGGGGTCTGGGCCCATCGCCCTTAGCACACCTGCATGTTGCGAACGCGGCCGGAAGCAGAACTAGCCCCCTTAATACAAGAGCAGGCTTACGTTCCAATCCGGTAGCGCCGCCGCCGCCGACGTCAAGAAGGCTTCGGTGATACCACGACGTCGAAAGTGCCCATAACTATTCCCGCGTAGTTGGTTAGTGCGTATAGACCAAATGGCCAGACTCGGATCAAATACCAAGATCTCGTTAAGCGTGTTAAGTATCCGCGAACGCCGACCAGGGCCAGGCCCACCTCTCTCCTAGGTGGTCTCAACCTGCCCTATCGCTCCGCCACAAAGTAACAGTCGGGGGCCGTCGGGAACCCAGGCCCACCTCTACCGGGATGGAGCCACCTGTCCTTCAAATTTCCATCTCCGAACAATATTATAAGTAATGTAACAGTATAAACTATAGCATATGCCCGAGATCACCTCCCGAAGTGATCACGGCCCAGTAGTAAGCATGGCTGACGGACAAGAGTGTAGGGCCACTGATGAAACACTAGCATCCTATACTAAGCAGTAGGATAGCAGGTAAGGGTAACAACTGTAGCAACAATGACAGGCTATGCATCAGAATAGGATTAACGGAAAGCAGTAACATGCTACACTACTCTAATGCAAGCAGTATAGAGAGGAATAGGCGATATCTGGTGATCAAGGGGGGGCTTGCCTAGTTGCTCTGGCAAGAAGGAGGGGTTGTCAACACAGTAGTCGATCGGGGCACCAGTAGCGGCGTCAGGCTCGTAGTCTACCGAGAGAAGAGGAGGAAGAAACAATGAATACAATGCAAAATAGATGCATAACGATGCATGACATAACAAGTAACGGTGCTAGGTGTGCCCTAACACAGTAGGAGGTGATACCGGTGAAGGGGGGGAAACATCCGTGAAAGTATCCTCGGAGTTTCGCGTTTTTGGACAGATGAACCGGAGGGGAAAAGTTATGTGTTTGCTATGCTAGAGATATGTGGCGGACGAACGGGCTGCGTATTCGGATTCGTCTCGTCGTTCTGAGCAACTTTCATGTACAAAGTTTTCCCATCCGAGTTACGGATTATTTTATATTAATTTTTAAAGTTTTAATAGATTTTCTGAAATTCGGGAATTATTATTAATTCGAAATTATTAGTCAAATGCTATGTGCACACACTGAAGTGTACACAGCAGGGTCTTCAGAGGCTGACATGTGGGGCATGTTGACTGAGTTATCCCAGTCAACATCTGACTGGTCAAAGGGTGAATAGTGCAATGGGTCCCGCGTGTCATGAAGAGTAGTTGTATCTAGTATTTTTATTAGACTGTTGACTAAATGGGACTGGGACCCGCATGTCAGTGACTAGGTTTTTAACTAACAGATTATTTATTTTTAAGCTAGCTAATTAGTCAGTGGTGGCCTAATAGTCAGAGGGGATTATTAGGGGGTGTTTAGGCCTAATCTAATTAGGCCCGGCCCCATATAGGAGTGGCACTAGCCAGCCATTGTGTGGCTGTGCTCACGCACAAGCACACACATGGGGCGTTGGCGGCCATGGCCAAGTACCAGCAGCAGCAAGCGGCAATAGCCGAGCAGCCGCGACATGAGGAGGAGCAGCGCAAGGGCAACAGCAGCAGTGCGCAGCACAGGACAACAACAAGCAGCGACAGCAATCGACGGCTGCGGGTGCGCGCATACGAGGGGAGCAGCAGCAGAAGAAGTCGTAGCAGCAGCAGCGGCGCAGTAGCAGGATGCAGCGGCATCGAGGTCAGGCGCGGGCGGGCGGAGGTGGCTGCAGGCGGGCACGTGGGGCAGCGACAACAGGAGGAGGCAGCCTCGGCGGTAGCAGCACAGAGCAACAGAACATAAACCGCAACAGAGAGCAGCCCGGGTGCGGGAGCGAAGCATCCGACATGGCGGCTATGGCGATGCACGGGCGGGTACAAGCCTACAACAATGAAATCGAGAGGAGGATAGGGGGTTTTGGAAGAGCGGCTCACAGAGAGGCCGTAGGCGAGCTCGGGAAGGCCGTTGGTGGAGCGACGGTGAAAAATTCGTCGATGGCGTCATGGTGGCCGGAGGTTGAAGACGGGCTTGATCTGCTCGATGTGGAGCTCTCCTGCTCGATCCAGACTTTGCAGATGACGTAGTCTACGCCGGCGTTTCTTCTGGAATCGGTCTCAATAGGCGAGGAGCACGGTGGCTACGGGAGTGAGGACGGCCATGGCGACGGCAGCGGCTGCGCGATGCGAAGATGAGAGCGGGCGAAGGGAAGGGGGAAATGGTGCTAGGGTTTGATGGAAGGGCGCGGGGGTGTCATCTTATCCAACAGGGGGGCCGTGCGATGGCCGGCACGCGTCCAGCCGAGGCCATGGCGGCCGGATGCACGCCACGCCTCCCCTGCCTCCTGTAGCAAGGAAGGAGAAGGCTGGTGGTGGGCTGGCCCATGCTACTGTAGCACTAGGCTTCTAGTGCACAGTAAACACTTGGCCCTTTTCCCTATATTTTGCGTGTAATGTGTTTTAGCTACTTTTTTTAATTTTAAATGGTCCACCAAATCAATTTTGATATATATGAAACTTGTCACATAAATTATATGCAATATTGTGGTTCTGCGCAAAAAGTTTCAGGGCACTTGGAATAGTTTAAGTATTCTTAAAAAAAGGGTCCATTACATGGCTGTTGTCCACTGTTTAAATCCTAGGGGCATTTTAACAACTTAAATAATGTTGGTTTCTACATGTTAAATACTAGTGAATATTTGTAAACCCTCAAACATTTTTATTTGACCGTTTGAAGAAATAAGAATTTGACTTGTTATTTGAAATTTGAATTGTTTTTGAACCATCACGAGATTAATAACAGTAATCGCAGTGGCGTGGCATCATTAGGAGAGGTTCACTGTAGCTTAATTATCCGGGCGTCACAGTGGGACTTTTGAGGAGCCTCCTACTGGATTGATATCATGGTTCTCAAAACTGAGGGAAATACTTACGCTACACTTGCTGCATCACCCTCTCCTCTTCGAGGAAAAGCAACGCAAGCTTAAGACGTAGCATTAAGTCATCTTACGGAAATCAGATATTCCCAAAATGTTTAGGCGTCGTCCATTAACTTCGCATCTCAATCCCCTCCTAGCCTCGTTGCTAGCGAGCGTTGTTACTTAGGGAGCGTTTGGATCCTTAGCAAGAACAACTTATAGCATAGCCGGACAAGGTTAGGCGTTTGGGGCTGTTAAAATATGTTAGCTTTTGTGGGCCAGCTAGCTTGGGTGGGCTAGAAAAACCTTGCTAGCTCAGGAGAGCCAGATCAGCTCGCTTCTGACGGCAAACTTCGTGTAGTAGTAACATAGACTAGTAACATATGCATGTTACTAGTCCAAGTTACTCACCACTATGACCAGCCTAAGCAATGTAACCAAACGCTCCTTACTCTGCCTTGTTATCTCCCCATAAACCCAATGCATGGAGCGCAACTACGCGTTGATCACCAAGAAATCAAAGTTGGCTTGCATGCGAGTTAATACGTGGCCCTGCATGGTAGCTAAAACAGCATCTCTTAGTTGTTTGGATTAATTGTTGCGTTTAGAGACAGAAATCAGGGCTTTGATTGGAGGAATGACCGGTCAAGTTTCTCCTTCTCCTCCAATCTGCTTGCACCTTGGTCCCGCCGCACCTTCTAACGTGAATTATTACACCTAGACGGAGGGAGTCGTACGAGATACGGTGGCACACTGACTTAGGTCGAATACAGGTGCCCAAAATTGTGTGCATGTTATAATAAGGATTCACTTAAAATAGTACGTGAGCAAACAGAGGGATCAATTAGACAGTGTTTCCGAGCAGTAGCGAGATGTGTGAGGTAAGAAACACCGCTGGCGCTTTTAATTTTTCTTATTAATTTGTTTGTTTCAGCTTCTGACTTGTGGGACCCAATGTACTACGTGGAGAGAGGTAAGGTGACTAAGGTTGCATTATTTCTGCACCACTGTGGATATTCTTACCACCAAAGGCACATGACACGATTATGATTTAAATCCCAATGACTCCCACACACAAAAACATGGCATGCTTGTCACACGAATGCAGGAATGTATAAAAGGTTATTTTCCTCTCGTTGAACATAATGGGAGGGTTGTGTAGCTGGTTAGCCTGTTCGCTCATCAGACTTGAGGCCTCGGGTTCGATAACTACACTTGAGCATAATTCGTGCCAGGAGGATTCTTTGACTGCTCAAAATGGATGGATACGGAGCTATACGATCAGCTGTAGCCTCGGTGCTTGTTTTCTAGGGTTTTCACTCTTCACTCTCTCTCCAGTATATATATACACGCTGGAGCCTCAGCGCTTGTAGTTGCTCTCTTCACACTCTCTCACCCTCTCCAGATCTAAACAAGACTTCGTTGGCCTCTCTCTCTCTCTCTCCCTCCTTTCTTTGATGCCTTGCAGTTGCTCTATTCACACTCTCTCACCCTCTCTAGATCTAAACAAGACTTCGTTGGCCTCTCTCTCTCCCCTCACTGCTGGTCAAAGAGCCTGCAGGATCCGTCCACCGGGAAGGGAAGGAGGCTTAACACTGTCGCCGTCGGCGAGGGAGGGAATCCACTACCAACGCAACTGTTCACTTTCACCCAGCGGTGGCGCGGGAGGGCCTCCGACCCCTTCTTCTTCGCCGCCGTACATAGTGTGGGCCAAACGGCCTCCGGTCGCCCACCAAACCACACCCCAAGAACCTTAAGATATAATTTACTTATTCCACATGCATTGATCTAGCTGCATGTGGGCTTTTTCCGCTTCTGCACTCGAATCTAGGTGTTGGATCAAACAGGAAAGTAGTGGGGAAAGTTGTATACCATGAATCTAGGACGTGGTTCAAAGAGGAAAGGAATGGGGAAAAGTAGTGGGAAAAGTTGTATAGCATGAATCTAGGACGTGGTTCAAAAAGGAAAGGAAGGGGGAAAGAAGTGGGGAAAGTTGTATCGCATGAATCTAAGGGCATGCCCAATGCGTCGCCTCAGCCTGCTGCTCCGCAGGGACAGGTAGGCTCGGATGCCACGGTGGTGGTTCGGCTAGTGCTCCATAGGTGTCAGGGGATCCTGCAGAGGAATCGGTCTCTCGGAGAGAAAAAGCAGAAGCGATATGAAAAGAAGAGGACAGAGGGAAGGAAAGGGACGACGGACACACACGGTAGGATACATATAGAATGGGAAAGCAAAATTGGCTCATGTCAGGAAGCCACAGATGCATTGGATGGCTATTAAATAAAATGCTGGTCTCACCTCTGTTGGCTGGCGTGGATCGGATGGGGCAGCATCTTGGTGCTGCCACCATTGCTCATGCCCTAAGACATGGTTCAAAGAGGAATGGAATGGGGGAAAGTAGTGGGGAAAGTTGTATAGCATAAATATAGGACGTGGTTCAAAGAGGAAAGAAAGGGGGAAAGTACTAGTACAGACTGGCTATCCAGCACCTATGTTGGTCGAAAAGGGAAAACAATGACAAACGCAGTACACACATCTGTAACGAACTGGTCTTTTTTTTTGGGGGGACAAGGTTGTAGAGTTTGACCAGGACTAGATTTGCTGCGCTCACATAGGGAAAGGTGTCTAAAGATAACAAAACTGGGACCAACACAAAGGTGTCTAACGACAGACTGTGCATCACCCCAGTACATTAGTAGATGCACATGGTGCTGGTGCATCCACTGTCCCGTGCAAATCTTTAGCTGTTGTTAAGGCCCTGTTTGGTTAAAAACTCCCTAGTCCCTACCTGCTTGGTTCCAGGGACTAAACATGGACTAGAGGTTATTAAATGACATGCTAAAAGACCATGTTACCCCTAGTAATGAACTAATAGAGACAAGGTGCGATGCATGGCAGGGGCAACTGTTGGAAAAAGTCCCAAAAAGACTCTCCCTCGGGATCTTCTTTCTTTAGTCCCAAATGCCCACTTTTAGTCCCTAAAAGTCCCTCCTGTTTAATTTAGATGGGACTAACACGGAGTTTTTTTTGTCCCTCCACCAAAATGTCCCTGTAAACAAACACCCTCTAATAATACCGCTGGAAAATTGATGCACTGCCACAGTTAAAAGCAAATTACATGTTTAATGAATTTTATTGTTAATATAATCTCTCTGTTAATATTAATCAATGCCACCGTTTGAGAAATGCTACTGCCTTGCTTTCTTTCCCATTTAGATAAGGTAGATGCTTCTTTTTGTTGGCTTCTGTGACATCCACCGTTATTGACCACTAGTTGTTTCCTTTGCACCTCTGTGTAAACAGGGTTATCTACTTCACCTCGTTGCCATTGTGACCTTTTGTTGCACTGTACAAAACACTTCTGTTTTAGGAGTGTTTTGTGCAGTTCAACCAAAATGTCACACCGACAACGTTGCTTGATTGCTTGATCTTAGTGGAACTGCACAAGAGGAGATCTTACTTCCTATCTGTGTTGGCAAATTAGGTTCGGATCTTCTTCTTGTGGGTTGTTTGAATTCTGCGTCATGAGAGGTCAGTACTAGCCTTCTTTCACATGATTCTGCAGTGTGCTTTCATATGTTGTGCTACTTGTACTATAATGTTGCTTGATTTTAGTGAACTGCACAAATGGAGACAAGACTTCCAATCTCTATGTGCACCGTAATATCCCATTGAGGTAAGATAAGGATATTTTACAACTGTTGGCCTATATTTTGCCACTTTCATCAGAAAATTAATGTCATTGTTTAGTGCTATACTTGTGCAACCTAATTGACATGCCAAATCTTACATTGAAGGCGAAGCTTGTCATTATTGAACCAAGTGATGAAGGGGAAGAACAAGCGGAAGAAAAACAAAATCAACTCCCGGTCAGTAATGAAGCACCTTGGGCTGTGATGACACAAGTAATGATATAGTTTTGCATATTTATTTATTGCTATGGCTAGAACGAGCAATTGTTTTGCCACTGATTTGATGCCACTCTTAATGTAATACGTAATTATCTCTACTTGTGCAAACAGGGATAAGCTTTGAAGATACCATATATTTTAGTGGAACTGCACAAGAAGATGTTGGAAACATTAAACTAATCGAGGATTATATAGTAAGCATGGCCGCCATAGTAGATAGCAACAGATGGTTCCGGAGAAGTCCTTCATCTATATGCTCTACACAATAAGCCTCCTGACAAAGGTTGGTACTCGCCCACTGGTTTCATCCATATGATTGAGCTTTGTCATCTCTATTGGTGTTGTGCTAATGTTTAGATACTATCATCAAAAAGTGGTATTGTCCTTGAGAAGTGCTTCATCTGTGCTATTTTAAATATTTCCTTTCCTTTTTTCGAGCAAACAGGGATGCTAGCATTCAGTTGTCCTCTTGTCTTTGCACAACAGGATCATCCTCCTCTAAAGAAGAATATGGAGTATGTGAAGTGACTAGTTCCGATTATGCCAGGATGAAGAAGCCATGTCTATCTTCTCATCAGAAGGAGCAGTTGAAGGATGGTTACATTACCCCCCACAAGACCAAACTAACTTCGTCTCAGAAGGACTGACAAATCTCCATTTTATTGCTGTGATGCGCGAGTAAAATGTTGTTCTAGGATTATTTCCGGTGAGTTCCATTTTTCTAAAAGTGTGCTCTACATGGACCATGTAGGTGCCTGTTTAAACTGTCAATTCATAGTACAGTTTGCTTTATACTAATCACTTTTTTGTATTTGTGCAAACAGGGGTGCTCAGCTTGATTTCAATGGGAACTGCACAAATTTTCATGAATACATCGAATCATTCATTTCCACCATAAGAAAGGAGGTGACGCGCGAATTTGGTTGATTTTTTGTGGAACTGCACAAGAAGAATAGCTGGTTTATTTAGCACGAGGTGCCATGTTAATATCCGAACTGATGGCAAACCCTGCCCATTCCACAATCGTAGGCATTTGATATTTTGGAATGGGACAACCTTGTCAAATTTTGCTCATTGATTTTAGCAAGAAAACATGCGTTTGATATTTTCGAATGGGACGCCCTTTGTTGTCAGCAGCGTCGATCCATTTTTTCTTTAGTTGTGAAGTACATATTGGCTCTGACATGTGAATCGCTGAGATGCATAATCATCGATTGTTTTGAATGTTCTCTATGAATTGCCAGGCTTGTGTGTTTGATTACAATGTACAAGAACGCTAAAAAGCTGCTCAAACTCTTTGTACTCCTTCTGTTACTTTTTACTCCGCACATTGTGAAAGTGCATACTTTTTTCTATAAGATTGGTCAAAGTAGAGATACTTTGACTGCAGAAAAAACTTGTATGCAGACTAGAAAGGACCGGAGGGAGTACATGTGAAACTGCTGCAAACGAGGTCATCACCCTGGGAATAATGCTAGTATGTATTGTTTTGCATGTTCATCCAATGCCAGTGTTACAAGAATTTGAACTAATCGAAACAAATTCATTCATACACGGTCGGATTTCATATAAACATGCCGGGTTTCATTACATTTCATACATTCTTCAACTAAAAAGGGTTGCGCTTGAGGTATAATTAATTAACTGAAGCTACCCACCTGTGTCCGGCTGAGCCGAACAGAAGCTTCAGTGACTTAACTGCAGGTGCAGTTACGTAACTGACATGCGGCCCAGATGCCTGTTGGGCCCATGTGTCAGTCAGCCAACTGCACCAGCAGTTAAGTAGAAGTAGCGTCCTTCTCCAACATAGCTCTCCAAGAACCTAATCGGCCGTCAGTGGTCAACCCGCCTAGCTTGTCATAGCGATTAGGGAAACTAGGCCCAATGATCAGGTGATACGTCCATTTTGCATCATGCTTTTATATCGATATTTATTGCATTATGGGATGTTATTTCACATTATGTCACAATACTTATGTCTATTCTCACTTATTTTACAAGGTTTACATGAAGAGGGAGAATGCCGGCAGCTGGAATTCTGGGCTGGAAAAGGAGCAAATATTGGAGACCTATTTTGCGCAACTCCAAAAGTCCTGAAACTCCACGGAATATCTTAAAATAAATAAAGAAAAATCATCGCCAAAGATGAAGGCCAGGGGGCCCACACCCTGCTCACGAGGGGTTCTTTCCAAACGTGAAAGATCGTCCACATAGGGTTCCGCCCTACATCATCTTGGTATCATGAGCCACGTTGATCACGTTTTTGGAGTCCCTACCCCATGTTTTCTAGCTTGATTTTGTTGTTTTCTTCGTAAATCCGAAAATTCCCCACCAAAAATAGCCCCAATTTTTTTTTGTGATTTGTTGGTGAGATGAAGTTTTGTTGAATTTGATCCATGGATTTGCTTGGTTTCAAGTGGATCTAGCATTTCTCCAAGTTTCCCCATCTTTCATCCATGAAATCTCGTCAATTTTGACCCCAAAATCCCCATTTTCCGCCCAAAATCGCGCCCCCGAACTCGCATCTCGCGTTGACCCCGACCCACCGGACGACCGGCGTTTTACGGACGTCCGGAGCCCCAGGAACGACCGGACGTCCGACCTTTCCCGGACGACCGGAACCCCTAACCCGAACCGAATTTACGGATTTCCGACTTTCACGGACGTCCGACGCCCCGGACATCCGACCTTTCCCGGACGTCCGTAACCTGTAGTTTCAGATTTCGGCTGATTTTTGTTTTGTCCATAACTAATTCATCCGGACTCCGATTGTCGCGTTCTTTAGCTCGTTTTGAAGCTATTAACATCCTCTTTCCCACAAAAATACCACAAACATCATTTGACTCCATAAAAGTTTGTGAATTTTAGCATCTTTGCCTAGGGCTTCCACCACATCATCCGCTACTCCACCATCGACTTCTGCAACATAACCAATTTTGTTCCTCATGGTTGTTTGAGTTGTGATTCGAGTCTCCTAAGGTGTTTGACTACTTAGGGATGGTTGCTTCTTCATCAACCACCACCGCCACTTCCGCATAGGCTTGACCAACATACACTTCCACCTCAACTTAACCCAATTTTGTTTGTGTTGTGAGTTGTGTCTCCTAAGGTGTTTCGGCTACTTAGGGACCGTGCTTGCAACTCCGACACCGTGTATAGTTCACCACCTTATCATCCACTTCCGCATTGCGTACTCCAAAACCACCATTGCATTTCCGCAATCCCATTGAGCTTCCGCAACCACCACCGCATTCCCGCTACAACCATTTGACTTTTGTCCTTGAGATTTTGAGTTGTCGTTTTTCCGTTTCCTAAGGTGTTTCGGCTACTTAGGGACGAGTCTCCATCATCTTGGTATCTACATCAAGAACACCGCCACTCATCATCTCAAAGGACGGTAACCTCGACGACACCATTGTATATTCCCCTTGCCATTGCATTGTAAACCCCTAGCCCATTTTGCGTCACTTGCCTATCGAGACTAGCCATTTGAGTATTGCCGGGCCATGTTACTTGTACACATTAGTGATCTACACCATCCATTGCATACATACCATATCATATTAGTATCATATCATCCATTGTGTCACAATATCGTTCCCGCATATACACAATAGCTATCTTGGTTTGTGCATTGTGCAAAAGTGGCCATAAAAAAAAGAATAAGCTTTTAAGCAAAAGAAAGAGAGAAAAGATCTTGTAAGCAAGTGCCATAGCATCATACCACATTGCATATAAGATTGTCATATCCGATTATCTTGGATCATCTTGAGAAACACCGGGAACAATACATACATAGCATACTTGGGATCGAAAGTTTATCCATTTTGCATCTTATAGGTTGTGCACAAGTGTTGTATCCGCCTATTGAGCAATCGTGCTAGCGTCTCTCTTGAGTTGTGCAACACGAGCGTTTTGGTGGATTCCACATTTTGAGCTCATTCCTTGGTTGCACGGCCCCATTTATCTATTCTGTGTGCGTTTCGGTGTGCCATTCATTGCTTTGGTCTACTTGTTTCACTTGCGAATTTGTGAATCTCTTTCAACATTATTGACTCTTGCTAACATTTTTGCATCAAATTTTTGTGCCACTATCCTCACCAAGCTCCACCATAAGCTTTACTTGTGTAGGTGTGAGAAACCGACAAGAATTGGTACCAATTGTGCTATTTCCTTGTTACACATTGAGTGATCATTGATCCATTTTCAACATCGGTCAAGGTACATTTGGTATAAGTTCTTCTCTTTCTCCCACTCATATTTGCTCGAGTCTTGTGATGGATAGGCAAGGCATTTCATCTCCGGTCTTCAACAACAACGACGGCGTGAACAACTACATCACCAAAGCGTCCATCTTCGATCTACAACGACAAATGCAAGGCGCACAATCAAGATTGCAAGAGCGCATCGAGAACCTCTCCATCGACATTCATCTCTCCGAAGCAAGGAAAAGGGACTACATCGACAAGAAGCTTTCCACACATAAAGAGGAGCAAGATGCAAGGATGGAGGAGATTAGAGCTTTGATCAAGTCTTCTTCCCCTTCGTCATCTTCAAGGCGGCGACGTTCAAGCCACAAGTCTTCGGAGCGCCCAAGCGATGCAAGCACAAGTCGTCCACGTCCACATCTCCATGGCGACCACCATCACGTTCGTGATCCACATCGTCGTGAAGGGCAAGTCACCTCCAAGCAACATGTGCACGACAACGACGAACGACATCTACTACGAGCTCAAGTGTGACAATGACACCATCATCATGAAGATGCTCGCCAAGCACAAACGTACAAGTCCGAACAAGCCCTACTTCACGCCAAGTCCAAGCTTCATGAGCACAAAAGAAGACCGCGAGACGAGCACCACCACGATGGAGTTATGGCTACACCAACCACTTCGGCATCTTCGCCAAGTGCTGTCAAGGCATCTTCGCCTTTGTACGTATGGCATCTTCGCCTACTTCCCGTGAGTTCGCCTACATCGACATCTTCAACAACAAGGCGACCACCTACGAGCGAGGGCGACACTTCCATCTTCAGAAGCCCCTCAAGGAAGATGGTCGAGCATGGGACATTCCCTTCGGTCATGGAGACGAGCTACGAGGTGCCACATCATATGGGCCTCCAACAACAAGACGGTGACAAGAAGGTTGAGCATGGGACTATCCCTTCAACCAAGGCGGCGATAGGAGTTGAGCATGGACACATTTGCACCTACACCTCTCCGACACCCACATATGTTGAGCGACCCTATTTGTCATGTGAGGAGAGCCACCACCCCATGAGAGAGATGAGTGACTCCACCATACGTGACATTGAGAGCATTTCCTATGAGAGGATGAGTGTGACCACCACTAGCCCCACACTTGAGAGCATGCCACACATCCTATGTGAGGATGAGAGCCATTTGAGTGACTCCACCAACCATATGAGTGAGAGCATCCAAGAGGGAGTGAGTGAGCCACAACACTTAGTGAGTGAGGTAGTTGACACGGCATGTGAGGCCACCATGATTTCTAACGACTTCACCTCTACTCCTAGTGTGTTTTCTTCTTTGGTGCTAGGTCTCCTACATGACGACATGCTTACCCTCGACGAGTCCATCCCTCCAATGGAGACAACGATGGCCATGGTGGACGATGATGCACCCCCTACATGGTTCCATCAAGATGAAGATGACAACGAGACGATCTTCAACACCTCACCTACAACACATGAGCGACGCTCCAACGGTAACATAGGTGATGGTGCTTCTCTTGTCCCACTAGTGGACTCTCTTACCATCGATTGCTCCAATGATGTTGACCCACCTATTCCCGTGCTTCATGCTAGTGAGACTTCTTCATGCCTTGACTTACCTATTTATGATGAATATGATGATGAGCATGTTGAGTTGCCTAGTTGTGATGCTATGATTCATAGGATATCTTGTGAAAATTCTATTGGTCACTTTATGTTTGACAATCCATTGAACTTGTCATATGCTATGAGTGAGATCTCCCATATAGCCTCATTTCAATCTCAACATAGTAACTATGCATGCCCCATTAAAATCAATCCCATTTTCACTTATGGCATAGATGACGAGATGATGGTCATTGGCTTTTATTTTTCATGTGATGATATTGCCATGCTTCCTTTACATGATTTGCGCAATTCATCTACTATGTCATGCCATGATCACATTGAACCAAATATGCATTGTTTTGGATGTTGTCAATATTCGCCATGTGATGTTTCTACTCATACTCATGAGGAGACCCCCATAGTTTCCTCATATATATTAGGAGATTTTGATTCATCCCATCTTTTGCATGATTTCCATGATTGCTTGCACCATATGCATTCCATGAATAACAATGCTCTAGATATTGCTCATGATGCATTACACAATTTGAGTCTCCATTATGCTATACATAACAACAAGCCTATCATGATGGATGACATATTTCTATATCACGCATCTCATTTATTTGAGCATTGGATATTTTGTGCTAACCGACACATGCACGTATGCATCATGATGGATGATGCGTACATCTACCACGCACACACAATTTTCCCTTTGTCTTTGTTTTTTGTAGGTACTCACATATACTCGTCAACATCTCAAACCCATGAGTTGACGAAACGAGCTCTTGGGAGCAACGATGATTTGGGATCCCTTGGACTATCCTTACCACCTTTCCCTCCGCGCAAGGACTACGCGCATCTCTTCTACTTGGCTCTCACACGGCTATGCGCTATATATCACTTGTCGATTCATGCTCATTTTACCGTGTTCACTTTGCATGCTATGCTTGCTTCTATACCTTTGCCATGCAATTGTGACCCTTGCTTGCATCTACCCATGATTCACCATTATGCTACTCCTATGTGTATTTGCATGCTCGGTGGAGATCCTTGTTGCTATTGCCATGTTTATCATGTGCCCCATGCTATTGATGCTATTTTTCTCATATCTTGCCTTTATGCTTGTGAAATGTCATGTGCATTTTATATGCCCACTATTTGCACACATGACATCCTTGCCATGATTCCCTCTAGTATGTTGCATCTTCGCACTACTAGTTTGCTTGACTTGATCGCTATGATTACTTGCTATGTTGCATCACCCATGTTCCACTATTACTCGCTTTCTTGGGTTGATGACATATATGTTCATGCCTCTCACATGATATATCTTGTTCATTGTCGATTGCCTCCAATTGTTGCATCTATGCTTAGTGATCTTGGAGACTTTGACACTTTACTTGTGATGCATGCTTGCTTACTTGAGCCTATTGTCTTTGGTTGGTCTCGCATCATATGTCTGCATACTATGAAATGCTCCCTTGTACTTTCTTATGATGAGCATGATCCATACACTTGTTGGGTATCTTACCACACGAATGATAGGTTTTGCCTTTCCGCTTAACCTCATTTGTTTTTTACGGCGTTGCCATGTTCTTTCATTTTGAAGGTTTCACAAGGCATTACCGTCATGAGACATATTGGTTATGTGAAGGCATACACGATGTGCGACACCAACATTTTCGACATTCTTATAAAGGTGAACTCCTTCCCTTTGAGCCATCCTCAAGTACGCATATTGGATGGGTCACTCTTTCATTGTTGTTTCCTTCTTGTTGTCTACATGATACATCTCGTGAACGGAGGAGCGACATTGGAGATTGGCTACATGGACCTTCACATTGAGGCGCCGCACTTATTGGATGCATCTTCGGAACTCCACTCATGCCTCGACATCGAGCTTTGGTACACCAACACCTCCATATTTGTTGATTGTGCTCATACATGTCATGCTCGATGGACATATCATACTCACCACAAGTTTGCACCCCATGCATGGATTGACTCACATTATGCTTGCCTTGTTGCATCTATTTCCATGTCATCCATGATATATGAGCTTGTGCACTTCCTTAGCAAATTTGTTGTGATCTACCTTGATGGCATATTCATACATCATGATCATATTGTCCACCATCAATTGCATGATAACATACACATGTTGAGCATCCATTGCCATATTCATGCTACTGATAAACCGTCTCACTATGACATCATTTTGCACCGTGGTTGCATTCATCATATTCACAACGCATTTGTGTGCACAACGATTGCATTTCCTCCCATGAATGCTTTGCATATCATTCTAGATCATCTTGATAAGCTTCATGCGCTTTGTCACGACCAATCTTGCCGCACGGACTCCTTCTTACATGATGGACACTTTGTGTGCGCTAACCATTGTATTTCCGAGTGTTGCTTGTGTTTGCTCTTTTTGCATGTCTATCACTCCGGCGACACCTTAGACTACTTGGATTGCGCCATGTCTTCAACTTCGTCCAACTACAAGTCCGTCTACGATAACCGTTTCCATGGTGATGAGGACCACGATCCGAGGTCGGATCTTTCCCAAGGGGGGGGAGATGATGCGGAGCATCCCACGTTCATCCCCATGTACACTCCGACTACTCTCCAAGCCCCAAGGATACATACGACGAGACCTCGACCATATGCCATTGGACACAAGGTGAACTCGCTCCTTTCCGAACCATCACTTTCTACATGTGAGATATGGCTACTACCTCCAACGTGTGTCCTATGCATGATCAGTACTTGGAGGAAAGCCATGGAGCCACCACACCCAGCAGACGAGCTAGCGAGGACGCCAAGTACAAGGATCAAGAAGAAGAGCTGCTTGGTTACAGGATCCGGACGACCGGCCCAGACGACCGACCTCGGAGGTCGCTACAGCCCCAGAAGACAGGCGGCCAGGAAGCTTCTGGCGCCGGACGTCCGACCAGGACCGGACGTCCGACGACTCCTGTGCTCGGACGAACGGCCCCCTCCGGACGACCGTGCCAGTGACCACCGAACCGAATCTGCGGACATCCGAAGAACTCCGGACGTCCGGGACCCCGCGAGCCTCGGGACGACCGGCGCCCCACGGACGTCCGAAACCTGGTTGCGTCCAGTCTCGGGCCGAAGCCCATGTACCCCTCCACTTCGCCCCTCTTTTGCACTTAGACTATAAATAGACCTCCTCCTCCTCCTAGTTAGGGTTAGCATTGATTTAGCTCATTGTTAGATAGAGCTTCGCTCATCCATATCAGATCTCCTCCTCGTGAGAGACCGCGGCCTCTTCGGAGAAGATCCACCATGGATTCAAGACCCCTTTACGGGAAGATCCCTCGTGGATTCAAGACCTCCCCTCGGAGATGAGCTACTGCCACTTGTATCATCCATTGTTGACTTTGGATCATGTATCTCCCTTTGTGCTCATCGATTTAGCACATGTGTGATTGATCTTGTTGGTTTGACTGATTCTCTTGTGTTTTTCCCCGTGATTTCCCTCGTGTTCTTCCGCTCGTTCTTCGTGTTCCTCGTAGGGATTCTCTCCAAACGTGAAAGATCGTCCACATAGGGTTCCGCCCTACATCAATTACACCTCTGATTATGAACATGAATATGCTTTGTGAGTAGTTACGTTTGTTCCAGAGGAGAAGGGAGAAGTCTTGCTATTAGTAGTCATGTGAATTTGGTATTCGTTTGATATTTTGATGAGATGTATGTTGTCTAGCCTCTAGTGGTGTTATGTGAACGTCGACTGCATAACACTTCACCATTATTTGGGCCTAGAGGAAGGCATTGGGAAGTAATAAGTAGATGATGGGTTGCTAGACCTTGTAAGCTTAAACCCTAGTTTATGCGTTGCTTCGTAAGGGGCTGATTTGGATCCATATGTTTCATGCTATGGTTAGGTTTACCTTAATACTTTTGTTGTAGTTGCGGATGCTTGCAATAGAGGTTAATCATAAGTGGGATGCTTGTTCAAGTAAGAACATCACCCAAGCACCGGTCCACCCACATATCAAATTATCAAAGTACCGAACGTGAATCATATGAACGTGATGAAAACTAGCTTGATGATATTCCCATGTGTCCTCGGGAGCGCTTTTCCTATTATAAGAGTTTGTTCCAGCTTGTCCTTTGCTACAAAAAGGATTGGGCCACCTTGCTGCACTTTATTTACTCTTGTTACTTGTTGTCGTTACAATTTATCTTATCACAATACTATCTGTTACCGCTTATTTTAGTACTTGCAGAGAATACCTTGCTGAAAACCGCTTATCATTTCCTTCTGCTCCTCGTTGGGTTCGACACTCTTACTTATCGAAAGGACAATGATAGATCCCCTATACTTGTGGGTCATCAAGACTCTTTTCTGGCGCCGTCGCCGGGGAGTGTAGCGCCTTTGGTAGGTGGAATTTGGTAAGGAAAAGTTTATATAGTGTGCTGAAATTTACTGTCACTTGATACTATGGAAAGTAATTCTCTGAGGGGCTTGTTCGGGGTATCTTCACCCCGTCCAAGAGAGCAAAGAGTTGCTCCTCAACCTCTTGAACCTATTAAAAATGAAACTCCTTTTGAAATTCCTTCGGGTATGATGGAAAACTGCTAGCTAATCCTTTTACAGGAGATGGAACAAAGCATCCTGATGAGCATTTAATATATGTGGATGAAATTTGTGGATTATTTAAGCTTGCAGGTATACCCGATGATGCTGTTAAGAATAAGGCCTTCCCTTTATCTTTGAAGGGAGACGCATTGACATGGTATAGGCTATGTGATGATATGAGATCATGGAACTATAAAAGATTGAAATTGGAATTTCATCAAAAGTATTATCCTATGAATCTTGTTCATCGTGATCGCAATTATATATATAATTTTTGGCCTCGCGAAGGAGAAAGCATTGCTCAAGCTTGGGGGAGGCTTAAATCAATGTTATATTCATGCCCCAATCATGAGCTCTCAAGAGAAACAATTATTCAAAGTTTTTATGTAACATCCCGAATTTTCAATTTGGAATGTTATACATAGATGATCACTTGCATATCATATTTTATTGCATGTTGGCTCGATCCTAAAAATTTCACGCAACTCAAGGACCCACGAAGAGAGTTGGAGATTTCGTTATTTTCATATTTGAGTTTTCTCAAATTTTGAAAACAGGATCATTTGATTTTATTTATTTTATCTTCAATTATTTCTACTGTCAAAATATGAGAGAGGCAATAAAATGACTTTCCCAAAATGAAGAAATATTGAAGATTTAATAAAAAAAATCAAATAAGATTTTTATATGGAGTTTTTTGCCATTTTATTTGAATTTAGGAAAAATGTGCGTTTTTCAAAATTGCATCTAGGCCCCAAATAAATGTTCATCTTGTCCGGCTTGATTTTAGAAGCCGGGGAAATTTTAGTTTGGGATTTTTGGAGTCCATTTAGTATTTCTTTCGTTAGTTTTTCTGCGCGGATTTTTTTTTTAAAACGCGAACCGCCTCTGTGCCGTAACCGGCCAGGACTTCGCCTGGTCGGGGCTATATAAAGCGCGCCTCGGGCCCCGCCCCAGCCTAAACCGCCGCCGCCAGCCCAGCCGCCGCCGCCGCCCCACCTAACCCTAGCCCGCGCCCGCCGCCCGATCCGCCGCCTTGGCCTGCCGTCGCCTCGCGCGCCGGCTTAAGCCGCCGCCCCTCGCCGCCCTCCGTCGCCGCCGACCGCCGCCGCCCTCGCCCGGACCACGCCCGCCCGTCGCCGCCCGACCACCGCCCGCCTCGCCCGAGCCGCCGTCTCGCCAGACCCGCACCCCGAGGTTGACCTCGCCGTCGCCGTTTTTTTCGAAAAACCGTTCGGTTTTTCCGTCGGTTTTTCGTCGGTTTTTTTAGTTTCATTTTTTTATTAGATCGTTTTTTTCGATTTAGGTTAAATAGTGAGCGTTCGCTCGTTCGTTCATTTTAACGAACGCTTTATCGTTTAGATCCAGATAACGAACGTTCGTTCGTTAAGCTGTTCGTCGTTTTTCTTTTTCTCGGATTTATTCCGTGATTTTTCTGATCGCGATTTCTGATCCGATTTTCGATCTAGTATAACTTTTTGCTCGTTTATCGGAATCAGGCGATTCAAGCGCCTGGAGTTTCGTCTCGAGACCCTCTTTCTGGATAATCAACTCAAACAAGTTTTTGCTTCTGTAAAATTTGACTTAGGTCCAGATTAGTAAAACGAAGCCTGTTTCTTTCGCCGTTTCTCTTTCGTTGCTTCGTTTGATTTGATTCTTTTTGCAAACCGGAGTTCTTAAGTTGAACTTTCTGGTTAGATCTTTTATTTGAGTTTTACTTGTGCATTAGTTGAGTACTTATTGTGTGTTTGTTTGTTTGCGATAGAGTACCCGGAGTGCGCCGCTTGCTACTTTGAATCTCTAGGTTTCACGGATCATCAGCAAGGCAAGTAACACTTTGATCATACCTTTTCATACCCAGTTTTTATGCATTAGATCAATCCTCAAACATTGCATGATTAGGATCTAATTAAATTTTGGGTTTTTGGGAAGTAGTTGAGGTAGTACCTTTTACCTGTTTTATTACCAAACCCTTGGGAGTTACTTCTACGTTTGCTTATATTGCCATGCTATGCTAGTAGACGTGGATTGGGTGAGTGTATCCATGACAGATGTGAGATTGTTACTTAATGGTTTATCTAAGGTGGCAACTTAAACACACATCATCGTGGATAGAGGTACCTGGGAATACAAGGATTGACAGTTTCTTTTTGGACCGCCACCCAGGCTCAAAGGGATCATGAGATTATTCATGCTAGAAACTTCCGTGTGCAGCCACAAGCTACTATGGGCTCTAGCATAGTTGAATAAGTGTTGCAAACTCTTACAGTGGTAGACTAGCTGATGTAGGGGATGTAGGTTGGTACGGTCTACCCGTTCGTAAGGTGCAAGCACTTCTGAAAGAGTATGTCTCGGTCATCCGTTTCTCAAACACCATGTAGTGCGAGAATCCCAACGGAGGAGATCGAGTCTTGTGGGGAAAAGTGCACAAACCTCTGCAGAGTGTATCAAACTAATCATGGTTAGCCGTGTCCCCGGTTATGGACATCTTGAGTATCTAGTACTTGGATTATCATGTGAATCTCATCATGTTACCTTAATTAATATTGTTGGGTTTTAATGATGATGATTAATTGGGATTGAGAATGTTGTCAACCATTCTCAATGTTTAACAACCACCATGATAGTTAAATTAAATTTATTCCTTTGATGTAGGAAAAAATTGGCTTTATGCAAAACTGTAACCATAGAGCTTTCCACCAGCCATATATGCATATAGTATAGCATTACTCTTTCATATTACTCTCTATGTGTTACATTGCCAGCATATTCCATGTGCTGGCCCGTTTTTGGGCTGCAATGCGTTCATGTTGCGTACTTTTCGCATAACGGAGTAAGGTGCCTTAGGTCGTGGTTCTATACTCAGTGATGCCGTTGGAGTTGATGGACTCGCTTATCTTCCAAGCCTTCCGATGTTATCGTTATTAGATGGCCTTAAGCCATATTTTTTGTAATAAGATCTCTTTTGGAGACACTCGATGTAATAAGTGTGTGATTGCTACTCTGTTATAAATCCTTCGAGTATCGCGTGTCAAGACATTCTTGATCCAGGATGACACTGATGCACAGAGATCAGACTGTTTGAGGTCTGGTCGCTACATTTTATGCTCGGCTTTCTGATAACAATCGCACCATGCTCGATACTTCTTGTGTTGGCTCTTTTATGATGAAGACTATTGAATTTAAATGGAATTTATTGGATAGAATTAAATGCAACTCTGAAGATTGGGACCTTGACGAAGGTAAGGAGTCAGGTATGACACCTAAGTTTGATTGTGTTAAATCTTTTATAGATACGATATTTTCTGTAAGTTTAGCACTAAATATGGACTTGACTCTGAGATAGTAGCTTCTTTCTGTGAATCTTTTGCTACTTATGTTGATCTCCCTAAGGAGAAGTGGTTTAAATATCATCCTCCCATAGAAGTAAAAGTAGCTGCACCAATTAAAGTTGAAGAAAAGACTGTCACTTATAATGATCCTATTGTTCCTACTTCTTATGTTGAGAAACCACCTTTTCCTGTTAGAGTAAAGGATCATGCTAAAGCTTCAACTGTTGTCCGTAAAAGTAATATTAGAACTTATACACCTCCTGAGCAAGTCAAAGTAGAACCTAATATTGCTATTGTTAAAGATCTCTTGTCTGATAATATTGATGGGCATGTTATTCAGTTTTGCGGTGAAACTGCTACAATTGCTAAACCGTGTTCTAAAGATAAACATAGACATGTGGTAGGCGTGCCCGTTATTTCTGTTAAAATAGGAGATCATTGTTATCATGGCTTATGTTATATGGGTGCTAGTGCTAGCGTTATGCCCATTGACTTATACAAAGAAATTATGCATGATATTGCACCTGCTGAGTTAGAAGATATTGATGTTACAATTAAACTTGCCAATAGAGATACTATATCTGCAATGGGAATTGTTAGAGATGTTGAAGTCTTGTGTGGAAAAACCCAATATCCGCTGATTTTCTTGTTCTTGGTTCTCCACAAGATAGCTTTTGTCCCATTATATTTGGTAGACCCTTCTTGAATACTGTTAATGCTAAGATAGACTGCAAAAAGAATGTTGTTACTATTGGCTTGGATGATATGGTTCATGAGTTTAATTTCTCTAAATTTAGTAAACAACATCGTGAGGAAGAATTGCCTATTAAGGATGAAATTATTGGCCTTGCTTCTATTGTCGTACCTCCTAGTGATCCTTTAGAACACTATTTGCTAGACCATGAAAATGATATGTTCATGAATGAAAGAAGGGAAATAGATGAAGTATTCTTTAAACAGGAACATATGCTGCAACATAATTTTCCTGTTGAAGTCCTAGGGGATCCCCCTCCACCCAAGGGTGATCCCGTGTTTGAGCTTAAACCATTGCCTGATAATCTTAAATATGCTTATCTTGATGAAAAGAAAATATATCCTGTTATTATTAGTGCTAACCTTTCAGAGCATGAAGAAGAAAGATTATTGAAAACTCAAGAAGCACCGTGCCGCTATTGGATATACTCTTGATGATCTTAAGGGCATTAGTCCCACTCTATGTCAACATAAAATAAATTTGGAAGCGGATGCCAAACCAGTTCGTGATCCTCAACGACGTTTGAATCCTAAAATGAAAGAAGTGGTAAGAAAAGAAATACTCAAGCTTCTGGAGGCAGGTATAATTTATCCCGTTGCTGATAGTCAGTGGGTAAGTCCTGTCCATTGTGTCCCTAAGAAGGGATGTATTACTGTTGTCCCTAATGATAAAGATGAATTGATCCCTCAAAGAATTATCACAGGTTATATGATAGTAATTGATTTCCGCAAATTAAATAAAGCTACTAAGAAAGATCATTACCCCTTGCCTTTTATTGATCGAATGCTAGAAAGATTATGCAAACATACACATTATTGCTTTCTAGATGGTTATTCTGGTTTCTCTCAAATACCTGTGTCGGCTAAGGACCAATCAAAGACTACTTTTACATGCCCTTTTGGTACCTTTGCTTACAGACGTATGCCTTTTGGTTTATTTAATGCACCTGCTACCTTTCAAAGATGCATGATGGCTATATTCTCTAACTTTTGTGAAAAGATTTGTGAGGTTTTCATGGACGACTTTTCTATCTATGGTTCCTCTTTTGATGATTGCTTGAGAAATCTTGATCGAGTTTTGCAGAGATGTGAAGAAACTAATCTTGTCTTGAATTGGGAAAAGTGTCACTTTATGGTTAATGAAGGAATTGTCTTGGGGCACAAAGTTTCTGAAAGAGGTATTGAAGTTGATAAAGCCAAGGTTGATGCTATTGAAAAGATGCCATGTCCCAAGGACATCAAAGGTATAAGAAGTTTCCTTGGTCACGCCGGATTTTATAGGAGGTTCATTAAGGACTTCTCAAAAATTTCTTGGCATGTGACTAATTTACTACAAAAAGATGTACCATTTGTCTTTGATGATGATTGTGTAGAAGCATTTGAAATACTTAAGAAAGCATTAGTCTCTGCACCTGTTGTTCAGCCACCTGATTGGAATTTACCCTTTGAAATTATGTGTGATGATAGTGATTATGTTGTAGGTGTTGTTCTAGGGCAAAGTGTTGATAAGAAATTAAATGATTTCCATTATGCTAGTAAGACTCTAGACAATGCTCAAAGAAATTATGCTACTACCGAAAAGGAACTTTTAGCAGTTGTATTTGCTTGTGATAAATTCAGACCCTATATTGTTGATTCTAAAGTAACTATTCACACCGATCATGCTGCTATTAAATATCTTATGGAAAAAAAAGTTGCAAAACCTAGACTTATTAGATGGGTTCTCTTGCTGCAAGAATTTGATCTGCATATTGTTGATAGAAAAGGAGCTGAGAACCCCGCTGCGCATAACTTATCTAGGTTAGAGAATGTTCTTGATGACCCACTCCCTATTGATGATAGCTTTCCTGATGAACAATTAAATGTCATAAGCACTTCTCGTAGCACTCCATGGTATGCTGATTATGCTAATTATATTGTTGCTAAATTTATACCGCCTAGTTTCACATACCAACAAAAGAAAAAGTTCTTCTATGATTTGAGACATTACTTTTGGGATGATCCACATCTTTATAAAGAAGGAGTAGATGGTGTTATTAGACTTTGTGTGCCTGAGCATGAACAGAATGCATCCTACGCAAGTGTCACTCTGAAGCTTATGGAGGACACCATGCTGGAGATAGAACTGCACATAAGGTATTGCAATCTGGTTTCTATTGGCCTACTCTCTTCAAGGATGCCCGTAAGATTGTTTTGTCTTGCGATGAATGTCAAAGCATTGGTAATATTAGTAGACGTCAAGAAATGCCTATGAATTATTCACTTGTTATTGAGCCATTTGATGTTTGGGTCTTTGATTATATGGGACCTTTTCCTGCCTCTAATGGATATACACATATTTTAGTTCTTTGTTGATTACGTTACTAAGTGGGTAGAAGCTATTCCAACTAGTAGTGCTGATCATAACACTTCTATTAAAATGCTTAAGGAAGTTATTTTTCCGAGGTTTGGAGTCCCTAGATATTTGATGACCGATGGTGGTTCACATTTTATTCATGGTGCTTTCCGTAAAATGCTTATGTAAATATGACGTTAATCATAGAATTGCATCTCCTTATCACCCACAGTCTAGTGGTCAAGTAGAATTGAGCAATAGAGAGCTCAAGTTAATTTTGCAAAAGACTGTTAATAGATCTAGAAAGAATTGGTCCAAGAAACTTGATGATGCATTATGGGCCTATAGAGCTGCATATAAGAATCCTATGGGTATGTCTCCGTATAAAATGGTTTATGGAAAAGCATGTCACTTACCTCTCGAACTAGAACATAAGGCATATTGGGCTATTAAAGAGCTCAACTATGATTTCAAACTTGCCTGTGAGAAGAGGTTATTTGATATTAGCTCACTTGATGAATGGAGAACCCAAGCTTATGAAAATGCTAAGTTGTTTAAAGAAAAAGTTAAAAGATGGCATGACAAAAGGATACAAAAGCGTGAGGTTAATGTAGGTGATTATGTATTGCTATACAACTCTCGTTTAAGATTTTTTGCTGGAAAACTTCTCTCTAAATGGGAAGGTCCCTACGTTATCGAGGAGGCCTATCGTTTCGGTGCCATAAAAATCAACAACTTCGAAGGCACAAATCCTAAGGTTGTAAACGGTCAAAGGATCAAACATTATATCTCAGGTAATCCCATAAATGTTGAAACCAATATTATTGAAACCGTAACCCCGGAGGAATACATAAGGGACACTTTCCAGACCGCTTTGGACTCAAAAGGAATAGGTATGTGGTACGGTAAGTAAACCGACTCCAAAACAATTTTTAGGGAAATATTTCGCTTTTGGAATATTTAGAAAATATAAAATAAGTGGAAGTCTCGAAGGACACGAGGGCCCCACGAGGGTGGTGGGCGCGCCCCCTACCTCGTGAGCACCTCGTGTGCCCTCCGGACTCCGTTTTCTTGCATGATACGTATTTTGGTCGGTAAAAAATCATTATATATTCTCCCGAAGGTTTTGACTCTCGTATCACGCAAATATCTCCTGTTCTTGTTTCGAGCTGTTTTTCTGACAGATCTAGATCATCATGACGTCCCCAAGTGCTTCCAAGGACAAGTTCTTCGAGAAGGTGATCAACCCTTACCTCGCGGAGGTGCTGCGACACCCTCAAACCATTGAGATGCGTGATGGGTTGCTGCACATCCGCGATGTTGAGGGAACAAAGGGAACCGGAAGCGTGGAGGCGAGGCTCGAAGCAATGGAGCAACAAGTTTTCAAGTGCCAGGGGATGGTGGAGCATGGAATTAACGCTAGCCACAAGATGCTCGTGGAGTTCACCAACAACTACGAGCCGGATGCCAAGAACACCGAGGAGGCCATCTTCAAGCTACATGAGAAGATCGAGCACCTCCAAGCCCAAATCTATGATCTGCAAAATCAAAACTGTGAGTATGAATATAGATTCAAGAGGATGAGTTTGGCTGCAGATTTGAGGATTCCGGAGACTCGATCATCCTTCTATGATGATGAGCCTATGCCATGGAAGGTGGACGACAAGATTGCATCATCAACAACACCTCCACCTTCACTGACAAAGAAGGAGGCATAATCACATGGGTATGGGCACTCCCCTTGGCAACTACCAAGCTTGGGGGAGGTGCCCTGGTATCGTATCACCATCACAACTCCTATCTTTACCATTTTCTTAGTTCGATCCTATTAGTAGTATCTTGATCTAGTAGAATAAAGTTTATCGCATGATCTAGTTTTGAGTTTTGCTTTATAATCCCTCTATTTAATCGAGTCCGTGAGCTATATATATAATAAAGTTTAGTGTTGAGTCAAGGGCTTGATTATTTTACCATGATCGTGGGTGAATAAAAGAATAAAAAGAAACAAAGAGTTCATATTGATCTTATTAAGAGTAATGACTTCACATAGGAAGAGTATGATGATTAAAAGTTGTTGGGAGTTGGCAAATATAGTTTTGGTCATCGTTGCAATTAATAGGAAGTAATAGGGAAAGAGAGGTTTCACATATAGATATATTATCATTGACATCTTTTATGATTGGGAGCACTCATTAAAATATGACATGCTAAAGAGTTGATGTTGGACAAGAAAGACAACATGATGAGTTATGTTTTCTTATATCTGAGATAAAGTATGTTGTCATGGATCCTCTAACATGTTAAGCTTGCCTTTCCCCCTCATGCTAGCCAAATTCTCAACACCAAGTAGAGATACTACTTGTGCTTCCAAAAATCCTTAAACCAGTTTTGCCATGAGAGTCCACCATATCTACCTATGGATTGAGTAATATCCTTCAAGTAAGTTGTCATCGGTGCAAGCAATAAAAATTGCTCTCTAAATATGCATGACTTATTAGTGCAGAGAAAATAAGCTTTGTACGAACTTGTTGTGGAAGTAATAAAAGCGACGGACTGCATAATAAAGGTCCACACACAAGGGGCAATATAAAGTGACGTTCTTTTGCATTAAGATTTTGTGCATTCAACCATAAAAGCGCATGGCAACCTCTGCTTCCCTCTGCGAAGGGCCTATCTTTTATTATTATCCTCTACCTTATGCAAGAGTCACGGTGATCTTCACCTTTCCTTTTCATTTTATCCTTTGGCAAGCCCAGCATGTTGGAAAGAACATGATATATATATATCTAATTGGATGTAGGGGAGCATGAATTATTATTGTTGACATTACCCTTGAGGTAAAAGGTTGTGGGGCAAAACTATAAGCCCCTATCTTTCTCTGTGTCCGATTAAAACTCCGTAACCACAAGTATTGCGTGTGTGTTAGCAATTATGGAGGACTAAATGATAGTTGAGTATGTGGACTTGCTTTTAAGCTCTGACATAGACTCTTTCCGATGTTATGATAAATTGCAATTGCTTCAATGACTGAGGTTATAATTTGTTGGTGCTCAATAAGGTTTCTGATTCATACCTTTGCATTGTGAAAAGATCATCACTTGAACATAAGTAATCATATGACAAAATCCATATATGTTGCTGTTATGAGAATAATCATGATGCCTTCATGTCCGTATTTTATTTTTGTCGATGCCTCTACCTCTAAACATGAGGACATATTTATTGTTATCGGCTTTTCGCTTGAGGACAAGCGAGGTCTAAGCTTGGGGGAGTTGATACGTCCATTTTGCATCATGCTTTTATATCGATATTTATTGCATTATGGGCTGTTATTTCACGTTATCTCACAGTACTTATGGATATTCTCTCTTATTTTACAAGGTTTACATGAGCAGGAGAATGCCGGCTGGAATTCTCGGGTGGAAAAGGAGCAAATATTGGAGACCTATTCTGCAACTCCAAAAGTCCTGAAACTCTACGGAATATCTTAAAATAAATAAAGAAAAATTGTCGCCAAAGATGAAGGCCAGGGGCCCACACCTGCTCACGAGGGTGGGGCGCCCCAGGCGCGCCTCACCTCGTGGGCCCCCTGGTGGCTCTCCGACGCCCATCTTCTCCTATATGAAGTCTTTCGATGAGAAAAAAATCAGAAGCAACCTTTCGGGATGAAACTCCGGCGCCACGAGGCGGAACCAATATAGGGCTCCGGCAGAGCTGTTCTGCCGGGGACACTTCCCTCCGGGAGGGGGAAATCATCGTCACCATCATCACCAACTCTCCTCTCATCGGGAGAGGGCAATCTCCATCAACATCTTCACCAGCACCATCTCATCTCCAAACCCTAGTTCATCTCTTGTATCCAATTCTTGTCTCCAAGTCCGGGATTGGTGCTAGTAGGTTGGTAGTAGTGTTGATTACTCCTTGTAGTTGATGCTAGTTGGTTTATTTGGTGGAAGATCATATGTTCAGATCCTTTATGCATATTATTACCCCTCTGATTATGAACATGAATATGCTTTGTGAGTAGTTACGTTTGTTCCCGAGGACAAGGGAGAAGTCTTGCTATTAGTAGTCATGTGAATTTGGTATTCGCTCGATATTTTGATGAGATGTATGTTGTCTAGCCTCTAGTGGTGTTATGTGAACGCGTCGACTACATAACACTTCACCATTATTTGGGCCTAGAGGAAGGCATTGGGAAGTAATAAGTAGATGATGGGTTGCTAGAGCGACGTAAGCTTAAACCCTAGTTTATGCGTTGTTCGTAAGGGCTGATTTGGATCCATATGTTTCATGCTATGGTTAGGTTTACCTTAATACTTTTGTTGTAGTTGCAGATGCTTACAATAGAGGTTAATCATAAGTGGGATGCTTGTTCAAGTAAGAACAACACCCAAGCACTGGTCCACCCACATATCAAATTGGGACAATTACATTTGAGACCCTAGTTGTGTCACACCCGTGTGTTTTGCCCCTAAATTCAAAAAACCCTCGTTTCTGCCCGAGCTCGTTTGCTCTTCTTATGCTTTTGCCCTTTGACCGTAACTTTAAAAACTTCATAATGAATTCATACTAACTCAGAAAAATGCATATAAGATATCAAAATGTTCGGATAAACATCACCTATATGTTTTGAATTTATTTTCAATTTTTTCATCATTTACTATTCATGCTGACATCATATGAGCTCAAACTGAGATAGGGACTTTTCAGCACTTTTGTGATGAATGCAAATGACATGCACATATAGGTGATGTTTTTCCAATCATTTTGATATCTTATTTGCATTTTTCCGAGTTAGTATGAATTCGGTATGAAGTTTTCAAAGTTGCGATCAAACGGTCAAAGGGCAAAAGCATAAGAGGAGTAAACAAGCTTGGACAGAAACAAGGGTTTTTTGAATTTAGGGGCAAAACACATGGGTGTGACACAACTAGGGGCTCAAATGTAATTGTCCCTATCAAATTATCAAAGTACCGAACGTGAATCATATGAACGTGATGAAAACTAGCTTGACGATATTCCCATGTGTCCTCGGGAGCGCTTTTCCTATTATAAGAGTTTGTTCCGGCTTGTCCTTCGCTACAAAAAGGATTGGGCCACCTTGCTGCACTTTATTTACTCTTGTTACTTGTTGCTCGTTACAATTTATCTTATCACAAAACTATCTGTTACCGCTTATTTCAAGATTTGCGAGAATACCTTGCTGAAAACCGCTTATCATTTCCTTCTGCTCCTCATTGGGTTCGACACTCTTACTTATCGAAAGGACTACGATAGATCCCCTATACTTGTGGGGCATCATCAGGATCCCCACATGACAAACACCTTTCTTCTTGTCATTCTTCTTCTTGAAGTTCGTGTGGTGCACAGCCTTGTTCTTCCCATCAAACTTTGCTTTACCATCAAACTTGCCCTTGTTCTTGAACTTGTGGGGCTGGAAGTTCTTCTTCTGTACCAGATTGGCACTAGATCCTCCCTCAATTCCTCGAGCACATGTGTCCTTTGCTCTCGCCTTTTCTTCCACATCAAGAGTGCCAATGAGATCCACGAAGGAGGAAGCTTGGTGATGATACCTCCGGCAACAAACTTGTCTGGTAGCATACAACTAAAGTGCTCAAGTTCTCTAGCAAATGACTGTATCTCATGAGCTTGCTCAACCACGGAGCGCTCTTCAATCATCCTGTAATCATAAAATTGCTCCATGATGTATAGATCCGTGCCAGCAACCGGTAGGTAGCAGCGGTGGCCTTACTTGGACCCGAGCGGCGGCGACCTACCGTGTTCTACTCTTCCTCATTTTCTGTGTGGCGCGGCCTCGCTGGCAGCGGGGCGGGGCCTCGGCGGAGCAGGCGATGTCCTCTGTCTCGATGCCAGCGGGCGGCGCCTCGGCAGAGCGGGGGAAATCCTCCCCCTCGTTGCCGGCAGGGTGGGGCCTCGGTGGAGCCGGCGGTGTCCTCTGCCTCGTTGTTGGCGCCACGGGGCCTCGGCAGAGTAGGGCCTTGTCGACGCCAGCGGAGCGGGGACTCGTCGGAGTCGGCATTGTCCTCTGTGTCGTCCTCGGTCTCGCCAAACAGCACCTCGCCCGCTTCATCGCCCTCTTTGTAGGCGGCCGCAGCCTCCGCCACCCGCATGCGGTATCTCCAGCGCTCGAGGCGGCCCTCGCGGGCGGAGAGGTATGAGTCGAGCAGCGCCTCCTGCTCTGCCCGCTCCGTGGTGATCTGCTCCTCCGCCTGCAGGTTCTCCTGGAGGAGATGGTGGTTGTAGGCGGCGTCGGCCTGCGCCTCCCAGAACTGCTCCTCACGCTTCTGCCTCACCGTGTCCATATATTGGTCACGGGCCTCGCCGATGGTCATGGTGAAATGCACCGGCGAGGATGGCGCGGAGGAGGGGGTTGGCGCCGGATCGTCAACTACCATGTTCTCCATTGGGACGTCGTCGCCCTCCGGCTGCCTGCCGGCCAGCCAGTCGGAAGCAATGGCTGCCATCTCCTTGTGGACTGTCGTCGGCCCGTCCCAAAGAGCGCTGGAGCGCGAGGAAGCCATGGTGGGCAGTAGTGGTGTGGACAGGAGAAAGGGAATGGATGCGGATGACTGCGGCTATGACCGGTGCAGCAGTTTATATAGCAATGGTGGGGGGCGGAGGGATGGACATGTGGCGCTGGAGTAGCTGCCTCGGTAACCGCGTATCATTAATGTGGGCGGCAGAAGGACGGACGGACGACACTTGTGTCATTTGAAGGCGGAGCAATCGCCTGCACTGGGAAGCGAGGCGGGCGGTGCTGACCGTTTCGGGCGGAAACAACGTGCGGGCGAGGGTGGCGGTCTGGGTGGGCCGGGGTAGTCAGACTCGTGCTTGGCAGCGGGTCGGTCCAACAGCCGGACATGCTAGCTCGCCAGCTAGCTCGCCGAGCTGAGCGACGACAATCAGACGATGGATGTAGCTTCCGACCAAGAGCCGGCGCCCCTGTCCAAGCCGGTTCATTCCGTGTTCACCATAGAGCAGGTGCGGCCGCGCCGGCGCCTAATGGCGGAAGAGCTACCAAGTGCGGAGGACTCGCGCTGCAACCTCTGTCTCCTCAACGAGCACCGGTGAACAAGCGAACGACAATGCCGTCATGGACATGTGGCCCTATGATCCCGGCTTCCCAAATGAGCAGCAGCGCTATCGGACCATCTGTAGGGGCCCATGAGGCCCTCTCCATCGTCCTTCGAAGTTGTTGCGCTTTCGTGGCGCCACCTTCTCGCGTTGTCAACATGGTCAACGGACATGAGGATGAGGAGATGACTTTACTTGGAGAGGATGACAGTTGGGACCCACCAGGGCCATAGCCGCACGTACGCAAGTGCCTCCCTATTAGTATATAAAACTATAATTTTTTTGCTTCCTCCTGGTTTCCTGACATCACGGTCCCACACAATTGTCAACCTATGTAGTCAATAAACAAGAGAATTGCACAAGAAGCGGCCGGCAGCTGGGACCAAGCAGCTCGAGCAGTATTTGTGTTTTTGAGGTGTGAGCACTGCAGAGTTTTTCTTGAGCGATGTTTAGCCCAGATATTAATTTTTCTCTTATGAACAACAACGAAAACATCGTTGCAGGTATTAACTGGGCAGGCTGTGGCTCTTCTAGCCCAGGCCAGATATCCAGCCCAGATATTAATTTTTTTCATGCTGAAAATGGCTAGCCCAGCTATACTTTTTTTAGGAATACCCAGGCAAGGTCAAGTTGTTATTCTCCACCCCGCTGGGCTGCAAATCTTTCCTAGGAGGGATGCATTAGGCTTAACAAGAAAATGGGCTTTAAGAAATAATAAATGGGATGTAATTATAAAAACTGGGAATTAACTATAAAAAATGCACCAAACACGTAATTACTTTATAAAATATTATTTTTGGATATTGAAAATTTTAATTTCATTAATTGTTGCGAGCGCAATGTTTCGTTGGATTTTTACGTAATACAAATTTATATTGAAATTGTATTTAATCTGACTAGAAATTTCTGGATAAAAATATTTCGGATCCCATCAAAATGTGGTAAATTTTATTGAATTCTGTTTTGAACGGTTGGTTGAAATGGGCTGTACTTTTAACAAATTGTAAATGGGTTGTAGTAAATTCCATTAGAACTCAAAAATTGACTGCACATTCTTACAAATCTCAAATGGGCTATAAGTTCTCTTCCACAGACTTGTGGCCTTACTAAGTTGACGCGTATGCAAGGCTTTGTCAACTTATAGTCAACACACAGTTCTAGCAGCAGTGGCCGTTGGATGTCCATCCAACGGATGCCGTGCTTCTTCTTCAATCTCGAATATTCTAGTTTCACCCGCCCAAAAAATGATTCCTCCCCTTGACATTTGGGGCGCACCGTTTCGGAAGCTGACCTGTGGGCCTACTAAGTTGACGCGTACCAAGGGCTTTGTCAACTTAGTCGATATAAATGATTCTAGCTGAAGTGACTGTACGATGCCCATCCAACGGTCGTCGTGCTTCTTCAACCTCTGTCTTGCACCAGCCGCCCAAAGCAGCGCCGGTTGTGCCGCCTGCTCCTACCTCCCATGGCCGGCTGTGCTGCCGCAGAGGCCTCACCGCCCCTACTGCTCCCACCACTGGCCAGGCCATCCCTCCACTCACACACACCCCTGTTATTCTGCAGCGACGGCAGCCTCACACCGCAGCCGAACCAATGAACCCTCGTACTCCTCTCCGCGTGGGTATCAACTGCTGCGTCTTCCCCGGCTCCGCTTCGTCCCATTCCTAGGCCTCGCCGTCGTCCACCGCCGTGGTGCTCTCAGCGCGGCGTGGTCAATGTGGTCAATGACCGACTTCCATCGGAAGAGTACTATATGGGAGAGGCTGATAGCTAGGTCCACGGCAGCCGCAAGGAAGTGCCTCCTTATTACGCGCAAAATAATTATTCCTGCACCTGACAACGGAGACCCACCGGACGGGCCACCGTATTTCGTGAAAAAACTATTTCCCCCTGACTGCTGGGACCCACCAGCTGCATCTTCGCACGCAAGGAAGTGCATCCGGGCAAAAAACGATTCACCCCCCTGACTGCTGGGACCCACCAGCTATATCTTCGCAAGCAAGGAAGTGCCTGACAGTCGGGACCCACCTGGTCGAAGCGTACGTAGCGTTGTCATTCTAGTCGCGAACGTGTACGTACATACTGGTCGATGTAGAGGCGCACACGTTTCATAGTCGAGGCGCGCACGTAGCATGTACATGTACGTATAGCGGCCAATGTGCAAGAAAGAAAATACGGCCATGTCCGTACATACGGGCGGGGTCTAGAACGCCTACTCGCGCATACGTACAGCCAGGGCTCGTGTACATTGCTGGGTCGGAACGGAGAAACAACGTCGTCGTCGCCCGCAAAAAAAAAACAGCGTCGTCTCGTGTTCATGGGGAGGCATCGGAATACGTCGTGTTCATCGGGAGGCAACGGAACGCGTGGGAACCAACCGGCTTGGACGGAACAGCCGACGGAAACGAGGCCTGGCGTACCGCAGAACGAAGGAAACGGCCTTGTGTTCGACCGGCCACGTTTGAAACGGGACCCTGTTCATCGGGAGGGGTGTGGCATACCGCAAAACGGAGGAAACAGACTTGTGTTGGAGCGCTACGGTCGAAACGGGGGTCCTGTTCATCGGGAGGGGCGTGGCGTACCGCAAAATGGGACTCCACGGATACTGTTCATCTCCACCATCGACCCCCTCCAACCTCCACGGGCTACTGTTCATCCACCGTCGACCTCCTCCAGCCTCCACCTGCGACTGTTCATCCACGGGCTCCTGTTCATCCAGCCTCCACCGCGCGCTACTCCACCTACTACTGTTCAACCAGCCCTCTCCACGGGCTCCTGTTCAACCACCCCTTCACGGGCTACTGTTCATCCAGCCCTCCACCATCTACTGTTTATCCAGCCCTCCACGGGGTGGTCCTGTTCATCCAGCCCTCCATGGGGTCATGTTCATCTAGCCCCAACCGGCTCGATCAATTGCGGTCCTGTTCATCCAGAGGCAACACCACAGGGTCCTGTTAATCCACCCACACCGGGAACTGTTCATCCAACCCCCCCCCCCCAGCAACGCTCACTATTCATCCATAGGCAGCATCGATCGACTTGATTAGCGGCGATGGCGAAGGAATCGCTTCGATCGGGTTCGATTAAAGCCATCGATCGATCGCTCACCTTCGTGATGCGTAGCCTGCAGTTCAATCGCCGGGTTCATTAGAGCCAACGCCTCGCACCCACGCTGCAGTGTATGAGAGAAACGCAGCATAGCTTCGGCCCCGACCACCCACCGTAACCGGGAACACCTGGATATTTTCCTCCCACTCTCTTCTACCTCTGTTTTTCCGTCATGGTCGGCACAAAGAATGTCATGCTGCTGCATCTCCGCCCGCCAGACGAAAAGCCCATTTTCTGTCATGATTTTTTGTCATAGAAGTAGGAGCCCACCACATCTATGATGATACCGGGTTTTGTCACAATTATCATCATAGAAGTGTCATAAGTATTACAGGAAAAAATTCGTTCGGCCCAAAATGTCACGAATGTGTCTTTTTTTGTAGTGTCATTCTGTGCCATGGCGGTGGAGGTCTGTGGAGGGGAGGGGAATGGGAGGCGAATAGTAAGGCCGCCCGTTTTAAACAGCGGCTCGGGCGCTGTAAGTGTCAAAACCGGCGGATCTCGGGTAGGGGTCCCGAACTGTGCGTCTAGGCGAATGGTAACAGGAGACAAGGGACACGATGTTTTTACCCAGGTTCGGGCCCTCTCGATGGAGGTAAAACCCCACTCCTGCTTGATTAATATTGATGATATGGGTAGTACAAGAGTAGATCTACCACGAGATCGTGAGAGGCTAAACCCTAGAAGCTAGCCTATGGTATGATTGTTCTTCGCTCCCACGGACTAAAACCCTCTGGTTTATATAGACACCGAATAGGGTTAGGGTTACACAGTCGGTTACAATGGTAGGAGATCGACATATCCATATCGCCAAGCTTGCCTTCCACGCCAAGGAAAGTCCCATCCAGGACACGGGACGAAGTATTCAATCTTGTATCTTCATAGTCTAGGAGTCCGCCAAAGGTCATAGTCCGCTATCCGGACACCCCTAATCTAGGACTCCTCGGTAGCCCCGAACCAGGCTTCAATGACGACGAGTCCGGCGTGATTGTCTTCGGTATTGCAAGGCGGGTTCTTCTCCAACTCTGTGTGCTTGTTGAATAGTGTCCGCTTCTTGTAAATATCAAGGCTCCTTGGCTTCCACGCCCAATAATGGCCATCTTGCACGCGTTGAATGAATGCAAAAAGCCAGGGTATTTTTACATTTACCCCCCCTAGCTGCGCAAATGAGCTGCCTATATAAGAGACGAGGATCTAGATCCGAATCACACCACCTTCCCTTCGCGAGCTTTCATCGGAGCACATCTGACAGAAACACATTCCATCATGGACAGTCGACGCGGCTCCTCCTCTCGCCCTCCTAGTCCTCAGCCTGGAGATTGGGAGAGATGCTCCATCCAAGACAAATGAAGTTAGTGACGCTCCAAACCAAGGGGTTTCTTCCCCAGCCTTCATGGTTCGAGACGAGCCGGACTCGCCACCTATAAGGGCGGAAAACAAGCGGAGAGCGTCCCTGGCCCCTCCCGAGGAGAGCAGGTATGCCTTGTCCCTTATTTGATAAGAGGGCTCGATTTCCAATTCATCCGTCTCTCCGGGGCTCACGGAGTTCTATGGCCTCCAGCTTGCACAACCTTACGCCTGCCTCCATTCTCGCATATTGCGGGCTACGTGGCACTTTGAGAGCTGTTTTTCTGAATCGAGTCTCATTTCGCGTTGAGGAAGAGGCTGTTCTTCCTCGTACCACGTTCTCAGGATGGGTCCAAATATCAAGTGGGCGGAGCCGAACTAAGGAGCATCGCCGGACCGGATATCTATCCGAAACCCCGAAGAAGGCGTCCAAGACTGGCCTTCTAATGGTTTTATATAGAAGATGTCCCCTGCCGGACCCTGTTCGGATCGGCCTCCGGAGTTCAAGAATGCTCCTTTGAAGAAACGCTTAAGTCAAGGCGTCCACGGAGCCCTCGGAGGGAAAATGACAGGGCGTCCTCTACGATGAGCCGAATAAGGTTGTTGGCTCATTACAGATCGACCATGATCGGGTCATGGCCACATGCATTATGCGGGAGTGCAGCCGCTCCGGATAGGGGCCACCCCATGTGGGATTTCAACGGGAGGATGATGCCACCCGCCATGGCCGTAAGGGGCCGGATCGGTCGCCGATCTGATGAAGATCTTGTCCGCATTGTACAAGGGAGAAGAGGAAGAATTTCTTCGCGTCAATCCTCAGGACGGGTTTTCTATGAACAACTCTCCAAGCTGGGTAAGCGGACATTTCTTTATGCCCATCCGTTCCATATTCCCATAGTTGAGTACCTTATCTTGTGATTTTGACAAAGGAATTGCGCCGGGCCGTAAAGGATATAAACAGCCCACCTCCACAACCTGAGGATCCGGAACGGTCCCTTGATCCGGCCTCCCAAGAGGATCCGGACATATCTGTGGAGCTGATCGATGGGGTATTTTACCAACTGAGCATCGACAATGCCTTGGTTGCCATTACGGCCGATTACCCCGGAATATTTCCAGCCTCACAGGTAATTGGGACCGAAGTCCCAATACTTTAGAAATGATCCCTCCGTGCTTATCTTTGACCATCGTATATCAATGGTGTTTTGCAGGGGGAGCCCTTGAGGTGGAAGGCCGAACCTGCAGTGGCTAGCCAATAAGGGACAGCAAGGCCCAGCAGGCTGAAAAGAAGTGCGGTCCGGAGTAAAGCGTCGGCGCAACAGTATGGCGTGTTGCCTTATTCCCAGGTTTTATTCCGTAAGGCATACTAACGCTCATGCTCTCTTCGGGAAAAAGAGCGCTCGCCGAACTATATCCGGAGAGGTTGCCAATCGAGCCTCTGTCAGCCAGGCCCAGAAGCGGAGGCGAACACTAGGCGTGCGTCGGATGCTCCTCCGACAGAGGATGCCGACAGATTGTCCGCCACCAACTCCGAGGTGGAGAGTGCCATGAATCACAGGCGCCGCCGGACAATTCTTCATGACACATGTTTCTCCCAAGAGGCGTTGAACGCCTTCAATTCAGGAGATGCGCACCTCCGTGCTGCTCAAAATGGTCTAGCCAGAGCCACGGAGCAGTATGTGAAAGACATACGAGTGAGGAAATTTAACGGCTATATATGCCAGTAGCCCCCGAGAATTGAATTAGTTAGAATAACTGATTTAAGGATCATTTATTGTGCAAGATCTTACGGAAAAGAATACCCAACTATCCCAGGAGCTTGAAGAGTGCAAATCCCAACTTGAGGCTGCACAAGCCGCGACAGGGGAAGCCAAAGAGACCCCCTCTGGTAATATACGCTTTTAAAAGATAAGAATGTTATGAAGTGCGACGTGTATATAGATCTGATAATAACGTTGCAGATGGCGCCGGGGTAGATCCGGACAAGCAACAGCTCTTGCGTCGGTTAAACGCCGGCGAGAACATGCTCACGAGGGTGAGGTAGGAGAAAAATAATCTCCAAGATGCCAACACCCAGCTGGGTGAGGAACTAAAAGATGTTCGTGCCCAGCTGTCTGACTCCGTTAAGGAGAACCTGCGGCTTCGATGCGGCATTTTTAGTAAGTGCTTAAACGAACTTTTGAAAAAAAAAGTTCGGCGAGGAAGTCGACTAATGAGTTATGTCTCAGAGGTATGCTCACGGCCGTCTGTAGAGGAAATGCCCGGTTCTACGGGTGACCTTCTTCCCGAAGTTTACAACTGCATTTAACGAAGTTCGGCAGTGATGAAAGGCATCGCCTGTGCCTTGTGGCCATCTGTCTCCCTGCCCAAGGCCTTGGGGAGCTTGCAGAGAGGCTCCAGGGAGCCCGGAGGCACTTCCTATTATGGAAGATATCGGCCTGCCGTCAAGGCGCCAGGGAGGCCTGGGCCATGGTGAAGACGCGGTACACAAAGGCTGACCCAAACCACATGGCCGAGGTCAGACCTGTGGGGCCAGATGGGAAGGAGATCCCTGTGAGCTTAGTGTACGGCCAGGTAGAATTGGCCGCAAAGTATTCCCAGCAGGACTATAAACTAGACAGCCTGTTAGATGGCATTGAAGAGGAATACAATCACTCAAATTGACTATGTAATTAAAGGTGACATGTAAAATGCCTTCTAGCCGGATTGTAGATTGTTTGTCACCTGATAGTCCGGAGTGTGTCCGAATACGCTCGCGGTTATATAAAAACCGGTGCATGCGTGGAGACCAGGCGTAGGGGTCATTAGTGCTTTATCAGACAAGTGCTCAACTAGTTATGTTATATTACATGGTTAGTAAGAAACATCTTCCAGGGAGAATAGTTCCGTTAGGGTTCCTTTCCACAGGAGGCATGCCCTAAAGTGCATGTCTGGACTGCGAAAAAGCAGAAAAACATCCGGGGCAGATAAATAAATAGGTAAGAAATCTTCTTTTAGTTCACCGACCGAATATTCTCTTAAGAACGCTTAGCTTTTGCTTCACCTACCGAGGTACACATCCGCTGACCCGGCAAGAATAATCGCAGAGGTGCTCCTTTACCACCTAGCCGAATAATCGGGAACGTGGGGTAAGCACAGGAGCCAGGCAACCCAGCTTGGCCAAAACTTAAGTCATATCGATGCATATAATGGTGAATAAAAGGTACATGCGGAAGTGTGACACATGTATTGGGCATGAAGCCCTTACAATTAAGCTTCTGTGAAAGAAGCCCCCAGGTACAATGAGCGCTGATAGCGCGTCAAGTTTGTGCGAACAATGCGCTAACGAGCCTTTCAAGGCTTGAAAGAAAAAAGAGGGAGAAGGAGAAAAAATAGAAGACAGCTAAAATGTAAAATATGGACAGAGGAAGGAGACGAACTCAGAATCCGGCGCTAGGCGTAGAATCTTCGGAGACGTGCTGCGTTCCATGGGTTCGGCTCGAGTCGGTTATCTGATGCATCTCACAGACGGTACGCTCCACCGGTCAGGACTTGGTCGATGATAAAGGGACCTTCCCATTTGGGCTTTATTTGTCCTTTTTCTTGTCCGGCAGGCATAGAACTAGCTCGCCAACATTGTAAGTTTTGGCCCGCATTTCTCGCTTTGATATCTTCGAGCCTGCTGTTGATAGAATGCTGAACGGGCTTTTGCTACGTCACGCTCCTCCTCCAAGGCGTCCAAACTGTCCTGCCGATCAAGCTCGGCTTCTCTTTCTTCGTACATGCGCATGCGAGGTGAGTCATGAATTATGTCGCAGGGCAGAACTGCCTCTGCGCCGTATACCATAAAGAATGGTGTGAATCCGGTCGTGCGATCGGAGTGGTCCGCAGCCCCCAGAGTACAGAGTCGAGCTCCTCTACCCAGTGCGTGTTAGATTCCTTGAGGGACCGCACTAATCTGGGTTTGATGCCGCTCATAATTAGACCATTTTCTCCCTCAACTTGACCCTTAGCTTGAGGGTGATAGACTGAGCGTAGTCGAGCTTAATGCCCATGTTTTTGCACTAGAGTTTGACCTCGTCAGCCGTAAAGTTCGTGCCGTTATCAGTGATGATGTTGTGGGGGACACCGTAACGGTGTACGACCCCTGATATGAAGTCTATCACCGGTCTGGATTCGGCCGTCTTGACAGGCTTGGCCTCTATCCATTTGGTGAATTTATCCACCATGACCGGTAGGTATTTTTGCTTGTGGGTTCCCTTTAAGGGGTCCGACCATGTCAAGCCCCTGCACCACGAAGGGCCAGGTGATGGGTATCGTTTTGAGGGAGGTGAGTGGCATGTGGCTTTGATTAGCAAAGAGCTGGCATCCGACGCATCGTTGGACTAAGTCCTGAGCATCTGCCCGGGCCGTCGGCCAATAAAATCTTGTACGGAAGGCCTTGCCTACAAGGGCCCGGGCTGCGGCGTGGTGCCCACCGAGTCCGGCATGTATTTCAGCCAGAATATTCTGCCCTTCCTCTTCGGAGATACACCTTTGAAGGACTCCGGTTGTGCTTTTCTTATAAAGCTCTCCCTCATGGACTTTATAGGCTTTAGATCGCCGCACTATGCAGCGGGACTCGTTTTGGTCCTCGGGAAGTTCCTGCCTGGTTAGGTAGGCTAGGAATGGTTCTGTCCATGGGGCAATGACTGCCATTATTACGTGGGTTGAGGATGTTATTTCGTTGGTTGAACCACCAACTGTGTCAGAATGTTTGGTGTGGGTCAGTGCGGTTGGGTCCGGGTTGTTCTTTCCGGACTCTCCCTCCCATAATACGGATGGCTTGAACAGCCTCTCTAGGAAGATGTTGGGGCAGCATCGCGCTTTGCCGATGCTAACACGTCTGCTGCCTGGTTGTTGTCCCGGGCTATATGGTGAAATTCGAGCCCTTCAAACCGAGCTGACATTTTTAGGACGGCATTGCGATACGCTGCTATTTTCGGATCCTTGGCATCAAAGTCTCCATTTATTTGTGATATCGCGAGGTTCGAATCCTCGCGCACCTCTAGGCGTTGAATGCCCATGGAGACTGCCATCCGGAGACCATGTAGAAGGGCCTCGTATTCGGCGGCGTTGTTGGAGTCCGTATACATTATCTGGAGTATGTATTGAACTGTATCTCCGGTTGGGGACATCAGAACGACGCCAGCTCCCAGGCCAGCCAACATTTTGGAGCCGTCGAAGTGCATTATCCAGTTGGAATATGCGCCGTACTCTTTAGGGACTTCGGCTTCGGTCCATTCGGCGACGAAGTCGGCCAAAACTTGCGACTTAATAGCTCTCCGTGGCTTATAGGTTATGTCGAACGGGAGGAGCTCAATGTCCCATTTGGCAATCCGCCCGTCAGCGTCATGATTGTTTATAATGTCGTTAAGGGGTACTTCGGAGGCTACTGTTATTGAACACTCTTGAAAGTAGTGTCGCAGCTTCCGGGATGCCATAAACACCGCGCACGCTATCTTTTGATAATTCGGGTAACGTGACTTGCATGGAGTTAGGACAGTGGACACGTAGTAAACTGGTTTTGAAGGGGGAACTTGTTTCCGTCCGTTTCTCGTTCGGCAACGAGAACCACGCTTACAACTTGATGAGTTGCCGCGATGTATAATAGCATTGGTTCGCCCATGTTGGGCGCGGCCAGGACCGGGTTTGTTGCCCATATGGCTTTTATTCCTTCGAGTCCGGCCGTGGCGGCATCCGTCCACTCGAAGTGTTCGGTGCACCGGAGGAGGTGATAAAGGGGTAATGCATTTTCTCCCAAACGGGAGATGAAGCGGCTTAGAGCCGCCACACATCCAGTCATTTTTTGTATTTGTTTGATGTCTTTTGGGATATCCAATTGTGACAGAGCTCGGATCTTGGCTGGATTTGCTTCAATTCCTCTACCGGATACAATGAAGCCCAAGAGCTTTCCAGCTGGTACGCCGAAAACCCATTTTTCCGGGTTGAGCTTAATGTCATATGTTCGGAGATTATCGAATGTGAGCCTCAAGTCGTCTACTAGGGTTTCGACGTGCTTGCTTTTGACGACCACATCGACTACGTAATCCTCCACTGCTTTTGCCGATCTGGTTTGCCGAGATGTCTCGAATCATGCGCTGATTTGTTGCGCCGGGCGTTTTGAGCCCAAGGGCATTGTGTTGAAGCGTAATGGGTCGTATGGAGTGATGAATGTCGCTATGGCTTGGTCAGGCTCTGCCATCTTAATTTGGTGGTAGCCGAGTATGCATCGAGGAAACACAATGAATCGTGTCGTCGCGGTAGCGTCGATGATTTGATCAATGCGGGAGGGGAAGGGATCCTTGGGGCAAGCCTTGTTGAGGTTCTTGAAATCGACGCAGGCGCCAGGATTTGTCCTTCTTTGGTACCATCACCAGGTTTGCTAGCCAGTCCGGATGTTTTATATCTCTGATGAATCCGGCCTCCAATAGTTTGGCTAGCTCCTCTCCCATGGCCTGTCTCTTGGGTTCGGAGAAACGCCGAAGAGCCTGTTTGACTGGTTGAATCCTTTTAGGATGTTTAGGCTGTGCTTTCGCCACGGCGTGGGATTCCTGGCATGTCTGAAGGGTGCCAGGCAAAAATGTCCCAATTTTCGCGTAGGAATTCTCTTAGTGCGGCGTCTACATCAGGATTTAATTGTGCCTCGATGGAGGCCGTTTTTGTAGGGCCCGTTGGATGGACTTGGAATTTGACTATTTCGTCTGCTGGTTTGAAGGAAGTGGATTTGGATCTCTTATCGAGTATCACATCGTCCCTATTCACCGTGGAGCACAGTGCAGTGAGTTCCTCGGCCGCTAGGGCTTCGGATAGTGCCTCAAGGGCCAGTGCGGCTGTCTTATTTCGGCGCGGAGTGCTATGTCCGGGTCACTAGCAAGAGTGATGATTCCGTTGGGCCCGGACATTTTGGAGCTTCATGTACCCATAATGGGGTGTAGCTTGGAAAATTGTGAATGCCTCTCGCCCTAATAGAGCGTGGTATCCGCTGCTGAACGGGGCCACTTGGAACGTGACCTCCTCGGACCTGTAATTATCCGGGCGTGCGAACACCACATCTAGTGTGATTTTTCCCAGACAGCGTGCTTCCCGGCTAGGGATTATTCCTCTAAAGGTTTTGCTGCTTCGCTCAATGCGGCTCCAGTCTATCTCCATTTTTCGGAGGGTTTCCTCGTAAATGAGGTTCAATCCGCTGACACCGTCCATGAGTACCTTGGTAAGGCGAAGCCGCCCACTATCGGATCGAGGACCAATGCGGCCGGTGCTCGGGCTGTTCGAATTTAGGTTAAATCACGGCATTAAAGGTAATAGCCGTGGTTACCCATGGGTTTATTGTTGCTACTTGGTAGACTTCGGCAAGGCTACGGAGTGTTCGTTTCCGCATATTATTTGATGCGAAAGTCTCGAAGACTGTTAATACCGTACTAGTATCCCTGGGTTGGTGCTCTAGAGCTAGAAGCTCTTTGCCACTTTTGGCCACCTGTCGTAGTATCCAACATGCTCTAAGGCTATGAGTTGGAGTGGCGCCCTCTGTACTATGAATTTTAGAGGGTCCATTGAGCCATCCCTCCAGTACGGTTCCATGCCCTATAGAGGGTTTTTGCTTTTTGGTATTTAACCCAGTGCTGGCGATGATGCACCCTTTTATTTCGGATCGGGTTGTAGTCAAGGCGGATTGTCCCAAAATATTGCTTCGGTTTTCAGCGCTTTCCATCGCACAAGATTTCGCATTATGGATGCCAAGTCGGTAAAACGCGTGTGATGTCACGACGAATTATAGCGTTTAGGATCCCGTTGTCTCGTGCAATTGTTGCGTAATAATGAGATTGCGTCCTCCTCGCGCGCCATTTATCCTGTCCATAACCGTATGAATCGCCCGATAATGGTGTATCGCTTCATGCGGGCTCTTGCCGAATTTGAGATAGGTCGCTTATGTTTGGGTGGGTGGGTGGAATTAAATCCGGAACCGCGCCCAATCCGAGACTTAAGGGCCAAGGAGCTTCCAAAATTGGAAGCTTGGATTCTTGGATTTTGTCCAATGAATCTAGCCCGCTGCCTGACTTTAGGTTCAGGGCTTGAGTGACGTCCTCTCCTCCGCGGGAATCCGGCATGCAGGGATTGGGAATCCGGACGTAGCTAGTCCTTAAGATAGAAGAAGGGTCGTCGTATTGTTCCTCCACCACAGCAACGTGGTGGGTAACCCGGGAGAGTTAATCTCTCTCGGATCGGGTTTAGGCCCAATCTGATCATAGTCTGAAGCGACTCCCGTGGCGGCGATGCGATCCAAGAGCTCGTTTAAGGAAGAGAGATCCATCGATCTAACCGCCGGGCGAGCTCCGAGTTAACGTGAAGATTGCTTTCGATGACCCGAGAAGTCATCGCCGGCAATGCGGCCGAACAGCGATCATAAGAAAACCGCCTAGCCGTAGAGTTTGGCCGACAAACCAAAGCTTCTTTAGCAACAAGGTTGCGTCTTTAAAGATGGGATGAGGCATCCTTCCCGACGGCGCATTTACACGTAGGGACTCTCAATGAAAGCACCAATGTCGGTGTCAAAACCGGCGGATCTCGGTAGGGGTCCCGAATCGTGCGTCAAAGGCCGATGGTAACAGGAAGCAAGGGACACAGATGTTTTTACCTGTGTTCGGGCCCTCTCGATGGAGGTAAAACCCTACTCCTGCTTGATTAATATTGATGATATGGGTAGTACAAGAGTAGATCTACCACGAGATCAGAGAGGCTAAACCCTAGAAGCTAGCCTATTGTATGATTGTTCTTCGTCCTACGGACTAAAACCCTCCGGTTTATATAGACATCGAATAGGGTTAGGGTTACACAGAGTTGGTTACAATGGTAGGAGATCTACATATCCATATCGCCAAGCTTGCCTTCCACGCCAAGGAAAGTCCCATCCGGACACGGGACGAAGTCTTCAATCTTGTATCTTCATAGTCCAGAGTCCGCCAAAGGTCATAGTCCGCTATCCGGACACCCCTAATCCAAGACTCCCTCAGCGCCATTAATGGAGAGGAAGGCGAGGCGGCCATGGAAGTCAAAGGCTCGCTTCCATGAGCTGCAAGGCGTAAAGCTTGCACGCTTCCCGGTGAGCCTACGCATTGGAGGACAGCTTGCACGCCTCTCGGTCTGCCTGCACACCGGACTGCGCTTACACGCCTCCCGTTCAGTCAAGGTGAAGCAGCTGTCCGCACGGCACCTCCTACAGCCATTAAAACCAAGACACATGGCGTCACGTGAATGGTTAACAGAACGCACCCGTTTTGAATTATGCAAACGTTTGAGATATTGAGTGGTAGCTATTTTTTCAAAATGCCTTTGTTGGTTGTCATTATTCGAGTGCGCCTTCTCTCAAAATGGACACGAAAAATACCACATCATGTCGGGTGCCATTCCATGATAGCATGCCAAGTTTCTTGAATTTCAGACGAGTTTTGGATTTACTAGAATTTAAAAACCAGGCATCTCAATGTTTTGTCGGCAATCAACAGTGCCCTGGTGTTTGAAATTCATTCCCATTTATTACATGGGACCTAAGCATGCACCCAAGGACACATATTTGATTTTTCAACCAATTTATATGCACTGGAGCATGTGCATGTAGTTCAAATTTGAATTATGCACATAAGTGCATTGAAAACTCAGTTAATGCATAAAAATCTCCAAAAGAACCCCAAAAATCACAAAAATTGACACAACACTCCTCTTGTTCTATGTTGACACGAGAAAAAAATTGGAAGCAATAAGAGGCAGTGAATATCGTTTCGTCCCCAAAGGTGGGACGTTCCCTACCGAAACCATGATGCTTGTTGTGAGAAGCTCTGGTTTGTGAGAAGCATATGCCCAAACCTGCCCCAAACGGGACAATTTTTTTTCCATGGCATTTTGATATCGCTCCATGAAAGCATGCCAAGTTTCATGAATTTCAGACGAGTTTTGGATTTACTAGAATTTAGAAACGAGGCATCTCAATGTTTTGTCGGCAATCAACGGTGCCTCGGTGTTTGAAATTCATTCCCATTTCTTGCATGGTACCTAAGCATGCACCCAAGGACACAAATTTGATTTTTCAACTAATTTATATGCACTGGAGCATGTGCATGTAGTTCAAATTTGAATTATGCACATAAGTGCATTGAAAACTCAGTTAATGCATAAAAATCTCCAAATGAACCCCGAAAAATCCCAAAAATTGACACAACACTCCTGTTGTTCTATTTTGACACGAGAAATTTTTTGAAAGCAATAAGAGGCAATGGATATTGTTTCGTCCCCAAAGGTGGGATGTTCCCTACCGAAACCATCATGCTTGTTGTGAGAAGCTCTGGTTTGTGAGAAGCATATACCCGAACCTGCCCCAAATGGGACGAATTTTTTAACATGGCATGTTGATGCTGCTCCATGATAGCATGCCAAGTTTCATGAAATTTCATGCACCGTTGCCAAAGTTCGTCGTGCCGAGACACCACGTGATGATCGGGTGTGATAAGCTCTACGTCCATCTACAACGGGTGCAAGCCAGTTTTGCACACGCAGAATACTCAGGTTATACTTGACGAGCCTAGCATATGCAGATATGGCCTCGGAACACGGAGACCGAAAGGTCGAGCGTGAATCATATAGTAGATATGATCAACATAAGATGTTCACCATTGAAAACTACTCCATCTCACGTGATGATCGGTTATGGTTTAGTTGATTTGGATCACGTGATCACTTAGATGACTAGAGAGATGTCTGCCTAAGTGGGAGTTCTTAAGTAATATGATTAAATTGAACTTAAATTTATCATGAACTTAGTACTGATAGTATCTTGCTTGTCTATGTCTCTGCTTGTAGATAGATGGCTCGTCGTTGTTCCGTTGAATTTTAATGCGTTCCTTGAGAAAGCAAAGTTGAAAGATGATGGTAGCAATTACACGGATCGGGTCCAGAATCTTCGAGGATTATCCTCATTGCTGCATAGAAGAGTTACGTCTGGATGCACCGCTAGGTGCCAGCCTTCGCCGATGTAACCGACGGCGTTAAGAACGTCTGGCAGAGCAAAGTCGATGACTACTCTATAGTTCAAGTGCCATGCTTTACGGCTTAGAACCGGTCTTCAACGACGTTTTGAAAGTCGTGGAGCATATGAGATGTTCCAAGAGTTGAAGTTGATATTTCAATGTAATGCCCGGATTGAGAGATATGAAGTCTCCAATAAGTTCTATAGCTGCAAAATGGAGGAGAATGGGTCCGCTGCTGAGCACATACTCGTAATGTCCGGGTATTACAATCACTTGACTCAACCGGGAGTTGATCTTCCGGATGATTGTGTCATTGATGTAATTCTTCAATCAACGCCACCAAGCTACAAAGGCTTCGTGGATGAACTATAATATGCAAGGGTTAGTAAAGACTATGCCTGAGCTCTTCGCAATGCTGAAGGCTGCGGAGGTAGAAATCAAGAAGGAGCATCAAGTGTTGATGGTCAATAAGACCACTAGTTTGAAGAAGAAAGGCAAAGGGAAGAAGAAGGGGAACTTCAAGAAGAACAGCAAACAAGTTGCTGCTCAAGGGAAGAAACCCAAGTCTGGACCTAAACCTGAAACTGAGTGCTTCTCGCAAGCGACTGGTCATGGAAGCGGAACTGCCCCAAGTATTTGGCGGATAAGAAGGATGGCAAGGTGAACAAAGGTATATGTGATATACATGTTATTGATGTGTACCTTACTAGAGCTCGCAGAGCACCTGGTATTTGATAATCTTGGTTCTGTTGCTAATATTTGCAACTCAAAGCAGGGGACTACAGATTAGCGAACACCGGCAAAGGGACGAGGAGGTGACGATGCGCGTGGAAATGGTTCCAAAGTCGATGTGATCGCGGTCGCACGCTACCTCTACATCTACCTTCGGGATTAGTTTTAGACCTAAATAATTGTTATTTGGTGCCGCGTTAAGCATGAACATTATATCTGGATCTTGTTTGATGCGAGACGGTTATTCATTTAAATCAGAGAATAAAGGTTGTTTTATTTATATGAATAATATCTTTTATGGTCATGCACCCTTGAAGAGTGGTCTATTTTAATGAATCTCGATAGTAGTGATACACATATTCATAATGTTGAAACCAAAAGATGCAGAGTTGATAATGATAGTGCGACTTATTTGTGGCATTGCCGTTTAGGTCATCTCGGTATAAAGCGCATGAAGAAACTCCATACTGATGGACTTTTGGAGTCACTTGATTATGAATCACTTGGCACTTATGTAACCGTGCCTCATGGGCAAGATGACTAAAACCCGCTTCTCCGGTACTATGGAGAGAGCAACAGATTTGTTGGAAATCATACATACAGATGTATGTGGTCCAATGAATGTTGAGGCTCGTGGCGGATATCGTTATTTTCTCACCTTCACAGATGATTTAAGCAGATATGGGTATATCTTCTTAATGAAACATAAGTCTGAGACATTTGAAAAGTTCAAAGAATTTCAGAGTGAAGTTGAAAATCATCGTAATAAGAAAATAAAGTTTCTACGATCTGATCGTGGAGGCGAATATTTGAGTTACGAGTTTGGTCTACATTTGAAACAATGCGGAATAGTTTCGCAACTCACGCCACCCGAACACCACAGCGCAATGGTGTGTCCGAACGTCAGAATCGCACTTTACTAGATATGGTGCGATCTATGATGTCTCTTACAGATTTACCGCTATCGCTTTTGGGGTTATGCTCTTGAGACGGCCGCATTCACGCTGAATAGAACACCGTCAAAATCCGTTGAGACGACACCTTATGAATCTGTGGTTTAGCAAGAAACCAAAGTTGTCGCTTTCTTAAAGTTTGGGGATGCGATGCTTATGTGAAAAAGCTTCAACCTGATAAGCTCGAACCTAAATCGGAGAAATGTATCTTCATAGGATACCCAAAGGAGACAGTTGGGTACACCTTCTATCACAGATCCGAAGGCAAGACATTTGTTGCTAAGAATGGATCCTTTCTAGAGAAGGAGTTTCTCTCGAAAGAAGTGAGTGGGAGGAAAGTAGAACTTGATGAGGTAATCGTACCTTCTCCCTTATTTGAAAGTAGTTTATCACGTAAACCAGTTTCGCGATATCTACACCAAATAGTGAGGAAGTTGATGATGTTGATCATGAAACTTCAGATCAAGTTACTACGTAACCTCGTTGATCAACCAGAATAAAATCCGCACTGTGAGTGGTACGGCAATCCTGTTTCGGAAGTCATGATACTAGATCATGATGAACCTACGAACTATGAAGAAGCGATGGTGAGCCCAGATTCCGCAAAATGGCTTGAGGCCATGAAATCTGAGATGGGATCCATGTATGAAAACAAAGTGTGGACTTTGGTTGACTTGCCCGAGGGTCGGCAAGCAATAGAAAACAAGTGGATCTTCAAGAAGAAGACCGACGACGGTAATATTGTCATGTCTACAAAGCTCGACTTGTCGCAAAGGGGTTTCGACAAGTTCAAGGGATTGACTACGATGAGACCTTCTCACCCGTGGCGATGCTTAAGTCTGTCCGAATCATGTTAGCAATTGCCGCATTTTATGATTATGAAATTTGGCAAATGGATGTAAAGACCGCATTCCTGAATGGGTTTCGAAGAAGAGTTGTATATGATGCAACCAGAAGGTTTTATCGATCCAAAGGAGCTAACAAAGTGTGCAAGCTCCAGCGATCCATTTATGGACTGGTGCAAGCATCTCGGAGTTGGAATAAACGCTTTGATAGTGTGATCAAAGTATTTAGTTTATATGAGACTTTTGGAGAAGCCTCGATTTACAAGAAAGTGAGTGGGAGCTCAGAAGCATTTCTGATATTATATGTAGATGACATATTACCGATCGGAAATGATATAGAATTTCTGGATAGCATAAAGGGATACTTGAACAAGAGTTTTTCGATGAAAGACCTTGGTGAAGCTGCTTACATATTGGGCATCAAGATCTATAGAGATAGATCAAGACGCTTAATTGACTTTCACAAAGCACATACCTTGATAAAGTTTTGAAGAAGTTCAAAATGGATCGTGCAAAGAAAGGTTTTTACCAGACATAAGGTGTGAGATTGAGTCGGACTCAATGCCCGACCACGTAAGAAGATAGAGAGAAAATGAAAGATGTTCCCTATGCTTCAGCCATAGGCTCTATCATGTATGCAATGCTATGTACCGGACTGACGTATGCTTAGCTGTAAGCTTGGCAGAAGGTACCAAAGTAATCCAGAGTGGATCATCGACAGCGGTCAAGAACATCCTGAAATACCCGAAAAGGACTAAGGATATGTTTCTCAGATATGGAGGTGACAAAGAGCTAGTCGTAAATGGTTACGCCGATGTAAGCTTTGACACTGATCCGGACGATTCTAAATCGCAAACCGGATACGTGTTTTTGTTAAACGGTGGAGCTGTCGGTTGGTGCAGTTCTAAACAAAGCGTCGTGCGGGATCTACATGTGAAGCGGAGTACATAGCTGCTTCGAAGCAGCAAATGAAGGAGTCTGGATGAAAGAGTTCATTTCCGATCTAGGTGTTGTACCTAGTGCATCGGGACCAATGAAGATCTTCTCGTGACAATACTGGTGCAATTGCCTTGGCAAAGGAATCCAGATTTCACAAGAGGACCAAGCATATCAAGAGACGCTTCAATTCCATTCGGGACCAAGTCCAAGTGGGAGACATAGAGATTTGCAAAATACATACGGATCTGAACGTTGCGCACCCGCTGACTAAGCCTCTTCCACGAGCAAAACATGATCAGCACCAAGACTCCATGGGTGTTAGAATCATTGCTTTGAGTGAACTAGATTATTGACTCTAGTGCAAGTGGGAGATCAAGGAAATATGCCCTAGAGGCAATAATAAAGTTATTATTTATTTCCTTATATCATGATAAATGTTTATTATTCATGCTAGAATTGTATTAACCGGAAACATAATACATGTGTGAATACATAGACAAACAGAGTGTCACTAGTATGCCTCTACTTGACTAGCTCGTTAATCAAAGATGGTTATGTTTCCTAACCATAGACATGAGTTGTCATTTGATTAACGGGATCACATCATTAGGAGAATGATCTGATTGACATGACCCATTCCGTTAGCCTAGCACTTGATCGCTTAGTATGTTGCTATTGCTTTCTTCATGACTTATACATGTTCCTGTAACTATGAGATTATGCAACTCCGCTTACCGGAGGAACACTTTGGGTACTACCAAACGTCACAACGTAATCGGGTGATCATAAAGGAGTACTACAGTGTCTCCAAAGGTACTTGTTGGGTTGGCGTATTTCGAGATTAGGTTTTGTCACTCCGATTGTCGGAGAGGTATCTCTGAGCCTTCTCGGTAATACACATCACATAAGCCTTGCAAGCATTACAACTAATGAGTTAGTTGTGAGATGATGTATTACGGAACGAGTAAAGAGACTTGCCAAGAACGAGATTGAACTAGGTATTGGATACCGACGATCGAATCTCGGGTAAGTAACATACCGATGACAAAGGGAACAACGTATGTTGTTATGCGGTTCGACCGATAAAGATCTTCAGAGAAAATGTAGGAACCAATATGGGCATCCAGGTCCCGCTATTGGTTATTGACCGGAGATGTGTCTCGGTCATGTCTACATTGTTCTCGAACCGTAGGGTCCGTGACGCTTAAGGTTTCGATGACGGTTATATTATGAGTTTGTGTATTTTGATGTACCAAGGTTGTTCGAGTCCCGGATATGATCACGGACATGACGAGGAGTCTCGAAATGGTCGAGACATAAAGATTAATATATTGGACGGATATATTTGGACACCGGAAAGGTTCCGGAGAAGTTTGGAGCTCCGGAGGTTACCGGAACCCCGGAGGTATATGGGCCTTATTGGGCCCATGTAGGAGGAAGGAGAAGGAACAAGGGGGGCGCCCCCAAGCCCAATCCGACTGGGGAGGGGGCCGCCCCCTTTCCTTTCTCCTTCCCCTCTTCCTATTCCTACTACTAGTACTACTTCCTAATACTAGTACTCCTTCCTTCCCCTCCAAATAAGATAAGGAAGAGAGGGAAACCTACTTGGAGTAGGTTTCCTCCCTATGGTGCGCCCCCTTGTGGCCGGCCACCTCCTCCCTCCCTCCTTTATATACGGGGGTGGGGGGGCACCCTAGGACACACAAGTTGATCCTTGAGATCGTTCCTTAGCCGTGTGCGGTGCCCCCCTCCACCATATTCCACCTCGGTGCTTAGGCGAAGCCCTGCGTCGGTGAAACATCAAGATCGTCACCACGCCGTCGTGCTGACGGAACTCCCTCTCCCCGGAGCTTTGCTGGATCGGAGCCCGAGGAGCGTCATCGAGCGGAACGTGTGACAAGAACTGGAGGCGCCGGAGTAACGGGCGCTGGGATCGGCTGGATCGCGAGGAGAACGTGACGACTACTTCCTCTACGCCATCATCGACTCGGAGGTGCCGGAGTAACGGCACGGGATCGGCCGATCGCGAGGAGAACGTCGACTACTTCCTCTACGTCATTATCGACTCGGAGGTGCCGGAGTAACGGCACTGGGATCGGCAGGATCGCGAGGAGAACGTCGACTACTTCCTCTACGCCAGATCGCTTCCGCTTTGGTCTACGAGGGTACGTAGACAAAACTCTCCCCTCTCGTTGCTATGCCATCACCATGGTCCTGTGTGTGCGTAGGAAAATTTTGAAATTACTACGTTCCCCAACACTTAGTGCATTGGAGCATGTGCTTGTAGTTCAAATTTGAATTATGCACATAAAATTCCTAGAAAACCCAGTTAATGCATAAAAATGTCCAAACGAACCACGAAAAATCACAAAAATTGACACAACACTCCTGTTGTTCTATGTTGACACTAGAAACTTTTTGAAAACAATAAGAGGCGACGGATATCATCCCGTCACCAAAGGTGGTACGTTCCCTATCGAAACCATCATTCTTGTTTCGAGAAGCTTTGGTTTGTGAGAAGCTTATACCCGAACCTACCCCAAAAGGGACAAAATTTTCACCACAGCATGTTGATGCCGCTCCATGATAGCATGCCAAGTTTCATGAATTTCAGACGAGTTTTGGATTTCCTAGAATTTAAAAACTAGGCATCTCAACATTTTGCCGACAATCAACAGTGCCATGGTGTTTGAATTTCATTCCCATCTCTTGCATGGGACCTAGAAATTCACCCAAGGACACACATGTGATTTTTCAACCAACTTTGGTGCATTAATTGGAGCATGTGCTTGTAGTTCAAATTTGAATTATGTATATGAAATGCCTAGAAACCCCAATTAATGTATAAAAAAGGCCAAAACAAACCCGGGGAAAATTCTAAGATTGAACACAACAATCCTGTTGTTCTATGTTGACACTAGAAAATTTTTGAAAGCAAAAAGAGGCAACATATATCGTCTCGTCCCCAAAGGTGGTACATTCCCTATCGAAACCATTATGCTTGTTGTGAGAAGCTCTGATTTGTGAGAAGCTTATACCCAAACCTGCCCCAAATGGGACAAAATTTTCATCACGGCATGTTGATGTCGCTCCATGATAGCATGCCAAGTTTCATGAATTTCAAACGAGTTTTGGATTTACTAGAATTTAAAAACCAGGCATCTCAACGCTTTTCTTAAGAATCAATCAAAGGCTCTGGTGTTTGAAATTCATTCCCATCTCTTGCATGGGACCTAGAAATTCACCCAAGGACACACATGTGATTTTTTCAACCAACTTTGGTGCATTGGAGCATGTGCTTGTAGTTCAAAATTGAATTATGCACATAAGATGCCTAGAAAACCCAGTTAATGTACAAAAAAGGACAAACGAACCCCGAAAAATTCCAAGAATTAACACAACACTCCTGTTGTTCTATGTTGACACTAGAAAAAAATTTAAAGCAATAAGAGGCAACGATATCGTATCGTCCCCAAAGGTGGTACGTTCCCTATCGAAACCATCATGCTTGTTGTGAGAAGCTTTGGTTTGTGAGAAGCTTATACCCAAATTTGCCCCAAATGGGACAAAATTTTCACCACGGCATGTTGATGCCGCTCCATGATAGCATGCCAAGTTTCATGAATTTCAGACGAGTTTTGGATTTACTATAATTTAAAAATCAGGTATCTCAACGTTTTGCCGGCAATCAATAATGCCCTGGTGTATGAAATTCATTCCCATCTCTTGCATGGGACCTAGAAATTCACCCAAGGACACACATGTGATTTTTCAACCAACTTTAGTGCATTGGAGCATGTGCTTGTAGTTCAAATTTGAATTATGCACATAAAATGCCTAGAAAACCCAGTTAATGTATAAAAAGGCCAAACGAACCCCGAAAAATTCATTCCCATTTCTTCCATGGGACCTAAGCATGCACTGAAGGACACAGATTTGATTTTTCAACCAATTTGTATGCACCGGAACATGTGCATGTAGTCTAATTTTGAATTGTGCACCTGAAATGGCTAGAAAACTAGCTTAATGTATGAAATGTCCAAACGAACCCTGAATAATTCCAATTCTTTTACGACACACATACAGTTGCATGTTCACTGCAGATAAAAGGTCTAGCAATTCAAACACTATCCATTGCCGCTGTGACCCCATTTTGTAATTCAAATCAAGTAGATCCCACACAGTTTATTCTCACCAACCGTGTGAGATGTAGTACAAAATATCTTGGAGCACCGTCGGTGTATAGACGCCTATGGCTTAGCGAGAAGGTGCATTGGCTACAGTCCACAGCCGGTGTATCAAGCACACTAGCTCGCTCCCCCAAAACTCCCGCCTTTGCATCCCTCTCTGCTTCAGTCCCTTGATTCAAATTTTCAGTAGCCCCCGCATTTTACTCCCGCCTCTGCATCCCTCGCTATCTCAAAAATATCTGCTCGCCCTTGATCCAAATTTTCAGTAGCCCCGCCTTGTTACTCCCGCCTAGTAAAATTTTCAGTTCCCGCAGTATTTCCTCAAACACAACCTCCGCTCACACAGACACACACAACCCTCGAAACCATTGGTAGGTCGCCGCCATCACCAGCGCCTCCATCCTCAACCTCTTCCTGTGTGCCGGAAAGCTCGAGTAGCCAATAGCCAAAAAGAGGTTTATCGCGGCCTTTTCGCCCGACACCGGCGAGGTGGCCGCCGAGGTGTCCCTGTCGTCCTCCGGGGGCCCGATCCGCCCGCTGCTGCGCCCCTACGCCAGTTCGAGGACTTCCCCGTCCTCCCCCAGACCCGGCAGCCGACGAAGTCCTACCTCGGGGTCCGGCAACGGCGATGGGTGCTACCTCTTGAGCACTGCGTTAGTTTCCCTTGAAGAGGAAAGGGTGATGCAAACTAGCGTAAGTATTTCCCTCAGTTTTTGAGAACCAAGGTATCAATCCAGTAGGAGGCTACGCGCGAGTCCCTCGCACCTACACAAAAAAAATCCTCGCAACCAACACGATAAGGGGTTGCCAATCCCTACACGGCCACTTACGAGAGTGAGATCTGATAGATATGATAGAATAATATTTTTGGTATTTTTGTGATAAAGATGCAAAGTAAAATAAAAGCAAAATAAAAAGCAAAGTAAATAACTAAGTATTGGAAGATTAATATGATGAAGATAGACCCGGGGGCCATAGGTTTCACTAGTGGCTTCTCTCGAGAGCATAAGTATTTTACGGTGGGTGAACAAATTACTGTTGAGCAATTGACAGAATTGAGCATAGTTATGAGAATATGTAGGTATGATCATGTATATAGGCATCACATCCGAGACAAGTAGACCGACTCCTGCCTGCATCTACTACTATTGCTCCACTCATCGACCGCTATCCAGCATGCATCTAGAGTATTAAGTTCATAAAAACAGAGTAACGCCTTAAGCAAGATGACATGATTGTTGGAAATATGCCCTAGAGGCAATAATAAAAGGATTATTATTATATTTCCTTGTTCATAAAAATTGTCTTTTATTCATGCTATAGTTGTATTATCCGGAAATCGTAATATACGTGTGAATACATAGACTACAACATGTCCCTAGTGAGCCTCTAGTTGACTAGCTCGTTGATCAATAGATAGTCATGGTTTCCTGACTATGGACATTGGATGTCATTGATAACGGGATCACATCATTAGGAGAATGATGTGATGGACAAGACCCAGTCCTAAGCATAGCACAAGATCGTGTAGTTCGTTTGCTAAAGCTTTTCCAGTGTCAAGTATCCTTTCCTTAGACCATGAGATCGTGTAACTCCCGGATACCGTAGGAGTGCTTTGGGTGTACCAAACGTCACAACGTAATCGGGTGACTATAAAGGTATACTACGGGTATCTCCGAAAGTGTCTGGGTTGACACGGATCGAGACTGGATTTGTCACTCCGTATGACGGAGAGGTATCTCTCGCCCACTCGGTAATGCATCATCATAATGAGCTCAAAGTGACCAAGTGTCTGGTCACGGGATCATGCATTACGATACGAGTAAAGTTACTTGCCGTTAACGAGATTGGACGAGGTATTGGGATACCGACGATCGAATCTCGAGCAAGTAAAATACTGATTGACAAAGGGAATTGTATACGGGGTTGCTTGAATCCTCGACATCGTGGTTCATCCGATGAGATCATCGAGGAGCATGTGGGAGCTAACATGGGTATCCAGATCCCGCTGTTGGTTATTGACTGGAGAGCCGTCTCGGTCATGTCTACGTGTCTCCCGAACCCGTAGGGTCTACACACTTAAGGTTCGGTGATGCTAGGGTTGTAGAGATATGAGTATGCAGCAAACCGAAAGTTGTTCGGAGTCCCGGATGAGATCCCCGACGTCACAAGGAGTTCCGGAATGGTCCGGAGGTAAAGAATTATATATAGGAAGTGCAGTTTCGGCCACCGGGAGAGTTCCGGGGGTCACCTGATGTGTACCGACCACTGGAAGGGTCCCGGGGGTTCACCGGGTGGGGCCACCTATCCCGGAGGGCCCAGTGGGCTGAAGTGGGGAGGGGACCAGCCCCTGGTGGGCTGGTGCGCCTGCCCCCGCGCCTAGGGTTGGAAACCCTAGGGTAGGGGGCGCCTCCACTTGCCTTGGGGGGCACTCCACCCCCATGGCCGCCGCCCTCCTTGGGAGATCCCATCTCCAGGGCCGGTGCCCCCCCCCCCAGGGGGCCTATATAGAGGGGGGGAGGGAGGGCAGCTGCACCCTGAAGTCTTGGCGCCTCCCTCTCCCCTGCTACACCTCTCCCTCTCGCAGAAGCTCGGCGAAGCTCTTCCGGAACCCTGCTGCATCCACCACCACGCCGTCGTGCTAATGGATCTTCATCAACCTCTCCTTCCCCCTTGCTGTATCAAGAAGGAGGAGACGTCACGCTGACCGTACGTGTGTTGAACGCGGAGGTGTTGTCCGTTTGGCACTTGGTCATCGGTGATTATCACGACGAGTACGACTCCCTCAACCCCTGCTCGCTGAACGCCTTCCGCCAGGATCTACAAAGGTATGTAGATGCACTCCTATCACTCGTTGCTAGATGAACTCATAGATGGATCTTGGTGAAACCGTAGTAATAAATTATTTTCTGCAACGTTCCCCAACAGTGGCATCATGAGCTAGGTCTATGCGTAGTTCTCTTTGCACGAGTAGAGCACAATTTGTTGTGGGCGTAGATGTTGTCAACTTTCTTGCTGCTACTAGTCTTATTTTGCTTCAGAGGTATTGTGGGATGTAGCGGCCCGGACCGACCTTACACGTACGCTTACGTGAGACAGGTTCCACCGACTGACATGCACTAGTTGCATAAGGTGGCTAGCGGGTGTCTGCCTCTCCCACTTTAGTTGGAGCAGATTCGATGAAAAGGGTCCTTATGAAGGGTAAATAGAAGTTGACAAATCACGTTGTGGCTTTTTCATAGGTAAGAAAACGTTCTTGCTAGAACCCTATTGCAGCCACGTAAAAGATGCAACAACAATTAGAGGACGTCTAACTTGTTTTTGCAGCAATTGCCTTGTGATGTGATATGGCCAAAAGTTGTGATGAATGACGAATGATATATTGTGATGTATGATATCATGTTCTTGTAATAGGAATCACGACTTGCATGTCGGTGAGTATGACAACCGGCAGGAGCCATAGGAGTTGTCTTAATTATTGTATGACCTGCGTGTCAATGATTTAACGCCATGTAATTACTTTACTTTATTGCTAAACCGTTAGCTATAGTAGTAGAAGTAATAGTTGGCGAAACAACTTCATGGAGACACGATGATGGAGATCATGGTGTCATGCCGGTGACAAGATGATCATGGAGCCCCAAGATGGAGATCAAAGGAGCTATATGATATTGGCCATATCATGTCACTATTATTTGATTGCATGAGATGTTTATCATGTTTTTGCTTCTTGTTTACTTAGAACGACGGTAGTAAATAAGATGATCCCTCATGATAATTTCAAGAAAGTGTTCCCCCTAACTGTGCGCCGTTGCTAAAGTTCGTCGTTTCGAAGCACCACGTGATGATCGGGTGCGATAGATTCCTACGTTCACATACAACGGGTGTAAGACAGTTTTACACATGCAAAACACTTAGGTTAACTTGACGAGCCTAGCATGTACATACATGGCCTCAGAACACAGAGACCGAAAGGTCGAACATGAGTCATATGGAAGATACGATCAACATGGAGATGTTCACCGATGATGACTAGTCCGTCTCACGTGATGATCGGACACGGCCTAGTCGACTCGGATCATGTAACACTTAGATGACTAGAGGGATGTCAAATCTGAGTGGGAGTTCATTAAATAATTTGATTAGATGAACTTAATTATCATGAACTTAGTCTAAAATCTTTGCAAAAATGTCTTGTAGATCAAATGGCCAACTCTCATGTCAACATGAACTTCAACGCTCCTAGAGAAAACCAAGTCGAAAGATGATGGCAGCATCTATTCGGATCGGGTCCGAACACGAGGATCATCCTCATAGCTGCCAAGAAAGCATATGTCCTAGAAGGACCGCTAGGTGAAGCACCCATCCTGCAGAACCAAGACGTTATGAACGCTTGGCAGTCACGCGTCGATGATTACTCCCTCGCTCAAGGCGCATGCTTTACAGCTTAGAACTGGGGCTCCAAAAGCGTTTTGAGCAACACGGAGCATATGAGATGTTCGAGAAGCTGAAAATGGTTTTCCAAGCTCACGCCCGGGTCGAGAGATATGAAGTCTCCGACAAGTTCTATAGTTGTAAGATGGAGGAAAATAGTTCGCTGCTGAGCACATACTCGTAATGTCTAGGTTGCACAACCGCCGTCCCAATTGAGTATTAACCTCCTGACGAGGCGGTCATTGACAGAATCCTTCAACGCTCCCACCGAGCTACAAGAGCTTTGTGATGAACTACAATATGTGGGATGGTGAAAACTATTCCTGAAGTATTTTCAATGCTCAAGTCAGCAGAGGTAGAAATCAAAAGGAACATCAAGTGTTGATGGTCAATAAAACCACCAAGTTCAAGAAGGGCAAGGGTAAGAAGAACTTCAAGAAGGACGGCAAAGATGTTGCCGCCAGTAAGCCCGCTGCCGGAAGAAGTCAAAGAATGGACCCAAGCCCGAGACTGAGTGCTTTTATTGCAAAGGGAAGGGTCACCGAAGCGGAACTGCCCCAAATACTTAGCGTAACAAGAAGGCCGGCAACACTAAAGGTATATGTGATATACATGTAATTGATGTGTACCTTACCAGTGCTCGTAGTAGCTCACCGGTATTTGATACCGTGTCGTTGCTCATATTTGTAACTCAAAGCGTGAGCTGCGGAATAAACGGAGATCGGGCGAAGGACGAGGTGACGATGCGCCCGGGAATGGTTCCAAGGTCGATGTGATCGCCGTCGGCACGCTACCTCTACATTTACCTACGGGATTAGTTTTAAACCTCAACAATTGTTATTTAGTGCCAAGTTTGAGCATGAACATTGTATCAGGATCTTGTTTAATACGAGATGGCTACTCATTTAAATTTGAGAATAATGGTTGTTCTATTTATATGAGAGATATGTTTTATGGTCATGCTCCGATGGTCAATGGTTTATTCTTAATGAATCTCGAACGTGATGTTACACATATTCATAGTGTGAATACCAAAAGATGTAAAGTGGATAACGATAGTCCCACATACTTGTGGCAATCGCCGCCTTGGTCATATTGGTGTCAAGCGCATGAAGAAGCTCCATGCCGATGGACTTTAGAGTCTCTCGATTATGAATCATTTGACACATGCAAACCATGCCTTATGGGCAAAATGACCAAGACTCCGTTCTCCGGAACAATGGAGCGAAAGCAACCAACTTATTGGAAATCATACATACCGATGTGTGCGGTCCAATGAGCGTTGAGGCTCATGGAGGATATCGTTATGTTCTCACTCTCACTGATGACTTGAGTAGATATGGTATGTCTACTTGATGAAACACAAGTCTGAGACCTTTGAAAAGTTCAAGGAATTTCAGAATGAGGTAGAGAATCAACGTGACCGAAAAATAAAGTTCTTACGATCAGATCGTGGAGGAGAATATTTAAGTCACGAATTTGGTACACACTTAAGGAAATGTGGAATCGTTTCACAACTCACGCCTGGAACACCTCAAATAAACGGGTGTGTCCGAACGTCAGAATCGCACTCTATTGGATATGGTGCGATCTATGATGTCTCTTACCGATCTACCGCTATCATTTTGGGGATACGCCTAGAGACAGCTACATTCACTTTAAATAGGGCACCGTCTAAATCCGTTGAGACGACACCGTATGAATTATGGTTTGGGAAGAAACCTAAGCTGTCGCTTTCTAAAAGTTTGGGGATGTGATGCTTATGTCAAGAAACTTCAACCTGAAAAGCTCGAACCCAAGTCGGAAAAATGCGTCTTCATAGGATACCCTAATGAAACCATTGGGTATACCTTCTACCTTAGATCCAAGGCAAGATCTTTGTTGCCAAGAACAGATCCTTTCGGAAAAGAGTTTCTCTCGAAGGAGTAAGTGGGAGGAAAGTAGAACTTCGAAGAAGTACTACCTCTAGAACCGGAAAGGAGTGCAGCTCAGCAAAATGTTCCTGTGGTGCCTACACCGACTGGAGAGGAAATTAATGATGATGATCAAGGTACTTCGGATCAAGTTGCTACTGAACTTCGTAGGTCCACAAGGACACGTTCCACACCAGAGTGGTATGGCAACCCTATCCTAGAAATCACGTTGTTAGACAACGGTGAACCTTCGAACTATGAAGAAGCGATGGCGGGCCCAGATTCCAACAAATGGCTTGAAGCCATGCAATCCGAGATAGGATCCATGTACGAAAACAAAGTATGGACTTTGACAGACTTGCCCGATGATCGCGAGCGATAGAAAACAAATGGATCTTTAAGAAGAAGACGGACGCGTATGGTAATGTTACCATCGATAAAGCTCGACTTGTCGCTAAAGGTTATCGGCAAGTTCAAGGGGTTGACTACGATGAGACTTTCTCTCCTATAGCTTAAGTCAAGTCCGTCCCGAATCATGTTAGCAATTGCCGCATACTATGATTATGAGATATGGCAAATGGACGTCAAAACGGCATTCCTTAACGGCTACCTTAAGGAAGAACTGTATATGATGCAGCCGGAAGGTTTTGTCGACCCTAAGAATGCTAACAAGGTATGCAAGCTTCAGCGATCCATTTATGGGCTGGTGCAAGCATCTTGGAGTTGGAACATTCGCTTTGATGAGATGATCAAAGCGTTTGGGTTTATGCAGACTTATGGAGAAACCTGCGTTTACAAGAAAGTGAGTGGGAGCTCTGTAGCATTTCTCATATTATATGTAGATGACATACTTTTGATGGGAAATGATATAGAACTTTTGGACAGCATTAAGGCCTACTTGAATAAGAGTTTTCAATGAAGGACCTTGGAGAAGCTGCTTATGTATTAGGCATCAAGATCTATAGAGATAGATCGAGACGCCTCATAGGTCTTTCACAAAGCACATACCTTGATAAGATATTGAAGAAGTTCAATATGGGTCAGTCCAAGAAAGGATTCTTGCCTGTATTGCAAGGTGTGAAGGCTCAATGTCCGACCACGACAGAAGATATAGAAGAGATGAGTGCCATCCCCTATGCCTCAGCCATAGGGTCTATTATGTATGCCATGTTGTGTACCAGACCTGATGTAAACCTTGCCGTAAGTTTGGTAGGAAGGTGCCAAAGTAATCCCGGCAAGGAACACTGGACAGCGGTCAAGAATATCCTGAAGTACACGAAAAGGACTAAGGACATGTTTCCGTTTATGGAGGTGACGAAGAGCTCGTCAGAAGGGTTACGTCGACGCTAGCTTCGACATGCATCCGATGACTCTAAGTCACAAACCGGATACATGTATATGTTGAATGGTGGAGCAAGATGGTGCAGCTGCAAGCGAGCGTCGTGGCGGGATCTACATGTGAAGCGGAGTACATGGCAGCCTCGGAGGCAGCGCATGAAGCAATTTGGGTGAAGGAGTTCATCACCGACCTAGGAGTCATACCCAATGCGTCGGGGCCGATCAAACTCTTCAGGACAACACTGGAGCTATTGCACTTGCCAAGGAGCCCAGGTTTCACAAGAAGACCAGGCACATCAAGTGTCGCTTCAACTCCATTTGTGAAAATGTTCAATATGGAGACATAGAAATTTGCAAAGTGCATACGGATCTGAATGTCGCAGATCCATTGACTAAACCTCTTCATGAAAGCAAAACATGATCAACACCGTAACGCTATGGGTGTTTGATTCATCACAATGTAACTAGATTATTGACTCTAGTGCAAGTGGGAGACTGTTGGAAATATGCCCTAGAGGCAATAATAAAAGGATTATTATTATATTTCCTTGTTCATGATAATTGTCTTTTATTCATGCTATAATTGTATTATCCGGAAATCGTAATACATGTGTGAATACAAAGACTACAACATGTCCCTAGTGAGCCTCTAGTTGACTAGCTCGTTGATCAATAGATAGTCATGGTTTCGACTATGGACATTGGATGTCATTGATAACGGGATCACATCATTAGGAGAATGATGTGATGGACAAGACCCAATCCTAAGCATAGCACAAGATCGTGTAGTTCGCTTGCTAGAGCTTTTCCAGGTCAAGTATCCTTTCCTTAGACCATGAGATCGTGTAACTCCGGATACCGTAGGGAGTGCTTTGGGTGTACCAAACGTCACAACGTAATCGGGTGACTATAAAGGTATACTACGGGTATCTCCAAAAGTGTCTGTTGGGTTGACACGGATCGAGATCAATTTGTCACTCCGTATGACGGAGGGGTATCTCTGAGCCCACTCGTAACGCATCATCATAATGAGCTCAAAGTGACCAAGTGTCTGGTCACGGGATCATGCATTACGATACGAGTAAAGTTACTTGCCGTTAACGAGATTGAACGAGGTATTGGGATACCGACGATCGAATCTCGAGCAAGTAAAATACCGATTGACAAAGGGAATTGTATACGGGGTTGCTTGAATCCTCGACATCGTGGTTCATCCGATGAGATCATCGAGGAGCATGTGGGATCCAACATGGGTATCCAGATCCCGCTGTTGGTTATTGACCGGAGAGTCGTCTCGGTCATGTCTACGTGTCTCCCGAACCCGTAGGGTCTACACACTTAAGGTTCGATGACGCTAGGGTTGTAGAGATATGAGTATGCAGCAAACCGAAAGTTGTTCGGAGTCCCGGATGAGATCCCGGACGTCACGAGGAGTTCTGGAATGGTCTGGAGGTAAAGAATTATATATAGGAAGTGCAGTTTTCGGCCATCGGGAGAGTTTCGGGGGTCACCAGTATTGTACCGGGACCACCGGAAGGGTCCCGGGAGTCCACCGGGTGGGGCCACCTATCCCGGAGGGCCCCGTGGGCTGAAGTGGGAGGGACCAGCCTGGTGGGCTGGTGCGCTCTTGGCCCCCTGTGCCTAGGGTTGGAAACCCTAGGGTGGGGCGCCTCCACTTGCCTCGGGCACTCCACCCCTGCCGCCGCCCCTTGGGAGATCCCATCTCCAGGCCGACGCCCTGTGGGGCCTATATAAAGGGGGAGGGAGGGCAGCCGCACTCAAGTCTTGGCGCCTCCCTCTCCCTGCTACACCTCTCCCTCTCACAAGCTCGGCGAAGCTCTGCTGAACCTGTCAGCATCCACCACCACGCCCGTCGTCTTTGAATCTTCATCAACCTCTCTTTCCCCCTTGCTGGATCAAGAAGGAGGAGACGTCACGCTGACCGTACGTGTGTTGAACGCGGAGGTGCTGTCCGTTCGGCACTTGGTCATCAGTGATTTGGATCACGACGAGTATGAATCCCTCAACCCCGTTCTCTTGAACGCTTCCGCTTGCGATCTACAAAGGTATGTAGATGCACTCCTATCACTCGTTGCTAGATGAACTCATAGATGGATCTTGATGAAACCGTAGGAAAATTTTTATTTTCTACAACGTTCCCCAACCATGATGTAGAGGGATAAATTCATGCAATATGATAAAAACCCCATCTTGTTATCCTCGATGGCAACAATACAATACGTGCCTTGCTGCCCCTACTGTCACTGGGAAGGACACCGCAAGATTGAACCCAAATCTAAGCACTTCTCCCATTGCAGGAAAGATCAATCTAGTAGGCCAAACCAAACTGATAATTCGAAGAGACTTGCAAAGATAATCAATCATACATAAAAGAATTCAGAGAAGATTCAAATATTGTTCATAGATAAACTTGATCATAAACCCACAATTCATCGGTCTCAACAAACACACCGCAAAAGAAGATTACATCGAATAGATCTCCACGAGGGAGGGGGAGAACATTGTATTGAGATCCAAAAAGAGAGAAGAAGCCATCTAGCTAATAACTATGGACCCGAAGGACTGAGGTAAACTACTCACACTTCATCGGAGGGGCTATGGTGATGATGTAGAACCCTCCGTGATCGATGCCCCCTCCGGCGAGCTCCGGAACAGGCCCCAAGATGGGATCTCGGGGGTACACAAGGTTGCGGCAGCGGAATTAGGGTTTTTTTGCTCCGTGTCTGATCATTTGGGGGTACGTAGGTATATATAGGAGGAAGGAGTACGTCGGTGGAGCAACAGGGGCTCACGAGGGTGGAGGGCGCGCCCCTACCTCGTGGCCTCCTCCTTTATTTCTTGACGAGGGTCCAAGTCTCCCGGATCTTGTTCGCTCAAAATCACGTTTCAAGGTTCCATTCCATTTGGACTCCGCTTGATATTTCTTTTCCGTGAAACTCAAATAGGCAAAAAACAGCACTCGGGCCGGGCCTCCGGTTAATAGGTTAGTCCCAAAAATAATATAAAAGTGAATAATAAAGCCCAATAATGTCCAAAAACAGTAGATAATATAGCATGGAGCAATAAAAAATTATAGATATGTTGGAGACGTATCAAGCATCCCCAAGCTTAATTCCTTCTCGTCCTCGAGTAGGTAAATGATAAAAACAGATTTTTTTGATGCGGAGTGCTACTTGGCATACTCAAACTTTTTCAATCTTCACGCATACTCAAATTTAATTCTTCTTAATTGTGGTATGAATATTCAGATCCGAAAGATTCAAGACAAAAGTTTAATATTGACATAAAAATAATAATACTTCAAGCATACTAACAAAGCAATTATGTCTTCTCAAAATATCATGGCCAAAGAAAGTTATCCCTACAAAATCATATAGTCTGGATATGCTCTATCTTCACCACACAAAGTATTTAAATCATGCACAACCCCGATGACAAGCCAAGCAATTGTTTCATACTTTTGACATTCTCAAACTTTTTCAATCTTCACGCAATACATGAGCGTGAGCCATGGACATTGCACTATATGTGGAATAGAATGGTGGTTGTGGAGAAGACAAAAACGGAGAAGATAGTCTCACATCAACTAGGCGTATCAACGGGCTATGGAGATGCCCATCAATAGATATCAATGTGAGTGAGTAGGGATTGCCATGCAACGGATGCACTAGAGCTATAAGCATATGAAAGATCAACAAAAGAAACTAAGTGGGTGTGCATCCAACTCGCTTGTTCACGAAGACCTAGGGCATTTTGAGGAAGCCCATCATTGGAATATACAAGCCAAGTTATATAATGAAAAACTCCCACTAGTATATGAACGCGACAAAATGAGAGACTCTCTATCATGAAGATCATGGTGCTACTTTGAAGCACAAGTGTGGTAAAAGGATAGTAACATTGTCACTTCTCTCTTTTTCTCTTAATTTTTTATTTGGGCCTTCTCTTCTCTTTTTTATGGCCTCTTTTTTTTCGTCCGGGGTCTCATCCCGACTTGTGGGGGAATCATAGTCTCCATCATCCTTTTCCTCACTTGGGACAATGCTCCTAAAATGATGATCATCACACTTTTATTTTCTTACAACTCAACAATTACAACTCGATACTTAGAACAAAATATGACTCTATATGAATGCCTCCGGCGGTGTACCGGGATATGCAATGAATCAAGAGCGACATGTATGAAAGAATTATGAACGGTGGCTTTGCCACAAATACGATGTCAACTACATGATCATGCAAGCAATATGACAATGATGGAGCGTGTCATAATGAACGGAACGGTGGAAAGTTGCATGGCAATATATCTCGGAATGGCTATGGAAATGCCATGATAGGTAGGTATGGTGGCTGTTTTGATGAAGGTATATGGTGGGTGTATGATACCGGCGAAAAGTGCGCGGTATTAGAGAGGCTAGCAATGGTGGAAGGAAGAAGAGTGCGTATAAGCCATGGAATCAACATTAGTCATAAAAAACTCATATACTTATTGCAAAAATCTACAAGTTATCAAAGCAAAGTATTACACGCATGCTCCTAGGGGGATAGATTGGTAGGAAAATACCATCGCTCGTCCCCGACGGCCACTCATAAGGAAGACAATCAATAAATAAAGTATGCTCCGACTTTATCACATAACGGTTCACCATACGTGCATGCTACGGGAATCACAAACTTTAGGACAAGTATTTCTCAAATTCACAACTACTCAACTAGCATGACTCTAATATCACCATCTTTATATGTCAAAACAATTATCAAGCATCAAACTTTTCTTAGTATTCAACACGCTCATAAGAAAGTTTTTAGTAATCTTGAATACCAAGCATATTAGGATCATTTAAGAAAATTACAATGCTATTTAAGACTCTCAAAATAATCAAAGTGAAGCATGAGAGATCAATAGTTTCTATAAAACAAATCTACCACCGTGCTCTAAAAGATATAAGTGAAGTACTAGAGCAAAACTATATAACTCAAAAGATATAAGCGAAGCACATAGAGTATTCTAACAAATTCCAAATCATGTATGGCTCTCTCAAAAGGTGTGTACAGCAAGGATTATTGTGGTAAACTAAAAATCAAAGACTCAAATCATACAAGACGCTCCAAGCAAAACACATATCATGTGGTGAATAAAATTATAGCTCCAAGTAAAGTTACCGATGGAAGTAGGCGAAAGAGGAGATGCCTTCCGGGGCATCCCCAAGCTTTGGATTTATGGTATCCTTATATTATCTTGGGGGTGCCATGGGAATACCCAAGCTTAGGCTCTTGCCACTCCTTGTTCCATAATCCATCTAATCTTTCACCCAAAACTTGAAAACTTCACAACACAAAACTCAACAGAAAATCTCGTGAGCTCCGTTAGCGAAAGAAAACAAAAGACCACTTCAAGTTACTGTAATGAACTCATTCTTTATTTATATTGGTGTTAAACCTACTGTATTCCAACTTCTCTATGGTTTATAAAATATTTTACTAGCCATAGATTCATCAAAATAAGCAAACAACACACGAAAAACAGAATCTGTCAAAAACAGAATAGTCTGTAGTAATCTGTAACTAACACAAACTTATGGAACTCCAAAAAAAACAGCCAAAATAGGACGACCTATAAGATTTGTTTATTGATCAGAAGCAATTGGAATCAGTATTTTATCACGTTCTGGTGATTTTTAACAATTATTTTCGTGAACAGAAAGTTTCTGGAAATTACAGCAAGATCAAATAACTATTATCCAAGAAGATCCTATAGGTTTAACTTGGCACAAACACTAATTAAAACATAAAAACACATCTAACCAGAGGCTAGAACAAATATTTATTCCTAAACAGAATCGAAAAGCAAAAAAATAAAAGTAAAATTGGGTTGCCTCCCAACAAGCGCTATCGTTTAACGCCCCTAGCTAGGCATAAAAGCAAGGATAGATCTAGGTATTGCCATCTTTGGTAGGCAATCCATAAGTGGCTCTCATGATAGATTCATATGGTAATTTTATTTTCTTCCTAGGGAAGTGTTCCATGCCTTTCTTTAATGGAAATTGGAATCTAATATTCCCTTCCTTCATATCAATAATTGCACCAATCGTTCTAAGGAAAGGTCTACCAAGAATAATAGGACATGAAGGATTGCAGTCTATGCCAAGAACAATAAAATCTATGGGCACATAGTTCCTATTTGCAACAATCAGAACATCACTAATTCTTCCCATAGGTTTCTTAATAGTGGAATCCGCAAGGTGCAAGTTTAGAGAGCAATCATCAAAATCACGGAAATCTAGCAAATCGCACAAAGTTTTGGGAATAGTGGAAACACTAGCACCCAAATCACATAAAGCATAGAACTCATGATCCTTAATCTTAGTTTTAATAGTAGGTTCCCACTCATCATAAAGTTTCTAGGAATAGAAACTTCCAACTCAATTTTTTCTTCATAAGATTGCATCAAGGCATCAACGATATGTTTGGTGAAAGCTTTATTTTGACTATAAGCATGAGGAGAATTTAGCACAGATTGCAACAAGGAAATACAATCTATCAAAGAGCAATTATCATAATTAAATTCCTTGAAATCCAAAATAGTGGGTTTATTAATATCTAACGTTTTGATTTCTTCAATCCCACTTTTATCAATTTTAGCATCAAGATCTAAGAACTCCGAATTTTTGGAACGCCTTCTAGGTAAAGGTGAATCATATTCAGTCTCATCATTATCAAGATTCATATTGCAAAACAAGGATTTAATAGGAGACACATCAATAACTTTTAGATCTCCATCTTTATTTTCATGGAAATTTGAAGAACACGCTTTCATAAAGCAATCTTTCTTAGCACGCATCCTAGCGGTTCTTTCTTTGCACTCATCAATGGAAATTATCATGGCTTTGAGAGACTCATTGATATCATGCTTAGGAGGAATAGATCTAAGTTTTGAAGAATCAACATCAAGAGAAATTCTATCAACGTTCCTAGCCAATTTATCAACTTTAAGCAATTTCTCTTCAAGCAAAGCATTGAAATTCTTTTGTGAATTCATAAACTCTTTAACACTATTCTCAAATTCAGAGGGTATCTTATTAAAATTTCCATAAGAGTTGTTGTAGGAATTACCATAATTTTTAGAGGAATTACTAGGATAAGGCCTAGGATTAAAGTTTCCTCTATGCGCGTTGTTACCAAATTATTCCTACCAACAAAATTCACATCCATAGATTCATTATTATTCTCAAATAAAGTAGACAAAGGCATATCATTAGGATCAGAATAAACACTCTTAGTAGCAAATAATTTCATAAATTCATTCATCTTTCCACTCAAAACATTAATTTCTTCTATCGCATGCACTTTTTTATTAGTAGATCTTCCAGTGTGCCATTGAGAATAATTAACCATAATATTATCTAGGAGTTTAGTAGCTTCTCCTAAAGTGATTTCCTAAAAGTGCCTCCCGGCTGAATCTAAAAGATTTCTAGAAGCAAAATTCAATTCGCATAAATTTTTGTATAATCATCCATAAGTTCAAACCATGTGTAGGGCAATTACGTATCATTTATTTCATCCTCTCCCAAGCTTGTGCAACATGTTCATGATCAAGTTGCTTAAAATTCATAATATCGTTTCTAAGAGAGATGATCTTAGCGGGAGCAAAATACTTAGAGATAAAAGCATCTTTGCACTTATTCCATGAATCATTACTATTTTTAGGCAAAGACGAAAACCAAGCTTTAGCACGATATCTAAGCGAAAAAGGAAATAGCTTCAATTTAACAATATCATTGTCCACATCTTTCTTCTTTTGCATTATCACACAAATCAACGAAGCTATTTAGATGAGTAGCGGCATCTTCACTAGGAAGGCCGACGAATTAATCTTTCATGACAAGATTCAACAAAGCAGCATTGATTTCACAAGATTCAGTATTGGTAAGAGGAGCAATCGGAGTGCTAAGGAAATCATTATTGTTGGTATTGGTAAAGTCACATAATTTGGTATTATCTTGAGCCATCGTGACAAACAAGCAATCCAACACACGAGCAAACAAAAAGCAAGCGAAAAAGAGGCAAACAGAAAAGAGAGGGCGAATAAAACGGCAAGGGTGAAGTGGGGGAGAGGAAAACGAGAGGCAAATGGCAAATAATGTAATGCGGGAGATAAGGAACTGTGATGGGTACTTGGTATGTTGACTTTTTGGTAGACTCCCCAGCAACGGCGCCAGAAATCCTTCTTGCTACCTCTTGAGCACTGCGTTGGTTTTCCCTTGAAGAGGAAAGGGTGATGCAGCAAAGTAGCGTAAGTATTTCCCTCAGTTTTTGAAAACCAAGGTATCAATCCAGTAGGAGCTAGGCTACGCACGAGTCCCTTGCACCTACACAAAACAAATAAATCCTCGCAACCAACGCTATAAGGGGTTGCCAATCCCTACACGGCCACTTACAAGAGTGAGATCTGATAGATATGATAGGATAATATTTTTGGTATTTTTGTGATAAAGATGCAAAGTAAAATAAAAGCAAAATAAAAAGCAAGGAAATAACTGAGTATTGGAAGATTAATATGATGAAGATAGACCCGGGGGCCATAGGTTTCACTAGTGGCTTCTCTCGAGAGCATAAGTATTTTACGGTGGGTGAACAAATTACTGTTGAGAAATTGATAAAATTGAGCATAGTTATGAGAATATCTAGGTATGATCATGTATATAGGCATCACGTCCGAGACAAGTAGACCGACTCACACTTTGCATCTACTACTATTACTCCACTCATCGACCGCTATCCGGCATGCATCTACAGTATTAAGTTCATAAAAACAGAGTAACGCCTTAAGCAAGATGACATGATGTAGAGGGATAAATTCATGCAATATGATAAAAAAAACCATCTTGTTATCCTCGATGGAAACAATACAATACGTGCCTTGCTGCCCCTACTGTCACTGGGAAAGGACACCGCAAGATTGAACCCAAAGCTAAGCACTTCTCCCATTGCAAGAAACATCAATCTAGTAGGCTAAACCAAACTGATAATTCGAAGAGACTTGCAAAGATAACCAATCATACATAAAAGAATTCAGAGAAGATTCAAATATTGTTCATGGATAAACTTGATCATAAACCCACAATTAATCGGTCTCAATAAACACACCACCAAAGAAGATTACATAAAATAGATCTCCACGAGAGAGGGGGAGAACATTGTATTGAGATCCAAAAAGAGAGAAGAAGCCATCTAGCTAATAACTATGGACCCGAAGGTCTGAGGTAAACTACTCACACTTCATCGGAGGGGCTATGGTGATGATGTAGAACCCTCCGTGATCGATGCCCCCTCCGGCGGAGCTCCGAAACAGGCCCCAAGATGGGATCTCGTGGGTACAGAAGGTTGCGGCGGTGGAATTAGGTTTTTTTGGCTCCGTATATCATTGTTTGGGGGTACGTAGGTATATATAGGAGGAAGGAGTACGTCGGTGGAGCAACAGGAGGCCCATGAGGGTGGAGGGCACGCCCTGGGGGGTAGGCAGACCCCCTACCTCATGGACTCCTCCTTTATTTCTTGACGTAGGGTCCAAGTCTCCTGGATCTTGTTCGTTCTGAAAATCACGTTCCCGAAGGTTTCATTCCATTTGGACTCCGTTTGATATTCCTTTTCTGTGAAACTCTGAAATAGACAAAAAACAACAATTCTGGGCTGGGCCTACGGTTAATAGTTTAGTCCCAAAAATAATATAAACGTGAACAATAAAGCCCAATAATGTCCAAAAACAGTAGATAATATATCATGGAGCAATAAAAAACTATAGATACGTTGGAGACGTATCAGTGGGGGACGTGGGTCCCCGAGATTACAAATCGAGATACCCACACCCGTTGGTGGCTCGGTAACATCCACACGGCCGAGCTCGCGGCCATGGAGTACGACCGCTGGCAGGTCCGCTACCACGGCGCGGCGGCTAGGCTCAATTTCCCCTTAGGCATACGTCCGGTCCACCACGCTGCGCCGGAGCCAGGGGTGGTGAGCTCGGCTATGGTGCGGGAGGACCGCGAGGCGTCGGAGCGTGTCGAGGACGAGGCTGCCGACGAGGCCTACATGCAAGAGCTCTGCCGACAGCACCCGGAGCTCGTGGAGGCGGAGCGGGCGATCTTTGCCGGCACGGAGGGCGGCGAGGTTATCACGCTCTCCTCCGATGACGAGGTCGAAGGCGGCGAGGACGGTGGAGCGGAGGGCGGCGAGGTTATCGCGCTCTCCTCTGATGACAAGGTCGAAGGCGGCGACGACGGTGACACGGAGGGCGTCGAGGTGGGCCCCCAGGACGAGGAGATCGACGTTGACGAGTGGAGGAGTGCCTTCCCCAACGACCCCGGCGACGGTACTGGCCCAGACCCGGCTCGCGGCACACCGTACATGACGAGGAAGGATTGGCTCGACCTCTACTTCGACCGAAAGTAGTTTAGCTTAGTTTAAATTTATGTTTTATGCTTGGTTATGCAAAACTATCTATGTTTATGTTTGAATGCATGCTACTTTCGGTTGAACCTGCTTTGAACTTGTTCAAATTGAAGTTTACAACCTTAAGTTTAGGGGATCGACTAGAAAAGGCAATAAATTACTGGAGTATATATATATATACACTAAGGGTTTTAGTCCTTTAAATTTTTAAGGATAGCCTAGAGATGTCCTTATGACTTGTTTATTTCAGTTCTTCACAATGTGATGCTCTATATGTGCAACTATTTGCTGTGCAGTTCAATTTCATCAATAACAGTTTCAACAATACCACTATGAATTACGATATTTGGTTGTTGTTAAGGATATTGCAGTTAACATGCCTTTTCGTTTTTCAATTGTTGTTTAGCAACATGCATTGTACTGAATGACTAAATATGCAATCCAGGCTACATAGCAACAAGGAAGAGTGTTACCTTAATGTTCTGATGATGTCTAGATATACATGTAATAAAATCTTATATAATGGGATGGATGGAATGTTGTACTACATCATTTTTCAATTGTTGTTTAGCTTCTAATATTAACTTGGTGATTTTAGGTACATATATCATTGCCAAAGATCCACACTTCGACCCTTTCTGCGCATGGGGCAATGAGATATTCATGAACCAGCATCAAGTGAGGAAACTGATAAAGATTGTTACTAAAATGGGTCAAAAGATGTCAATCGAATTATTTCTTTACACTTGCATAGACAACAGTGAACTGCAAGATGGTATCTAAGAACCATGTGGCCTTCTTTTTACTGCCCGTAGTGAGTTGTGTTAGATGACAATATCTGAATCTTTTTCCTTTTGCAGTGGATCCTGAAGTAGTTTACTCAAGATTACCTCTCAAACTACATGATTGGCGGCCGGTCATCACAAGGGGTTGGACTAGAGTCCTGCATGCCTTCTGCATCCAGGAGAGCACAATAGGGCCATTCCGCTTCACCTTGTTCGGCAACTGGAATGTTTGTCGCCTCTTTCTTTACCATCTGTAATAAAGACAAGTATAGAACCCTGGTACATCATTCTTTATTTGGTGCTTCAGTAGTTCTTAAACATATGTACCGTGAATCGAATAATGCATTGGTTGTTTGAACTCGATGGATATGAATAAAGCTATAGCCTACTTTCAAGTTTAAATTAGGTACAATTTTAAATAGCAGCAATTAAATTAGGGCGAAATTACGTTGTGCAGGTCAGTACGGCACACACGGTTGGTAAAACACAAACGTTTGTGATATACACCATAATCCGAGACGGTTCACAAAGAGGAAACGTGTGCAAGCATGCACACAGTTGCCGTTCGCAAAGCGTGTGTGATGTCAGACACTATCACATACGGTGCGGGAAAACTAAATGTGTGTGATTGTCTACCTATCGTACACGGTTTATAATCATGAACTGTTTGTGATGTGCCAGGCATCGTAAATCTCCCGAGCCTGGAATCTGCCTAGAATCTGCCTGGAAAGCTCACGTGCCTAGAATTTGCCTGGTTTTAGGCAGAACCACAAAACTCCGACTGTGATGGCAATGCGAGCACAAACGAGTAGCAAGGATGAAGCGTTTGGGATATTATAGATATCGGAAACAGTTATATAGGGACAACTGTATGCATCAAGGCTCCCTATCCCCGACGGTTTCTGGGTCGTGTGGGAAGGACCCCCCTATCGCCCACACTCAGTTGGCGACGGTTCCAAATGTCGTCGCGGAAAGGGGTAAAAAACCGTTTGTTTAGGACCGATGCGCACCAGTGATAATTGATCAAATTTATGCACTATGCTAGCATTCACACTTCATAAATTATTTCTTTTATCATTTACCTACTCGAGTACGAGCAGGAATTAAGCTTGGGGATGCTGATACGTCTCCAACGTATCTATAATTTATGAAGTATTCATGCCATGTTTACAACAATGTTATATGGTTTTGGTATGATTTGATTAGAACTAACCCGGACTAACGTTGTTTTCAGCAGAACTACCGTGGTGTCATTTTTTTGTGCAGAAATAAAAGTTCTCGGGATGGGCTGAAAATTTATGGTGATTTTTTATGGACCAAAAGAGACCCCCGAAGCACCAGAGCTAGACCAGGAAGTGACCAAGGTGGCCACAAGCTGCCAAGGCGCACCCTGGGGGGTAGGGGTGCACCCGTATGACTTGTGGGCCCCTCGGGCACCCTCTTGACTTGAGACTGATGCCAAAAATTCTTATAAATCCCCAAACCTCCGAAAAGAACCCTAGATCAGAAGTTCCGCCGCCACAAACCTCTGTAGACACGAAAAATCAATCTAGGCCCTCTTCGACACCCTGCCGGAGGGGGCCATCTTCACCGGAGGCCATGGAGGAGGAACTCGGAGGGGGCCATCATCACCATGGAGGCCAAGGACAAGAGGGAGAACCTCTCCCCATTGAGGGGGGGAGGCCATGGAGGAGGAAGCACAAGGGGGAGACTCTCTTCCCCTCTCTCTCTCTCGGTGGCACCGGAGTGCCGTCGGGGGAACCATCGCCGCGGTGACCATCTTCATCACCTTCCTCATCTCTTTCAAGCGGTCCACTCTCCCGCACCCCATTGTAATCCCCTACTTGAACATGGTACTTTATGCCACATATTATGATCCAATTATGTGTTGCCATCCTATGATGTTTTGAGTAGAATTATTTTGTCTTTTGGGTTGATTGATGATCTATATTGGTTTGAGTTGTATGTTTTACTTTGGTGCTGTCCTATGGTGCCTTCCGTGCCGCGCACACGTGAAGGATTCCCGCTGTAGGGTGTTGCAATACATTCATGATTCTCTTATAGTGGGTTGCTAGAGTGACAAAAGCTTAAACCCGAGTAAGGGGGTTGTTGCATATGGGATAAAGGGGACTTGATACTTTAATGCTATGGTTGGGTTTTACCTTAATGATCTTTAATAGTTGCCGATGCTTGCTAGAGTTCCAATCATAAGTGCATATGATCCAAGTAGAGAAATAATGTTAGCTTATGCCTCTCCCTCATATAAATATGCAGTAATGACTACCTATCTTGTTAACAATTGCCTAGGATAATTCCGCACACCGATCCATCATTATTCCAAACTCGCTATTTATAATATATAGTAATATATTCTAAATTTATGTTAACAACACCTATTTTTATATTTTAGTTCTCCGATATAATGCAAAGCTATCCTCTTCATACCCACAATGTAGTTTTATTTCTCGTTCCTAGATGGAAGCAAACGTTCGGTGTACGTACAGTCGTATCAGTGGCAGATAGGACTTGAGATAATATTGATCTTACCTTTAGCTCCTTGTGGGTTCGACACTCCATACTTATCACTTCCACATTTGGAAATTGCCACGATGATTCCTTGCACTTGGGGATTATCAACCATTATGTCATATTATATCATGATTGTTTTGAAAATGTGTTGTCATCCGAGATATCTTATTATTGCTTGCTAGTTGATTATGCCATTGATATGAGTAAATGCGAGACCTAAGTGTTATTGTGAATATGCCTCGTTCATAATCTTTTCTGAAAACCTGAATATTGGCTAGACATATTTGCAACAACAAGATCAAACAGAGTTTGTAAAAGTTTTTCTTTGTCACTTTTAGTTTGTCAACTGAATTGCTTGAGGACAAGCAATGGGTTAAGCTTGGGGGAGTTGATACATCTCCATCGTATCTACTTTTCCAAACTCTTTTCCCCTTGTTTTGGACTCTAATTTGCATGATTTGAATGGAACTAACCCAGACTGGCGATGTTTTTAGCAGAATTGCCATAGTGCTATTTTTGTGCAGAAATCAAAGTTCTCGGATTGACCTGAAAATTAACGGAGAATTTCTCTGGAATATATAAAAAATGGCGGAAAAAGATGCCAGTGGGGGGGCACCCAGAGGCCACAAGCCCTGGGGGCGCGCCTCCCAGGCTTGTGGGCCCCCTGGACCATCTCTGGCCCTAACTCTAACTCTATAAGTACCTATTCGTAGAGAAAAAATTAGAGAGAATGATTCATCACATCTTACGATACGGAGCCGCCGCCTCCTCCTGTTCTTCATCGGGGGCTGATCTGGAGTCCGCTTCGGGCTCCGGAGAGGGGAATCCGTCGCCATCTTCATCATCAACCTTCCTCCATTACCAATTCCATGATGCTCACAGCCGAGAGTGTGTAATTCCATCGTAGGCTTGCTGGACGGTGATGGGTTGGATGTGATTTATCATGTAATCGAGTTAGTTTTGTTAGGGTCTTGGTCAATAGTATCCACTATGTTCTGAGATTGATGTTGTTATGCTTAATGCTTGTCACTAGGGCCCCAGTTCCATGATTTCAGATCTGAACCTATTATGTTTTCATGAATATATGTGGGTTGTTTATCCTATCTTGCAAGTTGTAGACACCTATTACGAGTTATGATCCGCATACCCCAAGGTGACAATAATTGGGATTCTTTCCGGTGATTAGCGTAGTTTGAGGAGTTCATGTATTCACTAAGTGCTAATGCTTTGTTCTGGTTCTCTATTAAAAGGAGGCCTTAATATCCTTAGTTTCCTTATGGACCCCACTGCCACGCGAGGGTAGGACAAAAGATGTCATGCAAGTTCTTTTCCATAAGCACGTATGACTATATACGGAATACATGCCTACATTACATTAATGAATTGGATCTAGTTCCGTGTCGCCCTAGGTTATGACTGCTACATGATGAATATCATCCAACACAATTATCCATCGCTGATCCGATGCCTACGAGCTTTTCACATATTGATCTTTGCTAAGTTACTTTCGCAGTGTTGCTGTTACAATCACTACAAAACTGCTACTTTTACTGTTACCACTGTTACCGTTACTTCCATACTACTTTGCTACTAAAAACTTTGCTGCAGATATTAAGTATTTCAGGTGTGCTTGAATTGACAACTCAAATACTAATATTCGTGAATATTCTTGGCTCCCCTTGTGTCGAATCAATAAATTTGGGCTGAATACTCTACCCTAAAAAACGGTTGCGATCCCCTATACTTGTGGGTTATCAAGGGGGTCCCGAGCTGTGGATCTGGGATCAATGGGGAACAAGGGACGAAGGACACGATGTTTACCCAAGTTTGGGCCCTCTCTAAGAGGTAAAACCCTACGTCCTGCTTGATTATATTGCTATGTATATCAGGATTACAGAGTCGATCTACCACGAGATCAGATGAACTAAACCCTAGGATAGTAGGATGATGATTCTTGTTCTAGCCTCTACGGACTAAACCCTTTGGTTTATATATACACTAGGGGTGTTAGGGTTGCATATGGTCGGTTACAACAAGGGAATAAGTATATGTTGAATCTCCTATCTTGACTTGGAGTACACACCAAGGCACCAAAGATCTCTTGTCCAGATACGATGCCGCCCGATAGTCCGGCCTTCTAGCAGTTGTAACGCGGCCCGATGATACGTCTCCAACGTATCTACTTTTCCAAACACTTTTGCCCTTGTTTTGGACTCTAACTTGCATGATTTGAATGAAACTAACCTAGACTAACGCTGTTTTCAGCAGAACTACCATGATGTTGTTTTATGTGTAGAAAAGAAAAGTTCTCGGAATGTCCTGGAAATCCACAGAGGCACTTTTTGGAATTTATAAGAATTATTAGGCAAAAGAAATACATCAGGGGGCCCAGGGCCTGTCCACGAGACAGGGGGGCGCGCCCCCTATCTCATGGGAACCCCTGGACCTCCTCCGACCTCAACTCCAACTCCATATATTCCGTCTTGGGGAGAAAAAAATCAGAGAGGAAAGTTTCATCGCGTTTCACGACACGGAGCCGCCGCTAAGCCCTAATCTCTCTCGGGAGGGCTGATCTGGAGTCCGTTCGGGGCTCCGGAGAGGGGGATTCGTCGCCGTCGTCATCATCAACCATCCTCCATCACCAATTTCATGATGCTCACCGCCGTGCGTGAGTGATTCCATCGTAGGCTTGCATGACGGTGATGGGTTGGATGAGATTCACCATGTAATCAAGTTAGTTTTGTTAGGGTTTGATCCCTAGTATCCACTATGTTCTGAGATTGATGTTGCTATGACTTTGCTATGCTTAATGCTTGTCACTAGGGCCCGAGTGCCATGATTTCAGATCTTAACCTATTATGTTTTCGTGAATATATGTGTGTTCGTGATCCTATCTTGCAAGTCTATAGTCACCTATTGTGTGTTATGATCCGACAACCCCGAAGTGACAATAATCGGGATACTTCTCGGTGATGACCGTAGTTTGAGGAGTTCATGTATTCACTACGTGTTAATGCTTTGGTCCGGTTCTCTATTAAAAGGAGGCCTTAATATCCATTAGTTTCCGTTAGGACCCCGCTTCAACGGGAGGGTAGGACAAAAGATGTCATACAAGTTCTTTTCCATAAGCATGTATGACTATTTATGGAATACATGCCTACATTACATTGATGAATTGGAGCTAGTTCTATATCACCCTATGTTATAACTATTGCATGAGGAATCGCATCCGCATAATTATCCATCACCGATCCATTGCCTCACGAGCTTTTCATATATTGTTCTTCGCTTATTTACTTTTCCGCTACTCTTGTTACAACTACTACAAAACCCAAAAACATTTATCTTTACTTTTGCTATTGTTACCATTATTATCATACCACTTTTGCTACTAAACACTTTGCTGCAGATACTAAGTTATCCGGTGTGGTTGAATTGACAACTCAACTGCTAATACTCAAGAATATTCTTTGGCTCCCCTTGTGTCGAATCAATAAATTTGGGTTGAATACTCTACCCTCGAAAAGCTGTTGCGATCCCCTATACTTGTGGGTTATCAAGACCAATTTCAAGCGCCATGTTCGGAGCATAGCTCTATTCTCTGAGTCACTTGGTATTTATATCTGTAGATCACTATGAAGAACTTGAAAGGTGCTAAGACAACAATTTATCACTCAACTACGAGGGGAGGTAAGGAACTGACATCTAGCTCGCACTAGATTCTCCTTCCGTTATTAGTAAGCTTGCGACACCTAAACCTGCTATCGCTATGAATTACGATATGTCGCATGTTATCGATGATGCCACTTCGCTATGCATGATGAAACTACTTACAAGCGTGATACTACTTTTGCCATTAGGTGAATTTCTAGATGAACAACTTGCTAGAGTTAGAGGGATGAAATTATCAAGATCCTATTATCGATGATAGTGATGATGAAGGTTCCCCAATGATTATGTTTTACCTATTGTTCCTAAGGGTTATGTTATAAATGAAAAAGCTGCTCTGGAAATCCTTGCTTGCAATGATAGAAATGATCTTAAGAAATTATTAGCTAAATGGAAGCAGCAGTCTCTTAATGCTAGAATGAAACCCGATCCAGCTTTTGCTACTTCACCTATTTGTGTTACTGATAAGGATTATGAATTCTCTGTTCATCCTGACATTATTACTTTAGTTGAACCTGATCCTTTTATGGCCTTGAATCTGAAACTGTTGTGGCACATCTTACCAAGTTGAATGATATAGCCACCTTGTTTACTCATGATGAGAAGTCTCGCTATTTATATATCCTTAAGATATTTCCGCTCTCATTAAAGGGTGATGCTAAGACTTCAGATAATTCTCTTGCTCTGGTTGTGTGCGTAGTCCCCGTGATATGATTTATTACTTCTGCTAAATATTTCCTGCTCATAAGAAACAAGCTGCCTTATGGGAAATATATAATTTTGTGCAAATCAAAGAAGAGAGTCTCCCACAAGCTTGGGGAGGCTTCTCCGATTATAATGCTTTGCTGATCATCCTCTTAAGAAAAATGAAATACTTGATATCTTTTATAATGGATTTAACCGATGCTTCCAAGAACTACTTGGATAGTTGTGTTGGTTGTGTTTTCGAGGAAAGAACAATGATTTAAGCTGAAATATTATTGAATAATATGTTGACTAATGAAAATAATTGGACTCTTCCTGAGCCAGTTCCTGAAGTTATTCCTGAACCAATTGAGCCAACTCCTGAGCCTATTCCTAAACCCACTCCGAAGAATAGAGGTGTTTTATTTATCAGTCCTGAAGATATGCAAGAGGCAAAGAAATCAATGAAAGAAAAAGGTATTAAAGCTGAAGATGTTAAGAATTTACCTCCTATTGAAGAAATACATGGTCTTAATTTCATCATCAAGAACCACATTGTCTTGATAACCCGACACGTAGTAAAGGTAAATTCTCTCTATAGATATGATAAAGTTGAAATACCCTCTACTAAATTTCATAGCCCATGCTTAGATGAATTTGATGACTTTATGGCTAGGAAAGAAAGTTTTAATGCTTATGTTGGTAGAGAGTTAAAGAATAATGCCTTCGAAATAGGACGCATAGGTGATAATCTGGCTAGAGTTAAAGATGAACTTCACCGCGTTAGAAAATATGCTTCTATGGTTGCTACTCAAGCTAAGCAAGTACTTAGAGCTCAAAATTACTTACTTGATGAATTAAATAATAAAATGACTTTGATGTTAGAGTGGCTACTAGAACTTGTAGAATGACTCAGGAACCTTTGTATCCTGAAGGCCACCCTAAGAGAATCGAACAAGATTCTCAGAGAAATAATTTAGAGGCACCTAGTTCTTCTAAAAAGAAGAAGAAGAAAACGATAGAACTTTGCATGCGTCTAGTGAACCCATCAGAGACACACCTGAGAATCCCAATAATATTTCTATTTCTGATGCTGAAACTCAATCAGGTGATGAACATAAACCTAGTGATAATGTTAATGATAATGTTCATGATGATGCACAACCTAGCAATGATAATGATGTAGAGATTGAACCTGCTGTTGATCTTGATAACCCACAATCAAAGAATCAACGTTATGATAAGATAGATTTTGTTGCTAGGAAGCACGGTAAAGAAAGAGAACCATGGGTTCGTAAACCCATGCCCTTTTCCCCTAAACCATCCAAGTCAAAGGATGATGAGGATTTTGAGCGCTTTGCTGAAATGATTAGACCTATTTTCTTACGTATGCGCTTAACTGATATGCTTAAAGTAAATCCTTATGCTAAGTATATGAAGGATATCATCAAAAATAAAAGAAAGAAACTGAAAGATGAAATTTCCACCATGCTTGCTAATTACACTTTTAAGGGTGGAATACCAAAGGAACTTGGAGATACGGGAGTCCCAACTATACCATGCTCTATTAAAAGAAATTATGTTAGAACAACTCTATGTGATCTTGGAGCCAGTGTTAGTGTTATGCCTCTCTCTTTATATCATAGACTTGAATTGAATAATTTGACACCTACTGAAATATCTTTGCAAATGGCTGATAAATCAACTGCTATACACAGCCGGTATTTGTGAGGATGTGCCTATTGTGGTTGCAAATGTCACTATTTTAACGGACTTTGTTATTCTTGATATTCCCGAGGATGATAGTATGTCTATTATCCTTGGTAGGCCTTTTCCTAATACTACAAGGGTTGTTATTGATTGCAACAAAGGCAGTGTCACTTTTCATGTTAATGGTAATGAGCATACGGTACACTTTCCGAGGAAACAATCTCAAGTTCATAGCATCAATTCAATTGGAAAAGTTCCAACTATCATTTTTGGAGGTTTTGAATTTCCTCTCCCTACTGTCAAGAAAAAGTATGATATTCTTATTGTTGGGGATTTTCATATCCCCGTTGAGGTAACTTAGTGTTATTCGAAATTTCTCCTGCCCGTGTTATTCGGAATGAGTTCGTTAACAAGACTTGATCAACCTTGTTAGTGGGTTCATTTTGATGATCACGAGATGGATGAAACTAGAAGGCACAACCTTATGTACCCTCCTTTTACTTTCTGTTATTTAATTTAAATAAAGCAAAAATAGTATTATCCGTCTGTTTTCTGAATTATCCGTGCATTAAAAAATAGCCCAAAAATAAAAGTGCTCCAAATGCCCTGCAAATCTAGTATGCTTTTTTCTGGAATATTTGAGGGTTTTAGGCACTGAAAACACTTCAGAAGGGGCAAGCACCAGGCCACGAGAGAGGAGGGCGCCCCCCTGTAGGGCACGCCCCCCTGTCTCGTGGGCCCCTGGTGGCCCCCCTCCACTTATGCCAGCACCCACACACTTCATCTTCTACCCAAAAAATCCCCATCCAGCTCAAGCACGAGTTCTAGCTCTTCTTGCTGCGATTTTCGATCTCTTAGCTCAAAGCTCCATTCGAAAAACTGCTTTGGGAGATTGTTGCTTGGTATGTGACTCCTCCATTGGTCCAAATAGTTTTTGTTCTAGTGCTTTATTCATTGCAAATTTTTGCTGCATAGGTGACCATATTCTTGAGCTTGCATGTTAAATTTTTGAGGTCCCAAGCAATTCCAATGCAAGATATAGGCTCTAGGCACTTGTAGGAGTAGTTGCTATCAATCTTGTTTAGTTTTATGCACTTTTATTTTGAAGTTACTAAAATTTCAGAAATTTTTAGAAAAAGAAATATGCTTAGAAGAATGTACCAAGGAGGTTCCTCGGCAAAGAAAGGGCCAAGGATTGCTATACGTGAGCAAGATGTTGAATTGCCGAGGGACGCAAATGTACGGGCTTGTGAGCGGCCATTCGGTGATTTTATGGTCGAAGCAAGCTTCAAGGAGGAATTTGACGCATATGTGCATAATGCCGAGCTGGAGGACTTCTTACAAGATAAGTGTCCGCAATACTATCAGTTGACTGATTCTTTTGTGCGGAGGTTTAGATACAGCTATGCGCGTAATTCTCCTAGTGTCATGTTTGATATTTATGATACATCTTATACCATGGATTTAGAGGATTTCACAACTGGCCTTGCAAACTCCCTTGATGGGGTAATATTAATGATCCTCCCAAATCTGAATTTAGAGATTTTCTTGCTAGTATTACTGTGGGAGAATCTAGGGACGTAGCACAAGCCACCATAGCATTCATTTTCCTGCTATGCATTACTTTGCTCTCTTTATTGGTAGATGCCTTAATGGTAAGGACGAAGTATGTCACATGTGTGCTCCTGATCTTGTTGTCCTCAAGAGTGCTGTGTCAGGTTATAAAGGTTATAACTTGGGGGCAATAGTTGCACGTAGGTTGCAGAATAATAGTAGAAAGGGAGATTTATTTGGCGGAATTTATGCAACCCGTGTAGCTAACTTTCTTAATATAGCTCCACGAGAGGGGGATATGATTTTACCTCCTGTTTATTTGGATAAAGAAGCTATGTTCCAACATCATTTTCTTGAGAGGAATGAACAATTCCTCCATTATCGACTAATCTATGACAGACGCGTCGTCCTCACATTACTCTTCCCGCCCCTACCTTTTTGATTATCGTGCAAGAGGAAGATACATTGTCACCGGGGAGGAAGCAACTGAGTATGAGAGAGGAATGGAATCAGCTCGCCAACACGCTTCCGGCCAGAGGCGATCGCCTCAAGATCTCAATACAACCCCAGCTTCACTTATGGATATCAGCCAGGCGGTCCTTGGTACTAGACCAACTTAGGCCAAAAGCCTAAGCTTGGGGGAGTACGTATTTCTCACCAACTTTACATTCATGTTCACACACTAGTCGTCGGTGCTCACACTCTTTCATTGTATTATCCATGTTAGTTTAAATTTCTTTTTCTAGTTTCCTTTTGTGTATTCGATAAACCTTAAGAAAAACCAAAAAAAATAGTTAGTTTAATTTCCATGCTTGTAGTAGAATTAAAATGAAAACCCAAAAAGATTTCTAGTTCTTCTTCTTATTTGTTGGGAGCTTTCCCGTGTAAATAGTTTTATTTTCTTTTCTTTCTTTTGGGGGTCGAGAAGACCATATTGAAAATGCTTAGCGGCTCTCATATGCATGAATGTTTATTTAACTTAGAGCTCATATTACCCTGTCTTCTCTCTTGAGTTGAATGCTTGCAGATTCCAGCTTAGTCCAATGCATGTGCACTCTTATTATTATACACATCGTTCGGTCGTGCGAGTGAAAGGCAATAATGACGATATATGATGAACTTATTGGGATGAGAAAAGCTGGTATGAACTCGACCTCTCTTGTTTTTGTAAATATGATGAGTTCATCGTTCCTGAGTCAGCTATTATGAAGTAAACATATTTGCAATGACATTTAGAGATTATAGTTACTTGTGCCATGCTTGATCAGCTTTGAGTTATAATGATTTACCTTGCGTGCCAACATGCTATTAAAATGATTATGATATGATATGATGGGATGGTATCCTCCTTTGAATGAATTGAGTGACTCGACTTGGCACATGTTCACACATGTAGTTGAATCAAATCAACATAGCCTTCATGATATTTATGTTCATGGTAGATTATATCCTACTCATGCTTGTACTCGGTGTGAATTAATTTTAATGCATGTTTATGACTGTTGTCGCTCTCTCGGTTGGTCGCTTCCAGTCTTTTGCTAGCCTTCACTGTACTAAGCGGGAATACTGCTTGTGCATCCAAACTCCTTAAACCCCAAAGTTGTTCCATATGAGTCCACTATACCTTCCTATATGCGATATCTACCGCTGCTCCAAGTAAATTTGTATGTGCCAAACTTCAAACCTTCAAATGAAATTCTGTTTTGTATGCTCGAGCAGCTCATGTACAACTAGGGCTGCCTATATCTTCCATGCTAGGTGGGTTATTCTCAAGAGGAGTGGGCTCCGCTCCTCATTCACGAGAAATGGCCGGTAACCGGGATGCCCAGTCCCATGCTTTATGCAAACTAAATCAAAATAATTGCAAACAAAACTCCCCCTAGTACCCGTTGAATGTTGGAGGCACTCGTTATTTTGAGCAAGCCATGGATTGATGCTTGTGGAGGAGGGGGAGTATAAACCTTTACCATTCTGTTTGGGAACTGCCTATAATGCATGTAGTATGGAAGATACAGCCATCTCATAGTTGTTGCGTTGACAGCGAAAGTATGCCGCTCAAAATGTTATTCAATCTCTATTTTAAAATCGAGCTCGGGCACCTCTACAAATCCCTGCTTCCCTCTGCGTAGGGCCTATCTATTTACTTTTATGTTGAGTCATCACCCTTCTTATTAAAAGCACCCGCTGGAGAGCACACTGTCATTTGCATTCATTATTATTGGTTTATATTGGGTATGACTTGACTGGATCTCTTTTACCAAGAATTACAATGTTTATTCAGTCCTTGATCTTTAAAGGTGCTCTGCATTTATGTTTCTTGGTCTCGTAAAGGGCTAGCGAGATACCATTTTGTTATATCATGTTATGATTATTTTGAGAAAGTGTTGTCATCCAAGTTTTATTATTATGGCTCGTTAGCTGATTATGTTATTGATATGAGGAGTTGTGCGACCTATGTGTTATTGTGAGTATGGTTAGTTCATAATACTTGCTGAAACTTGAATGCTGGCTTTTCATGTTACAACAACAAGAACAAATAGAGTTTGTAAAAGTTTTTCTTTATCACTTTCAGTTTATCAACTGAATTGCTTGAGGACAAGCAAAGGTTTAAGCTTGGGGAGTTGATACGTCTCCAACGTATCTACTTTTCCAAACACTTTTGCCCTTGTTTTGGACTCTAACTTGCATGATTTGAATGAAACTAACCCGGACTAACGTTGTTTTCAGCAGAACTACCATGATGTTGTTCTATGTGTAGAAAAGAAAAGTTCTTGGAATGTCCTGGAAATCCACAGAGGCACTTTTTGGAATTTATAAGAATTATTGGGCGAAAGAAATACATCAGGGGGCCCAGGGCCTATCCACGAGACAGGGGGGCGCGACCCCCCTGTAGGGCGCGCCACCCTATCTCGTGGGCCCCCTGGACCTCCTCCGACCTCAACTACAACTCCATATATTTCGTCTCGGGGACAAAAAAATCAGAGAGAAAAGTTTCATCGTGTTTCACGACACGGAGCTGCCGCCAAGCCCTAATCTCTCTCGGGAGGGCTGATCTGGAGTCCGTTCGGGGCTCCGGAGAGGGGGATTCGTCGCCGTCTTCATCATCAACCATTCTCCATCACCAATTTCATGATGCTCACCGCCGTGCGTGAGTGATTCCATCGTAGGCTTGCTGGACGGTGATGGGTTGGATGAGATTCACCATGTAATCAAGTTAGTTTTGTTAGGGTTTGATCCCTAGTATCCACTATGTTCTGAGATTGATATTGCTATGACTTTGCTATGCTTAATGCTTGTCATTAGGGCCCGAGTGCCATGATTTCAGATCTGAACCTATTATGTTTTCGTGAATATATGTGTGTTCATGATCCTATCTTGCAAGTCTATAGTCACCTATTATGTGTTATGATCCGACAACCCCGAAGTGACAATAATCGGGATACTTCTCGGTGATGACCGTAGTTTGAGGAGTTCATGTATTCACTATGTGTTAATGCTTTGGTCCGGTTCTCTATTAAAAGGAGGCCTTAATATCCCTTAGTTTCCGTTAGGACCCCGCTTCAACGGGAGGGTAGGACAAAAGATGTCATACAAGTTCTCTTCCATAAACACGTATGACTATTTACGGAATACATGCCTACATTACATTGATGAATTGGAGCTAGTTCTATATCACCCTATGTTATAACTATTGCATGAGGAATCGCATCCGGCATAATTATCCATCACCGATCCATTGCCTACGAAGCTTTTCATATATTGTTCTTCGCTTATTTACTTTTCCGTTACTCTTTGTTACAACTACTACAAAAACCCAAAAACATTTATCTTTACTTTTGCTACTGTTACCATTATTATCATACCACTTTTGCTACTAAACACTTTGCTGCAGATACTAAGTTATCCGGTGTGGTTGAATTGACAACTCAACTGCTAATACTCAAGAATATTCTTTGGCTCCCCTTGTGTCAAATCAATAAATTTGGGTTGAATACTCTACCCTCGAAAGCTGTTGCGATCCCCTATACTTGTGGGTTATCACCCGACTGTCTATCCCATGAGAGATAGGCCGGCAGCCCAAGGACCCCTAGTCCGGGACTCCCTCACTCTTCTTACAGAATATATAATTGCTACTTTCTTACACTTTTTTCGCAATAGAAGGTACTGAAATGTGTTATGCCTAGCATGATACTGAAGGAAATATGCCCTAGAGGCAATAATAAAGTTGTTATTTATATTTCCTTATATCATGATAAATGTTTATTATTCATGCTAGAATTGTATTAACCGGAAACTTAGTACATGTGTGAACACATAGACAAATAGAGTGTCCCTAGTATGCCTCTACTTGACTAGCTCGTTAATCAAAGATGGTTAAGTTTCCTGACCATAGACATGTGTTGTCATTTTATGAACGGGATCACATCATCCGAGCTAGGTCTATGCGTAGATGTTATATGCACGAGTAGAACACAAAGAGTTGTGGGCGATAATAGTCATACTGCTTACCAGCAACGTCTTACTTTGATTCGGTGGTATTGTTGGATGAAGCGGCCCGGACCGACATTACATGACCGCGTTCATGAGAATGGTTCTACCGGCGTGCGCACCGCAATTGGCTGGCGGGTGTCTATTTCTCCAACTTTAGTTGAATCGAGTTTGACTACGCCCGGTCCTTGTTGAAGGTTACAACAACACACTTGACGAAAAATCGTTGTGGTTTTGATGCGTAGGTAAGAATGGTTCTTGCTAGAAGCCCGTAGCAGCCATGTAAAACTTGCAACAACAAAGTAGAGGACGTCTAACTTGTTTTTGCAGAGCATGTTGTGATGTGATATGGTCAAGATGTGATGAGATGTAAATTGGTGTATGAGATGATCATGTTTTGTAACCGTTATTGACAACTGGCAGGATCCTTATGGTTGTCGTTTTATTGTATGAAATGCAATCGCCAAGTAATTGCTTTACTTTATCACTAAGCGGTAGCGATAGTCGTAGAAGCAATAGTTGGCGAGACGACAACGATGCTATAAAGGAGATCAAGGTGTCAAGCCGGTGACGATGGAGATCATGACGATGTTTGGAGATGGAGATCAAAGGCACAAGATGATGATGGCCATATCATGTCACATATTTTGATTGCATGTGATGTTTATCTTTTATGCATCTTAATTTGCTTAGTACTGCGGTAGCATTATAAGATGATATCTCATAAATTTCAAGGTATAAGTGTTCTCCCTGAGTATGTACCGTTGCTACAGTTCGTCGTGCCGAGACACCACGTGATGATCGGGTGTGATAAGCTCTACGTTCACATACAACGGGTGCAAGCCCGTTTTGCACATGCAGAATACTCGGGTTAAACTTGACGAGCCTAGCATATGCAGATATGGCCTCGGAACACTGAGACCGAAAGGTCGAACGTGAATCATATAGTAGATATGATCAACATAGTGATGTTCACCATTGAAAACTACTCCATCTCACGTGATGATCGAACATGGTTTAGTTGATATGGATCACGTGATCATTTAGATGACTAGAGGGATGTCTATCTAAGTGGGAGTTCTTAAGTAATATGATTAATTGAACTTTAATTTATCATGAACTTAGTACCTGATAGTATTTTGCATGTCTATGTTGTTGTAGATCAATGGCCCGTGCTACTGTTCCTTTGAATTTTAATGCGTTCCTAGAGAAAGCTAAGTTGAAATATGATGGTAGCAACTACACGGACTGGGTCTATAACTTGAGGATTATCTTCATTGCCGCACAGAAGTATTACGTCCTAGAACCACCGCTAGGTGTACCACCCGCGCCAGCAACTGCAGACATTGTGAATGTCTGGCAGTCGCGTGTTGATGACTACTCGATAGTTCAGTGTGCCATGCTTTACAACGAATCGGGACTTCAAAGACGTTTTGAACGTCATGGAGCATATGAGATGTTCCAGGAGTTGAAGTTAATATTTCAAGAAAATGCCCGAGTTGAGAGATATGAAGTCTCAACAAGTTCTATAGCTGCAAGATGGAGGAGAATAGTTTTGTCAGTGAACATATACTCAGAATGTCTGGGTACCACAACCACTTGACTCAAGTGGGAGTTAATCTTCCTGATGATAGTGTAATTGACAGAGTTCTTCAATCACTGCCACCAAGCTACAAAAGCTTCATGATGAACTATAATTTGCAAGGGATGGATAAGACAATTCCCAAGCTCTTCGCGATGTTGAAAGCTCTGGAGGTAGAAATCAAGAAGGAGCATCAAGTGTTGATGGTTAACAAGACACTAGTTTCAAGAAAAAGGGCAAAGGGAAGAAGGGGAACTTCAAGAAGAACGGCAAGCAAGTTGCTGCTCAAATGAAGAAGCCCAAGTCTGAACCTAAGCCTGAGACCGAGTGCTTCTACTGCAAAGGGACTAGTCATTGGAAGCGGAACTGCCCCAAGTATTTGGCGGATAATAAGGATGGCAAAGTGAAAGGTATATTTGATATACATGTTATTGATTTGTACCTTACTAATGCTCATAGTAGCGCCTGGGTATTTGATACTGGTTCTATTGCTCATATTTGCAACTCGAAACAGGGGCTACGGATTAAACGAAGATTGGCTAAGGACGAGGTGACAATGCGTGTGGGAAATGGTTCCAAAGTCGATGTGATCGCCGTCGGCACGCTACCTCTACATCTAACTTCGAGATTAGTTTTAGACCTGAATAATTGTTATTTGGTGCCAGCGTTAAGCATGAACATTATATCTGGATCTTGTTTGATGTGAGACGGTTATTCATTTAAATCAGAGAATAATGGTTGTTCTATTTATATGAGTAATATCTTTTATGGTCATGCACCCTTGATGAGTGGTCTATTTTTGTTGAATCTCGATTGTAGTGATACACATATTCCATAATATTGAAGCCAAAAGATGCAAAGGTTAATAATGATAGTGCAACTTATTTGTGGCACTGCCATTTAGGTCATATTGGTGTAAAGCGCATGTAGAAACTCCATGCTGATGGGCTTTTGGAATCACTTGATTATGAATCGCTTGATGCTTGCGAACCATGCCTCATGGGCAAGATGACTAAGACTCCGTTCTCCGGAACAATGGAGCGAGCAACAGACCTGTTGGAAACAATACATACTGATGTATGAGGTCCGATGAGTGTTGAGGCTCGCGGCGGGTATCATTATTTTCTGACCTTCACAGATGATTTGAGCAGATATGGGTATATCTACTTGATGAAACATAAGTCCGAAACGTTTGAAAAGTTCAAAGAATTTGAGAGTGAAGTGGAAAATCATCGTAACAAGAAAATAAAGTTTCTTCGATCTGATCGTGGAGGTGAATATTTGAGTTATGAGTTTGGTCTTCATTTGAAACAGTGCAGAATAGTTTCGCAACTCACGCCACCTGGAACACCACAGCGTAATGGTGTGTCCTAACATTGTAACCGTACTTTATTGGATATGGTACAATCTATGATGTCTCTTACTGATTTACCACTATCGTTCTGGGGTTATGCTTTAGAGACGGCTGCTTTCACGTTAAATAGGGCACCATCTAAATCCGTTGAGATGACACCATATGAAGTGTGGTTTGGCAAGAAACCGAAGTGGTCGTTTCTTAAAGTTTGGGGCTGCGATGCTTATGTGAAGAAGCTTCAACCTGATAAGCTCGAACCCAAATCGGAGAAATGTGTCCTCATAGGATACCCAAAGGATACTGTTGGGTACACCTTCTATCAAAGATCCGAAGGCAAGATATTCATTGCTAAGAATGGATCCTTTCTAGAGAAGGATTTTCTCTCGAAAGAAGTGAGTGGGAGGAAAGTAGAACTTGATGAGGTAATTGTACCTTCTTCCGAATTGGAAAGTAGTTCATCACAGAAATCAGTTCCAGTGATTCCTACACCAATTAGTGAGGAAGCTAATGATGATGATCATCAAACTTCAGATCAAGTTTCTACCGAACCTCGTAGGTCAAACAGAGTAAGATCCGCATGAGAGTGGTACGGTAATCCTGTTCTGGAGGTCATGTTATTGACCATGACGAACCTACGAACAATGAGGAAGCGATGATAAGCCCAGATTCCGTGAAATGGCTTGAGGCCATGAAATCTGAGATGGGATCCATGTATGAGAACAAAGTATGGACTTTCGTTGACTTGCCCAATGATCGGCAAGCCATAGAGAATAAATGGATCTTCAAGAAGAAGACTGACGCTGACTGTAATGTTACTGTCTACAAATCTCGACTTGTTGCGAAAGGTTTTCGACAAGTTCAAGGAGTTGACTACGATGAGACCTTCTCACCCGTAGCGATGCTTAAGTCTGTCCGAATCATGTTAGCAATTGCCGCATTTTATGATTATTTGGCAAATGGATGTCAAAATTGCATTTCTTAATGGATATCTTAAAGAAGAGTTGTATATGATGCAACCAAAAGGTTTTGTTAATCCAAAAGGTGCTAACAAAGTGTGCACGCTCCAGTGATCCATTTATGGACTGGTGCAAGCCTCTCGGAGTTGGAATATACGCTTTGATAGTGTGATCAAAGCATATGGTTTTATACAGACTTTTGGAGAATCCTGTATTTACTAGAAAGTGAGTGGGAGCTCTGTAGCATTTCTAATATTATATCTGGATGACATATTGTTGATCGAAAATGATACTGAATTTCTGAATAGCATAAAAAGATACTTGAATAAGAATTTTTCAATGAAAGACGTCGGTGAAGCTGCTTATATATTGGGCATCAAGATCTATATAGATAGATCAAGATGATTAATTGGACTTTCACAAAGCACATACCTTGATAAAGTTTTGAATAAGTTCAAAATGGATCAGTCAAAGAAAGGGTTCTTGCCTGTGTTACAAGGTGTGAAGTTGAGTCAGTCTCAATGCCCGACCACTTCAGAAGATAGAGAGAAAATGAAAGTCATTCCCTATGCCTCAACCATAGGTTCTATCATGTATGCAATGATGTGTACCAGACCTGATGTGTGCCTTGCTATTAGTTTAGCAGGGAGGTACCAAAGTAATCCAGGAGTGGATCACTGGACAGCGGTCAAGAACATCCACAAATACCTTAAAAGGACTAAGGATATGTTTCTCGTTTATGGAGGTGACAAAGAGCTCGTCGTAAATGGTTACGTTGATGCAAGCTTTGACACTAATCCGGATGACTCTAAGTCACAAACCGGATACGTATTTATATTGAATGGTGGAGCTGTCAGTTGGTGCAGTTCCAAGCAGAGCGTCATGGCGGGATCTATGTGTGAAGCGGAGTACATAGCTGCTTCAGAAGCAACAAATGAAGGAGTCTGGATGAAGGAGTTCATATCCGATCTAGGTGTAATACCTAGTGCATCGGGTCCAATGAAAATCTTTATGCGATAACATCGAGCAATTGCCTTGGCGAAGGAATCCAGATTTCACAAGAGAGCCAAACACATCAAGAGATGCTTCAATTCCATCCGCGATCAAGTCAAGGATGGAGACATAGAGATTTACAAGATACATATGGATCTGAATGTTGAAGACCCGTTGACTAAGCCTCTCTCACGAGCAAAACATGATCAGCACCAAGATTCCATGGGTGTTAGAATCATTACTATGTAATCTAGATTATTGACTCTAGTGCAAGTGGGAGACTGAAGGAAATGTGCCCTAGAGGCAATAATAAAGTTGTTATTTATATTTCCTTATATCATTATAAATGTTTATTATTCATGCTAGAATTGTATTAACCGGAAACTTGGTACATGTGTGAATACATACACAAACAAAGTGTCCCTAGTATGCCTCTACTTGACTAGCTCGTTAAACAAAGATGGTTAAGTTTCCTGACCATAGACATGTGTTGTCATTTGATGAACGGGATCACATCATTAGAGGATGATGTGATGGACAAGACCCATCCGTTAGCTTAGCATTAATGACCGTTTAGTTTTATTGCTATTGCTTTCATCATGACTTATACATGTTCCTCTGACTATGAGATTATGAAACTCCCGAATACCGGAGGAACACCTTGTGTGCTATCAAACGTCACAACGTAACTGGGTGATTATAAAGATGTTCTACAGGTGTCTACGATGGTGTTTGTTGAGTTGGCATAGATCAAGATTAGGATTTGTCACTCCGTGTATCGGAGAGGTATCTCTGGGCCCTCTCGGTAATGCACATCACTATAAGCCTTGCAAGCAATGTGACTAATGAGTTAGTTGCGGGATGATGCATTACGGAACGAGTAAAGAGACTTGCCGGTAACGATATTGAACTAGGTATGATGATATCGACGATCAAATCTCGGGCAAGTAACATGCCGATGACAAAGGGAACAACGTATGTTGTTATGCGGTTTGACCGATAAAGATCTTCCTAGAATGTGTAGGAGCCAATATGAGCATCCAGGTTCCTCTATTGGTTATTGACCGAAGATGTGTCTCGGTCATGCCTACATAGTTCTCGAACCCGTAGGGTCCGCACGCTTAACGTTCGATGACGATTTGTATTATGAGTTATGTGATTTGATGACCGAAGTTTGTTCGGAGTCCCAGATGAGATCACGAACATAACGAGGAGTCTCAAAATGGTCGAGAGGTAAAGATCGATATATTGGAAGGTTATATTCAGACACCGGAATGGTTTTGAAGTGTTTCGGCTATTTTCCGGAGTACCGGGAGGTTACCGGAACCCCCCCCCCCCCCCAAAGAGTAATGGGCCTTAATGGGCTTGACGGAAAGGATATAAGGGCCTCAAGGGGTGGTCGCGCGCCCCCCAAGGGCAGGTCTGAATTGGACTAGGAGGGGGCGGCACCTCCCTCCTTCCTTCTCCCCTCCTCCCCCTTCCCTCCTTCTCCTAGTTGGAATAGGAAATGGGGGGGGGAGGCGAATCCTACTTGGACCGGGAGTCCAAGTAGGACTCCCTCCCTTGCACTACTAGGGAAAAGTCTAGCAGCAGCGCGGGTTTTAGGACTATCAAGAGCGCCGACAGAGCGCTCTTGCACGACGCTTCTGACTAAAGGTTAGCGATGGCGTTGGTTAACCAACGCCATCGCTACACCGACTTAGTAGTAGCGCTTTCTCGCTGCCATCGGTAATTACTAGTAGCGCTTCTCTCCCAATTTTGGCAACCAAAATGGGTTACGCCCGAGAATTGTACATATTTACTTCAAAATCCATATCATGATGGGTCCTTAGGTGTATTTTCTTTGTTTCAAAATTTTCATGGTCTTCAAAACCCATCCTCGCCAAGACATAGCGTCTTGCATGGCATGTGATAAGCTAGTCAAATTGTAAAAGATGAAAATTAGACGTTGAAATAGTTGAAGTCGTTCTTAATTACGAAAAAACACTTGTCGTCGTTGCGTACCGTTTCAACGTCGAAGGTCTCCTCGAGCTTAATGTTGAAGCGCCGATCATCGTCCAGCTGAGGGCACCTGTCGCACAGACCTCGATCGTCGTGGCACCAGCTGCACTCCCCCGGGAGACTTTCGTCATCCGAGTACATCTCCTGCGTTCATAATTCAAAGTGCTTCCCAATTAAATATATGTACTAAAAAACCTAAATTAGATCATTATTTTTCAAGAAAATCCAGGCCACTCGATATTTCCTACATATTCTAGCACAAGTCATGCCGTAATTCACGGAAAATCCGCATGACCTTTGCTAAAAAGGACATATCGAAATGAAATTTGCCGGAACGGAAATTAATCAACACTCCGGCAAAACATAGGCCACTCGGAGGTGTAACCTGAACATGACCGGCCACTTGGGCAACCACATATCCTATTTGAGCAACACAGGATATACATGTTTTTATCTACATCATATATATCTTATAGGACTCATATTGACATGGAGATTTGGTTGGTCTCACCTCGAGGTCGGAGGAGGTCGGTGGAGGAGGGAGGAGGGACTCCTTGATTTCTGCAAAAGCTAAAACCCTATAAGTTATCACTAATACAGCCCGAATAATTGCTTAAAATAAAAAAATAACAACAAATATGACATGTTCAACTAGTTCTATTAATTCAACTAGTTCTTACTAAATATAAACTTACTATAAATAGAAAAAAAAACTAGTTCTTTCTAAAAATAAAGTAGTTCAACTAGTTATATTATTTTTCTTACTAAAAATACATTATTTCTATTAATTCAACTAGTTCAACTAGTTTATTAATTTACTTACTAAACTAGTTCAACTAAAACTAAACTAGTTCAACTAGTTTATTAATTTACTTACATTCTACAATGTCTACATTCTAAAATCTACATTTAAATTACCTACAATTTGCAAGAACAGAGACAGGGGAGGGAGGGAGGAGAGAGGAGGGGAGGGGCGTCCTGAGGAGGAGGGGAGGGGCCGGCCAGAGGAGGAGGAGGAAGGGGCGGTGGGAGGAGGGCTGCCGACGGAGGAGGAAGGAGGAAGGAGGGGCGGCCGGAGGAGGAGGGGGAGGGGCCGGACGAAGGAGGAGGAGGGAGGGGCGGTGGGAGGAGGGCTGCCGGCAGAGGAGGGAGGAGGGAGGAGGGAGGAGGGGGCGGCCGGAGGCGGAGGGAGGAGGGTGCGGCCGGAGGCAGAGGGAGGAGGGTGCGGTGGGAGGAGGAGGGAGTACCTCGGTGGAGGACAGACGACGGCGGCGGCGGCGGACGACAGGTATCGGCGCGGGCGAGAGTGAGTGAGTGAGAGAGGGTCGGCCGCATGGGGAGGATAAGGTAGGGTTAGTAGTAGCGCGTGTGTGAGAAAAGCGCTATAGCTAAGGACAATAGCAGTAGCGCTGTGCGAGGATACACGCTACTGCTAAGTTGGGCTAGACATGGGCGCCTAATTCAAACATAGCATCAGCGCTTTTTGCTTGTACGCGCTACTGCTAAAGTTATAGCAGTAGCGCGGTTTATTTACGCGCGCTACTACTAAGTAGCAGTAGCGTACGATTTTGTCCAGCGCTACTGCTAAGATGTTGTGTATAAGGTTTTCCCTAGTAGTGTTGGCGTGCCCCCTCTTGGGCCGGCCTCCTCTTTCCCCCTCCTTTATATACGTGGGAGGAGGGCACCCCAAAGACACACCAAGTCTTTTCTTCACCGTGTGCGGTGCCCCCTCCATAGTTACACACATCGGTCATATCGTCGTAGTGCTTATGCGAAGCCCTATGCCGGTAACTTCATCATCACCGTCGCCACGCCGTCATTCTGACGGAACTCTCCCTCGTCCTCAACTGGATCAAGAGCTCAAGGGACGTCATCGAGCTGAACGTGTGCTGAACGCGGAGGTGCCGTACGTTCGGTGCTTGGATCGGTTGGATCGCGAAGACGTTCGACTACATCAACCGCGTTATTAAACGCTTCCGCTTTCGGTCTATGAGAGTACGTGGACACACTCTCCCCTCTCATTGTTATGCATCACCTAGATAGATCTTGCGTGATCATAGGAATTTTTTTGAAATACTACGTTCCCCAATAGATACATGAACTAGGTTTCATCACGATTATTCTGCATCATGATATCAACTTCACATGAACGTACACGTCTTCTTGGATGGGCGTGTCATCATTAATTGTTGGCCAGAAGTACTGAAATAGAGCAACTTCCAAATTGTGGGCGGGAGCTGCTATCCTCACCGGAGAAGCTGTATCCTTTGTCGGTGGTGCTGTGACCGCAGACAGTGGCAATGATGGTATGTTGGAATAACGTGTTAGAATTGTGTCGAATATTATTGTACAAGGTAGGTTACAGTTGGACTTGGTTTGGACTGTGTGTAGACAGGGTAGGAGTTGTGTCCTAATAGGACACCTGTATCCTAGGCCTCTCATATATATCGGGGGTAGACATACGATGTAACCTATGCCGACATAATAGCACGGGCAAGCGGGGAAGCCGGCGGCGTGTGCCGGCGCCCGAGCGGCCAGGGTGCGGTATTATGACGGTGTCATGGGGAGGAGCGCCCGTAGTCATGTCCCGGGGATATAGCCATATCGGTGAACTTCGTTAACAAATCTCGGTGTCGTGCTTGTGTGATTGCTTGGTCCTCGATAGATTAATTGTACGTCTTGGATTTACTCTAACAAGTGATATCATGAGCAAGGTTGATTTGAGTTCTGGTTGTTGATCTAGAGAAGAGCGGAGGCCGGCTGTAGATGATCACGGCGTGCGTGCGAGACTTCGGGCAGTAATCGGAGATTGTCGCATGTAAAGCGATCAAGAGCAAGACGAAGCAGATCGGATCGATCCGATGGGAGCGGCGGCACGTAACACCGAAAGAGCTCGGAAGATGGGCCAGCGTCAAGCGGTGGCGCACGGGACTGCTACGAAGCAGCAGCTGCAACGAGGCGTCGGGCAGCAGCCAGATCGATCGGAAGCGGCAGCGGCACGTACGTGCAACACGTGTGGGGCGGCAGATCGATGGGTATGGCGGCGGCTTGTACGAGCAGGGTTGCAGACAGAGGCAACGAGCGACCGGTTGGCGAGCAGCTGGGCCAAAGCCTGGTGAGGCTGGTGAGGCTGGCGTGCATGGCAGGTGTGCACAGGTGGAACAAGGCCCGTGGCAGGCTAGCTCCGTTGACGTGCACAGCAGCGCGCAGGAGCGCGTGGTCACGCATGGAGGCTGCAGCGTCCGGTGAGCCGTGTTGGAACAAGATTTGTTTGGACAAAAAGGGATCGGTTTCAAGGAATTGCACAGCGTATTGGACATGGAAGATGCTGGCTATACTACTAGGTTGATCTGCATTAAAGAAAGAACAAGAAAATAGTCAGGTGAGTCACGGGTGTTAGGTCGTGGAGTTGAGTTAATTGGAATACTTTGCTACACCTACACGTAGACAAGACTACCAGGGACTTCTTTTGGGTTCTTTGCTTGGTAAACTGGTCAAAGATAGTGGCATGGCAGCGATGTTGTTCAGCAGGCAGTCAAATGGACACCGAGGCCGGCGACCTGCGTATAAGGCTCGGAGAAGTCTGGAGTGCGTCTTGGAATGATTATGCATACACAGAGCGTCAAGCAATGTACGGAGTGCGGGCGGACGCAACGCAGGGTGAAGCATGGTTGCAGTCGGATATTTTCGGCTGGGTCGGATTGGACTGTCTGACGGATCAACGGAGATGTCGGTCAAAGCAGAAGAAGGTGGTGATTTCAGCGACAACGACATAGGAGCGTGATGCTGATGGTGGCTGACTTCTGGGGCGTGGAAACACGTGGTGCAAGTCTGAGGGCTTGTGCGGCTTCGACGGACTATGACGCGGGGTTGATTCAAGGCAGTGTACACATGAGAGCTTGAAGTCAACATGGCACGGGAGGGTGGCACGTACAGCCACCATGGAGTCATGTTGAAGATGGAGTTGGAGTCTGATGGGTGACTTCATTCTGAGCTGATGGAGGGGCTACGGCTAAGTTAACGGAGAGTCGAAGCCTATTTCAGCGGGTAAAGCGAGAGACACGTGGATCGGACTGGGTGCCAATGGTCTGATGGAGGCGTGACACTCGGCATCGGTCGGTGATGATCGATGGTTCTCTGCAGTGGGAGTTGAGATAGTGGGGGCTAGCTACCCCGGAGACTCGACCAGGACAGCAGAGGCTCGACGCGGTGATAGCGGCGAGGCGTGCGGTAAGCACGAGACACAGCGACAGGCCAAGGCACTGGTGGTCAGACATGTTGCCAGATAAAGTGTGCAAGGGGGTGCTGAAGCAGTGTTGACGAGTACCAGATTCAAGTTGGTGACTGGGTCTATCGGTGCCGGTTGATGGACAGGAGTTGACCATGGAGAATCTGAGAAAGTGGCGGAAAGTCTGGATTTGTCAAAACAGAGAGAGTACATGGCCGTATATTCTGTGCTGTTCAGTGCACATGGCAAAGTGTGGATGTCAAATACAGAAGGAGGCGGAGTGCTATAGCTATGCGACATGCCAGAGACTATCCGGAAGAAGGGTGAGACAACTGCGAATTTGACTCAGGGTGACACAGGGGGACGGTGAAATTCTTTCAAGTTTCGCATAAGCAGTCAAGAAAGAGCGGTGACGTTGAGTTCAGGTAACTCTTATATGTGGCGTCCAATATGTGAGTTGTTCACTTTCACGCAGACAGTGGTCGGTGTGTGATGACGTTGAACGGATTCTCCGGAAGTTGGGAGCACGGACTAGAGTAACAAGGAACTTAATTTTGCTCGAGTGTTGATTGTGGTTAAGAAAAGGAGGGACTACAAGTTGCAGGTGGAGTCACATGGAGTCTGGGAGTAGCAGCGGTGCTCATGACGTATCTCAAGTCCAATGTACAAGGGGGTTCGATGCATGAATGAATTCAAGGTGGTGAAGAATATTCGCCAAGGTGGAGTTTGCTAGAATTGTGTCGAATATTATTGTACAAGGTAGGTTACAGTTGGACTTGGTTTGGACTGTGTGTAGACAGGGTAGGAGTTGTGTCCTAATAGGACACCTGTATCCTAGGCCTCTCATATATATCGGGGGTAGACACACGATGTAACCTATGCCAACATAATAGCACGGGCAAGCGGGGGAGCCGGCGGCGTGTGCCGGCGCCCGGGCGGCCAGGGTGCAGTATTGTGACGGTGTCATGGGGAAGAGCGCCCGTAGTCATGCCCCGAGGATGTAGCCATATCGGTGAACCTCGTTAACAAATCTCGGTGTTGTACTTGTGTGATTGCTTGGTCCTCGGTAGATCAACTATGCGTCTCGGATTTATTTTAACATAACACCTCTCCAGTCTCTCCTTACCTCGACGACATCCGATCCGGCACTGACGAATGCCATGCGAGAGTTTGTGTCTCCATATCCATTGGTTCCCTTCAGATCTTGGTTGTTCGTGTGCCTTTAACGGAGAACTTTTGGCTGGTTATTGGTGTGACGATTATGACATTTTCTTTTGTGTTGTTATGTGATTTGACCCAGTTTCTCCACCACTCTCTGCTAGTGGTGATGGATTGCAAGCCTGTTCTGCGTGGGTGATGTCAGCCGATGTTGCTTGAGCTATTTTTAGATATCGCCTCAAAAGGCGAGTGGCTATTGTGGTCTTGAAAGCTTGGTATGGCAAGGACGTTCGAGGTATCACTTCTCATTGTTATTGGTTCAGTGCAATTTTCAATCTCCGACGGGCACAATTAGAGGAAGAAGAACACTACTATGTTTTTTAGGCTCAGTTTGGAAGCCAAGTTTTTGAAAAACCTAAGCATTCCAATACTACAGTTATTTATACCGTTGACAACAAAGACTGTAGTATCTGAAAATGTCAGTTTTCAAAGTATTACTAAGATAGTGCCATGTTTGGCATCAAAATATACATTGTTGTATTTACTGACCGCATGAGAGATCTTTTGCTGTGTTTCTCAATTTTTATAAAAGAGGTCCTGGCCTTTTTTCTAAAAACAACAAAATTACCATAGTTTTGTGCATACTATGGTTTATAATACTGCCACTTTAACTAGAGTCAAACATTCAAAGTACTTGAAACCATAGTTTCTCAAAATACTATGGTATTCTTGAAATACTTTGAAAATACTTTGCAACCAAAACCACCCTTAATGTAATTTTATTTTTTACGTGTTGTTCTATGTCGTGTTGTCTAGCCATGGTATTAGACTTTATTTTCTTTGATATTAGTCTGATTTAAGATGCCTTTGGATGTCTTTATTAAACAAAAATGAATTAACCAAATGAAATCTAGTCACATGGTCCAACAAAGAAGATTCATCAGCGGAATATATATCTCTTCCATGACAACACTCAGGTTAAGTCCACAACCAAGTTGTTGTATTCGCTTCTCATCCTTCAAGAAACAAAGCTAGGGTTTCTGCCTCTCGCCGGTGCCGCCGCAGGTCCGCCTCGTCTCCGGTGGCCCTAGGGCCATGGGGCGCGGTGGACCTGCCAAGGGCCGGCGGGAGGGCTCCGTTTTCAGTCTTTTTTTCCTGTCTTGTTAGGGCTTGTGTCCTGCTCAGGAAGACAAGACGGCGGCGGCTCTCTGAAGATGGAATAAAGGTCTCTCCGCCTAGCCCCCGTTCCGGCGGTGCATCTAGCATCGTTGGTGGGCGTGTGGAGGTGTGTCTCCGGCGGATCTATCTTTGATGGATTTGCTCGGATCTCGTCGTTGTTTGTTCACGTTCAGGTGTCTTCGGGTTGAATCCTTCCAACCTACGTTATTCTTCATCGGCGGCGGTTGCTGTTCAGGTGCGCTGGTCCTATGGGGCCTTAGCACGACGACTTCCCGACTGTCTACTACAACAAGTTGTGTCCGACTCCGGCGATGGAGGGGTGATGACGGCGGCGCGCCTTCGACTCGCTTCGGTGCTTGTAGTCGTCGCTAGGTGGTCTACGGATCTGGATGTAATTTTTATTTCTGGTGTTCGTTGTACTGCCATGATTGAAGATTAATAGATTGGAAGTTTTTCCGAAAAAAAAACACTCAGGTTAACTCTAGTTTATGATGCAAATAAAGGAGTAGGGCATTTTGGAGACCAAGCTCCATGGAGCCCTTTATTTTGAAAAATTCAAAATTCATACATTTCGGTTCAAAAATTTCTGAAAAAATTACACATGTATGCAAGGATGTAAAGTGTATGTGTGAAAAATTTCAGGATGAAATACCTTGAATTGCGAGCTGCACAAAAAAAGCAAAATCATGGACTTTAAAGATGAACAATATGTATGATAAAAATCCCTAGATTTGTCTTTTTTGTGTAGCTCACATTTCATTGTATTTTGACCTAAAAATTTGCACACATGTATATTTTGTATCTAGATATATATGTATTTATTTTCAGAATTTTTTAAAACTGAAAAGTTGAAATTTTGAAGTTTTCAAATAAAGGCCTTCATGGAGCTCGGTCTCCGTTTGGTATTTTTGGCAAATAAAGTAGCTTTAACACTAGTCAGAACTGAAGTCATCCAAGTAGAATGCTGGCGGAAACAAAGTTATCTTGGACGGATACATCTATTTTAATTTTTCTTCAAAAAATCTCCACATGCCCAGAGTTGTATACTCCCTCCAAACCATATTACTTTTTCTCAAACGGATGAACGATGAGTAATATGCATTGGAGGGAGTATTTTTTTAGCAAACTACTTTTTTTAGGGATTTTAACAAACTATTTGCCATCAACACTCCGGAGATATCTCTGCCCCGCTGGAGGGGAACTTTTGGTCTATGGGGACATATGCATCCTATATGAAAAGAAAAATTAGTAATTCAATAAAAAGTCAAAAAATTCTGAAAATATTTTTGAAATTAACTTGACCTTACATTGTACTTGTGAGAAAATTTTCACAAAAAGAAAATTCCCCTTTGACTTCTTTTCAAAAAAGACAAAATTTTGACCAAAATAGTGTGAATAGTGACCTATAATAGCAAAAAAATAATTGTCTTTTTCGCTGTGAAGTCAAGGTTGGTTATTTTGTCGAGGAAATTTATATACTACTGCAAAAGTAAGTCAACTTTATTCTAGAAAAACGTCTGAACTATTTTAATTTTTTGCTTAATTATTAAAATAATTATATGTATGATGTATATACAACCAGGAATCAAAATGTATTTCCCCTGCCCCGCCTTCCTCTCTTTCTTGGAGACTTTATCGTGCCGAGCACTGCCTCCTGCCTCATCCACTCGTGTCACGCTTTCCGAGCTCTCGCGCATCCGTGTCAACAAGCTCCATCTGGACCACGGAAATTCCAACCAGGCAGGAAATCTGTACTCTTGCTTGCTCAATCAACTAACTTATGTAACCGGCCTCTGAACGAAGAATCAATTGCTGGAGTAGTAAACACGCAGCACGAACCGGTAGACAGTGGTAAACACCTCAATTTCTCGAAAGCGGCATTAGTAATATTCCATCGTACAGCAACGAATTAACCATTATCAACATGGAGTAAACTAAACAAGAACGACCGAAGCGATAGGAGTGGACTACTGGTCGAATTTGACTACTTGCTGATGGAGATGGGGCTTTGTCTCAGGCCCTTCGGGGCACGAGGCGTGGGCGCAGCGGCTTCTTCATGACGACGGTGAACTCGTTCTTTTCGGCGAAGTCCACCTCCTCGCCGGGGACCTCCTGCCACTCGAACTCCCTTACCATGTTGGCCACGAAGTACTCCAGATGGAGCATGGCGATGCCCAGCCCGGCGCAGATCCTCCGGCCCACGCCGAACGGCATCATCTTGATCTCCCGATTGCCGGTCACGTCCACCGCTTCGCCCGCGCCGCCTGGCAAGAACCGCTCTGGCACGAACTCCGTTGGCTTCTCCCACTCCCGCTCGTCCCTGCTCATCTCGGCCACCATGAAGTTCACCGTCGCCCCCTTGGGAATCAGGTACCCGCCGACCTCCATGTCCTCCGCCGCCTTGTGCGGCAGCACGAAGTGCGCCGGTGGGTGCTTCCGGAGGCCCTCGAGGACCACCGCCTTGAGGTACGGCATCTTGTGGACGTCCTCCTCCGAGACCTCGTCCTCGTCGCCCCCCTTCGTGGCGTTGATCTCTTCGTAGAGCTTCTCCTGGATGGCCGGGTTCTTCACCAGTTCGGCCATGATCCACTGCAACCCGGTGGAGGTGGTGTCGGTCCCGGCGTCGAGGAACTCGGAACAGAGGTTGATCATCTCGTCGTCGGTCAGCGGGCGGTTTCCCTCCTCGGGAAGCTTTATGTCGAGCAGGGCGTCGACATAGGAGTGCTCGAACGTGCTCTCTTTCTTGGGCTCGCCGCCGCGTTTCCTGTACTCCCGCCGAGCGTTGATCAGCGGCACGAACAGGTCCTTCTTCCGCTGCTGCATGGCGTGCACGGTCTGGAGGCGGTCGCGGTAGAGATGCTTGGTCACCGACGGCAGGAAGGCGAAGACGGCCATCTTCCTCGACCTGTAGATGAGCGGCTCGCGCTGGGCGACAGCGATCGCGCGGACCGTGGCCTCGTCGAGCCGCTCACCGAAGCACATGAGCACGAGGAGGCAGAACATGGCGTACTGGAACGTCTCCACGACGGCCGCGCCGCCGGATGACGACTCATCACGCAGCTTCTCGGCGAGCACGCGGCGCACCCAGGAGCGCGCGGGGGCGAAGAGGCGGACCCGCGACGGGTGCAGCGTCTCGGAGACGAGGTTGCGGCGGAGGAGGCGCCAGACGGGCCCGTAGCTGGCGCGCGTGATGGTGTTGTCGTTCTCGCCCAGCAGCTTGAGCGAAGGGAGGGCGGGGCGGTCCGCGAGCGTGGCGCCCCGCTCGACGAGCGCTGCGTGCGCGAGGCGGCGGTCGGCGACGAAGATGGAGAGGCGGGACCCCACGCGCAGGGACACGATGGGGCCGTAGCGCTTGAAGAGGCGCCGGAGCAGGGGCTCCACGTCGGCGAGCGAGTTGGTCAGCCACACCAGGCTGCCCAGCACCGGCAAGGACGGCGGGCCAGGCGGGACGCGGAGCCGGCCGCCCTTGCGGCCGCGGAGGAGTAGGATCAGCGGGATGGCGAAGAGGATCGAGCCGAGAAAGATGTGCCACGTGTCCATGGCGAGCGTGTGGTGCTCTTCCGCTCTCTGCTGCTGCTGGAATGGATGCGGATGACTGAGATGAGGACGGTGTGGAGCTGTGCGGTTGCCGTTTTAACTAGCGGATGGAACGTGTTGATCGTGTTTACGTCATCGCCCTAGTGCTTGGAAAAGAAGGAAGGGAATGTTCGACCGTGTGCTGACGTCAGGGCTGACGAGCCCTTGGAATCTTCCAATAGTCAATCTAGATTGGCATTTTCGAATTGCTGCTCAAGGAAAGAAAATTACTCCCTCTTCGATTTTTGATATGCTTTGAAACGGTTTCCCATAGACTAAGGAAATCGCTCGTTCCAACGCTCCCGAAGGGCGTTGCCGTTGGAACCGGATCCTCTAACATCTTTAAGGGATGTCACGTAAGCTACAATAACCGTGACATCCCGTCTTCACGTCCATATAGTTAAGCCTAAAATGATTATAATTAATTTGCAAATTATAATTAATTTGCAAATTACAAATCTACTGTATACATTTACAAAAATTACATACAAACAAAATTATGGTGCACTAAAATTATTTTTTTATTTACTTTTGACATGCTACAGTGAATCCGCATAGTTGTTGCTACAGTAACCCTGACATCCCTTCTTCGCTTTACACACGCATTTCACTATAGCTTCGTGACATCCCTTGAGGATGTTAGAGGATCCGCTTCCGTGCGAAGGAGTGTTTCCGCTAAGTAACTTCCCATGCATATAATTTAAACATTTCTGGTGATAAATTATTAATGATTATTTAGGCAATCACTGTAATTACCTGTCATCTTGTTGTTAATGTGTACTATAATTGACTAAAAATAAAATCTAGCTGTCAATTAATGAGCACCCATTGACATACCCAATAAGCAAGATTTTATTTGGTAAGCAAGTAAGAGTTGGTTTTCATGGAAAACATGGTGGGTAAAATCATAGATGTGATGTGACATGGGTGGGGGAGGGGTTATTAAAAAAGGGATAACTGGTTTTATGCCTTTAGTGGTTTGGGCGGGAATGAGTGTTTTCAAAAACTAGGGATAAACCTACCGAGTGTGACCCAACTAAGGGCATAAAACCAATTATCCCTATCAAAAAACATGGAGGGGAGGAGGCATGTGTAGGAAGGTTGAAGAAAGGAAGTAGCAAGAGAGGGAACACTAGAGGACATTGTTTTGGTACCCCCAACATATTTGCTCCTGATAGCTATGTTGTTTGGTTCTTCACGATTGGTGTTAGTTCGTGAGTTGTTCAGTACCATGAAAATAGACATATACTACACCCTCTGTTCATAAATATAAGGTGTTCAAACTTTTTGTGAATCGGATATATATAGACATGTTTTAGTGTGTTTGTTCACTCATTTTAGTCTATATGTAGGTCATATTAAAATATTCAAATCATCTTACATTTATAAACCAAGGGAGTAATAGTCAAGGTTTTCTCCATGCCACAGTCTCAACTGTCTTCTCATTTAGCGGTCTCATCGGCAGTTGGAGGGCTAGGGACCCATCCCTTTTGTTTTTCTTAGTTGTAACAAGTACAATTATTTCCCTTAGGTTTTATTTCTCTTGCGGCATCAGCCAGGTGGTATTTATGATGGCAAGTTAAATAAGGTATTTTCAGCCTCTCCCTACTTCCAGTCTTCGAGATGTTTGGTCTAGCGTTAAGGAAAGGCCTATGAGGATAGGCGTTGTCAAATATGTTGGCTCTTTGCGTATCTTGGCCGTTGGTGTGTCAACCAGGGCTAGCGGTTGGCTGGCTTTTGGTGCGACGACTCCACCCTTTTTCTTTCGGTTTGTTATGCAACATGGTTGGTCTCTTCAACCCTCTAGATTGGTGGTAAAGGATTGCAACTCTGTACTTCTTGTATGGAGAAAGAAAAAAGGAAGGGGACAGGCAAAGGATGGGATGTTTGACCGTATACTAACATTGGGACTGATGAACCCTTGTAATCTTTGAATAATGAATTGCTTGATCAACCTAGAATGACACTCTTGATTTGATGTTCAAGGAAAGAAAATTAGCTTATGTTTCTTCCTTCAATTTTGATAGTGGGAAATTGATAATAAAAGGCAGATATTATTATCTAGATAAGACAAAAAATTGATAAAGAGAGCTCCCTCTCCGATTTCTATTATTAGAAACCACTTGTCTATTACAAACTATCACAACCAGAATGAAAAGCTACGCAAAAAGCAGCAAAAGACACGATGCGCGATTGAGACAAAACAACATGAGCTAGACCCATCTATCTATCAAGTTCACAAGGAGCTGAGGCTACATCAGCCTATATGCCAAAAACCACTAGGGCAATGTTTAAGACTCCAACATCATCATCCTGGGAATTCCACAAACCAGATCTCCAGAACAGATGTTACTACCAAATCCATACAGTTTAGATAATTCGAGTAGCAGGAAACATAAGCAAAAGTATCCATCTGGGAGGGTAAAAGCCAAGTCCGGCGGCAGCCGATGAAAGCCAAAGAGAGCTTCAACTTGGTGAAGGACGATATCTTCCATATCGATTACCCCACAGCAATCATGTGGGTCATCCTCCATCCCAGCGCAGCAACAAAGACTTCACCAGCGATCATCTCAAAAGAATTACACCCTCCCACATTAGGCTTTGTCTTTATGGGTTTATCTGCAAGATGAACCAATCATGAAGCATTTTAATGATCAATTTAACAGGCACACAAGGATCAGTAACATTATTATTATCAAAAATCACATCATTTCTCAATGGGACATTTGCATTTGTGCCCCTAACTCGAACCCACTACTCAGATTTGCCCCTAATTTTGGAGCATGCTCAAAATTTGCCCCTTTGTCGTTAGTTCCCCTTATAAAAATACCCTTCCGTTTCGTTTTCGTCCGGTCAAAGGGCTTTGACCGTCTACTAGACGTTTTCTGGACATTGTTGCCCCTGCCTCCTTATGTCATTGACATGCGGCACACACTCTAAAAAAATGAAAGGAAAAACTATTTCTCTCACCCCTCTATCTCACACACTTACATATTGGACCAAACTAGGAAAAATAAAACTATGGAAAAGACTTTATCACTTACAGGTAGACCCAACTGAAATAATAATAAAATAAATTATTATCTCTCATAATCTCTCTCTCTGACTTATGCACGGCTCGATTGATGATGCCATCGCCGGCGCACCTGCGGGTGAGGATCACGGGGGCGGAGACGACATCAGTTGCGGCCGCCACAGCGGCCTCGCGATCCATGGAAATATTCTTACTCGTCCGACGCACCTGCGGGTGAGGATCACGGGGGCGGAGATGACATCAGTTGCGGCCGCCACAGCGGCCTCGCGATCCATGGAAATATTCTTACTCGTCCCTTTCCTCTGCTTCTTGCCATAGAGTGTGCTGAGGACGCCATTGTTAGGCACCGCGGCCAGAGGCCAACTCGAGACAGCGGAGCATGTCCATGAGCAACGCCGGCCGGCTCTCGTCCACCCCACGCAGTGAATCAGGCATGGGCCACCCGTAGACGACGCCCATGACGTGATAACCCACAAGTATAGGGGATCGCAACAGTTTTCGAGGTTGAGTATTCAACCCAAATTTATTGATTCGACATAAGGGGAGCCAAAGAATATTCTCAAGTATTAGCAGTTGAGTTGTCAATTCAACCACACCTGGATAACTTAATATCTGTAGCAAAGTATTTAGTAGCAAAGTAGTATGGAAGTAACAGTAACAGTGGCAAAAGTAACAGTAGTAGTTTTGTAGTAATTGTAACAGTGGCAACGGAAAGTAACTAAGCAAAGAACAATATGTGAAAAGCTCATAGGCATTGGATCGGTGATGGCGAATTATGTCGGATGTGATTATTCATGCAACAGTTATAACATAGGGTGACACAGAACTAGCTCCAATTCATTAATGTAATGTAGACATGTATTCCGAATATAGTCATACGTGCTTATGGAAAAGAACTTGCATGACAACTTTTGTCCTACCCTCCCATGGCAGCGGGGTCCTATTGGAAACTAAGGGATATTAAGTCCTCCTTTTAATAGAGTACCGGACCAAAGCATTAACACTTAGTGAATACATGAACTCCTCAAACTACGGTCATCACTGGTAAGTATCCCGATTATTGTCACTTTGGGGTTAACGGGTCATAACACATAATAGGTGACTATAGACTTGCAAGATAGGATCAAGAACTCACATATATTCATGAAAACATAATAGGTTCAGATCTGAAATCATGGCAGTCGGGCCCTAGTGACAAGCATTAAGCATAGCAAAGTCATAACAACATCGGTCTCGTAACATAGTGGATACTAGGATCATACCCTAACAAAACTAACTCGATTACATGATAAATCTCATCCAACCCATCACCGTCCAGCAAGCCTATGATGGAATTACTCACGCGACGGGCGGTGAGTGCTACATCTTGAGCTTATGCTGGTTTTCCAAGAGGAGAGGATGATGCACAGAGTAGCGTAAGTATTCCCCGCTTTTTGAGAACCAAGGTATCAATCCAAGAGGAGGCCATGCGCCAGTCCCTCGTACCTACACAAAGCAAATAACTCCTCGCAACCAACGCGAATAGGGGTTGTCAATCCCTTCGTGTCACTTACGAGTGAGATCCGATAGAGATGATAGATAATATTTTTTGTATTTTTGTATAAAGATGCAAAGTAAAATAAAAGGCAAGGTAAAAAGCAAAGCAATAATAAAGCGAGGAAGATTAATATGATGAGAATAGACCCGGGGCCATAGATTTCACTAGTGGCTTCTCTCAAGAGCATACGTATTTTACGGTGGGTGAACGAATTCTTGTTGAGCAATTGATGTAATTGAGCATAGTTATGAGAATATCTAGGTATGATCATGTATATAGGCATCACGTCCGAGACAAGTAGACCGACTCACACTTGCATCTACTACTATTACTCCACTCATCGACCACTATCCAAAGATGCATCTAGAGTATTAAGTTAATGAAAACAGAGTAACGCTTAAGCAAGATGACATGATGTAGAGGGATAAATTCATGCAATATGATAAAAACCCCATCTTGTTATCCTCGATGGCAACAATACAATCGTGCCTTGCTGCCCCTCATCCTTTGGGAAAGGACATCGCAAGATTGAACCCAAAGCTAAGCACTTCTCCCATTGCAAGAACTACCAATCTAGTTGGCCAAACCAAACGGACAATTCGAAGAGACTTGCAAAGATAACCAATCATACATAAAAGAATTCAGAGAAGATTCAAATATGGCTCATAGATAATCTTGATCATAAACCCACAATTCATCGATCTCAACAAACACACCGCAAAAAGAAGATTACATCGAATAGATCTCCACAAGAGAGGGGGAGAACATTGTATTGAGAACCAAAAAGAGAGAAGAAGCCATCTAGCTACTAACTATGGACCTGAAGGTCTGAAGTAAACTACTCACACTTCATCAGAGAGGCTATGATGATGATGCAGAAGCCCTTCGTGGTGGATTCCCCTTCCGTGAGTTCGAACAGGCCCCAAGATGGGATCTTGTGGATACGTAAAGTTGCGGCAAAGGGAATTAGGTTTTTGGCTCCGTATATGATCTGTTGGGGGTACGAGGTATATATAGGAGGAAGGAGTACGTCGGTGGAGCTTGGGGCCCACGAGGCGGGCGCGCTTTAGGGGCGCCCACCCTTGTGGTCGCCTCCTCCTTTCTTGACCGAGGGTCCAAGTCTCCTGGATCTTATCTCGATGAGAAAATCACGTTCTCGAAGATTTCATTCCGTTTGGACTCCGTTTGATATTCCGCTTCTTCAAACACCAAATAGGCAAAAAACAACAAATCTGGGCTGGGCCTCCGGTTAATAGGTTAGTCCTAAAAGTAATATAAAAGTGGAAAATAAAGCCCAATATAGTCCAAAACAATAGATAATATAGCATGGAGCAATCAAAAATTATAGATACGTTGGAGACGTATTAGGCATCCCCAAGCTTAATTCCTGCTCGTCCTCGAGTAGGTAAATGATAAAAAGAGAATTTTTGATGCGGGGTGCTACTTGGCATAATTTCAATGTAACTCTTCTTAATAGTGGTATGAATATTCAGATCCAAAAGATTCAAGACAAAAGTTCATATTGACATAAAAATAATAATACTTCAAGCATACTAACTAAGCAATTATGTCTTCTCAAAATAACATGGCCAAAGAAAGTTCATCCCTACAAAATCATATAGTTTAGTCATGCTCCATTTTCACACACAAGAATGCTCTCATCATGCACAACCCCGATGACAAGCCAAGCAATTTTTTCATACTTTAGTAATCTCAAACCTATAAACTTTCACGCAATATATGAGCGAGCCATGGACATAGCACTATGGGTGGAATAGAATATGATGATGGGGGTTATGTGGAGAAGACAAAAAAGGAGAAGGTCTTACATCAACGAGGCTAATCAACGGACTATGGATATGCCCATCAATTGATGTTAATGCAAGGAGTAGGGATTGCCATGCAACGAATGCACTAGAGCTATAAATGTATGAAAGCTCAACAAAAAAAAAACTAAGTGGGTGTGCATCCAACTTGCTTGCTCACGAAGACCTAGGGCATTTGAGGAAGCCCATCGTTAGAATATACAAGCCAAGTTCTATAATGAAAAATTCCCACTAGTATATGAAAGTGAAAACATATGAAACTCTCTATATAAAAACATGGTGCTACTTTGAAGCACAATATATGAGACTCACTATATGAAGAACATGGTGCTACTTTGAAGCACAAGTGTGGAAAAAGAGATAGTAACATTGCCCCTTTTTATTTCTCTTTTTTTGGGGACAATGCTCTAGAAAAATGATGATCATCACACTACTATTTATTTACAACTCAATGATTACAACTCGATACTAGAACAAAGTATGACTCTATATGAATGCCTCCGGTGGTGTACCGGGATATGCAATGAATCAAGAGTGACATGTATGGAAGAATTATGAATGGTGGCTTTGCCACAAATACTATGCCAACTACATGATCATGCTAAGCAATGTGACAATGATGAATGTGTCACGAAGAACGGTATGGTGGAAAGTTGCATGGCAATATATCTCGGAATGGCTGGAAATGCCATAATAGGTAGGTATGGTGGCTGTTTTGAGGGAGATATAAGGAGGTTTATGTGTAAAAGAGCGTATCATATCACGGGGTTTGGATGCACCGGCGAAGTTTGCACCAACTCTCAATGTGAGAAAGGGCAATGCACGCATCGAAAAGGCTAGCAATGATGGAAGGGTGAGAGTGCGTATAATCCATGGACTCAACATTAGTCATAAAGAACTCACATACTTATTGCAAAAATCTACAAGCCATCAAAAACCAAAGCACTACGCGCATGTTTCAAATTTGTTACATAACGTTTACCATACGTGCATGCTACGGGACTTGCAAACTTCAACACAAGCATTTCTCAAATTCACAACTACTCAACTAGCACGACTTTGATATTATCACCTCCATATCTCAAAACAATTATCAAGCATCAAACTTTTCTTAGTATTCAACACACTCATAAGAAAGTTTTTACTATTTTTGTATACCTAGCATATTAGGATTGTTTAAGCAAATTACCATGCTATTTAAGACTTTCAAAATAATCTAAGTAAAGCATGAGAGATCAATAGTTTCTTTAAAACAAATCCACCACCGTGCTGTAAAAGATATAAGTGAAGCACTAGAGCAAAACTATACAGCTCAAAAGATATAAGTGAAGCACATAGAGTATTCTAACAAATTCCAATTATTTACGGCTCTCTCAAAAGGTGTGTACAGCAAGGATGATTGTGGTAAACTAACAAGCAAAGACGCAAATAATACAAGACGCTCCAAGCAAAACACATATCATGTAGTGAATAAAAATATAGCTCCAAGTAAAGTTACCGATGGAAGTGGATTTAAAGAGGGATGCCTTCCGGGGCATCCTCAAGCTTTGTCTTTTTGGTGTCCTTGGATTATCTTGGGGTTTCCATGGGCATCCCCAAGCTTAGGCTCTTGCCACTCCTTGTTCCATAATCCATCAAAAGATTTCACCCAAAACTTGAAAACTTCACAACACAAAACTCAACAGAAATCTCGTAAGCTCCGTTAGCGAAAGAAAACAAATACCACTTCAAGGTACTGTAATGAACTCATTCTTTATTTATTTTGTTGTTAAACCTACTGTATTCCAACTTCTCTATGGATTATAAACTATTTTACTAGCCATAGATTCATCAAAATAAGCAAACAACACACGAAAAACAGAATCTGTCAAAAACAGAACAGTCTGTAGTAATCTGTAACTAACGCAAACTTCTGGAACTCGAAAACTTCATCCAAAATAGGACGATCTAAGAAATTTGTTTATTGATAAGCAGCAATTGGAATCACTATTTTATCACGTTCTGGTGATTTTTAACAATTGTTTTCGTGAACCGAAAGTTTCTGGAAATTACAGCAAGATCAAATAACTATTATCCAAGAAGATCCTATAGGTTTAACTTGGCACAAACACTAATTAATACATAAAACCACATCTAAACAGAAGGTAGATGGATTATTTATTCCTAAACAGAAACAAAAACAAAAACTAAAAATAAAATTGGGTTGCCTCCCAACAAGCACTATCGTTTAACGCCCCTAGCTAGGCATAAAAGGAAGGATAGATCTAGGTTGTGCCGTAGTAATAAGATAGATCAGTGAAACTCATTTCATACTCCCTACGTTCGGCAGCAAGTTTTCTTTGAGGCAAACAAAAGTAATCAAAAGGGCTAAATTTAATAGGGCAAAAATCCCCAAGATCAATTTTAGGAGGTATAGGTTCCTCTTTCGGCCCTTCGTATTGCACGACCAATTCATCATTATAAGCATTCTTTTGACAAAACTTTGTGAGCCTATACTCAAGAGAGTATCCTAGCTCATTATTTCGAATAGCCAAATCATCGTTAAGCTCAGAGATTCTATCAATTAAAATATTGGTAGGCACCTTTCTTCTAAGATTTTCATTGAAAGCAACATAGTCAATAGATTCAAAACGCATTATTTCTTCTTGATCAAAGAGGATAGATTCTATGGGAGGACGGCCAGCGTCCACCCTATAATGCGCAAAGATTTCTTTGGCCTCTTTTATTATAAATCTGAATTAATGAGCCAAAAAGATTGTAGCGGCACGCTTAACAGAGGAATGCTCGATATTAGAAAATTCTAGGAAAATCCTTTGTATGGAAGGATGCATATGCATAAATTGTCTTTTAAGTTCAACGATAAGCATGGAAATAGCGTCTGCAAGACTACTAGTTCTATGGAGAATAGAACTGCCCATAGAAGGCAAAGCACCGACACAAGTAAAGAAATCTTCGATAACTCCTTTTCCAATATTATTACCACTACCAATTCGAAATCTTTTTGTATGCAAGGTAGGGGGTTCTTCAGCCGGAGCATCAGAATTTTCCATGTTATTATTATTGTCCATATCGGCAATAATTTCCCCAATTCCAGACATAACGACAAGCAAGCAAGAAAAAGGCAAACGGAAAAGAGAGGGCGAATAAAATGGCAAGGGTGAAGTGGGGGAGAGGAAAACGAGAGGAAAATGGCAAATAATGTAATGCAGGAGATAAGGGATTGTGATGGGTACTTGGTATGTAGACTTTTGCGTAGAATCCCCGGCAACGGCGCCAGAAATCCTTTTTGCTACGTCTTGAGCTTGCGTTGGTTTTCCCCGAAGAGGAGAGGATGATGCAGCAGAGTAGCGTAAGTATTTCCCTCAGTTCTTGAGAACCAAGGTATCAATCCAGTAGGAGGCCACGCGCCAGTCCCTCGTACCTACACAATGCAAATAACTCCTCGCAACCAACGTAAATAGGGGTTGTCAATCCCTTCACGGTCACTTACGAGAGTGAGATCTGATAGAGATGATAGATAATATTTTTGGTATTTTTTGTATAAAGATGCAAAGTAAAATAAAAGGCAAAGTAAAAAAGCAAAGCAATAATAAAGCGTAGGAAGATTAATATGATGAGAATAGACCGGGGCCATAGATTTCACTAGTGGCTTCTCTCAAGAGCATAAGTATTTTACAGTGGGTGAACGAATTATTGTTGAGCAATTGACAGAATTGAGCATAGTTATGAGAATATCTAGGTATGATCATGTATATAGGCATCATGTCCGAGACAAGTAGACCGACTCCTTCCTGCATCTACTACTATTACTCCACTCATTGACCGCTATCCAACATGCATCTAGAGTATTAAGTTAATGAAAACAGAGTAACGCCTTAAGCAAGATGACATGATGTAGAGGGATAAATTCATGCAATATGATAAAAAACCCATCTTGTTATCCTCGATGGCAACAATACAATACGTGCCTTGCTGCCCCTCATCACACCGGGAAAGGACACCGCAAGATTGAACCCAAAGCTAAGCACTTCTCCCATTGCAAGAACTACCAATCTAGTTGGCCAAACCAAACGGATAATTCAAGAGACTTGCAAAGATAACCAATCATACATAAAAGAATTCAGAGAAGATTCAAATATTGCTCATAGATAATCTTGATCATAAACCCACAATTCATCGGTCTCAACAAACACACCGCAAAAAGAAGATTACATCGAATAGGTCTCCACGAGAGAGAAGGAGAACATTGTATTGAGATCCAAAAAGAGAGAAGAAGCCATCTAGCTACTAACTATGGACCCGAAGGTCTGAAGTAAACTACTCACACTTCATCGGAGAGGCTATGATGATGATATAGAAGCCCTCCGTGGTGGATTCCCCTTCCGGCGGAGATCCAGAATAGGCCCCAAGATGGGATCTCGTGGATACAGAAAGTTGCGGCGGTGGAATTAGGTTTTTGGCTCCGTATCTGATCTGTTGAAGTACGTAGGTATATATAGGAGGAAGGAGTACGCCTGGAGCTTGGGGCCCACGAGGCGGGGGCGCCCTAGGGGCGCGCCCTCCACCTCGTGGCCGCCTCCCTCCTTTCTTGACCGAGGGTCCAAGTCTCCTGGATCTTATCTCGATGAGAAAATCACGTTCAAGATTTCATTCCGTTTGGACTCGTTTGATATTCCGTTTCTTGAAACACCAAATAGGCAAAAACAGCAAATGCAGGCTGGGCCTCCGGTTAGTAGGTTAGTCCCAAAAGTAATATAAAAGTGCTAAATAAAGCCCAATATAGTCCAAAACAATAGATATTATAGCATGGAGCAATCAAAAATTATAGATACGTTGGAGACGTATCAGTGAGCATCATGAAATTGGTGATGGAGGAAGGTTGATGACGACGATGGCGACGGATTCCCCTCTCCGGAGCCCGAACGGACTTCAGATCAGCCCTCCCGAGAGAGTTTAGGGCTTGATGGCGGCTCCGTATCGTAAAACGCGATGAATCCTTCTCTCTGATTTTTTTCTCCCCGAACGTGAATATATAGAGTTGGAGTTGAGGTCGGTGGAGCACCAGGGGGGCCACGAGGCAGGGGGGCGCGCCCAAGGGGTAGGCGCGCCCCCACCCTCGTGGACAGGGTGTGGGCCCCTGGCCTTGATTATTTTGCCAGTATTTTTTATTAATTACAAAAATATTCTCCGTGAAGTTGCAGGTCATTCCGAGAACTTTTGTTTCTGCACAAAAATAACACCATGGCAATTTTGTTGAAAACAGCGTCGGTCCGGGTTAGTTCCATTCAAATCATGCAAGTTAGAGTCCAAAACAAGGGCAAAAGTGTTTGGAAAAGTAGATACGAGGGAGACGTATCAACTCTCCCAAGCTTAAACCTTTGCTTGTCCTCAAGCAATTTAGTTGACAAACTGAAAGTGATAAAGAAAAACTTTTACAAACTCTGTTTGCTCTTGTTGTTGCAAATATGTAAAGCCAACATTCAAATTTTCAGCAAAGATTATGAACTAACCATATTCACAATAAAAGTTAGGTCTCATGTTTACTCATATCAATGGCATAATCAACTAGTGAGCAATAATAATAAATCTCAGATGACAACACTTTCTCAAAACAATCATAATATGATATAACAAGATGGTATCTCACTAGCCCTTTCTGAGACTGTAAAACATAAATGCACATCACCTCTGAAGATCAAGGACTGACCAAACATTGTAATTCATGGTAAAAGGGATCCAATCATAGTCATACCCAATATAAATTAATAGTAATGCATGCAAATGACATCGGTTCTCTCCAACTGGCGCCTTTTAATAAGAGGATGATGACTAAACATAAAAGTAAATAGATAGACCCTTCGCAGAGGGAAGCAGGGATTTGTAGAGTTGCCAGAGCTTGATTTTGAAATAGAGATGAATAATATTTTGAGCGGCATACTTTCATTGTCAACATAACAACCGAGAGATCTCGATATCTTCCATGCTACACACATTATAGGCAGTTCCCAAACAGAATGGTAAAGTTTATACCCCCTCCACCAACAAGCATCAATCCATGGCTTGCCCGAAACAACGGGTGCCTCCAACTAATAATAGTCCCGGGGGAGTTTTGTTTGCAATTATTTTGAATTGATTTGCTTAGAGCATGGGACTGGAAATCCCGGTGACCAGCCATTTTCTCGTGAGTGAGGAGCGGAGTCCACTCCTCTTGAGAATAACCCACCTAGCATGGAAGATACAGAAAACCCTAGTTGATACATGAGCTATTCGAGCATACAAAACAGAATTTCATTTGAAGGTTTAGAGTTTGGCACATACAAATTTACTTGGAACGGCAGGTAAATACCGCATATAGGAAGGTATGGTGTGTTGGGGAACGTAGTAATTTCAAAAGAATTCCTACGCACACACAGGATCATGGTGTTGCATAGCAACGAGAGGGGAGAGTGTTGTCCATGTACCCTCATAGATAGAAAGTGGAAGCGTTAGCACAACGCGGTTGATGTAGTCGTACGTATTCACGATCCGAGCGAGTTCAGCACACGTACGGCACCTCCGAGTTCAGCACACGTTCAGCTCGATGACGTCCCGCGAACTTCGATCCAGCAGAGCTTCACGGGAGAGTTCGGTCAGCACGGCGGCGTGATGACGGCGATGATGTTGCTACTGACGCAGGGCTTCACCTAAGCACCGCTACGATATGACCGAGGTGGAATATGGTGGAGGGGGCACCGCACACGGCTGGAATAGATCAACAGATCAACTTGTGTGTCTAGAGGTGCCCCTTGCCCCCGTACATAAAGGAGCAAGGGGGAGGCTGGCCGGCCCTCTATGGCGCACCAGGAGGAGGAGTCCTCCTCCTAGTAGGAGTAGGACTCCCCTCTTTCCAACTCCTACTAGAAGGGGGAAAGGAAGGGGGAGAGGGAGAAGGAAAGGGGGGCGCCGCCCCCCTCTCCTAGTCCAATTCGCACTGCAGGAGGAGGCGTGCGGCTGCGCGCTAGGCCAGCCTCTCTCTCTCCACTAAGGCACATAAGGCCCATTATTTCTCCGGGGTCCGGTAATCCTCCCAAGACTGATTTTCTCCGAAACCACTCGGAACACTTCCGGTATTCGAATATAGTCGTCCAATATATCGATGTTTATGTCTCGACCATTTCGAGACTCCTCGTCATGTCCGTGATCATATCCGGGACTCCAAACTACCTTAGGTACGTCAAAACACAAAAACTCATAATACCGATCTTCACCAATCTTTAAGCGTGCGGACCCTACGGGTTCGAGAACTATGTAGACATGACCGAGACACGTCTCCGGTCAATAACCAATAGCAGAACCTGGATGCTCATATTGGCTCCTACATATTCTACGAAGATCTTTATCGGTCAAACCGCATAACAGCATATGTTGTTCCCTTTGTCACCGGTATGTTACTTGCCCGAGATTCGATCGTCAGTATCTCAATACCTAGTTCAATCTCGTCACCGGCAAGTCTCTTTACTCGTTACATAATGCATCATCCCGCAACTAACTCATTAGTCACATTTCTTGCAAGGCTTATAGTGATGTGCATTACCGAGAGGGCCCAGAGATACCTCTCCGACAATCGGAGTGACAAATCCTAATCTCGAAATACGCCAACTCAACAAGTACCTTCGGAGACACCTGTAGAGAACCTTTATAATCACCCAGTTACGTTGTGACGTTTGGTAGCACACATAGTGTTCCTCCGTAAACGGAGTTGCATAATCTCATAGTCGAGGAGGAACATGTATAAGTCATGAAGGAAGCAATAGCAACATACTAAATGATCAAGTGCTAAGCTAACGGAATGGGTCAAGTCAATCACATCATTCTCCTAATGATGTGATCCCGTTAATCAAATGACAACTCATGTCCATGTCTAGGAAACTCAACCATCTTCGATTAACGAGCTAGTCAAGTAGAGGCATACTAGTGACACTATGTTTGTTTATGTATTCACACATGTATTATGTTTTTGGTTAATACAATTGTAGCACGAATAATAAAAATTTATCATGATATGAGGAAATAAATAATAACTTTATTATTGCCTCTAGGGCATATTTCCTTCAGTTTCCCACTTGCACTAGAGTCAATAATCTAGATTACACAGTAATGATTCTAACACCCATGGAGTTTTGGTGTTGATCATGTTTTGCTCGTGGAAGAGGCTTAGTCAACGGGTCTGCAACATTCAGATCCATATGTATCTTGCAAATCTCTATGTCTCCCACGTGGGGAATTGAAGCGTCTCTTGATGTGCTTGGTCCTCTTGTGAAATCTGGATTCCTTTGCTAAGGCAATTGCACCAGTATTGTCACAAAAGATTTTCATTGGACTCGATGCACTAGGTATGACACCTATATTGGATATGAACTCCTTCATCCAGACTCCTTCATTTGTTGCTTCCAAAGCAGCTATGTACTCCGCTTCACACGTAGATCCCGCCACGACGCTTTGTTTAGAACCGCACCAACTGACAGCTCCATCGTTTAATGTAAACACGTAACCGGTTTGCGATTTAGAATCGTCCGGATCAGTGTCAAAGCTTGCATCGACGTAACCATTTACGACTAGCTCTTTGTCACCTCCATAAAAGAGAAATTTATCCTTAGTCCTTTTCAGGTATTTCAGGATTTTCTTGACCGCTGTCCAGTGATCCACTCCTGGATTACTTTGGTACCTCCCTGCTAGTCTAATAGCAAGACACACATCAGGTTTGGTACACAACATTGCATACATGATAGAGCCTATGGCTGGAGCATAGGGAACATCTTTCATTTTCTCTCTATCTTCTGCAGTGGTCGGGCATTGAGTCTAACTCAACTTCACACCTTGTAACATAGGCAAGAACCCTTTCTTTGCTTGATCCATTTTGAACTTCTTCAAAACTTTGTCAAGGTATGTGCTTTGTTAAAGTCCTATCAAGTGTCTTGATCTATCTCTATAGATCTTGACGCCTAATATGTAAGCAGCTTCACCGAGGTCTTTCATTGAAAAACTCTTATTCAAGTATCCTTTTATGCTATCCAGAAATTCTATATCATTTCCAATCAGCAATATATCATCCACATATAATATCAAAAATTCTACAGAGCTCCCACTCACTTTCTTGTAAATACAGGCTTCTCCAAAAGTCTGTATAAAACCATAAGCTTTGATCACACTATCAAAACGTTTATTCCAACTCCGAGAGGCTTGCACCAGTCCATAAATGGATCGCTGGAGCTTCCACATTTTGTTAGCTCCCTTTGGATCGACAAAACCTTCTGGTTGCATCATATACAAATCTTCTTCCAGAAATCCATTCAGGAATGCAGTTTTGACATCCATTTGCCAAATTTCATAATCATGAAATGCGGCAATTGCTAACATGATTCGGACAGACTTAAGCATCGCTACGGGTGAGAAAGTCTCATCGTAGTCAATCCCTTGAACATGTCAAAAACCTTTCGCAACAAGTCGAGCTTTATAGACAAAGTAACATTACCGTCAGCCGTCGGTCTTCTTCTTGAAGATCCATTTATTCTGAATGGCTTGCCGATCATCGCGCAAGTCAACCAAAGTCCACACTTTGTTCTCATACATGGATCCCATCTCAGATTTCATGGCCTCAAGCCATTTCGCGGAATCTGGGCTTATCATCGCTTCCTCATTGTTCGTAGGTTCGTCATGGTCAAGTAACATGACCTCCAGAACAGGATTACCGTACCACTCTCGTGCGGATCTTACTCTGTTTGACCTACGAGGTTCGGTAGAAACTTGATCTGAAGTTTGATGATCATCATCATTAGCTTCCTCACTAATTAGTGTAGGAATCACTAGAACTGATTTCTGTGATGAACTACTTTCCAATTCGAAAGAAGGTACAATTCGTCAAGTTCTACTTTCCTCCCACTCACTTCTTTCGAGAGAAAATCCTTCTCTAGAAAGGATCCATTCTTAGCAATGAATATCTTGCCTTCGGATCTTTGATAGAAGGTGTACCCAACAGTATCCTTTGGGTATCCTATGAGGACACATTTCTCCGATTTGGGTTCGAGCTTATCAGGTTGAAGCTTCTTCACATAAGCATCGCAACCCCAAACTTTAAGAAACGACCACTTAGGTTTCTTGCCAAACCACACTTCATATGGTGTCATCTCAACGGATTTAGATGGTGCCCTATTTAACGTGAAAGCAGCCGTCTCTAAAGCATAACCCCAAAACGATAGTGGTAAATCAGTAAGAGACATCATAGATTGTACCATATCCAATAAAGTACGGTTACAATGTTCGGACACACCATTACGCTGTGGTGTTCCAGGTGGCGTGAGTTGCGAAACTATTCTGCACTGTTTCAAATGAAGACCAAACTCATAACTCAAATATTCACCTCCACGATCAGATCGTAGAAACTTTATTTTCTTGTTACGATGATTTTCCACTTCACTCTCAAATTCTTTGAACTTTTCAAATGTTTCAGACTTATGTTTCATTAAGTAGATATACCCATATCTGCTCAAATCATCTATGAAGGTGAGAAAATAACGATACCCGCCGCGAGCCTCAACATTTATCGGACCACATGAATCAGTATGTATGATCTCCAACAAATCTGTTGCTTGCTCCATTGTTCCGGAGAACGGCGTCTTAGTCATCTTGCCCATAAGGCATGGTTCGCAAGTACCAAGTGATTCATAATCAAGTGATTCATAATCAAGTGATTCATAATCAAGTGATTCCAAAAGTCCATCAATATGGAGTTTCTTCATGCGCTTTACACCAATATGGCCCAAACGACAGTGCCACAAATAAGTTGCACTATCATTATCAACTCTGCATCTTTTGGCTTCAACATTATGAATATGTGTATCACTACTATCGAGATTCAACAAAAATAGACCACTCTTCAAGGGTGCATGATCATAAAAGAAATTACTCATATAAATAGAACAACCATTATTCTCATATTTAAATGAATAACCGTCTCGCATCAAACAAGATCCAGATATAATGTTCATGCTTAACGCTGGCACCAAATAACATTTGTTTAGGTCTAAAACTAATCCCGAAGGTAGATGTAGAGGTAGTGTGCCGACGGCAATCACCTCGACTTTGGAACCATTTCCCACGCGCATCGTCACCTTGTCCTTAGCCAGTCTTCGCTTAATCCGTAGTCCCTGTTTTGAGTTGAAATATTAGCAAATGTAACCGAGATCAAATACCAGTACTATCATGAGCTCTAGTAAGGTACACATCAATAACATGTATATCACATATACCTTTGTTCACCTTGCCATCCTTCTTATCCGCCAAATACTTGGGGCAGTTCCGCTTCCAAAGGACTACCGCTTGGTAGAAGCACTCAGTCTCAGGCTTAGGTCCAGACTTGGGTTTCTTCTCTTGAGCAGCAACATGTTTGTTGTTCTTCTTGAAGTTCCCCTTCTTCTTCCCTTTGCCCTTTTTCTTGAAACTGGTGGTCTTATTGACCATCAACACTTGATGCTCCTTCTTGATTTCTAGCTCCGCAGCCTTTAGCATTGCGAAGAGCTCGGGAATAGTCATATCCATCCCTTGCATATTATAGTTCATCATGAAGCTCTTGTAGCTTGGTGGCAGTGATTGAAGAATTCTGTCAATGACACTATCATCAGGAAGATTAACTCCCAGTTGAATCAAGTGATTGTTATACCCGGACATTTTGAGTATATGTTCACTTGAAGAACTATTCTCCTCCATTTTGCAGCTGTAGAACTTATTGGAGACTTCATATCTCTCAATCCGGGCATTTGCTTGAAATATTAACTTCAACTCCTGGAACATCTCATATGCTCCATGACGTTCAAAACGTTGTTGAAGTCCCGGTTCTAAGTCGTAAACCATGGCACACTGAACTATCGAGTAGTCATCAGCTTTGCTCTGCCAGACATTCTTAATGTCGTCAGTTGCATCTGCAGCGAGTTCGCACCCAAATGCTTCTAGGACATAATTCTTACGTGCAGCAATGAGGATAATCCTCAAGTTCTGCGCCCGATCCGTGTAATTGCTACCATCATCTTTCAACTTTGCTTTCTCAAGGAACACATTAAAATTCAACGGAACAACAAATAGGGCCATCTATCTACAATCAACATAGACAAGAAAAATACTATCAGGTACTAAGTTCATGATAAATTTAAGTTTAATTAATCATATTACTTAAGAACTCCCACTTAGATAGACATCCCTCTAATCATCTAAGTGATCATGTGATCCAAATCAACTAAACAATGTCCGATCATCACGTGAGATGGAGTAGTTTTCAATGGTGAACATCACTATGTTGATCATATCTACTACTCCCTCCGTTCCAAAATAGATGACCCAACTTTGTACTAACTTTGTACTAAAGTTAGTACAAAGTTGAGTCATCTATTTTGGAATGGAGGGAGTATATGATTCATGCTCGACCTTTCGGTCTCAGTGTTCCGAGGCCATATCTGCATATGCTAGGCTCGTCAAGTTTAACCCGAGTATTCTACGTGTGCAAAACTGGCTTGCACCCACTGTAGATGAACGTAGAGCTTATCACACCCGATCATCACGTGGTGTCTCGACGCATTTAACTTTGGCAACGGTGCATACTCAGGGAGAACACTTTTATGTTGAAATTTAGTGAGAGATCATCTTATAATGCTACCGTCAATCAAAGTAAAATAAGATGCATAAAGGATAAACATCACATGCAATCAATATAAGTGATATGATATGGCCATCATCATCTTGTGCTTGTGATCTCCATCTCCGCCAATCATCATGATCACCATCGTCACCGGCGCGACACCTTGATCTCCATCGTAGCATCATTGTCGTCTCGCCAACTATTGCTTCTACGACTATCGCCACCGCTTAATGATAAAGTAAAGCAATTACAGGGCGATTGCATTGCATACAATAAAGCAACAACCCTATGGCTCCTGCCAGTTGCCGATAACTCGGTTACAAAACATGATCATCTCATACAATAAAATATAGCATCATGCCTTGACCATATCACATCACAACATGCCCTGCAAAAACAAGTTAGACGTCCTCTACTTTGTTGTTGCAAGTTTTACGTGGCTGCTATGGGCTGAGCAAGAACCATTCTTACCTACGCATCAAAACCACAACGATAGTTCGTAAAGTTAGTGCTGTTTTAACCTTCTCAAGGACCGGGCGTAGCCACACTCGGTTCAACTAAAGTTGGAGAAACAAACACCCTCCAGCCACCTGTGTGCAAAGCACGTCGATTGAAACGGTCTCACGTAAGCGTACGCGTAATGTCGGTCCGAGCCGCTTCATCCAACAATACCGCCGAACCAAAGTATGACATGCTGGTAAGCAGTATGACTTTTATCGCCCACAACTCACTTGTGTTCTACTCGTGCATATAACATCTACGCATAAAACCACGCCCGATACCACCGTTGGGGAACGTAATAATTTAAAAAATTCCCTCGCACACGGGATCATGGTGATGCATAGCAATGAGAGGAGAGTGTTGTCCACGCACTCGTGAGACCGAAGCGAAGCGCTAGCACAATGCGGTTGATGTAGTCGTACGTCTTCACGATCCGATCGATCCAAGTACTGAACGTACGGCACCTCCGAATTCAGCACACGTTCAACTCGATGACGTCCCGTGAACTCCGATCCAACAGAGCTTCACGGGAGAGTTCCGTCAGCACAACGGCATGATGACGGCGATGATGTTGCTACCGACGCGGGGCTTCGCCTAAGCACCACTACGATATGACCGAGGTGGAATATGGTGGAGGGGGGCACCGCACACAGCTGGAATAGATCAACAGATCAACTTGTGTGTCTAGAGGTGCCCCCTGCCCCCGTATATGAAGGAGCAAGGGGGGAGGCCGGCCAACCCTCTATGGCGCGCCGGGAGGAGGAGTCCTCCTCCTAGTAGGAGTAGGACTCCCCTCTTTCCTACTCCTACTAGGAGGGGGAAAGGAAGGGGGAGAGGGAGATGGAAAGGGGGTTGCCGCCCCCCTCTCCTATCCAATTCAGACTAGAGGGGGAGGGGCGCGCGGCCTGCCCTAGGCCAGCCATCTCTCTCTCCACTAAGGCCCATAAGGCCCATTATTTCTCCCGGGGGGTTCCGGTAACCCTCCGGCACTCCGGTTTTCTCCGAAACCACTCGGAACACTTCCGGTGTCCGAATATAGTCGTCCAATATATCGATCTTTACGTCTCGACCATTTCGAGACTCCTCGTCATGTCTGTGATCATATCCGGGACTCCGAACTACCTTCGGTACATCAAAACACAAAAACTCATAATACCGATCGTCACCAAACTTTAAGCGTGCGGACCCTACGGGTTCAAATGACAACTCATGTCTATGGCTAGGAAACTCGACCATCTTCGATTAACGAGCTAGTCAAGTAGAGGCATACTAGTGACACTATGTTTGTCTATATATTCACACATGTATTATGTTTCTGGTTAATACAATTCTAGCATGAATAATAAACATTTATCATGATATGAGGAAATAAATAATAACTTTATTATTGCCTCTAGGGCATATTTCCTTCATGGTGGACTCATGTGGAATAACTTTGGGGTTTATGGAAGTGGATGCACAAGCAGTATTCCCTCTTAGTACAAGTGAAGGCTAGAAAAAGACTGGGAAGCGACCAACTAGAGAGCGACAATAGTCATGAACATGCATTAAAATTAATAAACGTTGAGTGCAAGCATGAGTTGGATATAATCCACCATGAACATAAATATCATGGAGGCTATGTTGATTTTGTTTCAACTACATTTGTGAACATGTGCAAAGTCAAGCCACTCGAATCGTTCAAAGGAGGATACCATCCTATCATACCACATCACAACCATTTTAACAGCATGTTGGCACGCAAGGTAAACAATTATAAGCTCTTAGATAATTAAGCATGGCATAAGCAACTATAATCTCTAATTATCATTGCAAACATGTAATATTTACAAAAACAAGAGAGGTCGAGTTCATACCAGCTTCGCTCATCTCAATCAGTCCATCATATATCGTCATTATTGCCTTTCACTCGCGCGATCGAACGGTGTGGGTAATAATAATAATAATAGTGCACGTGCATTGGACTAAGCTGGAATCTGCGAGCATTTAATACACATGAGAAGACAAGGTAATATGGGCTCTTGGTTAAATCTACAATAATGCATATAATAGCCACTTCAACATTTTCATTATGGTCTTCTCCTCTCGACCCCAAAGAAAAGAGAAAAACAAAACTATTTACACGGTAAAGCTCCCAACAAGCAAAACAGGATCGGGAAATCTTTTTGGGTTTTCTTTTAATTATTACTATTACAGGCATGAAAAGTAAACTAGCTAAAAGCTACAACTATTTTTTGGTTTTTCTTAAGGTTATTCAAGCACACAAGAAGAAAGCGAGAAAAAGAAAATAAACTAGCATGGATATTACAATGAAAAAGTATGAGCACCGACAACTAAAATGAGTGTATGAACATGAATGTAATGTCGGTGAGAGATACGTACTCCCCAAAGCTTAGGCTTTTGGCCTAAGTTGGTCTATGGCCACGGCTGGCCTGGAGGATAGCCAAAGTTGTAGCTGGGGTCGTACTGAGTTGGAGCCTCGGGGTACCACTGATTGGTGATCTCCTCCGGATCCCACTCGTAAACAGACTGACGTGGAGGATCAAGTTGTGGCTCCGGCTCTGGCTCTGGAGCTGGTGTGTGGCTCTGGTAGGCATGAAATGCCTTCGGCAGAACAAGATACTTGCCTGAAGATAAGTTAAACAAAGAAGGAGCAAGCCAAGTAATAGTCTCAAAGTAATCTTTATCAAATATCAGTCTATAGTTAAGCATATTTTTCTTATTTTTAACAATGAAATCATGTGCTACCATCCTCTTATAGTCTAGAAAAACAGGAGGCATCAACTTTTCTTCTTTCTCATAATGCCTAATAGGTATGTTAAAGTGTGCAACGAGGCGCGAGGCGAATATACCTCCCAAGATGGGACCCTTCACACGGTTCAGATTTAAGCGCTTGGTAATAATGGCGCCTAGACTAAAAGTGTTATCACGAAACAAGGGATGGCCCAAAATAACAATATCAGGGGCACTAAGGTTTCCACAATTTTCGCGACCAATTAAACATCTACTAGCAAATATTGCAAAGTAACGCAGAACAGGAAAGTGTATGCTAGTGATTCTTGCATCGGAAACTTTCCTCGTTTCCCCTACAACAATCATATCAATAAACCCTTCCACATCATTACGATGTGGTTCCTCTATGCTGCCCGTAAAGGGTATCTTACAAACCCGGCAGAAATCAAATAGTGACATCTCCTTAAACTCATCATATAAATAAAAATCCATCGAAGGTGGTGATCTCCTATCATGGAAATGAAAATTTTGCACGAAAATATTAGTGAGTAGGAAATACTGTTCGCGCTGGTCGCGAAGGAAGTCGATGAGGCCCGCATTCTCAGCCAAATAATAAAAATCATCATGAATCCCGGCTGCCCTCAAGAAATCATCACAAGGCCATTCACACGGCCGAACCTCCGCGGTATGAGGGAGATTATATTTAGGCCTCTTATCCTCTTCACTTTGCTTATCCTTCGAACTTCGGCTCGAAGAGCCCCTCAAAAATCTCTTCATCCTTTTCTGAAAATTTCTGAAATTTTTAGTAGCTCCAAATAAAAGTGAACCAAACTCAACAAAATTGATAGCAACTACTCCCACAAGTGCCTAGAGACTATATCATGCATTAGAACTACTGAGGACCATATAAATTTGACATGCAAGCTCAAGAACAGGGTCACCTAGGCAGCAAAAATTTGCAATGAATAAAGCACTAGAACAAAAACTAATTGGACCATTGGAGCATACCGAAGAACAGTCCCCAAAGCAGTTTTGTGAGTGGAGCTTTGAGCAAGGAGATCGAAAATGGCAGCAAGATGAGCTAGAACTCGTGCTTGAGCTGGTTGGTGATTTTTTTGGGAGGAAGGAGTGTGTGGTGGCTGGAATAAGTGGAGGGGGCCACCAGGGGCCCACGAAGCAGGGAAGCGCGCCCTGGATCCTCGTGGCTAGGTGCTTGCTCCCCATGATGTGTTCTCAGTGCCAGATATTTTCAAATATTCTAGAAAAAATCATATTTCATTTTCAGGGCCTTTGGAGAACTTTTATTTTTGGGGTATTTTTTATTGCATGGAAAATTCAGAAAACAGACAAAAAAAACTATTTTTTGCTTTATTTAATCTAAATAACAGAAAGTAAAAGGAGGGTACAGAAGTTTGTGCTTTCTAACTTCATCCATCTCATGCTCATCAAAAGGAATCCACTAAAAAGGTTGATCAAGTCTTGTTAACAAACTCATTCTGAATAACATGGAACCAGAGAAATTTTGAATAACACTAGGTTACCTCAACGGGGATATGCACATCCCCAATAATAAGAATATCATATTTCTTCTTGACAGTAGGAAGAGGAAATTCAAAACCCCCAATAACAATCGATGTAATTTTCCAATAGAGTTTATACTGTGGACTTGAGGTTGTTTCCTCGGAAAGTGTACCGTATGCTCAGTACCATTAACATGAAAAGTGACATTGCCTTTGAGGGAGTCCTGGATTAGGGGGTGTCCGGATAGGGGGACAGACTGTCGATCAAAGCCACCCGTCCTCGATTGCAGCCCCCGAGGCGGTGTCTAGCCACCCGTCCTCAATTGGCGCAGTCGACTCCGAGCTAAAGGTCAGAGCGGACACGGGTGCGGCCTCCAGGGCACTGTTCGGCGGCAGAGCTAGATCCTGCCCATCGTAACAGTGCGGCACGCTCGGCTGTGGCTCGAACCCGTCGAAGATCAAGCCTCCGCGGATGTCAGCCGTGTAGTTCACACTTCCAAATCTGACCTGATGGCGAGGGGCATAGCTTTCGATCTGCTCCAGATGGCTGCTTAATTGGCCCGCAGCAAAGCCGCCGAATACGAAGATCTGTCCGGGAGAAAAGTTTCACCTGGACCGCATCGTTGTTGATGATCGGAGGAGCCATCGGGCCTAAAGATGACGACATACAGAACTCTCAATGAAAGCACCAATGTCGGTGTCAAAACCGTGGATCTCTCGTAGGGGTCCCGAATCAGGCGTCTAGGCGGATGGTAACAGGAGACAAGGGACACAATGTTTTTACCTGTGTTTGGGCCCTCTTGATGGAGGTAAAACCCTACTCCTGCTTGATTAATATTGATGATATGGGTAGTACAAGAGTATATCTACCACGAGATCAGAGAGGCTAAACCCTAGAAGCTAGCCTATGGTATGATTGTTGTTCATCCTACGGACTAAAACCCTCCGGTTTATATAGACACCAAAGGGGGCTAGGGTTACACAGAGTCGGTTACAAATGGGATGAGATCTACATATCCGTATCGCCAAGCTTGCCTTCCACGCCAAGGAAAGTCCCATCCGGACACGGGACGAAGTCTTCAATCTTGTATCTTCATAGTCCAGGAGTCCGGCCAAAGGTTATAGTCCAGCCATCCGGACACCGCCTAATCCAGGACTCCCTCAGTAGCCCCTGAACCAGGCTTCAATGACGACGAGTCCGGCGCGCAGATTGTCTTCGACATTGCAAGGCGGGTTCCTCCTCCGAATACTTCATAGAAGATTTTGAACACAAGGATAGTGTCCGGCTCTGCAAAATAAGTTCCACATACCACCGTAGAGAGAATAATATTTACAAAAATCCAATCTGCTGAAGTATTCTGCAGCGTGACATCTCACCACGGCCAAGCCTTTATTCGAATCGTTTTTACTGTCCCACCTCAGCACACTTAGCGAGGCGGTTTCGTTGGCATGTCTTGTCGAAGCAGAGATCGTGTCCCCTTATTACGGGATTCTCATCAATACGGGCGTGGGTAACCCAACCGTGCCATTAGGGCGCTTGGGAGATAAGCGAGTTTTACCAAGCTGGTGGGGGGCACATAGTTTCGTCCGCCCATATAAGGGGATAAGGATCCACCTTTCTCATCTACGCCTTCTTCCTCCTTTGCTTATGCATTTTCGCGCACTCGAGCTCCAGCGCCCAAGTCCGCAATCCCACCTCAACCTTCTCCAGCCATGTCCGGAGCGGGAGGCAAGTGGATGGCCTCCTCCGTCATGGAGGGACACATCAAGAAGCTGAGAAAAGCCGGATACTTGTCCAATGACATCGCGCACCGGCTCCCCGACAAGGGGCAACTCATCTCCACTCCCAGGCCCCATGAGAGGGTGGTGTTCCTCACCCATTTCCTCCGCGGACTAGGTTTCCCACTTCACCCATTTGTCCGGGGACTCATGTTCTACTACGGCCTGGATTTCCATGATCTGGCCCCAAACTTCATCCTCAACATCTCGGCGTTTATCGTGGGTATGCGAAACCTTCCTCTGCGTCCAGCCCCACTTGGCTTATGGCTGAAGACCTTGATGTCAAACCGAAGGTAGTGGGTGGCCGCCAAGCGAATCTTGGGCGCCATGGTTGGCAAGATGCCCAACGTTACATGGCTCGAGGGCTCCTTCGTGGAGACCATAAAGGGGTGGCAATCGGGGTGGTTCTACATCACCGAGCCGCGTGACCCTGAATGGGCAGTGGTCCCCGAATTCCGATCTGGCATCCCCACACGGCTCACCTCCTGGAAAGAGACATGCCTGTCGTGGGGTAATTTGGAGGAGCTGACCGGACTCCAAACCTGCGTCCAAAACCTGGTGAGCAAGAAGCTCAAACTCGTCAACATAGTCCAGGTCATGCTCATCCGCCGGATCCTCCCGTGCCAACAACGGGCTTTCAGTTTGTGGGAGTTTGATCCGCACAAGACCGAACCCTGAGTAGGCTCTTCGACACTACGTACGAAGACGCCTGGAAGGTGCTGTTCAAGGGCGCCAAGGCTCCCTCATCCGCTACCGAGGATCACTGATTCAGCGCGCAGCATCAAGCCAACGTGGTAAGCTATTTTACCCTTTACGGGATACTTGTTTTTCATAGTTTGACTCTATGCGGGATCTAAACTCCCTTTCCTTTGACAGGATTGGCAGAAGACGTCTGGGCAGGTTGACTGTCCGGCTCCCTTGCCAGAAGACCCAGTGGACGCCCGCTTGAAGGGGCTGTTGGTTTCGGCACCTTACGTGGTGCCGGAGAAAAAGGCCAAGAAGAAGGCCACGGGAACTCGAAAGAGTTCCCGGCGCCTGGTGGTGTCGAACTCATCGTCCGATGACTCCGAGGCGGACTCCTCCCGCGAAAATGAGGAGGAGGAAAAAGAGGTCTCCCCCCCAGCGGGGGGAGAGAAGTAAAGGAAGGCCGCCCCAACTGGGGGGCTGGAGGGTCCAAGAAGGGAATGACCCTTCCTCCGGACTACTCCACCAACACCGACGACGGCGAAGAGGAGTGGCCATCCAGGGCCAAGCCCCTGGCAAAATCGTAAGTATCCGAATACCAGAATAACTCATGGCGTTCCTTTGTTGCACAAAGATCTTCGGCGCGAATATAATCATGCAGTCCACCCAGGGCCGGGCTCGATGCTTCGTCGAGCGGCTCCCTTGGTTCGTCGGATGTCAATAGCACTTCACTTCCGGCCACCTCCTCTCCTCGCGCTGCGGATGATGCCGAGGTGGAGTCCCAAAAGGGTCCAAGCCAGGAGGAGGTGGTCCTGGAGGCGCCGCAAGGCGACCTCCCGGACTCCAAAGAAGGGGACAAAACCCCCAAGGGCTCCAAGTCCGCCCTAGGCGGACACCGCACCGAACCTTCAGCGGTTCCGGAGTCCGTGGCGCCCCTAGTAAGAAGGGCAAGCCTCACGGCGCGGTAACCTCCGGCCCAACCGGAGGCACCAGATAATCTGCTGGAGGTGCTTAACGGCGCCTCCATCGACGAGGAGCACCGCACTATTATGAGTGTGGTGATCCGTAGGTTCGATCCGCCAAGAGCGGGCTGGTGAAGCTCGTGCCAGCCTTCTAACAGGCTTTGAGGTATGTATTTAAGATATGTAAAAATATTACCGCATAGACAATAGCCCCTGATGCTCAGTTTGGTGTTCGGAAAGAAAAACCGAACTGAGGATCTAAAAGATATACGTAGGAATCTAACATAAGTATGTCAATATGGGAATGCAGGCTGCACTGCTGACCTCTGCCGCACTGACTACGGAGGTCGATGCATTGAAGCAGAGCCTCGAGCCGTCCGAGAACGAGCTCAGCCTTGCCAAGAAGCAGCTCGAAGACAAGGAAGGTAAGTAATACCTTATGTAAGTATATAAAAAGATGTGGTTGCAAAAAATGACAGGACAAACGTGAGTATTACAGGGGCCACAACCGAGGTAGCGACCCTGAAGGAAGCGCTGTCCAAGGCCAAAGACAATGCGGCCGTGGAGCGCACCGAGCGAGAAAAGCAGGAGGCGCGGGTGGCGGAGGTACAGCAAGAGCTCCAGGCTCTCGTGGAAAAACACGAGAGTTTGGAGCTTGACCCAAAGACTCGAGAGTCCGAGCTCGCCTCGGCGCTTGAGAGCGCCAAATCTGCCAAGGCCGAAGCCCAAAAAGCCCTCCAGGAAATTGAGGCAATGAAGAAGATAGCGGCGGGTAAGGCATTCTTTATGCAAAGCAAGCACGTTGAAGTGAATTACTTGTTACTTACCCGAGTCCGAAGCTCTCCAGGAGCATTCGCAGATCTTCCCCGCAGTGTGTCTGACGCTGCCGCATTCTACCAGGCCGAGGAGGGGAGCTCGACGGAGAAGGTGTTCTGGTCTCAAGATGTCGAGGCCGGACACCCAGTGCTTTTGAGCGACCAAATTGAAGCAAATGGGTCGAGCTCTATAAGGTGGCCGAACAGGCCATGAAGGGGCTCATAGTCCGGCTGTGGCCTGGGGAGGCTATGCCTGGGAGTTACTTCGGGCTGGTGAGGCGGCTGGTGGATGCCTGTTCATGGCTTGAAGTCATCAAGCGCTCCGTATGCATCGAAGGTGCCCGTAGGGCCCTTGCCCGTGCTAAAGTGCACTGGGGCAAGATGGACGCCGAGAAGCTTGTGACGGACGGACCACCGCCGGGCAAGGAGCATCGCAAGCCCGAGATGTATTATGAGGGCGTCCTGAAGGGTGCCCGCCGTATAGCGGATGAATGCTCTAAAGATGTAATTTTTGAGTAAACTCGCATTTGTGATCTTGTACGCTGAAAACTTGTTCATATGCGCTAAGCAACGCTTTTGAATTTAAAATATTACCTTCTGTGCGGCTGTTTATTAAATTTGAGAGATGGCGAGTCGTCGGGCTTCTCGCCCCCATGCCACGAGTGTGGGGTGTTCGATAAACTTGAGCGCTCTTGTTCCCATTCTTGGGTCCTTCGAGGGAGGCGCTCAACACAACGAACAAGGCAATCGGACTATAATGCTTGAACACTCTCACTTAGCCATAGAATTCTATAATTTTAAATTTCGCGAAGCCCCTAGTATTCGGAAGACCGAGTTCGGGGCGCTATCCACGCCTAGGCCGGACAAAGCCGACTCCTCGCTCTAAGCGGCATAAGTCTTTAGGGACTCGAAAACCTCTCGAACAGCGACCAACTCTCGCCCTGTCATGACGGTCAGTTTTAGCTTTCTCCACTGAGGTGCTTAGCCCAGCTCAACTGGGGCACAATCGTAGTGGTTCTCCCAACGCTACCTTAGCCGATATAACGGAACGGAAGGTACCAAAACATGGGAGCCGGGCAAACCCAACTATTGGCCCAAGACATGATTCGGAGCCGATGCATATAATGCTATAAGTTCGGGGTGCCGCACTTGTGAAAGTGTTCGGACTTATCACACCGTATCTTGGGGTACTTAAGCCCCTGGTGTATTTGGCCGTACCAAAGTGTACGGGTGCAACATGTATTAATGAACACATATAGATAAAAAAGGGAATGCAATAATAGACAAAAGCTATGTATTGTTTATTCGAAAAGGCTGCGGTAAAAGCAGAACGATACAAATAGTGCGATAAGCAAGAGATGGGACTATTTGACATGTCCCCCTCGAGGCGAGCTGCGGGATGATATGTGAAACAAGTATACTGCTCGTAATAGAGACCACCTAGACACTCGGCGTAGCTTTACGCCTCCCTGGCTGTTGCATCGTGTGTTCGCAATTATCACGGACAGGCCTTCCGGAAAGTGGAGTCCTGAAAGTAAGAAAAAGAGAATGACAAAATCGGGAGCCCCTGGTGCGGTTGAGCTGCATTTTGGGAATGCCGTGGTCGTGCCCCTCCCCCTATGCCCATGGTATTTCCAGAGCGTAATTATGTACGTGTAGTGCTGGTTTCGCAATTTCGCAAGGGCTGGGGTTGGGGCCGCATTGCTACACGTGCTCGGAACGGGCCAGGCGGTCTTGTTGTAGGTTACTCCGGGCACGCTTGACGGTGTCCGGACGTTTAATTGCCGGACTCGAGAATTGCCTTGAGAGGCTGCTTTGTACTTCCGCCGCGAGGGCCGCCGTATGCTCCTCCGTTCGGAGAGAGCGTTCGGTGTTTCCATTGACCGTAATGACTCCTCGAGGGCCTGGCATCTTAAGCTTGAGGTATGCATAGTGCGGCACCGCATTGAACTTTGCAAATTCGGTTCGTCCGAAGGCGGGCGTGATAGCCATCGCGGAACGGGACTATGTCGAAGATTAACTCCTCGCTCGGAAATTATCCGGGATCCAAGACCACCTCAAGTGTAACTAAGCCTGCATAGCTTGGCCTCTACACAGTATGACGCCTTTATAGGTCGTTTTTGTGGGTTTAATCCTTGAGGGGTCTATGCCCATTTTTCTCACAGTATACTGGTAAAGCAGGTTCAGGATGCTGCCGCCGTCCATAAGGACTCTAGTGAGGTGATCTCCGTCAATGATCGGGTCTAGAACCAATGCGGCGAATCCGCCATGGCGGATGCTAGTGGGGTGGTCCCTTCGATCAAAAGTGATCGGGCAGGAGGACCATGGGTTGAACTTTGGGGCGACTGGCTCCAACGCATATACGTCCATGAGTGTACGCTTCCGCTCCGTTTTGGGGATGTGGGTTGCGAATATCATGTTCACCGTCCGCACTTGTGGGGGGAAGCCCTTTTGTCCCCTATTGTTCGGCGGCCGGGGCTCCTCCTCGTCATCGCTATGCAGCCCCTTGTCTCTGTTTTCGGCACTTAACTTGCTTGCCTGCTTGAACACCCAACAGTCCCCGTTGGTGTGATTGGCTGATTTTCGGGGTGCCATGTATCCGCACGAAGCGATCGAGTATTCGGTCCAAACCGGATGGGCCCGAGTATTTCTTTTAAATGGCTTTTTCACGACCAGGTTTAGAGCCTCTGAATCCGGCATTAACTGCCGTATCCTCAGCATTGTCACCGTTAATGCGGCGCTTGTGCTTGTTGTGATGCGACCTGCCATTGCTGTCCTTGGTATCCGAATTACCAGGGCTCTTGGTCATGTTATTACTACGAGCTAGCCAGCTATCTTCTCCCGCGCAAAAGCGGGTCATGAGTGTTGTGAGGGCTGCCATGGATTTCGGCTTTTCCTGTCCTAGGTGCCGGGCAAGCCACTCGTCACGGATGTTATGTTTGAAGGCTACAAGGGCCTTCGCGTCCGGACAGTCGACTATTTGATTTTTCTTGGTTAGGAACCATGTCCAGAATTGTCTGGCCGATTCCTCTGGCTACTGAATTATGTGGCTTAGGTCATCGGCGTCTGGTGGTCGCACATAGGTGCCCTGGAAATTGTCGAGGAATGCGGCTTCCAGGTCCTCCCAACAACCAATTGATTCTACTGGCAAGCTGTTAAGCCAATGCCGAGCTGGTCCTTTAAGCTTGAGTGGGAGGTATTTGATGGCGTGTAGATCATCACCGCGGGCCATGTGGATATGAAGGAGATAATCCTCGATCCATACCGCAGGATCTGTTGTGCCATCGTATGATTCGATGTTTACGGGTTTGAAACCCTCGGGATTTGATCATCCATTACTTCATCTGTGAAGCATAGTGGGTGTGCGGCGCCTCTGTACTGGGCTATATCACGACGTAGCTCAAACGAGCTTTGTATACTTTGTTCGGCCCGGCCGGATTTACCATATACGGCATGACGGTTATCGTCACGTGTCGTGGGGCGCCCACGCGATCCATAGATCGATCTTGTTTTCCTTGCCTTGTCCTCCAATATATCTCGCAGGTCTGGCGCATTTCCCCATGCCTTGGTATTCTTTGAGCGACGCTGGGGTGCGGCTTGAGTGGAGGGCCGAGAGGCCTCTCTGTCGCGGCCACGAGGTGGCCGGTCGGCCGCATCATGCGCTGGTGATGTAGGTATAGGTGCTTCCTCCTCTAATCGGGGTAGCAGCCTGCGTTTTGGGTAGCTCTTGGAGGGGCGTTCGAGTTTGTACTCTTGACGCAAGGACTTGATCCATCTGTCGGCTAGCAAGTCTTGGTCAGCTCTAAGCTGTTGCTGTTTTTTCTTGAGGCTGCTCGCCGTGGCCATAAGCCTGCGTTTGAAACGCTCTTGTTCGACGGGATCCTCAGGCACGACAAATTTGTCTTCGTCGAGGCTTGCCTCGTCTTCAAAGGGAGGCATGTAATTATCGCCCTCTACCTCTCTGTCTGCCGCTCTCTCATGAGGGTTGGTTTCTCCATCCTCCTGCGCTGAATCCTGCTGGAGGGGGTTGTCTTCGGCATTGACCGGGGTGTTATTGTCTCCCATGCCGGAATCACCGTTTTTGCTTTGGCAGGATGTAGAGCGGCGCCGCTGACGCTTAGGATGCTTCTTGGAGGGGTCATCCTCCGTTGTTCCATCGCCGTTCCCTTCTTTTGGGGTGTCCACCATGTATATGTCATTCAACGAGGTGGCCTTCCAAAGGCCCTCATGGCGCTGGTTCTTGGTCGCCTCTGCATCGGGCGTCCATACCGTCGATGTCATCGGAGTCAAGTCGAGCATGTTGGTTAAATCATCGGCGGTGGCTACGAAGTGGGTGGTGGGTGGGCTTTGAATTTCTTCATCGTCCGCATCCCAACCTTGTCGACCATAGTCCGGCCAGGCTCTCCGATAAAGAGAGAGACTTTAGTGAATTCAGGATGTCGCCAAGGGCGAAAGGTCTTTGAAAGATGTCCGCGATGGTGAACTCCATGATCGGGCGCCCAATCGGATTCGATTGGCGGTAGCGGAAGGTTCAGAGTCCGGAGAGTCCGGCACCTTGAGTCTAAGCCGCAAAGGACAAGGCTGGTGTTCGGCTCGATCACCGTAGAGATTGCAGCCCCTGAGGCGGTGTCCAGCCACCCGTCCTCGATTGGCGCAGTTGGCTCCGAGCTGAGGGTCGGAGTGGACATGGGTGCGGCTTCTAGGGCACTGTTCGGCGGTATAGCTAGATCATGCCCATCGTAACAGTGCGGCGCGCTCGGCTGTGGCTCGAACCCGTCGAAGATCAAGTCTCCACGGACGTCAGCCGTGTAGTTCAAACTTCCAAATCTGACTGATGGCGGGCGTAGCTTTCGATCTGCTCCAGATGGCCAGCTTAATTGGCCCGCAGCAAAGCCGCCAAATCTGAAGATCTGTCCGGGAGAAAAGTATCACCCTGGAGCGCATCGTTGTTGATGATCGGAGGAGCCATCGGGCCTAAAGATGACGACACAGAGGAACTCTCAATGAAAGCACCAATGTCGGTGTCAAAACCGGCGGATCTCGGGAAGGGGGTCCCGAACTGTGCATCTAGGCGGATGGTAACAGGAAACAAGGGACACGATGTTTTTACCCAGGTTCGAGCCCTCTCAATGGAGGTAAAACCCTACTCCTGCTTGATTAATATTGATGATATGGGTAGTACAAGAGTAGATCTACCACGAGATCAGATAGGCTAAACCCTAGAAGCTAGCCTATGGTATGATTGTTGTTCGTCCTACGGACTAAAACCCTCCGGTTTATATAGACACCGGAGGGGGCTAGGGTTACACAGAGTCGGTTACAAATGGGAGGAGATCTACATATCCGTATCGCCAAGCTTGCCTTCCACGCCAAGGAAAGTCCCATCTGGACACGGGACGGAGTCTTCAATCTTGTATCTTCATAGTCCAGAGTCCGCCAAAGGCTATAGTCCGCCATCCGGACACCCCTAATCGTGACTCCTCGGTAGCCCCTGAACCAGGCTTCAATGACGCATTTAGTCCGGCCGCAGATTGTCTTCGGCATTGCAAGGCGGGTTCCTCCTCGAATACTTCATAGAAGATTTTGAACACAAGGATAGTGTCCAGCTCTGCAAAATAAGTTCCACATACCACCGTAGAGAGAATAATATTTACACAAATCCAATCTGCTGACGTATTCCGCAACGTGACATCACACCACGACCAAGCCTTTATTTGAAACTTTTTTACTATCCCACCTCAGCGCACTCAGCGAGGCGGTTTCCTTGGCATGTCTTGTCGAAGCAGAGATGGTGTCCCCTTATTCCGGGATTCTCATCAATACGGGCGTGGGTAACCCAATCGTGCCCATTGGTATATTTCCTCAATAGAAGGCGAGTCCCAAACGGTCACGGGGAGGGCTCTTGGTATTTAACCTCTTTATAAAGATACCAAGGCTCTACTCCTTTCTTTCAATCTCAATCGAATCCGCCTCTCGCCTCGAGTTCCAACACCCAAACCTCCAGATTCAGGCGCTTCGGACCTTCGATGATGTCCGGCTCCGGCCTTCAAGGCCGGTGGATATCCTTCCTCCGTTACGGAAGAAGACGTGCTAAAGCTGAGAAATGCCAGGTATCTAACCAGCGAAATCTCGCATAGGCTGCCTGCTCAAGGGCAGGTTATTCCCACTCCCAAGCCTGGTGAGAGCATGGTGTTCGCGTCTCACTTCCTTCGGGGGCTAGGCTTCCCGACGCACCCCTTCGTGAGGGGGCTCACGTTTTATTATGGGCTGGAATTTCACGACTTGGCTCCGGAGTCCATCCTCCAGATCTCATCGTTCATCGTCGTGTGCGCAGGCTTCCTCCGCATTACTCCTCGCTTCGGATTGTGGCTTAAGACCTTCCAAAGTTGAGCTGAAGATGATCGAGGGCAGCCTGTAGTGCTTGGAGGCGCTGTTATAAGCAAGAATGCTGACGCTCCATGGCCCGAGGGCTCTTTTTAAGAGGAGTTCATCTTATGGCAACGAGAGTGGTTTTATATCACAACTCCCAGGGGCACCAAGTGGGTGGCGCCACCTGCCTTTCGCTCGGGTCCCCCACCACAGCTAGTGTCATGGGTCAATAAAGGGTTTAACCGGGGGCCGTCCAAGGACATGCCCTTGTTGCAGGGCCGCATTCGAGATCTCCTAGAGAGAGACATCAATCTGGCCGCGGTGACGTAGGTCATGTTGATTCACCGCACCTTGCCCTGCAAACGTCGCCCCCTCCGCCTGTGGGAGTTTAATCCGGAGGGACCACGAGCTCTCCAACATTTTACGGGCGCGACGCCCATGGAGATGTACACATTGTTCTTCGGATCACAAGCAATATGTCCGGACTCGACCGAGGACGCAGGTCTGAGTTGCAATCACCCGGATACTTAAGTAAGTAGTCCTGTACCCAGACACGCCATCCGTATATTTATCATAAAATTTCCCTTAAAAGAGTTGTCCCTTAAACAGGAGTGGATAGCGAAAGCAAAGCTAATCAGGTGTTCGGCCCCCTCCCTGAGACCACGACGGATCCCGTGTTAACCAGGATGCTGGAGGTTGCGCCTTTGGAAGGAGGCGAAGGGGAACAAGGAAGCTACCGCCTACCGAAGGAGGTTGTCGAGAAAGGAGGAATCGAGAATCCCTCCATCCAGGGGAAGAAGAGGACCGCCTCTGAAGACCCGGAGACCCTGGTCTCAAAGCGGGGGAAGAAATCTTCGTCAGAGGGTCCTGCACCGGGAGATGCCTCGGCCGCACTGTGCCCCCAAAGGGATCAACCCTCCAGCGAGCCGTAAGTAGAGAGGGGAGTTTTAAAACAAGAAACATCCCTGTTCTATTTCTGAGGAAGATAACCGAATTTTTACCTTGTAGTTCGGATCTCAGCCCTTCTCAGCAGAGCTCATCTTCAGGGGATCTTCGACCGGAGATGATGGAGAGCGGAACGCCTCTCCCTGCCGTACCACCGTGCTAGGCGGGCGACCCTGAGGTGTCGTCACGAAGGGTTTCTCCGAATCCGGTAGGGCCGGCAGGCAGTCGTATGGACCCCCAAAGCCCTCCATGCCCGACCTTCGAAAAAGGCCATCGGATGAGTCCGGCACCGTCCGGTGCGCGGTCGGAGGAGCTGAAGGATCTGCTCGGGCGAGCGTCTATCTCAGAAGAACACCGTGCGTTGATGGGTACGGTGATTGAAAGGATTTCATCCGCGGAGAGCGGGTTGTACGAGGCCGCCAGGAGTTTACTGTCAGGTTTTGAGGTACGCAAAATGATGTACCTTTTGACAGTTCCGCATATAAAAGATGCGCCCTGTATAGATAGTAGCCCTTGAGACTCGGTGCGTTGTCAAAAATGACGGCGTGCCGAGGATCATAGTCCCAGGTATGATATGTCGCTTTTCCTATGTAGGTGGCGAAGTGTCCGGTGGCTAGCCGGACTGATGAATTTGCCGAGCTAAAGCGGCAACTTGACGTGCCAGATGCCGACATCGTGCTTTTTAACAAGCGGCTTGACGAGTCACAAGGTATGTGATTTCTCCGTAGACCCCTGGTAAGGGGGCTTGATGCCCATGCCTTACAACATGTATGCTTGATGCAGATGGTGCCGCTGCCATGGAGAACCTTCAGGCGGAACTCGCCCGAGCCAAGGAGCATGCCAGGAAGAGTGACGCGGCTGCCTTAAAGGCAGCCGAAGAGCTGAAAGCCGAACAGGCTGCTCACTGCCGAAGCAAGAAGGAAATGGCCGAGATGGCTGTGAAGTTGAAAAATGCTGCCGACCGCTGCAAGCTTCTTGAAAAAGAAGATCGGGTGGAACAGAAGGACCTGGAGAAGGCCACTACCGAGGCCAAGGATGCTCGCTCTGCAATGAGAGCTATGAAGGAGGAGCTACGTCAGGCCAGAGATATCGCGGCTGGAAAGCCCTTTATGGTGCGGATGAAGTTCGGGGATCCTAAATATGCTCAATTGGACCGGCTATGGAGTGCGGCGGATACTTATCTGGACTTGGCGGCAAGTGCCGCGGACGCGGCCGAACACTTCCGAGATCAAAAGGACCACGAAGTGGAAAAGCTTTTTTGGTCGCAGTTCCACAATCCAGAGCGCCCACTTCCATTAACCGATCGTTTGGCCACATGGGCGGAGCTGAATAGGTTATCCGGACTCACCATGAAGGATGTCGTGAGTCATCTATGGCCGGAAAGGCTCGAGCCGAAGAGTTATTTTAACTTGGTGCAGCAGTTCCTTGGTGTGGTGGCGCATATCAATGCAATGAAGAGGCCAGCGTGCATAGAGGGTGCGTGGATGGCTCTTGCCCGTGTCAAGACATACTGGGCGGAGATGAAGGCCACCATTGTTGCATCCCAAGATTCGGACGAGAGCCGAGTACCTGCCGAGCACTACTTTCAAGAAGTTCTGCAGGGCGCTCGTTTAATAGAGACGCAATTCTCGAAGGATATTATGTTCGAATAACATGTATTATTGTAAAACAATGTTTCGAGGGAATATAAAAGCTTTTTATACTTGTGCCTTCAAGAATTAAAATACCTCCTGTGCGGCCGTTAACGTATATGTATATATAACCTGAAAGATGGCAGTCGTCGGCTTCAGCCCCCACGCATATAATGCGGGGGTGTTCGCAGAAGGCGCATTTTCACACTTGATCCAACGTCTTAGTCCTATAAAGGAGGTGATAGCGCAGCGAACTAGGCAACTGGACTATAATGCTTTATCACTTTCACTTAGCCATAGGAGTTTGACAGTGGGGCTACCATATAGCCCCTAGGGGCACCGCTCACCCAATTGGGCGGCGTGTGTGCTGGCCGAAATGGCCCCTTCGTTAATGCGGAAGAATCCTAAAGATTCGGCGGGTCATCAAGTGGTTGACCAGTCTCACGCTATATCATGACGGTCGATTTTCGCTTTCTCTCTTGAGGTGCTCGCTTTGGCGAACCGGGCACAATCGCAGAGTTCTCCTGGTGCCGCCTTAGCCGATAGAGCGGAACGTAAAGGCAGCAAAACACAGGAGCCGCAAACCCAACATTTGACCAAAGACATGATTCGAGCTGATGCATATAAGACCAAACTTCATGACGCCCGAACACTCCCTAAGGTATTCGGTCTTTATGAAAACGGGCGGAAGAACGCCCTTAGTAATAAGCCCCGGGTGTCCAGGTACGCGCAAAATTCTGACGTAGCCACATGCCAAGACGCCAACCTCTACATCAGTTATAGCAAGAAACCGGGGGATGTGTATCAACAAGAGACAATAAAAAAGGTTTACGCAGGGTCTTAATCTGAAAAGAATCCTAGGAACGGGTCCCTACTGCACGTCTGCGCTTGTGTCTCCGTTGTGCCGTATCCTGGACGGGTGTAGCACGGTGTTCATCTGTAAAAGAGAGGAACTTAGTTGAAAAAGATCATGCGAAAATGTATGTTATATTGAATAAACAAAGTACAATTCAAAAAATGAATAAAATTGAGTTTTATTGTCTCTTGTTGTACATGCGCGGAGCCCCTTGTACGGGGGTATGCGGGTAGTAAGCCCTTGTATGTTTACGCCGGACTCGTCTAGCCATGTCCGGGGTCTGAATGACCTGTTTAGGTGCTTTGATTAGTGAAGCCGATTTAGTGTGTGGTTGTCAAGGAAGCCGCACAATCTTCTGCGCTCGAGGAACACTCGATATTTCCCTTTAATGAGATGATGCCTCGCGGACCAGGCATTTTAAGTATAAGAGATGCATAATGCGGTATTGCGTTAAAGCAAGCTAAAGCTTCGCGTTCCAGAAGTGATTGATAGCTACTTGTAAATGGGGTGATGTGTAAGGTTAGCTTTTTCGCGCGGAAGTTGTCGATTGAGCCGAACATAACTTCTAGCAGGAGAGAGCCCGTACAATGGGCATCTGGGCCTGGCGTTACCCCTTGAAAGGAAGTGTTGCTATGGGGAATTGTTGTTGGGTGTATCCCCATTTTGCGGATTGTATCCTGATATAGCAGGTTTAGATCACTGTCGCCGTCCATTAGGACTTGTGTAAAGTGGAGTCCGTCAATTATCGGATCTAATACCAAGGCAGTCCATCCTACGTTCCGGATACTTCTAGAGTAATCCTGTTGGTCGAAGGTGATTGATTTTAACAACCAGTGACGGGACTCATCTGGGATAGGCCGTATGGCGCGTATCTCTATAGGCGCCACTATGTTTTTCCCTTTTTTCACGTGAAGTGAGTTTACTGTTTTGACTTCTTGTGGGAAATTATTTTGTTTTACGGTGCTTTCTGCTTGTGGGGTTCGTCATCGTCCTCGCTTGGTGTGTCGAGCCCCTTGTGTTCGGCGTTGAGTTTGCGGATTGCTTGAAGACCCAACATTCTATGTGGGTATGGTTTGCAGGCTTCCCGGGAGTATTGTGGATTTGACATATCTTGTCCAAGATTTTGTTTAGGTTAGATAGCTCGTCCCTGTTATCCTTGAGGGGCAGCTTTTTCTGATTCTGCCGAGAGCTTTTGAATCCGGCGTTGACTGCCGTGCTCTTCGGGCTGTTTCCCTTGGTCCGGCGCTGGTCCTTGCTGCGTCGCGGTTTCCCGTTTCCATCCCTAACTTCGGATGTACTTGGGTCGCTGGTATGCGCATCTTGCCAACCAGCTATCCTCTCCTAGCAAAAGCAGGTCATGAGGCTTGTTAATGCGGCCATTGTTCTTGGCTTTTCTTGGCGAGGTGTCCGGCGAGCCATTAAATCCTGAAACGCTGTGTTTGAAAGCTGCTAAGGCTTGGCGTCCGGACGATCGACTATCTGGTTCTTTTAGTAAGAAATATGTTCGAGTTTCCGGCTGACTCTCCGGGTTGTTGAGTTATATGACTTCAATAAATGCGCATCCGGAGGTCGGACATAGGTCCCTTGAAAATATTCCCGAAAAGCATCCTCGAGCTCTTCCCAACTTCTAATGGTGTTTTCAGGAAGGCTTTTAAGCCAATGCCGGGCTGGCCCTTTGAGCTTGAGGGGTAAGTATTTTATGGCGTGGATGTCATCTCCTCTAGCCATGTGTATGTGGAGGATGTAATCCTCAATCCGCACTCGTGGTCTGTTGTTCCGTTGTATGCCTCTATGTTTACGGGCTTGAATCACCGGAAATTCATGATCGAGCACCTCATTGGTGAAACATAGGGGGTGTGCGGCACCCCTATATTTGGGTGTACCGTGATGTTCGGATACTTGATGCGTTGCATTGCTTACTAGAGCTTGCTTTCTTGGCCCGTAGATAGATCTAGCTGGGCCATCTTTTTGATGCGAATCCTTGTGCGGATCGCGTGCCGACTTGTGTGCGGCGCCCTTTGCCGCTCTATGTTGGCCATGGGGTTGTTCACCCGACCGGGTGGCTTCCTTATTTTTTGATTGCGGGGGCTCTAAGGCCTCCTCATCAAATTCTGGCAGTAATTTTCGCTTCGGATAGCTCTTTGTGCGGCAACTGTCGCCGTATTTGTCTGCGGTGTTGAGTACTTTGCTCCCTCTAGTTCTGAGTGCATCTTCCGCTGTTTTGAGCTTCCGCTTCTGCATTTTCAGGCTACGCGCAGTGGCGACGAGCCTTTTGTGGAGGTTCTTCTGCTCCGGTAGCTTGTCCGGCTTGAGGTCGTCCGGACTGTTATCTTCGCCGGGGACGGTTTGTTTATCCAAGTTGCCCTGTTCGGACGGTTGCTCGATGGCATGTTCGTCGTCTGCCGGTTCGCCGTGTTCTATGGCTAGGTCTATATGGCTGATGTCTCTATCGAGTTGGGGTTTGGAGCGGCGCTTACGCCGCCGCTTTGACTGCTTTTCGAGGGAACGATCCCTCGTTGCGTCCCTTTGTTCCTCGTCGTCGTTTCTTTTAGGTGTGTCCACCATGTGTACATCGTGAGATGGGGTGGTTGTCCAGTGCCCTATAGGCGCTGGTTCCTGTTCGTCTCCTACATCGTCGTCACTACCGTTGATGTCTTCAGAGTCGAAGTCGAGCATGTCGGTTAAATCATCGACAGTGGCTATGAAGTGGGTGGTGGGTGGGCTTTGAATTTTTTTGTGGAGGTTCTTCTTGCTTCGGCAGTGAGCAGCCTATTCGGCTTTCAGCTCTTCGGCCGCCTTTAAGGCAGCCGCATCACTCTTCCTGGCCTGCTCCTTGGCTCGGGCGAGTTCCGCCCGAAGGTTCTCCATGGCAGCGGCACCATCTGCATCAAGCATACATGTTGTAAGGCATGGGCATCAAGCCCCTTACCAGGGGTCTGCGGAGAAATCACATACCTTGTGACTCGTCAAGCCACTTGTTGACAAGCACGATGTCGGCATCTGCCATGTCAAGTTGCCGCTTTAGCTCGGCAAATTCATCAGTCCGGCTAGCCACCGGACACTTCGCCACCTACATAGGAAAAGCGACATATCATACCTGGGACTATGATCCTCGACGCGCCGTCATTTTTGACAACGCATCGAGTCTCAGGGGCTACTATCTATACAGGGCGCATCTTTTATATGCGGAACTGTCAAAAGGTACATCATTTCACGTACCTCAAAACCTGTCAGTAAACTCCTGGCGGCCTCATACAACCCGCTCTCGGCGGATGAAATCCTTTCAATCACCGTACCCATCAACGCACGGTGTTCTTCTGAGATAGACGCTCGCCTGAGCAGATCCTTCAGCTCCTCCGACCGCGCACCGGACGGTGCCGGACTGGTCCGATGGCCTTTTTCGAAGGCCGGACACGGAGGGCTTTGGGGAGCCATACGACTGCTTTCCGGCCCTGCCGGATTCGGAGAAACCCTCCGTGATGACACCTCAGGGTCGCCCGCCTCGCATGGCGGTACGGCAGGGGGAGGCGTTCCGCTCTCCATCATCTCCGGACGAAGATCCCCTGAAGATGAGCTCTGCTGAGAAGGGCTGAGATCCAAACTACAAGGTAAAAATTCGGTTATCTTCCTCAGAAATAGAACAGGGATGTCTGTTATTTTAAAACTACCCTCTCTACTTACGGCTCGCTGGAGGGTTGATCCCCTTGGGGGCATAGTGCGGCCGAGGCATCTCCCGACGCAGGACCCTCTGACTAAGATTTCTTCCCCCGCTTTGAGACCATGGTCTCCGGGTCTGCAGAGGCGGTCCTCTTCTTCCCTTGGATGGAGGGATTCTCGATTCCTCCTTTCCTGACAGCCTTCTTCGGGGAGGCGGTAGCTTCCTTGTTCCCCCCCTTCGCCTTCTTCCAAAGGCGCAACCTCTAGCATCCTGGTTAACACGGGATCCAGCGTGGTCTCAAGGAGGGGGGGCGGACACCTGATTAGCTTTGCTTTCGCTATCCACTCCTGTTTAAGGGACAACTCTTTTAAGGGCAATTTTATGATAAATATACGGATGGCGTGTCCGGGTACATGACTACTTACTTGAGTATCCAGGCGATTGCAGCTCAGACCTGCGTCCTCGGTCGAGTCCGGACACATTGCTTGTGATCCGAAGAACAATTTGTACATCTCCATGGGCGTCGCTCCCGTAAAATGTTGGAGAGCTCGTGGTCCCTCCAGATTAAACTGCCACAGGCGGAGGGGGCTACGTTTGCAGGGCAAGGTGCGGCGAATCAACATGACCCGCGTCACCGCGACCAGATTGATGTCTCTCTCTAGGAGATCTCGAATGCGGCCCTGCAACAAAGGCACGTCACGAAGGGGTCCGTCGGGAAGCCTAGCCCCCGAAGGAAGTGAGACGCGAACACCACGCTCTCACCAGGCTTGGGAGTGGGAATAACCTGCCCTTTAGCAGGCAGCCTATGCGAGATTTCGCCGGTTAGATACCTGGCATGTCTCAGCTTTAGCACGTCTTCTTCCGTAACGGAGGAAGGCATCCACCAGCCTTGAAGGCCGGAGCCGGACATCATCGAAGGTCCGAAGCGCCTGAATCTGGAGCTTTGGGTGTTGGAACTCGAGGCAAGAGGCGGATTCGATTCAGATTGAAAGAAAGGATTAGAGCCTTGGTCTCTTTATAAAGAGGTTGAATACCAAGAGCCCTCCCCGTGACCATTTGGGACTCGCCTTCGGTTGAGGAAATATACCAACGGGCACGATTGGGTTACCCACGCCCGTATTGATGAGAATGCCGGAATAGGGGGACACGATCTCTGCTTCGACAAGACGTGCCAAGGAAACCGCCTCGCTAAGTCTTGTTGAGGTGGGACAAGTAAAAGCGATTGAATAAAGGCTTGGCCGTGGTGTGATGTCACGCTGCGAGAATCGTCGTGATTGGATTTGTGTAAATATTATTCTCTCTACGGTGGTTTGTGGAACTTATTTTGCAGAGCCGTACTATCCTTGTGTTCAAAATCTTCTATGAAGTATTCGGAGGAGGAACCCGCCTTGCAATGCCGAAGACAATCTGCACGCTGGACTCGTCGTCATTGAAGCCTGGTTCGAGGGCTCTTGAGGGAGTCCTGGATTAGGGGGTGTCCGGATGGCCGGACTCCTGGACTATGAAGATACAAGATTGAAGACTTTGTCCCGTGTCCGGATGGGACTTTCCTTGGCGTGGAAGGCAAGCTTGGTGATACGGATATGTAGATCTCCTCCCATTGTAATGGCGACTACGTGTAACCCTAGCCCTCTCCGGTGTCTATATAAACCGGAGGGTTTTAGTCCATAGGACGAACAACAATCATACCGTAGGCTAGCTTCTCGGGTTTAGCCTCTCTGATCTCATGGTAGATCTACTCTTGTACTACCCATATCATCAATATTAATCAAGCAGGAGTAGGGTTTTACCTCCACCGAGAGGGCCCGAACCTGGGTAAAAACATCGTGTCCCTTGTCTCCTGTTACCTTCGGCCTAGACGCACAGTTCGGGACCCCCTACCCGAGATCCGCCGGTTTTGACACCGACAACCTTTGTTGCAATCAATAACAGCCCCTGCAGTATTCAAAAAGGGTCTACCAAGGATAATCGACATACTATCGTCCTCGGGAATATCGAGAATAACAAAGTCCGTTAAAATAGTAACGTTTGCAACCACAGCAGGCACATCCTCACAAATACCGACAGGTATAGCAGTTGATTTATCAGCCATTTGCAAAGATATTTCAGTAGGTGTCAACTTATTCAAATCAAGTCTATGATATAAAGAGAGAGGCATAACACTAACATCGGTCCAAGATCACATAAAGTAGTTCTAACATAGTTTCTTTTAATGGAGCATGGTATAGTTGGTACTCTTGGATCTCCAAGTTTCTTAGGTATTCCACCTTTAAAAGTATAATTGGCAAGCAAGGTGGAAATTTTAGCTTCTGGTATCTTTCTTTTATTTGTAACAATATCCTTCATATACTTAGCATAAGGATTCATTTTAAGCATATCAGTAAAACGCATACACAAAAAGATAGGTCTAATCATTTCAGCAAAGCGCTCAAAATCCTCATCATCCGTTTTCTTGGATGGTTTGGGAGGAAAGGGCATGGGTTTCTGAACCCATGGTTCTCGTTCTTTAGCGTGCTTCCTAGCAACAAAGTCTCTCTTATCATAACATTGGTTCTTTGATTGTGGGCTGTCAAGATCAACAACATGTTCAATCTCTACATCATTGTTATTACTAGGTTGAGCATCAACATGAACATCATCATTAACACTATCACTAGGCTCATGTTCATCACCAAATTGTGTTTCGGCATCAGAAATAGAAATATAATTGGGATTCTCAGGTGTGTCAACAATAGGTTCACTAGAAGCATGCAAAGTCCTATCATTTTTCTTTTTCTTCCTCTTAGAAGGACTAGGTGCATTAACATTAGTTCTCTGAGAATCTTGCTCAATTCTCTTAGGGTGTCCCTCAGGATACAAAGGTTCCTGAGTCATTTTACCCCCTCTAGTCATAACTCTAATAGCATTATCATTCTTCTTATTATTTAATTCATTGAGCAAATCATTTTGAGCTTTAAGCACTTGTTCTACTTGAGTGGTAACCATAGAAGCATGTTTACTAATGAGTTTAAGTTCACCTTTAACTCTAGACATATAATCACTCAAGTGTTCAATCATATAAGCATTACATTTCAATTGTCTACCAACATAAGCATTGAAGTTTTCTTGTTTAACAATAAAATTATCAAACTCATCTAAGCATTGGCTAGCAGACTTATAACGAGGAATATCACCTTCATCAAATCTATAGAGAGAATTTACCTTTACTACCTGTGTCGGGTTATCAATACCACGTATGTATTCAACAGGTGGCAAATTAAGACCTTGTATTTCTTCAATAGGATGTAAATTCTTAATATCTTCAGCTTTAATACCTTTTTCTTTCATAGATTTCTTTGCCTCTTACATATCTTCAGGACTGAGAAATAGAATACCCCTTTTCTTCGGAGTTGGCTTAGGAGTTGGTTCAGGAAGTGTCCAATTATTTTCATTAGTCAACATGTTATTCAATAGCAATTCAGCTTGATCAACAGTTCTTTCCCTGAAAACACAACCAGCACAACTATCCAGGTGGTCTTTGGAAGCATCGGTTAGTCCATAATAGAAGATATCAAGTATTTCATTTTTCTTGAGAGGATGATCAGGCAAAGCATTAAGTAATTGGAGAAGCCTCCCCCAAGCTTGTGCGAGACTCTCTTCGTCAATTTGCACAAAATTATATATTTCCCTTAAAGCAGCTTATTTCTTATGAGCGGGGAAATATTTAGCAGAGAAGTAATAAATCATATCCCGGGGACTACTTTTAACCAGGATCAAGAGAATTAAACCATGTTTTAGCATCACCCTTTAATGAGAATGGAAATAATTTAAGGATATAGTAGTAGCGAGTTTTCTCATCATTAGTGAATAGGGTGGCTATATCATTTAATTTAGTAAGATGTGCCACAACAGTTTGATTCATAGCCATAAAATGATCAGATTCAACCAAAGTAATTATCTCGGGATCAACAGAGAAATCATAATCCTTATCAAGAATACGAGATAGGTGAAGTAGCAAAAGCAGGGTCATATTTCATTCTAGCATTCAAAGACTTTTCTTTCGACAGCTAATAATTTCTTAAGATCATTCCTATCATTGCAAGCAAGAAAGTCTCTAGCAGTTTCTTCATCCATAACATAGCCCTCGAGCTGTGAGCAATTCATATCTAGGGGGAGAATCTTCATCATCACTTTCATCAATATTATCAGTTTCAACAATTTCATTCTCTCTAGCCTAGCAAGTTGTTCATCAAGAAATTCACCTAGTGGCATAGTATTATCAAGCATAGAAGTAGTTTGATCATAAGTATCATGCATAGCAGAAGTGGCGTCATCAATAACATGCGACATATCAGAATTAGTAGCAGAAGCAGGTTTAGGTGTCACAAGCTTACTCAAAACAGAAGGTGAATCAAGTGCCGAGCTAGATGGCAGTTCCTTACCTCCCCTCGTAGTTGAGGGAAATATCTTGGTTCTTTCGTCTTTCAAGTTCCTCATAGTGTTCAGCAGATATAAATCCCAAGTGACTCAAAAAATAGAGCTATGCTCCCCGGCAACGGCGCCAGAAAATAGTCTTGATAACCCACAAGTATAGGGGATCGCAACAATTTTTGAAGGTAGAGTATTCAACCCAAATTTATTGATTCGACACAAGGGGAGCCAAAGAATATTCTCAAGTATTAGCAGTTGAGTTGTCAATTCAACCACACCTGGATAACTGAATATCTGCAGCAAAGTATTTAGTCACAAAGTAGTATGGAAGTAATGGTAACAGTGGCAAAAGTAACAGTAGTAGTTTTGTAGTAATTGTAACAGTGGCAACGGAAAAGTAACAGTAGTAGTTTTGTAGTAATTGTAACAGTGGCAACGGAAAAGTAACTAAGCAAAGAACAATATGTCAAAAGCTCGTAGGCATTGGATCGGTGATGGAGAATTATGCCGGATGCGATTATTCATGCAACAGTTATAACATAGGGTGACCTGAGAACTAGCTCCAATTCATCAATGTAATGTAGGCATGTATTCGAATATAGTCATACGTGCTTATGGAAAAGAACTTGCATGCCATCTTTTGTCCTACCCTCCGTGGCAGCGGGTCCTATTGGAAACTAAGGGATATTAAGGCCTCCTTTTAATAGAGTACGGGACCAAAGCATTAACACTTCGTGAATACATGAACTCCTCAAACTACGGTCATCACGGTAAGTATCCCAATTATTGTCACTTGGGGTTAACGGATCATAACACATAATAGGTGACTATAGACTTGCAAGATAGGATCAAGAACTCACATATATTCATGAAAACATAATAGGTTCAGATCTGAAATCATGGCACTCGGGCCCTAGTGACAAGCATTAAGCATAGCAAAGTCATAGCAACATCAATCTCAGAACATAGTGGATACTAGGGATCAAACCCTAACAAAACTAACTCGATTACATGATAAATCGCATCCAACCCATCACCGTCCAGCAAGCCTATGATGGAATTACTCATGCACGGAGGTGAGCATCATGAAATTGGTAAAGGAGGAAGGTTGATGATGACGATGGCGACGGATTCCCCTCTCCGGCGCCCCGAACGGACTTCAGATCAGCCCTCCCGAGAGAGTTTAGGGCTAGGCGGCGGCTCCGTATCATAAAACGCGATGAATCCTTCTCTCTGATTTTTTCTCCCCGAACGTGAATATATAGAGTTGGAGTTGAGGTCGGTGGAGCACCGGGGGCCCACGAGGCGAGGCGCGCCCGGTAGGCGTGCCCCCACCCTCGTGGACAGGGTGTGTGCCCCCTAGCCTTGATTCTTTCGCCAGTATTTTTTATTAATTCCAAAAATATTCTCCGTGAAGTTTCAGGTCATTCCGAGAAATTTTGTTTCTGCACAAAAATAACACCATGGCAGTTCTGCTGAAAACAGCGTCAGTCCGGGTTAGTTCCATTCAAATCATGCAAGTTAGAGTCCAAAAAAGGGCAGAAGTGTTTGGAAAAGTAGATACGATGGAGACGTATCAGGACCCCATCCTCCACCACAGTCGTCGCTGTTGACTTCCGAAATTACGGGGCCCCGAGCCAGTAGACCTCCCCGACATCCATCCCGTCATCGATGTAAGGTCGTGCCCCTAATGCCCTCTTCTGTCGCTCAATTTTGTGCCCGTAGCTCACAGCATGAAGCCGGCCGCCATGACCGACCATGGGTGGTCGTGCGCGTGCATTACCACCTATCGCTGCAACACCTAGCGCGCTTGGCGTGTGTCGAGCAGTTACACCACGCACCTCGCACCCTCCTCTCGTAGTCATCTGGCCACCTACGTGAAGGAAATATGCCCTAGAGGCAATAATAAAGTTATTATTTATTTCCTTATATCATGATAAATGTTTATTATTCATGCTAGAATTGTATTAACCGGAAACATGATACATGTGTGAATACATAGACAAGCAGTGTCACTAGTATGCCTCTACTTGACTAGCTCGTTAATCAAAGATGGTTATGTTTCCTAGCCATTGACATGGGTTGTCATTTGATTAACGGGATCACATCATTAGGAGAATGATGTGATTGACATGACCCATTCCGTTAGCTTAGCACACGATCGTTTAGTATGTTGCTATTGCTTTCTTCATGACTTATACATGTTCCTATGACTATGAGATCATGCAACTCCCGTTTACCAGAGGAACACTATAACATCCCAAATTTTCAATTTGGAATGTTATACATAGAGCATTATTGCATATCATATTTTTTCGTTGCATTTTGCTCGATCCTAGAAATTCTACCCAACTCAAGGACCCACAAAGAGAGTTGGGGATTTCGTTATTTTCATATTTGAATTTTCTCAAAATTTGAAAATAGGATCATTTGATTTTAATTATTTTATCTTCAATTATTTCTACTACCAAAATATGAGAGAGGGAATAAAATGACTTTCCCAAAATAAAGAAATAATGAAAATTTAATAATAAAATCAAAAAAGATTTTATTTTGGAGTTTTTCGCCTTTTTTATTTGAATTTAGGAAAAATGCGCGTTTTTCAAAATTGCATTTAGGCCCCAAATAAATGTTCATTAAATCCGGCTTGATTTTAGAAGGCGGGGAAATTTTATTTCGGGATTTTTGGAGTCCGTTTAGTATTTCTTTTTTTTTCTCTGCACGTAATTTAAAAAAAAAACGCCACCGACCTACGGGCCGTGTCCGCCTAGGACTCCCGGCCTGCGAGGCTTTATAAGCCGGCCCACCCGAGGGGGCCAAACCCTAGCCCGGCCGGACCCGCGCGCCCGGCCCGCCGCCGCGCGCCGCCGCGCCCGGCCGCCGCCGCCCGCTCCGACCCGCGGACCCCGCCGCCCGACCCGCGGACCCCGCGCGCCTCGCCGCCCGGACCCGCCCGGACTCCGCCGCCCGCCCGGCGAGGTTCGCCGCCGCCTCGATCCAGCGTGCCCGGTTTTTAAGAAAACTGTTTTTCTTCGGTTTTATTTCGTTTTTATATTAGTTTCGGTTTTTTGGTTTAGGTTAAATAGCGAGCGTTAACGTTCGTTTCGCTTTTAACGAACGTTAGTTAGATTAGTTTAGTTAACAAACGTCCGTTCGTTAACCTGTTCGTCGTTTTCTTTTTCTCGGATTTAATCCGCGATTTTTCTGATCGCGATTCCTGATCCGATTTTCGTTTTAGTATAACTTTTCGCTCGTTTATCGGAATCAGGCGATTCAAGCGCCTAGAGTTTCGTCTCGAAACCCTCTTTACGAATAATCTACTTAAACAAGTTTTTGCTTCTGTAAAAATTGACTTTGATCCAGATTAGTAGAACGAAGCTGTTTTCTTCCGCCGTTTGACTTTCGTTGCTTCGTTTGATTTGATTCTTTTTGCAAACCGGAGTTCTTAAGTTGAACTATCTGGTTAGATCTATTTGATTTTTACATGTGCATTAGAGGAGTACTTATTGTATGATTGTTTGTTTGTCTGCGATAGAATACCCGGAGTGCGCCGCCTGTTACTTCGAGTCTCTAGGTTTCGCGGATCATCAACAAGGCAAGTAACACTTTGATCATACCTTTTCTACTACCCAGTTTTATGCATTAGATCTATCCTCAAACATTGCATGATTAGGATCTAATTAAATTGTGGGTATTGGGAAGTAGATTGAGGTAGTACCAATTACCTGTTTTATTATCAAACCCTTGGGAGTTACTTCTACGTTTGCTTTTTATGCTATGCTATGCTAGTAGACATGGATTGGGTGAGTGTATCCATGACAGATGTGAGATTGTTATTTAATGGTTTATCTAAGGTGGCAACTTAAACACACATCTGGGTGGATTGAGGCACCTGGTTTCCATCAGGACTTGCCTCTATTTCTTCGGACCGCCACCCAGGCTCAAAGGGATCATCAGATTATTCAAACTAGAAACTTCCGTGTGCAGCCACAAGCCATTATGGGCTCTGGCATAGTTGATTAAGTTGTGCGAACTCTTACGGGTAGACTAGCGAGATGTAGGGGAAAGTAGGTGTATCGGTCTACCCACAAGTAAGGTGCTAGTGCTTCCGAAAGACTATGTCTCGTTCATCCGCTTTCTCAAACAACATGTAGTGCGACAAAATCAAACAGAGGCGATCGAGTCTTGTGGGGAAAAGCGCACAATCCTCTGCAGAGTGTGTAAACTAATCATGGTTAGCCGTGTCCCCGGTTACGGACATCTTGAGTATCTAGTACTTGGATATCATGTGAATCTCATCATGTTACCTCAAATTAATATTGTTGGGTTTGTTAATGAGTACTTTTAATTGGGATTGAGAATTCTGTCAAACATTCTCAATGTTTCACAACCACCATGATAGTTAAATAAATTTTATTCCTTTGCAGTAGGGAAAATTGGCTTTTATGCAAAAACTGTAACCATAGAGCTTTCCACCAGCCATATATGCATGTAGTATAGGCTTATTACTTCATTATTTCTCTATGTGTTACATTGCCAGCATATTCCATGTGCTGACCCGTTTTCAGGCTGCAATGTTTCATGTTGCAGACTTTTTCGAATGACAGTAAGGTGCTTAGGTCGTGGTTCTATACTCGGTGATGCCGTTGGAGTCGATGGACTCGCTTATTCTTCCAAGCCTTCCATTTGTTATCGTTATTAGATGGCCTTAAGCCATATTTATTTTATTAAGTTCTCTCTGAGACATTCGATTGTAATAAGTGTGTGATTGCTACTCTGTTATAAATCCTCCGAGTACTTTGTGTGGTGTCGGCATTCTTGTCTGAGGATGACATCGAGCACGGAGATCGACTGTTTGAGGTCCTGGTCGCTACAAACACTTTGTGTGCTACCAAACGTCTGGCAACGTAATCGGGTGATTATAAAGGTGCTCTCTGGTGTCTCCGAAGGTACATGTTGGGTTGGCGTATTTCGAGATTAGGATTTGTCACTCCGATTGTCGGAGAGGTATCTCCGGGATACTATCTACCAGATTGCGGCGCCGAGATGAACAATGGGAGATAGTTGGCACTAAGAAGGATCGATCCATTGCAGCTTTCATCCAGAGTTAAACCAGCACATTCGGCCTTGAAGAACCGGATGTCTTGCAGACATGATAGAGTTGAAGCCAGCAAAAGCCAAGATTTTCGAACTAGAAGGAGAACTGAAGGCCACTCGCAAGGACTACATGGAGGAGATTGTAGCTCTAGTGGGACAAAACGGCGATCTTAAGGAGAAGATTGAAGAACTCATGGGAAATTCAACACCTGGAGGATAAGATGAAGATAGCACCTGTCCAGAGAACTACATCATCATCGACGACACCGATTCCGATTCTAGTGATGATGATTTCGAAGATGAAGCTGGAGCAGATATCATGGAGTCTTCATCGGAGCAGTTTTTCTAGTTGACCACCATAATAGTAGTAGATTTCCCCCATTTTAATTAGTTTTAGTTTCAGCACTTTGTAACGATAGATAGACCGTTGTATGCCCTTGTTTGAATTGATTGGAGTGGTATTGTGTGATTTTGTCTCATGTGCATATGGGTAGTGTTTTCTCTCTAGACCTCATTCTACTCTTAACTCTCGTCTTTTCTTAAAACCCTCAGATGCCTCCGAGACGCGACACCGGATTTGTTTGCCCGCCAGAGATCACTCAGTTGATTCAGCAGCACAATGCCTTGATTCAAACATTGGTACAGAACCAAGGCAACAACAACAACAACAACAACCCACCGCCACCACCACCTGTTGACCATTTGACCCGTTTCTTAAGGCTGAATCCGCCGGTGTTTTCCAGTAGCACCGAGCCGATAGTAGCAGATGATTGGCTCCGTAAGATAGGGAGGGAGTTGACCACTTCAGGTTGTACAGATGGAGAAAGGGTGAAATTTGCCGCACATCAGCTTGAAGGACCCGCAACAGCATGGTGGGAGAATTTTACAGCCACTTACCCAGTAGACACTATCACATGGGATCAGTTTCAGCAAGCTTTCCGTATTGCCCATGTCTCAGCAGGAGCTATGGCCATGAAGAAGCGTGAGTTTCGCAACTTGCGTCAAGGAGGACAGACAGCCACAAGATGTAGATGATTTCGATGGCTAGCACGTTATGCCCCAGATGACATTTGCTACAGACGCAGCTAAGCAGGAGAAGTTTCTAGAAGGACTGAATGATGAGCTGAGCATGCAGTTGATGGTAGCCACTTTCAACAACTACAAGGAGTTGGTAGATCGTGCTCTTATGATTGAAGGGAAGCAGCAGAAGATTGACAATCGCAAGAGGAAGTATGGACAGGGGAAGAATAACTCTGGAGCTCAGCAGAAACTTCGCTTTACCCTGAAGCCAGGAGGACAGTTTCAGCATACCCATGGAGGAGGTAGCTCGCACAACCATAATGGCACCAAGAATGGGAACGGGAATGGAGGAAGCAATGGACAAAACCGCACCAACCCGTCAACACCATCCAAGGTAGACCTGAGCCACATCACTTGCTTTAAGTGTCGCAAGACCGGGCATTATCACGAATGATTGTCCGAAGGCCAAAATGGAAATGGTAATGGAAGCTCAGAAAGTAGCCGAACCCTTTCAACAAAGGATTTAGTGAACCACGTTACCGTGGAGGAGGTTGAAGCTTCGGCCGGATGCGATAATAGGTAAGTTTTTGGTTAAGTCATTTACTGCAGCTTGTTCTTTTTGATACTGGTGCATCGCATTCATACATATCAAGGGGATTTGTGGATAAGTTTAGTCTGCCCACTAGGACACTTAAGACACCCATGCTAGTAAGCTCACCGAGCGGAGTATATGGCCGATCAAGGATGTTTTCAAGTGCCATTAAGTATAGGGAGGCATGTTTTCCCAACGGATTTAATTATATTGGAATCCCAAGGTTTGGATGTAATTCTGGGTATGGATTGGTTGTGGATGTATGGAGGAAACATCGATTGCGCCAGTAAGTCGATTTTGCTTACCACCCCAGAAGGAAGGAGAATCAAGTATGTATCACGGCATGAGCCGAGGAGAGCACATGTAAATTCCTTATCAGGAGTTGTGCAGGAAGAAGTACAAGTGGTAAGGGATTACCTGGACATGTTTCCGGAAGAGTTGCGAGGCATGCCACCGGATAGAGACATTGAGTTTCTGATTGAACTACTGCCAGGCACTGGGCCGATATCTAAGAGACCATATAGGATGCCAGCCCAAGATTTGTAGGAAATTAAGAAGCAGATTAAGGAGTTACTGGATAAAGGTTTTATTCGCCCAAGTTCTTCGCCTTGGGGATCACCAGTACTTCTAGTGGAGAAGAAGGATGGATCTTTAAGAATGGTTGTTGATTATCGTGGATTGAATAAAGTGACCATTAAGAACAAGTACCCCCTGCCGATGATCAACGACTTGTTTGACCAATTGCAAGGAGCTAAGGTGTTTTCCAAGATCGATTTGCGATCAGGGTACCATCAGTTGAAGATTCGAGAGCAGGATATACCTAAGACGGCTTTTACCATCAGGTACGGGTTGTATGAGTACACCGTTATGTCATTCGGTCTGACTAACGCACCTGCCTATTTTATGAACATGATGAACAAAGTGTTTATGGAGTTTTTGGATAAGTTAAATGCGTGGTGTTCATTGATGATATTTTGGTTTACTCGAAGAATGAAGAGGAACATAAGGAGCACTTGCGTTTGGTACTCGAGAAGCTCAGAGAACACCAGTTATATGCCAAGTTCAGCAAGTGTGAGTTTTGGTTGAAGGAAGTTGGATTTCTTGGACATGTTATATCCGGAGAAGGTATAGCAGTGGACCCCACTAAAGTTGCCAGCGTGACAAATTGGGAAGCGCCAACAACAGTTGGAGAGATCCAGAGTTTCCTTGGACTCGCAGGATACTACCGGAGATTCATTGAGAATTTCTCAAGGATTGCGAAGCCTATAACCGAATTGTTGAAAAAGGATACCAAGTTCATTTGGACTGAGGAGTGTGAAGCTAGTTTCCAAGAGTTGAAGAAATGTTTGGTTACCTCACCTGTGTTGATTCTGCCAAATCAGACCAAGGATTATGAGGTGTATTGCGACGCTTCACGTCGAGGACTTGGAGCAGTGCTTATGCAGGAGGGAAGAGTTGTTTCGTATGCTTCATGACAGCTTAAGCCTCATGAGCTAAACTATGCCACACATGATTTCGAGTTAGCAGCCGTAGTGCATGCGTTGAAGACTCAGAGACATTTCCTCATTGGAAATCATTGTGAGGTGTATACGGATCACAAGAGTTTGAAGTACATCTTCACGCAGAAGGAGCTAAATCTCAGGCAGAGGAGATGGTTGGAGCTCATCAGGATTACGATATGAGATTACATTATCACCCCGGAAAGGCTAACGTTGTAGCAGACACGTTGAGCCGTAAGAGTCACGTGAACACACTAATGACAGGAGAAAAACCAAAGGAGTTAGCCGAGGATCTTCGCGAGCTATGTTTGGAAATAGTTCCGAGAGGCTATGTAGCAGCATTGGAGATTCAGTCAACTTTGATGGACAAGATCAGGGAAGCTCAGAAGACTGACAAAGAGATTATCTCTATAAAGGAGAGGATGAGCGAAGGAAAAGCTAAGGGATTTCGTTAAGATGAGCACGATACCCTATGGTTTGAAGACCGTGTTTATGTGCCCAATGACCCGGAGATCAGGAAGTTGATTCTACAAGAGGCACATGATTCACCATATTCGATTCACCCAGGAAATACCAAGATGTATTTGGATTTGAAGAATACTTTACGGTGGATGGAATGAAGAAGGATATTGCGAGTACGTAGCGATTTGTGATGTATGTCGAGGGTGAAGGCGTAACATCGAAGCCAGCAGGATTGTTACAACCATTGCCTATACCCGAATGGAAGTGGGATAAACTAAGTATGGATTTCATCACGGGATTGCCCGGGACTCGTTAGGGCTATGACTCGATTTGGGTTGTAGTCGACCGTTTGTGAAGGTAGCTCATTTCATTCCAAAGAAAGACTACCTACTGGCATTGCCAAATTGGCTAAGATATACATGACAAGGATTGTATGCTTGCATGGAGTTCCAAGGAGTATCGTGTCGAGATAGAGGAACCCAATTCACCTCAAAGTTCTGGAAGCGGTTGCGAAACTTTAGGAACCGGTGGAGTTTAGCACAACTTTTCATCCACGCATGTATGGACAAACCGAGAGAGTCAACCAGATTTTGGAGGATATGCTTAGAGCTTGTGCTTTGGATTATGGATCAAGTTGGGATGACAACTTGCCGTATGGCGGAGTTTTCTTATAACAACAGTTACCAAACCAGTCTTAAGATGGCACCTTTCGAAGCCTTGTACGGAAGGAGGTGTAGGACCCCGTTGTTGTGGGATGAAGTTGGAGACCGCCAGTTGTTTGGACCAGATTTGATTAAGGAGTCTCGAGAAAAGTAAAGTTGATTCGTGATAGGCTCAAGGTAGCCCGGTCAAGACAGGAAGAGTTATGCAGATTCAAAACGCAAGGAGGCGTAATACGAAGTCGGAGACAGAGTTTATCTTCGAGTATCGCCACTTCGAGGAGTTAAGCGTTTTGGTGTTAAGGGAAAGTTAGCGCCACGATTTGTAGGACCATATCGTGTTTTGGAACGCATGGGAGAAGTTGCGTACAAGTTGGAATTACCCGAAGGATTGTCAGGAGTGCATGATGTGTTTCATGTTTCTCAATTGAAGAAGTGTCACGCAGAGATGGCTGATATACCACTGAGAGATACCGTGCCACTAGAAGCGATTCAGCTGAATGATGATTTCACCTATGAGGAGAAACCAGTTAAGATTCTCGAATTTGCCAGTCGAGTTACTCGCAGCAAGGTCATTAAGTTTTGCAAAGTTCAGTGGAGCCACCACACCGACGAGGAAGCCACCTGGGAACGAGAGGAAGATTTGCTTAAAGACCACCCTCACCTATTTTCTAGCCAACCCGAATCTCGAGGGTGAGATTCATCTTAAGGGGGTAGGTTCGTAACATCCCAAATTTTCAATTTGGAATGTTATACATAGAGCATCATTGCATATCATATTTTTTCGTTGCATTTTGCTCGAGCCTAGAAATTCTACCCAACTCAAGGACCCACGGAGAGAGTTGGGGATTTCGTTATTTTCATATTTGAGTTTTCTCAAATTTTGAAAATAGGATCATTTGATTTTAATTATTTTATCTTCAATTATTTCTACTACCAAAATATGAGAGAGGGAATAAAATGACTTTCCCAAAATAAAGAAATAATGAAGATTTAATAATAAAATCAAATAAGATTTTATTTTGGAGTTTTTCGCCTTTTTATTTGAATTTAGGAAAATGCGTGTTTTTTGAAATTGCATTTAGGCCCAAAATAAATGTTCATTAAATCCGGCTTGATTTTAGAAGCCGGGGAAAATTTATTTCTGGATTTTTGGAGTCCGTTTAGTATTTCTTTTTACTTTTTTTCTCTGCGTGTAATTTTTTTAAAAAAAGAAAAAAAACGCCACCGACCTACGGGCCGTGTCCGCCTAGGACTCCCGGCCCATGGCGATCTCGCCCGGCCCACCCGGGGTGCAAACCCTAGCCACCGCCCGCCCAGCCCGCTTGACCGCCGCCCGCCGCCCAAACCCCGGACCCCTTGCCCCTACACGGGACCCCGCCGCCCGACCCGGACCCCGCGCGCCTCACCGCCGTACCCCGCCGCCCCGACCCGCCGGACTCCGCCGCCGCCGACGAGGTTCGCCGCCGCCTCGATCCGCATGCCGCCGATTTTTTTTAGAAAACCGGGCGGTTTTTCTTTAGTTTTTATTTCGTTTTTTATTAGTTTCGGTTTTTTTCGGTTTAGGTTAAATAGCGAATGTTCGTTCGTTCATTCGTTTTTAACGAACGCGTTCGTCAGATTAGTTTAGTTAATGAACGTCCGTTCGTTACCCCGTTCGTCGTTTTTCTTTTTCTCGGATTTAATCCGCGATTTTTCTGATCGCGATTCCTGATCCGATTTTTGTTTTAGTATAACTTTTCGCTCGTTTATCGGAATCAGGCGATTCAAGCGCCTAGAGTTTAAATCTCGAAACCCTCTTTCCGAATAATCTACTTAAACAAGTTTTTGCTTCTGTAAAATTTGACTTAGATCCAGATTAGTAGAACGAAGCTGTTTTCTTCCGCCGTTTGACTTTCGTTGCTTCGTTTGATTTGATTCTTTTTGCAAACCGGAGTTCTTAAATTGAACTATCTGGTTAGATCTATTTGAGTTTTACCTGTGCATTAGAGGAGTACTTATTGTATGCTTGTTTGTTTGTCTGCGATAGAATACCCGGAGTGCGCCGCATGTTACTTCGAGTCTCTAGGTTTCGCGGATCGTCAACAAGGCAAGTAACACTTTGATCATACCTTTTCTACTACCCAGTTTTATGCATTAGATCTATCCTCAAACATTGCATGATTAGGATCTAATTAAATTGTGGGTATTGGGAAGTAGATTGAGGTAGTACCTATTACCTGTTTTATTATCAAACCCTTGGGAGTTACTTCTACGTTTGCTTTTTATGCTATGCTATGCTAGTAGACGTGGATTGGGTGAGTGTATACATGACAGATGTGAGATTGTTATTTAATGGTTTATCTAAGGTGGCAACTTAAACACACATCTGGGTGGATTGAGGGACCTGGTTTCCATCAGGACTTGCCTGTATTTCTTCGAACCGCCACCCAGGCTCAAAGGGATCATGAGATTATTCAAACTAGAAACTTCCGTGTGCATCCACAAGCCATTATGGGCTCTGGCATAGTTGATTAAGTTGTGCGAACTCTTACGGGTAGACTAGCAGATGTAGGGGAAAGTAGGTGTACCGGTCTACCCACAAGTAAGGTGCTAGTGCTTCTGAAAGACTATGTCTCGGTCATCCGTTTCTCAAACACCATGTAGTGCGAGAAATCAAACGGAGGCGATCGAGTATTGTGGGGAAAAGTGCGCAAACCTCTGCAGAGTGTATAAACTAATCATGGTTAACCGTGTCCCCGGTTATAGACATCTTGAGTATCTAGTACTTGGATATCATGTGAATCTCATCATGTTACCTCAAATTAATATTGTTGGGTTTGTTAATGAGTACTTTTAATTGGGATTGAGAATGCTGTCAAACATTCTCAATGTTTCACAACCACCATGATAGTTAAATAAATTTTATTCCTTTGCAGTAGGGAAAAATTGGCTTTATGCAAAAACTGTAACCATAGAGCTTTCCAACGGCCATATATGCATGTAGTATAGGCTTATTACTTCATTATTTCTCTATGTGTTACATTGCCAGTATATTCCATGTGCTGACCCGTTTTCGGGCTGCAACGTTTCATGTTGCAGACTTTTCGCATTTACAGTAAGGTGCTTAGGTCGTGGTTCTATACTCAGTGATGCCGTTGGAGTCGACGGACTCGCTTATTCTTCCAAGCCTTCCGCTTTTATCGTTATTAGATGGCCTTAAGCCATATTTATTTTATTAAGTTCTCTCCTGAGACATTCGATTGTAATAAGTGTGTGATTGCTACTCTGTTATAAATCCTCCGAGTACTGTGTGGTGTCAGCATTACTGATCCAGGGATGACACTGAGCACATAGATCAGACTGTTTGAGGTCTGGTCGCTACAAACACTTTGTGTGCTACCAAACGTCACAACGTAACTGGGTGATTATAAAGGTGCTCTACAGGTGTCTCCAAAGGTACATGTTGGGTTGGCGTATTTCGAGATTAGGATTTGTCACTCCGATTGTCGGAGAGGTATCTCTGGGCCCTCTCAGTAATGCACATCACTTAAGCCTTGCAAGCATTGCAACTAATGAGTTGGTTGCGAGATGATGTATTACGGAACGAGTAAAGAGACTTGCCGGTAACGAGATTGAACTAGGTATTGTGATACCGACGATCGAATCTCGGGCAAGTAACATACCGATGACAAAGGGAACAACGTATGTTGTTATCTTTGTCGACCGATAAAGATCTTCGTAGAGTATGTGGGAGCCAATATGAGCATCCAGGTTCCGCTATTGGTTATTGACCGGAGATGTGTCTCGGTCATGTCTACATAGTTCTCGAACCTGTAGGGTTCGCACGCTTAACGTTACGATGACAGTTATATTATGCGTTTATATGTTTTGATGTACCGAAGGTTGTTCGGAGTCCCGGATGTAATCACGGACATGACGAGGAGTCTCGAAATGGTCGAGACATGAAGATTGAAATATTGGAAGCCTATGTTTGGATATCGGAAGTGTTCCGGGTGAAATGGGGATTTTTCTGGAGTACCGGGAGGTTACGGGAACCCCCCGGGAACTTAATGGGCCTTAGTGGCCTTGCTGGAAGAGAGGTGAGGAGGCCAGGGCAGGGCCGCGCGCCCCCCCAGTCGAAATAGGACAAGGAGAGGGGGGCAGCGCCCCCCCTTTCCTTCCTTCCCTCCACCTCTTCCCCCTCTCTCTCCTAGTCCAACATGGAAAAGGGGGGAGTCCTACTCCCGGTAGGAGTAGGACTCCTCCTGCCAGCCTCCTCCTGACGGGCCGCACCTCCCCTTGCTCCTTTATATCTGAGGCAGGGGCAGCCTAGACACACAAGTTGATCAGTTGATCTCTCCCAACCGTGCGCGGTGCTCCCCTCCACCATAGTCCACCTCGATAATACTGTAGCGGTGCTTAGGCGAAGCCCTGCGTCGGTAGAACATCAACATCGTCACCACACCGTCGTGCTGACGAAACTCTCCCTCAACACTCGGCTGGGTCGGAGTTCGAGGGACGTCATCGGGCTGAACGTGTGCTGAACTCGGAGGTGCCTTACGTTCGGTACTTGATCGGTCGGATCGTGAAGACGTACGACTACATCAACTGCATTGTGCTAATGCTTCCGCTTTCGGTCTACGAGGGTACATGGACAACACTCTCCCCTAGGCATCACCAAATCTTGCGTGTGCGTTGGAATTTTTTTGAAATTACTACGTTCCCCAACACTACGGTGAGCCGCCGGTGAGCGCGGTCACTCACGGCAAATATGTCTAGAAAATGTCTAGTGTACGATCAAAGCCCTCTGACTGGACGGAAACGGCACGAAAGGGTATTTCTATAAGGGGAACTAACTATAGAGGGGCAAATTTGAGCATGCTTCAAAATTAGGGGCAAATTTGAGTAGTGGTTTTGAGTTTGGGGCACAAATGCAAATGTCCCTTTCTCAATTTCCAAATTGTCTAGAATATAGCCAAAATCCCAACAGCTACCAGGTTTCTTTCATTGTTATTAAAATAATTAACAATGTATTAAACATATCACGAACATTATCAGGTATGTTTTGTAAATCAAAGGAACAATTTATATTGATTGCATGTGATGTTTATCTTTTATGCATCTTATCTTGCTTTGATTGACGGTAGCATTATAAGATGATCTCTCACTAAATTTCAAGATAAAAGTGTTCTGCCTGAGTATGCATCGTTGCCAAAGTTAAATGCGTGCCCGGACACCACGTGATGATCGGGTGTGATAAGCTCTCGTCCATCTACAACGGGTGCAAGCCAGTTTTGCACGCAGAATACTCAGGTTAAACTTGGCGAGCCTAGCATATGCAGATATGGCCTCGGAACCTTTGAGACCGAAAGGTCGAAAGCGTGAATCGTATAGTAGATATGATCAACATAGTGATGTTCACCATTGAAAGCTACTCCATTTCACGTGATGATCGGTTATGGTTTAGTTGATTTGGATCACATGATCACTTAGAGGATTAGAGGGATGTCTTTCTAAGTGGGAGTTCTTAAGTAATATGATTAATTGAAATTAAATTTATCATGAACTTAGTACCTAATAGTATCTTGCTTGTCTATGTTTGATTGTAGATAGATGGCCCGTGCTGTTGTTCCGTTGAATTTTAATGCGTTCCTTGAGAAAGCAAAGTTGAAATATGATGGTAGCAATTACGCGGACTGGGTCCATAACTTGAGGATTATCCTCATTGCTGCACAGAAGAATTACGTCCTGGAAGCACCGCTGGGTGCCAGGCCTGCTGCAGGAGCAACACCAGATGGTATGAACGTCTGGCAGAGCAAAGCTAATGACTACTCGATAGTTCAGTGTGCCATGCTTTACGGCTTAGAACCGGGACTTCAACGAAGTTTTGAACTTCATGGAGCATATGAGATGTTCCAGGAGTTGAAGTTGGTATTTCAAGCAAATGCCCGGATTGAGAGATATGAAGTCTCCAATAAGTTCTATAGCTGCAAGATGGAGGAGAATAGTTCTGTCAGTGAGCATATACTCAAGATGTCTGGGTATAATAATCACTTGATTCAACTGGGAGTTAATCTTCCGGATGATAGCGTCATTGACAGAATTCTCCAATCACTGCCACCAAGCTACAAGAGCTTCGTGATGAACTATAACATGCAAGGATGGAAAAGACGATTCCCGAGCTCTTCGCAATGCTAAAGGCTGCGGAGGTAGAAATCAAGAAGGAGCATCAAGTGTTGATGGTCAACATGACCACTAGTTTCAAGAAAAAGGGCAAAGGGAAGAAGAAGGGGAACTTCAAGAAGAACAACAAGCAAGTTGCTGCTCAGGAGAAGAAACCCAAGTCTGGACCTAAGCCTGAAATCGAGTGCTTCTCTGCCAGCGGTAGTCCTTTGGAAGCGGAACTGCCCCAAGTATTTGGCGGATAAGAAGGATGGCAAGGTGAACAAAGGTATATGTGATATACATGTTATTGATGTGTACCTTACTAGAGCTCGCAGTAGCACCTGGGTATTTGATACTGATTCTGTTGCTAATATTTGCAATTCGAAACAGGGACTACGGATTAAGCGAACATTGGCCAAAGATGAGGTGACGATGCGCGTGGGAAATGGTTCCAAAGTCGATGTGATCGCGGTTGGCATGCTACCTCTACATCTACCTTCGGGATTAGTTTTAGACCTAAATAATTGTTATTTGGTGCCAGTGTTGAGCATGAACATTATATCTGGATCTTGTTTGATGCGAGACGGTTATTCATTTAATTCAGAGAATAATGGTTGTACTATTTATATGAGTAATATCTTTTATGGTCATACACCCTTGAAGAGTGGTCTATTTTTTATGAATCTTGATAGTAGTGATACGCATATTCATAATGTTGAACCCAAAAGATGTAGAGTTGATAATGATAGTGCAACTTATTTGTGGCACTGCCATTTAGGTCATATCGGTGTAAAGCGCATGAAGAAACTCCATACTGATGGACTTTTGGAGCCACTTGATTATGAATCACTTGGTACTTGCGAACCGTGCCTCATGGGCAAGATGACTAAAACGCTGTTCTCCGGTACTATGGAGAGAGCAACAGATTTTTTGGAAATCATACATACAGATGTATGTGGTCCGATGAATGTTGAGGCTCGTGGCGGATATCATTATTTTCTCACCTTCACAGATGATTTAAGCAGATATGGGTATATCTACTTGATGAAGCATAAGTCTGAAACATTTGAAAAGTTCAAAGAATTTCAGAGTGAAGTTGAAAATCATCGTAACAAGAAAATAAAGTTTCTACGATCTGATCGTGGAGGAGAATATTTGAGTTATGAGTTTGGTCAACATTTGAAACAATGCGGAATAGTTTCACAACTCACGCCACCCGGAACACCATAGCGTAATGGTGTGTCCGAATGACGTAATCATACTTTACTAGATATGGTGCGATCTATGATGTCTCTTACTAATTTACCACTATCGTTTTGGGGTTATGCTTTACAGACGGCTGCATTCACGTTAAATAGGGCACCATCGAAATCCATTGAGACGACGCCTTATGAACTGTGGTTTGGCAAGAAACCAAAGTTGTCGTTTCTGAAAGTTTGGGGTTGCGATGCTTATGTGAAAAAGTTTCAACCTGATAAGCTCGAACCCAAATTGGAGAAATGTGTCTTCATAGGATACCCAAAGGAGACTGTTGGGTACACCTTCTATCACAGATCCGAAGGCAAAACATTCGTTGCTAAGAATGGATCCTTTCTAGAGAAAGAGTTTCTCTCGAAAGAAGTGAGTGGGAGGAAAGTAGAACTTGATGAGGTAATTGTTGGGGAACGTAGTAATTTCAAAAATTTCCTTCGCACACGCAAGATCATGGTGATGCATAGCAACGAGAGGGGAGAGTGTTGTCCACGTACCCTCGTAGACCGTAAGCGGAAGCGTTATGACAACGCGGTTGATGTAGTCGTACGTCTTCACGGCCTGACCGATCAAGCACCGAAACTACGACACCTCCGATTTCTAGCACACGTTCAGCTCGATGACGTCCCTCGAACTCCGATCCAGCCGAGTGTCGAGGGAGAGTTCCGTCAGCACGACGGCGTGGTGACGATCTTGATGTTCCACCGTCGCAGGGCTTCTCCTAAACACCGCTACAATATTATCGAGGAGGACTATGGTGGAGGGGGCCACCGCACACGGCTAATAGATCTCAAGGATCAATAGTTGCTCTGTGTCTGGGGTGCCCCCCTGCCCCCATATATATAGGAGCAAGGGGGAGGCGGCCGGCCTATGGAGGAGGCGCGCCAAGGGGGGAGTCCTACTCCCACCGGGAGTAGGACTCCTCCTTTCCTTGTAGGAGAAGGAAAGAGGAGGTAGGACTCCTCCTTTCCTTGTTGGAGAAGGAAAGAGGAGGAGAGGGAGAAGGAAAAGTGGGCTGCCCCTTTGTCCAATTCGGACCAGAGGGTGGGCGAGGCCTCCTTCCTTTCGGCCTCTCTCCTCTATTCCCGTATGGCCCAATAAGGCCCATATACACCCGGCGAATTCCCGTAACTCTCCGGTACTCCAAAAATACCTGAATCACTCGGAACCTTTCCAAGTCCGAATATAGTCGTCCAATATATCGATCTTTACGTCTCGACCATTTCGAGACTCCTCGTCATGTCCCCGATCTCATACGGGACTCCGAACTCCTTCGGTACATCAAAACTCATAATATAACTGTCATCGAAACCTTAAGCGTGCGGACCCTACGGGTTCGAGAACTATGTAGACATGACCTAGAACTATTCTTGGTTAATAACCAATAGCGGAACCTGGATGCTCATATTGGCTCCTACATATTCTACGAAGATCTTTTCCGGTCAAACCGCATAACAACATACATTGTTCCCTTTGTCATCAGTATGTTACTTGCCCGAGATTTGATCGTTGGTATCCAATACCTAGTTCAATCTCGTTACTGGCAAGTCTCTTTACTCGTTACGTAATGCATCCTTCCGTAACTAACTCATTAGCTACATTGCTTGCAAGGCTTATAGTGATGTGCATTACCGAGAGGGCCCAGAGATACCTCTCCGACAATCGGAGTGACAAAACCTAATCTCGAAATCGCCAACCCAACATGTACCTTTGGAGACACCTGTAGTACTCCTTTATAATCACTCGATTCACGTTATGACGTTTGGTAGCACCCAAAGTGTTCCTCCGTAAACGGGAGTTGCATAATCTCATAGTTACAGGAACATGTATAAGTCATGAAGAAAGCAATAGCAACATACTAAACGATCAAGTGCTAGGCTAATGGAATGGGTCAAGTCAATCACATCATTCTCTTAATGATGTGATTCCGTTAATCAAATGACAACTCATGTCTATGGCTAGGAAACTTAACCATCTTTGATTCAACGAGCTAGTCAAGTAGAGGCATACTAGTGACACTATGTTTGTCTATGTATTCACACATGTATCATGTTTCCGGTTAATACAATTCTAGCATGAATAATAAACATTTATTATGATATAAGGAAATAAATAATAACTTTATTATTGCCTCTAGGGCATATTTCCTTCAGTAATTGTACCTGCTCCCTTATTGGAAAGTAGTTCATCACAGAAACCGGTTTCTGTGACACCTACACCAAGTAGTGAGGAAATTGATGATGACGATCATGGAAGTTCAGATCAAGTTGTTACTAAACCTTGTAGATCAACCAGAGTAAGATCCGCACCAGAGTGGTACGGTAATCCTGTTCTGGAAGTCATGCTACTAGATCATGATGAACCTACAAACTATGAAGAAGCAATGGTGAGCCCAGATTCCGCAAAATGGCTTGAAGCCATGAAATCTAAGATGGGATCCATGTGTGAGAACAAAGTGTGGACTTTGGTTGACTTGCCCGATGATCGGCAAGCAAGTGAGAATAAATGGATCTTCAAGAAGAAGACTGACGCCGACGGTAATATTACTGTCTACAAAGCTCGACTTGTTGCAAAAGGTTTTCGACTACGATGAGACATTCTCACCCATAGCGATGCTTAATTCTGTCCGAATCATGTTAGCGATTGCCGCATTTTATGATTATGAAATTTGGCAGATGGATGTCAAAACTACATTCCTGAATGGATTTCTGGAAGAAGAGTTGTATATGATGCAACCGGAAGGTTTTGTCGATCCAAAGGGAGCTAACAAAGTGTGCAAGCTCCAAAGGATCCATTTATGGACTGGTGCAAGCCTCTCGGAGTTGGAATAAGCGCTTTGATAGTGTGATCAAAGCATTTGGTTTTTATCTGCACTTTTGGAGAAGCCTGTATTACAAGAAAGTGAGTGGGAGCTCTGTAGCATTTCTGATATTATATGTGGATGACATATTACTAATTGGGAATGATATACAATTTCTGGATAGCATAAAAGGATACTTGAATAAGAGTTTTTCGAAGAAATACCTCGGTGAAGCTGCTTACATATTGGGCATTAAGATCTATAGAGATAGATCAAGACGCTTAGTTGGACTTTCACAAAGCACATACCTTGACAAAGTTTTGAAGTAGTTCAAAATGGATCAAGCAAAGAAAGGGTTCTTGCCTGTGTTACAAGGTGTAAAGTTGAGTAAGACTCAATGCCCGACCACTGCAGAAGATAGAGAGAAGATGAAAGATGTTCCCTATGCTTCGGCCATAAGCTCTATCATGTATGCAATGTTGTGTACCGGACACGATGTGTGCCTTGCTATAAGTCTAGCGAGGAGGTACCAAAGTAATCCAGAGTGGATCATGGATAGCGGTCAAGAACATCCTGAAATACACGAAAAGGACTAAGGATATGTTTCTCATTTATGGAGGTGACAAAGAGCTCATCGTAAATGGTTACGTTGATGCAAGCTTTGACACTGATACGGACGATTCTAAATCGCAAACCGGATACGTGTTTGCATTGAACGGTGGAGCTGTCAGTTGGTGCAGTTCAAAACAAAGCATCGTGGCAGGATCTACGTGTGAAGCGGAGTACATAGCTGCTTAGGAAGCAGCAAATGAAGGAGTCTGGATGAAGGAGTTCATATCCGATCTAGGTGTCATACCTAGTGCATCGGGTCCAATGAAAATCTTTTGTGACAATACTGGTGCAATTGCCTTGGCGAAGGAATCCAGATTTCACAAGAGAACCAAGCACATCAAGAGACGCCTCAATTCCATCCGGGATCTAGTCTAGGTGGGAGACATAGAAATATGCAAGATACATACAGATCTGAATGTTGCAGACCCGTTCACTAAGCCTCTTCCACGAGCAAAACATGATCAGCACCAAGGCTCCATGGGTGTTAGAATCATTACTGTGTAATCTAGATTATTGACTCTAGTGCAAGTGGGAGATCAAGGAAATATGCCATAGAGGCAATAACAAAGTTATTATTTATTTCCTTATATCATGATAAATGTTTATTATTCATGCTAGAATTGTATTAACCGGAAACATGATACATGTGTGAATACATAGACAAACAGAGTGTCACTAGTATGCCTCTACTTGACTAGCTCGTTAATCAAAGATGGTTATGTTACCTAGCCATTGACACGGGTTGTCATTTGATAAACGGGATCACATCATTAGGAGAATGATGTGATTGACATGACCCATTCCGTTAGCTTAGCAGACGATCGTTTAGTATGTTGCTATTGCTTTCTTCATGACTTATACATGTTCCTATGACTATGAGATTATGCAACTCCCGTTTACGGAGGAACACTTTGTGTGCTACCAAAGCGTCACAACGAATCGGGTGATTACAAAGGTGCTCTACAGGTGTCTTCGAAGGTACATGTTGGGTTGGCGTATTTCGAGATTAGGATTTGTCACTTCGATTGTCGGAGAGGTATCTCTGGGCCCTCTCAGTAATGCAACTAATGAGTTGGTTGCGGGATGATGTATTACGGAACGAGTAAAGAGACTTGCCGGTAACGAGACTGAACTAGGTATTATGATACCGACGATTGAATCTCGGGCAAGTAACATACCGATGACAAAGGGAACAATGTATGTTGTTATGCGTCTGACCGATAAAGATCTTCGTAGAATATGTGGGAGCCAATATGAGCATCCAGGTTCCGCTATTGGTTATTGACCGGAGACGTGTCTCGGTCATGTCTACATAGTTCTCGAACCCGTAGGGTCCGCACGCTTAAAGTTTGGTATTATGAGTTTATATGTTTTGATGTACCGAAGGTTGTTCGGAGTCCCGGATGTAATCACGGACATGACGTGGAGCCTTGAAATGGTCCAGACATGATGATTGATATATTGGAAGCCTATGTTTGGATATCGGAAGTGTTCCGGGTGAAATGGGGATTTTTCCGGAGTACCGGGAGGTTAACGGAACCCCCCGGGAACTTAATGGGCCTTAGTGGGCCTTGGTGGAAGAGATGAGAGGAGGCCAGGCAGGGCCGCGCCCCTCCTCCCTCACCCCTGCACCCGAATAGGACAAGGAGAGGCGGCGCCCCTTTCCTTCCTCCCTCCACCTCTTCCCCTCTCTCTCCTAGTCCAGCATGGAAAGGGGGAGTCCTACTCCCGTAGGAGTAGGACTCCTCTGGCCGCCCTCCTCCTGGCCGGCCGCACCTTCCCTTGCTCCTTTATATACGGGGCAGGGGCACCCTAGACACACAAGTTGATCAGTTGATCTCTCCCAACCGTGTGCTGGTGCCCCCTCCACCATAGTCCACCTCGATAATACTATAGCGGTGCTTAGGCGAAGCCTGCGTCGGTAGAACATCAACATCGTCACCACACCATCGCGGTCGACGAAACTCTCCCTCAACACTCGGCTGGATCGGAGTTCGAGGGACGTCATCGGGCTGAACGTGTGCTGAACTCGGAGGTGCCGTACGTTCGATACTTGATCGGTCGGATCGTGAAGATGTACGACTACATAAACTGTGTTGTGCTAACGCTTCCGCTTTCGGTCTACGAGGGTACATGGACAACACTCTACCCTCTCGTTGCTAGGGATCACCATGATCTTGCGTGTGCGTAGGATTTTTTTTTTGAAATTACTACGTTCCCCAACACTACGGTGAGCCGCCGGTGAGCGCGGTCACTCACGACAAATATGTCTAGAAAATGTCTAGTGTACGGTCAAAGCCCTTTGACTGGATGGAAATGGCATGAAAGGGTATTTCTATAAGGGGAACTAACTATAGAGTTGCAAATTTGAGCATGCTTCAGAATTAGGGGCAAATTTGAGTAGTGGGTTTGAGTTAGGGGCACAAATGCAAATGTCCCTTTCTCAATTTCCAAATTGTCTAGAATATAGCCAAAATCCCAACAGCTACCAGGTTTCTTTCATTGTTATTAAAATAATTAACCATGTATTAAACATATCACGAACATTATCAGGTATGTTTTGTAAATCGAAGGAACAATTTATACTATTCCAGAGCAACTTAGCAATGGAGCATCTGAAAAAGAGATGATCAACACTCTCATCCTGCATACACGAAGGACGTTTTTTATCACCAGTCCAACCTCTTCTAAGAGATTTTCTTTGGTCAGAATACTATTTCTTAGCACCAACCAAAGGAAAACCTTCACACTGGGGGGGGCATCTTAACCTTACACATGAAGTTATGTGGATATTTCGCACCATTCTAAATATTATGTCTACAGTAAGACTTAACAATATATATGCCGTTTTACACGAAGACCATTTAATTTCATCTCTCTGCTCAATCAAAGTTGCAATGGCACAACCCTCTTGTAGTCCCACAATTCCAGTGACTCCCCATAAGAGTCCTTCTAAAACGGACAGGACCTAACCCTTTATTCAAAATCGCACTGACTAATTTATTTTTATCAAAACATAAATTATAAAGCCTAGGGAAATTATCTTTGAGTGCTTTATCTCCAACCCACCAATTTTCCCAATTCTCACATTCTTCCCATTTCGAACCACAAATCCACACAATGACATGAAAGGTATTTGTGTTTAATAAGTTCATACCACAATTGTGAGTCCCCTTGTTTGTATTTTATCTTAGCCACACCCCTCATTTTTTGATATTTATTAACCAACAACTCCTGCCATAGTCCATCAGTATTAAACAATTTTCACCACCATTTTACAAGAAAAGCTTTCTTCATTAAAGCTAGATTTGGAATTTCTAAACCTCCCATATGTTTAGGTCTACACACCTTAGACCATCTCCACTTAATGATACTTTTCTTATCTTCTTCTTTCCACACAAGTTTAGCCCTAAAAATTCCATCCTCGTATTAACCCCAACAGGAGTCCATAAAAGGACATCATAAAGTATGGAATGTCAGTTAGTGAGGATTGAACAAGATTTATCCTCCCAGCACTAGCAAGCAACTTGCCTTGCCAAATACTACATTTCTTCTCCATTTTATCCCCGGGTAGTTTCCAAATTTTATTTCTAATTCTCTTCACATCAATAGGTTGCCCAAGGTATCTCATAGGCAGCGAACCCATAGGGCGGGTGAAAATGTTTGCAAATTCCTCTGCCTTGTTGACAGTATCTCCAAACAAGAAAAAATCACTTTTATGAAAATTAATTTTCAAGCCTAGCATTTGTTCAAAAAGACAAAATAAAACTTTCAGATTGTGTGCACTATTATAGTCATCTTGCAAGAGGAAAATTGTGTCATCAACATATTGTAACATATTAATCTCATTGTCAATATTTTCCTCCAACACACCCTTAATCGGTCCCCTTATTCTGGCTTCATCCATTAACAGAGCCAAGGCATCCACATCCAAATCAAAGATAAGAGGGAAAAGAGAGTCCCCCTGCCGTAGCCCTTTCTGAGTAGGAAAATAGGGTCCTAGACTTTCATTGACTTTTATACACACTTTGCCCCCATTTATAGTGTGCATAACCCAGTCAATCCATTTATCTTGGAAATATTTAATTTTAAGCATTTGCAAAACAAAAGTCCATTTAAATTTGTCATAGGCTTTTTCAAAGTCTACTTTAAATATTAAAAGACTTTGTTTCCTATGATGAATGCTATTCAAAGCCTCATGTAGAATAAGTACTCCCTCCATAATGTAACTCTTTCTAACATAGGCAGTTTGTATAGGGAAAATTACCTCACCCGCAACCCCATTAAGTCTGTTAATAAGTACTTAGGTGTGAAGCCCGGATAATCAAGCTACAGTAATCCCCTGTTAATGGTGCCATGTCATCATGTTACTGTTGCTAATTTTCACTTGATCCAAATCACAATTCAAATTCAAATCCAAGCTAACGTCAAACATTCATATTTTCCAAACATGAAATCTAAAATGTTCATCTTGTGGCAAATAATCCATAACAAATATTGGTGGTGAACCAACATTTTTGCAAAGTGTTTAAAATGGCCTAAACCAATTAAAGCAGTGGCTAAACAATGGATATAATGGCATTTCAATTCATAAAAGTGGCAAACTTTTTCAAAAGCCTCACAATCTTTTTGTGGCAATGCCAACTATTTCAATGTAATTATGTGGCCAAGTCCCACATTTTACAGAATCCTTTTTGGCAGCTAAAATATTGCAAAAACATTTTCTGTAAAAAGAAAAGAGTAAAAGAAAGAAAAGAGGAGAGAGAGAAGCCCCCCTTGCCCACTGGGCTTTATCCCACCCAGCAGCCGGCCCACCTAACCCCCACCCAAGCCGGCCCAACACTTGCCTCCCCGGTCGCCTTCTCCCGGGAGCTCCTAGTCGGCGCCTTAAGCGCCGGCTAGGAGAACCGGTGCCCATGCGCCTGGCTAGTTGGGCCGGCCCACCTAAACGCTGTGACGCAGTAAAACCCAAACGAAGCCTCGGCGAGCGAGGTAATTGAAAAACAAAAACGATGGCAACGGGACTCGAACTCCGGACCTAGCGCTGCATGCTAACGGTTGGCCATTTGGGATACTAATTGTCTACGTCCTAAAAACGGTGTTTGTTTTTAAGTACCAGCCCAAATGGTAGATCCGGGGTATTTCGACATTTTCCCATTAATTCTTGCAAAAAATGAAAATCTTAAATATTCGAACAAATGTTTCGAAAATGATACGCAAGTTTCAAACATTCCTTTTCTTTTAAACGTGAACTATGTTTTTCAAAAACTGAACAAATTTTGAAATTTGAATACTTTTTTTGTACTGTGAACAATTTTTAGAAAGCGAATTTAGAATACACATTGAACATTTTCTTAGTATAGAGTGAACATTATTCAAAGAAATACTGAACATTTTTTTAAAATACGCTGAACTTTTTTTGAATGCATGCTGAACAAACTTTCTTTACACGATGAACATTTTTTTATACACACTGAACATTTTTCAATGTATGGTGAACAATATTCAAATACACATAGAACCTTTTTTAAATACGATGAACTCCTTTTGAATGCATGCTGAACAAAATTTCTATACATGATGAACATTTTTTTATAAACACTGAACATTTTTTCAATGTATGGTGAACATTTTTCTTCAATACGGTGAACAAAAATTTCAAATTCAAAACTATTTTTTAAACCTGAACAAAATTCAAAAACATGAACAAAATTTGGAGAAAACGAGCTGGCGTATTTTGAAGAAAACTTCATCGGAAAGAAAGTTCATACAATTGAAAAAAAGTTCGTCGATTTTGAAAAAGACAGAAAAAGGAAAAAGAAAAAGAAAAGGCAAAAAGAAAGAACAACATAAAAAAGAAAAAGAAAACACGTGAGAAGTAAAGAGAAAAGAGGAATTAGATAGTCACAGAAGGTGGCTTGGCTGTGTTGGTTAGCGTGTTCTATGGAGAACCCCGCGGCGCGGGTTCGATTCCCCGTCACGCCCTTTTTGCAAGTTCAGAAAACGAAAAAAAAATGAAAAGGGGCCGGCCCATCGCGGAGAGAGGGTGTGCGCCCGTTTGTCGAAATAGAAGAAACGGGCGCAACGGGCGCCATTTAGGATTTGCCCCTTCTCCCTCTCCTGTACAACCGACCGGGGGCACGGCCGAGCGCGCGCAGCCACACCAGCTCGCCGGCGTCGAGGGGATAAGGCCGCACCGGACGCCTCGAGTTCCCCGCTCACCTACCGCCACTCCCACTTCCCCACTCACCTCTCCTCCCCCAGATCCACCCCTCCCCTCTTCTCTCACTCGATCCTGAGCTCGGCCGCGCGAGCTCGTCGCCACCGATCACCGTCAACATGGCCACCGTCCACGCCGCACCTCGCCAACGCGTTCCCGAGAACTGCCGTCGTCGACTGCGTCCTCTACAGCAAGCCATCGGGGACGGGGGACGCTACATCGCCGCCCTGTCTTCTTCTTCCTCCTCGGGCACCGCCGCCATTGTCGTCGAATCCGGCCACCTCGAGCCTCCATCGAGCCCGCTGCCATCCCATACGGCTCCACAGTGAGCTCCCGCGCGTAGCCCCTCACCGCCCCGTCCGTTTCCATGCGTGTAACCGCCGTCGCCATAGCTCCCATAGGCCATCGCCGCCCTGCTCCATCGCCGCCATGGCCACCGCTCGTTCCGAACTAGCCGAGCACGAGCACGTGCTGAGGGCCTTGCGGTGAAGCCGCCCGTGCCCTCCGCTTGTTCCCCCATGTCCCCTTGCACCGGATCCGTCTGCGCCCAACTCCGGCCGGCGCGTCGCTCATCGCCGCCGTCCCCACGGCCTCCCTGCAGCCTCTCGCTACCTCCATCGAACGCGCGCGAGCGCCAGCTACTCGTAGGCCCTCTCGGCGCGCCGACCCGTGCCCTGCATCACCGAATCCGCCATCGCCCGCCACCGCAGTCGCCTCTGCTCGACGCCGCCGTCGTTGCAGCCCGCCTCAGCCCGAGCTGAGGCCACCGCTGGATGCGCCGCTCCGCCCGCTTCCGAACAAGCTCGGCTGCGCTCGAAACGGCCCCCTGTGGCGCGTTTGCGGTGAAGTCCCGAGCCCCGCCGCCGCGATCTGCATCGCCGGAGCATCACCGCCGGTTGCGCCAACGTGGCCGCCCCGGGGCCACCCGCTGGGTCGCTGACCGCGTGCCCCCGCGTGCCCCCTTGGCCTGTTGACCCAGTCAATGGCTGACTGGGCATCGCCCAGCCACTGCCAATTGGCCCCACGTGGGCCCTGTTGATTGGTCAGCTGGTCAGTTGACCGCTGATGCGTTGATGACGTCATGCTGACGTTGTAATCCTTTTCTGAAATAATTTAAATGGTAATAATATTAGAAAATCATTTAAAACTTTGAAAAATCTTAGAAAATTATCCGTAGCTCGGATAAAAATACTTTGTACATGAAAGTTTCTCAAAACGATGAGACGAATTCGGTTACACCCTCCGTTCGTCCACCACACACTCCTATCATAGCGAACATGGAACCTTTCCCCTCCGATTCGTCTGTCCAAAAATGCCAAACTTTGGGGAAACATTCCCGGATGTTTCCCCCTTCGCCGGTAGCGTGTAGCACCGTGTTAGAACACACCTAGCTCTGCATGTTGTCCTGTTATGCACTTGCTTGCTATGTATTTACTGTTTCTTCCCCCTCTTCTCTCCGGTAGACCCCGAGACTGCCGCTGATGCCGCTGTGATCGACTACGTCGACGACGACCCCTTCTTCTTGTCTGAGCAACCAGGCAAGCCCCCCCTTTGATCATCCCGATATCGCCCATTCCATTCTCTCATGCTTGCATTAGATTTTGCTACTGTATTTGATTGCTCCTATTCTGATGCATAGCCTGCTTTTGTACCTGCTATTGTTACCTACCTGCTTCTCCTAAACTGCTTAGTATAGGTTGGTTAGTGATCCATCAGTGACCCTCACTTGTCCTTGTTGCCCCTGCTTCATCATCGACAACTTGATCTACGTGATTGACGACCAGAGCCCGACACCTCACATCACATCAGGCCCCTTTAGTTGTTCGACTCTGCAGAGCTACTATCGAGTGCCGAGGGTGATCCCTCGTAACGCACTCCTGATGATAATTCTGTAGTGTAGCTATTCGGTCGTGGTCATCGATGGTGATTTCCTCCTTCACCATTCCCGATACGGCTCTGTCGTGCAACCCCTCAAGTGTGAACCTCGAGGGTGGTTCCTCTTACGTTCACCTTGATGATTACATCGAGTGGAATCCTCCGAGGGTGATTCCTTGGGTTTTCCTTGATGTTTGGTCGCACGGTTACCTTGAAATTACTTGAGACCTTTGGGAAAGTCGGGCGGGCCCGGAGAGCACCCGCAAGATGATTACGAGGCATGGCCGGGAAGTCAGGCAGCCCTCGTGTGGGCTGGGCTTTCCCTTGCCGTATTTCCTCGAGACGGGGCGACGGGGTCACATTATCGTAAGTCTCTGCTCGTCTCCGCGAGCTAACAATACACTATGGTTTGGGTATTTGTTCTGAATTGGCCTTTGGCCTTTTCGCACTAACCACCACGCGAGAATAGATATGGGCCTCGGCGTCATGCGGTATCGGTAGAAGCTTTGTCAGACGTCCAGTTCAGCATTGTGGCCGGGCCGGATCGTGCCATCCACTTCACGGGTGGTGCTGGTATCCCCTTCCGCACAACGACCCAGAGTGCAACGGGCGATTTGCCCAGACCCCGGAGTGCTTAGGATGTAGACCGACGGGGACCTCTCTGTTGAGCCTAGGTCGGGCTGCGACGTGTTGATCTTCCGAGGCTGGGCATTGACCCAGAAAAGTGTGTCCGGCCAGAGTGATCGAGCGTGTTGGAAAACGTGGTGCACCCCTGCAGGGAAGATCTTTATTCGAATACTGTGTCCATGGTAATGGACGTTCAGACTTATATCTTGATCTAACACAACTAGAAATGGATACTTAAGTTATGTGGCTCCGGGATTGCTTTCTCGCAGGGAGTCGAAGAAGGATCTCTGGCATTATTGCTACAACATGCTTGATAATTAAACTGCTATTCTTTACTCTTCTACATGCTGCAAGATGCTTGGAGCTGCTTGAAGATGCTAGTCTTCGATAGGCTAGGCCTTCCCCTCTATTCTGGCATTCTGCAGTTCAGTCCACAGATACAGCCCTTCCATTTGATACCAATGCATACTTAGTATAGATCTGATGCTTGCGAGTACTTTGGATGAGTACTCACGGTTGCTTTGCTCCCCCTTTTCCCCCTTCCTTCGTCTTTCCGGTTGACGCAACCAGATGGTGGATCCTTGGAGCCAGATGCCACCACCGACAGATGCTACTACGTGGAGCCCGCCGACGACCAGGAGTAGTTAGGAGGTCCCAGGCAGGAGGCCTTGCCTCTTCGATCGTTGATGTTTGTGCTAGCCTTCTTAAGGCATCCTTGTATAACTTATGTCTGTACTCAGATATTGTTGCTTCACGACTCTTGTGTATCGAGCTTGTATTCGAGCCACAGAGGCCCCTGGCTTGTAATATAAAGCTTGTATTATTTTATTTGTGTCTAGAGTTGTGTTGTGATATCTTCCCGTGAGTCCCTGATCTTGGTCGTACACATTTGCGTGCATGATTAGTGTACGGTCGAATGGGGGCCGTCACATTAGGTTTGAAAACCTACATGTCGGGGAACGTAGTAATTTCAAAAATATTCCTACGCACACGCAGGATCATGGTGATCCATAGCAACGAGAGGGGAGAGTGGTGTCTACGTACTCTCGTAGACCGTAAGCGGAAGCATTATGACAACGCGGTTGATGTAGTCGTATGTCTTCACGATCGACCGATCCTAGTACCGAAAGTACGGCACCTCTGCGATCTGCACACGTTTGGCTCGGTGACGTCCCACAAACTCATGATCTAGTAGAGTGTCGAGGGAGAGCTTTGTCAGCACGATGGCGTGATGACGGTGATGATGAAGCTACCGGCGCAGGGCTTCGCCTAAGCACTGCAACGATATGACCGAGGTGGATTATGGTGGAGGGGGCACCACACACGACTAAAAGATCAATGATCAACTTGTGTCTATGGGGTGCCCCCTCCCCCGTATATAAAGGAGTGGAGGAGGGGGGAGGGCCGGCCCTCTACTATGGCGCGCCCTGGGGAGTCCTACTCCCACCGGGAGTAGGATTCCCCCCTTCCAAGTAGTAGGAGTAGGAGAGAAGGAAGGGGAGGAGAGAGGGAAGGAAGGGGGCGGCCCCCCACCCAATTCGGATTGGGCTAGGGGGCGCACCCTCCACCTTTTCCCTTCCTCTACTTTATTCCACTAAGGCCCAATAAGGCCCATATACTCCCCGGGGGTTTCCGGTAACCTCCCGGTACTCCGGTAAATGCCCGAACTCTTCCGGAACCATTCCGATGTCCAAACATAGGCTTCCAATATATCGACCTTTACGTGTCGACCATTTCGAGACTCCTCGTCATGTCAGTGATCATATCCGGGACACCGAACTACCTTCAGTACATCAAAACACATAAACTCATAATACCGATCGTTACCGAACGTTAAGCGTGCGGACCCTACGGGTTCGAGAACTATGTAGACATGACCGAGACTCATCTCCAGTCAATAACCAATAGTGGAACCTGGATGCTCATATTGGTTCCTACATATTCTACGAAGATCTTTATCGGTAAAACCGCATGACAACATACGTTGTTCCCTTTGTCATCGGTATGTTACTTGCCCGAGATTCGATCGTCGGTATCTCAATACCTAGTTCAATCTCGTTACCGGCAAGTCTCTTTACTCGTTCCGTAATGCATCATCCCGCAACTAACTTATTAGTCACATTGCTTGCAAGGCTTATGGTGATGTGCATTACCGAGAGGGCCCAGAGTACCTCTCCGACAATCGGAGTGACAAATCCTAATCTCGATCTATGCCAACTCAACAAGTACCATCGGAGACACCTGTAGAGCACCTTTATAATCACCCAGTTACATTGTGATGTTTGGTAGCACACAAAGTGTTCCTCCGGTATTCGAGAGTTGCATAATCTCATAATCATAGGAACATGTATAAGTCATGAAGAAAGCAATAGCAATATACTAAACGATCAAGTGCTAAGCTAACGTAATGGGTCAAGTCAATCACATCATTCTCTAATGATGTAATACCGTTAATCAATGACAACTCAATACTATGGCTAGGAAACTTAACCATCTTTGATTCAACGAGCAAGTCAAGTAGAGGTATACTAGTGACACTCTGTTTGTCTATGTATTCACACATGTACTAAGTTTCCGGTTAATACAATTCTAGCATGAATAATAAACATTTATCATGATATAAGGAAATATAAATAACAACTTTATTATTGCCTCTAGGGCATATTTACTTCAGTCTCCCACTTGCACTAGAGTCAATAATCTAGATTTCACAGTAATGATTCTAACACCCATGGAGTCTTGGTGTTGATCATGTTTTGCTCGTGAGAGAGGATTAGTCAACGGGTCTGCAACATTCAGATCCGTATGTATCTTGCAAATCTCTATGTCTCCCTCCTTGACTTGATCGCAGATGGAATTGAAGCATCTCTTGATGTGCTTGGTTCTCTTGTGAAATCTGGATTCCTTTGCCAAGGCAATTGCACCTGTATTGTCACAGAAGATTTTCATTGGACCCGATGCACTAGGTATGACACCTACATCAGATATGAACTCCTTCATCCAGACTCCTTCATTTGCTGCTTTTGAAGCAGCTATGTACTCTGCTTCACACGTAGATCCCGCCACAACGCTTTGCTTAGAACTGCACCAACTGACAGCTCCACCGTTCAATATAAATACGTATCCAGTTTGTGACTTAGAGTCATCCGGATCAGTGTCAAAGCTTGCATCGACGTAACCATTTACGGCAGAGCTCTTTGTCACCTCCATAAACAAGAAACATATCCTTAGTCCTTTTCGTATTTCAGGATGTTCTTGACCGCTGTCCGGTGATCCACTCTGGATTACTTTGGTACCTCCTTGCTAAACTAATAGCAAGGCACACATCAGTCTGGTACACAAGCATTGCATACATGATAGAGCCTATGGCTGAAGCATAGGGAACACCTTTCATTTTCTCTCTATCTTCTGCGGTGGTCGGCATTGAGTCGACTCAACTTCACACCTTGTAACACGAGCAAGAACCCTTTCTTTGCTTGATCCATTTTGAACTTCTTCAAAACTTTATCAAGGTATGTGCTTTGTGAAAGTCCAATTAAGCGTCTTGATCTATCTCTATAGATCTTGATGCCCAATATATAAGCAGCTTCACCGAGGTCTTTCATTGAAAAACTCTTGTTCAAGTATCCTTTTATGCTATCCAGAAATTCCATATCATTTCCAATCAACAATATGTCATCCACTTATAATATTAAAATGCTACAGAGCTCCCACTCACTTTCTTGTAAATACATGCTTTCCAAAAGTCTGTATAAAACCATATGCTTTGATCACACTATCAAAATGTTTATTCCAACTCCGAGATCCTTACACCAGTCCATAAATGGATCGCTGGAGCTTGCACACTTTGTTAGCATCCTTTGTATCGATAAAACCTTCAGGTTGCATCATATACAACTCTTCTTCCAGAAATCCATTCAGGAACGTAGTCTTTATATCCATTTTCCAAATCTCATAATCATAAGATGCAGTAATTGCTAACATGATTCGGACGGACTTAAGCATCGCTACGGGTGAGAAGGTCTCATTGTAGGCAACTCCATGAAATTGTCGAAAAACTTTCACAACAAGTCGAGCTTTGTAGACAGTAACATTACCGTCAGCGTCAATCTTCTTCTTGAAGATCCATTTATTCTTGATGGCTTGCCAATCATCGGGCAAGTCAACCAAAGTCCACACTTTGTTCTCATACATGGATCCCATCTCAGATTTCATGGCCTCAAGCCATTTCGCGGAATCTGGGCTCATCATCGCTTCCTCATAGTTCGTAGGTTCTTCATGGTCAAGTAACATGATCTCCAGAATAGGATTACTGTACCACTTTGGTGCGGATCTTACTCTGATTGACCTACGAGGTTCGGTAGTAACTTGATCTAAAGTTATATGATCATCATCATTAGCTTCCTCACTAATTGGTGTAGGAGTCACAGGAACAGATTTCTGTGATGAACTATTTCCCAATAAGGGAGCAGGTACAGTTACCTCATCAAGTTCTACTTTCCTCCCACTCACTTCTTTCGAGAGAAAATCCTTCTCTAGAAAGGATCCTTTCTTAGCAACGAATGTCTTGCTTTCGGATCTGTGATAGAAGATGTACCCAACAGTATCCTTTGGGTATCCTATGAAGAAACATTTCTCCGATTTGGGTTCGAGCTTATCAGGTTGAAGCTTTTTCACATAACCATCGCAGCCCCAAACTTTAACAAACGACAACTTGGGTTTCTTGCCAAACCACTGTTTATAAGGTGTCGTCTCAACGGATTTAGATGGTGCCCTATTTAATGTGAATGCAGCCATCTAAAGCATAACCGCAAAATGATATCGGTAAATCAGTAAGAGACATCATAGACGCACCATATCTAGTAAAGTACGATTACGATGTTTGGACACACCATTACGCTATGGTGTTCTGGGTGGCATGAGTTGCGAAACTATTCCGCAATGTTTCAAATGAAGACCAAACTCGTAACTCAAATATTCTCATCCACGGTCAGATCGTAGAAACTTTATTTTCTTGTTACAATGATTTTCCACTTCACTCTGAAATTCTTTGTACTTTCCAAATGATTCAGACTTATGTTTCATCAAGTAGATATATCCATATCTGCTCAAAGCATCTGTGAAGGTGAGAAAATAACGATACCCGCCGCGAGCCTCAACATTCATCGGACCACATACATCAGTATGTATGATTTCCAAAAAATCTGTTGCTCGCTCCATTGTTCCGGAGAACGGATTTTTAATCATCTTGCCCATAAGGCATGGTTCGCAAGTACCAAGTGATTCCAAAAGTCCATCCGAATGGAGTTTCTTCATGCGCTTTACACCAATATGACCTAAACGGCAGTGCCAAAAAAATGTTGCACTATCATTATCAATTCTGCATCTTTTGGCTTCAATATTATGAATATGTGTGTCACTACTATCGAGATTCAACAAGAATAGACCACTCTTCAAGGGTGCATGACCATAAAAGGTATTACTCATATAAATAGAACAACCATTATTCTCTGATTTAAATGAATAGTTGTCTGCTGTCTACTACGCAACCTTCTTTTTGTAGACGTTGTTGGGCCTCCAAGTGCAGAGGTTTGTAGGACAGTAGCAGATTTCCCCCAAGTGGATGACCTAAGGTTTATCAATCCGTGGGAGGGGTAGGATGAAGATGGTCTCTCTCAAGCAACCCTGCAACCAAATAACAAAGAGTCTCTTGTGTCCCCAACACACCCAATACAATGGTAAATTGTATAGGTGCACTAGTTCAGCGAAGAGATGGTGATACAAGTGCTATATGGGTGGTAGATAAGGGTTTTTGTAATCTGAAAATATAAAAACAGCAAGGTAACTAATGATAAAAGTGAGCGTAAACGGTATTGCAATGCGTTGAAACAAGGCCTAGGGTTTATACTTTCACTACTGCAAGTTCTCTCAACAATAATAACATAATTGGATCATATAACTGTTGGGGAACGTAGCAGAAATTCAAAATTTTCCTACGTGTCACAAAGATCTATCTATGGAGAAACCAGCAACGAGGGGAAGGAGAGTGCATCTACATACCCTTGTAGATTGCTAAGCGGAAGCGTTCAAGAGAACGGGGTTGAAGGAGTCGTACTAGTCGTGATCCAAATCACCGGAGATCCTAGTGCCGAACGGACGGCACGTCCGCGTTCAACACACGTAAAGCCCGGTGACGTCTCCCATGCCTTGATCCATCAAGGAGAGAGGGAGAGGTTGAGGAAGACTCCATCCAACAGCAGCACAACGGCATGGTGGTGATGGAGGAGCGTGGCAATCCTGCAGGGCTTCGCCAAGCACCGCGGGAGAGGAGAAGGGAGAGAGGTAGGGCTGCGCCAGGGAGAGGTCAAAACTCATCTGTGGAAGCCCCAAAACCCTCAAATATATATAGAGGGAGAGGGAGGGCTGCACCCCCACCTAGGGTTCCACCCCTAGGGGCGGCGGCCAGCCCAAACCCATCTAAGGTGCGGCCAAGGGGGGGGAGAGGGGAAACTTGCCCCCAAGTTAGGTGGGTGCGCCTCCCCCAAACCCTAGGCGCCTTGGGCCCTTGTGGGGGGCACACCAGCCCACCTGGGGCTGGTCCCCTCCCACACTTGGCCCATGCAGCCCTTCGGGGATGGTGGCCCCACTTGGTGGACCCCCGGGACCCTCCCGGTGGTCCCGGTATGTTACCGATAAAACCCGGAACTTTTCCTGTGACCAAAACAGGACTTCCCATATATAAATCTTTACCTCCGGACCATTCCAGAACTCCTCGTGACGTCCGGGATCTCATCCGGGACTTCGAACAATATTCGGTAACCACATACAAACTTCCTTTATAACCCTAGCGTCATCGAACCTTAAGTGTGTAGACCCTACGGGTTCGGGAATCATGCAGACATGACCGAGATGTTCTCCGGTCAATAACCAACATCGGGATCTGGATACCCATGTTGGCTCCCACATGTTCCACGATGATCTCATCGGATCAACCACGATGTCAAGGACTCAATCGATCCCGTATACAATTCCCTTTGTCTAGCGGTATTGTACTTGCCCGAGATTCGATCGTCGGTATCCCGATACCTTGTTCAATCTCGTTACCGGCAAGTCTCTTTACTCGTTCCATAACACATCATCTCGTGATCAACCCCTTGGTCACATTGTGCACATTATGATGATGTCCTACCGAGTGGGCCCAGAGATACCTCTCCGTCAACCGGAGTGACAAATCCGATCTCGATTCGTGCCAACCCAACAGATACTTTCGGAGATACCAGAGTGCACCTTTATAGCCACCCAGTTACGTTGTGACATTTGGTACACCCAAAGCATTCCTGCGGTATCCGGAGTTGCACAATCTCATGGTCTAAGGAAATGATACTTGACATTAGAAAAGCTTTAGCATACGAACTACCACGATCTTTGTGCTAGTCTTAGGATTGGGTCTTGTCCATCACATCATTCCTGCTAATGATGTGATCCCTTTATCAACGACATCCAATGTCCATGGTCGTGAAACCTGTAACCATCTATTGATCAACGAGCTAGTCAACTAGAGGCTTACTAGGGACATGGTGTTGTCTATGTACCCACACATGTATCCGAGTTTCCTATCAATACAATTATAGCATGGATAATAAAGCGATTATCATTAACAAGGAAATATAATAATAACAAATTTATTATTGCCTCTAGGGCATATTTCCAACAGTCTCCCACTTGCACTAGAGTCAATAATCTAGTTCACATCGCCATGTGATTAACACTCATAGGTCACATCGCCATGTGACCAACATCCAAAGAGTTTACTAGAATCAATAATCTAGTTCACATCACTATGTGATTAACACTCAATGAGTTCTGGGTTTGATCATGTTTATGCTTGTGAGAGAGGTTGTAGTCAATGGGTCTGCAATATTCAGATCCCTATGTACTTCACAAATCTCTATGTCATATTGTAAATGCTGCTTCCACGCTCCACTTGGAGCTATTCCAAATGGTTGCTCCACTATACGTATCCGGTTTGCTACTCAGAGTCACTCAGATAGGTGTTAAAGCTTGCATCGACGTAACCCTTTACGCCGAACTCTTTATCACCTCATAATCGATAAACATGTCCTTATTTACTCCAAGGACAATTTTGACCGCTATCTGGTGATCCACTCCTTGATCACCTTTGTACCCTCTTGCCAGATATGTAGCAAGGCACACATCAGGTGCGGTACACAACATAGCATACTGTAGAGCCTACGTTTAAGGCATAGGGGACGACCTTCGTCCTTTCTCTCTTTTCTGCCGTGGTCGAGCTTTAACTCTTAACTTCATACCTTACAACTGAGGAAAGAACTCCTTCTTTGGTCGATCCATCTTGAACACCTTCAAGATTATGTCAAGGTATGTGCTCATTTGAAAGTATTATTAAACATTTTGATCTATCTTATAGATCTTGATGCTTATTGTTCAAGTAGCCTAATCCAGGTTTTCCATTGAAAAACACTTTTCAAACAACCCTATATGCTTTCCAGAAATTCTACATCATTTCTGATCAACAATATGTCAACAACATATACTCATCAAAATTCTATAGTGCTCCCACTGACTTCTTTGGAAATACAAGTTTCTCATAAACTTTGTATAAACCCAAAATCTATGATCATCTCATCAAAGCGCACATTCCAACTCCGAGATGCTTACTCCGGTCCTTAGAAGGATCAAGGAGCCAAAGATACCTTTCAAAGCATCCTTAGGATCGACAAAACTTTCTCGATTGTATCACATACAACCTCTCGCCATTTAAGACCGGTAAGGAAACTTCGTTTTGACATCCATCTGCCAGATTTCATAAATGCAGCTAATGCTAACATGATTCCGACGGACTTAAGCATCGCTACGGATGAGAAAATCTCATCGCCATGATCAACTCCTTGAACTTGTGAAAAACTCTTCGCCACAAGTCGAGCTTCATAGACTGTGACATTACCGTCCACGTCCGTCTTCTTCTTAAAGATCCATTTATCTCAATAGCTTGCCGATCATCGGGCAGGTCCACCAAAGTCCATGCTTTGTTCTGATACATGGATCCTATCTCTGATTTCATGGCTTCTAACCATTTGTCGGAATATGAGCCCACCATCGCTTCCCCATAGCTCGTAGGTTCATTGTTGTCTAGCAACATGACCTTCAAGACAGGATTAATGTACCACTCTGAAGTAGTACGCATCCTTGTCCCCCTACGAGGTACGGTAGTGTCTTGATCCAAAACTTCATGATCACTATCATAAGCTTCTACTTCAATTGGTGTAGGCGCCCACAGAACAACTTCTTGTGCCCTGCTACACACTTGTTGAAGTGACGGTTCAATAACCTCATCAAGTCTCCACCATCCTCCCACTCAATTCTTTCGAGAGAAACTTTTCCTCGAGAAAGGACCCGTTTCTAGAAACAATCACTTTTACTTCCGAATCTGAATTAGGAGGTATACCCAACCATTTTGGGTATCCTATGAAGATGCATTTATCCGTTTTGGGTTCGAGCTTATCACGATGAAACTTTTCACATAAGCATCGCAGCCCCAAACTTTCAAGAAACGACAGCTTAGGTTTCTCTAAACCATAGTTCTCACGGTGTCATCTCAACGGAATTACGTGGTTCCGTATTAAAGTGAGTGCGCTTGTCTCTAATGCCTAACCCATGAACGATAGTGGTAATTCGGTAAGAGACATCATGGTACGCACCATATCCAATAGGGTGCAACTATGATGTTCGGACACACCATCACACTATGGTGTTCCAGCGGTATTAATTGTGAAACAATTTCCACAATGTCTTAATTGCGTGCCAAAGCTCGTAACTTCGGATACTCATCTCTATGATCATATCATAGACATTTTATCCTCTTGTCACAATGATCTTCAACTTCACTCTGAAATTACTTGAACCATTCAATAATTCAGACTTGTGTTTCATCAAGTAAATATACTCAACATCTACTCGAATCATCTGTGAAGTAAGAACATAACGATATTCATCAGATGCCTCAAAGCACTCATTGGACTGCACACATCAAAATGTGTTATTTCCAACAAGTTGCTATCTTGTTCCATCTTACTGAAAACGAGGCTTTTAAGTCATCTTGCCCATGTGGTATGATTTGCATATCTCAAGTGATTCAAAATCAAGTGAGTCCAAACGATCCATCTGCATGGAGTTTCTTCATGTGTATACACCAATAGACATAGTTCGCATGTCTCAAACTTTTCAAAAACGAGTGAGTCCAAAGATCCATCAACATGGAGCTTCTTCATGCGTTTTATACCAATATGACTTACATGGCAGTGCCACAAGTAAGTGGTACTATCATTACTATCTTATATCCTTTGGCATGAAAATTTGTATCACTATGATCGAGATTCAATAAACCATTCTTTCAGGTGCAAAACCATTGAAGGTATTATTCAAATAAATAGAGTAACCATTATTCTCCTTACATGAATAACCGCATTGCGATAGACATAATCCAATCATGTCTATGCTCAACACAAACACCAAATAACAATTATTTAGGTTTAACACCAATCTCGATCTTAGACGGAGCAAAGCGATGCTTGATCACATCAACCTTGGAAACACTTCCAACACACATCGTCATCTCACCTTTAGCTAGTCTCCCTTTATTCTCAGTAGCTCTTTTATTTCGAAGTTACTAACACTTAGCAACCGAACCGTATCTAATACCACGGTGCTACTAGGAGTACTAGTAAAGTACACATTAACATAATGTATATCCAATATACTTCTATCGACCTCGCCAGCCTTCTCATCTACCAAGTATCTAGGGTAATTCTGCTCCAGTGGCTGTTCCCCTTATTACAGGAGCACTTAGTCTCGGGTTTGGGTTTAACCTTGGGTTTCTTCACTAGAGCAGCAACTGATTTGCCGTTTCATGAAGTATCCCTTCTTGCCCTTGCCCTTCTTGAAACAAGTGGTTTCATTAACCATCAACAATTTATGCTCCTTCTTGACTTCTACTTCCACGGTGTCAAACATCGCGAATATTTCAGGATCATCTATCCCTGATATGTTATAGTTCATCACGAAGCTCTAGCAGCTTGGTGGCAATGACTTTGGAGAAACATCACCATCTCATCAGGAAGATCAACTCCCACTCGATTCAAGTGATTGTTGCACTCGGACAATCGAGCACAAGCTCAAGGATTGAGCTTTCCTCCCTTAGTTTGCAGTGCTAAGAAAATCGTCGGAGGTCTTATACCTCTTGGCGTGAGCACGAGCCCTGAAATCCCAATTTCAGCCCTCGAAACATCTCATATGTTCTGCGACGTTTGAAAAACATCTTTGGTGCCTCAACTCTAAACCGCTTAACTGAACTATCACGTAGTTATCAAAACATGTATGTCCGATGTTACGCAACATCCACATTTATGTTTGGGGTTCAAAGACAATCGAAGCGGTGCATTAAGGACATAAGCTTTCTTACGTCCGCATAATCGCCATCTTGTTAACTTTCAACTATATTTTCTCTAGGAACATATCTAAACAAAGTGGAACTAAAACGCGAGCTTACGACATAATTTGCAAAGATCTATTGACTATGTTCAGATAATTAAGTTCATCTCATGAACTCCCACTCGAATAGACATCCCTCTAGTCATCTAAGTGATTACATGATCCGAGTCAACTAGGTCGTGTCCGATCATCACGTGAGACGGACTAGTCATCATCGGTGAACATCTTCATGTTGATCGTATCCTCCATACGACTCATGCTCGACCTTTCGGTCTCTTGTGTTCCGAGGCCATGTCTGTACATGCTAGGCTCGTCAAGTTAACCTAAGTGTTTCGCGTGTGTAAATCTGGCTTACACCCGTTGTATGTGAACGTAAGAATCTATCACACCCGATCATCACGTGGTGCTTGAAGCAGCGAACTTTCATAGCGGTGCACAGTTAGGGGGAACACTTTCTTGAAATTTTAATGAGGGATCATCTTATTTAATACCGTCGTTCTAAGCAAATAAGATGTATAAACATGATAAACATCACATGCAATCAAATAGTGACATGATATAGCCAATATCATTTTGCTCCTTTTGATCTCCATCTTCGGGGCTCCATGATCATCATCGTCACCGGCATGACACCATGATCTCCATCATCATGACTCCATCATCGTGTCTCCATGAAGTTGTCTCGCCAACTTATTACTTCTACTCCGGTTAGCAATAAAGTAAAGTAATTACATGGCGTTTGTTCAATGACACGCAGGTCATACAATAAATTAAGACAACTCCTATGGCTCCTGCCGGTTGTCATGTTCATCGACATGCAAGTCGTGATTCCTATTACAAGAACATGATCAATCTCATACATCACATATCATTCATCACATTCTTCTTGGCCATATCACGTCACATAGCATACCCTGCAAAAACAAGTTAGACGTCCTCTAATTGTTTGCATGTTTTACGTGGCTGCTATGGGTTTCTAGCAAGAACGTTTCTTACCTACGCAAAACCACAACGTGATATGCCAATTGCTATTTACCCTTCATAAGGACCCTTTTCATCGAATCCGTTCCGACTAAAGTGGGAGAGGCGGCACCCGCTAGCCACCTTATGCACCAAGTGCATGTCAGTCGGTGGAACCTGTCTCACGTAAGTGTACGTGTAAGGTCGGTCCGGGCCGCTTCATCCCACAATACCGTCGAAACAAGATCGGACTAGTAACGGTAAGCATATTGTCGGATCACGGGTTCCGGCAGACCCTTAAGGTTCGAACTCTGGGGTGCGCACGGAGATCCAACCCCCCACCGTCTCGTTCCTCGCCGAATCGCAAGGACCTAAACTACTAACAAGAACAACACAAGAGACGCAAGATTTATACTAGTTCAGGCCACCGTTGTGGTGTAATACCCTACTCTAGTTTGTGGTGTGTGGATTGCCTCTGGGGCTGACGAAGAACAGTACAAGGAAGAACATCCTCGCGAGGGTCTGTTCTTGGTGTGTGTGATGAACTGCTAAGTGGTGCCCCATCGCTCTAGCTTGAGGAACGGGTTTCTCTCTCTCTCTCTGGATTCCGAATGCTCGATCCGATCGTCCTCCGTCCCTGAGTGTGGCTACCCCTATTTATAGGCGAAGGCCCTGGGCCTCTTCCCAAATATTGAGCGGGAAGGACGCCAACAATTGGCCATTTTGAAGGGGAACAGCGGGTACACTTATCCTGACTAAAGTTGGTCCTCGCCTGCGAAAGGCTCTGGTGATGACGCCTGCTTGGGATCCACGATGATTGCATTCCAGCCGTTGGGACTGGTCTTGGTCTTGTTGCACCGAAACGGATGCCTTTGCTTGATGCCCTTGCCTGCGCTTGCCCCCTTTGCACCAAAGAGGAAAGGAGGACGCTGCGCGGGCTGGCGCCCGACTGGCGCCCTTGGTCGTTGTTGGGGATGTAACTACTGAATATAAACCGCCCTGAAGGGGCCGGCTTACCCTCGGCCATAATTGGGGCCCACGAAGACTCAGAAGGTGGCGATTGCTGTAGAGCTTAGAGGCCCGGAGCCCAGGGGCGAATTAGGGCCCATAATGGTAAAATCGCCATAACCATGTAACTTGTGTTGTAAGATAAGAGAAAGAAGAGACCGAGCCGGACACTTGTATGAGCCGGCCTCGAGACTCTGTAGACCGACCGGACGTCAACCCGTGTATATAAGGGGACGACCCGGCGGCGGTTTGAGGACAGACAACAACAATTCGAGGCTTAGGCGAAGCTATTGCTCCCTAGTCGCCGAAATCACATCAATCCCATCACAAACTAGACGTAGGCTTTTACCTTCATCGAAGGGGCCGAACTAGTATAAACTCTCGTGTCTTTGCGTCCGCTTTCACCCTCTAAGTTAACCCGCACGATGGCCCCGTGACTAAGTCCTTTCATGAGGACATCTGCCGTGACAATTCCACGATTTAGGCGCCCACCGTGGGGCTATCGCATGCGATGGTTTGATGATCTTAGAGGGCAAGTTCAAAGGACTCGAAGGCTATCTTTGTGGGCTGGATGACCAAGAGTCGTCAGCGGCAAGCTCTACATCGACGATGCATGCTAGGGCCCGAGGCTGGCTCGATTGAGTACGGGTACCGGGTCCCCTTTGGTGGCATACACGTGTTCATCGGCAAGATCGGTGAGCAGGGGCTGGGCGGACATCTGCACCGACCTCGTCGAGACGGCTCGGCCGGCGAAGAAGAATCCTGCCACAGCTAAACCGGTTGTCGAGCGTGCTTTCGTGGGAGTCATCCACGGAGGAGACTATGAGGGCGGATCAGCATCTGGTGGCGAAACCATTGTCTACTCGATGGCGACGAAGTCGTCGACCGGGAAACCGAGTCTCGTACCAGCGCAAGATGGCGGATCGGGGCTGTTCCGACGATGAGAGTATTCCGACCCTTAGATCTGCCCAACCGGGTTGGAATATTCATGGCGGTACACAAGCGGCGCTTCACTCTTCGGACCGCCGCGCCAATGGTCGCCGGTTCAACAATGGCGATGGCAGCCGGGGCAGGCCCTGTGCGCCCGCCGGCTCAAGTTTTATCAGAACTATTTGATGCATTGGTTGTGCTCATGGCAGAGGCTAACCCGACAGATCAAGACCTGCATAATGCGGAGATTGCAAAGGTGGAGGAGCAGATCACTTTCGAGCTAAAGCGGATCTGGCAGCGGAGACGTTAGGATGATGGCGAAGCGGGCGCTTTGGATGCGCAGCTTATAGGCTCATGTTGGATCGAGCAGCGTCGCATGAGGTCATGAAAAGAAAGTACAGATCCTGTTTGCCCTCGGTTTTCGAGGAAGAGACCTCTTCAACACCCGGGAGCAGGGACCAGTAATCCGCCGCCCGGTGGTGAGTCGGTGAAGCACTGGGACGGGCGCGCCGATTCAGCCCCGTGTGATAGATCTGCCTCGCCATCATGCCGGCGTGCCTCAGGCTGGGCAAACACCTCCAGGTCACTACTCCAACCCGATGGATATCCTTGTTGCGGCTGAGGCATGGTTGGAGGCGATTCCAATCGAAGGCGATTCACCACAGGCGGTAGAAACACGCAGGGTCAAAGAGCTCCTTAGGACGGCCCTGGCCCAACAGGAAGCGTACTCATACAGCCGTGATCGGATCCACTCCACCCCCGCCCAAGCCGGAGTTATAGCCGACGCAGCAGATGAACCGGCCGTGTCAAGTAATGCGCAGCGTGGTGCACCTCAAGGCAACAACCGGCGGGTGGCTTCAAAACGCTCAAGAGGTGGTGGACCGGGCGGGGCACGTGGGGAGGCCGAGTTAGCGGCCTGACATGAGGATCATCAGCTCGCGCGGTTCGACCGACCATCTTCGAGCCTGGGTTACATCTGGCTCTTTGGGGTGCCTTGCCTCGTCCCGCTTTACGCAATGTACGCTTGCCCAAAGACTTCAAGGGGCCACGCAAGGTGCCCAATTATACCGCCGATCTGGCTCCAGAAGCGTGGATAGAAAGCTATGAGATGGCCATGGAGATGATGGATGTGGATGAAGCTGCGTGTGCAAAGTATTTCACCATGATGCTTGAAGGCACGACCCGTACTTGGTTGAAAAACTTGCCACCCAATTCCATCAGTTCATGGACCTAGTTGCGGACCCGGTTCATTCAAAATTTCAAAGACACCTGTGAGCAGCCCATGTCTGTGGTGGACTTGGCGGCTTGTGTCCAGGCAGAGGGAGAATCCACAACCCGTTGGAGTACGCCGCGTTTGGAAGTTTTACATTCTTGAGACCGGATCAACACCGATTCTGCGATCTTAACCCTAGAAGGCAACTGCCGGTTCAAACCTTTAAAATTGAAGCTGGAGTCGCATGAAGCGTTTTGCAATGACATGGGCACTCTCATGGGCGTTTTAGTGAAGTATGCTGATTACGATAGTACCAAGGATCCCGAGTCGAGGAGGATGATGAAACAGGAAGGGAAACCGTAACAGCAACTCCAGAGGCCAAAGCAACATCATCGGCGGGTAATGGAAGAAACAAGCGTAAAGGCGAATGGTAACATGGGCTTCAGAGCCAACACCAATGTGCAGGACAAGGGTCAACGGCGCAAGGGTAAACATCCGAACCGAGGTGGTGCGCCTAATCACAATCCGGACCGGTTGAATTATCTGCCGAATCAACCTCGTCCGAAGCATGGGACGAAGGAGGCGCCAAAGAAACCACCTCTGGAAGGATTGTTACATTATGCAGGAGTTCAAAAGTTCTAATGATTTCCGGTATGATCAAGGGCCCAGCAGCGGTTCAGGGTCCGGCCCGGGTTACGGTGGAGGAATTTCCGGTCCGGGGTTTAATGGTAATCCGGGCGGGCAGAACAATCAGAACAATCAGAACAATCAGAACAACCAAGGTGGTTACAATCAGCAGCAGCAGCAGTCGGGTTATCAAAGCAATCCGAAGCAGTTGAATGGTGGATGATATCACGTCTTCACCACTAGCTTGGACAAGCGAGACCGGAAACTTCGAAGCGGGCGATCAACGTTGTTGAACCGGCCGTGCCGCATTACCTCGCTGGTCGAGCAGCCTATTGTGTGGAGTAGAGAGGATCATCCTCCCGGGTTGACAATCCGGGTCAGCTAGCCCTAGTGGTGGCGCCTCGGTGGGAGGATACAAGTTCACCAAGGTGCTTATGGGACGGAGGGAGCAGCATCAACATCCTGTATTATGAGACCTTCCGTCGTATGGGGTTAACGGATAAACATCTCAAGCCGTCCAATACAGTGTTTCATGGTGTGGTGCCTGGCAAGTCAGCATATCCGGTTGGTAAAATAGCTCTGGAGGTGGCCTTTGGGGATGAACATGACTCCAGATCGGAAACATTGACATTTGAAGTGGTGAAAATTCAAAGCCCTTATCACGCCCTGTTTGGGCGGCTGGCTTATGCCAAGTTTATGGCGCGACCTTTTTATGTCTATTTGCAGCTAAAAATGCCGGGTCACAAAGGGACGATAACGGTTCATGGGAGCCGCAAGATCGCTTTAGAGTGTGAGGAAGGTGATGCGGCTTACGCAGAGTCGGTTTGTGCCACCGAAGAGCTAAAGTACTATAAAGACAATGTTGATCCGGCGGATATAACCCGTTGAAGAAGCCAACTACGTAGCACGATCCGGATCTGAAGTTTAAATCGGCGGCCGAGACTAAACTTGTTGACTTTGTGCCCGGTGATTCGTCCAAGCAGTTCATCATCGATTGCTAACTTGGATCCTAAATAGGAAAGCGCTCATCGAGTTCATCCGTGAGAATCGGGACATTTTTGCATGGAAGCCTTCTGACATGCCAGGTGTACCGAGGGAACTCGCTGAGCACACTCTTAATGTTGATCCCAAGTACAAACCGGTAAAGCAGTTTCTTCGCTGGTTTAACGAGGAAAGGCGCAAGGCCATCGGAGAAGAGGTTGCCAGGCTCTTAGCAGCAGGTTTTATCGTTGAAGTTTTCCATCCAGAGTGGCTTGCTAATCCGGTGTTGGTCCTTAAGAAAAACGGCACTTGGCGCATGTGTGTGGATTACACAAATCTTAACAAGGCTTGTCCAGCGAGATCCTTTCGCCCTCCCCGCATTGACCAGATTATTGATGCTACGGCGGGTTGTGAGCGTTTGAGCTTTTTGGATGCGTATTCGGATATCATCGATCAAAATGGCGGTTAAGGACCAGGAGAAGACAGCGTTTATCACTCCCTTTGGAGCCTTCTCGCTATGTGTCTATGCCTTTTGGGCTCGGGGCGCCTAAGCAACTTATCGGCGTTGCGTCAGAATTGCTTGCACCGAACAGATCGGCCGTAACGTGCATGCTTATGTGGATGATATTGTGGTGAAATCAAGGAAGAAGGAGACACCGATTGAGGATCTGAAAGAAACCTTTGACAACTTGCGGGTGTACAAGATGATGCTTAACCCGGCCAAATGTGTTTTCGGTGTTCGGCAGCAAGTTATTGGGTTTTCTTGTGTCCAACAGGGGGATCGAAGCTAATCCGGAGAAAATTACGGCTATCACCTCTTTGGCTAAGCCAAGGTGCATCAATGATGTCCAGCGTTTGGCGGGTCGGATTGCCGCGCTGAGCCGGTTTATCAGCCGCCTCGGAGAGAAGGTCATTCCTTTGTACCGAATCTTTGAAGAAGACGGATCGGTTTGTCCGGAGTTCACCGCCGATGAAGCATTGGAGGATTTAAAGCGGCAATTGGCCAACCGCTGTTCTCGCCGCTCCCATTGACAAGGAGCCGCTTCGCTATATGTTGCTGCTAATGCCAGGCAGTTAGCATAGCCATTGTGGTAGAGCGTATGAGGCAGGGAAGGAGTATCCGGTTCAACGTCCGGTTTATTACATCAGCGAGGTGCTCATTGAGTCCAAGCAGAGATATCCGCATTGGCAGAAGCTGGTGTATGGAGTTTTTATGGCAAGCCGGAAGTTGAAGCAGTATTTTCAAGGGCATCCCATCATGATGGTCAGTTCAGCTCCCTTGGGCGATATCATACAGAACCGGGAGGCGACTGGCCGGATTGCTAAGTGGGCCATAGAGCTTGGGCTGCACGGTTTAAGGTATGTGCCTCGGACGGCAGTAAAATCCCAGGCACTTGTGGATTTCATTAATGATTGGACGGAGTTACAAGCGCCTGAAGAAAAGCCGGATCATACCTATTGGACCATCCACTTTGACGGGTCCAGCAGTTGGAGGGCTCGAAATTTGGAGTTGTGTTAACTTCCCCACGAGGTGAAAAGTTTTGTTACGTCCTCCGCTTAATGTTCCCTTGTACTAACAATGCAGCTGAGTATGAAGCCTTGCTCCATGGTCTTCGGATGGCTAAGGAGATGAATCTAAGCCGGGTTAAGTGCTTCGATGACTCGGACTTGGTGGCCCAACAAGTGTCAGGCACTTGGGATTCCAAAGACCCACTCATGGTTGCATATCGTCGGGAGGTGGATGTTGTTGCAGGTCATTTTAAAGGCTATCAGGTGGACCATGTGGATCGTCGGAAGAACGAAGCGGCGAACGCTTTAAGCCGGTTGGGCTCTCAACGCAAACCGGTCCCGCCCAATGTCTTCCTTGATGTACTGCACAATCCGCCAGTCAAGCTTCCTGATGAAGTAGATTTGGCTATTCCTGATCCGGAGGCTCAGTTGGTGGCAGACCTGCATGTCATTCGGATTGGACGCTCCCATATTTGGCGACATGAGCAGGCGAGTTACGAGAAGATGAGACGCTGGGTCTGGCAGATAGTTCGGGCCGGTCTAAGTCTATGACCATTGTTAATGGCGAGTTGCATCATTGCAAAGGTGTCGTATGCGTTTCAGCGTTGTGTGTCCCCCGAGGAAGGCTGTGAAATATTGCGTGAGATCCACGAAGGGGCTGTGGTCACCACGCCGGTTGAAAATCCTTGGTGGCTAAGGCGTTCCGCCATGGTTTTATTGGTTGACTGCCCATGCCGATGCGGAAGATCTGGTCAGCGATGTGATGGTTGCCGAAGTTTTCTAGGCGTGCTCATATACCGCCCAAGAATTGATGATGATTCCAATTACTTGGCCGCTTATGCGACTTGGGGCTGGACATGGTGGGACCTTTTAAAAGGTCCAAGGACAAGAAGACACACTTGTTGGTAGCAATCGACAAATTTACAAAGTGGGTTGAGGCGAGCACATTAGCAAGTGTGATGCGCCACCGCGGTTCAGTTCATCAAAAGGGTGATCTTCCGGTTTGGGTTTCCACACAGTATCATCACAGATAATGGTACCAATTTGTCCAAAGGTGCCATGAAGGAGTTTTGTGAACGTGAGCACATCCGGCTTGACGTTTCTTCAGTAGCTCACCCGCAGTCCAATGGTCAAGCAGAACAAGCTAATTAGGAGATCCTGAGAGGTATCAAGCCCCGGCTTATGGTCCCTTTACACAGGACGCCGGGCTGTTGGGTAGAAGAGCTACCATCTGTGTTATGGAGTATAAATACTACCCCTAACAGATCCACTGGATACACACCGTTCTTTATGGTCTATGGAGCGAGGCGGTCCTCCCAGCGATATCCATCATGACTCGCCTCGTGTGGCAGCCTATGTTGAGGCGTATAACGAGGCAGCACGGCAGACGCTTTGGATCGACCGATGAAGAACGAGATATGGCGGCTGCTCGCTCGGCGATTTACCGCCAGGATCTTCGTCGGTATCACGGTGGGACGGGTCGTAACCAGAACCTTTCAAGAAGGAGACTTGGTGCTTCGCTCATTCAAGACCGACATGATATGCACAAGCTATCCCCACCTTGGGAAGGGCCTTTTGTGGTCAGCAAGAATCGGCACAACGGGTCATACTATCGATTGATGTTCGAGAGCATAAAGACTCACGACGCGTCGGAAGAGGAGACCAACAGCCGTGGAACATAGCTCATCTTGACCTTATTATACCCGAGCCATCGGCTCTCCTTATGTACATATTATGACAATGTATATATTATGAATAAAAGCAATAAACCGAGCCTCGGCTAAAGCGGGTATCCGCTCAGAAAAATCGGCTTGGGTACATGGAGTTGTTGTCTTAAAGCGGCCTCCGGTTTATCCCTTGAGCCTGCTCTTCAGAAGCTTTTAGATGTCATCTGGGGGCTTGGTCGTGTCCGAACCAAAGCAACACCTTTTGATAGGCGAAAGCCACCAGATCACTTGGGGACATGCTCAAGTCTGAACCAGTCACGCCTCTTGGTCGGCCTGAGGTCATAGAGTCACTTGGGGGCTTGGTCGAACCCGAACCATTGCCACGCCACTTGATCGGCATAATGCCACGGTTTTAGTTGGGGACCTGGCTGACTTGAACCATAGCTACACCTTATTGGGAGCTTTGTCGTGTCCGACCATGGTAACGCCATCTGATCGGCTCAGTAAAGCTTCTTTTTGCAAACGGTTTTATCATTGCCTTTGCTTCCGTATTTTTTCATAACTATTATTAAAATCAGTTCAACCAGTCCATTGACGGAATTTGGTTTATTTTTTAATCCGGAGATAACTTTTCCGGTTTGATTTTTCCTGTTAAACATCCCATTATGGAGTAACAGGGGGCTTAACATGACCCGGCTTGGTTTACCTGGTAAACCGGCATTCTAAACACAGGAGTTGTTGTCTCCTTTGACGGTAATAGTTTATACAACCTCCGCTTCAAGGTTGGCTCACCAACCGCATGCCCGACGCCGGGCAGGTATTTTTGTATCACAAAATTTTGATCATATACCTCAATATTTCCTTACATATACATATGAGCGTCACAAGCCGGCGACACAAGCCGCCGTGGCAGTTTAAGAATTTGTGATTGCAAGCAAAATAGATTGAAGGTTTCGATTATTCAATCAAAAGTATCGGCACCTCTGCTTGTGAAGGTTGCGGTCAAGGCATAAAGGCATATTCAAAAACAAAAGTGCTGGCTATTCTATTACAAGGCCTTCCGAGGCCCAACATTTCGAATGGCGTTATGACTAGCAGCTTATGATGCATCAACCGGCTTGACGGATTAAGCTTCCTCGCCGGGTTGACGTGAAGAAGATGGGTCGTCTGGCGTCGGTTCAGCTTCTTCCTCTTCATCACCCAATGGCCGGAAGTCATTGGTAGACCAGTCAATCCGGTTTAAAGACTGAAAGACAGCCTCTTCACTTATAAGCTCAGCCGGATCAACGTCAGGGGCATAAGTGTGCTTACGGATTGGAGGAACAAGGTTCTGCACTTCTGGAATGAAAAATTCCGCCCGCCTGTTGTTTGCATCATAGAAAGAGCGGTAAACCGCCAGGTTAGCTTCTGCTGCCAGTTGACTCGCCAGAGGACGCATCTCCTTTATTATTCGTTTGAGCGCATCATTATCAAAGGCTTCGCCGTTTTCTTGAGCGCTGGGGAAGCCCTTGGCTATGTCAGCCGGATCAAGGTCCGCTATCCACGCCTTGGCGCGAGTTAGAGCCAATAAAGTGCCAGCCCGGGCGCGGATCGTTTCAACTCTTCAAGTTGTGCGGAATCATCGATAGCCGGTCCAGATATCTTTGATCAAGGATGGAGCTGTGTTATCATCATACGACGTGGCGCATATGACTCGTGGGTGCGGTATACAATGCTCAATCAGCGTGTATGCAGCCTTGAGCTTCTTCCGCATATCAGAGCCCAGATGAGCAATACGCTTCCCTATACCGGTTTAAGACAGCTCAGGTTAAACCGGCGGAAATATCAAAACGGAATAGTAATCAGTGAAAAATCTCTTACCAAAGATCGCAGAGGTCATGGCATTAATTTGGCGCTTTAGTCCGGTGAGCTCTTCTGTCACACCGGGTTTAAGAGCCGCTTGACATCTTCCGCCCGCTTTAGCAAACCAGCCTTCTCGGTGTCCCAGCTTGGCTTGCTCGGATTTATACCACTCCTTGAGCTGCTCCATAGTGGTCAAGGCAGTTTTCAATTCATCCTTGGCCTTGGTGGCTTCGCTTGTTGAGTCTTCAGATTGGCACGAAGGTCCTTGAGTTGTACGGTTTCTTTGGTATATCTCACTCGATAAAAAATGGATCACGTTAGTTGTTTCATTATGAAGTCCCAAGCTCAATACAGGTATTCAACTTGGCACTTGGGGGCTAATGGCTAATTGATCTCATCTTGCTATGGTGATACATGTTAAGTCCCGATTTAACTATGCTAAGTTGAACCGGCCCTTGGGGGCTACAGCACTGAAGTTTGAGACGTATGAGTTTTATATTAAGTCCCGGTTTAACTATGCTCAGTTGAACTGGCCCTTGGGGGCTACTACACAACAAAAGTACAAGAGAGGCATAACTCCTTACCTCATAGCGTTCCTTCATACGATTCACCGCATCCGGCTTCAAGTCACGACTTGTGTAGAGTCGGTTCGAGAAGCCGGAGTGAAGTTCTTGGGCGTAGAAGTTATCATAAGTCGACAGATCAGTTTTCCCTTCTCTTTACTCATGGCGATAGACTCTTCCTTGGCGCTGTGTTTTGATAAAGCGACCGGATTGCCGAAGCGGTATAGGCGGTGCCCGTCACTATGACATCATCATCTTTGGCCGGGCTGGCGGATTGGCATTCTTCCTTGGGCTTGGTGTTTTCATACCTGTGCTCGGCGTTTAAAGAATCGCTACTGTTTACCGCAGGACTCGGTGGAGCAGGATGTGAGGTTTCCACTTGGGCATCCGGTTCAACCTCTGGCGGATTAGCATTGTCGTCTTAGTTCAACCCGGCAGAACTGTTTTTAGCAACTTCAGGCTTTTCGCCATGGTGCTCTGGAGTCTTCTCCGGATCAGCATCCACAGTAGGGTCAAGGGTTTTCGCCTTCTTACTTAAGCGAGCCTTGGTGCTGCAATATTCAGAGTTAGAGTGTGATGAACCGACAAATGCGAAGAAAACAAAAAGAGCATTATGCTTACCCAAGAAGAACTTTAAGAGGAGGCGGTTGAGTGGTTGATGAACTGCCGGATGAGTTGGAAGAGGCACGATAATTGGATCGCACGGATTGAGAGGAAATCGGAAGAAACCTTTCAAAGGATAACGCTTTTTAGGAAAACAAATCACCTCTGGACGACGCTTCCGGGTTGGGGTGTCAGGTAAACCAGACGATGTAATTTGTTGACCGCTGTGCCGGGTCGTACGGCGCTCTTCAGCCTGTTGTGTCTTCAAAGAAAGGTTCGGATTCAAATGAGCACGGGAGTGAGATTTTTTCACTTTCCGGATTGTGCGGCGAATACTTTTAACCGGCACAAGATCAGATTCGGAAGAAAGAAGGATTACCTCAACAGGATCGGCATGATCGGCTTCAGATCATCACAGGAATTGAAACTGTCAATAGGATGAAGGATAAAAGGGACAAAGTAAATCAAGCTTTACCTCAGCTTCGAATCTTCTTCTTCCGGCGGATCGTAAGACTCGGCGGTTTTCCTCTTACCAGCTTTCTTGGTGGTCTTGGACTTTACACGAGGAACCCGGGCGATTTGGTTCGTTTCGGAAGGAGTTGTTAGCCCCGAGAAGTAACAAGGATTAATATATATCAATAAGGCATTAATATCGGAAGAGCGATGAGCGGAGCCTTACCGCAGCGGTTTGTTGGAAACACGTAATGGGGCCAACCCGGTTTGGCTGCAGACGGAGATCGGCTCATCGAGCATCTTCTTCACCGCCTCGGTGACTTCAAGCTCGATTATTGGTAGCTCGTGGACGTCTTTGAGGGTCTTTGACGCTACCAGGTATTCGATGCATCAATCCGGCAGCGGCTTAATGGCAAGATGCCTCAAGAAACCCAACATCGAACAAGGTCAATACCGGTTAAGCCATTGGCCATTAGAGCCGGAGTTTGATAATTTGTGGCGCAAAATTCTTCCGCTCGGCGGTCAAGCGTAAAGGCAATGGGTGATGGTTGCTAAGCCGGTGAGGGCGGTAGCCCGGCAAGGGGTTCTCGCTGTTAGGAGCGGTATTCCGGCAATATAACCAGGTTTGGTTCCAATCTTTCGGATGGCTATGGTGTTTTGCGTGAGGAAAGTCTACTTACTTCCTTTTCTGGATTGAAACACCACCCGATTCCTGTGTTAGGACCATCCGAAAACTCCGTCTGGCCGGTTCAAATGAAAGAAATCCCGGAACAGCTCCACAGATGGTTCTTCTTGAAGATAGACTTCATAGAAAACTTGGAAATTGCATATATTGGACACGTAGTTCGGACCAATATCTTGTGGATGGAGTTGGAAACTTGCGAGGACATCCGGAAGAACTTTGATCCGGCGGGCTGAATCCTGGTCTAAGTGCTGCATAAATACAATTACTTCTCCTTCTTGAGGTTCGTGGAGGGCATTCGGCATCCTAACACGCCAATGGAGGACATTTTTGGAGGCTAAAGCGCCGGTGGTGACATATCCATTGAGTTGTGTCTCAAAGTGATCTTGGACCGGACCCAATTGCAAGCTGAGAATTGTTTGGCCATTCCGGAAGAAGAAAGCTGCGAAAGGAAAAGTAAAATGGTTCACCGTTAACGGTTCGGACATATTATACAATGCTAAACCGCAATTGGCGGTCGGTTCCAATTTCGGTTTAATCGAGGACTAATGGAGTATGGCGGATTAGCTATCGAAAATTAAACCGCCTTAGGAGGAAGAGACAGAAATCGAAAATCTGCTAAGTGTGGATGTAAACAGGTTTCACATATGAATGGAGTTAATTTGGATCTACCAAGATTCAATGAAGGAAAAATTTCTGCGACCCATGCAAGCCTTTATAAAGGGCGGGGAAGTTCGTATGCGTTCTAACAAGAGGGTCTGAACAAAAAGAAAGATGTGCAAAGTGCTAAACTGAAGGCGGAGCAGTTACTACACAGGATATATGCTACGGTTAGATTAAAAATCCATGGCAGAGCAGGTATGAAGATACTAGGGATGAACACCTATGAACGACGATATGAACAGGAGCCTCAAGATGCAGATCTAGGGCATGAGGAGGAGCCTTACCCGATGCACAGAACAGCGGAGGAGCGCCAAGAGTCGCTGGTACAACCAGGTTGATGCAGCCGCCTTGCAATCGACGCTGGGCGTTCGAGGTCGGAGGCGACGGGCGGAGCTTCAGAGCCGAGCGTCGCGAGGAAGAAGAAGCGCGGAAGGAGGAAGAAGAGAAAAGGGCCTTCCGGTCTATTTATAATGAGACGGAGTAATTAATGTGCGCGAGAATGGAGGAGTTGAAAGCGGCGGGGCAGCTGATCGCCTCGATTTCCGGGATAGTATTAAATGAAGGGAATCTTACTGTTTGGGCTTCTTTAATAAAGATGACGTCAAGATGCTCTGTTCTTTGTGGTCGGAGGATGACGTCCACGGCGGTTTAAGCAGATGGCGGTTTACGAAATATGAAGGAAGATATTCAGAGTTTCCTAAGATGTTGAAGATTAACATGAACGAGTTCAAGTCAATCTGGGGCCTAATGTTGGGGATGTAACTACTGAATATAAACTGCCACTGAAGGGCGGTTTACCCTCGGCCATAATTGGGGCCCACGAAGACTCGTAAGGTGGCGATTCTTTGTAGAGCTTAGAGGCCCGGAGCCGTGGGCGAATTAGGGCCCATAATGGTAAAAACCGCCATAACCATGTAACTTGTGTTGTAAGATAAGAAAGAAGAGACCGAGCGGACACTTGTATGAGCCGGCCTCGGGACTCTCAGAGACCGACCGGACGTCAACCCGTGTATATAAGGGGACGACCCAAGCGGTTTGAGGACAGACAACAACAATTTGAGGCTTAGGCGAAGCTACTGCTCCCTAGTCGCCGAAATCACATCAATCACATCACAAACTAGACGTAGGCTTTTACCTTCATCGAAGGGGCCGAACTAGTATAAACTCTCGTGTCTTTGCGTCCGCTTTAACCCCTCTAAGTTAACCCGTACGATGGCCCCGCGACTAAGTCCTTTCATGAGGACATCTGCCGTGACAATTCCACGACAGTCGTCATGGCTTACGTCACGGGCACCTCGCGAGGTACCCCGCCTCGAGTTCTCCGCCTCCTCATGAGCCAGCCTGACGAGGCCGCGCCTGAGGAAGCTCTTGGTCGTCCGCCCCGCGAGGCTTGGCCCCTCGCGAGGGTCTTGAGCTTGTGTTGATGAAGATGGGCCGTCCTGGGCCTCCTTTGAGCCACGCCGCAGTCGCAGTGTGCAAGTCTGGGGACCCCGTTCCCGAAGCAGCGACAAGAGCCCCGGGCCCATGGCGCACCCGAACTTGGCCGAGCAGAGAGGCGAAAGGGCAAGTCTTGGCGTCGCGGGCCCCTAACAGCCTCTGACCTTAGGCGCCCGTGTGGCGGTTGATTGGACGTGGGCGGCACTGTTCCCCACGCCTCCTTATTTCGTGCCTTGCTAGGCGGACACCTTCTTTGCACACATCTGTTCCCTCTCTGCTGCTTATGCGCTCCGGTCCTTCCCTCTCTCGAACTCCGGTTTCCATTTCCAATCCAATCTCAAATCTCCCTTCCCCTTCGATCGCCATGGCTCCGGCGAAGAAGGGAAAGGGAAGAAACCCTCGCCGCTTCGCCCGCTGGCCGCCGGCCTTCCATTGTCGACCCGTCGATCATAATAAATCTGGAGGGCTCGAGCAAGGTCGATTCGGCTCTAGCCACTTCCTTTAATGAATGCGGAGGACGACGGCCCGCCCAAGCGTCCCACTTTGCCATCGGCAGGCCGGTCACCAAGGTTCGGTATTTCACGACGCCCGTGGGCGGGGCTGGTTCCCCCTTTCTCTGATTTCTTCAATGCCGTGCTTTCCCACTATCAGATCCACATGATGCATCTGGGTCCTGAGTCCATTGCTCTTCTCTCAGTCTTCGCCTTCGTTTGTGAGGCAATGATGGGCATCCTTCCCTCAGTTGCCTTGTTGTGCCACTTCTTCTCCCTGCGCCTTGTCGACCCCGCTCAATGCTCGGCGTGCGTGAGCTTCGTCGCCGCGCCCGAGACCGCGGCCTCAGGGGTTGACTTTAGCCTGCCTCCGCCCATGGCTGGGTTCCGCGAGAGGTGGTTGTGCGTGGATGCGGGGTGCCCAGCCCGTGTTATCGGAGCTAACCGCCGGCTGTCCCCAATTCTGGCTGGGGCCAGGAGACGCTTTCAAGCCCTCGGCTCTTCTTCGTCTTGCGCCGCTTCGCATTCCTGAGGTCGCTCGCAGTGACAGCGCCCAAGGTGGTGAAGGAGTTCCTGACGCGCCGCATTGCTCCTCTCCAACGCCATTCCCGCCGGATGTGGGCCTTCGGCGGGCCTGGTGATCGTATGAGGCTCCAGGAAGAAGACCTGACGCCAGAAGCGCTAAGGAAGGTGCTCCTGGTCCTGACTGGCGATCCTAACCCGGTGGCATCCAGCATGATGGGGCCTTGCTGCATCACTGCCGGAATAGGGGTGATCTGGTGAACCGGATGCCTATCTTCGATGAATGGGGCTGCGCCCGCTGGTCTCGAGGGCCTCGCGAGAATCGGTGGTGGTGACAGCCCTTCCATCGGTCGCCAAGGCGGCTCCTCCTCAAGTGGTGGAGCAGGAGGTACGAGCCGCCGAGGTCGAAGGACCCCAGCCGGGTGGCAACGCCTGGTGATGCTCGTGAGGGGGCAACTCCTGAGGCTCATGCCGATGCGCCTGAGGGCGGCAAGCAGCCGCCCGCAGCGCCCGCGGCTGGAGCCCCCGAGGTCCCTGCTGCTTTTCCTGGTGAGGCGACTAGCAGCGCGCGTCAGGCAGACGCCCCTGACGCAAGCCGCCTTGATGCTTCTCCCTTGCCACAGGCTGATCCCTGCGCCCAAGTCTTGGGTCGTTTCCGCGTGAACTTCGAGGCCCTCCGGAGGAGAAGGGAGGCCCTGGGCGATGATTACCCTTGTCGCCTGCTGAAGCGCAGGAAGTGCCATCTCTGATGAGTAAGCCTTCTTCTTCTCCAGCTCTGATTCTTCTGCTGCTTGTACTGATCCTTGCCCCGCAGGCCCCTTCTGGCCGAGCTCATGGAGACGGGTGAGGAGACGTCCTCCCCGGCTTCGCCCCCTACCCAGTCCTCAAGTGCTCCAAGAAGTGGAGCTCTTGTGGCGAGGGCGACCGGGAAGGTGAGCCGTCCCGAGGCGCGTCGTGGCCCTGCACGCCTCGCGATCCTTCCTCGTGAGCCTTCCCGAGGCATAGCTAGCCTGTCGTGGGCTTCTCGCCTGGTCGTGGACGGCGATTGGTTGAGGCGCTTCCTGCGCCCCTCGTCTGGGGATGAGCTGGCTCCAGGCCAGGCTCATGGCGCGGCGCGCCTGGCCGCCGTGGAGGGTGCCTCAGCCCCTGCCCGGAGGGGAGTGTTGATTCATGGCTCCGGCGCCCGTCCCGGCGGTTGATGGTGCGGAGGACGTGCGCGAAGGCCGCCGGGAGCGCCGCGCCCTCGCCAAGGATTTTCTTGAAGGGCGGCCGACGGCCGTGGGCCTTCTTGGTGAAGAGCTTCTTGTGAAGATGCGCGCTTTTGAGGCCGAGGGCTGCGCTGGTTGCAGAGGCGCGAGCTGGAGGACGCCGCCGCTTCTTTGCGCTGCCGCCGCCATGAAGCTTGATGATGAAGAGGCCAAGTGTATTTGGCAGCCTCCCGAGAGAGCCTGTTCTCGGGCCATCGAAGAGGCCCGGGCAGCTGACAGGCGGCGAGAGGCGGCGGAGGAGCGGGCACGGGAAGCCCTAGCCCGGTGCCACTCGTTGGAGGAGCAAGCGGAGCTGCGCGAGGCAGCCCTTGCGTCGATGAAGGTGGCTTCTGGCGATTCGGCGGAGCTCCAGAAGCGCGAAGAGGCCGCCGAACGCGCGCGCGAGTACGAGCGCTTGGAGACGAGGGAACGCTTGGCGACGCGGGCAGAGGATGAGGTTGCAGCACAGGAAGCCCGCGTCACGGAGGAGGTCGGACGCCGAGTGGCGGCCGCGCGCTCGAACCTCGAGCGCGAGTTTGAGGAGCGGTTGGGGTTGATCAAGGCCGAGGATGAGGGCAGGACTGCTGCCTTGAGGACCAAACTAGGGGAGGCTATGCGGCGGGCCGATGCTCTTCAGGCCGCCCTTGAGGTGGCGCAGAGGGAGTCCACCACCTCTCAGGCCGAGGCGCTCCTTCTTCGCGAGCGGGTGGCGGAGGCCGAGGCTGTTGCGTGCCAGAATGCGGACGAGATGCGTCAGCGGCGAGTCTTGGAGCATGAGCACCGCCCCATGCTCGCCACGCTCTGGGAAAGAGCTAACGTGGCCTTGGATAATATCTGTGAGGCGGCGGTAGGCCAGCCGCACGCGGTCAACTACACCGGCAACCTTCAGTTCTTCACTGACGTGGTGGCGCGGCTGGAGGCGTGGTCGGTCAGGGCCGACAGGTTGGTGGAGGAGAGGAGGCGCGCGCTACTCTGGCGCGCCTTCTCTTGTGTCTTCAGCCATCTCCGGGACATGGACCCTCACTTCGATTTTGACGCTGTTATCGCCTTCAGCTTCCCCAAAGCCGTCCGGGCGACACTGGCGCCGGGTGGAAGACAACATGGATGCCCTCGTTCGGGCCTTTGCTTCAGATGACGACGACGTGGTCGTGGCCGCCGATGAGGGCGGCGTGGTGAACGGCCCGGACGCCGCCGACGATCACGCGGACAGCGACGGCGAGGCCAGCGACGCCAGCCACGGCTCGGGAGGTGCTCCTGAGGATGCATTGGGGGATTTGTCCGACTGATTATGTATTGTCCTTGTTCCGTTACCCTGCACGAGAAGAACTCAGGTTTTGGCCTGATGGAGGTGAGAGCATTTTGGGAGGGGGAGCCCCTCAAGTAAGGCTTGTGTTCTACGTATTAGCAGGTGTTACATCGTCCATACGCCCGCGCCAAGTGGTAGGCTAGGCGACGCGCTAGTTTGATGGTTTACCTTCGTTTAAATGCGAGCCCGAGATAGCCTGCGGGAGGCTGCGGCAATCCGAGTGTATATCGATCGAATCCATAGGACCTGCAGCAAAAACCCTCCGGAGAGGACGCGGCGGCGACAGGCTGGGCTGTGCGCAAGCTTGGCCTGGCCCGGCTCGCGAGGGGCTCACGAGGGGAGGCGGCTGAGGCGGAGTTGTAACCGAAACGCGAGAGATTTGCTCGAACGAGACTAAGCACCCCTTCCCCGAATACACGCAAATCTTCAAGCTCAAATTCAACTTGAATCCAACGGGGGAAAACGACAATGAGAGGAAAAACCAAATGAAAGCAGAAAAAAGGCGCGTCCGGCACCTAGTCTAGTCTTGGGCGTCTTCTCACCATAAGCGGAGCTAAGTGCTGCTCTTTGGGCGTGGGAGGGAGCCCAGCAGGGGCACGAGGTGGCACCCCAGACTCAGGCGTGTACAGCCCCACTCATTATTACGTGAGAGTGTCACGGCGGCGAAGCTTCACGAGCACTGGGCCTTCTTCACAGTACCGGCCTTGCTTCATATCGCCAGACGAGGGCCCCGCCTTGCGCCACACTCTAGTGCCACCAATGACCCGGAAACCAGGGGCGCCGCCGGTGGGGTAGAGCGGTCGCCAGCCAGTTCCCAAGCGACCACGGGTCCTCCGCCGAGGCAGCCCCCTGAGGCACCTCCCCAGCAGAGGGCCTACCTCCTGAGAACGCCTTGCTCCAAACGCCGCGGTGGTGATGTCGGATCTCTGCCCCTCTCCGGCAGCCCCCTGCGCCCACCTCCCGAGGGGTAGGAGACTGCGGGAGCGGGGCAGCTGTTCGTCGTGGCGACCTGTACCTCCTGTGACCTATGGTTAGCGTAAGTTTGCTCTTGAGGAAGTAGCGGTACCCGATAATCGTCGCGCCCGGCGTGACCAGTGGGACCATCTCGAGACTCCTGGAAGAGCGCTGCTTCTGGCGCCTCATCCCCAGATTAAATGAGGAGCGAGTCTTGTTCTCCCTCATGCGGGTGCCCCTGTTCCATCATGTGGGGCACGTATTCTTCCGGCGCCGTCATCCCAAAGGCCACGCCGTAGTGCTGAGCGTGCCTTGCTGCTCTGCTTGATGCGCCCGCCGTGGGGTGGTGGCGCGGTGGTCCACTATGGCCGTGAGTTGCGTTGAGTCCTTCTTCTCCGCGGGCCGGGGGCGGGGGCAACCCCGCCACCGGCCCGGCTGACTTTCGCCCGGTCTTTGGAGTAGCTTTAGAGCCAGCAGCGCGTGGAGCCCGTCTGCGGGCCGCCCTCGGCCCGAGGTGGGAGTTGGGTGCGAAGGGTGAGCCCCGAGGCGGCGAAGCCCAGAGCTCCGCCACTCGCTCAGCTGACACGTCGCGGCCGCTCTCCAGGCCTGCTTGCAACAGCTCTCGGCCACTTTGTGTTGCGACCCTCGAGTTCGCCTTTGCTCGGCGGGTGTAGGGTGATGTGGTCGCGGCGTGGTTGGAGGCTCTTGCTGCCGACCGCTTTGTCGCGTGTGAGCGTCGTCGGAACTGTCTGCGTCGCCCGCTGACCCCATGACGCCCTAGCGGACCCTTGAGCTGCACAGGGCACGGGTCGCCCGAGGCGGCTCTGCGTGGGCGGGCCACGCTGCCCATGGATCTGGGTTGCCAGCAGTGGCCGGTCATGGCGATGATGATCTGACGAAGGCGAGGTGGCGGCGGACTCCGGCGCACCTTACTGGCGGCGCCAAATGTCGGTCACGGGTTCAGCAGACCCTTAAGGTTCGAACTCGGTGCGCGGAGATCCAACCCCCCACCGTCTCGTTCCTCGCCGAATCGCAAGGACCTAAACTACTAACAAGAACAACACAAGAGACGCAAGATTTATACTAGTTCGGGCCACCGTTATGGTGTAATACCCTACTCTAGTTTGTGGTGTGTGGATTGCCTCTGGTGCTGACGAAGAAACGATCTGAGGGAAGAACAGCCTCGCGAGGGTCTGTTCTTGGTGGGTGTGATGAACTGCTAAGTGGTGCCCTGTCGCTCTAGCTTGAGGAACGGGTTTCTCTCTCTCTTTGGATTCCGAATGCTCGATCCGATCGTCCTCCGTCTCTGAGTGTGGCTACCCCTATTTATAGGCGAAGGCCCTGGGCCTCTTCCCAAATATTGAGCGGGAAGGGCGCCAACAATTGGCCATTTTGAAGGGAACAAGCGGGTACACTTATCGACTAAAGTTGGTCCTACTTTGTGAAAGGCTCTGGTGATGACGCCTTTGCTTGGGCTCCACGATGACTACATTCCAGCCGTTGGGACTGGTCTTGGTCTTGTTGCACGAAGCGGATGCCTTTGCTTGATGCCCTTACTGCGCTTGCCCCCTTTGCACCAAAGAGGAAAGGAGGACGCTGCAGCGGGCTGGCGCCCGGGCGCCCTTGGTAAATCATGGCTTACGTCCACGGGAACCTCGCAAGGTACCCCGCCTCGAGTTCTCCGCCTCCTCATGAGCCAGCCCGACGAGGCAGCTGAGGAAGCTCTTGGTCGTCCGCCCAGCAATCTCAGCGCTTCGCGAGGTCTTGAGCTTGTGTTGATGAAGATGGGCCGTCCTGGGCCTCCTTTGAGCCACGCCGCAGGCCGCAGGCAGGCAAGTCTGGGGACCCCCATTCCCAGAACGCCGACACATATTGAACAAAATCAATGCCCACAACTACTTTGTGTTCTACTCGTGCAAAGAATCTACGCAATAGACCTAGCTCATGATGCCACTTTGTTGGGGAGCGTTCTGAGAAATTCAAAATTTTCCCTCGTGTCACCAAGATCTATCTATGGAGAAACCAGCAACGAAGGGAAGGAGAGTGCATCTACATACCCTTGTAGATCGCTAAGCGGAAGCGTTCAAGAGAACGGGGTTGAAGGAGTCTTACTCGTCGTGATCCAAATCACCGGAGATCCTAGTGCCGAACGGACGGCACCTCTGCGTTCAACACACGTACAGCCCGGTGACGTCTCCCATGCCTTGATCCAGCAAGGAGAGAGGGAGAGGTTGAGGAAGACTCCATCCAACAGCAGCACAACGGCATGGTGGTGATGGAGGAGCGTGGCAATCCTGCAGGGCTTTGCCATGCACCGCGGGAGAGGAGAAGGGAGAGAGGTAGGGCTGCGCCAGGGAGAGGTCAAAACTCATCTGTTGGCAGCCCCAAAACCCTCAAGTATATATAGGGGGAGAGGGAGGGCTGCACCCCCACCTAGGGTTCCACCCCTAGGGGCGGCGGCCAGCCCAAACCCATCTAGGGTGCGGCCAAGGGGGGGGGGAGAGGGGAAACTTGCCCCCCAAGTTAGGTGGGTGCGCCCCCTCCCCCAAACCCTAGGCGCCTTGGGCCCTTGTGGGGGGCCGCACCAGCCCACAGGGCTGGTCCCTCCACACTTGGCCCATGCAGCCCTTCGGGATGGTGGCCCCACTTGGTGGACCCCGGGACCCTCCCGTGGTCCCCAGACGTCTACCGATAAAACCCGAAACTTTTCCGGTGACCAAAACAGGACTTCCCATATATAAATCTTTACCTCTGGACCATTCTGGAACTCCTCGTGACGTCCGGGATCTCATCTAGGACTCCAAACAATATTTGGTAACCACATACAAACTTCCTTTATAACCCTAAGCGTCGCCAGACCTTAAGTGTGTAGACCCTACGGGTTCGAGAATCATGCTTGAGACATGACCGAGACGTTCTCGGTCAATAACCAACAACGGATCTGGATACCCATGTTGGCTCCCACATGTTCCACGATGATCTCATCGGATGAACCACGATGTCAAGGACTCAATCGATCCCGTATACAATTCCCTTTGTCTAAGCGGTATTGTACTTGCCCGAGATTCGATCGTCGGTATCCCGATACCTTGTTCAATCTCGTTACCGGCAAGTCTCTTTACTGCGTTCCGTAACACATCATCCGTGATCAACCCCTTGGTCACATTGTGCACATTATGATGATGTCCTACCGAGTGGGCCCGAAGATACCTCTCCGTCAACCGGAGTGACAAATCCCAGTCTCGATTCGTGCCAACCCAACAGATACTTTCGGAGATACCTGTAGTGTACCTTTATAGCCACCCAGTTACGTTGTGACGTTTGGTACACCCAAAGCATTCCTACGGTATCCGGAAGTTGCACAATCTCATGCTCTAAGGAAATGATACTTGACATTAGAAAAGCTTTAGCATACGAACTACACGATCTTTGTGCTAGGCTTAGGATTGGGTCTTGTCCATCACATCATTCTGCTAATGATGTGATCCCGTTATCAACGACATCCAATGTCCATGGTCGTGAAACTGTAACCATCTATTGATCAACGAGCTAGTCAACTAGAGGCTTACTAGGGACATGGTGTTGTCTATGTACCCACACATGTATCTGAGTTTCCTATCAATACAATTATAGCATGGATAATAAACGATTATCATGAACAAGGAAATATAATAATAACTAATTTATTATTGCCTCTAGGGCATATTTCCAACAATAACTATCCCTCAACATGCAACAAAGAGTCACTCCAAAGTCACTAATAGCGGAGAACAAATGAAGAGATTATTGTAGGGTACGAAACCACCTCCAAGTTATCCTTTCTGATCAATCTATTCAAGAGTCTGTAGTAAAATAACACGAAGCTATTCTTTCCGTTCGATCTATCATAGAGTTCATACTAGAATAACACCTTAAGAGAAAAATCAACCAAAACCCTAATGTCACCTAGATACTCCAATGTCACCTCAAGTATCCGTGGGTATGATTATACGATATGCATCACAAGATCTCAGATTCATCTATTCAACCAACACAAAGAACTTCAAAGAGTGCCCCAAAGTTTCTACCGGAGAGTCAAGACGAAAACATGTGCCAACCCCTATGCATAAGTTCACAAGGTCACTGAACCCGCAAGTTGATCACCAAAACATACATCAAGTAGATCACGTGATATCCCATTGTCATCACAGATAAGCACATGCAAGACATACATCAAGTGTTCTCAAATCCTTAAAGACTCAATCCGATAAGATAACTTCAAAGGGAAACCTCAATCCATTACAAGAGAGTAGAGGGGGAGAAACATCATAAGATCCAACTATAATAGCAAAGCTCGCGATACATCAAGATCGTACCACTTCAAGAACAAGAGAGAGAGAGAGAGAGAGAGAGAGAGAGATCAAACACATAGCTACTGGTACATACCCTCAGCCCCGAGGGTGAACTACTCCCTCCTCGTCATGGATAGTGTTGGGATGATGAAGATGGCCACCGGTGAGGGATCCCCCTCCCGTGAGTCTTGAACAGGTCCCGATTGGTTTTGGTGGCTACATGAGGCTTCTTGGCGGAACTCCCGATCTATTCTGCTCTCCGATGTTTTTAGGGTATATGGATATATATATATATACAGGCGAAAGAAGTTGGTCAGGGGAGCCACGAGAGGCCCACGAGGGTGGGGGGTGCGCCCAGGGGGGCAGGCGCGCCTCCCTGCCTCGTGGCCACCTCGAAGCTTCCTTGACTTCAACTCCAAGTCTCCTAGATCACGTTCGTTCCAAAAATCAAGCTCCCGAAGGTTTCATTACGTTTGGACTCCGTTTGATATTCCTTTTCTGCGAAACACTAAAACAAGGGAAAAAACAGAAACTGGCACTAGGCTCTGGGTTAATAGGTTAGTCCCAAAAATAATATAGAAGTGCATAGTAAAGCCCATTAAACATCCAAGATGGATAATATAATAGCATGAATACTTCATAAATTATAGATACGTTGGAGACGTATCACCGTCTCGCATCAAACAAGATCCAGATATAATGTTCATGCTTAACGTTGGCACCAAATAATAGTTATTCAGGTCTAAAACTAATCCCGAAGGTAGATGTAGAGGTAGCGTGCCAACCGCGATCACATCGACTTTGGAACCATTTCCCACGCGCATCGTCACATCGTCCTTAGCCAATCTTCGGCAATCCATAGTCCCTGTTTGAAGTTGCAAATATTAGCAATGAGAACCGAGTATCAAATACCAGTGCTACTGCAAGCATTAGTAAGGTACACATCAATAACATGTATATCACATATACCTTTGTTCACCTTGCCATCCTTCTTATCCGCCAAATACTTGGGGCGGTTCCGCTTCCAGTGACCAGTCCCTTCGCAGTAGAAGCACTTAGTCTCAGGCTTTGGTCCAGACTTGGGCTTCTTCACTTGAGCAGCAACTTGCTTGCCTTTCTTCTTGAAGTTCCCCTTCTTCCCTTAACCCTTTTTCTTGAAACTGATGGTCTTGTTGACCATCAATACTTGATGCTCCTTCTTGATTTCTACCTCTGCAGCCTTTAGCAATGCGAAGAGCTCGGGAATTGTCTTATACATCCCTTGCATATTATAGTTCATCAGGAAGCTCTTGTAGCTTGGTGGCAGTGATTGAAGAATTCTGTCAATGATACTATCATCAGGAAGATTAACTCCCAGTTGAATCAAGTGATTGTTATACCCAGACATTTTCAGTATATGCTCATTGACAGAACTATTCTCCTCCATCTTGCAGCTGTAGAACTTATTGGAGATTTCATATCTCTCAATCCGGGCATTTGCTTGAAATATTAACTTCAACTCCTGGAACATCTCATACGCTCCATGACGTTGAAAACGTCGTTGAAGTCCCGGTTCTAAGCCGTAAAGCATGGCACACTGAACTATCAAGTAGTCATCGACTTTTGCTCTGCGGACGTTCATAACATCTGGTGTTGCTCTGCAATGAAGTTTGGCACCTAGCGGTGCTTCTAGGATGTAATTCTTACGTGCAGCAATGAGGATAATCCTGAAATTCTGAGACCCAGTCCGTGTAGTTGCTACCATCATCTTTCAACTTAGCTTTGTCTAGGAACGCATTAAGATTCAACGGAACAACAGCACGGGCCATCTATCTACAACAACATAGACATGCAAAATACTATCAGGTCCTCAGTACATGATAAATTAAAGTTCTATTAATCAAATTACTTAACAACTCCCACTTAGATAGACATCCCTCTAATCATCTAAGTGATCACGTGATCCAAATCAACTAAACCATGTCCGATCATCACGTGAGATGGAGTAGTTTTCAATGGTGAACATCACTATGTTGATCATATCTACTATATGATTCACACTCGACCTTTCGGTCTCAGTGTTCTAAGGCCATATCCGCATATGCTAAGCTCTAATGTTTAACCCGAGTATTCCGCATGTGCAAAATTGGCTTGCACCCGTTTTATGTGAACGTAGAGCTTATCACACCCGATCATCACGTGGTGTCTCGGCACGACGAACTTTCGCAATGATGGATACTCAGGGAGAACACTTGTACCTTGAAATTTAGTGAGTGATCATCTTATAATGCTACCGTCAAACTAAGCAAAATAAGATGCATAAAGGATAAACATCACATGCAATCAATATAAGTGATCTGATATGGCCATCATCATCTTATGCCTTTGATCTCCATCTCCAGAGCACCGTCATGATCACTATCTTCACCGGCGCGACACCTTGATCTCCATCGTAGCATTGTTGTCATCTCGCCAACTATTGCTTCTACAACTATTGCTACCGCTTAGTGATAAAGTAAAGCAAGTACATGGCGATTGCATTTCATAAAATAAAGCGACAACCATATGGCTCCCGTCAGTTGCCGATAACTCTGTTACAAAACATGATCATCTCATACAATAAAATTTAGCATCATGTCTTGACCATATCACATCACAACATGCCCTGCAAAAACCAGTTAGGCGTCCTCTACTTTGTTGTTGCAAGTTTTACGTGGCTGCTACGGGCTGAGAAAGAACCGTTCTTAACTACGCATCAAAACCACAACGATTTTTCGTCAAGTATGTGTTTTTTTAACCTTCAACAAGGACCGGGCGTAGCCACACTCGATTCAACTAAAGTTGGAGAAACGGACACCCGCCAGCCTCCTATGTGCGAAGCACGTCGGTAGAACCAGTCTCGCGTAAGCGTACGCGTAATGTTGGACCGGGCCGCTTCATCCAACAATACCGCCGAATCAAAGTATGACATGCTGGTAAGCAGTATGACTATTATCGCCCACAACTCACTTGTGTTCTACTCGTGCATATAACATCTGCGCATAAACCTGGCTCGGATGCCACTGTTGGGGATCGTAGTAATTTCAAAAAAAGTTCCTACACACATGCAAGATCATGGTGATGCATAGCAACGAGAGGGGAGAGTGTTGTCTACGTACTCTCGTAGACCGTAAGCGGAAGCATTATGACAACGCGGTTGATGTAGTCATACATCTTCATGATCGACCGATCCTAGTACCGAAAGTACGGCACCTCCGCGATCTGCACACGTTCGGCTCGGTGACGTCCCACGAACTCACGATCCAGTAGAGTGTCGAGGGAGAGCTTCGTCAGCACGACGGCGTGATGACGGTGATGATGAAGCTACCGGCACAGGGCTTCGCCTAAGCACTGCAACGATATGACCGAGGTGGATTATGGTGGAGGGGGGCACCGCACACGGCTAAAGATCAATGATCAACTTTTGTCTATGGGGTGCCCCCCTCCCCCGTATATAAAGGAGTGGAGGAGGGGGAGGGCCGGCCCTCTACTATGGCGCGCCCTGGGGAGTCCTACTCCCACCGGGAGTAGGATTCCCCCCTTCCAAGTAGTAGGAGTAGGAGAGAAGGAAGGGGAGGAGAGAGGGAAGGAAGGGTGGCCGGCCCCCTGTAACGCCCTCGATGCGGCTATATCTCCCACGTGTCGAAGCACGACTTAGAGGCATAACCGCATGGAAAGCAATGTCGCAAGTGAGGTAATCTTCACACAACCCATGTAATACATAAGGAAAGAGATACATAGTTGGCTTACATTGCCACTTCACACAATGCATAAATACACATCCATCATCCAGATTACACTCAAGGTCCGACTACGGAACCAAAATAAAAGAAGACTACCCCAAATGCTACACGGATCCCTGATCGTCTCCCAACTGGGCTCCACTCGATCATCGAGGAAAAGACACATAGTAACGACCACATTCCTCGTCGAGCTCCCACTTGAGCTCGATTGCATCATCTGCACTGGCATCGTCGACACCTGCAACTGTTTTGGTAGAATCTGTGAGTCACGGGGACTCAGCAATCTCACTCCCACGAGATCAAGAATATTTAAGCTAATAGGAAGGACAGAGTTGTGAGGTGGAGCTGCAGCAAGCGACTAGCATATATGGTAGCTACATTCGCAAAAGAGAGCGAGAAGAGAAGAAAGGCGCGGTCGTGAAGCTAGTAGTGATCAAGAAGTGATCCTGAAACTACTTACGTCAAACATAACTCCAACACCGTGTTCACTTCCCGGACTCTGCCGAGAAGAGACCATCACGGTTACACGCGGGTTGATGTATTTTAATTAAGGTCAACCGGGTTTTCTACAACGGACATTAACAAATTCCCATCTGCGTCATAACCGCTGAGCACGGCTTTCGAAAGATAATACCCTGCAGGGTGTCCCAACTTAGCCCATTATAAGCTCTCACGGTCAACGAAGGATATTCCTTCTACCGGAAGACTCGATCGATCTCGGAATCCCGGACTACAAGACATTTCGACAATGGTAAAACAAGACCAGCAAAGCCGCCCGATTGTGCCGACAAATCCCGATAGGAGCTGCACATATCTCGTTCTCGAGGCACATCCGGATGAACACTACGTCTGACAACCGAAGATACCCCAAGTTGCCTCAGGGTGGCACCGCAAGTGGCTCTAGTTTGGACCAACACTCAGAGGAGCATTGGCCCGGGGGGGTTAAATAAAGATGACCCTCGGGCTCGCGAAAACCCGTGGGAAAAAGGCTTAGGTGGCAAATGGTAAAACCAAAGTTGGGCCTTGTTGGAAGAGTCTTATTCAAAGCGAACTGTCAAGGGGGTCCCATAAATCACCCAACCGTGTAAGGAACGCGAAATCAAGGAACATAACACCGGTATGGCCGGAAACTAGGGTGGCAGTGGAACAAAACACCGGGCATAAGGCCGAGCCTTCCACCCTTTACCAAGTATATAGATGCATTAATTAAACAATAGATATTGTGATATCCCAACAAGTAAACATGTTCCAACAAGGAACAACATCTCCATGTTCCAACAAGGAACAAACTTCATCCTCACCTGCAACTAGCAACGCTATAAGAGGGGCTGAGCAAAGCGGTAACATAGCCAATCAACGGTTTGCTAGGAAAGGATGGTTAGAGGTTTGACATGGAAATATGGGTGGCATGATATAGCAAGTGGTACGTAACGTAGCATAGGCATAGCAAAAGAGCGAGCACCTAGCAAGCAAAGATAGAAGTGATTTCGAGGGTATGGTCATCTTGCCTGCAAAGTTCTCAGAGTTGTCGAAAGCTTGATCCTCGTAAGCGTTCTCAACAGGTTCCTCGTTCACGTACTCGTCTCCCGGATCTACCCAAAGCAAGAACACAAACAATGGAACCACAATAAATCACGGGCGATGCACAAACAACATGATGCAATACATGGCATGATATGCGAGATGTGAGATGCAATGCGTATCGTGCTCGGAAGGAAAATGATGAACAAGGCATCAACTTGGCAAACCAAGTATGCCGCTGGAAAAATGAGATGATTTCGGTTGAAATCGATATAAAGATCACCGGAATCGGATGCACGGTTTGCAAATGACAAGCAAAACAAGAATGGCACAAATCTGCCATTAACAGCATGATGCCACATAGCAAGCAACAATAAATTAAGCTACTGCGCCCAAACGTACCAACAAAGCATATGGCAGTGATCTACTCAAGATGCTTGACAAAAGATGAACACTGAGCTACGGCTAAATCACACCATAACAGGTCCAAACAAGCATGGCAAAAGTGCAAAATATATCAGCTTCACAGACTTAGTGAAAATACTGAACATGGCAGAATCAGCATTAGGAAGCAATGTTTAGAGCAAACAAACAACATGCTAAAGGAACTTATGATAGCAAAACAAGGCATGGAATGAATCTACTCAAAGCATAGAACAAATGTCCCTTACTGACCAAGAGCCAAAAGGGATCATAAAATGTAATAGCACCCATGTCAATATAGCAAGTTCTGTTAACAGATTCAGCAAACAGGGCATGACGTTGACAGAATTATGAAGGCATCTTCGTGAGATCGATGCACTACAGAGCATTTCAAGATAAACTAAGCATACATACATCAAGAAGACATGGCATAGAATCTATACATGGCAAGAACAACATCATAGCATTCACGAATCAACTACAACAACCTTGGCAAAATTGAATAACATGTAAACAATCTGCCAGGAAACATTTTATAGCAAAAGTAGAGCTCGATTGACTCAAGCTATCGCACTCCATAATTGAAAACAAGGGCATGGATGGATATATAATAACCATATGTTCAAAACATCCTTACTGAAGTATCTTAAAATATGCATGGATCTCTCGGTAGCATCAAGTTTACATGGCATAAAAATATCAGCAAAACAGGGGCTGAAATCAGCAACATCATGAAGCCTAGTTTGCATGCTTGTGCTAGTCACCACAGAGATCACAAAATACATGGCATACACCGCTGTAAGGATGGCATGGCATATTACAAAACACATGTAGGACTCAAGATCATAGGATGCACACATCAATCATGGCAAAAATGACAAAAGTGCATGTTCTGATAAGAATCTGAAACTAACATCACATAGCCCTCTTCCAACAGCATTTCGGGCATCAAGATGAGCTCAAATAAAAATGATGCAATGAGATGAAATGATGTACCCATCGAGACGAACAATTCGTAATGCTATAAGCCCCAAACGGAGCCACGGGTACAGAGTTATGATGCGATGAACATGCAACAACATATCTGCAGAAAAAATGACGGACGATTTCCGGACTCGGGGAAAGTCAACCTTAGATCGGATCCGGGCGCGGTCTTCGAGGCAGGCCGGAGCCTCGCCGGAGTTGGAGCCGGAGGGGAGGAAGACTGCCGGGGGAGGCGCGGGCCGACCGGATCTCGCCGGATCCGGCGCCGGGCGGGAGGCGGGAGGCGACGGGAGGCGCCGGGCGCGGCGGCGAGGCACGGGCGCGCCGGGGAGCCTTCGGGCGGCGGCGTAGAAGGCGGTCGGCGATCATGGGAGGAGGGAGGCGCCGGGCGCGGCGGCCGAGGCACGGGCGGCGCCGGTGGGGAAACCTCGGGCAGCGCTAAGGGCGGCCATGCATCATGGAGGAGTAGGCGCAAGCGACGGGCGACGGCAGGTTCCATGGGCGCGGCTGGGCGAGGCGCCGGCTTGGGCTGGGAGGGCTGCGGGCAGGCGAGGCGGCGGCGAGGCGGCGGCGCTGCCGCCACGTGGCGGCGCGCGAGTGATCCGGGCGGCGAAGGATCGCGTGCCCGCCCGGACGTGTCCGGCGGCGGCGAGAGGAGCGGGGCTAGGGTTAGGGACGGATTTGATCCGGAATTTCGAGGGAGGTGTTTTTATAGGTAGAAGGAGTTAGGAAGCTCCAAATGAGGTGTAGTTTTCGCCCACACGATCGTGATCGAACGGCGATGGACATGGAAGTGACTTAGATGGGTTATTGGGCTGTTTTGGAGGGTTTTGGGCTGCAACCCAAAAGAGGCCTTTGCGGTTATGCGGTTAACCGTTGGAGTATCAAACGACCTCCAAATGGCACGAAACTTGACAGGTGGTCTACCGGTGGTGTACCAAGGCCACTTGGCAAGCCTCGGTCCATTCCGAGAACGTTCAACACCCGCTCACGAAAAAGAGACAAGAGGGGTGTGCCGGTGCATGTAGGAGTGCCGGATTGCAAAACGGACAACGGGGAAAATGCTCGAAATCATGAGACGAACACGTATGCAAATGAGATGCACATGATGACATGATATGAGGTGCATGACATGAACAAAATGCAAAACAAAAGACAAAAACCCAAACACGGAGGGAATATCATATCACAATGCCGAAAATGGCAAGAGTTGGAGTTACAAATATGGAAAGTTACATCCGGGGTGTAACAACACTCCACCACTACAAGAGGATCTCGTCCCGAGATCTAGGACTGAAAGAACTCCGGATATTCGAACGAGGTGATCCTCGGCGCTCCCTGTGGCTTCTCGGTTGGAATGGTGTGACCACTTCACTTTCAGGAATTTGATTGACTTGTTGCGAGTCTTGCGCTCGGTTTCTTCAAGAATAGCAACGGGGTGCTCATGATAAGAGAGATCTTCTTGGAGGTCAATTTCTTCGAAATTGATAGTGCGCTCAGGAGTCTTGAAGCACTTGCGAAGCTGAGACACGTGAAACACACCGTGCACGTTCGCGAAGTTGGACGGAAGCTCAAGTTGATAGGCGAGATCACCTCTTTTGCCAATGATCTTGAAAGGACCCACGTATCTAGGGGCAAGCTTCCCTTTGATACCGAAGCGACGAGTGCCTTTCATTGGAGAGACGCGGAGACATGGTCTCCGATTTCAAAAGCCACATCACGGTGCTTGTCATCATAATAGCTCTTACAGGCGCGATTGCGCGGCTTTGAGATTCTCACGAATGACTTTGCACATTTCTTGACCACGTGATCAAGTCGTTGCCAAGAAGTTGGCGTTCACATCTCGGACCAATTGAGAGGAGTACGACACTTTACGCCATAGAGAATTTCGAATGGGGCCTTGCCCGAACTTGCTTGGAAGCTGTTGTTGTAGGAGAACTTCGGCATATGGAAGACAATCTTCCCACTTCATACCGAAGGAAATGACACAAGCCACGAGCATATCTTCAAGGATTTGATTGACTCGCTCGACTTGGCCACTTGTTTGAGCATGGAAAGCTGTCTTTGAAAGCGAATGTTGGTGCCCATGGCCTTCGAAAAGAATCCCAAAACTTGGAGGTAAAGATGCCGCCAGTCTCAAGAGATCAATTGTGGAATGTCGTGCAAGGAGACAATTACGGAGGTGTATAGCTCGCCAACCGAGCTGTTGTGATAGATTCTTTGATAGGAAGAAAATGAGCCACTTTAGTAAGCTTGTCAATGACAACGAAGATAGCATGATTTCCACGCTTGGACTTAGGAAATCCAGTCACGAAGTCCATCTCGATATGATCAAACTTCCATTCTGGAATAGCAAGAGGTTGGAGGAGACCAGCTGATCGTTGGTGTTCTGCTTTCACCCTTCGGCAGACATCACATTCATTCACGAATTGAGCAATTTCTCGCTTCATTCGAGTCCACCAATACAACTGCTTGAGGTCATGGTACATCTTCGTACTTCCAGGATGAATGGGTAGAAGAGAATTGTGCGCCTCGTTCATAATGACTTTACATAGATCACCCTTAGGAACCACAATCCGGTCCTCGAAGAAAAGAGTATCTTTGTCATCAATGTGGAAGCACTTGTATTTGGAAATGCCCTTGTCGATACCACGTTTCACCTTTTTCACCATGGTATCCGTGGAGTTGAGCCTCACGAATTTGGTCTTCCAAAGTAGGAGAGACTATGAGGTTGACAAGAAAGCCTTGAGGAACAACTTGAAGATTCAGCTGCGGAAAGCTTCCACGAGAGATCCAGTTGGAAGGGCTTGAGAATTAAAGCTGTTGCAATAAGCCTTCCTGCTCAAAGCATCTGCAATAACATTGGCCTTGCCGGAGTATATTCAATACTTGGGTTGTACTCTTGAATCATTTCGACCCATCGAGTTTGCACGAGGTTGAGGTTGGGTTGAGTGAAGATATACTTGAGACTCTTGTGATCGGTGAATATGTCCACTTTCCTTCCCAACAAGAAATGTCTCCAAGTTATTAATGCATGGACAACTGCCACCAACTCAAGATCGTGAGTGGGGTAGTTCTTTTCGTTGGGCTTCAGCTGACGAGAGGTATAGGACACAACTCTCTTCTCTTGCATTAACACAAAGCAAGAGACCTTGAAGAGAAGCATCACAGAAAACTTGAATGGCTTGGATTCATCGGGAGGAGTCAAGACAGGAGCTGTGACGAGTTTCTCTTTGAGAGTATTGAAAGCAACGTCACACTCAGGAGACCGACATACTTCACATGCTTACGGAGGAGGTTGGAAAGAGGCTTTGCAATCTTAGAAAAATTCTCAACGAATCTTCGCAATAGCTTGCAAGACCAAGAAAAGCGCAAAGCTGCTTGACATTACGAGGAGGTTCCCAATTCTGGCTGCAGACACCTTCTCGGGATTAACAGCGATGCCCTTGACGGAGATGATATGACCAAGATAAAGAACTTCATCAAGCCAGAACTCACATTTGGAAAACTTCGCATAGAATTGATGCTCTCTGAGCTTGTCGAGCACCAATCGCAAATGCTTGGCATGATCCTTCTTATTCTTGGAGAAGACCAAAATATCATCGAGATAGACCAAGGCGAATTCATTGGTGTAGGGGTTGAAGATGAAGTTCATCATTCGAGAGAATGTTGGAGGAGGATTGACAAGGCGAAAGACATGACAGTATATTCATAAGAACCAAAGCTTGTTACGAATGCTTTGTCTTGGGAATATCTTGTTCACGAATGCGAATTTGATGATAACCCATACGAAGGTCAAGCTTGGTGAACACTTTAGCACCTTTGAGTTGCTCGAAAAGCTCATTGATGTTGGGAAGTGGGTACTTGTTCTTGATAGTCTTCTTATTCAATGGACGGTAATCGACGCAAAGTCGGTCCGTGCCATCCTTCTTCTGGACAAAAAGAACACCACAACCCCAAGGAGATGAACTTCGATCTGATCAAACCAGACGCTCTTGTTCATCGAGCTGTTTATTCAATTCCTTCAGCTCATTAGGTCCAAGCTTGTATGGGCGCTTGCAAAGCGGGTTCCGTGCGGGCTCAAGATCGATAACGAATTCAACTGGCGGTGAGGAGGCATTCTGGAAGCTCTTCTAGAAAGACATCTTGATACTCACAAAGCGACCGAATCGAGAGATAGCATCCAACTCGCCCTTCTCATTGAGAGAAAACAACCGAATGGTTTCATCACGAAGCGGCATAGATGATCACATCCTCGGAAGAGTGAGTCAATTGAATTTCCTGGCAGCACAATCAAGCTGAGCTTTGTCTTTGAGAAAGCCAGATCCATCCAGAATAAGATCAATATCCGAGTCACCAAGAACAATTGGTTTAGCCAGAAATCTATAGTCGCCCATCTTGATAGAAACATCCGGGACGAAAATATTAGATGTCATTTGCTTACCCGTGGACACAATCTTCAACGGAATAGGAATCTTTTCCGTCACAAACTCATGCTTGGCAACAAAAGGTCTCGAAATGAAAGAAAGCGATGCAACAGAATCAAATAAAACTTTTGCAGGAATATCATTAACTGAGAGATTACCCATTATCACATCTGAAGAATCCTCTGCCTGAGCTGCATTCATCATGTTCACCTTTGCATGCTTTGGATTATACTTGACCAGTACATTGCTGGAAGATCTCATAGGAGGAGGAGGCGGAAGGCGCCTTTGGTTGAAGCACTTGTTCGCATAGTGACCTTTCTGCTGACACTTGTTGCAAGTCACCTCTGAGAGCGGACGGTGATAAGGAGCATTTGACCTTGGAGCTTGAGAATTAGACTTGTTACGATAGCTTTGGGTTGGGCGGGTGGGAAGATCCACGACCACCTGAGTTCTTCTGGCGATAAAGGCTGGCCAGACGGAGGAGGAGGAAGGTAGAACTTCTGCTGCTTAGCTGCCACTTGAGAGGAAGAAGAAGACTGAGCTGCATCCTGATTCTCTTCTTAGAAGCCTCACATTTGAGCTGGGCAGCTTCTTGCTTGATTGCCATGTTGTAGAATTCATCATACTTTTACGGCTCAAAAAGCACGAGAGCTCATTGCAAATCTTCTCTGAGACCACCTCTGAATTGATAGATCATACTCTTTTCATCGTGGACGTCTTGCTTAGCGAAGCGGCGAGTTCTGGAACTGGATATTGTATTGATACACGGACATGCCGCCTTGCTTGAGATTGCGGAACTCCTCACGCTTGCTCTCAACAACACTTTGCGGAATGTGGTGAGCTTTGAAGTCTCGGGGGAACTCATCCCAGGTAATTACACGACCTCCTCTGGAATCTTTGTATTGTTGATACCACTCAGCAGCTTGGTCCTTGAGTTGAAACGAAGCAAACTTGACAAAGTCCGCAGGTCTGACATTGCTACATTCAAAATGTTTGCAGATGTCCAAGCCAATCGTCGGCGTCTGTGGCCTCGGCACAGAAGCTGAAAGACTTCGGTTGATTAGCGAGGAACTGATTGAGGGTAGCAAAGTGCGGCTGATTGTTGCCTTGACCTTGATTGCCTTGCCCTTGGGTACGCTCTTGCAAGAGTTGCAAAATCATCTGAGCATTTGCGTTGGTGGCTACCATGATAGCTTGCCATGCCTCCGGAGGCGGAGGTGGAGGTGGAGGGTTCGACTGACTCCCATCATTGCGTTCCGGATTCAGACGCCGTTGGCGGAGCCATCTGAAGAGGGTGACATCCGTTAGCACTTTGATGAGACAGATAGACAAGTTGAGTCAGCGGATAGAAATTGCAACATATAGTCTTCACAATAAACATTCGAACAAGGATGAGCGAATGAATTCCAAAAGCTAACATCACACGTCCATTAAGGTGAGAAGCCACTTGATTAAGGGTTGATGAAAAAATAACAAGGTACGTTGGAACAAATAAGTGGTAAGGATTACCCAATCGCAAACCAAATATCTGCGGGAAGAAATGCTAAGAGCTACTTGAATCCCACCTATAAACTCCGAAACTTTACGGTTATGCAATCTGGTGTTGGGGATACGGGGACACAAAATATATCACCCAAACTAACAATACCTAGATCCAAATTTGTATCCATCCGTCAACACATAACCAAGAAACCTTCGAAATCGTGTACCTCGACCTTGAAAAGCATCCATTATACGAGTCATGGCAATACTCCGAGCTTGCCCCGATCTTTGGATTATCGGGTTATCTCACCAACAACTGTACAAAAGAGATTTTTGATGTCGGCAAAGCTCAGGTATTCCAGAACTGCAATGATAAAATTGTGACGACAACACCTCAAATCTCAACTCCCCGGGACACCGCCACAACCCCTAAATGTCAGGAGGCACCAAGAACAATGTTCTCGTCACAAAACCATCGGAATGATTCCAAGATACCCGCGTGATCCTAAAAAAAATTTAGTGAAATTTGAGGAGAGGAGAGTCAAAACTTCTACGTCAGGAGACCTCACAGAGCGGCAGAAGGACTGGGGAGTAAAAAGAATCCTACTCTCCGATATATATAATCCTAAGACTCAAAACATTTTTGTTGTAGACTCAACAACGCCAGCAAACAATCAAGCAGGGGCTCCTAAGTCGGGGATGGCTCTGATACCAACTTGTAACGCCCTCGATGTGTCTATATCTCCCACGTGTCGAAGCACGACTTAGAGGCATAACCGCATGGAAAGCAATGTCGCAAGTGAGGTAATCTTCACACAACCCATGTAATACATAAGGGAAAGAGATACATAGTTGGCTTACAGTCGCCACTTCACACAATGCATAAATAAACATCCATCATCCAGATTACACTCAAGGTCCGACTACGGAACCAAAATAAAAGAAGACTACCTCAAATGCTACCACGGATCCCCGATCGTCCCAACTGGGCTCCACTACTAATCATCAGGAAAAGACACATAGTAACGACCACGTTCCTCGTCGAACTCCCACTTGAGCTCGGTTGCATCATCTGCACTGCCATCATCGGCACCTGCAACTGTTTTGGTAGAATCTGTGAGTCACGGGGACTCAGCAATCTCACCCCCACGAGATCAAGAATATTTAAGCTAATAGGAAGGACAGAGTTGTGAGGTGGAGCTGCAGCAAGCGACTAGCATATACGGTGGCTACATTCGCAAAAGAGAGCGAGAAGAGAAGCAAGGCGCGGTCGTGAAGCTAGTAGCGATCAAGAAGTGATCCTGAAACTACTTACGTCAAACATAACTCCAACACCGTGTTCACTTCCCGGACTCCGAGAAGAGACCATCACGGTTACACACGCGGTTGATGTATTTTAATTAAGGTCAACTTCGGGTTTTCTACAACCGGACATTAACAAATTCCCATATGCCTCATAACCGCGGGCACGGCTTTCGAAAGATAATACCCTGCAGGGGTGTCCCAACTTAGCCCATTAGAAGCTCTCACGGTCAACGAAGGATATTCCTTCTACCGGGAACGATCAGTCTCGGAATCCCGGACTACAAGACATTTCGACAATGGTAAAACAAGACCAGCAAAGCCGCCCGATTGTGCCGACAAATCCCGATAGGAGCTGCACATATCTCGTTCTCGAGCACATCCGGATGAACACTACGACGGCAACCGAAGATACCCCAAGTTGCCTCGGTGGCACCGCAAGTGGCTCTAGTTTGGACCAACACTCGGAGGAGCACTGGCCGGGGGGTTAAATAAAGATGACCCTCGGGCTCGTGAAAACCCGGGGGAAAAAGGCTTAGGTGGCAAATGGTAAAACCAAAGTTGGGCCTTCTTTGGAAGAGTCTTATTCAAAGCGAACTGTCAAGGGGGTCCCATAAATCAACCAACCGTGTAAGGAACACGAAATCAAGGAACATAACACGGTATGGCGGAAACTAGGGTGGCGAGTGGAACAAAACACGAGGCATAAGGCCGAGCCTTCCACCCTTTACCAAGTATATAGATGCATTAATTAAACAATAGATATTGTGATATCCCAACAAGTAAACATGTTCCAACAAGGAACAACATCTCCATGTTCCAACAAGGAACAAACTTCATCCTCACCGCAACTAGCAACGCTATAAGAAATTTGAGCAAAGCGGTAACATAGCCAATCAACGGTTTGCTAGGAAAGGATGGTTAGAGTTTGACATGGCAATATGGATGGCATGATATAGCAAGTGGTAGGTAACGTAGCATAGGCATAGCAAAAGAGCGAGCACCTAGCAAGCAAAGATAGAAGTGATTTCGAGGGTATGGTCATCTTGCACGCAAAGTTCTCGAGTTGTCGAAAGCTTGATCCTCGTGGCGTTCTCAACAGTTTCCTCGTTCACGTACTCATCTCCGGATCTACCCAAAGCAAGAACACAAACAATGGAACCACAATAAATCACGGGCGATGCACAAACAACATGATGCAATACATGGCATGATATGCGAGATGTGAGATGCAATGCGTATGCGTGCTCCGGAAGGAAAATGATGAACAAGGCATCAACTTGGCAAACAAAGTATTCCGCTGGAAAGGTGAGATGATTTCGGTTGAAATCGATATAAAGATCACCGGAATCGGATGCACGGTTTGCAAATGACAAGCAAAACAAGAATGGCACAAATCTGCCATTAACAGCATGATGCCACATAGCAATCAACAATAAATTAAGCTACTGCACCCAAACGTACCAACAAAGCATATGGCAGTGATCTACTCAAGATGCTTGACAAAAGATGAACACTGAGCTACGGCTAAATCACACCATAACAGGTCCAAACAAGCATGGAAAAAGTGCAAAATATATCAGCTTCACAGACAGTGAAAATACTGAACATGGCAGAATCAGCATCACGAAGTAATGTTCAGAGCAAGCAAACAACATGCTACAGGAACTTCTAATAGCAAAACAAGACATGGCATGAATCTACTCAAAGCATAGAACAAAAGTCCCTTACTGACCAAGAGCCAAAAGGGAACATAAAATGTAATAGCGCCCATGTCAATATAGCAAGTTTCGTTAACAGATTCAGCAAACAGGGCATGACGTTGACAGAATTATGAAGGCATCTTCGCGAGCTCGACGCACTCACTACAGAACATTTCAAGATAAACTAAGCATACATCCATCAAGAAGACATGGCATAAAAGCTATACATGGCAAGAACAACATCATAGCATTTACGGATCAACTACAATAACCTTGGCAAAATTGAATAACATGTAAACAATCTGCCAGGAAACATTTTATAGCAAAAGTAGAGCTCGATTGACTCAATCTATGGCACTCCATAATTGCAAACAAGGGCATAGATGGATAGATAATAACCATATGTTCAAAACATCCTTACTGAAGTATCTCAAAATATGCATGGATCTCTCGGTAGCATCAATTTTACATGGCATAAAAATATCAGCAAAACAGGGGCTGAAATCAGCAACATCATGAAGCCTAGTTTGCATGCTTGTGCTAGTCACCACAGAGATCACAAAAATACATGGCATACACCCCTGTAAAGATCGCATGGCATATTACAAAACACATGTAGGACTCAAGATCATAGGATGTACACATCAATCATGGAAAAAATGACAAAAGTGCATGTTCTGATAAGAATCTGAAACTAACATCACATAGCCCTCTTCCAACAGCATTTCGGGCATCAAGATGAGCTCAAATGAAAATGATGCAATGAGATGAAATAATGTACCCATCGAGGTGAACAATTCGTAATGCTATGCGCCCAAACGGAGCCACGGGTACAGATTTATGATGCGATGAACATGCAACAATATATCTGCAGAAAAAATGACAAGACGATTTCCGGACTCGGGGGAAGTCAACCTTAGATCGGATCCGGGCGCGGACTTCGAGGCAGGCCGGAGCCTCGCCGGAGTTGGAGCCGGAGGGGAGGAAGACGGCCGGGGGAGGCGCGGGCCGACCGAATCTCGCCGGATCCGGCGCCGGCGGAGGCAGAGAGGCGACGGGGAGGCGCCGGGCGCTGGCGGCAGCAGGCCGGGCGGCGCCGAAAGCTCGAGCGCTAAAGCGGCCGGGCGCGAGGAGGGAGGCCAGCAGGGAGGCGCTGGGCGCGGGCGGCCGCTGAGGCGCGCGCCATGAGGCGCGGAGGCCTTGGCGCCGCCAGGGAAACCTCGAAGCGGCGGCGCTAGGGCGGCCCGCATGAGGAGGAGGCGCAGCGATGGGGGGGCGGCGAGGTCGGCGGGCGCGGCTGGCCAGGCGCGCTAGGCCGAGGGCCGGCTGCGGGCCCGCGGCAGCGGCGGCGGCGATGTGGCCGCCACGTGGCGCGAGTGGTCCGGCGGCGGCGGGACGTCCGGCTCCGCCGGACATGTCCGGCCGGCGGAGGAGCGAGGCTAGGGTTAGGGACGGATTTGATCCGAATTTCGGGGAGGAGGTGTTTTATAGGTAGAAGGAGCTAGGAAGCTCCAAATGAGGTGTAGTTTTCGCCCACCACGATCGTGATCGAATGGCGATGGACATGGAAGTGACTTAGATGGGTTATTGGGCTGTTTTGGAGGGTGTTGGGCTGCAACCCAAAAGAGGCCTTCTTGATTATCACGGTTAACCGTTGGAGTATCAAACGACCTCCAAATGGCACGAAACTTGACAGGTGGTCTACGGTGGTGTACCAAGGCCACTTGGCAAGCCTCGGTCCATTCCGAGAACGTTCAACACCCGATCACGAAAAAAGAGACAAGAGGGGTGCCGGTGCATGTAGGAGTGCCGGATTGCAAAACGGACAACGGGGAAAATGCTCGAAATCATGAGACGAACACGTATGCAAATGAGATGCACATGATGACATGATATGAGGTGCATGACATGAACAAAATGCAAAACAAAAGACAAAAACCCAAACACGGAGGGAATATCATATCACAATGCCAAAAATGGCAATAGTTGGAGTTACAAATATGGAAAGTTACATCCGGGGTGTAACACCCCCCACCCAATTTGGATTGGGCTAGGGGGGCGCTCCCTCCACCTTTTCCCTTCCTCTCCTTTATTCCACTAAGGCCCAATAAGGCCTATATACTCCCCGGGGGGTTCCGGTAACCTCCCGGTACTCCGGTAAATGCCTGAACTCTTCCAGAACCATTCCGATGTCCAAACATAGAATTCCAATATATCGATCTTTACGTCTCGACCATTTCGAGACTCCTCGTCATGTCAGTGATCATATCCGGGACTCCGAACTACCTTCGGTACATCAAAACACATAAACTCATAATACCGAGTCGTCCTTTGAGCGTTAAGCGTGCGAACCCTACGGGTTCGAGAACTATGTAGACATGACCGAGACTCATCTCCGGTCAATAACCAATAGCGGAACCTGGATGCTCATATTGGTTCCTACATATTCTACGAAGATCTTTATCGGTAAAACCGCATAACAACATATTTTTTTCCCTTTGTCATCGGTATGTTACTTGCCCGAGATTCGATCGTTGGTATCTCAATACCTAGTTCAATCTCGTTACCGCCAAGTCTCTTTACTCGTTCCGTAATGCATCATTCCGCAACTAACTTATTAGTCACATTGCTTGCAAGGCTTATAGTGATGTGCATTACCGAGAGGGCCCAGAGATACCTCTCCGACAATCGGAGTGACAAATCCTAATCTCGATCTATGCCAACTCAACAAGTACCATCGGAGACACCTTAAAAGCACCTTTATAATCACCCGATTCGTTGTGACGTTTGGTAGCACACAAAGTGTTCCTCATGTATTCGGGAGTTGCATAATCTCATAGTCATAGGAACATGTATAAGTCATGAAGAAAGCAATAGCAATATACTAAACGATCAAGTGCTAAGCTAACGGAATGGGTCAAGTCAATCACGTTATTCTCTAATGATGTGATCCCGTTAATCAAATGACAACTCATGTCTATGTCTAGGAAACTTAATCATCTTTGATTCAACGAGCTAGTCAAGTAGAGGCATACTAGTGACACTCTGTTTGTCTATGTATTCACACATGTACTAAGTTTCCAGTTAATACAATTCTAGCATGAATAATAAACATTTATCATGATATAAGGAAATATAAATAACAACTTTATTATTGCCTCTAGGGCATGTTTCTTTCATTACATTCAACACACTGATGGGCCTGAATTTATGGATTTGGTTTGCATCTTTAGTTTTATGGACAAAAGTGAAAATTTCCATAATTGAGCCTAGATATGCTTCTAAATGTCCATTATGAAAATCATCAAACCTTAATGTCATTTTCAACCAGATCCCAAAAGTGTTGGTAGAACTCAACAGTAAACCCATGATGGCCTGGTGATTTATTATGAGTCATCCAAAACAATGCATTTTAAATTTCCTCTAAAGAGATTCAGCTTTTAGCTTATCCACAACATCACTAGGTATTGTCCTACGATTATCAATATCCAAGGATATAGTCGATCTCTCTGGATGACCAAAAAGATATTTATAATATTTAGTAATATATCCTATAACATTCTTGTCTCCATCATTTTTGCCTTCTTCTTGCTCAAGGCAAGTTATTTTCCAATGATAATTAGGATACATCGTCAGAAGCTAAAAGTGGCAAAAGTGAAATGTTAAATTTTAGAGTGGCATAAGGAAAATGGGCAAAAGTTAAAGTGGCAAAAACAAATTTTCACTAGATTTATATCCTTGGTATGACTCTAATTTAAAATAAAGATGAGAATGGTATTTACTCTTATTAGCTGAAGCTCAAAATGATCAGATGAGATTCCACGAAACATCAGCCGCTGAGATATACACATCTAAACATTCAGTTCAAACAAGTAGGTTCGGCAAGTAGTGTGATTGTAAGCACTGTCAGCTCCTGCTTCTAGGCACCAACCTCACGCATAGCGGTTTGGCCATGGTGAGGGTGAACTCCGGCTTCTTGACGAAGTCCACCTCAACGCTCGGAACCTCGTGCCATAACTCATTGACCAAATAGCCCACAAAGTACTCCAGGTGAAGCCTCGCGCTGGCGAGTCTGGCATAGATCCTCCTCTTGACGTCGAACGACATCATCCTGATCTCTCTGCTGCCCGCCACATCCACCACCTCGCCATCACCTCCCGACAAGAATCGCTCTGGCACGAACTTCGTCGGCTTCTCCCACTCTCGTTCGTCCCTGCCCATCTCTGCCACCATGAAGTTCACAGTGGCACCCTTCGAGATCAGGTACCCGCCACATGCTCTCCATCGCCTTGTGCAGTAACATGAAGTGCGCCAGTGGGTGTGTGCGTAGTCCCTCAAGGACGACGACTTTCAGGTAAGGCATCCTATGGATGTCCTCGTCGGAAACCTCTTCCTGGTCGTCTCCAGTTGTGATGCTGATCTCGTCATAGAGATTCTCTTGGATAGCCCACCTAAATATTCCTAAGGAGTACCTTAACATCATGTTTGATTGTGGACCTTTTATGAGCATCTAGGATTCCAAACCAAGCGTATTTTAGACTTTCTCGACTCTTTTGTTTAAAGTGGATCATTTCTAACTCAGGAGAACCGATAGACAGTGAAGAACTAGTCATGATTATGATAAAAAAACAAAAGTAAAACCTACTGGAATTTATTTTTTTTATTTTTTTTTGAGTTTTTGGGAAAGCGGAAAAGCAAAATAACAAGAAAAAAGTAACTAAGAAAAGTAGATAATTAGGAAGTTAAAGGTATGCAAAATCTATGGTTAAATACGCAAAACAGAACCAAACAGCAACCCAAAAAGACTTGGCAAAACTGGGATAGCTTGGATTGAGTATATGTGAAGTCCCCAGGAACAGCGTCAGAAAAAGGTTTGCTTCCTTTGAACTAGGAAGATGTTTGGCCCCAAGTGCAAAGGTTTATAGCAAGTAGCAATTTCCCACAAGTGAATGACCTTAAGGTTTATCGAACCAGTCGGAGTTGTAGAACATCCAATTATCAGTACATGCACACACAAATACAAAAATGCATTGGCCCTCAATGAAACTAGTGAGGTTCTCAATCTCATCACTAGCTTTGCTGGTTACAAGGATTAAATGTATGAGTACATGGAAGATTTGATTGCAGCAAGAAAGTAAAAACAAGGAATTGTAAAGAGAGTGTTTAATCGAGGTTGAAAGAATAGGAGAAGAATGGACCGTGAACCATAGGTTCACTAGTAGTTTCTCTCCAAAAGATAGCATGGTGTGGTGAACAAATTACAATTGTGTAACGATTAAATTGCAACTTTTTGTAACTATGACTATCCAAGTCATAATCAGCATATGAGCATCACGTCCAAGCTAATATTCCACCCAATACTGTTGTCTAGCATGTATCTTAAAGTATTAAGTAAAACATGGTGTTGCATTAAGTATGAAGACATGAAGTAGATGACATATTTTCTTCACCCTACACAAGGGACAACCACACAATCATCTTCTTATCCCTAGTGGGAACAACACAAAGCAAGCCTTTTACATTTTCTGTGGAACCTAACTATCATACAAAGCTCCCTCTTGGAGATCAAATATCAAATTTGACGAAAGAAAGACAAATAGATCGGACAGGATATATTGAAGAGAATAATGCAGCAAAGAAACTAAAGATCTCAAACAAATTCATATATCTCAAACAAGTTTTGTAGTGGCTGGCCATCAGGGTGCTACAGGTGCTACTTTTTGTAGAAATTACGTAGCTTTGATTTGGGCTCGGACTCTTTGGTTTGAGCATGCACCAAATGCTTGTGACGCCCGGATAATTAAGCTACAGTAATCCTCAGCTAATGTTGCCACGTCACCATGATTACTGTTAGTAATCCTCGCTTGATCCAAATCTTAGTTCAAACTCAAATTCAAAATCGAGTTTAAAGTCAAAATTCAAACTTTGTCAAAACAGAAATTAAAATGTTGATCATGTGACAAATATGCACTTCTTAATATTGGTGGTGAACCAACATTTTGCAGAGTGGTTTAATGCCCTAATCTTTTTAAAGCATATTTTTTTTAAAAAGAAAAAGAAAGAGAAAGCCCCCCCCCCTCAACTGGGCCGACTGGCCCAGCTGGCCGCCCCCCCCCCCTTGGGCCTCAACCCACCAGGCCGGCCTACCCCCTGCCTACACCTACCCCTCCCCCGTGACCTAGCCCCCAAAATATCTCCCCACGCTCCACCACTCCCCCCACGATCCCCATCTCTCCCTGGTCTCTCTCTCTCGATCCCATCTGGATCGAGCCAGCCGCCGCCCCCCACTCGATCTCAACGCCACCTCGCCGTCGCTACCTCACCTCGCCCCCAAGCCAACCCCCAGCACCCGTCTGCACCGCCCCGTCGCCGGACCTCCACCCCGTCGAACGCCGCCCCGCGCCTCCGTCGCCGGCACCCAACCCCGACGCCCGCCGCCGCCCGAAGCCCTCCCTCGTCGGACTACCTCCTCGTCGGACCGCCCCTCCTCGAGCTCTAGTGCCTCCTCGAGCCCGCTTTAGCACCTCTACAAGGCTCCGTGAGCACGCTCCCCCCTCACCCTCTCTCCGCTCGTCGTACGACACCGTTCCGCCCGCTCCTGGCCGTGCACGGCCACGCCGCCGGCATGCGCCCGCGTCCGCCACGACCGGTCCCGGCCTCTGCTCCCCCCCTTGGCGCTGCTCACCGTTGCCCGTCGACCCACGCCCCATTGCTACATTCTGCCCGCGCCTCCATGGCCCGCCCGCCTCATCATTGCGCCCCACCTTCGCCGCATTGTTCCCCCCTCACTCGTGGCCCTCCTCGCCGGGGCCACCCGCCCATCGCCACCGTGGCCATGGCCTCGTCGGCCCCTATTTGGCGGCCTTGCTTGGGGCCTGCGCCCCGGCCCCAGGGGCTCCGCCCGTTAACCCGTTTCGCCCATCGCCCGGTTGGCCCCAGTGGGCCACTGACCACTGGGCCTGGCCCCCTGTTAAAAAAAGTTTTAAAAATAAGTAAATATAAAAACAATTAATTAATTAGATAGTTAATTAATTAACTTAATTAACCTTGCTTAGTTAGACTAATGAACTAGTTTAGTTAATTTAAATCTGCTAATTAGTTAGGTCAATGACAGATGGGCCCCACTGCCCTGTTTGACCAGTCAACGGTCAGTGTTGATCACTGACATCATGATGACATCATGCTGATGCAATAACCCCATTTTCGAATTAATAATAATTTTAGAAAATGTTTAAACTTTGAAAAATAATATAAAATAATCCGTAGCTCGGATCAAAAAACTTTGTACATGAAAGTTGCTCAGAACGACGAGACGAATCCGAATACACGGCCCGTTCGTCCGCCGCACGTCCCTACCATAGCAAACAATGAACTTTCCCCTCCAGCTCATCTTTTGACAGACGTCCGGAACCGGAAAAACTTTCTCGGATGTTTCGCCCTTCGCCAGTATCGCCTAGCGCTGCGTTAGAACACCCCTAGCGCCACTTATTGTCTTGTTATGCATATGTTTGCATGTATTTACTGTTTCTTCCCCCTCTTCTCTTCGTTAGACCCCGAGACCGCTGCTGATGCCACTGTGATCGACTACGTTGACGGCGACCCTCCTTCTTTTCTGAGCAACCAGGCAAGCCCCCCTTTGATCATCCCGATATCGCCCATTCTATTCTCTCATGCTTGCATTAGATTTTACTCTTGTTATTGATTGCTCCTATTACGATGCATAGCCTGCTTTTGTACCGTCTTTGTACCTTACACCTTATCCTAAACTGCTTAGTATAGGTTGGCTAGTGATCCATCAGTGAACCCCACTTGGTCCTTGTTGCCCCTGCTTCATCATCGATGACTCGATCAACATGATCGACGACCAGAGCCCGACACTTCACATCACATAACGCCCCTTTTGTTGCTCGACTCTGCAAAGCTACTATCGAGTGCCGAGGGTGATCCCTCATAACGCACTCCTGATGTTAATTCTGTAGTGTATCTATTTGGTCGTGGTCATCGAGGGTGATTTCCTCCTTCACCATTCCCGATACGGCTTTGTCGTGCAACCCCTCAAGTGTGAACCTCGATGGTGGTTCCTCTTACGTTCACCTTGATGATTAAATCGAGTGGAATCCTCCGAGGGTGATTCCTTGGGTTTCCCCTTGATGTTTGGACACACGGTTACCTTGACATTACTTGAGACATTTGGGAAAGTCGGGTGGGCCCGGAGAGCACCTGCAAGATGGTTACGAGGCATGACCGGGAAGTCTGGCAGCCCTCGAGTGGGTTGGGCTTGCCCTTGCCGTATTTCCTCGAGACGGGGCGACGGGGTCACATTATCCTGAGTCTCTGCTCGTCTCCACGAGCTAATAATACACTATGGTTTGGGTATTTGTTCTAAATTAGCCTTTGGCCTTTACGCACCAACCACCACGTGAGAATAGTTATGGGCCTCGGCGTCGTGGTATCGTAGAAGCTTTGTCGGGGCGTCGATTCAGCATTGTGGGCACTGTCGGGCGGTGCCATCCATGAGAGGTGGCGCTCGTCCCGGCTCATCGCGCATAACGACCGGAGTGCAGCAGGCGATGGGCCCGGAACCGGAGTGCTTAGGAGGTAGACCGGCGGGGACCTCTCTGCTGAGCCTAGGTCGGGCTGCGACGTGTTGATCTTCCGAGGCCGGGCATTGACCCAGAAAAGTGTGTCCGGCCAGAGAGATCGAGCGTGTTGGAAAACGTTGTGCACCCCTGCAGGGAAGATCTTTATTCGAATACCGTGTCCACGTTAATGGACGTTCAGACTTATATCTTGATCTAATACAACTAGAAATGGATACTTAAGTTATGTGGCTCCGGGATTGCTTTCTCGTAGGGAGTCGAGGAAGGATCTCTGGGCGTTGATACTACAACATGTTTGTTAAATATAAACTGCTATTCTTTACCCCTCTACATGAGGCAAGATGCTCGGAGCTGCTTGAAGATGCTAGTCTTCTTTAGGCTAGGCCTTCCCCTTCTATTCTGGCATTCTGCAGTTCAGTCCACAGATACAGCCTTTCCATTTGATACCAATGCATACTTAGTATAGATCTGATGCTTGCGAGTACTTTGGATGAGTACTCACGGTTGCTTTGCTACCCCTTTTCCCCCTTCTTTCTTCTTTCCGGTTGATGCAACCAGATGGTGGACCCACAGGAGCCTGTAGCCACGGACGGATACTACTACGTGGAGACCGGCGACCGGGGAGTAGTTAGGAGGTCCCAGGCAAGAGGCCTTGCCTCTTCGATCGTGTTGCTTTTGTGCTAGCCTTCTTAAGGCATCCTTGTCTAACTTTATGTCTGTACTCAGATATTGTTGCTTCCGCTGACGCTTGTGTATCGAGCTTGTATTCGAGCCCTCGAGGCCCCTGGCTTGTAATATGAAGCTTGTACTATTTTATTTGTGTCTAGAGTTTTGTTGTGATATCTACCCGTGAGTCCCTGATCTTGATCGTACACATTGCGTGCATGATTAGTGTACGGTCGAATCGGGGGCGTCACATGCTCTTACCATGTGTGACGCCCGGATATTTAAGCTACAGTGAACCTCTGCTAATGATGCCACATCACCTTGATTACTGTTGCTAATCTCACGTTAGATCGAAACCGGTTTGAATTCAAATTCAAAATCAAGCAAACAATAAATTTCTTCAAATATTAAAACTAAAATGTTCGGAGTGAGCCAAATAATGCATAGGTAATTATAGTGGAGAAACCCAACATCTTTAGAGGTGTTTGAATGTCCTAACATAAATAAACAGTACCAAGAACAATTAATTAAATGCCTTTTTCAATTAATAAAATATTAGGCCAATTTATTTAGGTGCCCAAAGTTATGTGGCAGTAGTATATTTGTTTAGACTGATTTAGGAACCAGTTAGGTATTTACTTCAAACTAAAATAAAAACAGAAAAGTGAAATAAATAAAGAATAAAAACTTAAACAAAAGAAAAATGAAAACAGAAAAATACCCAGTGGTCAAATGGGCCGCGACCCGGCCGGCGCCCACCCGCGCTCCTGGCCTATATGGCCTGCCGTGCCCAAACCCTAGCCCGAATGACACCCACAACCCCCACTCGCTCCCCACGTTCCCCCTCCCCGATCCAGATAAGGATCGGCCCGATCCAGATCTGGATCGGGGAAACGAACCCCCATCCAGGACGCCGCCCAGATGAACCCCTCGACGCCTTGTCTCCCCGTCGTCGCCGCCTGGAGGGCCACTCGCTGAAGCCACCTGGCTGGACTGCCTCCCCGTCTCCATCGCGTGTCTCCGTCCTCCTCCCCAAGCCCCGCTGCCATGGCCCTACAACTACCTCGTGAGGCCCTCCTATCGGTTCTATATCCGGCGTATCTCGTAGTAGGGGTCCTAAGCTAGGCGTCTTGGAGCGATGGTAACATGAACACGGGATTTTACCCAGCTTCGGGCTCTCTCGAAGAGATAATACCCTACATGCTGCTTTTGATTGTATTCATATGGGTGTAGTGCAGAGTACATGTATCTACCACGAGGTTGTAATAATGAATATGAGATCCTCCATTGACTAGTCGGGCCTCGGTTTATATATGCACCGGAGGCCTAGGGTTTCGGAGAGTCCTTGGCTTGGGCGCCAAGTCTTGCGGAAACCTCCTTGTATGCAGCGTGGGCTGCCCGAAGTGGCCCATGAATGAACCGTCGTGGGGGTCCTCGGCCTGATCCGGCTGGTCGGGTGACGACGTGGTGAGTACCCCCTAGTCCATGACACCGTCAGTAGCCCCCTGAACCAGTCTTCAAGTTGGGGACGCTCCTCGATTCTTCCGAACTATTCTTCATCTTCGGTCGTCGGTCTTGAAAACTGGTTCAACAAATCTTCTCATCTTCGATCTTGAGGATCGCCGAAGTGCATCCGAAGAGTTTACACGTCAGGTATCCGAGGAGCCCCTTTAAGTTTGCGGCCTTTATCAATGCCTTGTTATTTTGTTTGCCACACCACGGTTTGAAGTTGTTCCCGGGCGGCAGTGTCCTCTTGCATCCGAGCTCCAACGCCGGACTGCATTCGAGGTATCTTTTGCAGCCGAGCACCAACGTCGGACCGCTTCCGAGCTCCAACGCCGAAATGTATCTGAGCTCCAACGCCGGTCAGTATCCGAAGATTATTTTTACAGCCGAGCTCCAACGTTGAACTACATCCGACTCCAGTGTCGGACGGTATCCGAAGAGTATTGTTACAGCCGAGCTCCAACGCCGAACTGCATCCGAGCTCCAGCGCCGGACTGTATCCGAGCTCCAACGTCGGACTATTTCCGAGCTCCAACGCCGGACTATGTCCAAGCTCCAACGCCGGACTATATCCGAGGTGTCATAGATCACCTTGGTAAAAAAGTTGAAGGAGTTTAGCCGAGCTTAATGCGGGAAATGCCCTCTATGGAGCCAGCCACTGGCGCCCGAGCTTTATGCCGGACTGCTTCCGAGGTGGTGCACCACCCCGACTGCGGGCCGATTTTTTGTCAATATTTTATTGGTGCAATTTATTCTCTGCCGAGATTTATAGCCAGTAGCCCTCAAGGTGTGTATCGGTCTAAAACCCGAAATGCACCTGAAGGATGACATAAGACCGCTGATCCCGGTAGCCCACGAGACTCGGGTTGATTCGCAAAATCAGCCTGAGGATCAACTCCTAGCTCGGCAGAATACTTCGGGACACAAAAATCGGTGTGCAAAGTCCTCGAGACTCAGGTTGGGTGCGGCCGACCAACCTGAGGATCATAATCTCCTCGAAAACCATATTGCACCTAAATTGTCTGCACTGGATTGTCAATGTTGTAGCCCCCGAGAATTGGTTTGGGCAAAATGGCCGACCCTAGGATCGTACCTCCTCGGGAACAAGTTCAATTGTCATGTATGTTTTGACAATACCGAGGTGGAGTTCAGCAGGAAAGATGTCGGACTATAGTTTTAGGAAAGAGTTTCACGCCAAACACCTCAACCAAGAGAATGTCCCGCCTCCTGAAACATAAAACAGGTGAAAGATGTTATAAGCTAAAAAAAGGCCAACAAACATGCATAAAAGACTTTACGTCTAGATTGAATCAAGTTGTTTTGGTGCCAACATGAAATTGGTCTTAAAATTGTACTTTCGTCGTGTTTTGACATGACACATCTGATCTCTAGACTTCAAGCAGGTCAGCCCTCGGCTTCAACCTCCCTATCCCAAAGGCGGAGTGTTTCTCAGGCCAGTTTAGCGAACTAAACGCGAGCAGCTTTAGAGAGAAACCAGGCTACCAGGCTATTGATCATACACCTGAGTCGAGAAAGGAGTGATAGAAAAAAACTGTGCAGCGACTAATAAAAACGGCTCATACTAATTCAAGAGCCCCCAAGCGACGTGGGTAAAAGAATTTTATCTATAATGAGTGTATGTACCGAAGTACTTATATCATATCTGTGTTCACCCGAACTTTAAACGCGTCTTAACCGACTGTCGGCTTCTCCCTCTTGATCGAGGGCGAAAAGTGTTATGTACTCCACCTGTCGAGAATATCGACGGTGTTTCCGATAACCAGGCAATCAGGCCATAAGGCTGTAACAGACAAAGCACGCTCAGGGAACTTATGCTATATTATTGTCGAAGTGTAAGAAGCATCTTCGAAGAAAATAGTACCTCCACCGATACCTTTCTTCGATTGCTCATTGTTACTATGAGACTTGTGCAATAGATTTTTTGTATTCATGAGTTCCGTTGTGTGCCGACCATGATTGAAAACAATAAGAGCGCTAGCTTTCGGCTTCACCCAGTCTGAGGTCCGAGCTCGGATGACCCGATCGTGACAATCGCAGAGGTGCTCCCTTTACTCCCTAGCCGAACAATCGGGAACGTAGGGGTAAACACAGGAGCCAGTCAACCCAGCTTGTGAAACGCTTAAGTCAACATGGTGCATATTGTGGCGTAATACACGAACAAGGAACGAAGCCATACAAGTATAATCATATGCAAGAGGAAAGACAAGGAAGCCCCCAAGTCAGCGGGGTATTTGAATTTATGTGTCACAAACAAAGTTTTGACAAGGAAGTTCACATACAACTTTTTGCCAAAAAAAGTATAATGCTTGGTCGAACCGAACAAAATTTAAAACTGAAAGTTTTTGAGCATGAAAGCGACTTGGCTGGTTAATGTGTTCGGTATTGATGATGTGGTCCAAGCTTACGATGGGACGAAGTCCTAGCCCCTAAGCCGGTCCCAAGGTGGCGAAGCGAAGAGCTCGGCACTCCGAAGTGACGAAATAGCACGGCCAATGTGGCGAGGCGGAACCCTCAGTCCGACCGAGGCGATGTAGCAAACCGGCAGTATGACGCCGAAGTCCCCATCATGGGTTAATGAAACGATGGCGAAGCCCCCGGTCCAGCCGTGGTGATGTGGTACATCGGTACGCCGAGATGACAGCGCTGCCCAATCTGGATCATTTACTTGTGCACAAAAAACAGTTCAAGCCGGAGATAATAGTAATAATAATAAATAAATAAATAAATAATTGCATCACTAATAATTTATGAAAATTGAGTAATAAAAGAAGTACGGCCTATGTGCCGAACACTCGATGAGGTAGAGCTCTCTCAATGATGCCGAAGTCCCCGAGGCAACCGAACATGTCGGTATGGCAATTCAGCCAACAAGGCGATCACGCGAGCCGAGTTACGCTGATCGGGACGACGATGTTGTTTTGCCGAGGCGGCGGCATAGCATGACCATAGTTAACTTTCCTGTAGCACGAGATGGAAAATAAAGAATCCCTTTGCATAATTTATCTATGCAAAATAAATAATTTAAGAAATATAGCCTCTTGGAGGGATGATGATGTCAGTTCGCCGAGATGGTGATGCAGACCAGCCGAAGTCATTAACACAGGGACACGCACTGAGGCGATGCCACAACTTGATCGATGCAGGCAGGACGGCGACGTCGGCCCACAGAGTTGACCGCGTGACACAGTCAAAGTTGATTACCCGCACTCATAAAATAGTGCAAGCAAGAAATAATAACAACAATAATAATAGTTGAAAGAAAAAATGATTATTTGCACAATTAAGTTTATGCAAAGTAGATAAAAGAAAAATAGTCTGGCACCAAGGTCAATGTCAATGCAGGGCATCGGCCTAATGCGGTGGAGGTGTGCTGAAGCCTGAATTCGCAGGGCGGTCCAAGTTCCGGATGCGGCGTTCGCCGGACTCTGTTGTAATAATCCGAAGAAATGTTACTCTCGAAATTGGGACCCGATCCACACACCCACTGTCTGGTGGGCGATGAAGCGACGACATGACGATGCTGACAAAGGTTAGCTCGTCGAGGTGACGACGCGGATGGAATGATGACGTCGTCTCGCCATGATATTGTCTACATGCATGAAGTAGCACAAGATAAATAATAATAATAATAATAATGATAATAATAATAATAATAATAATAATTAGAGAGAAATTTTTCATAGAATTTTTTATGCGAAATAAATTATTGGATGAGATGTGGCCTGGCGGAAGGACGATGTTGGCACGCATACGATGGACTGACACGCTTGAGAACCAGGCGACCCAGCGGATCCTGCTTAACGGGCCACAGTGCGTTATCATTAGATAAAATAGTGCTATAGGAGTAAAAAAAATCCGCGCCGAAGTGTTGTAGAGAGCTTTATGTGAGAGATAGTAGCTTGATGGATTAGTACGATGCATCAACCAAACCTCGATTGATGTGCCCCAACTAGTAATACTAGTTGATTGCTCCATGGGAAAGGGCATGAAAAAGGATCAGGGGCCAGAAGAATAAACAACCTCAGCTAGATTAAATAATAGAGAAAAGGTCAAATCTCCCTGCGGCCGCCACCCAGCCGAGCTTGTGTGCTGTTGAACCCAAGCAATAGTACTCCATGCAGCGTGGCTCCTCGGCTTGGGTGCCGCTTGATGACTCCTCGGCTACGGCATATGGGAGTCGCAGGGGAGGCCGGGCTTGGCATACCGCCAGTCGCCGGACACTTTTTTTGCTGAGCTTGATCGGACTGCGAATAGGGTAGCCCACGGCAACACACGTAATCTTGCAAAAAAGACAGTTTACACTGAATAGGTCTAACTGAAAAAATATCACCTGATCATCTCACCGATCCACGGCGACGACCCAGCAGGCTTTTAATGAAAGCACCAATATCGGTTCTATATCCGGCGTATCTCGTAGTAGGGCTCTTAAGCTAGGCGTCTTGGAGCGATGGTAACATGAACACAGGATTTTACCCAGCTTCGGGCTCTCTCAAAGAGATAATACTCTACATGTTGATTTTGATTGTATTCATATGGGTGTAGTACAGAGTACATGTATCTACCACGAGGTTGTAATAATGAATATGAGATCCTCCATTGACTAGCCGGGCCTCGGCTTATATATACACCAGAGGCCTAGGGTTTTGGAGAGTCCTTGGCTTGGGCGCCAAGTCTTGCGGAAATCTCCTTGTATGCGGCGTGGGCTGCCCGAAGTGGCCCATGAATGAACCTCCGTGGGGGTCCTCGGCCCAATCCGGCTGGTCGGGTGACGACGTGGTGAGTACCCCCTAGTCCATGACACCGTCACCCCCTCTTTCTCCTCTTTCCCGCGCCTCGCCGGTGCATGCGCGCGCGCCAGATGGTCGTGCTCGCCGCGCGCCGCCCGCTTAGCTTCGGCCCCTCGCGAGCCCATACCCGCTGCCGCTCAGCCACGTCCTTGGCACGGCCCCCACGCCACTCGCGCCCCCTCGCTCGACATCCATGCTGCTCGCGCGCTGCCCCGCGACCCCTCAGTGCTCGCCCCCAGCGCGCACCCACGCACGCCCGCACTCGTCGCAAGCCACTTCGTGCTCGCGCTTGTCGTGTCGTCCCGCTACTCCCTCGACCGCACCCGCCTCCCCGCGCCGTCCTGCTGCTCCCTCGTCCGGCCCGCGCCGCACCCCCCTGCTTTATCTGCTCTGCTTCTACTGCGTCGTGCCTCGCGTCCCCATCCCCGTCTTGCCCGCGCCGCCCTCGTCCTGCTATGCACAGTAGGCCGCAGCAGCGCCCGTGCGTGCCCGCGCCCTGCGGCCTCCCCGCGTCATGCTCCTCCACCGCCGTGCTCGGCCCGCTGCTGCGGCCACGCTGCCTGCGCCCCACCTCGCCTACCTCTGCTGCCAGTCCCACCTCGCCCCTCTACGCCGCCTCTGGTCACCGGTTCCTCCCGCCCCCCAGCGGCTCCAGCCGCGCCGTGGCCACCGGCGCGCACCCTCCTGGGCGCCCTGGTGTTCCCCGCCCCCTGGTGGCCTCAGGCACGAGCGCCCGCATCCAAAGCCCGCCCCGTTAACCGCCGCCCGAACCTACTATGGCCCATGTGCCTATGGCACATGGGGCCCGCCCCTGGAACGGTTAAAAAAGAGAATTATAAAAAAAGAATTAATAATATCAATTAATTAACTTGATTAATCCTGATTAGATTAACCTAATCACTAATTAAACTAATTAACCTGGTAGTTAATCTCAGTCAATGACAAATGGGACCCACGCGTCAGTTTGACTGGGTCAACTGGGCCCTCTCGCCCCACATGTCATGCACATGCACACAATGTTGGGTACACTGATGTGTACCCATAGCATTTAGCTAGTTAATTCTCAAATTAATAATAACTCCATAAATAGATTAAAACTTTGAAAATTAATATAAAATAATCCATACTCAGATAAAAAATTATACATGAAAGTTGCTCAGAACGATGAGATGAATCCGAATACGTAGCCCGTTCGTCCGCCACACATCCCTGGCATAGAGAACACACAATTTTCCCCCTCCGGTTCATCTGCCTGAAAACGCGAAGCACCGGGGATACTTTCCCGGATGTTTCCCCCCTTCGTCGGTATCACCTCCTATCGCGTTAGGGCACACCTAGCGCCTGTCATTGTCATTGCATCATCATGCATATGTTTGCATCATATTTATTGTTGTTGGGGTATGCAGTAATTTCAAAAATTCCCTACGCATTACGTAAGATCTATCATGGTGATGCATAGCAACGAGCGGGAGAGTGTGTCCACGTACCCTCGTAGACCAAAAGCGGAAGCGTTAAATCAACGCGGTTCATGTAGTCATATGTCTTCATGATCCGACCGATCCTAGCACCGAATGTACGGCACCACTGTGTTCAGCACACGTTTAGCTCAATGACGTCCCTCGTACTCTTGATCAAGTTGAGGCCGAGGGAGAGTTCCGTCAGCACGACGGCGTGGTGACGGTGATGATGAAGTTACCGGCGCAGGGCTTCACCTAAGCACTACGACGATATGACCGAGGTGTGTAACTGTGGAGGGGGGCACCACACACGGCTAAGACAAATCTTGAGTTCCTTTGGGGTGCCCCTGGCCACGTATATAAAGGAGGGGAGGGAAGAGGTGGCCGGCCCAAGGGGGCGCGCCAGGTGTGGGGAATCCTACTAGGACTCCCCAGTCCAAGTAGGATTCCCCTCCTCTTTCCTATTCGGAGTAGGAGAGAAGGAAAGAGAGGGAGAGGGAGAAGGAAAGGGGGGTCGCGCCCCCACCCCTTGTTCAATTCGGTTTGGGCAGGGGGGAGGCGCGCGCCACCTCTTGGCCCTTCTCCCCTCTCTCCGCTAAAGCCCAATAAGGCCCATTACTTCTCCTGGCGAATTCCCATAACTCTCCCGTACTCCGAAAAATACCCGAATCACTCAGAACCTTTTCGATGTCCGAATATAGCCTTCCAATATATCGATCTTTACGTCTCGACCATTTTGAGACACCTCGTTGTGTCCGTGATCTCATCCGAGACTCCGAACAACCTTCGGTACATCAAATCACATAAACTCATAATACAAATCATCATCGAACGTTAAGCGTGCGGACCCTACAGGTTCGAGAACTATGTAGACATGACCGAGACACATCTCCAGTAAATAACCAATAGAGAAACCTGGATGCTCATATTCGCTCCTACATATTCTACGAAGATCTTTATCGGTCAAACCGCATAACAACATACGTTGTTCCCTATGTCATCGGTATGTTACTTGCCCGAGATTTGATCGTCGGTATCATCATACCTAGTTCAATCTCGTTACCGGCAAGTCTCTTTACTCGTTCCGTAATGCATCATCCCACAACTAACTCATTAATCACATTGCTTGCAAGGCTTATAGTGATGTGCATTACCGAGAGGGCCAGAGACACCTCTCCGAAACACAGAGTGAGAAATCCTAATCTCGATATATGCCAACTCAACAAACACCTTCGGAGACACCTGTAGAGCATCTTTATAATCACCTAGTTACGTTGTGACGTTTGATAGCACACAACGTGTTCCTCCGGTATTCGGGAGTTGCATAATCTCATAGTTAGAGGAACATGTATAAGTCATGAAGAAAGCAGTAGCAATGAAACTGAAACGATCATAGTTCTAAGCTAACGAATGGGTATTGTCCATCACATCATTCTCTAATGATGTGATCCCGTTCATCAAATGACAACACATGTCTATGGTTTATGAAACATAACCATCTTTGATAAACGAGCTAGTCAAGTAGAGGCATACTAGGGACACTTTGTTTTGTCTATGTATTCATACATGTACTAAGCTTCCGGTTAATACAATTCTAGCATGAATAATAAACATTTATCATGAAATAAGGAAATAAATAATATCTTTATTATTGCCTCTAGGGCATATTTCCTTTAGTCTCCCACTTGCACTGGAGTCAATAAGCTAGTTCACATCGCCATGTGATTTAACACCAATAGTTCACATCACCATGTGATTAACACCCGTAGTTCACATCGCCATGTGACCAACACTCAAAGGGTTTACTAGAGTCAGTAATCTAGTTCACATCGCCATGTGATTAACACCCAAAGAGTACTAAGGTGTGATCATGTTTTGCTTGTGAGAGAAGTTTAGTCAACGGGTCTGCCAAATTCAGATCCATATGTATTTTGCAAATTTCCATGTCTACAATGCTCTACACGGAGCTACTTTAGCTAATTCCTCCCACTTTCAATATGTATCCGGATTGTGACTTCGAGTCATCCAGATCGGTGTCAAAGCTTGCATCAACGTAACTCTTTATCACCTCCATAACCGAGAAATACTTCCTTAGTCCTCTAAGGATAATTTTGACCGTTGTCCAGTGATCTACTCCTAGATCAAAATTGTACTCCCTTCCCAAACTCAAGGCAGGGTATACAATAGGTCTGGTACACAACATAGAACCTATGGCTGAGGCACAGGGAATGACTTTCATTCTCTCTCTATCTTCTGCCGTGGTCGGGCTTTGAGTCTTACACCTTGCAACACAGGCAAGAACTCTTTCTTTATTTGTTCCATTTTGAACTACTTCAAAAACTTGTCAAGGTATGTACTCATTGAAAAAACTTATCAAGCGTCTTGATCTATCTCTATAGGTCTTGATGCTCAGTATGTAAGCAGCTTCACTGAGGTCTTTCTTTGAAAAACTCCTTTCAAACACTCATTTATGCTTTTTAGAAAATTCTACATCATTTCTGATCAACAATATGTAATTCACATATACTTATCAGAAAGGCTGTAGTGCTCCCACTCACTTTCTTGTAAATACAGGCTTCTCCAAAAGTCTGTATAAAACCATATGCTTTGATCACACTATCAAAACGTTTATTCCAACTCCGAGAGGCTTGCACCGGTCCATAAATGGATCGCTGGAGCTTGCATATTTTGTTAGCACCTTTAGGATTGACAAAATCTTCTGGTTGCATCATATACAACTCTCCTTTAATAAATCCATTAAGGAATGCAGTTTTGTTTATCCATTTGCCAGATTTCATAAAATGCGGCAATTGCTAACATGATTCAGACAGACTTAAGCATTATTACGAGTGAGAAAAACTCATCATAGTCAACACCTTGAACTTGTCAAAAACCTTTCGCAACAAGTCGAGCTTTGTAGACAGTGACATTACCATCAGCGTTGGTCTTCTTCTTGAAGATCCATTTATTCTCGATGGCTTGCCGATCATCGGGCAAGTCAACCAAAGTCCACACGTTGTTCTCATACATGGATCCCATCTCAGATTTCATGGCCTCAAGCCATTTTATGAATCTGGGCTCATCATTGCTTCCTCATAGTTCGTAGGTTCGTCATGGTCAAGTAACATGACCTCCGAACAGGATTACCGTACCACTGCAGTGCGGATCTTACTCTGTTTGACCTACGAGGTTCAAGAGTAACTTGATCTGAAGTTATATGATCATCATCATTAGCTTCCTCACTAATTGGTGTAGGAGTCACAGGAACTGATTTCTGGGATGAACTACTTTCCAATAAGGGAGCAGGTACGGTAACCTCATCAAGTTCTACTTTCCTCCCACTCACTTCTTTCGAGAGAAACACCTTCTCTAGAAAGGATCCATTCTTAGCAACGAATGTCTTGCCTTCGGATCTGTGATAGAAGGTGTACCCAACAGTCTCCTTTGGGTATCCTATGAAGACACATTTCTTTGATTTGGGTTCGAGCTTATTAGGTTGAAACTTTTTTACATAAGCATCGCAGCCCCAAACTTTAAAAAACGACAGCTTAGGTTTCTTGCCAAACCACAGTTCATTTGGTGTCATCTCAACGGATTTAGATGGTGCCCTATTTAACGTGAATGCAGTTGTCTCTAATGCATAACCCCAAACCGATAGTGGTAAATTGGTAAGAGACATCATAGATCGCACTATATCTAATAAAGTACGGTTACGACGTTCGGACACACCATTATGTTGTGGTGTTCCAGGTGGCGTGAGTTTGCGAAACTATTCCACATTGTTTCAAATGAAGACCAAACTCGTAACTCAAATATTTGTCTCCGTGATCAGATCTTAGAAACTTTATTTTCTTGTTATGATGATTTTCCACTTCACTCTGAAATTCTTTGAACTTTTCAAATGTTTCAGACTTATGTTTCGTCAAGTAGATATACCCATATCTGCTCAAATCATTTGTGAAGGTCAGAAAATAACGATACCCGTTGTTAGCCTCAACATTCCTCAGACTGCATACATCAGTATGTATTATTTCCAACAAGTCTGTTGCTCGCTCCATTGTTTCGGAGAACGGAGTCTTAGTCATCTTGCCCACGAGGCATGGTTCACAAACATCAAGTGATTCATAATCAAGTGATTCCAAAAGCCCATCAGCATGGACTTTCTTCATGCACTTTACACCAATATGACCTAAACAGCGGTGCCACAAATATGTTGCACTATCATTATCAACTTTGCATCTTTTGGCATCACTATTATGAATATGTGTATTATTACGATTGAGATTCAGTAAACCATTTACATTGGATGTATGACCATATAAGGTTTTATTCATGTAAACAGAACAACAATTATTCCTGACTTCAATGAATAACCGTATCGCAATAAACATGATCCAATCATATACATGCTCAGCGCAAACACCAAATAACATTTATTTTAGGTTCAACTCTAATCCCGAAGGTAAAGGGAGTGTGCGATGGTGATCTTATCAACCTTGGAATCACTTCCAACACACATCATCACTTCGCCCTTAACTAGTCTCTGTTTATTTTGCAACTCCCGTTCCGAGTTACTACTCTTAGCAACTGAACCAGTATCAAATACCGAGGGGTTGCTATAAACACTAGTAAAGTACACATCAATAACATGTATATCCAATATACCTTTGTTCACTATGCCATCCTTCTTATCCGCCAAGTATCTAGGGCAGTTCCACTTCCAGTGACCATTTCCTTTGAAGTAGAAGCACTCAGTTTCAGGCTTGGGTCTAGCTTTGGGCTTTTTCATGGGAGTGGAAACTCACTTGCCATTCTTCTTGAAGTTCCCTTTCTTTCCCTTGCCCTTTTACTCGAAACTAGTGGTCTTGTCAACCATCAACACTTGATGCTTTTTCTTGATTTCTACCTTCGCCGATTTCAGCATCGCGAAGAGCTTGGGAATCGTTTCCGTTATCCCTTGCATATTATAGTTTGTCACGAAGTTCTAGTAACTTGGTGATAGTGACTAGAGAACTATGTCAATCACTATCTTATCGGGAAGATTAACTCCCACTTGATTCAAGTGATTGTAGTACTCAGACATTCTGAGCACATGCTCACTCGTTGAGCTATTCTCCTCCATCTTGTAGGCAAAGTACTGTCAGAGGTCTCATACCTCTTGACACGGGCATGAGTATGAGATACCAATTTCAACTCTTAGAACATATTATATGCTCCGTGGCGTTCAAAACATTTTTGAAGTCCCGGTTCTAAGCCGTAAAGCATGGTACACCAAACTATCAAGTAGTCATCATACCGAGCTTGTCAAACGTTCATAACGTTTGCATCTGCTCCTGCAATAGTTCTGTCACCTAGCGGTGCATCAAGGACATAATTCTTCTGTGCAGCAATGAGGATAATCCTCAGATCACGGACCAAGTCCGCATCATTGCTACTATCATCTTTCAACTTAGTTTTCTCTAGTAACATATCATAAATAAAACGGGAAAACTATTTGCAAGCTATATTGATCTACAACATAGATATGCAAATACTATCAGGACTAAGTTCATGATAAATTTAAGTTCAATTAATCATATTACTTAAGAACTCCCACTTAGATAGACATCCCTTGAGTCATCTAAATGATCACGTGATCCATATCAACTAAACCATGTCCGATCATCACGTGAGATGGAGTAGTTTTCAATGGTGAACATCACTATGTTGATCATATCTACTATATGATTCACGTTCGACCTTTCGGTCTCCAGTGTTCCGAGGCCATATCTGTATATGCTAGGCTCATCAAGTTTAACCCGAGTATTCTGCATGTGCAAAACTGGCTTGCACCCGTTGTATGTGAACGTAGAGCTTATCACACCCGATCATCACGTGGTGTCTCAGCACGAAGAACTGTCGCAATGGTGCATACTCAGGGAGAACACTTATACCTTGAAATTTTAGTAAGGGATCATCTTGTAAAGCTACTGTTGAACCAAGCAAAATAAGATGTATAAAAGATAAACATCACATGCAATCAAAAGATGTGACATGATATGGCCATCATCATCTTGTGCCTTTGATCTCCATCGCCAAAGTACCGTCATGATTTCTATCGTCACCGGCATGACACCATGATCTCTATCAACGTGTCGTCATATGGTCGTCTCGCCAACTATTACTTTTGCAACTATTGCTATCGCATAGCGATAAAGTAAAGCAATTACATGGCACTTGCATCTTATGCAATAAAGAGACAACCATAAGGCTACGCCGATTCTTAGATAACTTTAACAAAACATGATCATCTCATACAAAAATTTATATCTCATCACGTCTTGACCATGTCACATCACAACAAGCCCTGAAAAACAAGTTAGGCGTCCTCTACTTTGTTGTTGCAAGTTTTACATGGCTGCTACGGGCTTAGCAAGAACCGTTCTTACATACGCATCAAAACCACAACGATTTTTCATCAAGTGTGTTGTTTTAACCTTCAATAAGGACCGGGCGTAGCCACACTCGATTCAACTAAAGCTGGAGAAACAGACGCCCACTAGCCACCTGTCTGCGAAGCACGTCGGTAGAACTAGTCTCACGTAAGCGTACACATAATGTCGGTCTGGGCCGCTTCATCCAACAATATCGCTAAATCAAAGTATAACATGCTGGTAAGCAGTATGACTATTATCGCCCACAACTCTTTGCGTTCTACTCGTGCATATAACATCTACGCATAGACCTGGCTCGGATACCACTGTTGGGGAACGCAGTAATTTAAAAAGAATTCCTACGCACACGCAAGATCTATCATGGTGATGCATAGCAACGAGCGGGAGAGTGTTTCCACGTACCCTCGTAGACCGAAAGCGGAAACGTTATATCAACGCGGTTGATGTAATCGTACGTCTTCACGATCTGACCGATCCTAGCACCGAATGTATGGCACCTCCGTGTTCAGCACATGTTCAGCTCGATGACGTCCCTCATACTCTTGATCTAGTTGAGGCTGAGGGAGAGTTCCGTCAGCATGACAGCGTGGCGACGGTGATGATGAAGTTACCGGCGCAGGGCTTCACCTAAGCACTATGACGATATGACCGAGGTGTGTAACTGTGGAGGGGGGCACCGCACACGGCTAAGACAAATCTTGAGTTCCTTTGGGGTGCCCCCTGGCCACGTATATAAAGGAGGGGAGGGAAGAGGTGGCCGGCCCCAGGGGTGCGCAGGTGTGGGGAATCCTACTAGGACTCCCCAATCCAAGTAGGATTCCCCTCCTCTTTCCTATTCGGAGTAGGAGAGAAGGAAAGAGAGGGAGAGGGAGAAGGAAAGGGGGGCCGCGCCCCCACCCCTTGTCCAATTCGGTTTGGGCAGGGGGAGGCGCGCGCCACCTCTTAGCCCTTCTCCCCTCTCTCCACTAAAGCCCAATAAGGCCCATTACTTCTCCCGGCGAATTCCCGTAACTCTCCGGTATTCCAAATATACCCGAATCACTCGGAACCTTTCCGATGTCCGAATATAGCCTTCCAATATATCGATCTTTACGTCTCGACCATTTTGAGACTCCTCGTCATATCCCTGATCTCATCCGGGACTCCGAACAACCTTCGGTACATCAAATCACATAAACTCATAATACAAATCGTCATCGAACGTTAAGCGTGCGGACCCTACGGGTTCGAGAACTATGTAGACATGACCGAGACACATCTCCGGTCAATAACCAATAGCGGAATCTAGATGCTCATATTGGCTCCTACATATTCTACGAAGATCTTTATCGGTCAAACCGCATAACAACATGTGTTGTTCCCTTTGTCATCGGTATGTTACTTGCCTCAGATTCGATCGTCGGTATCATCATACCTAGTTCAATCTCGTTACCGGCAAGTCTCTTTACTCGTTCCGTAATGCATCATCCGATAACTAACTCATTAGTCACATTGCTTGCAAGGCTTATAGTGATGTGCATTACCGAGAGGGCCCAGAGATACCTCTCCGAAACACGGAGTGACAAATCCTAATCTCGATATATGCCAACTCAACAAACACCTTCAGAGACACCTGTAGAGCATCTTTATAATCACCCAGTTACGTTGTGACATTTGATAGCACACAAAGTGCTGGTATTTGGGAGTTGCATAATCTCATAGTCAGAGGAACATGTATAAGTCATGAAGAAAGCAGTAGCAATGAAACTGAAACGATCATAATGCTAAGATAACGAATGGGTCTTGTCCATCACATCATTCTCTAATGATGTGATCGCGTTCATCAAATGACAACACATGTTAAGGTTTAGGAAACATAACCATCTTTGCTAAACGAGCTAGTCAAGTAGAGGCATACTAGGGACATTTTGTTTTGTCTATGTATTCACACATGTACTAAGTTTCCGGTTAATACAATTCTAGCATGAATAATAAACATTTATCATGAAATAAGGAAATAAATAATAACTTTATTATTGCCTCTAGGGCATATTTCCTTCAATTGTTTCTTCCCCCTCTTCTCTCTCTAGACACCGAGACCGACGTCGCTGCTACCCAATACGACTACGGTGTTGACGACCCCTCCTTCTCGGCTGAGCTTCCAGGCAAGCCCCCCTGATCACTAGATATCGCCTATTCCTTCTCTCTGCTACTTGCATTAGAGTAGTGTAGCATGTTACTGCTTTCGGTTAATCCTATTCTGCTGCATAGCCTATCATTGTTGCTACAGTTGTTACCTTTACCTGCAATCCTAAATGCTTAGTATAGGATACTAGTATTCCATCAGTGGCCTACATTCTTGTCTGTCTACCATGCTATACTACCGAGTCGTGATCACTCGGGAGGTGATCACGGGTATATACTTACATACATATTATATGATACATGTGGTGACTAAAGTCGGGTCGGCTCGTCGAGTACCCACAAGTGATACCGATGTGGGGGCTGAAAGGACAGGTGGCTCCATCCCGGTAGAGGTGGGCCTGGGTTCCCGAAGGCCCCCGACTATTACTTTGTGGCGGAGCGACAGGGCAGGTTGAGACCACCTAGTTAAGAGGTGGGCCTGGCCCTGGTCGACGTCCGCGGTTACTTCAAAATAACATGCTTAACGAGATCCTGGTATTTGATCTGAGTCTGGCCACTGGCCTATACGCACTAACCAACTACGCGGGAACAATTATGGGCACTCGACGTCGTGGTATCAGCTAAAGCCTTCTTGACGTCAGCGACTAAGCGGCGCGCGCCGGATTGGACCGTAAGCATGCGCTTGTATTAAGGGGGCTAGGTATGCTTCCGGCCGCCCTCGCATTGTGCAGGTGTGCAATGGGCGATGGGCCCAGACTCCTGCGTGCATAGGATCTAGACCGGCGTGCTGACCTCTCTGTTGTGCCTAGGTGGGGCTGCGACGTGTTGATCTTCTGAGGCCGGGCATGACCTAGGAAAGTGTGTCCGGCCAAAGGGGATTGAGCGTGTTGGGTAATGTGGTGCACCCCTACAGGGAAGTTTATCTATTCTAATAGCCATGATCCTCGGTAACAGGACGACCCGGAGTTGTACCTTGACCTTATGACAACTAGAACTAGATACTTAATAAAACACACCCTTCCAAGTGCCGGATATAACCCGGTGATCGCTCTCACACAGGGCGACGAGGGGAGAATCGCTGGGTAGGATTATGCTATGCGATGATACTTGATGAACTTACCATCTACTCTCTTCTACATGCTGCAAGATGGAGGCTACCAGAAGTGTAGTCTTCGACAAGACTAGCTATCCCCCTCTTATTCTGGCATTCTGCAGTATAGTCCATCGATATTGCCCCTTTACACAGATACCCATGCATATGTAGTGTAGATCCTTGCTTGCGAGTACTTTGGACGAGTACTCACGGTTGCTTTGCTCCCCCTTTCCCCTTTTCCTTACTTCTCGGTTGTGGCAACCAGATGCTAGAGCCCAGGAGCCAGACGCCACTGTCGACGACGACTCCTACTACACCGCGGGTGCCTACTACTACGTGCAGGCCGCCCCCGACGACCAGGAGTAGTTTAGGAGGATCCCAGGCGGGAGGCCTGCGCCTCTTTTGATCTGTATCCTAGTTTGTGCTAGCCATCTTATGGCAACTTGTTTACTTATGTATGTACTCAGATATTGTTGCTTCCGCTGACTCGTCTATGATCGAGCACTTGTATTCAAGCCCTCGAGGCCCCTGGCTTGTATTATGATGCTTGTATGACTTATTTTATTTTTAGAGTTATGTTGTGATATCTTCCCGTGAGTCCCTGATCTTGATCGTACACGTTTGCGTGCATGATTAGTGTATGATTGAATTAGGAGCGTCACACCATGGAAGCCTATGTGCTACGGGATAGCGTGTGATTAGCATGTGATATGAGACTACGACATGTGCTTACTGAAATTGACGCTCAAGGTGTGACTGACCTATGAAAGCAAAGAGGAGAAGGCAGATCGGAACTAGTAGGCATTCTTCAAAAAATTGAAGTTTTTGGTGGGTCGGTGTTTATCTTAGAGAGGTTCTTTCTAGGGAAAGAGATGGCTGATGTCTACTATGCAACTTTATTCTTGTAGACTCGTGTTGGGCCTCCAAGCGCAATGTTTTGTAGGACAATAGCAATTTTCCCTCAAGTGGATGACCTAAGGTTTATCAATCCGTGGGATGTGTAGGATGAAGATAGTCTCTCTCAAGCAACCCTGCAACCAAATACAAGAAATCTCTTGTGTCCTCAACACACCTAATACAATGGCAAATTGTATAGGTGCACTAGTTCGGCGAAGAGATGGTGATAAAAGTGTAATATGGATGGCAGAAATATATTTTTATAATCTGAATAAATAAAAACAGCAAGGTAGCAAATAGTAAATGGGCACAAAAACGGTATTTCAATGCTTGAAAATGAGGCCTAGGGTCCATACTTTCGCTAGTGCAATCTCTCAATTGTGCTAATATAATTGGATCATATAACCACCCCTCAATCTGCGATGAAGAATCACTCCAAAGTTCCTATCTAGTGGAGAACATAAGAAGAAATTATTTGTAGGGTACAAAACCACCTCGAAGCTATTCTTTCTGATCATCTATCCAAGAGTTCGTACTAAAATAACACCAAATAATTTCAGATTCATAATACTCAATCCAACACAAAGAACCTCAAAGAATGTCCCAAGATTTCTAACGGAGAAACGAAGACAAGAACGTGCATCAACCCCTATGCGTAGATTACCCCAATGTCACCTCGGGAATCTGTGAGTTGAGTGCCAAAACATATATCAAGTGAATCAATATGATACCCCATTGTCACCATGAGTATTCATATGCAAGACATATATCAAGTGCTCTCAAATCCATAAAAGTATTCAATCCGATAACAACGAAATCTCAAAGGAAAAAACTCAATTCATCAAAATAGAGAGGGGAAAACACCATATGACCCGACTCTATTAACAAAGCCTGTGATACATCAAGATCGTGACATCTCAAGAATACGAGAGAGAGAGAGAGATTAAACACATAGCTACTGGTACAAACCCTCAGCCCCGAGGGTGGACTACTCCCTCCTCATTGTGGTGGCTGCCGGGATGATGAAGATGGCCACCGGTGATGATTCCCCCCTCCGGTGGAGTGCTGGAACAGGGTCTAGATTGGTTTCTCGTGGGTACAGAGCCTTGCGGTGGCAGAACTTCTGATCTAGGTTAACCACGAGGGTTTTGGAATATTTTGGATTTTATAGGGTAAAGAGGGGGTGCGGGAGGCCACCGAGGTGGGCACAACCCGCTGGGCCCCTAGCGTGCCACAGTGGGTTGTGCCCCTCGGGGCACCCCAGTCTTTGCTCCGCCCATCGAGTCTTGGTCCATAAAAAATCCACAAAAAGTTTTGCAGTGTTTGGACTCCGTTTGATATTGATTTCCTGCGATGTAATAAACAAGCAAAAAAATAGGTGTCAAAAAAAATAAACAAGCAAAAAACAACAACTGGCATTGGGCACTGGGTCAATAGGTTAGTACCAAAAAATGAGATGAAGTTGTTGTAAAATGATTGTAAAACATCCAAGAATGGCAATATATTAGCATCAATACTTCATAAATTATAGATACTTTGGAGACGTATCAGCATCCCCAAGCTTAATTCCTACTCGTCCTCGAGTAGGTAAATGATAAAAAAAATATGAAGTGTGAATGCTAGCAAAGTGCACAAGTTTGATCGGTGACAATTTCAATCACTTTTTCTAGCATCATAACAACATTTTTTTTCTTATAAAATTTCTTATGTTATAGTAGCAACCAATTCACATGTTAAGGTTCAAACAATGAATTATCTTGAAACTCAACAACCTATGTTCTCAGTCACCAAGCAGTTGCAATTCAACTTATTCAACAGAGTCTAAGTAAGAGCTCCACATACTCAACCATCATATAGTCTTTTATGATTGCTAACACTCACCGCATACACATGAGCAAAACGTTTCAACCAGACACATAGAAAAATAGGGGCTTATAATTTCGCCTCCCAACGTATTCACCTCAAGGGTGATGTCAACAATAATAACTCATGCTACCCATATCCAACTGGATATATGTGCCTAGATCTTTCCTCACCACATGATGCTTGCCAAAAGAGAAAATTAAAAAGGAATAGAGAGAAAAACTTTGACTCTTTGCATAAAAGTAAGTACTGAAAAGTAAAAGATAGGCCCTTCGCAGAGGGGAGCAGAGGTTGCCATGCGCTTATTTGTTTGTATGTTCAACCCCTTAGTACAAAAGAATGTCACGTTATATTGCCCCTTATGATAGCAACCTTTATTATGCAGTCCGTCGCTTTTATTCTTTGCCATCACAAGTTCGTACAACGCTCAATTTTCTCTTACACTAAATGATCTAACACTTTTAGAAGCATTTTTATTGCCTTATTGCACCGATGACAACTTACTTGAAGGATCTTGCTCGATCCTTAGGTAGGTATGGTGGACTCTTGAAAATAAGATTTGGGTTTAAGGGTTTTTCGATGCACAAGTAGTATCTCTACTTGGTGCGGAATTTTTGGCTAGCAAAGATGGGGGGCAAGCACCACATGTTGAAGGATCTAGGACAATATAACTTCTATGTGAATATGAACAAACATAAACCATTACGTTGTCTTCCTTGTCCAACGTCAACAATTTTGGCATATAATATTTTAATGGGGGCTCACAATCACAAAATATTTCCAAGATAGCGTATTTGCATGTGAAAGTTCTCTTCCTTATATTAGTCATTAAGAATTGCTTGTATGACTAATATTGTGATTGTCAAGCTTCAAAAGATTTCAGTTTCTAAACCCAATGTGAAGCTACCACTAGGCATGATATGATTTCAATTTATTCAACAATTCACTCATAGGATATAAGTGAAGCACAAGAGTAAATGACAACTACTCCAAAAAGATATAAGTGAGATCGAATGAGTACTTAAGTAAATAGATAGCTATGTGAGGACTCTCTCTTATTTAAAACATTCAGATCTAAGTATTTTATTAAAACAACAAGCAAAATGAAAATAAAATGACATTTCAAGGATAGCACAACTCATGTGAAGAAGCAAAAACTTAGGATTAACCAATACAAACCGATAATTGTTGATGAAGAAAGGTGGGATGCGTACCGGGGCATCCCCAAGCTTAGATGCTTGAGACTTCTTGAAATATTATCTTGGGATGCCTTGGGCATCCCCAAGCTTGAGATTTTGTGTCTCCTTAATTCCTTTTATATCACGGTTTCCCTAAATCTTAAAACTTCATCCACACAAAACTCAACAAGAACTCGTGAGATAAGTTAGTATAAACCAATGCAAAAACTTTATCATTCTATACTATAGCAAATCACTAAAATTATTATTCGACATTGCATACTTGATGTCTACTCCGCAACCTTCTTCTTGTAGACGTTGTTGGGCCTCCAAGTGCAGAGGTTTGTAGGACAGTAGCAAATTTCCCTCAAGTGGATGACCTAAGGTTTATCAATTCATGAGAGGCGTAGGATGAAGATGGTCTCTCTCAAACAACCCTGCAACCAAATAACAAAGGGTCTCTTGTGTCCCCAACACACCCAATACAATGGTAAATTGTATAGGTGCACTAGTTCGGCGAAGAGATGGTGATACAAGTGCAATATGGATGGTAGATATAGGTTTTTGTAATCTGAAAATATAAAAACAGCAAGGTAACTAATGGTAAAAGTGAGCGTAAACGGTATTGCAATGATAGGAAACAAGGCCTAGGGTTCATACTTTCACTAGTGCAAGTTCTCTCAACAATAATAACATAGTTGGATCATATAACTATCCCTCAACATGCAACAAAGAGTCACTCCAAAGTCACTAATAGCGGAGAACAAACGAAGAGATTATGGTAGGGTACGAAACCACCTCAAAGTTATTCTTTCCAATCAATCCATTGGGCTATTCCTATAAGTGTCACAAACAGCCCTAGAGTTCGTACTAGAATAACACCTTAAGACACAACTCAACCAAAACCCTAATGTCACCTAGATACTCCAATGTCACCTCAAGTATCTGTGGGCATGATTATACGATACACATCACACAATCTCAGATTCATCTATTCAACCAACACATAGAACCTCAAAGAGTGCCCCAAAGTTTCTACCGGAGAATCACGACGAAAACGTGTGCCAACCCCTATGCATAGGTTCATGGGCGGAACCTCCAAGTTGATCACCAAAACATACATCAAGTGAATCAATAGAATAACCCATTGTCACCACGGTAATCCCATGCAAGACATACATCAAGTGTTCTCAAATCATTAAAGACTCAATCCGATAAGATAACTTCAAAGGGAAAACTCAATCCGTTACAAGAGAGTAGAGGGGGAGAAGAAATATAAGCTCCAACTATAATAGCAAAGCTCGCGATACATCAAGATCGTGCCAAATCAAGAACACGAGAGAGAGAGAGAGATCAAACACATAGCTACTAGTACATACCCTCAGCCCCGAGGGTGAACTACTCCCTCCTCGTCATGGAGAGCGTCGGGATGATGAAGATGGCCACCGGTGAGGGTTCCCCCCCTCCGGCAGGGTGCCGGAACAGGGTCCCGATTGACTTTTGGTGGCTACAGAGGCTTGCGGCGGCGGAACTCCAGATCTATTCTCGTCTTCGGAAGTTTTAGGGTACGTGGGTATATATGGGTGAAAGAAGTACGTCGGTGGACCTCCGGGCTGTCCACGAGGCAGGGGGCGCGCCCTAGGGGGGTGGGCGTGCCCCCCACCCTCGTGGGCAGCCCCGGACTCCTCTGGTGAACTTCCGGTACTCCGTGGGCTTCTTCTGGTCCAAAAATTAAGTTCTGTGGAGTTTCAGGTCAATTGTACTCCGTTTGATATTCCTTTTCTTCGAAAGACTGAAATAGGCAAAAAATAGCAATTCTGGGTTGGGCCTCCTGTTAATAGGTTAGTCCCAAAAATAATATAAAAGTGGATAATAAAGCCCAATATTGCCCAAAATAGTAGATAATATAGCATGGAGCAATCAAAAATTATAGATACGTTGGATACGCATCAATACTAAATGCCTCTGCATATTTAATACTCCTATCCTCAAATAGAATCATTAAACAAGCAAACATGTGCAAACATAACATCAATCTACCAAAATAGTACAGTCTGTAAAGAATGCAGGAGTATCAATACTTATTTACCTCCAAAACTTATTAAAATTTACCAGACTGTAGAAAATTTATCAGAGCTTATTGTGCAAAAAGTTTCAACATTTTATCACATTCTGACTTTTCTCGGGAATTTTTGCAACATCGATAAACTTTCTGTTTTGAAACAACAACATGTAGACTTGCAAAATAAGCATGGCAAAGGCTATACTTGACATTTTTATTGAAATAAAAGATGCAAAACATTATTCTAAATAACAACAAGCAAATACTAATAAAATAAACTGACGCTCCAAGCAAAACACATATCATGTGATGAATGAAAACATAGCTCCAAATGAGGTTACCGATAATGTTGGAGACGAAAGAGGGGATGCCTTCCGGGGCATCCCCAAGCTTAGTTGCTTGGATCTTCCTTGAATATTACCTTGGGGTGCCTTGGGCATCCCCAAGCTTAGGGTCTTGTAACTCCTTATTCTCCTCGTATCGACATGTCACCCAAAACTTGAAAACTTCAATCACACAAAACTTAACGGAACTTTGTGAGATAGGTTAGTATGATAAAGAGCAAACCATTTCACTTTTGGTACTGTCAAAGACAAGATTCATAATTTTTCTCACACAATGACTACTGTAGCATATCATTTCCACAATTTATATTAAGCAATATAATCCATGGAAACTAGAAAAAAAGCAAACTATGCATTGAAAACAGAATCTGTCAAAAACAGAACAGTCTGTAGTAATCTGTACTCCAACCATACTTCTTCTACTCCAAAAATTCTGAAAATTAGGAAATCCTGGGCAATTTGTCTATTAATCTTCTTCAAAAAGAATCAGCATTTTATCACGCTTCTGTTAAAAACGAGAATTGTTTTCCTGAGCGCAAAAGTTTCTGTTTTTCAGCAAGATCAAATCAACTATCATCGTAAGCCATCCCAAAGGTCTTACTTGGCACTTTATTGAAACGAAAGCAATAAAACCTGATTAATACAGTAGCCTAATCATGTGAACACACAAAAACAGTAGGTAAAAGTGTTGGGTTGTCTCCCAACAAGCGCTTTTCTTTAATGTCTTTTAGCTAGGCATGATGATTTCAATGATGCTCGCATAAAAGATAAGAAATGAAACATAAAGAGAGCATCATGAATCATAAGTTCCTCTCTCATAATAATTTCCAGTAGCATCATGAATAGATTCATCAATATATCCATCACATAAAGCATTCTTTTCATGATCCAAAAGCATAGAAAATTTATTACTCTCCACATAAGAAAATTTCTTCTCATTCACAATGGTGGGAGTATCATAGGAAACTCGAATACTATAAATTGTACCCACATTAAGAGAGTAATGTTCAGTAAAAGGATATTCAAAATTATGACAATAATTATCACTGCTTTTTATAACATAAGTATCATCACAATAATCATCATAAGTAGGAGGCATGCAATCATCATAGCAAATTTGATCATTCAAAGTAACGGGACTAAAAAGATCATCTTCATTAAGCATAGCCTCCCCAAGATTGGGACAAACATTAATTGCAGAAAATAAATTCTCAAACATGTCATTCTGATCAAACATAGCATCCCCAATCTTGTGGCTTGGCATATCATAAGCATAATCATTCTCATCATTAATAGTATGAATAGCACCAACGGTATAACAATTGCTATCATCATAATTTCCCTAGTTGGTGCCAAAAAAATCCAGATCATAAGTAGTATCATTATCTTCCCAATCATAATTATCACACCAAGCAATGGGCATAACAAAATCATCAACAATAGTGCTCTCGGACATTGTGCCATAAGACATAGAAGCAATATCATCATCAAGTGCGTCATCTTCCACAATTATTTTTGACTCATTTTCATGAGGCATAACAATAATAGGAGCAACATTATTTGGGAGAGATACCTTTTTACCTCTACTCTTTCTTCTTTTCCTTTTCTTCTTCACCACCTCACGTGTGGGTTTAATTAATTTTTTCAAACTTCTTATTAACGAGATTAGTTGAATAGGGAGCTCCTCCTCGTCACCTATTTCATCATGACAGACAATAGGGGGGAAAGTGAAAATCTTTACCCTTTCATTAGTATTCCTTTTATGTTCTATTGGTTTTCCCATCTTTCCATAGTTGGCAATATAAGCATTCTCATTGCAATTTACCATGCAAAACATATAGATATTCTTTAGTTTAGTTTCAATGTCATCCGTGAGAATGAATACTTCAAACCAACTATTTTTATGTGTCAATTCTTCACTCACCAAAAATAGACAAAGCTCATTATAAAGTTCAAGGGTGATCAAGTTATTGCAATATTTGGACACGATTCGATCATGAAAGAGTTTTCATTGGAAATTAAGATGACCAACCTTATTGCAAAGCTCACAAGTAATAGGACAAAGGGAACATAATTTTGTAGCAAATTCATCTATCACTTTGAGCAAAGAATTGGTTATATCATGTTTATGCTTCTTGCAAAATCTATCTTCCCTATAAGGCACGTCTTCACAAACTTTATGCACTCCACACAAATCGGGATGCTTATAAGAAACATTTTTGTCATGACTTGTGCAATCATCATTAGCATTTTGGATATTCAAAGAATTCATACTAACAACAATGCAATCATGCTTTTTGTGCCAAACATTTTATTGACTTCTTCTTCTAACAATTGAGCACAATTTTCGGAACCATCATTTTCAAGAAAGATATTATGAAGATGATCAATAATATGATGCAACCTCAATTCCATTTTTATGTAGTTTTCTTTTATAAACCAAACTAGTGATAAAACAAGAAACTAAAAAATTCAATTGCAAAATCTAAAGATATACCTTCATGCACTCACCTCCCCAGCAACGGCGCCAGAAAAGAGCTTGATGTCTACTACGCAACTTTATTCTTGTAGACTTGTGTTGGGCCTCCAAGCGCAGAGTTTTGCAGGATAGTAGCAATTTTCCCTCAAGTGGATGACCTAAGGTTTATCAATTCGTGGGAGGTGTAGGATGAAGATGGTCTCTCTCAAGCAACCCTGCAACCAAATACAAGAAATCTCTTGTGTCCCCAACACACCTAATACAATGGCAAATTGTATAGGTGCACTAGTTCGGCGAATAGATGGTGATAAAAGTATAATATGGATGGCAGAAATATATTTTTATAATCTGAATAAATAAAAACAGCAAGGTAGCAAATAGTAAACGGTCACAAAAATGGTATTGCAATGCTTGAAAATGACGCCTAGGGTCCGTACTTTCGCCAGTGCAATCTCTCAACAGTGCTAATATAATTGGATCATATAACCACCCCTCAAAGTGCGATGAATAATCACTCCAAAGTTCCTATCTAGCGAAGAACATAATAATAAATTATTTGTAGGGTACGAAACCACCTCGAAGCTATTCTTTCCAATTGATCTATCCAAGAGATCATACTAAAATAACACCAAATAATTTCAGATTCATAATACTCAATACAACACAAAGAACCTCAAAGAGTGCCCTAAGATTTCTACCTGAGAAACAAAGACAAGAACGTGCATCAACCCCTATGCGTAGATTACCCCAATGTCACCTCGGGAATCCGCGAATTGAGTGACAAAACATATATCAAGTGAATCAATACGATATCCATTGTCACCACGAGTATTCATATGCAAGACATATATCAAGTGCTCTCAAATCCATAAAAGTATTCAATCCAATAACAATGAAATCTCAAAGGGAAAAACTCAATTCATCACAACAAAATAGAGAGGGAAAAACACCATATGATCCGACTATATTAACAAGGGCCATTTGCATTTCTGTCCCTAACTCGAACCACCTAATCAGATATACCCCTAATTCGAAATGCTCAAATGTGCCCCTCCGCCGTTAGGTGCCCTTACAGAAATGCCCTCTGCGTAGTTACCGTCCGGTCAAATAGCTTTGACCATCCTGGAAAAATAGCAAAAAATCCAAAAAAATCTAAAATTTTGTTAGATCGAACATACTCATGTGCGCAAGGTGTGTGCAAATTTTTGTAATATTTGGACATTCCAGGAGCTCGTGGCGAGGAAAAACAGTTAATCTGCACGCTTGTGAAAAGTAAATTTGAAATAAAATAGCAAGAAAATTCAAAAAAAATATGAATTTTTTTGGCATCAAAGAGGCTTGGGTGCACAAGGTGCTTGCAAGTTTTCGTGATCAAATGACATTCGAAGAGCTTTAGCAAGAAAAAACAAAATAGTCATTTTTTCCTGAGCCAAATTTTGTTTTTTTTCCACAAGCCCCTCCAATGTCCAAACACAAAAAAATTGCACGCAGCTTGCAGACCCGAGCCTCTTTGATGCCAAAAAATTTCATATTTTTTTGAATTTTCTTGCTATTTTTTTGAATTTACTGTTCACAGGCTTACATATTTATTGTTTTTCCTTTGACACGAGCTCCTGGAATGTCCAAATAGCACGAAAATTTGCACACTTTGCAAACCTGAGTATCTTTGATCCCACAAATTTTCAATTTTTTTATTTTTTTTTGCTATTCTTTCTGGATGGTCAAAGCCCTTTGACCGGCTTTGACCTGCTTTGTCCGGACGGTAACGGCAGAGAAGGGCATTTCTGTAAGTGCACCTAATGGCGGAGGGGCAAATTTGAGCAGGCTTTGAAATTACGGGTAAATCTGAGAGTGGGCGCAAATTAGGGGCATAAATGTAAATGTCCCTATTAACAAAGCCCGCGATACATCAAGATTGTGACATCTCAAGAATACGAGAGAGAGAGAGAGATTAAACACATAGCTACTGGTACAAACCCTCAGCCCCGAGGGTGGACTACTCCCTCCTCATCATGGTGGCCGCCGGGATGATGAAGATGGCCACCGGTGATGATTCCCCCTCGTGCAGCCTGGGCCAAAACCCGATTGTCCGTGAAGAAGACAATGTCTCATGTTGTGATGGTAGTGATCAATTGGGCAGCTACCTGAAGTGCAATAGGTTCTACTTGGAGAGGCGACGCGATTTGCTCCTCGAATAAACCAATATTGATGTTAATCTCTTGACGTTTTCCAGTCATTTCTATGAAAGTTCCTATGTGTGCGGTGTTTTGTGTATCAAGTTTCAATGTTGCATCTGTAAGGACTTTGCAATTTGGGGTAGTAGCTTGCATTATATCCTGTTATTGTGAGCTTTATGCTCATCTTGACTAAGACCATGCCCTGCTTATTGTGATTGAAGTGTTAGCTCCTGATTATTTAGAATGGCCTGCATAATTTGGAATGCATGTATAGGCTTGGTCTCTTTCCTATCAAAAAGAGTATCATTCCTCGCTTTCCATATGCACCAAAGAAAAGTCATTATATTAATGAGAGAGGCATGTGGATGCCTTGAGTTAAGAAGAGCATTGATAATTTGTACAATACTATCATAGTTGTTAGAAATAATTTCAGATTAATTAAACCAAGGATGAGCTATCCAAGATGCTCTAGCAGAGGGGCAAGTAAAGAAAAGATGCATGTCATCTTCATCTTGATCGCATCTAATGCAACTTTTCTTAATAAGCTAGAGTGGTAAAAACAAAAAAATCCTAGTTTTATATCCTTGGTGCGACTCTAATTTAAAATAAAGATGAGAACGGTATTTGCTCTGTTAACTGAATATCAAAATGATCATATGAGATTCCATGAAACATCTGTTGGAAATATGCCCTAGAGGCAATAATAAAAGTATTATTATTATATTTCCTTGTTCATGATAATTGTCTTTTATTCATGCTATAATTGTATTATCCGGAAATCGTAATACACGTGTGAATACATAGATCACAATATGTCCCTAGTGAGCCTCTAGTTGACTAGCTCGTTGATCAACAGATAGTCATGGTTTCTGACTATGGACATTGGATGTCATTGATAACGGGATCACATCATTAGGAGAATGATGTGATGGACAAGACCCAATCCTAAGCATAGCACAAGATCGTGTAGTTCGTTTTGCTAGAGCTTTTCCAATGTCAAGTATCTCTTCCTTAGACCATGAGATCGTGTAACTCCCGGATCTGATGGGAGTGCTTTGGGTGTACCAAAGCGTCCTGGCGTAATCGGGTGACTATAAAGGTGCATTACAGGTATCTCCAAAAGTGTCTGTTGGGTTGACACGGATCGAGACTGGGATTTGTCATTCCGTATGACGGAGAGGTATCACTGGGCCCACTCGGTAGTGCATCATCAAAGTGAGCTCAAAGTGACCAAGTGACGCTAGGGTTGTATGAATATGAGTATGCAGCAAACCTAATGTTGTTCGGAGTCCCGGATGAGATCCCGGACGTCACGAGGAGTTCCGGAATGGTCCGGAGGTAAAGATTTATACATAGGAAGTCTTATTTTGGTCGCCGGAAAAGTTTCGCGTTATCGGTATTGTCTCGGAGTCCGAAAGGGGTCCGGGGTCCACCGGGAGGTCCACCTGCCTGGGGCCACATGGGCTGTAGGGGTGCGCCTTGGCCTATATGGGCCAAGGGCACCAGCCCCAAGAGGCCCATGCGCCAAGATATAAGAAAAAAGGGAGAGTCCTAAAGGGAAGGCACCTCAGGGTGCCTTGGGAGGATGGACTCCTCCCCTCTTGGTCGCACCCCTTCCTTGGAGGAAGGGCAAGGCTGCGCCCTCCCCTCTCTTGCACCTATATAAAGGGAGGGAGGGAGGGGTGGCGAGCATATAAGCCACAGCGCCTCCTCCTCCTGCAACACCTCCTCCTCCTCCGTAGTTGCTTAGCGAAGCCTACTTGGGAGTTCTCTGCATCCACCACCACGCCGTCGTGTTCTTTGGATCATCATCAACCTCTCCTTCCCCTTGCTGGATCAAGAAGGAGGAGGCGTCATCCGCTCCGTGCGTGTGTTGAACACGGAGGTCTTTGTCAGATTCGACACTAGGTCATCGGTGATCTCGAATCACGGCGAAAGTACGACTCCGTCATCCCCTGCTCCATTGAGCGCTTCCATACGCAATCTACAAGTGGTATGTAGATGCAATCACTCTCCCATGACTCGTTGCTAGATGAACTCATAGATGGATCTTAGTGAAACCGTAGGAAAAATTTTAATTTTCTGCAACGTTCCCCAACAACATCAGCCACTGAGATATATACATGTGAACATTCAGTTTAGGCTAGCAGGTTCAGCAAGTAGTGTGATTGTCTAAAGAGGTAATTACGCCGGTGGTGCTTGAACTTGTCATGGATGTTCACTTTAGTGCCTGAACTTGAAAAATACGTTGAACTGGTTCTAAAACTTGGCTAGCGCGTGCAAATACGGTGCTAAACACCTATGTAGACATATAATGTGTTGACATGGCACCGTATTTGACTGATGTGGCTTGGGGTCCATGTGTAAAGATGAAATATGATTATTTGAATGCTATATGTATATATGACTAGTGGGTCCTGCCTGTCAGTCTAGAAAAAAAAAGGAAACTAAAATTATGCTCATTTGGAATCGAACCTACGACCTTGCTCTTTGATTATTCACACGCCAATCAATACACCGAAGAGGCATCACTGCAAACTTTGACCTCTTTTCCTTTATGTACTATAATAGCTTTTGGTGCTTAAATAGGCTGCATTCGGAAGTGCGGCGATAGAGCGCTCGTCCTCGCCTGCTCCTGGTAGCGCTGGCGAACTGGAGATCGACGCGTGGATGCGACGATTTCCTCCACTGGCAGTGCGGGGTGTACGACCGTAGAAGGCAACAGTCACATACGGAAACAACCCCGTCTCCGGGCCGGTAACTCCGATGGTGACTGTCGGATGTTCCATTGGTACATAACCGGCAACAACGCGGTACACATCATCCAATTTGCATATGACGGAAAATTACCCACCACCTGCCCCTGCCCCACCAGTGGGGCCTCCGACTTAACTCGGCTTTACGGCAGGGAAAAAAAGCAATCCATATCCCTTGATCTGCCGCACAAGCTCCCGAGCTCGTGGGCATGGCAATGGTGGAGGCGGAAAGCAATGGCTTCGAGTTCCTGTCGAATCCCGTGGACAGGTATGTTCCCTTCATGTTCCTTTCGCCTCTCCGTCGTAGTTGCCGGCGGTGCTGTACAGGAAGACATCCTATTATTGCGGTCGCTTTGTTTTTTCGTAGATTTTCGCCGATGGATCTATCCGACGGCAACTCCGTGCCGTATGAGGAAGGCGCTGAAGCTCTGATCCGCGCCCGGTCAGATTCCAGCATGGGCGACGCTGGGGATGCAGCGCTCACAATGGATGCCGATCTGAACAGTACTTGCGAAGCCGTTGCCCTGACGGTGGCACCTTCAGAGACGTCAACAGGGAGGGGCGATCCTCAGGCGCCTGGATGGACAAGGAGGTATACCCTCTCAGTCGCCCCGGTTTACCAGTTCGAACTTGTTCTGAATTTTGATTTCCATTGCAAGATCTGACTGACAAGCTATATCTGAAACTCCATATCACATAGAGCAGACCGCTGCCTCTGGAAATTATGAGGGGATTATTGTTTTGTGTGCTTGCTTCCGTACACCTGACAACAAAGTTCTCGTCTATGCAGAGTCCGTGTTGGAAGAGCACCAACGGAACGTCCCCCCTGCGCCGGCAGGACAACTGCCCTGGAAAAAGCACTTCGAGGTTATGCAAATGAGAAGACACCAACCGTCATAGTACCTGCAGTCGGAAGCACATTTGATTCACTTGGGGAGGCGTACGATTTTTACAATCTCTATTTATGGGAAAAAGGATTTGGAATCAGGTACGGCAAAAGCAGGCTACATGTGGAGAGAACAAAGTGCATGCAAGAGATCGTGTGTGGTTGCTCGGTAAGCAACATGCTTCGCTATGTCAACTTTACATATTCAGTCCGCGTCTTTGATGATTAGTACCTACAACAGCTAGTACACATGAAATTAACAAGTTCATAAAAAACTAACAAAACATTTGATTCCTCTGTCGAAACTTCAGGGTGTGTTCCTGAACAGAACTGAGTTCAACAAGCCAAAAGGTACATAACTGAGTGTGTTCCTGAACCGCAAAAGTATACGGGAGTGATGCTGAAGGTAGCGCAGTTGGAAATTTCATTGGTTTAGCAGCTCCGGAATGCAAACGGAAGGCCGGTTGACTAACAGCAGGAGAGACAAGCCTCCATATGATGATCACGGTTCAAAGAGCAAAAAAAGTAAGTTTCTGCCTCATCTGGATATTGTTGTAGGATGTGGTACAAGCAAACGAACATGTTTCTGCAGTATATGTTGTGAACCACGGCACAAGAGCACAACATGTCTACTGTTAGAGCAGAGTTAAAAACACTGTTTTCTGTTAAAAAACACTCTTTACTCCAGTAGTTAGCAAAATCGTAGCTTCTTCTGGCTTGCTTATAAATATCTTGGCTATGTTTTACATTCAAGCTACCCATTAATTCTACCCTTTTTAGGACAGATGTTTGCTAAAATTATTGTACCAGTTATTCTGGGTGATGTTCTATATGCTCATTGTTAAAACTTTATAATGAAAGTATTTTTCTTCTCAAAGCAATTCGTACAGACATGATTACAAAAACTGGTTGGGGTTTTACCATCCTAACAAATATTCACATTTTCCTTTGCAAACAAAAACGGATATCGCTTCACAAAAAAAATCACCTCACTTGCCTCCATACATTTTTTATATAAATTTCTACTGTTCCATATGTTTTATAAACCTACCTTTTATTGCCAAAATTGACAGGTGGCTAGTAGCACACTCGTGGATGTGCAAAGAAAATAATGGTCCTTGTTATTTGCTGCAATCATTTTCAGGGCAAGCCAAAAAGGAGTAACACACGGTCTTGTCGCTGCGAGTGCCCTGCAGTGATACGGTTGCTGCGGTCGAACGACAACGGCTGGCACATAAGCGACCACAGGCCATCGCACAACAGTTTCTTCGGTTCAATGAGCAATGCACCTTCCAGCAAAAGGGCCTTGAGGGGACTGGGGAAATCATCAGAGATTAGCTTCAGTTTGTTCAACATAATATATCGTTTTATGTTATTTGAGAAAATTAGTACCATCTAATGGTGGCTACGCATGTTCCTAGATATTACTGAACCTTCTAGTTGCAAAGTGATTTGAACAAAATGGATTTTCAGGTGCAGATGTTCCTCAATATTACTAAACCTTCTTGTTGTAAGGTGATTTGAACAAATGGATTTTCAGGGCAAGCTTCAGTTGATTTTCCTGAGCCCATTTTTGAAAAGAGTCTTTTTTGAAAAATGCTTGGCAAGTGGTTCCCTGTACAGGTTGGCTGTGATGACAGTAATTCAGTGTGACTACATGATGACAGGTGGCAACATAATCCTGTTGTACTCCGTGAGCGCACCCCGTTTGATTTTCAAACTGCTTGGGAGGGCTCCCCACCGACGCATGTACTTAATCAGGGGCTGCATCCTTGCGCACAGTCCAGTTCCATTCTGCCATAGATTGTGCATTGGTGGAGTTGTCTGCCCCTGCTTCGCATCCTCCACCTCAAGGTTGGTATTGGTTGGAAAGAATCAGCTAAGGAAATGAGGTGTGGAAACAAATCAGCAATTTTTCCTAATATCAGCTTACATTGTGATTGCGGCATTTGTAGAAACGCTCGCCATCGGGATAAGTAGGTGACAACATTCCTGCTGCCGCAGTCCTGGTACGGAACAATTGGTATGACGGGCCGACTGAACCTTGGTTTGCGTTTGCCATATGTTGCAACTAGGGTTTCTTGTCTGGACGGGCGGACTGAACCTTTGTTTGCGTTCGCCATATGTTGCAACTAGGGTTTCTTATGCAGACGGGTGAACCTTGGTTTGCGTTCGCCATATGTTGCAACTAGGGTTTCTTGTCTGGATTTGGGGGATCGATATGTTATTATTGTGTGGCCGTGCGGCGTGGCCGACGGGGTTAAGGGAGTGTTTGGTTTGGGAACAAAGTGAAATGGAATGTCATGGTTTCGTTCCACTAGAATGGGTCAGTTTCATCCTTGTTTTTGGTAGGTAAAATTTTGAGGAATAGAATGGTTAGATTTTAGTGTTCGGTTTTGAAAGATGGAATGGAATGAAATTGTTCATCTCACCACTTGTATGCTTGTGATTATGTACAATGTATTGAACTTTGGCATCAAACACAAACTGAATGCAAACGAACACTTGACTACACTGATTCAGAGAACAAAGGTACAACGTGCAGGCAAACAATCGTGTGTCTGAGACGCTGCAGTACATCAGTTACTGAACCAACCTTCTAACTATGTCCATCTACTGGAGGTGTACACAAACTGTTATGCTTAACAGATTCCAGTCAAACAAGAAGCGTTGATTTCAGTCAAAATTGCCCAGCATCAATGCAGGAGCGGTGCAGAGAAACCTCACCACCGTCGCGGTGTGACCTCCCCGAGTCGTCCTCGCTTTTCCTCGTGAAGAAGAGCTCCATAGCCAGAGTAAATAGCATAAAACTACTACTTTACAAGCTAGGGTTCCAAAAAACTACCGGATTTTATTTTTTCTCAGATAACTATCAAATGGGTGGTCTGCTGTTTCAAAAAACCCAAATCGTCGAGTCTTTATCAGTTGATCACGATTATGACAAGTTGGGACCATATGTAAGATAACCGTTAGTTTGACCGTTAACTTACATGTGGGGCCCACATGTAAGTTGCTTCTTCCTCTTCTCTTTCTTCTTTCTCTCTTTATCTCTTCTCTTCACTTCCTCCTCTGTGCCTCCTGTGCGACCCCATTCCCCTCTCCCGAGCCGGCCGACCCCCTTCCCCTCCCGAGCCGGCGACCCCCTTCCCCTCCCAAGCCGGCGAAGCCGGAGCTCTTGGTGGCGACGGTTGCGACGAGGCCGGCCTCGTCCGCGGCACTCCAGCAGCGGCGCAGGCCATCTGCGTCGAGCTTGAGGAGCTCACGTCAGGGAATGGCGGCAGCCGCGGGCGAGGCACGGCGTGGCGGCGGCCGCCGCGAGGCAGGCGGGGCATGGCGTGGCGGTGGCCGCGGGGCAGGCGAGGCATGGCGTGGCGGCGGCCGCAGGGCAGGCAAGGCACGGCGTGGCGGCGGCTGCAGGCGAGGCACTTCATGGCGGCCGCTGCGGGCGCGGCTCGCCGGCCGCCGGCATGGACCCGGCCGCTGCGGGCGCGGCTGGCCGGCCGGAGGAGGCAGCGATGCCCTGCCGAGCGGGATCGAGCTCGAGGCTGCCACGGGGACCTGATTGCTTTTTTCAGAAAACTTACAGGGACTTGATTGCTTTTTAAGAGAACTTGTAGGGACCCGATTGCTTTTTACAAAACTGACATATGGGACCCAGATGTAAGTTAACGGTCAAAGTAAATGGTCAAACAAATGGTTATCTTACATGTGGGCCCAACCTGTCATAATCGTGATCAACTGATAAAGATTCGACGATTTAGGTTTTTTGAAATAGCCGACCACCCATTTGGCAGTTATCTGAGAAAAAATAAAATCTGGTAGTTTTTTGAAACCCTAAACTGTAAAGTAGTAGTTTTATGCTATTTACTCCCATAGCCACGGCCCGACGCGTCACAAGTCACCGTCACCCGAGCTCCTTCGTGCCGACCCACACCATGGCCTCCACGGCTGCCTTGGGCCAGCCGTGTAGCCGAGCCTTGTGTCGCCACCGATCTTTGATACACGCCCACGATTCGGCTCGAGGGCGAATGTCTTGGCCTTGGTCGAAGGAAGAGGGCCGGCGGCTGATGGATGGGCCTTGCGATCTGTGATGGGTGGGCCGAGTCAACCCGACTTCCATCCACCACGACGTGACGCTGTGATGAGCTGGACGTTGGATCCGTCACGGATGGATGGACGTCCGTTTGCCCCGCCCCGTACAATCATCGACGCTTCGTCGATACTACGCATTAAATAGGACACCGTATACGCCGGAAGTACCGCATGCATCCCATATCCCGACGCGAATCAACGCCGATCGATTCCGGGATCAGGCGAGCTCGTCCGCGCCTGTGAATATTCGCTGCATTCAGTGCCTATTTAGTACAGGTTAACTTTTAAAAATGTTAAAAGTCTGTAAATTATAATTCATAAAATAGAAGTAGATTCAAATATTTGTGTGTCATTAATAATTACCTTATGGTATACAAATATTCATGTGCACGCATATATAATACATAAATAGTTCATCCTCACTATCATATTTATCTTAACATGCAGCCTATCCACCTCATCATCTTTGCCACCTCAGCTTTTTTCAACCAATTAATCGTGTGATTCAAACCTGATAACCGAAGCAGGCCTCTTCCGTCTTTCATTAGCAGCGTGTAAAACCGATAAGAGAAGCACATTGGTCCATCCCTCCTATTAATCTCCCAGGCAGGAGAACAGACAACGCCATCAGCCACAACCCACGCACCACATGACGGTTCGCTGCAAACCAACGCTTCGGCATTCACCAGATCCGATGTAGCCCTAGCCAGATCCGCTGAACGACCATCGCCGCCTCCGACCAAGGATTGATCTTCCACTCCCTGGTTGCCGTCGGGCGCGCAGCACGTCGCCTTCCATGGATCTATGTGCGCCGGACACATCCACCGCCAAGAGGTGCCGCACACGCATGTGGGCCGCGGCGCTACCCTGCAGCCACGGCGCGCCCAACCTCGACCACCTCGACGACTCCTCAAGAAAGACCTCCACGACCGCCCTGCTACCCATAAGCGACGACGATGCTGGCTCTTGGGGGACTTCCCCAAATTGCGCCTTTGCTCCAACATCAAGTTGGTGTATGTGTCTTTCTCCAAAATAGTATCGCGCTGGCCATGCGTTTGCTCCAAAATAGTGTCATGCTAGCCAGGTTACTCACAGTTAATCCGGCTTCCTTCTTGCTTCCTTTTTGCATTATTGACCTCAAAAACACATGTGTAGTATCAGAGATATAATTACTGATGCATACAATTATTAATTCACTCATCCTGCAGATCCGTTCCCTTTGTTCTAGAGTTGGCTGAGAATTTGGCCACATGGCAACATTCATTTGAAATATCAAGGATATAAAATAGTGGATTTGGTATCATACCACTCATATTTCAGAAGTGCACCGATAGACTTTTAGGTCGATTGCTATCTCAACAGAGACATGGATTATATATTGAACTGCATGTATGTTTTGTCATTTAACACCATGTAAGTATATCAGTGTTGCTTTCTGCTGAAAATTTCTTCATCCTGCACTACAGTGCACAATTATCATTTTTTTGGCTGTCTAGATTCGTTCGATTATTTGTATTTTCTTCTTTCTAACTTGCTTGTGGTAACAACCCAATATTTGCAAAAGAAGTAGTGAAGTGAGTGCTTTAACCATCATCTTTCCTTAGCTTTAGAGTGATATGACATCTCTAAGTAATGGTCCCTTTTTAATGAAGAGAACTGTGTCACCGAGGGCGTTCTCCTTTGCCAAGAGGCCTTTGCCAAGAGGTCGTTGCCAATCCAGGTGCCATCAACTTTGTTACCAAGTTTGTTTTTGTTTATTACTTACTCTTGGTAAATTTTTTGCTCTTTCATTTGTGGTCTGGCAAGGGATTGTTTATGTATTCTCACAGTATTCTTTTTTGTAATTGTATAATTGATCTATGCTGAGAATAAATGTAAAAAAAGAGTTGGCTGAGTTCTTGCCTCGCTTTGCTACAGGATGTTGTCTTTTTCTTCTCCCATGTCATGACTTCATGTGTTAAATCTTCTTGTAGAGAATAGTACTCTTATCTGTTGCTCTATGATATAACTACAAGCTTTCTTATTCTTAATCATGAATTTTATCCCCTAACATCTAGCTCCTGGTTCCATGGTGTGCCTTGGTCTTTGGTGGACATTCCTGCACTGAAAGACTACAAACAAGCGACGGACACCTCTCAAGTTCCTCCCCCATTTCAATTTTAGTTGGAAATCTTCTGCTGGCAAGTGCTCAGTTGCAACATATTTTTTTGCCACCTCCTTCCAAGGAAAAGTTAACATTGAAAATCTGCTCCATCGTAAAAGTTTCTTCCTCTCCTAGATTTGATATGTGCCTTGCAAAGTAATTTATTTGCTGGAAATTGTTGTTTCCAGACATGCTGCATTCAGAAATTATATAGCGCCATAATCTTTTATATTGTACCTTCAAACTTAGCACCTACACGTAGAACCATAGGAGAGTGACAAGTAAACTGCCCTCTCCATCGAACTCATAACACTGTTCCATGTGACCAAAAGAGTAGTACCCTGATCATCATAATTATGAATTTACGTAATGGTTAATGTTTATTTTTGACCATATAGTCCCGCAGCAACGCTCGGGGAATCATCTAGTTAAAAAAAAGAAACAGGCCCCATATCATGCTGTGGGTTATAAACTTTTTGGTGCATAAATAATAACCTCAATGTACACAAATATTTACGTGGACAGAGTAAATATATAGAGGTATGTGATAAAATAACTTACTAAAAATGTTCCTATAATTTTTAGAAATATTCACTTATTATTTAGAAAATAGTAGTTTAAATATAAGCCATGAGTGTTTAAAAATGTTTAGTAAGTACAAACTTTTAAAATATACAATCATAGATTATATTTATGATTCTTTAAATAAATTTTTAAATGTTTAGTGAATACAATACATGAGGTAATTTTTAATAACACACAAATATTTGAATGTAAAGTTTATTATTATGAATATCATTTACAGACCTTTTACATTTCTTTTTAAAAAATAACATGCACTAAATGGGTCACTGGATGCAGCCCATTTAAGCACCACAAGCCTTTTTGTTTATCATTCATTAAGATGTACAGTGGCCAAAGTTGTCATCGTTCATGATCCATTGCAGCCCGGTGGCGGTGGTGTCGGTTCCAGCGATAAGGAACTCGGAGCTAGGGGTGGAAACGGATCGGATGCGGATCGGATAGTGCTCTTACCACTTCCATTTTCATATTTTCAAAACGAATCCGAATCCGAATACGGATGTTATCGGATACGGATGCGGCTCGGATATTATTCGAATACGGATACGTATCGGATATTTTCTTGATTCGGAACGGATACGAATAATATCAATATATTGCTTAAGTAAATTAGTCGATAGCTATGTGACCTGAAATAATCAACTTGTGACATACAATAATTCAATGATAAATAGGTTTATGAATAAATACTATTGTAATGCATAATAATTTATAAGTTCAATCATATAAAGAGTAAAATTTGACTACTTTTGGCTTTTATGTTGGATCTAGAATTTTGTAAATTACCTCCCATAATCTTATTCGGATACGGATATATCCACTTCCATATCCATATTTGTGTCAAAATCTGCTACCATATTTTATTTTTTATTTGTTTAACAAATTCGGATACGGATAATTTTCATTTCCATTTTGGTTCGGATGCGGATGTTTCGGATACGAATAGGCATTTTTTCGAATACGAATATCGGATATTTCAGATTATCCGCTACCACTTTCCACCCCTACTCGGAGCAGAGTATGACCATCTCGTCGTCCGTGAGCGAGCGGCCAGCCTCTTCTTCAGGGAGCTTGATGTCGAGCAGGGTGTCCACGTACGAGTGCTCGAACGTGGTCTCTACCACGCCGGCGCCTCGGTTGATCTGCTTCTTGCGCTCCCGCCGCGCGTCAATCAGCGGCAGGAAGAGCTCCTTCTGCCGCCGCCGCAGGGCGAGGCCCATCTTGAAACGGCCGCGAAACAGGTGCTTGGTGACAGCCGGCCAGAAGGCGAAGACACTCGTCTTGCGCGCGGCGTACACGAGCCAGTCGCGCTGCGCGGCGCCGACGGCCCGCACCGCGGTCTCGTCAAGCCTCTCGCCGAAGCACATGAGCACGAGGAGGCATAACATGGCGTACCGGAACGCCTCCATGACCATGACCCCGCGGGGCGCCGCCTCCACGCCGGGGCCGGACTCCCGCAGCAGCTTGTCCGCGAGCACGCGGCGCACCCAGGCGCGCGCGGGCGCGAAGAGGAGGACGCGCGACGGGTGCAGCGTCTCCGAGACGAGGTTGCGCCGCAGGAGGCGCCACGCGGGCCCGTAGCTGGCGCGCGCGACGGTGTTGCCGGTCTCGCCGAAGAGGCCGCGCGTGACGGCCGGGCGGTCAGCCAGAGCGGCGCCGCGCCCCACGAGTTTCCGGTGACGGACACTGCTGGTTGGATTGGAAACGACGATAACAACACGTCAACAAGCATGGCTTCGTTTATTTATTGTTATATACGATCGGTGAGCGATCCGATGCATCCTAAAGCAAGGGGAGGGATAATTGTATAGTAGAGTAGCCGTAGTGTTTGATTTTCAAGATACAAAATGGACCATCGTCCCATTCAGATTTCAGCGTCCCTAGACGCGTGATGCACGCCTGAAGTGAGAGGCCGAATTTCGTGTTTGGACTCTTTTGACATATAAAATTGGGATCTGACCTCACTTTAAAATATTTTCCGGATTTGATCATTTTGCTACCGCCAGAGCCCCTGGCGGTAGGGTTAGACAGCCTACCGCCAGAGTTCATGGTGGTAGGGTGTGACGAAGGGGGACGGTGGCCGTCAGCGCGCGCTGACGTGGATAAGTACCTTACCACCAGACAACCTGGCGGTAGGTTGTCTAACCCTACCGCCAGGGGCTCTGGCGGTAAGGTGTGGCAAGGTTTCACCGTACATGCCTTCTGTAACGAAATATGCAAGCGCCCTGGCGGTAGGTTCACCCTACCGCCAAGACTCATGGAGGTAGGCTGTCTGACCCTACCACCAGGGTGCCTGGCGGTAGGGTCCTGTGTTTCGTATAAAGCTTCTGTAACGAAATATGCAAGGGCACTGGCGGTAGATTCACCCTACCGCCATGGTGGCTGGCGGTAGGTTGTGTAACCCTACCGTCAGGTTGCCTGGCGGTAGGGTCCTCTGTTTGTTTTTTTAAGTTCATTTGGTTGCTTGTTTTCAATTTCAATATGACAGCAATATCACATCAAGTTTCACAAATATGACAACAATATTACAGATTTTAAATAATTAAACTTGGGTATCACATAGATCCATATTAAGATAACTTGAAGTGCATAGAACATTTCAAACGTAGTAGCAAACACATAGATCCACAAATAGCAAACACATAGTTCCACGTAGTTTCACAACCACTAGACAAGTTCAACCAAACGAAGTTCAACCAAACTAAAAGAGCCAAGTATCGAAAAGCATAATCAGTTGCTCCTTCCCCTCTTGGAGGCACGGTCCTTGTTACTCTTTGAACGAGTCTCTACGGTCTTCTTCTTGGGCCGGCGAGGAACCAGTTTCTGGAAAGGGTCCGGATTCAGCAAATCCTTCTTCTTCGGATTCCTCTTCTTCGGCAGCTGAGATGCTTGAGATGTTTGAGTTGGTGGAGGTCCATAATCTTCATCGTACTCCTCCTCCTCGTTGCTCTCATCCTCCTCCTCCTCCCCTTCTTCATGTGTGGCCTCCTCCTCCTCATCCTCTTTCTCCTCCTCCTCCTCCTCCTCCTCCTCCTCCTCATCCTCCTCCCCAACCAACCAAGACGACGAGGGAGCATGGCTCGATGAGCCGATGAGACCACTGTGGCTACAGGTGATAAGCTTCAACCGACCCAGCTCCAAAGACACCCAAGCAGCCCTACGAGCTTGCGACAACGCTGCACGAACTTCTGCACTCACAGTGAAACAAGGTCATAATAAGTATCAGATCGACTGATTGCAAGTGAACAAGATGCATCTATTCCGAGGAGGCTGAAATTGTACCTTCGTCGTCCCCCTCACTTTGGTCTCAGATTCTACGCTCCCGGGGAGATCACCTAGTGCATCTGAGGCTTCAAAGATGCATCTGTTCAAATTTCACCGGATCGCAACAAGATAAGTCGATCCACGATGGCGAATAAAATAGTCTAGATACAGCAGTCGGTTCAAACTTACCACTCTGTTGATGAGGGGTGCAAACTCTCTAAATCCACGCGTGTCTCGATCTTTGATGCAGTAGGCCTCTTCCTCGGGTCATCCCTCTCCGACTCATGATGTCTTCCGCCGTCCACCGAGGCCTGAGACGAAGACGGTGCTTCTGGCCATCATCATACCACCTCATTTGTCGGCCCAAGTAAGCATCCCAGTCAGTCACTTTCCTCTCCACATCTTTCGGGTACCTCCGTCGGTCCCACACCGCCACATAAGTCTTATGCTCCTCTCCCCAGTCTCTGATCGACTGATTCTTCTGCCAACTCATCCTGCAAGGCATAGGCAAGAGATCATCATTAGAAACATGATAAGCGTAATGAAATCATGGGCACGGAGAACAAAGCGCTCACAGGTGGAGTGTGTGGCCGCCGGTATCGGTGGGCTGGCCCGGTGGGGTATGCTGATAAATCCCAAACTGCGCGGCCACGCGTTGTGGCAAGTGCCACTCGACGACGTTGATACGTCTCCAACATATCTATAATTTTTTATTGCTCCATGCTATATTATCTATTGTTTTGGACTATATTGGGCTTTATTTTCCACTTTTATATTACTTTTGGGACTAACCTATTAACCGGAGGCCCAGCCCAGAATTGCTGGGTTTTTTTGGCCTATTTCAGTGTTTCGAAGAAACGGAATATCAAACGGAGTCCAAACGGAATGAAATCTTCGGGAACGTGATCTTCTCATCAGATAAGATCCAGGAGACTTGGACCCTCGGTCAAGAAAGGAGGGAGGCGGCCACAAGGGTGGAGGGCGCGCCCCCCCTGCCTCGTGGGCCCCTCGAAGCTCCACCGACGCATTCTTCCTCCTATATATACCTCATTACCCCAACAGATCGAATCACGGAGCCACAAACCTAATTCTACCGCCGCAACTTTACGTATCCACGAGATCCCATCTTGAGGCCTGTTCCGAGTTCACGGGAAGGAATCCACCATGGAGGGCTTCTACATCATCATCATAGCCTCTCCGATGAAGTGTGAGTAGTTTACTTCAGACCTTCGGGTCCATAGTTAGTAGCTAGATGGCTTCTTCCCTCTTTTTGGATCTCAATACAATGTTCTCCCCCTCTCTCGTGGAGATCTATTCGATGTAATCTTCTTTTTGCGGTGTGTTTGTTGAGACCGATGAATTGTGGGTTTATGATCAAGATTATCTATAGGCAATATTTGAATCTTCTCGGAATTCTTTTATGTATGATTGGTTATCTTTGCAAGTCTCTTCGAATTTCCGTTTGGTTTGGCCAACTAGATTGGTAGTTCTTGCAATGGGAGAAGTGCTTACCTTTGGGTTCAATCTTGCGGTGTCCTTTCCCGGTGATGAGGGGCAGCAAGGCACGTGTATTGTATTGTTGCCATTGAGGATAACAAGATGGGGTTTTATCATATTGCATGAATTTATCCCTCTACATCATGTCATCTTGCTTAAGGCATTACTCTGTTTTCATTAACTTAATACTCTAGATGCATGCTGGATAGAGGTCGATGAGTGGAGTAATAGTAGTAGATGCAGACAGGAGTCGGTCTACTTGTCTCGGACGTGATGCCTATATACATGATCATCCTAGATACTCTCATAACTATGCTCAATTCTTTCAATTGCTCAATAGTAATTCATTCACCCACCGTAAAATACTTATGCTCTTGAGAGAAGCCACTAGTGAAATCTATGACCCCGGGGTCTATTCTCATCATATTAATCTTCCTACGCTTTATTATTGCTTTGCTTTTTTACTTTGCCTTTTATTTTACTTTGCATCTTTATACCAAAAATACCAAAAATATTATCTATCATCTCTATCGGATCTCACTCTCGTAAGTGACCGTGAAGGGATTGACAACCCCTATTCGCGTTGGTTGCGAGGAGTTATTTGCTTTGTGTAGGTACGAGGGACTTGGCGTGGCCTCCTACTAGATTGATACCTTGGTTCTTAAAAAGCGAGGAAAATACTTACGCTACTCTCTGCATCATCCTCTCCTCTTGAGGAAAACCAGCATAAGCTCAAGGCGTAGCAAGAAGGATTTCTGGCGCCGCGTTCGAGGAGTCTACGTAAAGTCAACATACCAAGTACCCATCACAATCCCTTATCTCGCATTACATTATTTGCCATTTGCCCCTCGTTTTCCTCTCCCACACTTCACCCTTGCCGAGATATTCTCCCACTATTTTCCGGTTGCCTTTTTCTCGTTCGCTTGTTTGCTCGTGTGTTGGATTGCTTGCTTGTCACTATGGCTCAAGATAATACCAAATTGTGTGACTTTACCAATGCCAACAATAATGATTTCCTTAGCACTCCGATTGCTCCTCTTTCCAATACTGAATCTTGTGAAATCAATGCTGCTTTATTGAATCTTGTTATGAAAGATCAATCCGCCGGCCTTCCTAGTGAAGATGCCCTACTCATCTAAATAGCTTTGTGGATTTGTGTGATATGCAAAAGAAGAAAGATGTTGACAATGATGTTTTTAAATTGAAGCTATTTCCTTTTTCTCTTAGAGATCGTGCTAAAGCTTGGTTTTCGTCTTTGCCTAAAATAGTATTGATTCTTGGAACAAGTGCAAAGATGCTTTTATCTCTAAGTATTTTCCTCCCGCTAAGATCATCTCTCTTAGAAACGATATTATGATTTTTAAGCAACTTGATCATGAACATGTTGCACAAGCTTGGGAGAGGATGAAATTAATGATACGTGATTGCCCTACTCATGGTCTAAATTTATGGATGATTATACATAATTTTTATGCCGGATTGAATTTTGCTTCTAGAAACCTTTTAGATTCGGCCGCGGGAGGCACTTTTATGAAAATCACTTTAGGAGATGCTACTAAACTCCTAGATAATATTATGGTTAATTATTATCAATGGCACACTGAAAGATCTACTAATAAAAAAGTGCATGCGATAGAAGAAATTAATGTTTTGAGTGGAAAGATGGATGAACTTATGAAATTATTTGCTAATAAGAGTGTTTCTTCTGATCCTAATGATATGCCTTTGTCTACTTTGATTGAGAATAATAATGAATCTATGGATGTGAATTTTGTTGGTAGGAATAATTTTGGTAACAACGCATTATAGAGGAAACTTTAATCCTAGGCCTTATCCTAGGAATTCCTCTAATAATTATGGAAATTCCTACAACAATTCTTATGGAAATTTTAATAAGATGCCCTCTGAATTTGAGACTAGTGTTAAAGAGTTTATGAATTCTCAAAAGAATTTTAATGCTTTGCTTGAAGAGAAATTGCTTAAAGTTGATGAATTGGCTAGGAACGTTGGTAGAATTTCTCTTGATGTTGATTCTTTAAAGCTTATATCTATTCCTCCTAAGCATGATATCAATGAGTCTCTCAAAGCCATGAGAATTTTCATTGATGAGTGCAAGGAAAGAACCACTAGGATGCGTGCTATGAAAGATGCCTTTATTAAAGCGTGTTCTTCCAGTTCCCATGAAAATAAAGATGAAGATCTAAAAGTTATTGATGTGTACCCTATCAAATCCTTGTTTTGCAATATTAATCTTGATAATGATGAGACTGAATATGAGTCACCTTTACCTAGAAGGCGTTCCAAGAATTCGGAGTTTTTAGATTATGATGCTAAAATTGATAAAAGTGGGATTGAAGAAAGTAAAACCCTAGAGGTTGCTAAGCCCACTATTTTGGATTTCAAGGAATTTAATTATGAAAGTTTCTCTTTAATTGATCGTATTTCCTTGTTGCAATCCGTGCTAAATTCTTCGCATGCTTATAGTCAAAATAAAGCGTTTACCAAACATATCGTTGATGCCTTGTTGCAATCTTATGAGGAAAAACTTGAGTTGGAAGTCTCCATCCCTAGAAAACTTTATGATGAGTGGGAACCAACTATTAAAATCAAGATTAAGGATCATGAATTTTATGCTTTGTGTGATTTGGGTGCTAGTGTTTCCACTATTCCCAAAACTTTGTGTGATTTGCTAGATTTCCATGATTTTGAGGATTGCTCTCTAAACTTGCACCTTGCAGATTTCACTATTAAGAAACCTATGGGAAGAATTAATGATGTTCTTATTGTTGCAAATAGGAATTATGTGCCCGTAGATTTTATCATTCTTGATATAGATTGCAATCCTTCATGTCCTATTATTCTTGGTAGACCTTTCCTTAGAACGGTTGGTGTAATTATTGATATGAAGGAAGGGAGTATTACATTCCAATTCCCATTAAAGAAAGGCATGGAACACTTTATTAGGAAGAAGATAAAATTACCATATGAATCTATTATGAGAGCCACTTATGAATTGCCTACCAAAGATGGCAATACCTAGATCTATCCTTGCTTTTATGCCTAGCTAGGGGCGTTAAACGATAGCGCTTGTTGGGAGGCAACCCAAATTTATTTTTTGTTTCTGTTTAGAAATAAATAATCCATCTACCTTTTATTTAGATGTGGTTTTATGTTTTAATTACTGTTTGTGCCAAGTTAAACCTATAGGATCTTCTTGGATGATAGTTATTTGATCTTGCTCTAATTTCTAGAAACTTTTCTGTTCACGGAAACAATTGTTAAAACTCACCAGAATGTGATAAAATAGTGATTCCAATTGCTGCTGATCAATAAACAAATTGCCTAGGTCTTCCTATTTTGGCTGAATTTTTTGAGTTCCATAAGTTTGCGTTAGTTACATATTACTACAGACTGTTCTGTTTTTGACAGATTATGTTTTTCGTGTGTTGTTTGCTTATTTTGATGAATCTATGGCTAGTAAAATAGTTTATAATCCATAGAGAAGTTGGAATACAGTAGGTTTAACACCAATATAAATAAATAATTAGTTCATTACAGTACCTTGAAGTGGTCTTTTGTTTTCTTTCGCTAATGGAGCTTACGAGATTTACATTGAGTTTTGTGTTGTGAAGTTTTCAAGTTTTGGGTGAAATCTTTTGATGGATTATGGAACAAGGAGTGGCAAGAGCCTAAGTTTGGGGATGCCCATGGCACCCCCAAGATAATCCAAGGACACCAAAAAGTCAAAGCTTGAGATGCCCCGGAAGGCATCCCCTCTTTCGTCCACTTCCATCGGTAACTTTACTTGGAGCTATATTTTTATTCACTATATGATATGTGTTTTGCTTGGAGCGTCGTGTATTATTTGCGTCTTTTCTTGTTAGTTTATCATGATCATGCTTGCTGTACACACCTTTTGAGAGAGCCATACATGAATTAGAATTTGTTAGAATACTCTATGTGCTTCACTTATATCTTTTGAGCTTTATAGTTTTGCTCTAGTGCTTCACTTATATCTTTTATATGCAGTGGTGGATTTGTTTTATAGAAACTTTTGATCTCTCATGCTTCACTTAGATTATTTTGAGAGTCTTAAATAGCATGGTAATTTGCTTAAAATAATAATATGCTTGGTATTCAAGATTTGTAAAATTTTCTTTTGAGTGTGTTGAATACTAAGAAAAGTTTGATGCTTGATAATTGTTTTGAGATATGAAGGTAGTAATATTAGAGTCATGCTAGTTGAGTAGTTGTGAATTTGAGAAATACTTGTGTTAAAGTTTGTGATTCCCGTAGCATGCACGTGTGGTGAACCATTATGTGATGAAGTCGGAGCATGATTTATTTATTGATTGTCTTCCTTATGAGTGGCGGTCGGGGACGAGCGATGGTCTTTTCCTACCAATCTATCCCCCTAGGAGCATGCGCGTAATACTTTGCTTTAATAACTTGTAGATTTTTGCAATAAGTATATGAGTTCTTTATGACTAATATTGAGTCCATGGATTATACGCACTTTTCTCACCCTTCCACCATTGCTAGCCTCTCTAATACCGCGCATTTTTCGCCGGTATCATACACCCACCATAAACCTTCCTCAAAACAGCCACCATACCTACCTATCATGGCATTTTCATAGCCATTCCGAGATATATTGCCATGCAACTTTCCACCGTTCCGTTTATTATGACACGCTCCATCATTGTCATATTGTTTAGCATGATCATTTAGTTGACATCATATTTGTGGCAAAGCCACCGTTCATAATTCTTTCATACATGTCACTTATGAATCATTGCATATCCTGGTACACCGCCGGAGGCATTCACATAGAGTCATATTTTGTTCTAAGTATCGAGTTGTAATTCTTGATTTGTAAGAAAAATAAAAGTGTGATAATCATCATTTTTAGAGCATTGTCCCAAGTGAGGAAAGGATGATGGAGACTATGATTCCCCCATAAGTCGGGATGAGACTCCGGACGAAAAAAAAGAGGCCATAAAAAAGATAAAAGGTCCAAATAAAAAAATGAGAGAAAAAGAGAGAAGAGACAATGTTACTATCCTTTTACCACACTTGTGCTTCAATGTAGCACCATGATCTTCATAATAAAGAGTCTCTCATTTTGTCACTTTCATTTACTAGTGGGATTTTTTTATTATAGAACTTGGCTTGTGTATTCCAATGGTGGGCTTCCTCAAATTGCCCTAGGTCTTCGTGAGCAAGCGAGTTGGATGCACACCCACTTAGTTTCTTTTGTTGAGCTTTCATATACTTATAGCTCTAGTGCATCCGTTACATGACAATCCCTACTCACTCACATTGATATCTATTGATGGGCATCTCCATAGCCCGTTGATACGCCTAGTTGATGTGAGACTATCTTCCCTCTTTTGGTCTTCTTCACAACCACCATTCTATTCCACATATAATGCTATATCCATGGCTCACGCTCATGTATTGCGTGAAGATTGAAAAAGTTTTGAGAATGTCAAAAGTATGAAACAATTACTTGGCTTGTCATCGGGGTTGTGCATGATTTAAATACCTTGTGTGATGAAGATAGAGCATAGTCAGACTATATGATTTTGTAGGAATAACTTTGTTTGGCCATGTTATTTTGAGAAGACATAATTGCTTTGTTAGTATGCTTGAAGTATTATTATTTTTATGTCAATATTAAACCTTTGTCTTGAATCTTTCGAATCTGAATATTCATACCACAATTAAGAAGAGTTACATTGAAATTATGCCAAGTAGCACTCCGCATCAAAAATTCTCTTTTTATCATTTACCTACTCGAGGACGAGCAGGAATTAAGCTTGGGAATGCCTGATACGTCTCCAATGTATCTATAATTTTTGACTACTCCATGCTATATTATCTATTTTTGGACTATATTGGGCTTTATTTTCCACTTTTATATTACTTTTGGGACTAACCTATTAACCGGAGGCCCAGCCGAAATTCTTTGTTTTTGCCTATTTGATGTTTGAAGAAAGCGGAATATCAAACGGAGTCCAAACGGAATGAAATCTTCGGGAACATGATTTTCTCATCAGGTAAGATCCAGCAGACTTGGACCCTCGGTCAAGAAATGAGGGAGGCGACCACGAGGGTGGAGGGCGCCCCCCCCCCTCTAGGGCGCGCCCCCTGCCTCATGGGCCCCCTGAAGCTCCACCGACGTACTCCTTCCTCCTATATATACCTACGTACCCCCAACAGATCAGATACGGAGCCAAAAACCTAATTTCACCGCCAAGCAACTTTACGTATCCACGAGATCCCATCTTGGGGCTGTTAGGAGCTCCTTGAAAGGGGAATCCACCACGGAGGGCTTCTACATCATCATCATAGCCTCTCCGATGAAGTGTGAGTAGTTTACTTGAGACCTTGGGTCCATAGTTAGTAGCTAGATGGCTTCTTCTCTCTTTTGGATCTCAATACAATGTTCTCCCCCTCTCTCGTGGAGATCTATTCGATGTAATCTTCTTTTTGCGGTGTGTTTGTTGAGACCGATGAATTGTGGGTTTATGATCAAGATTATCTATAAGCAATATTTGAATCTTCTCGGAATTCTTTTATGTATGATTAGTTATCTTTGCAAGTCTCTTCGAATTATCCGTTTGGTTTGGCCAACTAGATTGGTAGTTCTTGCAATGGGAGAAGTGCTTACCTTTGGGTTCAATCTTGCGGTGTCCTTTCCCGATGTGATGGGGCAGCAAGGCACGTATTGTATTGTTGCCATCGAGGATAACAAGATGGGGTTTTATCATATTGCATGAATTTATCCCTCTACATCATGTCATCTTGCTTAAGGCGTTACTCTGTTTTCATTAACTTAATACTCTAGATGCATCTTTGGATAGCGGTCGATGAGTGGAGTAATAGTAGTAGATGCAGGTGAGTCGGTCTACTTGTCTCGGACGTGATGCCTATATACATGATCATACCTAGATACTCTCATAACTATGCTCAATTCTGTCAATTGCTCAACAGTAATTCGTTCACCCACCGTAAAATACTTATGCTCTTGAGAGAAGCCACTTAGTGAAATCTATGGCCCCCGGGTATATTCTCGTCATATTAATCTTCCTACGGTTTATTATTCTTTGCTTTTTTACTTTGCCTTTTATTTTACTTTGCATCTTTATACTAAAAATATCAAAAATATTATCTATCATCTCTATCACATCTCACTCTCGTAAGTGACCGTGAAAGGATTGACAATCCCTGTTCGCGTTGGTTGCGAGGAGTTATTTGCTTTGTGTAGGTACAAGGGATTTGCGCGTGGCCTCCTACTGGATTGATAACTTGGTTCTCAAAAACCGAGGGAAATACTTACGCTACTCTGCTGCATCATCCTCTCCTCTTCGGGGAAAACCAACACAAGCTCAAGACGTAGCAGACGTACACACAGATCATGGGCACGATGCACCGCCAGAGACCACGGTCCGCATCGCACATCACGTTCAGATCAAAGTCCCACTGTCGGTCTTGTCGATACGACCACCAGTTTACCTATTACATATACCTTGGTAAGTTCGCACTCTCGGTCAAAAGTGGAATCAAAGAGAAAGGTGTTGAGCGAGTTCATATACCTGCGTATGCATCAATGCGTCCAACTCGTTGGTGTAGGTCTTGTACAAAGTCTTGTTTAGGCCCGTGTAGAGTTTGACAACGTCCCACTCGTAAGCCACGGTGGGGTTTCGAGTCTCGTCGCCGTCTTTGCTATAGTCTTCCCATGGGCGTCTTCGTAACTTCTCCGGACGCCCCACCGACAGCCGCTCCCACATCCAAATGGAGAAGGCCCAGACAAAGCCACCCATATTGGACTTGTCTCCCGTCCTCTTCGTTGCGTCGTCAAGCTGCAAAACATCAAATGAGGATCAGATATAAGAAAATGTCATGGACACACTTTTATAGGGAGGTAGCCAATTAGACACTCTCTTACCGAACGGTATAGGTAGGCGAGAGATGCGGTCCCCCAATTGTACCCTGCATCCGAGTCCGCTAGGAAGAACAGATACGCCCAGTTGGCAGAGTTCCCGGAGCTGTCTGGAAACACGACCTCCGAGAGAATATACCACAGATAGGCCCTCACGTACAACTCAATAGTCGCCTCCTCTGCGCCTTGGGGGCATGTCTTCCGGTGCTCCGAGAGCCAGGGCAACGGCACACCGGATGTACGGTTACTCTTAGCTTGCCGGGCGATCGCCGATGAGGGTGGTGACCCTCTCCTGCCAGTTGGTCCTCTCCACTCGACCGGTGAGTGCATGACCCTCGATCGGCATGGCAGTAATCATCCCCCAGTCCTCTAGGGTCACCGTCATCTCCCCGCATGAAAGATGGAAAGAATGGGTCTCCGGTCGCCACCGGTCAATCAAAGCTGTGAGAGCCACGTGGACAAGCGTCGGCGGCTGACGCCTGAACTGCAACACAAAACCCAACAGACGGGCTCTCTTGAAGAACGGCGCGTAGCGCTCGTCGTAGTCCATATGCCCACGAACCCCCTGACCCCTCATGCGTAGTGGCTGGAGCATCTGTCAAAAAGTGAACGCCAAAAGTTAGGAAATCATTTTCATCAATCCGAAAACTTTGATCAAAATTTCATTCATATAACTCACCTCTCCGTTCTCTATGAAACGGGCACGATGACCCTTGTCGAATGCCCAGTCCAGCATGGAGTACCATGGGCCGATGTTGTCCGCAAGAGGTGGTCGCCTTAATAAAATTTCATAAACAATAGCACCATAAGCATAAAGCATACATAACAAAAAAATGAACTCAAATCATATCAACATGCATCATATCAAAATAAAATTTTAAGCATATTTCTCCAACAACATCTACTACACACGATGGATCAAATCATATCAACATGCATCATATCAAAAAAATCCTCCAACATACATCATATCATCATATTTTAAATAATTTTTTCCAAACAACATCTTCATATCATCATATCAACATGCATCATCAAACTAGGGTTCATCTTCACACTAGATCATATCATCATATCAACATGCATCATCAAACTAGGGTTCATCCTCATATCAACATTACATCATAATTAAAAAAAACAAATTATGAACTAGGGTTCATCTTCACACTAACATATGAACTATTGATTATCCAATACCACTAGTTACTAAAGAACTAAGAACTACAACTACAATCAATCTTAGGTGAAAAAAAATCCAATCTAAGTTCAAAAGCATGAGGGATTTCAAGCAAATAATGCGTCGAATCGGAAACAAGTTTGCAAAAACTAATTGGAGGGATCAGAGGAGCTTACGTTTCTCTCTTCGGGGCCATCTCGATCCGCCAAAACGGTGAAGAAACGGTGAAGATCGGAGAGGGAGAGTGGAGAAGATGAGAGAGGAGAGAGGCGCGACTTGGGGAGAAAATGGATGAACTGCCGACTTGGGGAGGGAGGGTGGGGAGAAGGGAAGGCGCGGGGGTCTCGGGCGAAATAATCGCCGGACCCTACCGCCAGGTCTCCGGCGATGAGTTTACCTGACCTACCGCCTGGAGCCCTGGCGGTAGGGGTCTGACGGAGGAGGGACGGCGCCGTCTCCGCGCGCTAACGTGTATAAGTTTCCTACCGCCAGGGTCCCTGGAGGTAGGAAAAAGGGTCAAATCTCAAAAAAAATTCAAACGGGGTCAGATCATGAATTTCTTATCAAAAAGGGTCAAAACACGAAATTTTGCCCAAGTGAGAGCGGTTGCAACGTGAGATCTATTAAAAATTAGGATGGAATCTTTCACTAGAAGTAACAGGTTCTTGTCGGCCGAACCACTGGTTCCTGATGTTGCTAAAGATTCGAGTAACACTCCAGCACGAGCACAAGTGTTCATATGAAATGCAAGATACCTCAAAGACTTTGCTTTTGCTCTCTACGATACATCTTTCATCTCTAACATTGCTGGCAACACACTTCGGCATACATATGAAACAGTTACTGTCCTCTCGGCATTGTACATTCCACTGATACTGCACACTAATGACTCAGTATTTGTCTAGTACTACTTCTACTCGACAAAAAAAAAAGACACAAGGACTGTCAAACCTACGACACATACAACCCCACGCAACACAACTGGCAGCCCAAGATTATGCACATCACCGCTGAGATGGTGCCCTTGCTTAGTTCCGGTGAGGCTGAGCAGGGGCCACAGGTCAGAAGAGCGGTGTGCAAGCATGCGCTGCTGAGCCGTCTATACACATGTTACACCAACAGAGAACATACACAGCAGAAACGTAGCGCATCAAGACCTAACCTCGGTGACCTTGCTTGATGCATCTGACATCCTTAGATTGCAGAGCAACGCGTCACGTCCTGTAAGCACGATCTGGAAGAAGTCCCCGACTCGCTTCGACAACGAATCCAGCCCGAGCCGAAGCCCTCGGCGCTTTTTGACATGCTGGAGATACAGTCCAGCAGCTCTTCTCTACCTTCCGAGACACTGGTTCTCTCAGGAATGATGTTGTTATCTTCACTGATACTCTCAAGCTCGATCAACTTATTCTCACAGTGGGTGTTATCTTCCTGCATCATTTTAGCCTCCTGTGTTCCTTCTTCTGTACTAGTCTCTGTCATGATCACTTCACACTCCGGGCTACTGTCATCAGCTGGCTTAAGATTACACCTGGGGTCTCCTTTCTGTTCAGTGCTGACCGGCATCACCATTTGCTTTGAGAGGCTGACAGCACAAGCCACGTTGTCATTTTCATTTTCAAGCTGCGCAGTCCTAGTCAATGCATGCAGTTTTCTGGCACATGCTTCAACTTCTTCCAGCTCTTTTACAGCTGAAACACTTCCTCTGGACAATCGCCTTTTGGCTTCCCCGCTGATGGTGGCATGAAGATCATTGAAGGCCTGTGACCAACCAAATTTGTGAGAGACATGCAACTCCACCAATGGCTTGGGACTACCTGATAGTGCAGCCACAAAGACGCTGAAGGTGAAGACAGTCACAGACTCTATTCCATACAAAGCTCTCATGAGGACCTTCCCCTTAGCAGAATTCCTGACCTTCATCAGACAAAGGCTCCCAGCAAGTTCCTGCAGGGCCATTGAGCAGCTGTCGAGCCTTGGGCGCGTCGTGTCCACTTTGTCCATCCACTCCTTAAGTAATACCTCAGCTCGCTTGAGCTGTTCCAATGACGGCACACCGCCTTTGGGGTCCAACACATGCAGGACATACTTCACAAGCAACTGCCCTTGATCCAGCCGAGCAAGCTCCGAGCTTAGCGCGATGCAGATGTCCAGCAGCTTCACGCTGCTGTTTAAGTAAATGTCCACCCACTTCTCATCCCAATCCGAGACAGGCAGCTCGAGCTCGGTTATCAGGGTGCCTATGTTGGCATGCAGCTCTGACAAGCAATCCACAGCAAGCCTCATCCAGGACAAGGTGAGGACCTCCAAGGCATTCTCTGGCTTTAGCTTCCTCAAGCTCAAGGCCAGGGCATCCTCGTATGACTTGAGCAGCGCCTTGAGCTTCCTAGGCAGGTGAGGTCCCCCTGGAAGGATGACCCGGAAGGGGTTTCCCACAGGGAAGAAAGACCTATGTCCGTCGTCCGGGCGGCTCATCTCACTGCACCACAACAGACACATAACCTTCAATTAGTACACCACATCACAGGCAGCAAGAACATAAGCATCCAAGCAATACATGATAATTAGGAAACGTGCTCGTTTGATAACCAAGCGATGCATATGGAGTCTGTCAGTACTTGTCACTTGGCAGCGTGCAAACAGCCCAGGATTCTTAGAATCGTTTTAGAATCTCTTTTTCGTGACTGACTTCACAGATAAACTTGTGTCGCAGCTACAAACCCTAGCGGCACTTCACTCGGCTCACTGGACCTCACCAACAGCAGTAACCGCGACACACGAAGAACATATTACTACTACAGAAGCCTTCATGAGTCATACTATGGCGCCCGTACCCTAAAGAAACAAGCTAGGCTACAAAATCTGGGAACCCTGTGAGAGATCATGAATGGCTAAGTAAGAGGACGCGAATCGCGCGACCCACGAAGCTAGAGGGAGATGCTGCACGTTTAGAACCTACAGCCGGCCTGATTGAACTCAGATTCGCTGAAACTTTCCCCTAAATTTTGGGCACACGCAGCGATTCCCCACGAAACCAAACAAGCAGAAAATCGAGACTGGTAAACGAATCGTGCTACATCTTACCTCGATTCCGATTCGAGCTTGGGTGGGGATTTTGGGGGAAGTTTGCGGCGTCTGGTGGGAGAAGTTGTGTGCTCTATTTTCTGCCGTTAGGTGCGAGAGTGGTGACCCAGAGAGGAGGATAGGTTAGAAAATGGGCGACGCAGAAAGTTCGAGACGCGCAGACGCTCAGTACGCCGTTAGGGCTAGGGCTAGGGCTTGGGTGGGTCGCGCGGGCGCGAGTGACCCGTTGCCGTTGGGCTCCGGTTTTCCTTTCCCACAAAAGTTGGGTGGGATTTTACGAAATCACTACTAGTTTTTTTTTTGAGGTCGAAATCACTACTAGTTGATGGTACTCGTTACAAAGATCACTTCAACCTTCTCAGATTGCGACAAATGACGTGCTACATATGCGTTATTTATCGCAACATGTGAGTTTTTCTTTTTTTCGTAGTTTTGTTTATTTAAAAGGTTTTATCTCTTGAACCGTGCGTTCAAATCACGAACTGTTTTCATCGTTGGATTCCTCGCGTCGAGATCTTCAAAACTAGATTTCATGTTGATAGGTTTTGATGAACTTTTTTTCACGAAAAAAACCGAACCGGAAGCACGACTTTTTTCCCTTTTCGAAAGAGACACGGCCGTGCCTCTCATGAAACCACAACCATGCCTCTCGCGAAAGCAAAACCGTGACTCTCGAGAAAAGAAAAAAAAACTCGTTTTTTTTCGTTTCCGAGAAGGCACGACAGTGACTCTCGCGAAAGCATAACTGTGCTTCTCGCGGAAGCAAAACTGTAACTCTCGCGAAAGGACAAAAAATAAAAAACACGTTTTTTTCCGTTTCCGAGAGGCACGATCGTGACTCTCGCAAAAGCACAACCGTGCATCTCGTGAAAGCAAAACCGTGACTCTCGCGAAAGGAAAAAAACAAAAAACACATTTTTTTTGTTTCCGAGAGGCGCGGCTGTGACTCTTGCTAAGGCACATACCTCTCGCGGAAGCAAAACCGTGACTCTCGCGAAAGGAAAAAAAACAAAAAACGTGTTTTTTTCATTTCCGAGAGGCACGGCCGTGACTCTCGCGAAAGCAAAACTGTCCTCTCGCGAAAGCAAAACCATGACTCTCGGGAAAGAGAAAAAAAAGAAAATGCATTTTTTCGTGCAATTTTTTTAAATTTTTATCGAAAAGCTAAGAAAGACCGGTGGAAAACCAAAACGTCGAAAAAACCCGAAAAAATCAAGTGGCGCTGATCGTTGCGAGGCTCCTGAATTAGCGCTCGTTAACTAGTTGCTCTCGAGATTTTACCTCGAGCGCGCTCCAGCTGCGCCAATCGCCATCCGATTGCTTTTGCAGGACGATTTATTTTGTGTCAATCTATGCCATTTTCATGGTCGGTGGACAGTGACGTGTCTTCTCTGAGCATACTGAACTCTGCTAGATTTCTATTCTTCCATGTACATCTTCAACTCGGACTCTTAAATCATCCGCAAATTTCTAGACTAACTTGTTCAAAAACACTTTGTCATCCAACACGATACCTCCATCGGTCCGCGGACGCGAAAGGCCACAACCTCTTATTTCTCGGTTATTTCACGTTTTTTTCCGTTTTCTACTTTATATTCTTTTACTTCCAAATATTCCAAATAAATATATTACAATAAACACTTTACAATTGTTTTTTCCAAAATGTTAAATCTGTATAGGGAAATTGTTTCTCATGTATACAAATAAACTTATGTGTATAAAAAAATTGATCATGTATTTAAAAATGTTAATCAAGAATTTGAAAAAAATGTTAAAGAAGTATTTTGAAAAATGTTAGTCAAGCATTCGAAAAATGTTAAATATCCATAGAAAAAAATCTGGACCGTATATTAAAAATATTAATCAAGCAATTTGAAAAATGGTAAATATGTATAGAAAAATATTAACCATGTATTAAAAATGTAATCTTATGCTTAAAAAATGTTAATCAAGCATTTGAAAAAAATATGTATAGAAAAAATAATGATCATGCATTTCAAAAATCTTAATCTTGTATTTTAAATTTTTTAATTAAGCATTTAAAAAATATAAAAAATTTGTACAGAGAAAATGTTGGCTGTGTATTTAAAAAATATTAAACATGTATTAGAAAAATCTTGTTGACATATAAAAAAATTTAGAATGAAAAAAAAGCGGAAAACAAAGAACACCAAACAAAGAAAGAAATGAAGATACAAGTGCAAAGGGTTGGAAAACAGTGAATACCGATAAGGAAACAAAGAAAACCATTGAAAACCAAGAAGGTGAAAAAATGAAGAAACGAAGAAGAAAAATGAGAAAGAAAAAAACAAAGAAACCCATGAAAGAAACAAAGAAAAATCTAAGAAAAATGAAGGAAAAAATTAAATAAACCAAAGTATAACGAAGAAATAAGAAACGCAAAGAAAACTGAAGAAGATATAAGAAAACCAAACAAAAGATTAAAAAAGGGAAAACATGAAGAAAAAAATCCTGAACAAACACATCGACAACCCAACTGACCATAATGCGTTATTGGGCCGGCCCATACACATCAGCTAAAGGCCTTTCACGTAACGAACAAGCTGTTTGGTGGGCATCTTGGCGCTTCCTATTTGGTGCTTTAGGTCCCTGTTATAGGTTTTTCTGTATACGGGCGACTGAAGCACACCCCCCGACAACCCAACTGACCATAATGCGTTATTGGGCCGGCCCATACACATCAGCTAAAGGCCTTTCACGTAACGAACAAGCTGTTTGGTGTGCATCTTGGCGCTTCCTATTTGGTGCTTTAGGTGCCTGTTATAGGTTTTTCTGTAAACGGGCGACTGAAGCCCACCCCCCCCCCCCTCCACTGCCGCTAACTGGGTCGACCCATGTATCATCACTTTTTCGTTAAGACGGTCAAACATGTGCGCAGGCGGAGTTCGAACTCGCGACCATTCCCTTCAGTGCCAACGACACTCACCACGACGCTCTCGAATACTAGTTGTTTCTATATTTTTATCTCTTCGGTCACGGGAATCCTCCGGTTTTGGGAAGCTTCCAGAAGTCTCCCAAACCAGTCTTTTCCCAATTCGCTGGTCATTTCCGATGTAGTTTTATTCGGGTTTTCTTTTTCATTTTTTTCTTTCTTTTTTAATGCATAAAATTTTTAAATCCTTGTTTTTTATTCAAAATTGATGATTTGTTTTTTTTAAAGATGAACTTTTTTCTAAAGCAATGTTGTTTTTCAAATTTGATGAACATTTTTTGCAATTTTGATGAACTTATTTTCAAATCCGATGGACTTTTGTCAAGTCTAATGATTTTTTTCAAATTGGTGAACTTTTCTTGAAAAATCATGCACATTTTTGAATTCACTATTTGTTTTCGAGTTCTTTTGTTTATTTTATTTTTGAGCATTGAGTTTTTTTTTGTTTAGATGACTGGTCAACTGTGACCAGTCAGTAGCAGTACGTTCTGGGCCGGGCCCAACAGCGCGGCTGTCGGGCTGTGTGGGCGCCAGATCCCCGGTGACTAGGAGCTCCCGTGCATCTTATCTAAGGGAGAGCAACTAGTTAACGAGCGCTTCTTCGGGAGCCTTGCAACTATCAGCGCCACTTGGCGCGCTCTTAGCCGTTCGCCACGTGTCGCGCTCTGGACGCTCCCTCCATATTTTATTATTTTTTATTTTTCCGCACACGTTTTCGGCTTTTTAAATGGTTTTTTTTTTGGTTTTTTGACGTTTTGGTTTTTCCCCGGTCTTCCTTACCTTTTCGAGCAAAAAAATTTTTGAAAAAAAAAATTCTTACACGAAAAACGCGTTTTTTTCTTTTCGCGAAAAGTCACGGTTTTGCTTCCGCGAGAGGCACGGTTATGTTTTAGCGAGAGTCACGGCCGTGCCTCTCGGAAACAAAAAAAGACGCGTTTTCGGTTTTTTTTCTTTCACGAGAGTCACGGTTTTACTTCCGCGAGAGGCACGGTTGTGCTTTCGCGAGAGTCACGGCCGTGCCTCTCGGAAGGGGAAAACAATGCGTGTTTTCTGTTTTTTTTTCCGCAAGAGTCATGATTTTGCTTCCGCGAGAGGCAAGGTTGTGCTTTCACGAGAGTCACGGCCGTGCCTCTCGGAAGGGAAAAAATACGCGTTTTCTGTTTTTTTCTTTCGCGAGAGTCACGATTTTGCTTTCGTCAGAGGCAGGGTTGTGCTTTCACGAGAGGCACGGGCGTGCCTCTTTCGAAAATGGAAAAAAACCATGCTCCCAGTTTGGTTTTTTCGTCCGGTTTTTTAATGAAAAAAAAGTTCATCAAAACCTATCAACATGGGATCTAGTTTTGAAGATCTCGACGCGAAGAATCCAATAGTGAAAACGGTTTGAGAATTGGAAGCACGGTTTAAGAGATAAAACGTTTTGAATAAACGGATCTACGAAAAAAGGAAAAACTCCCAGGTTGCAACAAATGGCACGCTGCATGTGTGCTACTTGTCGTGACCTGGAAAGGTGGAGTGTTCTTTGCAACAAGTACTCCTTAATTAGTGATTTCATATCTAAAAGCATCTCCAGCGGCCGAGCAGCAACGCGAAAAACTGATTCGCGGCCCCGCCCTTTGGTTTGGCCTATACAATGGGCTCCAAAGAGCGCTAAAAAGCGGCAGCGCTCGCTCAAAGCGTGCAAAAATGCAGCGCGCGCGACTCTCGCACAAACAACATATACATTTCAAAACATAAGCAAAAAGATCAAACACAAACAAAAATAAATCAAAATAAATAGTTCAATTTCATTATTACAACGCAAACAAATAGTTTATTGTTCAATACAAGAAATAGTGCAATAAACACAACAAATAGTTCAACAATACAATATCAAACGCACAAATCATGATGCTCTTTGTCGTCCATTGCATGCCCACCACTCCTCAATGAGATCCTTCTGTAGATCATTATGTGTCGCGGGACGTCGAATGGCATGATAGGAGGCAACAAAAAGGGCCGCCCTTTCAGCCCTCCGTCGCACTCGCGCGGGATGTCCCAAGAGCTCATACTGAGAGTAGTCTACATCTTGGCCACGCTCATTCTCGATGATCATGTTATGCATGATCACACAAGCGTGCATGATGTACCAAAGCATTTTCTGATCCCAAAATCTAGCCGATCCTCTTTTCTAGTTGCCGCCTGAGCATTGTGGAAATCAAGATTTTTCTTACCTTCTGGCTTTTTCAACAGCTTGACAAAGGTTTGCCACTTTGGATAGATGCCATCTGCTAGATAATAGCCATAGTTGTATGTATGGCCATTTGCTACGAACTGCACCGTTGGCAACTCACCATTTGCAATCTTATTCATCAATGGTGACCAGTTGACAACATTGATGTCATTCAAAGATCCAGGCATTTCAAAGAATGCATGCCAAATCCAAGTCTCTTGATCGTCCACCGCTTCAAGAATTATAGTGGAACCCTTTTTTTGACCGAATTGCCCATGCCATGCCTTTGGACAATTCTTTCAACTCCAATGCATGCAATCTATTGAGCCAAGCATGCCAGAAAAGCCGCGAGCTTTGTTCATCGCCAATAGCCTTGCGGCGTCTTCAGCATTGGGAGATCTCAAATACTCCTCGCCAAACACTTGCACAATTCCGATTGCAAGCGCTTGACACATAATGGCTTGGCTCTCACCCATAGCCAAGTGATCATCAACTAGATCAGCGGTATACCGTATGCCAACATACGCCAAAGCGGTATCACCTTCTGAAAAGTGCTATGTCCGAGCTCTCCGGCGGCATTCCTCCTTTGTTGAAAAAAGCGGTCATGGCTCGCTAGTTTCTCTGCAATGCGCCTGAACAACTCGGTGCTCATCCTAAACCGGCGACGAAAATACGACTCGGGGTATGTGGGATTCTCCGCAAAATAATGCCTGATCAATCTGTTGTGGGCATCGATCATATCCCTCCGAATTTTCTGCCGACCCATAACCGAATCACCGTGCTTCGGATTTTTATTGATATGCATAGCTAGGATCATTGCAAGATTCTCCTCCTCTTCCATATCAAATTCTTCTTCGGAAGAATCATACGACGAACTCATCTACAATGTTCAATACTATAATATAAAAACTACAATCAACATGCACGAAATTCATGGATTTTGAGCAATACATACCTTCTAGGTGTTTTGTCGAACACCTTATGCGCCGAAGCGGCAGCGAAAGCGGCGCTGCTCGTCGGAGGACGGACGCCGCGAGGGGCGGCGCGGACTAGAGGGGGAGAAGCCGCCGGGCGGGATAGGCCGGGAAGCGCCGAACGGTCGCCGGTGGCACAATGGCGGCGGCGCGGCCGGATGGGGGTGGGAGTTATGAAGCGAAGCGAGAATCCAATGAGCGGAGCGCGAGCAAATAAGCGCACGCGATTGAGTTTCGCCCAGCGCTGAACTATATATGCCGCGCGTGCTGTTTTTCTTGGCGCCCGCTGGAGCAACTATACGATTCTGTACGCTTAAAGCGGCAATTTTGCGGCGCGACGCTAGTTTGGCGCGGCTGTTGGAGATGCTCTAAGGGCCTTTCCCAAAAGGAAAAATCTAAGGCTTAAATTCTGAAGATTAGACGCTATTGGGTACTACCTTCGCTAGACCTGTCATACCCGTACACGGTTGACCCTCAATTATAAAAAAAGAGAGGTAATATCACTGGTAGTCATAGAACTTGCGTTGCATGTTCAGTTTGGTGCTAAAACTTCAAAAATACGGTTTTGTGGTCACTTAACTTGACTCAAGCGTGTAGATACGGTCACAGTACGCGTATACTGTTGGGGAACGCAGTAATTTCAAAAAATTTCCTACGCACACACAGGACCATGGTGATGGCATAGCAACGAGAGGGGAGAGTGTTGTCTACGTACCCTCGTAGACCGTAAGAGGAAGCGATCACAACGTAGAGGAAGTAGTCGTACGTTCTCCTCGCGATCCTGCCGATACCAGTGCCGTTACTCCGGCACCTCTGAGTCGATGATGACGTAGAGGAAGTATTAGTACGTTCTCCTCACGATCCAGCCGATCCGGTAGCCGTTACTCCGGCGCCTCAGGAGTTCTTGGCACACGTTCAGCTCGATGGCGCTCCACGGGCTCCGATCCGGCAGAGCTCCGGAGAGAAGGAGTTCCGTCGGCCTGACGGCGTGGTGACGATCTTGATGTTTCACCGACGCAGGCTTCGCCTAAGCACCGCTACGATATGACCGAGGTGGAATATGATGGAGGGGGGCACCGCACACGGCTATGGAACGATCTCGAGGATCAACGTGTGTGGTCTAGGGTGCCCCCCCACCCCCGTCTAGAAAGGAGGGAGGGAGGAGGTGGCCGCCCAAGGGGGCGCACCATAGGAGGAAACCTACTCCAAGTAGGTTTCCCTCTCTTTCCTTATCTTATTTGGAGGGAAAGGAAGGAGTACTAGTATTAGGAATAAGTACTAGTAGTAGGAATAGGAAGAGGGGAAGGACAAAGGAAGGGGGCGGCCCCCTCCCCAATTCGGATTGGGCTTGGGGCGCCCCTCCTTTGTTCCTTCTCCTTCCTCCTACATGGGCCCAATAAGGCCCATATACCTCCGGGGGTTCCGGTAACCTCCGGAGCTCCAAACTTCTCCTAACCTTTCCGTGTCCAAATATATCTGTCCAATATATTAATATTTATGTCTCGACCATTTCGAGACTCCTCGTCATGTCCGTGATCATATCCGGACTCGAACAACCTTGGTACATCAAAATACACAAACTCATAATATTACCGTCATCGAAACCTTAAGCGTGCGGACCCTACGGTTCGAGAACAATGTAGACATGACCGAGACACATCTCCGGTCAATAACCAATAGCGGGACCTGGATGCCCATATTGGCTCCTACATTTTCTATGAAGATCTTTATCGGTCAGACCGCATAACAACATACTTTGTTCCCTTTGTCATCGGTATGTTACTTACCCGAGATTCGATCGTCGGTATCCAATACCTAGTTCAATCTAAATTCTGCGGCAAGTCTCTTTACTCGTTCCGTAATACATCATCTCACAACTAACTCATTAGTTGTAATGCTTGCAAGGCTTACGTGATGTGTATTACCGAGAAGGCCCAGAGATACCTCTCCGGCAATCGGAGTGACAAAACCTAATCTCGAAATCGCCAACCCAACAAGTACCTTTGGAGACACCTGTAGTACTCCTTTATGATCACCCGATTACGTTGTGACGTTTGGTAGTACCCAAAGTGTTCCTCCGATGGCAGGAGTTGCATAATCTCATAGTTACGAGGCGTGTATAAGTCATGAAGAAAGCAATAGCAACATACTAAGCGATCAAGTGCTAGGCTAACGGAATGGGTCATGTCAATCGAGATCATTCTCCTAATGATGTGATCCCGTTAATCAAATGACAACTCATGTCTATGGTTAGGAAACATAACCATCTTTGATTAACGAGCTAGTCAAGTAGAGGCATACTAGTGACACTCTGTTTGTCTATGTATTCACACATGTATTATGTTACCGGTTAATACAATTCTAGCATGAATAATAAACATTTATCATGATATAAGGAAATAAATAATAACTTTATTATTGCCTCTAGGGCATATTTCCTTGATCTCCCACTTGCACTAGAGTCAATAATCTAGTTCACTCAAGAATGATTCTAACACCCATGGAGTCTTGGTGCTGATCATGTTTTGCTCGTGGAAGAGGCTTAGTCAACGGGTGCAACGCGTTCGAGATCCGTATGTATTTTGCAAATCTCTATGTCTCCCACTTGGACTTGGTCCCGAATGGAATTGAAGCGTCTCTTGATATGCTTGGTCCTCTTGTGAAATCTGGATTCCTTTGCCAAGGCAATTGCACGATATTATCACGGAAGATCTTCATTGGTCCCGATGCACTAGGTACAACACCTAGATCGGAAATGAACTCTTTCATCCAGACTCCTTCATTTCTTTGCTTCGAAGCAGCTATGTACTCCGCTTCACATGTAGATCCCGCCACGGCGCTTTGTTTAGAACTGCACCAACCGACAGCTCCACCGTTTAACAAAAACACGTATCCGGTTTGCGATTTAGAATCGTCCGGATCGATGTCAAAGCTTGCATCGACGTAACCATTTACGACTAGCTCTTTGTCACCTCCATATCTGAGAAACATATCCTTAGTCCTTTTCGTATTTCGGGATGTTCTTGACCGCTGTCCGATGATCCACTCTGGATTACTTTGGTACCTTCTGCCAAGCTTACATTAAGCATACGTCAGTGCGGTACATAGCATTGCATACATGATAGAGCCTATGGCTGAAGCATAGGGAACATCTTTCATTTTCTCTCTATCTTCTGCTGCGTGGTCGGGCATTGAGTCCGACTCAATTTCACACCTTGTAATACAGGTAAAAACCTTTCTTTGCACGATCCATTTTGAACTTCTTCAAAACTTTATCAAGGTATGTGCTTTGTGAAAGTCCAATTAAGCTGTCTTGATCTATCTCTATAGATCTTGATGCCCAATATGTAAGTAGCTTCACCAAGGTCTTTCATCGAAAAACTCTTGTTCAAGTATCCCTTTATGCTATCCGAAATTCTATATCATTTCCGATCAATAATATGTCATCTACATATAATATCGTAAATGCTACAGAGCTCCCACTCACTTTCTTGTAAATACAAGGCTTCTCCATAAGTCCAGATAAACCCAAATACTTTGATCACACTATCAAAGCGTTTATTCCAACTCCGAGATGCTTGCACCAGTCCATAAATGGATCGTTGGAGCTTGCACACTTTGTTAGCTCCCTTTGGATCGATAAAACCTTACGGTTGCATCATATACAACTCTTCTTCCGAAACCCATTCAGAATGCGGTCTTTACATCCATTTGCCAAATTTCATAATCATAAAATGCGGCTATTGCTATCATGTTTCTGTCAGTCTTTAGCATCGCTACTGGTGTGAATGTCTCATCGTAGTCAACCCCTTGAATTTGTCGAAAACCCTTTGCGACAAGTCGAGCTTTGTAGACGACAATATTACCGTCGTCGTCGGTCTTCTTCTTGAAGATCCACTTGTTTTCTATTGCTTGCCGACCCTCGGGCAAGTCAACCAAAGTCCACACTTTGTTTTCATACATGGATCCCATCTCGGATTTCATGGCCTCAAGCCATTTTATGAATCTGGGCTCACCATCGCTTCTTCATAGTTCGTAGGTTCATCATGATCTAGTAGCATGACTTCCGAACAGGATTGCCGTACCACTGCAGTGCGGATTTTATTCTGGTTGATCTACGAGGTTCTCAGTAGTAACTTGATCTGAAGTTTCATGATCAACATCATCAACTTCCTCACTATTTGGTGTAGATATCGCAGAAACTGGTTTACGTGATAAACTACTTTCAAATAAGGGAGAAGGTACAGATTACCTCATCAAGTTCTACTTTCCTCCCACTCACTTCTTTCGAGAGAAACTCCTTCTCTAGAAAGGATCCATTTTAGCAACAAATGTCTTGCCTTCGGATCTGTGATAGAAGGTGTACCCAACTGTCTCCTTTGGGTATCCTATGAAGATACATTTCTCTGATTTAGGTTCGAGCTTATCGGGTTGAAGCTTTTTCACATAAGCATCGCATCCCCAAACTTTAAGAAAGCGACAACTTTGGTTTCTTGCTAAACCACAGTTCATAAGGTGTCGCCTCAACGGATTTTGACGGTGTTCTATTCAGCGTGAATGCGGCCGTCTCAAGAGCATAACCCCAAAGCGATAGCGGTAAATCTGTAAGAGACATCATAGATCGCACCATATCTAGTAAAGTGCGATTCTGACGTTCGGACACACCATTCTTGTTGTGGTGTTCGGGTGGCGTGAGTTGCGAAACTATTCCGCATTGTTTCAAATGTAGACCAAACTCGTAACTCAAATATTCGCCTCCACGATCAGATCGTAGAAACTTTATTTTCTTATTACGATGATTTTCAACTTCACTCTGAAATTCTTTGAACTTTTCAAATGTTTGGACTTATGTTTCATTAAGAAGATATACCCATATCTGCTTAAATCATCTGTGAAGGTGAGAAAATAACGATATCCGCCACGAGCCTCAACATTCATTGGACCACATACATACAGTATGTATGATTTCCAACAAATCTGTTGCTCTCTCCATAGTACCGAGAACGGGTTTTAGTCATCTTGCCCATGAGGCACGGTTCGCAAGTGCCAAGTGATTCATAATCAAGTGACTCCAAAAGTCCATCAAGATGGAGTTTCTTCATGCGCTTTATACCGATATGACCTAAACGGCAATGCCACAAATAAGTCGCACTATCATTATCAACTCTGCATCTTTTGGTTTCAACATTATGAATATGTGTATCACTACTATCGAGATTCATTAAAATAGACCACTCTTCAAGGGTGCATGACCATAAAAGATATTATTCATATAAATAGAACAACCTTTATTCTCTGATTTAAATGAATAACCGTCTCGCATCAAACAAGATCCAGATATAATGTTCATGCTTAACGCGGCACCAAATAACAATTATTTAGGTCTAAAACTAATCCCGAAGGTAGATGTAGAGGTAGCGTGCCGACCGCGATCACATCGACTTTGGAACCATTTCCCACGCGCATCGTCACCTCGTCCTTTGCCGTTGTTAAGCAATCAGAAGTCCCTGCTTTGAGTTGCAAATATTAGCAATGTAACCGGTATCAAATACCCAGTGCTCTGCGAGCTCTAGTAAGGTACACATCAATAACATGTATATCACATATACCTTTGTTCACCTTGCCATCCTTCTTATCCGCCAAATACTTGGGGCGATTCCGCTTCCAGCGACGATGCGCTTGCGAGAAGCACTCGATTTCGTGTTTAGGTCCAGACTTGGGTTTCTTCACTTGAGCAAGAACTTGTTTGTCGTTCTTCTTGAAGTTCCTTCTTCTTCCCTTTGCCTTTCTTCTTGAAACTAGTGGTCTTATTGACCATCAACACTTGATGCTCCTTCTTGATTTCTACCTCCGCAGCTTTCAAAGATTGCGAAGAGCTCGAGCATAGTCTTTACTAACCCTTGCATATTATAGTTCATCACGAAGCCTTTGTAGCTTGGTGGCGTTGATTGAAGAATTACATCAATGACACAATCATCCGGAAGACCAACTCCCGGTTGAGTCAAGTGATTGTAATACCCGGACATTACGAGTATGTGCTCACCGATGCACCCATTCTCCACCATTTTGCAGCTATAGAACTTATTGGAGACTTCATATCTCTCAATCCGGGCATTACATTGAAATATCAACTTCAACTCTTGGAACATCTCATATGCTCCACGACTTTCAAAACGTCGTTGAAGACCGGTTCTAAGCCGTAAAGCATGGCACCGAACTATAGAGTAGTCATCGCCTTTGCTCTGCGAGACGTTCTTAACGTCGTCGGTTACATCGGCGGCGAACTGGCACCTAGCGGTGCATCCGGGGCGTAACTCTTCCGTGCAAGCAATGAGGATAATCCTCGATTACGGACCCGATCCGTGTAATTGCTACCATCATCTTTCAACTTTGCTTTCTCAAGGAACGCATTAAAATTCAACGGAACAAGACGAGCCATCTATCTACAAGCAGACATAGACAAGCAAGATACTATCGGTACTAAGTTCATGATAAATTTAAGTTCAATTAATCATATTACTTAAGAACTCCCACTTAGGCAGACATCTCTCTAGTCATCTAAGTGATCACGTGATCCAAATCAACTAAACCATAACCGATCATCACGTGAGATGGAGTAGTTTTCAATGGTGAACATCTTATGTTGATCATATCTACTATATGATTCACGCCGACCTTTCGGTCTCCGTGTTCGAGGCCATATCTGCATATGCTAGGCTCGTCAAGTATAACCTGAGTATTCTGCGTGTGCAAAAGCGGCTTGCACCCGTTGTAGATGGACGTAGAGCTTATCACACCCGATCATCACGTGGTGTCTCGACACGACGAACTTTGGCAACGGTGCATACTCGTGGAGAACACTACTTGATAATTTTAGTGAGAGATCATCTTAAAATGCTACCGTCAATCAAAGCAAAATAAGATGCATAAAGGATAAACATCACATGCAATCAATATAAGTGATATGATATGGCCATCATCATCTTGTGCTTGTGATCTCCATCTCAAGCAAATCATGATCACCATCGTCACCGGCGACACCTTGATCTCCATCGTAGCATCATTGTCGTCTCGCCAACTATTGCTTCTACGACTATCGCCACCGCTTAATGATAAAGTAAAGCAATTACAGGGCGCTTGCATTTCATACAATAAAGCGACAACCATATGGCTCCTGCCAGTTGCCGATAACTCGGTTACAAAACATGATCATCTCATACAATAAAATATAGTATCACGTCTTGACCATATCACATCACAACATGCCCTGCAAAAACAAGTTAGACGTCCTCTACTTTGTTGTTGCAAGTTTTACGTGGCTGCTACGGGCTGAGCAAGAACCGTTCTTACCTACGCATCAAAACCACAACGATACTTCGTCAAATAGACTCCGTTTTAACCTTCTCAAGGACCGGGCGTAGCCACACTCAGTTCAACTAAAGTGAGAGAGACAGACACCCGCCAGCCACCTTTAAGCACGAGTGCTCGTAGCAGTGAAACCGGTCTCGCGTAAGCGTCTGGCGTAATGTCGGTCCGGGCCGCTTCATCTCACAATACCGCTGAACCAAAGTATGACATCTTTGGTAGGCGATATGACTTGTATCGCCCACAACTCACTTGTGTTCTACTCGTGCATATGACATCAACGCATAAAACCAGGCTCGGATGCCACTTTGTTGGGGAACGCAGTAATTTCAAAAATTTTCCCTCGCACACGGGACCATGGTGATGGCATAGCAACGAGAGGGAGAGTGTTGTCTACGTACCCTCGTGGGCCGTGGCGGAAGCGATCACAACGTAGAGGAAGTAGTCGACGTTCTCCTCGCGATCCTGCCGATCCCGGCGCCGTTACTCCGGCACCTCCGAGTCGATGATGACATAGAGGAAGTAGTCGTCGTTCTCCTCACGATCCAGCCGATCCAGCGCCGTTACTCGGCGCCTCCGAAGTTCTTGGCACACGCGTTCAGCTCGATGGCGCTCCACGGGCTCCGATCCGCAGAGCTCGGAGAGAAGGAGTTCCACAAGACGGCCTGACGGCGTGGTGACGATCTTGATGTTTCACCGATGCAGGGCTTCGCCTAAGCACCGCTACGATATGACCGAGGTGGAATATGGTGGAGGGGCACCGCTGCGGCTAAGGAACGATCTCAAGGATCAACTTGTGTGTTCTAGGTGCCCCCTCCCCGTATATAAAGGAGGGAGGGAGGAGGTGGCGGCCCAAGGGGGCGCACCATAGGAGGGAAACCTACTCCAAGTAGGTTTCCTCTCTTTCCTTATCTTATTTGGAGGGAAAGGAAGGAGTACTAGTATTAGGAATAAGTACTAGTAGTAGGAATAGGAAGAGGGGAAGGAGAAAGGAAGGGGGCGGCCCCCTCCCCAATTCGGATTGGGCTTGGGGGCGCCCCTCCTTTGTTCCTTCTCCTTCCTCCTACATGGGCCCAATAAGGCCCATATACCTCCCGGGGTTCCGGTAACCTCCGGAGCTCCAAACTTCTCCGGAACCTTTCCGGTGTCCAAATATATCCGTCAATATATCAATCTTTATGTCTCGACCATTTCGAGACTCCTCGTCATGTCCGTGATCATATCCGGACTCGAACAACCTTGGTACATCAAAATACACAAACTCATAATATTACCGTCATCGAAACCTTAAGCGTGCGGACCCTACGGTTCGAGAACAATGTAGACATGACCGAGACACATCTCCGGTCAATAACCAATAGCGGGACCTGGATGCCCATATTGGCTCCTACATTTTCTCTGAAGATCTTTATCGGTCGAGACCGCATAACAACATACTTTGTTCCCTTTGTCATCGGTATGTTACTTACCCGAGATTCGATCGTCGGTATCCAATACCTAGTTCAATCTCGTTCTGCAAGTCTCTTTACTCGTTCCGTAATACATCATCTCACAACTAACTCATTAGTTGTAATGCTTGCAAGGCTTATGTGATGTGTATTACCGAGAAGGCCCAGAGATACCTCTCCGACAATCGGAGTGACAAAACCTAATCTCGAAATACGCCAACCCAACAAGTACCTTTGGAGACACCTGTAGTACTCCTTTATGATCACCCGATTACGTTGTGACGTTTGGTAGTACCCAAAGTGTTCCTCCGTGGCAGGAGTTGCATAATCTCATAGTTACAGGAACATGTATAAGTCATGAAGAAAGCAATAGCAACATACTAAAGCGATCAAGTGCTAGGCTAACGGAATGGGTCATGTCAATCGATCATTCTCCTAATGATGTGATCCCGTTAATCAAATGACAACTCATGTCTATGGTTAGGAAACATAACCATCTTTGATTAACGAGCTAGTCAAGTATAGGCATACTAGTGACACTCTGATTGTCTATGTATTCACACATGTATTATGTTACCGGTTAATACAATTCTAGCATGAATAATAAACATTTATCATGATATAAGGAAATAAATAATAACTTTATTATTGCCTCTAGGGCATATTTCCTTTATATACATGCATATCAATGTGTATGGCCCCACTTGTGAGTGTCTAAGGCGCGACATATTTTACACAGAACACCCTGAATTTTTTTTATTTGCAGAAGTGAACCGCAGCGATGTATTTTTATAGAAAACACTCTAACTTTTTTTTATTTACAGAAAACAGGACCACAATACTGCACATATATGTGAATATTAACAACAAAAATGACATGCCAGGACTCGAACAGACGATCAACTATTTTTTAACCCGAGAATGCAAATGCAAAAAATTAACGCCAAAAAGAATCTACTAGGACTTGAACCAACCAACTGTTTAAATCAATACAATCTAGCCACTATAACCAGTCAGCTCTAGATGTCTAAAATGGATCAGGAACTTACATATATTAAACGAGGATGCATGTGGAGTTTAAATAGGCTATGGAGACTACGGCCTGTTTTATTTGCGGTATTTAAAAAAATATATAAAGATGTGTACTATATAGATGTGCGTATAGCATATTTGCTTTTCAAAAATATTATTTTAATTATACGAACATTTCAATAATTATATATACGCACATATTGTATAGTTCAATGTTTGAATAATTAAATAATAATTTAAAATTTAGACTGTTAAGCGAATATTCAGTCGTGGCTAATATGTAAGTTATATAACTTTTTGAATATAAGTCACGAATAAAAATCTACACAAGCGAATAGTCATAAATATTTAGTAAATGTTTGTGTTCATCATATTTTATATTTAAATATAAGCCTCAAGTGTATTTTTTTTGAATTTTTCAAAATATTTAATAAACATTAACAATGTCCATATTAACTTAATATAAGCCACAAGTGTATATTTAAATGTTTTATCTACTAATCATTATTTGTATATATAATATATTTTAACACACAAATATGTGAACGTACCTTTATTACTTACAAATTATCTTTTAAAAAATAGTCTTGGCATAAAATGGGTCGTAGTACCCGCAGCTCAATTAAGCTCCACATGAGTCCCCGTGAAGTACATATATGTTGATTATCCATATTAGACAAAATACATATATGTACAGCATCATGGTCCTGCTTTTCTTTAAAAATAATTTGAGGGTGTTTTGTGCAAAAAATACGTCGTTGTGGTTGATTGTTTCGGAAAATAATTATTTTCACAGTGTTTTGTGTAAAAATACATCACGCCCAACGCCATCAGTCACTGATAAGTGGGGCCATATACATGAATACGCCCGCATATGCGTAGTGTGACCGTATCTGCACGCTTGGGTTAAGTTATGTGACCAGAAAACTGTATTTTTAAAGTTCTAGCATCAAACTGAATCGTGCGATGCAAGTTTAATGACTTTCGGTGATATTACCTAAAAAAAAGAACGTATACGGTTACCTCCGTTTCATACGGGTGTCCGCCGCGTAATCTGGGAAAAATCTTCCTCACATCAGGTTGTTCCCGAACACGAATCGCATCCCCAAATCCAGATGCGTTGCAAGAATCCAAATAAATCCTCCCTCTGGTTAAGAAGAAAGCACTAGTGGAGAAGCCCTTTCGGCTTCGCCCGCGCCTAGCTACGACGCTGGATTTGACCCGTGTCGCATCGCACAAGTAAACGGGCAACAGTCAGCTACCGTGATCTAATCAAACAAGTAGTGGGTGAGTGGTGGGAGAGGCTCTGCTCCGCCAGCGGGTCGAGGAAGCAAAACAGGGTGAATATAACCGTGGCAGCCTATATTGTGTGAAACCTCTGGAAGGAGAGAAATCAACGAGTATTCGAGCATAAAGAGCTGACTGCTATTGCTCTAGCTGGGCTCATCAAAGATGACATCAAGTGCTTAGGGGAGGCAACTAGAGGGGTTCACAATGTAGGGCTGTAATTTTTTCTGTCTCCTAATCTTCACGTTGTAATGTGAGATGCGACCTTCACATGATGGTCCATCCGTTTCTATATGTCTTCTCTTCTATAATGCAAAGGCAGAGCTCCTGCTATTCCCGTCAAAAAAAAGTAGCCCGTCCGCCAGGGACGCGTAGATCAGGATGCCGTTCCCAGGCTTCTTTCGCACCATCCTCTCTTCGGGCTGTACAATCTGTACCTGGCGATTATTCGATTAGCATCTACTCCTACTTATGAATAGCGATCGATCGATATCGATCTGTGCTTGTGATCAAGATGTCGGCGAACTTATTGCCCCGTGAGAGACGAGAGATCGATCGACCAGTCGCCGGTCACACCTTTTTGTGTGTGGTGGCTGGGTGCTCTGAACCTGAGGACCAGAGAGCGGCGCTGTTGGTTGTTTCAGCCTCGAGCAATACTCTGACCCTCTAGTCCCCTCGCTCCCCGCTGTCCCCCATTAGCTCATGCACGCATGCATGAGCGATCGGTGTAGACGACTCTGCTGCGACGACCACTGTACGCAAAGGACGCGCAGAGTGACTCGTTCGCCATCTCGTCTCGTCTCATCTAATCTCGACGGCGTGAGGAAGGAAACTAAATGGAAATCCAGAGGCCAGCAGCAAACGCCCGGATCAAATGATGCTCTCTTTCGGTTCAGTTCATGTGGTGGTGGTGCATGCGGCATGTGCCTGACCTGCCGGGGCTTTCTATTTCAGGCTTTCGATCGGGAGACGATCCTGCCCGATCCAGCAATTTCCTAACCTCTCACGCTCACGCTGGAGCCAGGTCTCCTCGCACAGTGGATGCACCGTCGCCAGCCATGGAAAGTGCAAAGCATCGACGAACGGATAGGAGCGCAGAGCTCTCCTACCTACCCTCCTCAACACCGCCGTTCCTGCTGCAAGTTGCTGCGTTCGTCGCCGATACCATACAGGCATACATACATTCCATGTGCCTCACCGTGGCCCTGAATGCGCGCTGCTGCTGGTAGCTAGAAATCGGCATCTGTCGCCAACTCACGGAACCTCCCCGGAGCACAAATTCTCTCCGCTTTCCCTTCTTTCTCCTGCGAGCATCATTGCCCGGAGGAAGATTGGCGCTGACGACAACAGACGAGACGCTTTTGTAGCACCGTTTTCTTCTTCTTTTTTGAAAAAAAATAGTTCCGTTTTCTTCAGCAGACACTTTTCAGTGTATGCCAATGGGCATCTCTCACACTTTTGAGTAATTAATCTGGTGATGCCACGATACTCTCTGCTGTATAAACTACATACTGAATGCATGCTTTGATCCTTAGTTAATTTGGTTCTTCAGTGAGCAAGCCGGCCTTTTGTTGACAGTTTATTTAGAGCCAGGTAATGAACGCGTAACTGTTGGACAAGCTGTCAGATGTTTGGTTGAAGGAGTATGGCCCAAACTCGATGTGAATCCCGCCAGCAAAACAAGAATCATTTACAGCACTATAGTGTGAGCCTACAATTAGCGGCACGACGAAGAAATAATTATGATCGGCATCCTATCAATCCACGGTCAACTCTGGAATGTGGTCGAAAAAAGAACAGTAGAGTCGTGTGGGATGGTTAGTGATCACGGTGTTGTTTGGAGTACTGATGTGCGTGTTTACCGCCACAAAGAAGCCCCACTTAGGCCATGTTTGGATTGTCGTTTTGCTTAGCAATTACACCGGTAAACAATACACGCCTCTGGCCGTCGTTTCGCTTGCAGGCGGAAATGGCTACTAGCCCGGTAAGTTACACCTGTAGATAAAATACATGTGTATTTGAATACACCGATTCCAAGCGCGGCCTTAACGGTTTTGCTCCAACTGCATGCGACAGTGCGCGCTTAGTAAGTAATTTTCCATGACGCGACCTCCTGAACTGCCATAAGCACTCAAGACGAATCACACGACAAACTGGACAATTAGGTCGGCGTCACATCACCATTATCAATCTACGCCATCACAGCCTCGAGCCTATGATCGACATGATAAGGCAGGTTCCATGTAGGTCGCGATGTACGCTTGAGTATTTAATCAAAAACTATCACAATTCATATATCCGTGCCCACAAACTATCACTTTATGAATTTGTGTTCAAAACTATCATTTTTTTTCAGTCTATGACTAAAAACTACCATGTCTGTAAATCGACCGACTCGTTCATTTTAAACATACTTATAACAGAGCCTGCAATTTCAGTCAGTCACCTCTTCCGTCTGAAAACGGAGTATCGAGAGGCATCCAGACTTTCCATGCCCGGCTCCATGATTATGGCAGCGGAACGAATGATGAAATGACGAGAACATTGGCAATTTCGCATGCAGTTGCAGATCTCGGCCTTTTGTACATCGTTATTATACATGCTACGAACGAGAGATCAGATCGAGCAGAAAGAACCAGGCGTGCTGGTGTGCGCGATCGATTCGCATCGGAGCGAGCGAGCGATTCCTCACCTCACATTTCGTTCTCAGGGGAGCAGTTGCCGGCGCCACCGAGGGCCCTCCTGGTGCTGCAGTCCAAGGCCTGAGTGGACTTTGGTACTGGTACTTTCAGCCAGGGTCCGGCGGCAGGGCAAGTTCAGCAGGGGAAATGATGATGCAGGTAGCTGTAGGCGTGGGAGGAGCTATTTCTTGGCGTGCCGCTGGATCTCATGGCTGACGGATCATTTCAATTTCCACGCAAAAGCAAAAGCAAAACCCTACATCGATTCAGTGCTTTCGCTTTTCTCTCTGACGATCAAGGCTACTCCTACATGTATGTATCGATCGACACACCACGAAGGATCACGTCTGGAGAGTGCATCTTGGTCAATGCACACCGGCAGTTCTAACGCGAAACAAGGGGGGTGCTGTCTAGTCTGCATTGCTCCGTCGGGCATCGACCAAATGACTAGATCACTAGAGCAGCAGCGGAATGTGCCATTCAGCGAGGGGCTTATTCAGACTGAACCAAACCGATGGCTCAGAGCAAAAGCAGCCATAGATAGCCTACTGCAGGAACAGTTCGTCCACTGCCATCACGCCCATGGATTGATCCATCCGTGTAGTGCAGGTCACACAAAGGCGCTAGGAGCTAAGCTAACCTCGCACAAAGGCAAGCTACGACGCGCCCTCTCAGCTCCCGCTAGCTAGCTCCTTGGCTTGGCTAGAGCACGAAACGACGGGGAAAGCAGCGGCGTGCGTGAGGTTTTGCTTGCCCCTCGCCTCCCCCTCGTCGTCCCGAGATGACTAACATGCGAATCTGTCCGTTAATCTGCGGTGAGGAGTCACCCGCTGCCCGGGTAATTCCGCGCCGGGCGCACGGCATTCCCCGCCAGTACCGTCCCACCCTACGGCTACGGCGTCAAGTGTCAGTGGCGAGTCAAGGAAGGCATCGTCTCAAACGTGTGCCGCCGATCATACCATGCCTATTTCGCGTCAGGAAACTGAGCTTGCAGAAGAATGTAACACTCGATCTGATCTCCGCTGCAGCTGCTGCCCATTTGATTTTCTACATGGGCGCTGCGCTTTTTGCTTCAGATGCTTCTGCACAGTGAGCTATTCGCAGAGTGTAAAGCGCGCGTGGATTAGTGGGCGAAACTATGCACCGGCGGGATCGTGAGATCTGCCGCAAAAAGATTATTCCGCGGACGATTGTCGGTCCACGGTGCAAGCACAATCTTTTAATCGCGGTGTCAGCAGCTAAGTTAACCTAGGTTACGTACGTTCTTCAGAGAAAAGCCGCTTTGTCAAATCGGGGCATCACTTTACGCACACAAGACGTGGATGATTCTTCGATCTGGCCCGCAGAGCAATTGACGAAGAGGCTTTTGCGATTAATTAGCCACAGAATGATTGGCGGTGTCATCGCGCAAAAAACAATGATTGGAGTAGCACTCATACAAGCTGTCTGGTCGAGAAGGACACGGTTGGCTTACAGTTTCCTGCACACTCTGATGCTCTCTGTTCAGATTTCAAACCGGGGAGGTATGTTTCAGCCGCTCATCCATCTCCAAGCATTCGCCAATCATCTTCATTGCAATAAATTCAAGCGCCCATCACTGGATTCGCTGATCTCGACGGCTTGATTGCATTATCCACATGGAAGGGAGGTGGAGTGTTGATACCACTGTCATGAAGTGAATGTGTAGATGCCGTTTCTCTGTTCATTTGATACTGCTACTTCTGGCTCTTCTGAAGTCAGAGCATGATTAATGTGTAAATCAACCAGCGATTTGAGCAACTGGAGTTTGTGGTGTTAGGTGACTACCGTGATCAGGACATTGCCAAAACCACACACCAGTAATCCAGCACGAACAGGTGTACAGTCGTGCTGCAAAACCAACACAGCGCATGGCATGATTAAGTGGAGTAATTTTGATTCTTTCCTTGTTTTTCTTCGCAGATTTGATGTCTTAATTCCCAGTGCCGCAGGAGCAGGACATGACGGCACTGACCGAAACGATGGACTTCTACTTAAGTACATCAGCTCTCAAACCCAAAGCATCTACTAAAAGTCAAGGACAATGGGCTCGATGTGCTAAGTGATCCGGTGTATAGTATGATCAGGAAAGAATCTTCGAATTCACAAGAGTGAAAGATCGCTTGATCGCGCGTCCCCCAACATGCATGGCCGACACCGAGTGATATCATATTGTGGCATGTCCTCGATCAAACTGCACACGCATGGTTCCAAACACAGGGTGATATCATGCAATACTTTAACAAGAGCTCCATTTGACTGGGGGTCTGATTAAACAATGAGCAATGATCAATATGTCGCACCAGCACAATAACGGAGCAAAATGCCAGTACGTTGATTGAAACGACAATTTACATGTCGGCGTAACGCCGCATTGTTTGATCGATGAAAAACGATGGCTTCAGAAGAAGTTCTCTTCAGTTTGGCAGTTATCTGATGAAGCGCGAGCTTCGCTCCACTGTTTGTTTGTTTGTCTTCTTAAACTAATGCTACGATCAATCACCCGTTTAATTCAGGGATTTCTTGGTGACGCGATCTCGATCCCCTCCATGTCTTGTGATTAGCCGGCGTGCATTATTGAAGAGCAGTTGGGGAGAGAAAGATGCCTCGAGAAGTGGAGGAAGCCATTGACCTCGATCCGTCGCCTCATGTGCTCTCGTGGTTGGGCTATATAGACAGACAGCTCCGTCCACACCCACTCCATCCCTCCCATCCCACTGCTCCTTCCTCCTCGCCTTCGACCTCCATTGACACCACCTGCATTTCCACTTCCCCTTCCTGTTCCTGCAACCCGAATGCGCTTCCATTTTTCCTCTGCTCCAACCCTAGAGTGATCACTCCTGTTCTTGAGATCGTTAGAGCTGGGCACCATTCCCCTTCCGATTCCTTAGCCAAACCTTGAGAAAAACCTGCGAATCATGTAGAGCACACCATCGATCTTCAGCATCGACCCAGATCCAACCAGAAAACCACAAAAAAATAAGTCACTTCCCTCCTAGTTTCAAAAGGTTGCGGAAAATCTAGCATATCTAGTAGCTAGGCTGGATTCACCCTCACCGAGTCCTTAGCAGAAAATCTAGAAAAGCCTCCGGATCATGTAAATTTGTCCGCCGTCTTTGCTTGCCACCCAGCCAAAAAACCAACAAAAAAAAGTTGACAGAAACCCCAATCATGCATCGCTAGTCGTAGCCATCAGTCGCGGTCCTGTGATCCTGCTGGAGATAATCCGTCCATTGCCGTAGCATCATCACCTTCGCAAAAACCGTCAAATCATGTAGTTAGTGAGCCTCCTATCTCCATTCCACCACCGCATTCGTCTTGAAAAAACCCCAAAAAAAGAGAGGGAGAAGAGGGGGTTGGCAGCTTGATTAGCAGAGTGGTGTGATGGAGGCGGCGGCGGTTGGGGCGGAGACGCCGAACCTGTCGGCGCCGGCGACGCCGGGCACGCCGGCGCCGCTGTTCGCGGGGCAGCGGGTGGACTCGCTGTCGTACGAGCGCAAGTCGATGCCGCGGTGCAGGTGCCTGCCGGTGGACGCGTGGATGTCGCCCAACGCCTGCGTCCTGGAGATCCCCGCGCCGGACGTCTCGCTCCCCCGCAAGGTACGCCGGACGTCGCGCTCGCGGCCATGCACGTGCACATTGTCACGCTATATTCGGTCTCTCTCTCTCTCTCTCTCTCTGCAATATTTTTTACTCTTCGGTTGGTCACGCCATGGATATGAGTATTGCTGTTATTGTGAGGTTTTCTTTTCCTGAGTTCCGTATCTGGAAATGGATTTCTCTTCCTTTCCGGAACTGTGCAGGAGACATTCTGCAGTCCAGCTACCGTATGTGGTACGGGACGGTCCAATGGTATGCATGCACGCAGAGACCACAAAACACGGCCAGTTTCAGGACGTATGGCCCTGCTCGTGTACAGCACACACCGCAACAGTACAAAAGTTCGTGTCTGGCTCTACGCAGTCATGACTCTAAACTATAGAATCTTTGTTTCTTTGAAAGTATTCAACGTTCCATTCATTGTTCAGCCCCCAAACCCAATGGCATCATCCAACCAGCATTAGTTTCTTTTTTGCGGTAAACTTTATGCACTGTTTTAGAGAGGCTATAGTGTTGCCCATGAGCTAGCTCAATTTAGTTTTTATAATAAACTTTCTAGTATTTGGGATGGTGATCCCCCTAGTTTCATCCTTGATAAACTAGCCGATGATGTAAACATTTTGTTGAGTTAATAAAGCTAGCCATGATGGCCTTTCTTAAAAAAAAGCATTAGTTTCTTTTTTGCGGTAAACCAGCATTAGTTTGGAGTAATAATATTGCCTAACAACCCGGGTAGCCACTCTCTAGTGAACTCGAGGGAAAATAATTTGCGGAGATCTTAAAATAGATCAGGAACACATCATTTAATCACTTAACAAGAGAAATAGTACAAACTAGATTTGACGCAAACCAATCCAATCTATTCTGATGTCTCAAAAATTAAGTTGAATGGCTGAAAACAAGGTCTTCATTGAAAATTTTGCCCTTTAATATGACCATGCTCCTTTTTTTAAAGAATAGTATGGAAAAAAAACTTCTATATCATTTTCTTCTAAGAGTATTAAATTATAGGGGAAACTCTTCGCACGATATTTGTGGTTGTAGCATTTTCTTTTGAGGTCATGAAAACTGTGCGAACTTCACAAATTTTCGGTAAAAAGAACACAGAGGAGAGTTCTAGATTGATCGGTGGCATTATGCTTTGTAGACTTATTATGTATATACACTCTCCATTTCTTTTTATAAGGTGTTTTTTCCAAAAAGAAAGTTCTTTCTTAACAGAGTTTATAGAAAAAATATCAACACCTACAAAATCAAATGGGTATTATTAGATCCACATCTGCAAATACATTTTCATATTTTTGTTTGTTTACTATTGCAGACATTAATAGTTTTCTCGTAAATTTAGTCAAACACACAAAATTTTGAATTTAGGAAAAAGTAACCTTACAAAAAGGGACGTACGGGATACCCGACCTGTGCATTGCAATAAGTTTGCTTGAGCTGGGCTCGTCCGTGGTTTCCATCTAACCCCGTGTATAACCTTGAAACTAAATATGTTATTATTATAAACAAAATCAAGCTATTTCATCTCAAGCGTTAGGATGCAATAAAAATGCTGCTGATAAATATAGTGTGTTACAATAGCACCAAGTTAAGATTGCATGACTTGACACACCACTCCCTTGCAATTTGACCTAGTGGTGGATCTAGGATTTTACACTAGGTGCTATATTTTTTTGCGAGATAGGTGTTGCATTTCAGACGTGTAAGTATGAAAATTATGGATAAATTTTCTGAAAAGTGTGTATCTAGTATTTTTTTGGAAAATTCCTATGACATCGTAATCCAACATACTCCATTTCTTAGTTTTATTGGAGTATAGATTTGTCAGGAAAATACAATCCATCCAGTTCTTTTGAGGAATTTAGGGTGCTATGGGTGCGACGCTCGGTGAATAAAGTCGCTTTACCTAACTAGCTAGAGAAGGTTGCGTAAATAGGATTTTAAAACTTGGTTTCAGATACCACCGACGTGTGTTAGGTAGGTGGTGGCCTCGTGTGTACCTTGACAATTTAATGTAGCTGCAACAAATTCCAACTAAAAAAATTTAAGACTGGCAAAATACCGTTTTGAAATAATAAAAAGACTGGCAAAATGTCTACATTCTCTTTTGTAGTGGGCTTGCTATTTCTCTGCTGTGGGCTGACATGGACCTTCCGGCATTGGGCTTTTGTTTGGGAACTAGGCTATCGCCTGTATGGGGTTGATTTCAGTTTTTTTTTGTTTTTTGAGGGAACTGCAAGCAAAGAATTTTTTTTAGGCGTTGGTAATGTAAGTTGGGCCTTCCCTCAAAAGAAAAAATGTAAGTTGAGCCACATTTTTTTTCCATCATGTCTAAAAAAAATCTTTTTTCCCATCAACATGCACTCACTAGATGAAAATGGAATATCCCTTAAAAAGGATGAAAATAGAATTGCCTAGAAAAACAAACAAAAAACTAGATGAAAATAGACTTGTTGTAGTGAGGGTGCATGATGCATGTTTTGGTTGGAAACCTGGCAATGACACCGTTGATAAGACGATGTGATCTTTGCTTGGAGTTGAAGTACAATTATTTCTCGGGTAAGGTTCCTGTTCCTGGTCGTGACAGAAGAGGACAAGCATGTCCAAAACTCATAGTTGACTCAATCGATTGCCTCAGTCTTTGCCACCCGTGAGCGACGAGAATGGTTGTTTCCCTTTGGACGTCTCGATCACCTGTGACATGTCCGATCTGACTCTGTCTGCAACTCTGCGTAAAATTATTGGAGAATGATGGTTTATGAAAAACTAGGGAGCATATATAAAATCCAACGGGGTATCGGCATATGATGGCAAAAACAGTTTGTCATTTCAACTTTTATTTAGTGCTTGATGATCAAGACCGCTGAATTCAAACGCAACTTCACAGTTGACAGTCGAACAGACGGAGAAAAAATAAAGGAGACTATAATAAGATCCAAAATGAGAGACAAAATTATGAGTTTACAAAATAAGATTAACGCATTTAAATAAGATCATGCACATGGGTAAAGGGAGGGTGTTGAGGCCAGCGGTTGTATTTTCGCATACAGGTATGGGTATTGCCTTCCCATGCCCATACCCAGCCTACCTGATGGATATTTTTTTTTATTTATATACTCATGAGTATTTATTTTTCCCAAACCCTTACCGGGTTTTTATCCGTCAGGTTCACGGGTTGCGGGTACCCATTGCCATGTTAAATAAAAAATGATACTCCCTCCGTTCCTAGATATAGGGTGTATAGTTTTTGGCACGGAAATTAAAGAACGCACGTGGAGGGAAAATTTCACAAGTTTTGGGCAAGATTACACCTGACTAATTGACATGAGGAAATAGAGGAGCTTGCCCGATATAAGGAAATGTAAAGAAATCCCTAAAAAATTATCCAAATGAGTGGTGCAATGCAATACACCTTATATTTCGGACTTTTTCTCAAAAATCTATACACCTTATATCAAGGAACGGAGGGAGTACTAGTTCTAGGAAAAAAAAATCTTATACGGGCTGGGCTTTGTTTGTTCTTTGCCGGAGCTCATGACCCACGAGTCCTTGAAAACTGACCCATGGATCACAATCGTGCAGCTCGGCGCGGAGTTCGTCGGTACGTTCATCCTCATCTTCTTCGCGACGGCGGCGCCGATCGTGAACCAGAAGTACGGCGGCGTGATCTCGCCGTTCGGGAACGCGGCGTGCGCGGGCCTGGCGGTGACGACCATCATCCTGTCGACGGGCCACATCTCCGGCGCGCACCTGAACCCGTCCCTGACCATCGCCTTCGCGGCGTTCCGCCACTTCCCCTGGCTCCAGGTCCCCGCCTACGTGACCGCTCAGGTGCTGGGCTCCATCTGCGCCGGGTTCGCGCTCAAGGGCGTCTTCCACCCGTTCCTCTCCGGCGGGGTCACCGTCCCCGACATCGCCATCTCCACCGCGCAGGCCCTCTTCACCGAGTTCATCATCACCTTCAACCTCCTCTTCGTCGTCACCGCCGTCGCCACCGACACCCGCGCGGTACGTCACTGACCATAACTAAATCCTCATCGCCGCCGCGTGCTTCTGCAAGATTCAGGTGTAATCTGTTCCCGTCGTTGCGTGCAGGTGGGCGAGCTCGCCGGGATCGCGGTGGGAGCCGCCGTGACGCTCAACATCCTCGTGGCCGGGTAAGTTATGCAACGCAGCATGCATGCATGTGAATCTCCAGAGACATCGTGCAGCCTCTGATGCAGTGCGTGTGTGACAGGCCGACGACGGGAGGGTCGATGAACCCCGTGAGGACGCTGGGGCCGGCGGTGGCGGCGGGGAACTACAGGCAGCTGTGGATATACCTGGTGGCGCCGACGCTGGGCGCGGTGTGCGGCGCCGGCGTGTACAAGCTGGTCAAGCTGAGGGACGTGAACGGCGAGACGCCGCGCCCGCAGCGCAGCTTCCGACGCTGATCCATGTGCACGCAGACTCCGGCCCGTGCATGCACGGTTGGTTGCTGATCTATGCCACTGTAGACCGAGCAGCAACAACCGGGTGCGTACGGACGCCGGTACCATCTTATTTTACTCCTATGATTTCCATGTTCCAGTGCCACGGGCACACCGTGACTGCTAGAATATTTGTGTCCCGTGATTGTAATAAATGAATGAGCAACGCCGTTCCGCTATTTCCAGAACGGCGTGGACTTGTGCTTTATTTACTCCTATATATATGTGCGCCCTGGCGTGTCATTACGCCCATGCGCCAGCTGACGGCCGGGCATTCGGCTGTGTGAATGTACGACCGTCTATTTTAAAAAAAAATTGTATCTGTCCGCATTTTCTTTTTTTAGGCTAACCCGTCTAAATTTCCTCTTTCAAAAAAATAAAAATGTGTGGCCCTGCTATTCCTGTGATCTCTATGATTTTGGTGGAATTACTCTTTGTTCCGTGCTCCACAAACTTCACGCGTGAAGGGTAATTCCTATTTCACGCTTCAGGAACCCATTACTGTGTATTTTGCAAACCAGCAACCTACATCATCGACGTACGCTGCTACAACCTACCCGCCACCCAGTGGGATCTGGTAAGTTAACACCTTTTCCTTCTTTTGTTCTTACCTTTTCCTTTTTCGTTTACCTTTTCGGTTTTTTGTTCTTCCTTTTGTTCTTTTATGTTCTTCCTGGTTCGATGAATTGTTTTGCAAATACTTGAACTTTTTCTTCAAATCAATGAATTTTGTTTAAAAAATTGATGAACCTTTTCAATTTTGATGAACATTTTTTCAATTTTTAATTAACGTTTTTCCAAGTCAATGAACTTTTTAAAAAATTCAATGATATATTTTTGCAAAATCAAGAAATAATTTTCCATTTTTGATGGGTTTTAAAATACTTTCGATGAACTTTTTACAAATTTGGATTTTTCCCCAAATTTATGAACTATTTTTCAAAATCCACTAACTTTTTTACTCGACAAAACTTTTTCAAATTCATGATCTTTTAAAAAAAATCTATGAAATTTTTTTAATTCATGATTTTTTTTGTTTTTCTGATTTTTTTCGTTCTATTTTTAAAATGCGATCGAGCGAAGCCACAGGGTTGGTGTGTGGGCGCCAGGGAGGTTCCCTCGCATTAAGCGAGACGGTAGAGAACCCTTGCTGAAGCGTCTACATTACTTGGGCCATCTTCGCGCAGATTAAAGGAAAAAAGAAAATTTAAAGGGGAGAACGCAAGGTCAAACCCTGGTCTCTGAGGAGATTGCCGAGGCTGGTAGCCACTCCATCCACTTATCGTTAGTTGGTAGTCGTAGGGACGTGACCAACTTGAGGTGACCCGAACCAGTCTTTTACGTTTTTCTTCTGCTTTTCATTTTTTCTATGATTTTTTTGTTTGGTTTTCTATTTTCTTCTCCATTTTTTGTTTTCTTTATGTTTGTTTTCGTTTTCACTCTACATTTTCGCATATGTCAAAAAATATTTTTTTAACAATTGATCAAAAGAAATTCTACACGGTCAACATTGTCTGAACGCTTGTTCAACATTTCTTAAATACTCAGTACTTGTTTACCATTTTAATACTTATTCAACATTTTTTAAATACATGTTCAACATTTTTTAAATATTTATTCAACAATTTCAAATACTTGTGTAACATTTTCAATACTTGTTCAACATTTTTCAGATACTTACTCAAGATTTTCAATACTTATTCAACATTTTCAAATACTTGTTCAATATTTTTTAATATTTATTCAACATTTTTAAATACTTGTTCACCTTTTTTCAAGTATATAGATGTTGAATATTTGAAAGTATAAAGAAAAATACAAAAATAAAACAAAAAATGAGAACAGAAAACAGGAAGAAAAACAAATTAAGAGGCCGTAGCCTCCCGCACGGCTGGGCCGGCCCATCTGGGGCTCCCCCCGACGCGAGGCTTTTCCCTGTGCTCGTTTAAAGCGAGACATAGGGGTGCCCCATCCCTGGCGCGTGAAGCGCCCAATAGGAGCACCCCGCGCGAAGTCTTCCCAAATGGCTCAACTCCACCGGAAGTACTCCCTCCATTTCACATTATAGTACGCCCGCGCTTGCCGAGATTCAAGTTTGGCGTAAATTTAACTACCGAGAGTCCGAGACCGACTGTGGCGGGAGCAAAAATTTAGTGATAAAAATTTTGTCCCGCCGCAGTCGGTCTCGTTGGTTAAAACGTACGGTTAAAGTTGGATCTCGGGAAGCGCGAGCGCACTATATTGTGGAACGGAGGGAGTATTGTTCAAAGGACCATATTTTTCTTTCTGCAATGCTAGATCCAACGGGCCACCAGTCACATGAAGGCACATGCCTTAAAGTTGGAAGCGTCTATGTATTGCCTGTTGCGAGACCAAAGAAGCTCTCTGCTCAAGGAAGTCACCTCATCGTCGTTACTATGCATCGCCTGTAGGTTAGATAGTTTTTACTTTTATTTTGTTTTCCCCCCATATTTGTAATAGAAATATTACAGATGCATGTATTCTGAAAACTTCAAATTACTTTAAACATTTAAATCGTGAATATAAAAAAGCCTAACACAGTGTAAAACATTCGTTAGTGTAGGTTAAAAAAATGTTGACACCTTTATAAATGTTTGTAGCATTATAAATATGTTCACTCGTTTCAAAAAATGTATGTGACCATATAAAAAATCTTTATACAATGTAAAAATTGATCTAGTAATTTCAAAAATGTTTGTTACCAATTTAAAATATTCATGTTAAATTTTAGAACATGATCACGCATTTAAAAATGTTCACAGCATTTCAAATATGTTAAGTACAAGGTAAAATTTATTCACATAGTTTTATTAAAAGTTGAGTAATGCAAAAAATAATTCCTCATGTATTTGAAAATATTTAAAACATATTCAAAAATATATTCCAAAACATGTATTTGAAAATATTTTAATCATATATTTGAAATTTTTTGAATATGTATCAAAAATGTTTTAGATGTATATGAAATGTGTACATATGAAGAAAATTAGAGATTAAAACATATATTACCAAAATTAATCATGTATTTTAAAAATGATGAACGTTTATAAAAAAAAGTTCTTGATCTATGCAAAAAATGTACAATGTGTAGGGAAAAAATAAAGAAGGAAAATGAAGAAATGTATAAAAAAAATAAAGAAAACCCAAAAACCCAAATAAAAATATGAAAACCCGATGCATATAGTGAAAATCGATAAGAAAAACACAAAAAAGGAAAAAAAAAACTTGAGGCAAATGTGCTATAGTACCGGGCCAGCCTACTCCCTTGCACCCAGAGGTGAGACTGCATTACATCTCGGTATGGGCGAGAAATCGTCGTTTTCGCATCACCAAGTAGTCGTGTGTGGGCGCATGCTTTTCGATCGATCATCGTCTTTAGCTTCTATGCTCTAGTCACAAGGAAGAGCAGGTCCCGCCTATCTTGGTTTCCGACTCGTTGGCACCATGCTTAACCATGTTACCCAATTGAGAATTGAAATCTATTGCAAGGTGCGGGCGCTCGAGTCTACGGTACCAAGTACCAACATGCCGATATGCCCCAATACCAAATCCCAGGATATGCTAATTCAAATTTCCTGGTGTGCCACACATAAGAAGTCATCCGTGTTTTGTAATTTGTACCACACATGATTGCACAAAACCACGAAGGGTATACCGACACATGATTTCATTTAACAACTGAAGTCAACATGTCCCTTAAACAACAAAGATCCCTGAAGCGAACAAAAACACTCATGTTTTGGGCATCTACAACCCAGACCCTCAGAAACATAAACATTAATGTAACATATGCAAATGCATAGTTCTAGGTTGGGATAAGTAAGCCACCTTAAATCTTTTCATAAGCGGGCCGAACTTGGTGCAACATGTGTGCTACTTGTGTAGCTCCATACGACACACGACACCATCATTCCTCACCACGACATGTTATGGAAATGGAGATTTAGGGTTACCCCGTGGACACGGCCAATGGTTGGTTCTTCGTTATTCCCCTATAACTTGCCCTGGGAAGGAAGGATAATATTTTCACCTCTTTACCTCTGCATCCCACCATCCTTCATGGCCATAAACGCAAAATATTGAGTGGTCGACGTTACACAACATTCATGAAAAACATTAACTTAAACATGCAAAGAAGGATTTTATATCCTATCGGTGTTCAACACCTAAACATACTAGGGTTCCTAAATATCCCCCGATAACTAGGGTCTTTACTCGGACATAGAGACAACAAGCATCAAATGGATAGTTATGGTAGTCATGGATGAAAGATCAATGCAATACACATAGGAATTCACCTAGGGTTTGGTGCTACAAAGAGACAAATAAGGTCATGGTGACGATGATGGTTGATGCAGGACTCTCTTTGATCGAGGTGATGGCGTGGTGGAGCCCTTCTATCAATTCCCCCTCGAGACCCCTTCTAGAGGCTAGGGTTCTTGGTTCTGGCAAAGTTTCTGATCTCTCTATAGCTTTGATTCATGATCTAAAGCCACCAAGGTAAAATAGTTAACCAAATAGAGTTGGAGCCACATGGTATGAGCAGGCATGCTTGTACCAGGCATCGTCTCTCTCCTTGAAGCTATGTCGTGGCTAGAAATTGCTCCGCTCAATCGTTGCTTATTATGGTAGGTTCCCATTACGCCAATCAATGTGATTTTCACCCATATTCTTGTGTTTTCTTCTACAATACTCCAAACCACCTCCTCATCTAAGATCTCGGTGAAATCAAACAAAAGGGTGTTTGAACACAGTAAACTTCAGACAATCCTATGACTACGACACAAAATGAAAAGTAAAAAATGACGCAATTTTGGACAAATCAACCAGGCGTGTGGTGGTGGGACTCGATGAACGATGGCATGGTGTGGTGTGGTTGGGATTGACGAGTGGCAACTGTACTGCATGCATGGCAGCACAAGTCGAGTCTTGGCATGCTCGAGGCGGCGGCAATGACGGCCTCTGGTGGTCTGTTGTCCTCCTTGCGGCGAGGCGCATAATGGTCGACCTCGGCGGAGAACTAGGTTTGATGAATCTGGAGAGGTGGCGCATGAGGTGACCTGGTGACTGACAGGCCTGGCCCGACGGAGCTTCGGTTGGATTCCTATGATAGGGGTGTGGCGGGCCTTGAGGGTGCGCCCTTAACCGGATATGGAGTTGTGGAACTGGCCTGATGGAGGCCCTCTGCCCTGGTTGCGAGGCGTGTTGTCGCGATGACTTTCATGAGGCCCTTCCCAGTGCTCCAAGGTGTACAGGTGCTAAGGACGCCACATACACTACTACAGGCTGCTGCTAACACGACACTACGATCAGAGACCCTTCGACGAAACTGTGTGCGATGCAATAATCGCAAAGGGTGGTGTAAAATAACCGTCAAAAAAGGTACAAACCGTTTGCGATGGAGGATGCATCAAACACGGTTCAGATTTTAGTTACGTGTGCGATGCAGGGCATACGGTTGATCCATACGAACTGTTCGCGAGTAGACAGAACAACAGAAACGGGCAACAATATCAATGTGTGTGCTATATACGGCATACAGTTCGCTCCGATGAACTGTTTGCGATGATCGAGGTGAACACAAACGATTTGGCGTAACAAGATGTGTGTGATACCCGACAAACAGGTCGGTAATCAGAATTGTGTGCAATCATTATAGAGAGCCCATACAGACTTTTTTGTGATTTGTGTGCTCGTGAGGGCACACAATTCAACAAACCAACCTGTGGGCGATAATGTAGAATATCTCTGTCGAATACTTATTACTAACCGTCTGCGATGAGATTGACAGGATAAATAGAGATAACAAATTAATATGAGCGAATGGAAACAGAGATATGTACAGTCTGCTTAATTTAGTCCTTCTTCTTCTTGTTGTTGTCGTTGGATGGCCCCGCGACATCGTCTTGGCGAGGACGCTTCTTGCCGCTGACGGTTGGCTTTTCATCGCCGCCATCATCGTCATCATCGTTGCTGTCGTCGTCGTCCTCCTCCTTGTTCGACTATTCCTCCTTCTCATCATCGTCGTCCTCTTCTCCGTCCTCCGACGACTCCTCGTCCATCTGGTTGTCATCTGACGACTCCGGAGGCGGCGTCCCTTCCATGATCCGGATATAATCGAGGTCTGGGCTCGACGCCGGACTCATGGAAGACGAGCGGGATGATTCCGATGTTGACCTATCATCGGGCGCCAGACTGCTGGCCGAACTGTCGTCCTCGCTGTCGCTCGACATGGCTGCAGAGTGTGTGCCAGTGTGTAGCGCGGCCTGCCGGGGACGATGAAGATGGTGGACACTTAAGCGGGGTATGCAGAGAAGAGGAAATGTCAATTGAAGCGGGGTTTGACGTATTATCTAACTGTTGATATAATCAACAACAATTATTTGTACCCAATCGCTCCAAATTCCCGGGGTTGCGCAGGACTCCTATTTGTTGGTTTATTTTTTCAGGACAAAAGGAAGGAACGAGTTTTGGGATTATGCACCGATACCGGTACGAACGGAGTTGGACAGTTGGCAAGCAATACATTGAGCTCTTCTTATCGATAAAGCCAGTAATAATCAAACTACAAAGGAAAAGAAAAAAAAGACAAAGGAAAATATCTGCATGAATCTTCGGGTAACATCAATGGCATAGGACCTAGATGTGCATTACTTAGAGCACATCTAGATGTGCTTTAGCAATACTGTCAAACAAAACCCCTAATCATCATTGCAAACAACGCATAGAACATGGCTAATGCGACAACCAGAACTACACATGCTTGTTCCTTCGTGTCTCTTGCTTTCATCATTGCACTGTGATTGATTCTTTCTTGCTTCATCGTACTGATTGTACATTCCAGATCAGCCAGTTTCTTCTTCAGCTTTACGTTATCTTCTGTGAGCTTGGTGATAACACTTGGAGCCCTGCCATGCCATTCTTCATCCAGCCAGTTAACAAAGGCACAAGCCTCATATCCCTGCCAATGTTAAATAGTATTTAGGATGAGAGGTGGCATTAACTAAAGTAAAATGATAAACTTAGCACTGATCTCTAAGGGGCAACTGAGGAAACCGCCTGCCAATGTCGAATTCCTCCATGCATACACGTCGAGTGGGAGTGTGACCGTGCACACAACTCAGCTTTTGGTACTTCTCGGTGGCGCAAAAACTCGGAGTCGAACTGGTGTTGCGGGAGTCTGGAGTCATGCTCCGGATTCGGCTGCAGATCGCTTTCTGGGGGGGAGGTGTCATTCAGACGGATTCAGCAAGGAGCTATACTTTGGACATGCTAAAAAGTCCGGATAGATTGGAACCTGACAGACGATTCAGATCCGTAGTACACCTGCCTTTCCGATGACCTTAGGCAAGTGCTCGCGGCGACCGCCGTCGTGGTGGCGACCTAGCGAGGCGGTACTGCACCGAAACCATCAGCACCACTCGTCCGCATTCCCCCAATGTCAGCGCCACGCAAGGGAATTTGGAGGCTATGTAGGGATTTGGGGGAAATGGGGAAACTGTGGGGATAAGCTAACGGTCGGGAACTACTTATGGCACTATATGTTGTATACGACACACTATTTATACATGTCGTTTGTGTTAGGTATTACAACGTCACACATGATTTCCGCACCAAACCGTGTGAGAAGCCAACGTAGGTTAGACACGGTTGCCGTTACATAACCGTATGTGATGTACTACCCTGTCCATATAATTGAGTTACAGTGATACCGTGTAAACAGCCGCTCTAGGGATATTCATAAAAAAACAGCCGCTCTGCATATAGAGATGGCGGCGGCGGCCTAGGTAGTGGCTACCGGAGAAGAGGTCAATCCTCGGTCGGTGGGCGGTGGCGGCGTCATAGGAGGTCTATCCTCGGTCTGCGGCAGGAGATAGGAGGAGCTCAACCATTGAGGTCGGCAGCGGCGTGATTCGAGCACATCCATCATGGTCGATGGCGGGATAGTGGAGGTCGAACTTCAGGCGGCAGTCGCACTAAGCTTTGCTCCTCGACCCTGCTGTCTCGGCATGCCGCCGCATCGCGCTTCTCTGTCTGCTGGGTGGAGGTCGCCGCGCGGCTAATTAAACAAGGTATTCTTTTCGTGAGTGGCTTGATTAAGGTATTCAATTCCTAAGGGTAGTGTTGTACTAGTACTCTGCGTGTAAATTAACTGGCCATTAATTTTTGTCATTGCACGTCTGGATAACAACATGGAGCGCCCTCAGTAATTATGAAAATAAAACCTTGTGATTTATGCACGCATCTTTGGGCAGCAGTTAATCCATGTATTATGTTGTTGTTTTGTTTTTAATTACCATTCGTGTGATGCAGATGGAACGATCTCGATGGATGAAGAATCGGAAAACCGCATATTTTATTAGTGGCATGACAGAGTTCATGAATTTGGCTGAAAGTACAAAGAGGAGAATTGGTGATGCGGATTACATCATGTGTCTATGTACTGATTGTGCCAATACAGAGTCACATGAAGTTGCGTATGTCCGATTGCACTTAGTCTCTAGGGGATTCATGGATGGATATACACGTTGGACCGGACACGGTGAAGAGGAGGTTATGGATGAAGATACCTGTGGCAGCGAGATGCCAAACCCGATCGATGTCACATGGATGTTGAATCTAACATCGGGGCAGAGGCGTCAAGCTACCAATGGAACACCGAAAAGCCGAAACGCCCACTGGAAAACCAAGACGCCGACGCAGATGACGACGATCTTGATATGCCAGATTTTGCTGCTATGATTGCAGATTTCGAGGGCCCAAAAAAGGATATGATTGGTACAAGGATCTGGCAACCATTGATGCAGGCTCCAAGAAAGAATTGTATCCAGGTTACAAAAAGAAATATTCCAAGTTGAGTTCCACCCTGGCGCTTCTCAGATTAAAGCAGCAAACGATCTATCAAACAAGGGCTTCACAGAGATGTTAGGTCTTTTCAAAGAAATTCTTTCGGAAGATAATGTGCTCCCCGGAAGCACGAATGAAGGGAAGAAAATTGTATGCCCATTGGAACTTGATGTACAAAAGATACACGCTTGTGTGAATGATTGTATATTGTACCGTGGTGAGTACAAAGATTTGCGTGCATGTCCCACATGCAAGCATGCATGATACAAGCGCAGGAGAGCAAATGACAAGTACAAATTGGACGACGAGATCAAGACAGGAATCCCGTTCAAGGTTGTTTGGTACTTGCCTTTAATTTCAAGGTTGATGCGTTTGTTTGCAAACCCTAGCGAGGCAAAGAGGTTGCGTTGGCATCATGATAAGCGAATTGTGGATAAGTTTATGAGGCACCAGAAAGATGGGGCTCAGTGTGAATTAATCGACAACAAGTTTGAAAAAATTGCCAAGGATCCTAGAAGTATAAGGCTCGGGGAGTGTACTGACGGGATGAATCCTTTTGACGATATGAGCACCAATCACATCACATGGCCGATGCTTCTGTGCATATATAACCTAGCTCCTTGGTTGTGTATGAAGAAAAAATACATTATGATGTCAATGATTATCCAAGGCCCGAAGCAACCTGGAAATGACATCGACATTTACTTTTAGCTACTAGTGGAAGAAGCTGGCGGCGATGTGGATAGATGCTTTCTTTGTAAAATGTTATGATGCTTACAGAAAGGAGATTTTCGATCTACATGCGATGCTGGTGCACACCATTCAAGATATGCCGACATTAGGCAACACATCGGAGCAGAAAACAAAGAGAGATGTAGGGTGTGTCACATGCATGGATAGGACAGCTAGCAGAAGACTTTCAACTCGCACAAAACCGTGCATTTGCGTCATCGTAGGTTTTAACGGAAAAATCACCCATACTGAAAGATGAAAGCTGAATTTGATGGTACGACAGAGGCAGGTGTGGGCCCATGACCCTACGAAGGGGAGGTGGTCCACAACATGGCTAATTTTTTTTAATGTTGTGCTTGGCAAGAACCACCCTTTGACGGTGAAACAAACACCCAAGGGTCAAGTGTTTAAGAAAAAATTGGTGTTCTAGAAATTACCTTACCGGGAGATTCTACGTGTATGTCACTGCATCGATATCATGCACGTAGAGAAGAACGTATGTGAAAGCATCCTTGGTACTCTGCTCAAGATTAAAGGTAAAAGAAAGGATGGTGACGGTTCACGGCTCGATATGCTTGCTGACTCAGTCAAAACGCAAGAGTGAAGCAGAAGATGATGACAAATTCATCAAAGCTCGCCAGAGTTACAATTTCAGTACAAAAGAAGCAACACAGTTCTTCACCTATTTGTTGTCAGTTAAGACACCCTCTTCCTACTGCGCAAACATCAGAAGTCTCGTGGATGTGAGCTTAGGTAAAATGAAGTTGGGACACATGAATTCACATGATTGCCATGTAATGACGACACAAATCCTCCCGGCGGCCATCAGAAATCTGATGGACAAAGATATAAGAAACACACTCATTGACCTCTGTGATTTCTTCAACCAACTATGGCAGAAAGTTGTAGATCCTGAAGAGTTGGATCATATGCAAGAATATTGGCTAACCTAGAGATGTTTTTTGTCCATCTCACTATGCACCTTGTCGACGAGATAAAGTATTGTGGTCCTGTGTTTCTTCGCAACATGTATCACTTCGAGCGGTTCATGGGAATACTGAAGCGCTTTTGTCGGAACTGAAACCATCCAGAGGAAAGCATCCTACAAGGTTATACCGCAGAGGAGGTGGTTGAGTTTTGCACCGAATATATGAAACAAAGACATATAGGTTTGCCCCTCTCTCGCCACGAGGGAAGGCTGAAAGGTAAGTCGGTCCTTGCTGGCACGCAAATGGCTGCACCCGGAGAATTGGCAGAGAAAGCCCATTTGATGGTACTGCTTAACAACCCAGTTCTCAGCGCTTATGCCGAAGAACACTTGGCACAGATACGCCAAAGCTTCTTACCAATGGTGCCTTCATCGGATGTGGAGATGAAGGAACACACTAAGAACTTCGCCCGAATGGTCAAGAATCGTTTGGCACAAGGATCCATCGATGACATTGCTACGTGGTTGGCACAGAAGCCATCACCTACAGTGTTGACGTACCAAGCATATGACATAAATGGATACACATTCTACACTGAGGAACATGATCAGGAGACCTCATATCAGAACAGCTGTGTTCGAATAGAATGCATGACTGTAAATGAAGCTGATAAAAGGGTATACTACGGAACCATCAAAGAGATTTGGGAGCTAGACTATGTGAAAGTTAAGGTGGCATTATTTAGGTGCGCACGGACCCCTCTTGGTCAGGTAAGGATTGATGAGTACATGAAGACCTATGTTAACAGGACAACGATCGCTTATCACGCGGACCCATTCATTCTTGCTAGCGATGCTACCCAGATTTTTTTTTGTGAAAGACCCCTTGCATAAGAACTGCCATTTAGTGATGCATGGGAAGAGAAGGGTACTGGGTGTCGACGATGTTGTCGATGAGGACGAGTACGATGAATTTGATGAGTTTCCAGCCAAGGGATCACACACCCGTATAACAGAGAAGCGTAAAATCATCATAAAACCCAAGTAAATTCGGGGCCAACGTAATGATCCCAGCTCCCCCATGTACACGGGAATTAAGCCGTAAGACTAGTCTTTATGCCTACCCTGCAACTTAATTTGTTCAATTTAGAACTGTCGCGTGTACTGAATTCGTGAGTTATGCCCGGTTTTCTGTTGATGTAAGAACTGTTAATATGTTGACCTTGATATGTTGTCATTTCGTGCAATGAATATGAACTGTTTTTTGTTATTATTATTATATCATAGAGGTAGCACACTCAATTGATCTCACTACAGTATCTGTGAACAAAAATATGCAATCTGGTTTGCGAATAGCACACGGTTCATTGATGAAAGTCGTGTGCCGACCAAACCCCGCCCATGATCTGAGTCGTGCTTTCTGATTGGCCAGAACCCAAACACCACGGATCTTACGTCTGCACCGTTGGACGCCCCCAGATCGAACAGCGATAATCATCCCTTTCGACAGCACATGCAGTTCTAATTGTAATTTTATTTTTATGCACAAAATGCATGTTAATCTCAAAAAATGTCTTAAATATAGCTAACGATACCTGAAAATGTGCCAGAAAATCAAACCCGTGGTATAATGGTGATTGCGTACCATGGATTTTTTTATAAGGCCAAACGATGAAGTCACCGGCCATAGGAGTTTGAATTGACATGTCTCCTTTTGGAAACCATGATCCTTCATGTGAGATGCTCCGGTTTGGAAGGAGCGTTCATCAAAACTTGTGCTAAACTTTACCAATTTTTTTCCACGGGGCCGTGAGAGCACGCCATAGGCACACACATCGATTTTGATGGTGTCCGAACACCAGCTGAATTTCCTGTAATTAAAATACCAACTAGGCCTACGCCAGTGGCCGCACCTCACGACCGAAATGTTTGAAACTTCTCCCCGCTTCTCAAACAAACGGATGTAAACTCATAAAGCGACGCACAAATGATCTGTACACCTTCTTTGCTAGCCTGATAGTAAGGGGATATCATAGCTACTAACCAAGAGCCCGCTTCTCTTCTCTCTCCTCTTCTCTTTCCTCCAACTAATAAGCACATATATATTATTCTATTCCTCATAGCCTGCTTATGTCACTCTATTGTACTTGCTCTAAGACTAGCCACAATGGATAGTAACATACACTAGTAACATACACATATCCCTAGACTATGTTACTACCTTTCATATAGTGGGTAGTAACATAAGTATGGTAACATGCAAAGCCTCATTTATTAGGTTATATACTCATATTGCATTGGGACATGTGATGTTACAGTAACTAGCTAAGTTACTCAAACTACCTCTCTCCTCATTAACTCATTGCCAAATAAGCAAATTTGTTGAGTTGGACTCGATGTTACTGCTGAAGTTACTCTCACTGTGGCTAGTCCAATGCATAGTATCATAGAGTAGTATCATATGTAGTACTTTATTTATTGTCATGCATGACACATAGTAGCATAGCATTTATTATGATACGGTACTTATGTTACTACCCACTATATGAAAGGTAGTAACATAGTCTAGGGATATGTGTATGTTACTAGTGTATGTTACTCTTCATTGTGGCTAGTCTTAGAGCAAGTACAATAGAGTGACATAAGCAGGCTATAAGGAATATAATAATATATATGTGCTTATTAGTTGGAGGAAAGAGAAGAGGAGAGAGAAGAGAAGCGGGCTCTTGGTTAGTAGAGCCACCGCAACACGAGACCCAAGACACTTTGTGAGGATGTAAGGTGGGCCAACTATTGATAAACTAGTACGTATTTAAAACTTATTATTTTACATGCCGGCTAAGAGGTTGGCTGTATATGACATGGCAACTTCTTATAGCTGACCGTTGGCTGTATTATTAACCATGCTCTTAGTGAGGTAGCTAGTATATCATATATAGACTAGCTAGTATCATACTCCCTCCTTTCTGGTTTATAGGGCTCAATTCAAAAATCTCACCAACCAAGGTAGATGGTGAGTGGTGGAATACTTTTTGTAGTTTGCAAAAACACCCAATTAATGCTTTTGTTTTCCTCAAAAAATTATGTTTACCAATGCATGCACAAAGTACATGCATTGGTCAATTTTCTCTTAATACTTGCATGCAATGATTTAATACACATTGGAATCTAAACATGTGATGGGGAACAACCAAATTGAGCCTTATAAAATGGAAAAACTAAAATTTTGAGATAAGCCTATAAACCTGAAAGGAAGGAGTATATATGCATGATACTAGTATATGATCGGTAATACCTCTGTAATGCGCGCATGCATAGTATCATAAGTTAGTATCTTAGGTTGCCTTATTAATTGTCATGCATGACACAAAGTAGTATAACATTTAATATGATACGGTATCATGATATGATACCACACCCTCTCTTTCCACATTTAATCGTGTGCCACATCATCCAAAAAGTCTAGTTGGCATGCATGATACCGCTTGATACTCCCATATTACCACCAGCCTTAGGGTGGCCATAGTGGGGGTATCATAGCCAGTATCATGCACTCGGGAATAGCAAGTATGATGATGTGGCAAAGAAGCAGTAACATATGTAGATACCGTAACACACACACATATATATATATAATAAATGCTATACTACTTTGTGTCATGCATGACCATAAATACGGTCATCTATGATATATACCACTCTATTATACTATATATGCACTATGAAGGTACATACGTAGTATCATACACTAGTATCATATGCATGATACTATATATAGTATATGATACTCTCCACTATATAAGGTTGGCCATAGTGGTGGTATCATAGCCGACGATGTCATGCACTCGGAAATAGCAAGTATACTGATGTGGCAAAGAATTAAATATATATATAGAGAGGGTTAGAGTAACATATAGGTAGTTACCGTATCATGTTAAATGAGATGTTAATTTGTGTCATGCATGACAATAAATATGATCTATGATACTATACTTTATGTATTATACTATGCGCTATAATTAATTAAAGGTAGTATCGTACACTAGTATCATATACTCCCTCCGTTCCTAAATATAAGTCTTTGCAGAGATTCTACTATGGACCACATACGGAGCAAAATGAGTGAATCTATACTCTAAAATGCATCTAGATACATTCGTATGTGGTCCATAGTGAAATCTCTACAAGGACTTATATTTAGGAACGGAGGGAGTATATGCATTATACTAGCACTACAAAAAAAGACACATCCGTGACATTTTGGGCCGAACGATTTTTTTCTGTCATAATTATGACACTTCTATGACGATAATTGTGACAAAACCTGGTATCATCATAGATGTGGTGGGGTCCTACTTCTATGACAAAAAATGGGCTTTTCGTCCTGGGCGGGCCGGAGACGCAGCTACATGACATTCTTTGGTCCATCCAGGACGGAAAAAACCGTGGTAGAAGCGAGGGCGAGGAAAATATCAGGGTGTACCCGGTTACGGTGGGTGGTCGGGGGCCGAGCGATGCGCGTTTCTCTCGTGACGTGCAGCGTGCAAAAGCGGCGTTGGGCTCTAATCGGACCCGAGTGAGGCGTTGGGCTCTAACTAAACCCGAGCGATTGCTGCGAGCTACACGTTCACGAACCCAAGCGATCGATCGATCCCTTGCCGTTAATTGAACTCGAGTGATTCCTTCGCCATCTGCCGCTAATCAAGCCGATCGAACACTGCTGCCTCCTTCCCTGGATGAAGAGTGAGTGTTGTTGAGGGGTTTTGGATGAACAGTTCCCGGTGGGGGGTTAGATGAACAGGACCTCGTGGTAGTAGAGGCCGTTGCCGCTAGATGAACAATACCCCTATCGATTAAGCCGGTGGATGAACAGGACCCATTGGAGGGCTGGATGAACAGGCCCCCATGAAGGGTTGGTTGAATAGTAGCCGGTGGAGGGCTGGTTGAACAGTAGCCAGTGGAGGGCAGGATGAACAGTAGCCCGTGGAGGGGTGGTTGAACAGGACCACTTGGAGAGGGCTGGCTAAACAATAGCCGGTGAAGGAGTGGTGGAGGCTGGATGAACATGAGCCCGTGGATGAACAGTCGTAGGTGGAGGCTGGAGGAGGTCGACGGTGGATGAACAGGAGCCCATGGAGGCAGTCGACGGTGGATGAACAGTAGCCCGTGGAGGCAGTCGATGGTGGAGATGAACCGTATCCCGTGGAGTCCCGTTTTGCGGTACGCCACACCCCTCCCGATGAATAGGACCCCCGTTTCGACCGTAGCGCTCCAACACAAGTCCGTTTACTCCGTTTTGCGGTACGCCACACCCCTCCCGATCAACAAGACACCGTTTTGACCGTAGGAGGTTCGTTTCCTCTGTTTTGTGGTACGCCAGACCCCTCCCGATGAACAGGATCCCGTTTCCACCGTGGCCGGTCGAACACAAGGCTGTTTCCTCCGTTCTGCGGTACGCCATGCCTCATTTCCATCGGCTGTTCCGTCCAAGCCGGTTGGCTCCCGATGAACACAACGACACATTTCGTCCCGACCCAACCGGTTGCCTCCCCATTAACACGACGATGACGCAGCTTCTCCATTCCGACCCAGCCATGTACACGAGCCCTGGCCGTACGTATGCACGAGTAGACGTTCGAGACCCCGCCCGTATGTACGTACGTGGCTGCATTTTCTTTCTTGCACCGTGGCCGCTGTACGTACGTGTACATGCTACGTGCGCGCCTCTACTACGATACGTGCGCGCCTCTACATCGACCAGTATGTACATACACGTTTGCGACCAGAATAACAACGCTACGTACACTTCAACCAGGTGGGTCCTGACTGTCAGGCACTTCCTTGCATGTGAAGATGTAGCTGGTGGGTCCCAGCAGTCAGGGGGGCGAATCATTTTTTTGCCCATAATATGGACGCACTTCCTTGCCTTCGAAGATGTAGCTGGTGGGTCCCGATGAGTCGAGGAGAAAACATTATTTTTCGAGGTAAAAGGATGCGATTGCATGCATGCGTCCATGGGCGTGGTGCGTCCCCAGCATCGACCTCTCACGTCTGACCATCTTCCGATGACTCTCGGTTGTTGACCATGTTGACCACACCGTTCCGAGCGCACCTAGGCCGGTGGACGATGGCGAGGCCCCAGACTGGAATGACCCGGAGATGGGGAAGACGCGGCAGTGGAGTCGCAGATGGAGAGGAGTGGGAAACTTGACTGGTTCGGGTGTGCGGCAGCACTGCCGTCCATGGGAGACAGGAGCAAGAACAGAGGTTGAAGAAGGAGCACGGCTGTTGGATTAACTTCCAATGGTCCAGCTACTAGAATCATTTGTTGATTAAGTTGACAAAGCCATGCGTACACGTCTGCTTCGTAGGCCCACAAGTCAGCCACCAAATCTGCCGGGTCCCATCTGTCATCGGGAGGAATGTTTTTTTTCGCATAACAAGGAGGCACTTCCTTCCCTACGAAGATGCAGCCGGTGGGTCCTAGCTGTCAGGGGGAGGAAACAGCTTAATAAGGAGGAACTTTCCTTGCGTGCGACCATGGACCTCGTGGGTCCCAGCCATCAGGCTATCCAAGTACAGTCCTCTTCCGATGACTCTCATTTGTTGACCATGCCACGCCGAGCGCAGCGAGGCGGTGGACGACGGTGAGGCCCCAGACTGGAATGACCCGGAGATGGGGAAGACGCGGCAGTGGAGTCGCAGACGGAAAGGAGTGGGAAACTTGACTGGTTCAGGTGCGGGGTGGGCCTACACTCGACAGAGAATAACAGGAGGTGCGGAGTGGAGGGATGGCCTAGCCGTCGGCGGGGTAGCGTTGTTGAGGCGCAGAAACAACGCCGCCGACGCCGGAGGTCGAGCAAAGTGTCCCGGCAGCGCTGGGGAAAGAAGACGAGAGATTGAAGAAGAATGCCGGCCGTTGGATGTAAATCCAATGCCTTGTTAGGCTTTGACCTACTGGCCCACATGTCAGCCAGTCCATTTGTTTTTTTAGTCCATTTGGTGGGCTGGGTGAAACAATGATGTAGCATCTATGCAGCCCGTTTATATAGATGGTATAATTTATAGCCCATTTGCATTTTTCTCAAAATCCGCGGACTTGCTGGGCTGGGTGAAAATATCATGTTGGGCTGGACGGAAAAATGTTATAAAAACATAAACACATTATTGCACGTCTATTACTGCATTGGTCAGTAAAATCTTTGCAAGCGTATGTACGCAATCACTAGGAGTTAACTTGCCAAGTTATATATAAACAATTATTATTATTATTTTGTAAGAACTTTCAACTTATGAAATAAAATATCATTTTAATTTGATGAGTTAATAGGACGTGGGGTATTATTATTTTTTAGGCTAGACGTGGGACGGTTGAGTTGGTTCTAGGAAAAAGTAGTGGGAGAAAACTCAGTTTACATCAAAAACGAAAGTGGGAGAAAATTCAGATATAGGATTAATGAAAACGAAAAATAATGGAAGTGAGAAGGTCTATAAAATGGTTGGACGAATGACAGGTTTAACGGAACCTTATGTTGTTTCTATTATATAAATATATAAATAAATATATATATATATATGTAATAAAATAAGATATAAATATAGGTTCAGTTTTGCATTCTTATAGAAAACATAGGTTCAGTTTTGCATTCTTATAGAAAAATAGAACTGAGCTATGTGTCGTCTGAAAAAACAAACATAACTTGGGCTGCTGATGTTATAGACAAGCTAGGTTGGGAGGTCCAGAGGCTGCTTGATACCCGCTGGACCCAAAAAATGTTGAAACATGTCATGGGCCGCCCATGTTAAACAACAAAACCTAGGCCATGGACCTGGTGGGCCCGGGACTGTCAGCCTCTCGACGAACAGTTGTCTCCCGATTCCTCTTGTTTTGCTGACCATGTTGGGAACGACAGACGGCGGCGCCGCGGCGAGAGCACCAAGGAGGAGGACGACGTCGAGACCTCGGACCGAACGAACCGGAGCGGGGGAAGACGCAGGCGGAGGGGAGTATGAGGGTTGACTTGTTCAGGTGCAGGGTGGGCCGGTGGAGTTGCCGCCGCCGGACAATGTGTGGGAGTAGAGGGATGGCCAACCACCGTATAGGAAGAGGCCGAAAGATTGAACAAAATAAAGAAATACAAATGGATAGGTGGTTGGTCCCATATGCGTATGCGAGACACCTTTCGGTCCACACGAGAAGGGGAATATGTTGGGAGGAAGGAGATTCAAAGCACGATAGCCGAGTGAACTAGTTTTTTTTAAACAGACAAGTGAACTAGTTACATACATAAGCAAATAGCCACTAAAAAAACAAGTTAATGCATTCTTAAAAGAAATATTTCGGACAAAACAGATAATTACGACACATAGGCTAATGCATGAAACACTCAGATGATAAAGGTGCTTATAAACAGATAAAGTACAACATCTAGACCTTCCTGGCATGCTTTATCATGACGCTGCGGCTGTCCGTGTACTCGTCGGTTACGGGAAGCAGACACGCCCTCATGTCCAAGATCCGCCTGTACATGTCGTAGCATGCTTATGCGTCCTTGGCCGCGTAGGTTATGTAGGCTAGATTCAGAGGTACCTCCCACGTGTTCAGGTCCTTGGTATCGTTGTCTTCTTTCACGTTGGCGTATCAGGGGTCGATGATGGTCTCGGCGAGGTCAACCACAGATTCCTTCTCCTGCCCGTTGCCGATGATCTTGTATTGCTTCTGGATGTCGACAAGCTTGTTGCACCAGATGGCCGAATCGTCGCGTTCTTCCTTCTCTCTACCATAGCGAAGGTGCAGTCGGCGATGCCGATGAAACAGGCGAATGCTCCAGAACCTCTGATGGCCCTATAGCAGTGGTAGACGAGAACCTCGTCCCGCACACATACCTGGGCGACGTCGATCCGCTGGTCCCTGTCAGGAGACGAATGGATGGGCACAAGGTCTAGTACTGCGACCTTGTGCTTTCTCGTCCTGTAGGTATTGCTTGAACTCGGCGAGGCAGAGCTTCACCGAGTCCGGATCATCGGTGTACATCGCATTCAACTTGGAGCAGCCATAGGACTGAACGGCGAACTCAAAGGGGAACTCCTTGCTGAAGTCCATATCCAGCAGGCTCACCCCTCGGATCGCCATTGGAGTCTCTTCAAGTGAACGAGTGGGTAGGCGGTGACAACAGTTCATTTTTCAGCTCTTGGGGAACTGGATTCAACAGTAAACTGAGTGTGTACAGGCGACAACAGTTACCACCCATCCCTCACCTGTTGCACGCCCGGTAGAATATGCACCCTCGGCACATTCAAACGCCCCCATTAAGAAACCTACTCCAGCCACACGTCGGTTCACGAGCGGGTCTGTATTGGTACTGTAATAACAAGAGTTAGTGGTCACTTTACATAAATTTAATTAGCTTTAATAGAAATTTATACTTAAAACAAGCAATGCATTGGCTTGTTCTATTAGTGCCACATGATCAACATGCACAAGAATTAGAATTATTATTCTTAGGACGCACACGATCAGCACATTTGTCGCACTTTCACACAGATAATACTACCAAGTTTGAACTGTTTGTTATGGTTGTTGTCCTCTGCATCATCATGTCGTGTTTCCCAGCTTGCAAGATTCAGAACCAACAAATAAGATCCAAATAATAAGTACAACAAATATGCCTACACATCTCATTGATTCCCAAATTTTGCAATATTCATAACCAACAAATAAGATTCAAATAATAAGTACAACAAATATGCCTACACATCTCATTGATTCCCAGCTTGCAAGATTCAGAACCAACCCATTGGAGCCTTTTGATAAAGTGAATATCGGGATTAAATCCATCTTGGCTAGCCGTTTCATACAACCGAAGAACTTGGCAAATGCTCTTGACCGTCACAACATCTGTAGTTGAGTATTACTGTTTGCACAGCACAAATAAGAAGAGCCTGATTACTATAATTGTGGCACTCCTTGAACTCAACCTGCAGCTCCACTCGGATGAGGCCTGCCTAGAATTCCATGATTCAATTCATGCGCCTTTTTCTGCAGTTCACCTGAAATGAAGCAAAGATTGCATCATTCAACTAGCAAGAAGTACTTGCTCTCGTGAGCTGGCAGGTTGTTTAGTAGTTGCACTAAAATTGAGGAACATTAAGGTTGGCTGACCTGCTCATGTAAGGCGCAACTATAATTTTCTAATCCTTTTGTGCAGTTCCACTAAAATAAAGTGCCATTGTGGTGACAGCGACGACTCATCTTGCAAAGGCTAATAAAATGTTGCACGAGATTACCAGCAGAATTTGACAGAGATATTGGAAACCCAATCATCATTTTGTGCAGTTCCACCAAAACTAAGAGATGTTGCCCACGTGACATTTTAGTTGAATTGCACAAGACAGTCATTCCAAAAAAAGAGTGTTTTGTGCAGTTCACCAAAAGGTCACAATAGCAACAAGATGAAATGGATATCCCTATCTGCACAAAAAGATAAAAATTAAACAGTTGCTGGTCAATAAGAATATACGAAACATACACGAAATGAAAAGAAGCATCTTAATTATGTTCATGGCAACACAAGTACAATAGAAATTTTAAAACGTCAGCAATGCTTCATGTTACCGGAAGCATTACGATAAACAATGACATTCGTCAAATATGGGATTACTTTAATGGTGGCATTGCTTGTTTACCGAATCTGATAAATCAACAGCAGCTAAAGAGTTGGTTTAAGGGCATGGGACCATGGGGACAACAGGACACTCAGCAGCGTAAATGAGCAACTTACTTATCATACTGGGGAAAAAACAGGAGTACCATTTGTAACACAGTTTAATTGCATCATATCACTAGAGGCATTAGATTAACAATAACATTGGTTAGACATGTCCCTAAGGTAACAGTGTGATCGCTTCATTTTACGTGCGCTCTTACATTAACAACAACAAAAGGTTGGTAGAAGGACATGCGATAGTGGACGCATCAGCACAATGTACCTACAAGGAGGTATAAAGTGGTGATGCCGAGTTTGTTCATGCTCTGTGAGGGCAGCAAATCTAATCCTGGAGAGTTTTACTATGTGAGGGCAGCAAATCTAATCTTGGAGACCTTTTACTATGTGAGGCAGCAAATCTAATCCTGGAGACCTTTTACTATGTGAGGGCAGCAAATCTAATCCTGGAGACCTTTTACTATGTGAGGGAAGCAATTCTAATCACAGAGACCTTTTTACTATGTGAGGGCAACAAATCTAATCCTGGACATACTCTGTTGACTTGTCCACCAGCCGCCACTTTCTATCCTTTTTTCAACCAATAATAGATCTGTTCCTTATCCAGTTTGTAATGCGTTTTCCCATTATTTCCCTTTTCAACCAAGAGACCGGTTGGGTATCCGGTCTCTACTACTTTCACCATATTATTTCCTCTTTGAATCAAGTCCTAGATTCATGCTACAACTTTCCCCCTTTCTTCGTTGTTTGAACCAAGTCCTAGATTCGAATGCATGAAGTAGCTTTACCTCTAATAATACTAAAAATTTAGGTGGCTTTAGAAGAGCTGATGGGACTAGAAAAAGATGCACATGCAGACACGTGGGGAGCTGGGGCAGTAGAGCAAGGCCGCTTTCGAAGAACTTATACCTGAGGGTCATCGGGATGTCGGCGGCGGCAGGTCAGATCTGTGCACAATAAGATAGGGAGGAAGAAGGGTCGGAGGACCTCCCGAGCCGGCACTGTGTCGGAGAGAACGGCACGGGCAGAGGATCGGGCCCCTCCGGCAGTTGTGGGTTTCCTCCCTTGCCGGTGATGACCGCGTGAACGATGCACCTAGTCCTCTACACACACCAGCCGAAGGGATCCGGCCGGATCTGTGACCAGCTATGAGCAGAGAGAAAATGTCGCTACCGTTGCCTTGTTTAGATCTGGAGAGGATGAGAGAATGAAGAGAGCAACCCTAGTAAAGCAAGCGCTCAGGCCCCGGCGTACATATATAGTGGAGTGATTATCTTTTTCTCTCCACAAGAAGCGTTTCAATTTGTGTACGTGGCATTAAAGAAAAGAAACTCTCTATTTAAGGTGAGTAACTGTACGACTCCTACTTACTACTACTACTAGTAGTTGTATTTTTCACTTGTGCTCCCCGTCCCTCCATTCATTGAACAACCCCTTGGGTGAATAAACACACAGTACTAGTATTTATATAGAACGAACAAGATCGAACTATTTTCGCGTAGTTGAAAGTTGAGGGCGGGGCTTTTCCCGGGCAGTACGCGCGGCAGTTTTCGCGTAGGCGGTTTGACAAAGAGGCGATGAGGGTGAGGGAGTAGCGGATTCAACTTACTTACTACTGGAAAGGTCGGGCTGTGCGATTTGGCCAGTAGCGTTCTTCTTTGGAAAGACTTGTGATATGACTACTCACTATAGTCATGAATTCTTGGCCAATGCGACCGGGGTGATGCCCCCCTTTCGTTCCGCACTCTAATCTGGTGCATGACATGTCGACCCGGATGCTGGCTCTCCCACATGTCGGCAAAGTACGTAGGAGGAGTGCGAACCACGGCAAAGGAGTGCGAACCACGGTAGCCCAGTGAATCAACAGTAGAAAACAATGTGCTGATATGGCCGTAAAAAACAATGTGCTACGGTCCAGACTGTAGCATGTACGGTTACTCCTCTTTGTTTGGATCCCTGAGTTAGAGCTAGTTTGGGTTGAAATAGCCTGAAATTATCCAAACAGGAGGGGTTAGTTTGAGCTAGTTTGCTCTAACCCATCTAAAAAAACTAGCCCAGTGGGGAGGTTCTAATTGGGTTAGTTCTCCTTGGGCCCACTAAAAGAGAACTAAAAAATATCCCTTGTCTGCACCAGATCGCTCCCTCCGCCCCCTCGCACGACTCCTCTCTGTTCCCCATCGGGTCGCTCGTCCAAGCATCGCTCCGCCGCTCGCCCTCTCTCTCCTCAGGCCGTCCTCTCCCTTTGGCCTCCGCCGCCCTCCTCCGGTCGCCCTCTCCCTCCGGCCTTTGAAGCTCGCCCCGCTCCCCCTTCACCGGAAATTTTTCTCCCTTTGTCGTGTGCGGCGGCGGCACATCTACCAGGGAGGTCGCTCTAGCGCTAATTCTGATTTTGTTTGTTCCTTCTCTGTTTCACAGCCATATCATTGATCTTGCTCGCTCTAGCGCTAATTCTGATTTGGAATAGTAGATCCTGATTAAACTTGGTATAGATTTGTGGTGCACACATGGAATTGTTTGATGCTACTTGAGGAGGTAATAAATCTTTGATCAGTTCACCTTTCTAGGTATTTCAGTTTCAAGCTTGCATTATTTCTAGAGGCCCAAAGAATCAGTTCACCTTTCTAGGTATTTCAGTTCCAGGCTTGCATTATTTCTAGAGGCCCAAAGGTTCAGTTCACCTTTATAGGTATTTCAGTTTCAGGCTTGCATTATTTCTAGAGGCCCAAAGATTTAGTTCACCTTTCTAGGTATTTCAGTTTCAGGCTTGCATTATTTCTAGAGGCCCAAAGATTCAGTTCGTAGTCGTCGGCAAGTGGCCCTACTACCCATGCCGGTGTTGACCTCAACTGGCAAGCGCCAGCATCGGAGGGGTTCCCGGGGCTTGGGCTCTACAGAGCCTTGCTCCAGAGCAATGACGACGAGCTCCTCCCTGGGTGCGTGAGGGGCTCCGGGCTCCCTCCCTATCGTGAATGACTTCCGTGATGAGTTAGCTCATGCTTTGTTTCATGGAGTGTATTTTTTTGTGAAGCTTGATTGAGGACTTGTATGTTTAAGTGAGATATCTCAATTGTATGGACACAGTAAAATTTATCATGTTTTGCATGCTTGATTTGTAAAGATGGCTCGTTTATGTCAATTGTGAGCGGGAGGAGGCCACACAAGAGCCGGCCACACCAAATCCGGCAGGAAATAGGGTCCAAAGTAGTCAAACGATTGAGGAAGAACATTTGTTGTCAATCTAACCCTACCATCCATATACCTCTTTGGTTTATTAGAGTTAGTTCTAACTCTAACCTCTAACTGAGTTAGAGTTCTCCTCGTCTCGGTTCATCGCCATCATACTTTCCCCATTTCTATGTTTTCAGTATCCTGCGAATTAAAGAGGCCCTTAGACTGGTTTAGGTCCGGTAGTTTTTTATAAACGTGTTATGTCCAAAATTTAATGAACGTGCTTCGGTTTCTACAAAAACAATCCGGTTTCATGTAGTAATTCATTTATTTATTTATTCTTCTGTGGGGGGTTTGCATGTAATTCGTGAAGTATGAAATGTAAAGTACCCTGCATATGCTCTGAGTTATGCATGCAGTACAACCCAGATGCTCTATGTCCCACATGTCGGTGAAAGGGATCATGTAGAAATAGCCTAGGTGTACATATAGGAGGATAAATGCGTGAAAAAATATGTACGGTGAAGCGTAGCTGTGGTTCAAAAACGATACCTAAAGTGATGACAGGTATAGGTCGCACGCACCCAACTAGTGGTAGTACTAGACATACGACTACTTTTTCCCTAAAAAAAGAGGTATGAGTGCTCTGTACTCCTATTCTATGAACGCGAGTCCCATCTGACAAGAGCGCCCGTGCTACAACTAGCTCTTCTCCCTTGTTTCTCTCTTCTAATTCTAAACTCAGCCGACGCCCGGTCGGTGGGGTGGGGATTTGCCGATGGTCGGTTTGCTCAACTGCGGCCCCACCTCACAGTGAAAACGTTTTGACTAGAATAAAAATGCCATATACTCCTATACTAATAAAACATTAAGGCAACGAGGCGAAGCAAAGGTTGGTTACTGAGGCAAGAAGAAGAGATGCATCCATCGACGATGTCCACCTCCTCGACTCGAGGCCCACCGAACGGCGGCTAAGTAGCAGCGGCTTCGTGGCCAGTCGACGTGCTTCGAACAATGGCGTCCAAAGATTCCAGCCCGGCTGGAAGAAGGCCAACGTCTTCTGTCCTCGCTGGCCTTGTAGTGGCCTATGTAGACGATTTCCTCGTGAGACGTGGATGTGCGGTCGACGGTTTCTTGCATGGCGAGGCGGCTGGCGGCGGCGCGGCCTCGAGGTGCACATTCTTCATCGCGACCTTCGGCACTGCAGGGCCACGGGGCTTGAAAGAGTTCATCACCATGGAGGCCGATGAGGGTCGCGAGCAATGAGGAGCCGGGCACGTGGTGGAGCGATCTGGCAAGGTCGTCCGCGCGCTTCTTGACGGCAGTGAACTTGCGGATGGAGTTGACCATCATGTCTTCCATGCGAGAGGCGAAGCCGGCGTCGGCGAGGGCTACGATGCTGGCGGTCGCCAGCACCGTCTGGAAACGTTGTGCGGTGCGGGGCCACAGGTCGGTGCCTTGGATGATTTGGCACAGCCGACTGCCCCTCGTGTCCATCGCCTCCATATGTGCTTCTGATTTCTGGTCACTTGGCCTTGGATTGGAGTGAGTAGTGTTGCACAGAGACTAGGAGTAGATGGATTGGAGTGGTGGGGCGGCTTTATATGAGAATCTAAACTCTGTTGCATTCACATCGTGCTGGCTCTATTCTGCTTCTCCAATTAATTCCCTCTGCATGTAATTGAGGATGCATCATTGACCGTTCAACATCTCGGGAACCGCTACCCTCTCCCTCCTTGGCATTCAAGCACCTATGGAGGCGACTGCCACTCGCGTCTATCGCGTGTCAGGAGACGTTCTCGTCGACGATGAGGTGCCTATGGTGCCTATTGTGCACCGCGACTAAGGCGGAGAGGAAAATGAGAGAACTACGTATTTATTTACGGTGTAGATTCACTCATTTTGCTCCGTATGTACTTCGTCTCGGTGTAGTCTAGTCACTTGTTGAAATCTCTAGAAAGGAAAATACTCCTTTCTGGTTTACAGGGCTATACTAGCAAGTAATAGTGGGCTCACATAGCAATTTTGTCTCATGCAAGAGCCTGGCTATATGCATGCTCCAAGGTTCGAAACTGTCACGTTCGGGTTATGCTTGGCACTTCGCCTCTTCGAGAAGATGAACAATGATGTTACTACTACTGCTTCTACGATGTCGAATCCATCTTTGCATGTCCGTCCACATGACGAGAGGGATAGCTTGTTGTAGTATTACTACTATAAGCAAAAGCCTATCCTCGTCTGCGAGCGACCGCGCGCATGGGCGAGGGAGAAGGCATGTAGTAGTAAAATCAAGCTTCTCCTCGTTGTACGAGTTGACGTGACACATCATAGCACTGGCCCCACATGGTTTCCTCTAAACTTGGCTGGAAGACCCGTAGTGTCAATACTCCATTTGCTGCAACCTCTAACATTTACCCCACCACAAATTAAAATATATATTCCTGTCTTGACCAGATGAGCGTGCAAACTACAATCACTAGGATGACAGGTAGGGCCAGAAGATTATTTTAATAAAAAAAGCATGGAGCTGACCCCAACGATTTTAAGCTTACAGGCACGGTACCTGCTATCCTAGACTACTCTACACATGAAACTGCCACACGAGCATCCAGGCTGCGCTTGGCTCTCCGCCTCTTCAGGAAGTCGAACAGTGATGGAGTACTACTGCAGTGGAGGAGTACTACAGTATGCTTCTGGCCATCTGACACCGATTGAACTGCTGCATGTCTACCGCGTGCGGGAGGGAGAGCGTGTAGCGAGCGAAAGCTTCTCCTAGTCCTGCCAGCCACCAAGCTCATGGGCGAGGGAGGGATGCAGCTTCATTGGCTTACTGCTCCTACCTTTGCGTGGATGACAGGTGGGCCCAACAGGTGGGTGGCCCACCTGTCATGCAGCAAAAGCGAGTCTTTATTAAGCGAGGGCACCGTAGTAATCAAACTTCTCGGTCTTATGCGAGTTAATGCGACACATCAAAGCACTTTTCGATATATTTCAATAATTTGCGTTCTTGATGCATTAATTACAACGCATGCATGCATGCCGTGACTCTCCTTTTGATACTTGCATGTGTTGATTTAATGCACCTTGAAGTAGTATGAATATGTGACGGTAAAGCTTTGTAATGCCCCGACCCTAATAAAGCGAGAGATGGTTGTGCACGAGGAGGGCGAGATCATGCAGATGGAACATGACCCGACAATGGATCTCTCTATGGTCTCGATGGACCTCACCTTGCTCCACTGCCCCTTGTGCCTCCACCCCTTGAAGCCTCTAGTGTATGAGGTTTGAATACACCTCGTCCGTTCGGCTGATCGAGCAAGGTGGAGGTTTCTTGATTGATGTGTTGTTCGATTGATTTGTGCAACACAAGGGAGGGCACATGGCCTGCGTGGACTGCCGCGTCGAGTGCCCTGGGAACCAGCGGCAGTGCCAGAAGTGCGAGCGCGGCGGTGGCTTCGACGTGCGGAATACGGTGGTGGACGCCGTCCTCTCCTCGGTCAGGGTGGAGTGCCCGTAGAAGTCTGTGGGCTCTACGTCACTTAACACAAGCTCGCCGATCACCAGAGCGTGTGTCCACTCGCGCTCTGCAAATGCCCCATGCCCGTCTACGGCTACGAAGGCCCGCCGCCGGCGCTCTCCCACCACATCAGCAACGTGAATCATATGCCCATTCACAGGATCCCCTATGGCAAGGTGCTCCAGCTGCAAGTGCCACTGTCAGAGCCACGGCTCTTGCTGTTCACGGAGGAGGACGGCTGCGCGTTTTTCTTGGTCGGCGGCGTGCTCGACATCGGCACGCCTATCACCGTGTCGGTCGTTTGCGTCAGAGCGGGGTCGTCCCCACTGCCGCACTACATGGTCAAGTTGTGGGTGAACGGCCCGCCAGGGGAGCCCGAAGGCAGGACCGACGCCGTCAAGGTGGAAATGGAGGTGACAAGCAGCAAGGATCCCGGTGACGTCGCCGTGCACGAGCTGACCTTCTTCACAGTTCCGCCCAAGCTGCTGGCCGGGGCTAAGCTGGTGTCCCTCCACCTTCAGATTGACAAGCTCATGGCCTAAATGATTCTACAGTGCCTTCTATTTATCTTAGTAATATGCGAATATAGGGGTTAGTTCGGTCTACTTTAGCTTAAGAGATGGTGGGCTTTGGTGGCGATGCAGCAATTACTTCGACATCAGATCAGTAGTTAAAGTAATTTCCAACAGTCGAACATATATTTTGTGTTTGTTGGATATAAAGATCCTTTGGGTAAGAAGTATAAGTGCTTATAAGAAGTAAGTATAACAACTTATATGCTTGTTTGTTCAAGAAGTGTAGCATACTTGTGCGAGTTGACGCGACACATCAAAGTAGTACTACTAGTAGTACTCCCTCCGATCCTAATTTCTCTGTGCATGAGGCTGGTCATAGTGGGAGTAACATAGGTAGTAGCATAGATGCCACATAAGCAAAAATGATGAGGTGGCAAGTGGGAACGGAGGAGGACGGGCTCAGGGTCAAGGCGGTGCTGCAGTGTCAGCTAGGCGCTTTTCCTTGCAAGTACCTTGGGATCCCGTTAGCGATTCATCACCTGGGACGCTCGGACTGGCAACCGCTTCTCGACCAAGTTAGGAAGGTTGTGCCTGCGTGGCAACGAGGCTTGATTCAACGATCGGGAAGGTTGGTTCTGACCAAATCTGTAGTCTCGGCAAGGCCGGTGCACCAGCTCATGGTGCTTGATGCCCCAGGATGGGTATTTGAAGACATGGAGAAATGTATTCGGGCGTTCTTCTGGGCGGGCAAAGACAAAGTTAACGGTGGTCAATGTCCTGTAGCTTGGGACACGGTGTGCCGTCCAACTTGCTTCGGTGGTCTGGGGGTCCGTGATCTTCGCAAACAGGGAATCGCATTGCGTGTGCGCTGGGAATGGCTTCGCAGAACTGATCCATCCAGACCATGGCAAGGGCTCCCGATGGCTGAGGATGCTAATGCTAGGACGGTGTTCAACAGTTTGGTCAAGATCAGTGTGGGAGATGGCGAGAGGGTCTTATTTTGGACAGACCGATGGATCCATGGGTTTACGATCGGCGAAATTGCTCCCCTCATCCTCGAGATGGTGATCACGAGGGTGTGCAAGAGAAAGACATTCAGGCAGGCCTTGCCTGTCAATGCTTGGACCGAGGATGTGCAGGGCGACATCTCTTTCACGGGGCACATGAAAGTGGCCAATCTTTGCTTGGCTCTCGCCACGGTCCCGACCAACGATCAGAGACCTGACCAGTTCACCTGGTGATACGTCTCCGTCGTATCTATAATTTTTGATTGTTCCATGCCAATATTATTCAACTTTCATATACTTTTTGGCAACTTTTTATACTATTATTGGGACTAACATATTGATCCAGTGCCCAGTGCCAGTTCCTGTTTGTTGCATGTTTTATGTTTCGCAGAATATCCATATCAAACGGAATCCAAACGGGATAAAAACGGACAGAGCTTATTTTTGGAATAATTGGAAAATTCCAGAAGAAAAATCCACGCGAGACGGTGCCCGAGGTGGCCACGAGGTAGGGGGGCGCGCCCTACCCACCAGGGCGCCCCCTGACCCTCGTAGGCCACCCGTAAGGCGGTTGATACCCTTCTTCGGCTGCAAGAAAGCTAATTTTTGGTAAAAAAATCACGGCGAAAGTTTCGATCCAATTGGAGTTACGGATCTCCATATATATACGAAACGGTGAAAGGGCAGCAGAACAGAACGCAGAAACAGATAGAGACAGAGAGACAGATCCAATCTCGGAGGGGCTCTCGCCCCTCCCACGAGATGGAGGCCAAGGACCAGAGGGGAAACCCTTCTCCCATCTAGGGAGGAGGTCAAGGAAGAAGAAGACGAAGGGGCCCCTCTCCCTTCTTCTCTTCCGGTGGCGCGGAACGCCGTGGCCATCATCATCATCACCGCGATCTTCACCAACACTTCCGCCATCTTCACCAACATCTCCATCACCCCCCTCTATCTACAGTGGTCCACTCACCCGCAACCCGCTGTACCCTCTACTTGAACATGGTGCTTTATGCTTCATATTATTATCCAATGATGTGTTGCCATCCTATGATGTCTGAGTAGATTTTCGTTGTCCTATCGGTGGTTGATGAATTGCTATGATTGATTTAATTTGCTTGTGGTTATGTTGCTATCCTTTGGTGCCCATCATATGAGCTGCCGTGGATCACACCTTAGGGTTAGTTGTATGTTGATAGGACTATGTATTGGAGGGCAAGAGTGATGTAAGCTTCAACCTAGCATAGAAATTGATGCATACGGGATTGAAGGGGGACCAATATATCTTAATGCTGTGGTTGGGTTTTACCTTAATGAACGTTAGTATTTGCGGATGCTTGCTAATAGTTCCAATCATAAGTGCATAGAATTCCAAGTAAGGGATGACATGCTAGCAGTGGCCTCTCCCACATAATACTTGCTATCGGTCTAGTAAAGTAGTCAATTGCTTATGGGACAATTTCGCAACTCCTACCACCACTTCTCCACACTCGCTATATTTACTTTATTGCTTCTTTACTTACAACAGCCCCTAGCTTTTATTTTCTTGTTCTTTACTTTCTTGCTAGCCTATCCAAAAATACCTACAAAGTACTTCTAGTTTTATACTTGTTCTAGGTAAAGTGGACGTCAAGCGTGCGTAGAGTTGTATCGGTGGTCGATAGAACTTTATGGAATATTTGTTCTACATTTAGCTCCTCATTGGGTTCGACACTCTTACTTACCGAACATTGTTGCGATCCCCTATACTTGTGGCTTATCAAGACCTTTTTCTGGAGACGTTGCCGGGAGTCATAGCGTGGGGTGAATATTCTCGTGTGTGCTTGTTTGCTTTATCACTAAGTAATTTTTATTTGCTGTACTTAGTTGTTCTTTATCTTTAGTTATGGATATGGAACACGAAATACCAAAAAAATTAGGTGTACTTTCTACTCATGAAGATGGGGAACCTCCTAAAACCCTCGACGCTGGTTATGTGAAAGATATTATGTACTTCTTTGATAATCCTGAGAAAACCCCATTCAACTATGTAATGGGAGTAACGTTGGATCAACGTGAATACTTTAGGGATTATCGCTTGACTCAAAAAGGGAAACTATTACGGGATCAAATTCATATATTGAAGTGGTATGCTAGACGACTATGCTTGGAATATGATTATACTTGTTGCTCTAGGATGAAGGCTCCACACCTTCCCTTTTCATGCAAATTTAATGATAATAAAACCTTAGCTTCTTATGCTAACGGTATATATGATTACTATGATGTGGAACAAATAGAAGAATTTGTTGCTTTTAAGGGTGCTTATGAAATTGAATCTTTGTTTGAAAAGTATGAAGCTTTTGATGATGATGTTTATAGGCATGAAAATTTAGCTATCCTAAAATATTGCTATGTTAATTATGAATATAATTCCTATATTAATGCACTTATTGAGAAAGTCTCCGCTGTCCAAGAAGAGACTAATATTTTGCAGGAATCTATGGAAGAAGAAGTTGATGAAACTGTGAGCTCATTGGATGAAAAAGATGAGGAGGGGAGCGAAGAACAAAAGGAGGAAGAGCGGATTGATCACCCGTGCCCACCTTCTAATGAGAGTAACTCTTCAACTCATACGTTGTTTAATTTCCCTTCATGCTTACCGAAGGATGAATGCTATGATAATTGCTATGATCCCGTTGATTCTTTTGAAATATCTCTTTTTGATGATGCTTGCTATGCTTGTGGCCAAGATGCCAATATGAATTATGCTTATGGAGATGAACTTGCTATAGTTCCTTATGTTAAACATGAAATTGTTGCTATTGCACCCACGCATGATAGTCCTATCATCTTTTTGAATTCTCCAAACTACACTATATCGGAGAAGTTTGCTTTTATTAAGGATTATATTGATGGGTTGCCTTTTACCGTTGCACATGATGATTTTGATAGATATAATAGGCATGTGCTTGCTGATCCTACTTGCAATTATTATGAGAGAGGAACTACATCTCCGCCTCTTTATGTTTCCAGTATGATAGAATTGCAAGAAACTGCTTATACTATGCATTGGCCTTTACTTTCTGTGCATGAATTGTTCTTTTATGACATGCCGATGCATAGGAAGAGAGTTAGACTTCGTTGTTTCATGATATATGTTACTTTGTGCTCACTACTGAATGCCAAATCATTGCTAATTAAAATTGGCTTTGATATACCTTGGGATCCGGGTGGATCCACTACTTGAGCACTATATGCCTAGCTTAATGGCTTTAAAGAAAGCGCTACTAGGGAGACAACCCGGAAGTTTTAGAGAGTCATTTATTTATGTTTAGTGCTTTCATATAGTTTAAAAACAAAACAAAAATAAAGAGGGGAATCTAAAACTTTTTCAAAAAGAAAAGCGAAAGTGAGAAAGACAAGCATTGTTGAAGTGGAGAGCTCCTTGAACTTTGTTCATGCTCACGGAAACTTTGTGAATCTTGATTACAGAAACTTTTCAATAAAAATAATTATCCCCTTGTATAATTCCATTGTATTATAAAAATAATGTGCCAAGGTTTGCCTTTAGGATGTTTACAATACTTGTTGGTTTGTACGGTGCAGGTCAGAAACTTTGGCTGTAGTGCGCAATTTTTCATTTTTTACTGGAACGTCAAATGGTTCTGATTCTTTTTGAACTGTCTTTATATGAAATTTTTTTATTTTTCGTAATTTTGGCAGAATTGTTCAAGTATCAGAAGTATGGTGAATGTTCAGATTATTACAGACTGTTCTGTTTTAGACAGATTCTGTTTTAATGCATAGTTTGCTTGTTTTGATGAAACAATCAATTTATATCAGTGGATTAAGCCATGAAAAAGTTATTTTACAGTAGACACAATGCAAAAAAAATTATGAATTGGTTTGCAACAGTACTAATAGTAGTGATTTGCTTTATTATACTAACGGATCTTACCGAGTTTCCTGTTGAAGTTTTGTGTGGATGAAGTGTTCGATGATCGAGAAGGTTTCGATGTGAGAAGAAGGAAGAGAGGCAAGAGCTCAAGCTTGGGGATGCCCGAGGCAACCCAAGTAAATATTCAAGGAGACTCAAGCGTCTAAGCTTGGATATGCCCCGGAAGGCATCCCCTCTTTCTTCAACAAGTATCGGTATGTTTTCGGGTTCGTTTCGTTCATGCGATATGTGCAATCTTGGAGCGTCTTTTGCTTTAGTTTTCACTTTTCTTTTATACACCATGCTGGTATGAGATGGTCCTTAGTTTATTTATAGAATGCTCTTTGCACTTCACTTATATGTTTTGAGTATGGCTTTATAGAGTCCTTCATGTGCTTCACTTATATCATTTGAAGCTTGGATTGCCTGTTTCTCTTTACATAGACAACCGCCATTTGTAGAATGCTCTTTTGCTTCACTTATATTTGTTAGAGTGTGGGCATATCTTTTTTGGAAAGAATGAAACTCTCTTGCTTCACTTATATCTATTTAGAGAGACGACAGGAACTGGTCATTCACATGGTTAGTCATAAAATCCTACATAAACTTGTAGATCGCTGAATATGGTATGTTTGATTCCTTGCAATAGTTTTGCGATATAAAGATGGTGATATTAGAGTCGTGCTAGTTGAGTAATTGTGAAATTGAGAAATACTTGTGTTGAGGTTTGCAAGTCCCGTAGCATGCACGTATGGTGAACCGTTATGTAACAAAGTCGGAGCATGAGGTGTTTATTGATTGTCTTCCTTATGAGTGGCGGTCGGGGACGTGCGATGGTCTTTTCCTACCAATCTATCCCCCTAGGAGCATGCGCGTAGTACTTTGTTTCAATGACTAATAGATTTTTGCAATAAGTATGTGAGTTATTTATGAATAATGTTGAGTCCATGGATTATACACACTCTCACCCTTCCACCATTGCTAGCCTCTTCGATACCGCGCATTGCCCTTTCTCACCTCGAGAGTTGGTGCAAACATCGCCGGTGCATCCAAACCCCGTGATACGATACGTTCTATCACACATAAGCCTCCTTATATATTCCTCAAACAGCCACCATACCTACCTATCATGGCATTTCCATAGCCATTCCGAGATATATTGCCATGCAACTTCCATCATCATCATATACATGACTTGAGCATTTATTGTCATATTGCTTTGCATGATCATAAGATAGCTAGCATGACGTTTTCATGGCTTGTCCTTTTTTGATGTCATTGCTACGCTAGATCATTGCACATCCCGGTACATCACGGAGGCATTCATACAGAGTCATATCTTTGTTCTAGTATCGAGTTGTAATATTGAGTTGTAAGTAAATAAAAGTGTGATGATCATCATTATTAGAGCATTGCCCCAGTGAGGAAATGATGATGGAGACTATGATTCCCCCACAAGTCGGGATGAGACTCCGGACGAAAATAAAAAAAATAAAAAAAATAAAAAAGGCCAAAAAAAGAGAAGGCCCAAAAAAAGAGAAAAAAAAACAAACAAAAAATGAGAGAAGAAGAGAGAAGGGGCAATGTTACTATCCTTTTGCCACACTTGTGCTTCAAAGTAGCACCATGTTCTTCATATAGAGAGTCTCTTGAGTTATCACTTTCATATACTAGTGGGAATTTTCATTATAGAACTTGGCTTGTATATTCCAACGATGGGCCTCCTCAAATGCCCTAGGTCTTCATGAGCAAGCAAGTTGGATGCACACCCACTTATTTTCAGTTTGAGCTTGCATACACTTATAGCTCTAGTGCATCCGTTGCATGGCAATCCCTACTCCTCACATTGACATCAATTGATGGGCATCTCCATAAGCCCGTTGATTAGCCACGTTGATGTGAGACTTTCTTCTTTTTTTGTCTTCTCCACATAACCCCCATCATCATATTCTATTCCACCTATAGTGCTATGTCCATGGCTCACGCTCATGTATTGCGTGAAAGTTGAAAAGGTTTGAGAAACGGCAAAAGTATGAAACAATTGCTTGGCTTGTCATCGGGGTTGTGCATGATGTGAATATTTTGTGTGGTGAAGATGGAGCATAGCCAGACTATATGATTTTGTAGTGATGAGCTTTCTTTGGCTATGTTATTTCAATAAGACATAATTGCTTGGTTGGTATGCTTGAAGTATTATTGTTTTTATGTCAAAGGATAGACTATTGCTTTGAATCACTCATGTCTTAATATTCATGCCATGATTAGACATATGATCAAGATTATGCTAGGTAGCATTCCACATCAAAAATTATCCTTTTTATCATTTACCTACTCGAGGACGAGCATGAATTAAGCTTGGGGATGCTGATATGTCTCCGCCGTATCTATAGTTTTTTATTGTTCCATGCCAATATTATTCAACTTTCATATACCTTTTGGCAACTTTTTATACTATTTTTGGGACTAACATATTGATCCAAAGGCTCAAAGGCCGATTCACGCTTGTTGCATGTTTTATGTTTCGCAGAATATCCATATCAAACAGAATCCAAACGGGATAAAAATGGACAGAACTTATTTTTGGAATATTTGGAAAATTCCGGAAGAAAAATCCATGCGAGACGGTGCCCGAGGTGGCCATGAGGTAGGGGGGCGCGCCCTACCCCCCAGGGCGCGCCCCTGACCCTCGCGGGCCACCCGTAAGGCGGTTGATGCCCTTCTTCGACCGCAAGAAAGCTAATTTTTGGTAAAAAATCACGGCGAAGGTTTCGATCCAATCGGAGTTACGGATCTCCATATATACTCTGAAAGCGGTGAAAGGGCAGCGTAATGTAATGCGAGAAACAGATAGAGACAGAGAGACAGATCCAATCTCGGAGGGGCTCTCGCCCCTCCCACGCCATGGAGGCCAAGGACCAGAGGTGAAACCCTTCTCCCATCTAGGGAGGAGGTCAAGGAAGAAGAAGACGAAGGGCCCCTCTCCCCTTCTCTTCCGGTGGCGCGGAGCATGCCGTGGCCATCATTATCATCACCGCGATCTTCACCAACACCTCCGCCATCTTCACCAACATCTCCATCACCTCCCCCCCCCTCTATCTATAGCGGTCCACTCTCCCGCAACCCGTTGTACCCTCTACTTGAACATGGTGCTTTATGCTTCATATTATTATCCAATGATGTGTTGCCATCCTATGATGTCTGAGTAGATTTTCGTTGTCCTATCGATGGTTAATGAATTGCTATGATTGATTTAATTTGCTTGTGGTTATGTTGCTGTCCTTTGGTGCCCATCATATGAGCGCGCGCGCGGATCACACCTTAGGGTTAGTTGTATGTTTATAGGACTATGTATTGGAGGGCAAGAGTGACAGAAGCTTCAACCTAGCATAGAAATTGATGCATACGGGATTGAAGGGGGACCAATATATCTTAATGCTATGGTTGGGTTTTACCTTAATGAATGTTAATAGTTGCGGATGATTGCTAATGGTTCCAATCATAAGTGCATAGAATTCCAACTAAGGGATGACATGCTAGCAGTGGCCTCTCCCACATAATACTTGCTATCGGTCTAGTAAAGTAGTCAATTGCTTAAGGGACAATTTCGCAACTCCTACCACCACTTTTCCACACTCGCTATATTTACTTTATTGCTTCTTTACTTACAACAGCCCCTAGTTTATATTTTCTTGTTCTTTACTTTCTTGCATGCTTATCCAAAAATACCTACAAAGTACTTCTAGTTTTATACTTGTTCTAGGTAAAGCGAACGTCATGTGTGCGTAGAGTTGTATCAGTGGTCGATAGAACTTTAGGGAATATTTGTTCTACCTTTAGCTCCTCGTTGGGTTCGACACTCTTACTTACCGAAAACTGTTGTGATCCCCTATACTTGTGGGTTATCACCTGGCCGGCGGATATCTCCGGAGCTTATACTGCGCGTTCTGTCTACCATAGGTTATGCTTGGGGTTGGAGCGCTTCCCTATGGCGGAGGGCATCTGGAGAAGCTGGGCACCCCTTTGGTGCAAGATCTTTGCCTGGTTCGCGGTCCAATTTCGGCTCTGGACTTCTGACAGGCGAGCCAGACATGGTCTCCAAGAGGAGCCGTCTCCGTGCTACACCTGCCTCCAAGAGAAAGACAATGCGGACCATAACCTGATGCAATGTGTGTACGCTCGCGAGGTGTGGCATCTATGTCTCGAATCCTTCCAGCTTAAGATCATCGCACCGACAATAAACACCACCTTCTCTATTTGCTGGACGGAGCAGAGATCGAGACTACATGGCAAAGTGCAACGAGGTTTTGATTCTTTTGTCATAGGAACGGCTTGGGCGTTGTGGAAGCAGCGCAACGCGAGGGTGTTTAACAGGCCGCGTGATCAGATGTCTCGCCCCCAACTTGTGGCGTTCATTAGAGCGGAGATTGTAGATTGGGCTAGGGCAGGGCTTGGTGTTGGAGGTCTATATCCTTTTGTGAGATCGTAGCCGTGTGCGTCTAGGTTGGTGTTGGAGGGGTGTTTGCCAACTTGGATGTGTGCAGCTAAGTTTGGTCTCTTGTAATTATCGTTCTTCCTTCTATAAAAATATGGTACGCTATTGGCGTACTCTCGAAAAAATGAGGGGGCAAGTAATTAATGAGGAGAGAGGCAAATAGAGTAACATAGCGCTTTCCAATGCAAAATGAGTCTACAAAGTAATAAATGAAGACATGTAGTACTATGTTATCACATATATGACACTACCCACTATGAAGGTACTAGTAACATAGACTAGTAACTAGTCTATGTTACTCTCCACTATGACCAGCCAAATTCGAGGCGCGGATCACCCGCAAAAAAAACGTCGAGGCGCGGATCACCCGCAAAAAAAACGTCGAGGCGTGGATACCAACGAGGGCCTGGTTGTGTCTATACTTGGAAAACTCACCCGACTGCATGCGCACCAGGAAGATGAAGCTCGTGTCATGTTGGCGCCGTGTGCGACCCGCATATTAACCAAAACCTCGCGCCTCCATCTTAGCCTCCGCGTTTTGAACTTCTCAATCTCAAGGCCAAGGAGCAACGTGAAACCTATGATAGAGCCAATCGGATGGTTGAGAACACTACAATTCATAGCTACAGATGCATGTGTGAGAGAGGACGAGTGCATGCGTGCACCTCTTCTCTTCCTGTATAACATACTAAACTCAGAGTACAAGTGTGTGGGTGGCATCGACCTAGGGAGCGGTGATGGTGCGTGCGATAAGTCCCGAGAGATAAGTGTAATGCGTCTAAAAAAGACTAGTATATAGCTAGCCACGAGGCTATTCCTGTCGAACGCCCCAATAAACGTAAGATATGTATCCGACGGTGCCAGTTTTTGCACGTACACAGAAGTAGAAAAAGAACTAGTACCATGGCATATGCTACACCACTGTCGAGAACACGTGCCCACGTTACTCCATCCGGGAATAGTGCCGCACTTCGAAACTAGACCCGTCAATAAATTTTTAGCGCGTCTCGTCACATTCCAAATTACTACTACTACCACGCTATATTTAACTGCAAACTTGTTCACAGTTCACACCGATCACAACCTAAACGGTTTCCCACTTAGGAGTGTATTAGTATTTAGTAGTACTCGGTTATAAATACTACTACTCTGCCAAGATGACCGCACATTCCTCCTCAACTCATCATCCACAAAAAACAATCAAGTAAATCAAGCCATGGCCAACGTGAGTTCTGGGTCGAGAGATTTCCACCAGGAAGAGGCGAGCATGGAAGAGGAAGCACGAGAGATGTCCCACCTCGCCGCAAAAGCAGCCGACATGTCTAGTCACAAGAAGCGAGAGCAAAGACAGAGGTCCCACCGCGCCAAGCCGGCAAAGAGATCCCGCCGCGTCAGCCGATGTAGCAGATCGGGTCCGCCACGCCCATGAAGCAGAGATGTCCCGCCGCCGCTACCGGCAAAGACGGAGGTCCCGCCGCGCCGCGACGGCCTGGGAAAATTTCTCGCGGGCAGGTGAGGACTCTTACAGGCGCATGCATGCGATGGTCCATAGCCAGATGGATCAGATCTCCGGCTGGGCAAGGTTGCAGGATGAGGCTACCGGCGTCATCCGACAACTAGGGGAGGGCAATGCGAAGCTCCGGGCTGAGCGCGACCTGCTGAGGGCGAAGATTGCCGGAAGGGCGAAGCAGGCCGAGGAGACCGCTGCCTTGTTGCAGAGGGCGAGCGTCATCGTCAAGAAACTTATGGACGAGAATGCCATGCTCCGCATCGAGCGCAACAGGCTGGTGGAGGAATCCGTGGATGCTGCCAAGCAGCGTATTAAGGACATGAAACTGATGAAAGAGATCATCGCTGCTCGCTACGAGAACTAGTCTCCGCGACCTGCAGTGCATAAAGAAAGTAGAGATCACCGAGCCAGATCGTTTTATGCGTCTTCCTTCTTCTTTTGCCCTTGTGTATTCCGGATGTAGCCGCATGTGGCTTTTTTAATTATCTTCCTAATTATGTAAGACAATTATTATCCACTCTCGGCGTCCTTATATATATATTCATCAGTCTTATAAGTCGAAGTAGATGCTATATAGGTCCATCGGATCTTACATCAAGATCCGTGCAAAATTTTCTTTTCAGATTTTCTTTTTTCTCTCTTAAATCTCAGTCGAGTGAGACATTGCAACACAATTAAACAGAGGCTCGGGCGCCATTAATGGAGATCTTGGGAGAGAGGTGGACGGCAGATGGAGGTCAAAGGGCTCTCCTCCCGATAAGCACGCGCAGGGGTCTGATCGCACGCCTCCCGTACTCAAATAGCTACCCTGCACGGCGCCTCCTAGCTAATAAAAAGGGGACGCATGGAGGCACGTAAATGGTAAATAGAACGCCCACGGTTTCAATAATACTTGTGTTTCCGATTGTAACGTGGCAACACTTGTTCCAAAATGATTGTTGATTATTAATGTGTGCACCTTCGCAAATCAGACATCAAAATTACCATAGCATGTTGGTGCCATGTCATGACACCAAGCCAAGTTTCATGATTTTCATGCGTGTTTCGGATTTACAGGAATTAAAAAAACCAAGTTTCTCAATGTTTCTAGCCGAGCCACGACGCCCAGATGTTTGAATTTCATTCCCATTTCTTGCATGGGACCTAGAAATTTACTCAAGGACACACATGTGATTTTTCAACCAGCATTGTGCACTGGAGCATGTGCTTGTATTTAAAATTTGAATTATGCACGCAAAGGTGACACGTTCCCTCTCAGAACCACGAGCCTTCTTGAGAGAAGCTCCGGTTTGCAAGAAACTTATACCAAAACTTGTTCCTATTCTGCCAATTTTTTTACCACAACATGGTAGTACCATGACATGACACCATGCCAAGTTTCATGATTTTCAGGCGTGTTTTGGATTTACAAGAATTTTAAAACCAAGCTTCTCAATGTTCTCGGCTGAGCCACGATGCCCAGATGTTTGAATTTCATTCCCATTTCTTGCATGGGACCTAGAAATTCACCCGAGGACAGAAATGTGATTTTTCAACCAACTTTGGTGCACGGGAGCATGTGCTTGTAGTTCAAATTTGAATTATGCACATTAAATGACCAGAAAATCAATTAATGTATAAAAATGCCAAACGAACCCGGAATAATTCCAAACTTTAACAGGGTACTCATGTAGTTCTACGTTGCATCTGTAAAGAAACTCAAGGGGGGCGGCGTATATTGTTTCGCACTCAAAGGTGACACGTTCCCTCTCAGAACCACGAGCCTTCTTGAGAGAAGCTCTGGTTTGCAAGAAGCTTATATCAAAATTTGTTCCTATTCGGCCATTTTTTTACCAGGGCATGGTAGTACCATGACATGACACCATGCCAAGTTTCATGATTTTCAGGCATGTTTTGGATTTACAAGAATTTTAAAACCAATTTTCTCAATGTTCTCAGCCAAGCCACGATGCCCAGATGTTTGAATTTCATTCCCATTTCTTGCATGGGAACTAGAAATTCACCCGAGGGCACACATGTGATTTTTCAACCAACTTTGGTGCACGGGAGCATGTGCTTGTAGTTCAAATTTGAATTATGCACATTAAATGACCAGAAACTCAATTAATGTATAAAAATGCTAAACGAACCTAGAATAATTCCAAAATTTAACAGGGCACTCATGTAGTTCTATGTTGCCTCTGTAAAGAAACTCAAGGGGGGGCAGCGTATATCGTTTCACACTCAAAGGTGACACGTTCCCTCTCAGAACCACGAGCCTTCTTGAGAGAAGCTCTGGTTTGCAAGAAGCTTATATCAAAATTTGTTCCTATTCGGCCATTTTTTACCAGGGCATGGTAGTACCATGACATGACACCATGCCAAGTTTCATGATTTTCAGGCGTGTTTTGGATTTACAAGAATTTTAAAACCAAGTTTGTCAATGTTCTCGGCCGAGCCACGATCCCCAAATGTTTGAATTTCATTCCCATTTATTGCATGGGACCTAGAAATTCACCCGAGGACACACATGTGATTTTTCAACCAACTTTGGTGCACGGGAGCATGTGCTTGTAGTTCAAATTTGAATTATGCACATTAAATGACCAGAAACTCAATTAATGTATAAAAAGGCCAAACAAACCCGGAATAATTCCAAATTTTAACAGGGCACTCATGTAGTTCTATGTTGCCGCTGTAAAGAAACTCAAGGGGGGGGGGGCAGCGTATATCGTTTCACACCCAAAGGTGACACGTTCCCTCTCAGAACCACGAGCCTTCTGGAGAGAAGCTCCGGTTTGCAAGAAGCTTATACCAAATCTTGTTCCAAATCGACCCAATTTTTACCACAACATGTTAGGTCCATGACATGACACCATGCCAAGTTTCATGATTTCCAGGCGATTTTTGGATTTACATGAATTTAAAAACCAAGTTTCTCAATGTTCTCGGCCGAGTCATGACGCCCAGATGTTTAAATTTCATTCCCATTTCTTGCATGGGACCTAGAAATTCACCCAAGGACACACATGTGATTTTTCAACCAATTTGAACATGTGCTTGCTGTTCAAATTTGGATTATGCACATTAAATGTCCAGAAACTCAATTAATGTATAAAAAAGGCCAAACGAACCCGGAATAATTCCAAAATATAACAGGGCACTCATATAGTTCTATGTTGCCTCTGTAAAGAAAATCTGGGGGAGGCAATGTATATTGTTTCGCACACAAAGGTGACACGTTCCCTCTTGGAACCACGAGGCTTGTTGAGAGAATCTCTGGTTTGGCAAGAAGGTTATACCAAAACTTGTCTCAATTCAGCCAAGAATTATATACATATGAAAATAGAGTTTAGATTATCCCGAACATATCGCCACCTAGACCAATGTACTCTGATTTGAATTCAACATAAAATGGATACAAATATTTGAATTGGAGATCGTATGTTACATGTAGTTTATAGTGAAATATGATTACTGCTATATGCATGTTTTTTGTTATCAAGATAATATTTAAATGATTGTATAACTTGACAACAATCGTATTCAAATAAATAAAATTGATTCAAATTTAGGCCATATGGTAGACGACAATATAAATGTTCATAGGGTGGAGTAAAATGTTCATATATGATGGAAGATCAAAATATAGGATTACATCCATTATAAACTGCGAGGTCACCTAACGATATATTCGAATTCAACATAACATGGATTCAAAAATTGAAATTCGAGATCCTGGCATTTGTAATCATATAAAAATTGACATGACTAGTTCTTTTGATGGGAATTGATTTGTTTTTTGTTGTTGTTGAGGGAAGTGCGAATCGATTTGGTACTGTACATGGTAATCTTATTCTCCCAATTTTTTTACATTTGTCTTGTAGTTTTTCAATGACATTTATAGCAATATAGTAAAAGGGGACATGACTCTCTTGTGTCTTGTATGAATTGTTTTTTCTGTACACGTTAAGTTTGTTCTGCCGAACAAGGAATCCGTGCCTTGTTATCCCGAATTTTTAGCTCGAGTATCTTTTGTCTCATCTGCTTTGAAACTCCCGCCTCTTCAACCCGTGCCGTGCCTTGGTATCCCAAAATTTTGACGTGCGTGTAAACTCCCTCCTCATCCGAAATCGGTCTCGCGGCCCAGACACACGAAATCCCCCTTCTAGCCCTCAGCCGGAAATGTCGGCCCGACGTCGTGGTGTCAAAACCGGTGGCGGTACGCTGGTAACTTCCCCTACATTTCGGACAAGCGCGTCCCTAAGCCATGGCTCCCCTTACCTTCCCCTTCGTCCCCCCATTCGTACACCGAGGCCGCCAAAACCCACGAAACCCCACGCTCCTCGGTCGGCCTCCCGACCACCTCCCAGCCAGAGACTCTTCCCCGACGACGTCGTCCACCGCAATAGCTCGCCGTCCCTCATCCACCACAATGGATGAGGATCCGTCGTCGATCTCGTCCTCCCGCCGGATCAGCCGCCCCCTCCTCGAGCTGCCCCGACGTATGCCTCGTCTATCACGCCACCTCCATCCCCACAACACCGTCTTGACCTGCCCCACCGGAACCGCAACACCCTCACCAATTCCTCCGATGAAGCCGAGGCCAACTCGGCGCCACCAAGGAGGTTCTGCACTCACCGCTGCATTTTATCTTTTATTCGATCTCACGAGGCTGCTGGTGTTCGATACCGAGCAGCCATGGTGGGTCTCCATCAACAGCGCCGTCGCCGGCCACTTCATCCACGGTGTCTCTCCCCCATGTCGTTGCTTCCTCGGCGGCCACTTCGTCTTTGCTCGCTCTGTTATTCTTTGTCGGTCATTGCTGCTCCGCTCTTGCTCTCGTTTGTGCTGCTGCTCTGCTCTTGCTCTCGCTCGCATTGCTGTTGTTGCACGACCTCCGGAAGATATAGGAGTTGCTGCTTTAGCACTCGCTCGCGGTTCTGCTGCACGACTTGCTCTCTGCTAGTGCATTCCCTGCTGGAGCGTCTGCTGATTTAGATCACTGCTTCTCTGCTACTAGTGCTCGAATGCCCTAAATATATATTGTAATGCTCTTCTACTAGTTCAATCTGTTTCGACAGTAAAATTCTGTTTCGACTGTAAAGTTCAGTTTCTTCAGTTTAGTTCAGAGTAAACAGTATTTACAGCATCTGTCGGAGCGGCCGTGGCGCGGCTAATGCATTTTACATCTAGCACTTTTTGGTGATGTATTTTACATCATCTATTGCAGATGATATTAGAGTCCCACTTCAGATTAACGTTGTCTGTCTTGTCCTCCTTCAGCCTCGCCGCTGTACACCTCACCGGAGCTTCTCCAACGACGGAACCGTCCATCACAGTGGAGCAGTACCCTCGGTACCGTTTCCAGAGGCCTCAGATCTTCTTCCCCGCCTCCGACAGTCACACCAGCATCACCACCCTCTGTAAGTGCATCTAGTGCCACCCCTAGTTGGTTTTGGAGTATTGACGACAAACCTAGTTGAGGGACTAATGTGTTTGTGAGAGTTGCAGGATAACACAGGTAGTAGTCCCTCCTTGATTCGGTTTTCCTACCGGAGATGACCCCTAAAAATGTGTGAAGACATTGAAGACAATGGTGGTCTGTGAAGATATTCACATTGAAGACTATGACACGAGAAGACATTGAGTGAAGACTATGGAGCGCGAAGACTTAGTTGGTTCGTTGTTTCCTTTTCTTCTTTGTTGAGTCATAGGAACCACCGCATTGTTAAGTGGGGTCCAAGTGAACAAAGTTAGAGTGACTGAAGTGATGCTCAAACCAAATCCTATGTCTTCGAGCGAAGACAATGAGAGAAAATCTTATCCTGTGTCGGATAAGTCAGCTTTACTTGTAGCCCAAGTCAAGTCTGTCGCGTGTTTGAAATCGACCGTTGCGACACGTGTCGGTTCCTTAGTGACCTGTGGTCATTTCGGACAAATCAGGTCGGGTTGCCCAGTGGCTATAAATAGCCCACCCCTACACCATAAATTGGTGGCTGCTCAGATTTAGTGCACGGCTTTTGTCATTTGAGAGCAACCCACCTACGAAGCCTTTGAGAGAGAATCCTTGCGAGGACAAAACCCAAACCACCCAGAGCCCAAAGAGTGTTTGGCATCATTGAATTATTTCTGTCAGCGTGATCTGAAGACTTGTTACACTTGAGGACTGTGAATCCTCCATCCGGTTAGGCGTCACGTTCATCCAAGAGCCATTGTGGATTGTCGGTGAACTAAGTCTGTGAAGGTTCGGGCGTCTACCTTGAAGACTTACCAGAGTAATTGGGCGAGGACTGTGTGTCCTTAGCTCAAGGGGAATAAGGTGAAGACGAGGTCTTTTGAGTTGAATCTCAGCCTCCCTAACCAGACGTATAGTTGTCACAGCAACTGGAACTGGTCCAACAAATCCTGTGTCCTTCTGAAGCCACTGGTTCTATCCCTTACTCCTCTGTACTTGTAGTTCGTCTTCGTGAAGTCATTGCCTGCTTGTATTATCTGTTTGACTTCACTGTGTGACTATCTGTTCTGATTGGCTTCATACTATCTTCCATCCTGATCTTTACTACCTAGCTGCTATGAGTCTTCATGCTTTCACTTCATTGAATACTTGACTATGGCTTGTCTAGTGTAGTATACCTTCCGCTGCATTAGAATAGTGTTGTTTATATTGTCCGCATCTTCAAAACTCCCATGTTTTGAAGACTTCCATAAAATCGCCTATTCACCCCCCTCTAGTCGATAACTAGCCCTTTCAATTGGTATCAGAGCAAGGTACTCCCTTGTTCTGTGTGATTCGGTTTAACCACCTGGAGTTTAGCTATGTCGACTGCAGGGATAATCAAAGTCTCCGCTGCGTGCCCCATCTTTGATGGCACTGAATATCCCTACTGGAAGAATAGGATGCGCATGCATCTTGAAGCCATTGATGTCGATCTATGGTATGTCGTCAAGAACGACGATGTCAAGAAGTTCATTCAACTGGACTCTACTGCCAAGAACATCATCTGTGGTCACCTTACCAAAGGACAGTATGGCCGTGTGAGTGCTCTGGAAATGTCGAAGCTAGTCTGGGACCGGCTGTCCAAGGTCAATGAAGGCATATCAGTACTCTCCGCAACCTCTTCAACCACTTCAAGAGACACGACAACGAGAATGTCCAGACCACATTTGATCGCCTCACTGATATCACAAATGAGCTCCAAGCACTCGGCGCCACTGAGATCACGAAGCATGGGATAGTGAAGACTCTACTGAGATCTCTTGACAACTCATTTGACACCTTAGCCCTGATGATACAAGAACGCCCTGATTTCAAGACTCTCGATCCGTCTGACATACTTGAGAGACTCAACACACATGAGTACCAAATTTATCCGAGAAACGAGATATCTATGGCCCCAACTATGGCCGAACCCGAGCTTTGAAGGCAAAGGCTGCCGCTTCCTCATCTCAAGAAGAATCTGACCGCAGCCTGGTGATCCACGAAGACATTGGAAAGGAGCTTGCTATGCTTGTGAAGAAGTTCCAGAAATTCACCAAGAAGAAAGGCTTTAGAAAGTCTTCACGATCCAGCTCAAGAAATGATGAAGCTTCTGCCTATGATCACAAGAAGAGAACCTGTTACAAGTGCAAGAAACCTGGTCACTACATCTCTGAGTGTCCACAGTGGGACAATGAGAAGAAGAAGAGCAAAGAATATGATTCTGATGACAAAAAGAAGAAGAAATCCTCAAAGTCTTCTTCCAGATGTTCATCACACAAGAAGAGCTCATCTGGCAAGGCCCGTGCTTTTGTTGGCAAGGAGATGGATTCAGAAGAGGAGTCTGATTCATAGGAGGCGGAGGTGGAGTCTGAGGGGGAGTCTGACTCGGGTGTTGCGAGTCTGGCCCTAGCTTCTGCCTACGCCTCCTAGTCCATCTTCAACACTGAAGACAATGGCTCCGTCACCAACACTGATGATAATGACGAGGACGACCCGCCTCCCACCTACTGCTTCATGGCACGTGGTGCCAAGGTAAAATCACGCGACGCTTACTTTCAAACATCAAGTGAAGATGACTCTAATTGTGAATCCAAACCCAGCTACAAAACACTTGCTAAAATTGCAAATCGAACAATGTAAAGCTATGGAACATACTCAAAGGCTGTTAGACAAAAGCGATGACCTGTTGGACGCGGAAATGACCCGTTCTCAGTCCTTAGTTGAAGACATTAAAAATCTTCATGGTAAGTACCAGGAACTTGAAAGTCGTCATGAAATGTCACAACCACTCACGAAAAGCTCTCCTATGATTATCTTCAAAGGAAGCAAGAGCTTGAGAAATTGAGAGCGGCTCATGAAGATCTTCAAAAAGAGAATGAGTCACTTCACGCTCAACAGATCAGTTCCGCTCAGGAAGGATTTGAACCACCTTGTCTAAAATGCCTTGAGCGTGATAACGCTACTTCTGTTGCTGAATGTTCTACTGCTGCTACTGTTGCAATATCTTCAACTACTGATGTGGTAACTAACCCCTCTGCGGAGGATACCACTACTATTGCTGATGAAAATGCTAGGTTGAAGACATTGCTTGAAACAGGAATGTACAAAAGTCTCAAAGGGCATCGACATCGTATGCGATGTCCTCAAAAAGCATATTCTGAACCGAAACCCTAAGAAAGAGGGTGTTGGCTTCGAGAGGAAAATGAATGTTGATGGCTCCTACTGGAAGCCTGAGCAGTTCCCCAAAACCACATGGGTTGCTACAAAGGGACCTTCAGTGGATCCATCCACCTTATCTGGCTTCACCTGTGCTAACCCAATTGTCATTGATGAATCCTTTGATGCAAACTATAAACTGTTTAAGAATCAGAATGGTGAAGTGTTTGCTAGGTATATTGGTACTAACTGCAGGAACGGACCACCTATGAAGAAGATCTGGGTACCCAAAAGTTGTCTTGAGAATATTCCTGTGAATGTCATCATGACACCACCTGCGAAGAAGACAAATCCCAGACCAAAGGCTTCATATGACCCAAAGGCTTCATACAGATGGAGGACTCACCTGAGTCACCCTAACGCCAATGTTTTGCAGGGAAACCATACTCAGACTTATGAATATGAGCGTGTGTCTTCAAACCGCTATGTCCATAGAACTAAGAACTTTTCTGCTTATTCATATGAGTATCGTTCTTCTCCTACAAGGCTATTTGCTAGGGCTCTGTCACATCCCTAGTTCTGGTCTGCTCTGGGTTAGCTAGTCTTGTGTTGCATCATGTCTAAATTTCTTTGAAAGTTGAAATGGGGATTGTTGAAACCCTAACACCAAATGAATTCAACTAGGTTCAATAAAAATATCTTCAATGAACCCAAATGCCCTTTATAAAAGTTCATGATTTTTGTTAAAGGTGAAAACCTCTGCAAAATATGATGCACATATTTCTAGGCCATTCTGGATTTTTGAATTAAATCTTATTGTATTTGACTTTGGGCATTTAAATACTACAAATAATTTAAATGTTCAAATAATGTTGGAACTATTTTTGGGCCACTGAAATAAATCAGCAAGTGTCCATGAATATTTTCAGGATTTTAGGAAATGCCTTGGTATTTTTCCTAAGCTCAAAACAGAGGCAAATAATTAGAAAACAAAAACAAATTAGAAAACAGAAGAGAGGGAGAGCTTACCTGGCCTCACCTGAGCAGCCCACCTGCCTCAGGCGGCCAAAGATCACTGGCCGGCCCAGCCAATCGGCCCAGCCCCCCACCGCAACCCTCTCGTTGCCTTTCCTCCACGCGCCAAGAGGGCGGGAGTGTGGTCACAAGGCCAGCCTCCTCCTGCTTCCACCGCGATGCCCCGATTCTTCTGAGAGCGCCACTGAGACACCTCGAAGCCCCTGTCCCCTCTCCCTCACTCTTTGCTTTCTCTCCCCCTCCTCTGCCTCTCCTGCCTTGCAGCCACTGCCATGATTCGCTGCCACCGACCTCCCCACGCCCTTCCGGATATGCCACGAGCCCCGCCTTGACCCCCGCGTCCTCTGCACCAACCCAGGCGCCGCCAGGAGCTCCGTGACGACGTCCCCGACTCCTTCTTCCTCCTCGGGTCACCGGAGATCCCTCTTGCCGCCCCAACTGCTCCGGACCGTCTCCGAGCTTGCCGACCTCCTCGTCCGACTCGCCATGAGCCTCTGACCTTGTCCGTCCCTCTCTTCTTCCCCGTAGGCCGCCGTAGCAACCGGACCACCTACGCCCGAACTCCGGCCGCCGCGGATGACCTCGCCGCGCTCAACTCCGGCCACCCCAGCCGCTGAATCCGGTCCCATTGGATGCGGAAGAGTGATAGCTACGCGTAGAGCCTCTCCGCCGCTCGTTTGGCCGCCGGAGATGCAATCCCGCAGCCCGCCGTGTGCGGCCTCGCCCGTGATCGAGTCGCCATGAAGTTTGACCTGTTCGACCCGGGGTTTGACCTCCCTGGGGTCAACACACATGGGCCCCACCCCTGACTAGATTAGTTTAGGACTAATTACCCCTGCTTACACTGACAAGTGGGCCCAGGCCCCAGCTAATTCTATTTTAGTTTTAACTAAGTTTAATTATCTCCACTGACATTTTTAGTTAGTAGTAGTTTAACACTAATTAATTTAGATTAGTTAGTTAGTCACTGACCAGTGGGTCCCAGCGTCAGGTTTGACCTAGGCTGACGCTGTTGACCTGATGATGTCATTCTGACGTCACGCTGACGCAGTAATGCTTTTCTGGATTTTAAATAAATCTATTTGATTTATTTATTTTCAGAAAATGCCCAAAACTTCTAAAATTCTTAGAAATTCAACCGTAGCTCCAAATGAAATAAGTTATATATGGAAAATGATCAGAAAAATCCAATCTATCCATCTGTACCATTTTCATGCACGTTAGATCAACCTATAGCTGCTGTTTAGGACAAATTATATAAAGGGCATGTAAACCAACACATATGGAGTTTGAATTTGAATCTTTGATTCAAACCAACTTCATTTAAAATGTTGCTAGTTGCATTAGCTTAAATCATAGCATATTGACATGTCATGATCATGCATCATATTGTGCATTGCATTGATTGTGTTCTTCCTTGTTTGCCGGTGTTTGTACCCTCTCAGTAGACGACGTACCGACGATGAGTTCAATGACACTGATGAAGACTCAATGCTATCTTCGTAGTGCTGTGCAAGCAAAATCCCCTTGTTCATTCCGATACAATCCCACTCTCTCGCTCCTGCTCTCTTTTTTTGCATTAGGACAACAACGATTCAAATTGTTACATGCTGCGGTAGTTGAACCCCTTTCCTCTGCATGACCTGTCATTGCCACAAGAATAGATGAAACCCACTAGCATGAGTAGGAGTTGTTTGAGCCTGATGTGCCTACTCATTCATGCTTGTTTGTCATTCCTGCTATTGCTTAGAGTTGTGTCAGTCTGATTCATCAGGGATGAATTGGAGGTGTGTGAACATGTCCTACTGTGTGTGAGCTAAGTGTGCGAACACGATTTGGTAAAGGTAGCGGTGAGAGGCCATGTAGGAGTACATGGTGGGTTGTCTCATTGCAGCCGTCCTCAGGAACTGAGTTCTGTGTTTGTGATCCATGAACAGTTACCACCACACATTGGGTTCCGGTAACTCGACCCCTCTCGACTTATTAATCAACTCGATCTCTATCTAGGAGTTGCAACTAGTTTCTGGTGTTCGTAGGTTGTGTTAGTAGTCTACCAAGTGGCACCCGGTACAGGTGGGCTTGGGACAGACTAGGCACCGTGGCCGGGTATGCCAAGCGTCGCCTGCTTGGTGGGCTTGGAACCTGTACACATCGTTTGGGGCCGTGGCGACACCCCGGCGGATCTCCTTGCGGATGGAACCCGAATAGGCGATAAACACCGACGAGAGACTTGTGTGGTTAGTCGTGTCGTGGCCGACACCCTCGCTAGGCTTCCGCTTGAAGGTTGCCGAGTACATGTCGATAAACGGCGCTAAGTGGTGAGAGCGTGTGAAGAAGTACACCCTGCAGGTTAACATCATCTATTCGAATAGCCGTGTCCGTGATAAAGGACTTCTGGGTTGCCTGTACAGTTCATAGACAAGTGAAAGTGGATACTCTAAAATGCGCAAGATAAGCGTGAGTGCTATGGATGGCGTTCTCGTAGGAAGAAGGGAGCGGATCCATAGTGGTGTATTGATATGGTGAATATGTGGACTCATGTGCGCCACCTCAAAAGAGTTACTTGCAGTCGTAGTTCAGGATATCCACTGAGTCAAAGCTGGCTTGCTGCAGTCAAACTCCACCACCCCTTTATTGATACTGATGCATATGTAGATAGTTCTGATGTAAGTCTTGCTGGGTACATTTGTACTCACGTTTGCTTAATTTATGTTTTTGCAGAGAGACTTCCGTCTCGCTAGTAGTTCCGCGTGGACTTCGACGTTTAGCTTGTTCCCTCAGCTACGATCTTGTGCCCTCGGCAAGATCTGGTAGATAGTTAGGATTCTCAGCCTTTTTCATTTGTAGATGTCTATACTCAGACATGTTAAGCTTCCTCATGTGCTTGTTTCTTGTATGCTCTGTATGTTGGGTCATGAGACCCATGTTTGTAATATCTCACTCCTCGGAGCCTAATGAATAAATACTTGAGTCGTAGAGTTATGCTGTGATGCTATGTTGTATTTACACATATCGAGCATATTGTGTGTATGATTGAAATGCTTGGTATGTGTGGGATCCGACAACCTAGTTGTTTATCCTTGGTAGCCTCTCTTATGGGGAAATGTAGTCTTGTGCTTCCATGAGCCATAGTAGTCCGCTCTGACTGGTTCACCGAGTCCTGCTAGCCCATCACTACTGCCTCCTAACACTTGATCGGCCGGCATGTGATTCACTTCGCTCATGTGTCTGTCCCTTCGAAATGTCACGCGGTGACATCCGAGTCCTGCCTAGCCTGCTACAGCCCGGGTTCCCAGAGTCCCGATAGCCCAAAGGTTACAGCCCGGATTCAAGACGCTGACCGACATGCTCGATGTTGATTCATGTATGCCTGTCCCGTAAGTTAGTGCCACTTTGGGTTCACGACTAGTCATGTCGGCCCGGTTCTCTGTCATATGGATGCTAGCGACACTACCATATACATGAGCCAAAAGGCTTAAACGGTCCTGCCATTGTAAGGCGACACCTGGGAATACCGTGCGTGAGGCCGCAAAGTGATATGAGGTGTTACAGGCTAGATCGGTGTGACTTAGAATCGGGTCCCGACAACTTTGGTACCAGAGCTCGATCGCTCAGAGGATTACCAAGCCAAACTGGTCAAAGTTGAGTCTAGAAATTCTTTAGTTATATAATGGAATTGATTGTGGGATGGAACGTAAGGCTCTTTTTACTCCTTATAACTTATGCCTTCTGATCTGAGTCAACCTCTTCTTTTCTACGGGGATTAAGAACTAGGCTTCTCATCTTTCTATTAGGATCACGTGTTACTAATCCGTAGACTTATAGGATTGATGGATTCAAGCCTCAGTTTTGTTCCTACTACTTCCATGTGTTAACAGTTGGTCTCGGAACCTTGAGATTGTGATGTTGAGTGGTTATGCCACTATTTTGCAGGATATCTCAAATCTTTTAGAGCATTTACAGCCGTTATGCTGTCCGAGTCATCCCAGGTTTCTAAGCAATCTGATGCACTTGCAAAATCCTTTCCCTCTGGTTTTGTTGTTCTTTTAGGCCAGGTTAACCACACTAATTGCTGAGTTGAGGTACTCTGTTGCCTCGATATATATGTTGGAGTTATTATTATGACCCTAGGTGTCTTAGAGTATCACCTAGTAATCTAGCCATGTTTTGTGGTCCCACTGTGATGATTCTGGCCATCATTCTCGAAAGCATCTCGTGATGTTATTAGTTAGTAGGTATTCCACTCCTGGGTTTCTGAACCCGAGATTCACACTACTTACCTAATGTTGATAGTGTTTGCTAGTTCCTTTAGGATATTAGTAACCTTGCATTAGTCCTTGAAGTCCGTGGTATTCTCTTCTTCCAAATAGCATGAACTGCTTATGGCAGAAGTTCTTTTGAACCAAAAGATCACAACCAGAGTGCTCTCTAATGAGTTCTCCATTCTACATTGTGAATCTGTCAGTTCTACCTTTCTGCATGGGTTATCCGGAAGAAATGTTGAGCTTTGCTCGACATACTAATCTATGCATCCACAACTCAGAAAATCATATTTTCCTTGAGTTGTCCCTCTTCAGTTGTATTCTGATCTCCGTCTATCATTTGATAGTTAAGAGCATGTCTTGCATTCATGCTCATCGATACCTCTTATTCTTGTGGTCTGTCAAGCCATTCTATTCTGGAATGACTAGGAGAAACAAACTCCAGTACCTCATCCATATTTAGGATTGGGTCAAAGCAGTTGTATTCCGCAGGTCAAAATGCCAAACCAGCTTTTGTTCTGTTCTACCTTGGAGTATTACTCTATTTATGTCAAGAATATCATAGGAATTGCACCATCTCTTATGAATTTTTGACGCAGTGATACTTATTGCCATCATTGTTCATTCCTCGGCTCCCGTGTTATTGTAACCGGAATGCCGGCAAGTGAGTCGTGATGTGTGAAATCAATACTCCTAGCAACTCCGTTGCTTGGTAGTTAATGGACAATATTCTCATTCTTAGCGTGTTGTTTATTAAATCATCATCCTAAGATTGATCATGCTACCTAGTCCTTATTTCCGGTGCACTTTTCGATCAATGAGTTAGGATAGTGCCAATCCTTGCTTATTTGATCATATCGTCTTGCTCCGAAAAGCAAGATAGTTCTCGAGCTTAGTAACATATCAGTGGTTCGTGATGTTCCGAATATCTTCTCGGAAGTATTACCAGGTTGTCACCTGACCTCTATGTTGAGTTCGTGATCATGTTGGTTTTCCTCCAAACCACCCATTCTCCAAGAATCTGTGTTGGATACCTTGAGCTAGTTGGTCAAGCTAAACAACAACTTGGAGAGTTGGAAGATTAAAGCTTGTCTGACTCAGTTCATCTCAAGGGATATCCTTGTGCGTGTGTGTTGAAGAAAGATGATATCCTCATCAATTGGTCCTCGTGATCAGTGATTGGATCTATCATCTTATCCAATCTTTGATTTGAGTATGGGCTATCATCAAATCAAATCAGAACCAACGATATTCATAATGTTGTCTTACTCCTGGTTTCTCCTCGAGCATACACCATTACATCTTTTGGTCTGACCAATGCTATCCCCGTGTTCACACAATTGTGGAACTTCAATTATATGGAAATCTAGATGAATTGTTGTTGAGCCCATTAGCAACATTGTTATCTTCTCCATGATTCGTGTTGAACATCCAGCTAGTATTGGAAACTTTATAAGCATTATCTTCATGTCCTGTTCATGAAGCATATGCTTGGATGAAAGGAGCGACTTTCTCTAATTCACATGCACTTGATGTAAGTTGCCACCGTGGACCCGAGAAGGATTTTTTCCCTCTAGAATCGTCCCAAGTTGGTCATGCACATGTGCGAAGTACTCTATGGTTTGGTAGGTTGGCCGCCTCCATTCTATATGTGTTCCTAGCACACCAAGCCACTGATTGACTTGTTCAAGGAAGAGAAGTCTATGCTTGGGATCTAATCCATGTACTTGCATAAATACTTCGATATCCTCGATGAGGGTTCCCCCACCTGAACTCGGTAGTGTTTTATCATAAGAGTTCTACGTGGTCATGCTTGTCTTGGACAGCGTGTTCACAAGTGTGTAGCAGAACCAGCTCATGTTTTAGAGCTTACTACCATAGTTCATTTCCTGAGACTCTCGCAACGTCATCTCATCGGGTTGTGTTGCACATTTCCTTTTCCAGACATGCTGTCTGAAATATCCTGTCACCAACCAGATCTGAATCTTAGGCAGATATGATGGTTGGAACCTTTCCAAGATCTATGATGTAGGTCCCGACAAGGTTGATGTTCTGGCCAACACACCTAGCCGGAAGATCTATCATTGTAGTATCTTGATTGAGCAAATCGACCATCTTCTCCATGAGGATTTCGAGTGACTTATTTAGAAGTTGTTCCTTATGGATCCTTTGTTCTCCGGTTGCACCTTTACTTGATGTTCCGGATACCGACCGGTATTGGGTTAGTTGGTACATCAAGGAGAACATTAGAAGCGGAGTGCTAAATGTCTCTCGGTCGATCATCCAGATTTGCTTCTTTGGCATTGCTAAGGAAAATTCGAGAAAGTGATGTCTTCTTTTGCATGCATCGTCCATCACTATTCATCATGGTAGTATGATGTGTTGCCATGATCCTTGGCATGGATGTTGGTAAAACCTTGATGAATATGGAAATGCTCAAGTTCTTGAAAGCACGCCGGTCACTAGGTTATATCCTTGGTATGAACTGGAATGTGCCTTCCATTTGCCGAGTTGTTCTATAACCATAGTTTCCTTTCCAAGTTGAGTGTGCCATTCTTTTGAATTCTTTCAAACGATAATTTGTAAATTGCCTTAGGCTGGTATGAAGAATTTCAATGATCTATGGATCAAAAGTAATTCTTTTTGCCACTTAAGGGAACAATCCAATGAGTCACCTCTGCTAAGGTGCCCCAATATGGAATCATGGCAATTATCTCCTCGCTACTTTGAAACCATGCACCATCTTACTCAAGCGTGGAATTGTTGCCCACGGAGTTGAACTGTCGTCATCTGTTTCTTTCCACCCCTCTCGATGTGTGTTTCGTGTCTCAACTCGAGAGATGGTCCTATGTCTCATTCCATGAGTTGATCGTCAGTTGTTCAATCTTTGAGAAGATCAATCCTAGTAGAGTTCCTTTCCGTCGTCCTCACGTGAATGAAGATCTCAAGAGCGAGGATGTCAAGATCAACGTGATGCAACGAATCAACAACTTTATGAAGTGCAACCTGGATCGTGAAGATTGTGTTAGTTTGTGTCCCCTTTGTCCTCTTACCTCACGTCTTGAATCTCGGGACGAGATTCTTCCTTAGTGGGGGTGAGTTGTCACATCCCTAGTTACAGTGCGCTCCGGGTTAGCTAGTCTTGTGTTGCATCATGTCTAAATTTCTTTGAAAGTTGAAATGGGGATTGTTGAAACCCTAACACCAAATGAATTCAACTAGGTTCAATAAAAATATCTTCAATGAACCCAAATGCCCTTTAGAAAAGTTCATGATTTTTGTTAAAGGTGAAAACCTCGCCAAAAATGATGCACATATTTCTAGGCCATTCTGGATTTTGAATTAAATCTTATTGTATTTGACTTTGGGCATTTAAATACTATAAATAATTTAAATGTTCAAATAATGTTGGAACTATTTTTGGGCCCTTTGAAATAATTCAGCAAGTGTCCATGAATATTTTCAGGATTTTAGGAAATGCCTTGGTATTTTTCCTAAGCTCAAAACAGAGGCAAATAATTGGAAAACAAAAACAAATTAGAAAATGTAAGAGAGGGAGAGCTTACTGGCCTCACCTGAGCAGCCCACCCGCCTGCAAGGCGGCTCACTGCAGCTGGCCGGCCCAGCCAACTGGCCCATCCCACCACCGCAACCCCTCTGTCGTCTTCCTCCCCGCGCCAGTAGGCAGGGAGTGTGGTCGCCGCGCGCGCCAGCTCCTGCTTCCACCGCGACGCCCCGATTCTTCTGAGAGCGCCACGGAGACACCTCGAAGCCCCTGTCCCCTCTCCCTCACTCGTTGCTCTCTCTCCCCCGCCTCTCCTCACAGAGCCACTGCCGCTGCTCGCTACCGGCACCGACCTCCCCACGCCCTTCCGGATATGCCATGAGCTCCGCCTCGACCCCCGCGTCCTCTGCACCAAGCCAGGCGCCGCCAGGAGCTCCGTGACGATGTCCCCGACTCCTTCTTCCTCCCCGGGTCGCCGGAGATCCCTCTTGCCGCCCCACTGCTCTGGACCGTCTCCAAGCTCGCCGACCTCCTCGTCCGACTCACCGTGAGCCTCTGACCCCGTCTGTCCCTCTCTTCTTCCCCGTAGGCCGCTGTAGCAACCGGACCGCCTACGCCCGAACTCCGGCCGCCGCGGATGACCTCGCCGCGCTCAACTCCGCCACCCGGCCGGCTGAATCCGGTCCCATTGGATGCGGAAGAGTGACAACTTCTGGCAGAGAGCCTATCCGCCGCTTCGTTTGGCCGAGACGCAATCCCGCAGCCTGGCTGTATGCAGCCTCGCCGGCATCGAGTCGCCGGCGAGTTTGACCTGTTCGACCCGGGGTTTGACCTCCCTGGGGTCAACACACATGGGCCCCACCCCTGACTAGATTAGTTTAAGACTAATTACCCCTGCTGACACTGACAAGTGGGCCCAGGCCCCAGCTAAACCTATTTTAGTTTTAACTAAGTTTAATTATCTCCACTGACATTTTTAGTTAGTAGTAGTTTAACACTAATTAATTTAGATTAGTTAATTAGTCACTGACCAGTGGGTCCCAAATACGTTTGACTCTGGCTGGCCATTGACCTGATGACATCATTCTGACGTCAGGCTGACGCAGTAATGCTTTTCTGGATTTTAAATAAATCTATTTGATTTATTTATTTTCAGAAAATGCCCAAAACTTCTAAAATTCTTAGAAATTCAACTGTAGCTCCAAATGAAATAAGTTATATATGTAAAATGATCTGAAAAATCCAATCTATCCATCTGTACCATTTTCATGCATGTTAGAACAACTTATAGCTGCTGTTTAGGACAAATTATATAAAGGGCATGTAAACCATCACATATGGAGTTTGAATTTCAATCTTTGATTCAAACCAACTTCATTTAGCCTGTTGCTAGTTGCATTAGCTTAAATCATAGCATATTGACATGTCATGATCATGCATCATATTGTGCATTGCATTGATTGTGTTCTTCCTTGTTTGCCAGTGTTTGTCCCCTCTCAGTAGACGACGTACCGACGATGAGTTCAATGCCACTGATGAAGACTCAATGCTATCTTCAGAAGTGCCAGGCAAGCAAAACCCCCTTGTTCATTCCGATACAATCCCACTCTCTCGCTCCTGCTCTCTTTTACTGCATTAGGACAACAACGATTCATTTGTTACATGTCATGCGGTAGTTGAACCCCTTTCCTCTGCATGACCTGTCATTGCCACAAGAATAGATGAAACCCACTAGCATGAGTAGGAGTTGTTTGTGCCCTGATGTGCCTACTCATTAATGCTTGTTTGTCATTCCTGCTATTGCTTAGAGTTGTGTCAGGTCTGATTCACCGGGGATGAATTGGAGGTGTGTGAACATGTCCTACTGTGTGAGAGCTAAGTGTGTGAACATGATTTGGTAATGGTAGCGGTGAGAGGCCATGTAGGAGTACATGGTGGGTTGTCTCATTGCAACCGTCCTCAGGAACTGAGTTCTGTGTTTGTGATCCATGAACAGTTACTACCACACATTGGGTTCCGGTAACTCGACCCCTCTCGACTTATTAATCAACTCGATCTCTGTCCGGGGAGTTGCAACTAGTTTCTGGTGTTTGTAGGTTGTGTTAGTAGTCTACCAAGTGGCACCCGGTACAGGTGGGCTTGGGACAGACTAGGCACCGTGGCCGGGTATGCCAAGCGTAACCCGTTTGGTGGGCTTGGAACAATGCACACGTCGTTTGGGGCCGTGAGCGACACCCCGGCCGGATCTCCTTGCGGATGGAACCCGAATAGGCAATAAACCTGGACGAGAGACTTGTGTGGTTAGTCAGGTCATGGCCGACACCCTCGCTGGGCTTCCGCTTGAAGGTTGCCTAGTACATGTCGTGTAAACGGTGATAAGTGGTGAGAGCGTGTGTGAAGAAGTACACCCCTGCAGGGTTAACATCATCTATTCGAATAGCCGTGTCCATGTTAAAGGACTTCTGGGTTGCCTGTACAGTTCATAGACAAGTGAAAGTGGATAATTTAAAATGCGCAAGATAAGCGTGAGTGCTATGGATGGCGTTCTCGTAGGAAGACGGGAGCGGATCCATAGTGGTGTATTGATATGGTGAATATGTGGACTCATGTGCGCCACCTCAAAAGAGTTACTTGCAGTCGTAGTTCAGGATAGCCACTGAGTCAAAGCTGGCTTGCTGCAGTCAAACTCCACCACCCCTTTATTGATACCGATGCATATGTAGATAGTTCTGATGTAAGTCTTGCTGGGTACATTTGTACTCACGTTTGCTTAATTTATGTTTTTGCAGAGAGACTTCCGTCTCGCTAGTAGTTCCGCGTGGACTTGACGCTTAGCTTGTTCCCTCAGCCACGATCTTGTGCCCTCGGCAAGATCTCGGTAGATAGTCGAGATTCTCAGCCTTTTTCATTTGTAGATGTCTATACTCGGACATGTTAAGCTTCCGCATGTGCTTGTTGCTTGTATGCTCAGTATGTTGGGTCATGAGACCCATGTTTGTAATATCTCGCTCCTCGGGCCTAATGAATAAATACTTGAGTCGTAGAGTTATGCTGTGATGCCCTGTTGTATTTACACATATCGAGCATATTGTGTGTATGATTGAAATGCTTGGTATGTGTGGGATCCGGCAACCTAGTTGTTTATCCTTGGTAGCCTCTCTTATGGGGAAATGTAGTCTTGTGCTTCCATGAGCCATAGTAGTCTGCCATGACTGGTTCACCGGAGTCCTGCTAGCCCAGACTACCGCCTCCTAACACTTGATCGTCGGCATGTGATTCACTTCGTTCATGTGTCTGTCCCTTCGGGGAAATGTCACGCGGTGACATCCGGAGTCCTGCCTAGCCTGCTACAGCCCGGGTTCCCGGAGTCCTGTTAGCCCATTGCTACAGCCCGGATTCGCACGCTGCTGACCGACATGCTCAATTTTGATTCATGTATGCCTGTCCCCGTAAGTTAGTGCCACTTTGGGTTCACGACTAGTCATGTCGGCCCGGGTTCTCTGTCATATGGATGCTAGCGACACTACCATATACGTGAGCCAAAAGGCGCAAACGGTCCCGGGCCATGGTAAGGCGACACCCGTGGGAATACCGTGCGTGAGGCCGCAAAGTGATATGAGGTGTTACAGGCTAGATCGGTGTGACTTAGAATCGGGGTCCTGACAGGCTCCAAAGCCGAAGTTCTCAGATGCTGCACTTAGACTCATTGCTTGTAAGCCACCTTTGAAGTTGTGGGTGGTTAAGAAGAATTAACTTTATTTTGCAGGGAAAGGTCTCCAGCCGGAAATCAAAGGCGTCTGATGCTATTGCTGGGGACCTAAAACATCTTGTAGGGCGCAAGATCAAATGCCCAAATGGTCTTACTATGTATTTTGTTCCTGAATCGTTTGCCAAACATCCTATCAGTCCTAATCTTGATCTGAGCTTTGGTAATCCTCTTTATCGTCAAATGTTTATGCTTAACATTACTCTTGGTGAAGCCTATCCCCTAATCGCATCAGTAGGCTACGACACCTCGTGCTTGAATGGATTATGGATAGCGGATGCACTAATCATATGACCGGTGATCAAGTCTTCTCATGGACTCAACCTTACGTCCATCGGACAAAAGTCACATCACATTTCTTTGACCTTTGGTAAAAGCAAGGTATTGGGTCTAGGTAGAGTTGCAATCTCAAAGGATCAACACATGGATAAAGTGATGCTTGTTGAATCCCTTTGTTTCCACTTAATGTCTGTCTCAATGCTTTGTGACTTAAACATGATTGTGCTATTTGGAAAATATCGATGCCTTGTACTAATGGAATCTGACAAGTCTCTAGTCTTTGAAGGGTATAGAAAAGATGATCTATATATGGTAGATTTCTCTGCAGGACCACAGATGGCCGTATGTATTCTAGCAAAGGCTTCAGAATGCTGGCTCTAGCATCGAAGGCTAGGGCATGCTGGCATGAAGAACTTGCACACTCTCGCGAAGAAGAAGCATGTCGTGGGCATCAAAGGCGTCAAGTTCAAGAAGGACCATATGTGTGGCGCCTGCGAAGCTGGAAAGATGACTAGGGCCAAGCATCCCTCGAAGACAATCATGACTACATCTCAACCCTTCGAGCTGCTTCACATGGATCTATTCGGCCCTACTCACTACTCTACTCTCAATGCTACTACTTGCCTCTATGGCTTCGTAAATTTTGATGATTACTCTAGATATACTTGGGTACATATAATCCTCTACAAGACTGAAGTGCAGGATGTCTTCAGACGTTTGCCAATCATGCCATGACGAACTATGGTGTCAAGATCAAGCATATCAGAAGTGACAACGGCAGTGAGTTCAAGAACACTGGCCTCGACCTCTATCTGGATATACTTGGCATCACACATGAGTTCTCTGCTCCTTATACACCTCAGCAGAATGGCATCGCAGAGCGCAAGAACAGAACTCTCATTGAGATGGCCTGAACTATGCTTGATGAGTACAAGACTCCACGGAAGTTCTGGCCTGAAGCCATTGGCACTGCTTGTCACATCATCAATCGCGTTTATCTTCACAAGCTTCTGAAGAAAACATCCTATGAGCTCCTAACTGATGAAGTACCTCCAAGTGAATCTATCAAGCAGATGGGAATTGGAGATATCATACCCTCTGAGAATCAATCTGAAGAGGAACTTGTCATTTCTGCACCTAATCAACTTTGAAGACAATGCTCACCAAGACAATCCCCCAAATGATGACATTGATCAGCAAGAGCAAAATCTTCGTCGTGCTCATCCTCGTGTTGCAAATGAAGTTCAGATTGAGAAGATAATTGATAGCTTGAATGCACCTGGTCCACTCACTCGTTTAAAAGCAACTCAAAGAGCAACACAGCTAACAAACTTCTGTGGGCATTTTGCATTTGTCTCAATCACTGAACCCAAGAAAGTTGATGAAGCCTTCATGGAACCTGAATGGATTCAAGCTATGCAAGAAGAGCTTCAACAGTTCGAGCTGAATAATCTGTGGGAATTGGTCAAGCATCCTGATCCTTGGAAGCACAATATCATTGGCACCAAATGGATATATCACAACAAGCAAGATGAGTATGGTCAAGTTGTCAGAAACAAGGCTCATCTCGTTGCACAAGGTTACACTCAAGTGGAAGGAATTGACTTCGATGAAACATTTGCTCCGGTGGCAAGACTTGAAGCCATTCGCATACTGCTAGCCTATGCAAATCATCACAACATTCTTCTCAGATCAAATGGATGTGAAAAGTGCTTTTCTCAATGGAAAGATAGAAGAAGAAGTATATGTCGCACAACCTCCGTGCTTTGAAGATCCAAAACATCCCGATATGGTATACAAGCTCAACAAGGCATCAGATGGCCTCAAACAAGCCCCTCGTGCTTGGTATGACACACTCAAAGACTTCTCAAGAGCAAAGGCTTCAAACCTGGTTCACTAGATCCTACACTCTTCATGAAGACATATGATGGTGAACTATTTGTGTGCCAAATCTATGTGGATGACATTATCTTCGGCTGCACCAACAAGAAATATAGTGATGAATTTGGTCACATGATGCAAGAGCAATATCAAATGTCCATGATGCGTGAGCTGAAGTTCTTTCTGGGTCTCCAAATCCATCAACAACGCAACGGTATCTTCATATCTCAAGAAAAATACCTCAAAGATTGCCTGAAGAAGTTTGGAATGCAATACTGCAAAGGATACATGACGCCAATGCCAACCAAAAGTCATCTGGGTCCCGACGACAATGGTAAAGAGTTCGATCAAAAGGTATATCGTTCCATGATTGGTTCTTTGCTTTAGTTATGTGCATCTAGGCCAGATATAATGCTTAGTGTTTGCATGTGTGCCCGATTCCAAGCGGCACCAAAGGAATCGCATCACTTAGCTGTGAAGCAAATTCTTTGATATTTGGCTTACACCCCAACACTAGGATTATGGTATCCAAAGGGCTCAGAGTTTGATCTAGTTGAATTCTTAGATGCTGATTATGCTGGTGACAAGGTTGATCGCAAGTCCACATCATGCACATGACACTTTCTGGGACGATCTCTTGTCATTGGTCTTCAAAGAAGCGTAACTGTATCTCTCTCTGCTGAATTTGAATACATTCTTCTTTGGATCCTCTTTGTACAGCTTCTCTGGATGAAGAAAACTCTCAAAGACTATGGTATCCATCTGAAGAATGTGCCTCTCTATTGTGACAACAAGAGTGCCATCAAGATTGCCAACAACCCAGTTCAGCACTCGAAGACAAAGCACATTAAAATTCGTCATCACTTTCTCAGAGATCATGTTATGAAGGAAGATATTGATATCATTCACGTCAGGACCAAAGAACAGTTGGCTGATATCCTCACCAAGCCCTTGGATGAGAAAAGGTTTTGCAAGTTGCGGTGTGAACTAAATATCTTGGAATCCTCAAATGTCCTGTGAATGCACACACATCCTAACACTTATGCATTTTGATGACTTAGATGTGCAACACACAAAGTAATGTATATCTTCAATCAATGAAGACATACACTCTAAGTGTGAATACATTAATGTGGAAATTGACTTTGGAGCGCCACGATAATTGTGCGCCGTGTCTGGGTCTAATACTTCCTATACGGTGGGTAACGCCACCACCAAACTCTTGTTTGAAGTGTTTATCTTGGCGTTATATTTGCAAAGTCTTCACAAGTCAATTTGTCTTCAACATTGATTTGAATTCATGATTAACTGCACGATGTTGATTTGGTCTTGACTCTATTATATACATATATTGTGTTACATCCTCTGACATTCACTTATAGCTATGTCTTCTTGCTTGAATCTTTTGAACTAAGTGAATGTGATCGTACCCTAACCTCTCTATGCTTCCTACCTCAAGCTCTATCTATCCAAATCATATGCATTCTGATGAAACTGTCGAATGTCTTCTCTATGTCCTTGTCAGCAGAAGATACAGAGACAAACTTTAAGTCTGTTTTTTATGCTATATCCTTTTTTCCTAAAACCCGGAGAATTCGGAACGACCACCCCGACAATTCAAGCGAGCGTGGGAACATGGAACAACTCTCAAGGTGTTGCATGCTTGCCACGTGTTCGTCAGATGTGAACCGCCAGGGGCACCTGCGTAATTGCGCTGTGCCGTCTCCTTCCTTATAAATGCCCATCACATCTCGGTCAAAAATTCTTCTTCCACCTCGCCACCTCTCGCAAACCCTAGCACCTCTGCTAGCTCTCGACGACGGCGGCGGCAAAGCACTTAGCTGCCGCAACATCTTCGACGCCGTCCTCACGCCGGCCGTTGACCTCGTCCTCTCCGCCGTTGCCGTAGGTGTCTTCCGTCGCCAAGTTAGGGCACAGGAGATCGAACTGCTTGGCCTCCAACTTCGCTCCGTCTAGCAGTTCTTCGCGTGGTAATTAAAATTCACTTTTTTTACCGTCTTTTCGATCTGATAGATTCATCCTTTCTTACCAAAAGAGGTTTCTAGATCCCCAAACTGAATCTATCTCTTTCTGCATCTCATACTATGCCTAGTCCATTCACTTATGCTTCTTTACAAGTTCGATTCCTCACTTGTACTTATTTTTGGATTTGTACAAATCTGGAACCAACTCTCATCAAATAAGTGAATGTCTTCGCATTGTGAGGTCAATGTCTTCAAACTGATCTATCTTCAAAATCTTCTAAGAATGCAAATGACCTCTTCCCCTTCCCTCGCACCTCTAATGCTGTCACAGGTACATGTCCGTGGGAGAATCCCTTGGTTCTCATAGTCTACATTCGTTTGCAGAATTCTTACAACTTCACATCAACTCTCCCGAAGCCAGTTCCTGTCTGACCAGCAGACGGAAGCCTTTGACAGTGTTGAAGCCATTCAGACTGAACCTCATGGCAATAGAGAAGTCTGCAAGGAAGGGTGGCAAACAACACCGTGGGAACACTTCCAAGGATTTGCCTCCATATTCGCACGAGCTGTACAAAACAAATCCAGAGGAAACCTATACGGGTCGCAAGAATCGAATCCAATGGATTCGAAGATATTGGGCTAAGGAATGGTTCAAGTACCTCTTCATTACAGAAGAGTATGCAGAGAAGAATGCCATCAAGGCACCCTGGGGCGATATTTTTTACAAGAATCTTCCACCCAAGACCCAGGCTGAAGCTATTGAGCAAGGATTCTATCCATGCATGGTGCGTGTACCACAGCCTGTGGATGCTGACCCTTCTTCACTGCTATGGTGCCGTGAGGACCATCTATTCAAGCGCAACTACCGGTTCGCCAAAGACTCAGCTGCGAAGAACAAGAAGGCTCTAGGGCTTGACTTCAACCCTGGTCCTTCCTCACCTCGGGACGATGGCACCCGTGAAGCCAATGAGAACATGATCGGCCCCTTCTACAACCTTGCTGGCCTCATCACTCACATTGCTGTTCAAGGTGCCAAAGTGGATCATTCTGATGATGGTGCTGACACTGATGAAGCCCCAGCTCCTACTCCAAAGCCGCAGAAGCAAAAGAAGGCTAAAGCTTCAAAGTCATCTGCTGCTCCAAAAGCTTCACGAGTGAAGCCATTGGCAACTGCCCCTCCTGCTCCCAGTAACAACTCTGAAGATCTCTCTCGCATCTCCAAGAGGCGCGAGAAGCCACATAAAACTGCTCAAGGATCCAGTCACGCACTCACACCAGCTGCCGTTCTGAGGAACGAATCTGAAGCCATTGATTTGTCTTCAGATGAAGAATTTGGCAATGATGCTCTTGAGCAGTTGATCAAGAGCAAGCAAGAGGCGGAGATCTTCGATGATCTGCCCCTCTTTGATGTGAACATTTTGAAGAATTTCATTGATGAATGGTTCGACAATCAAGATATCAGCTTTGATAATCTTCAACTTCCTATTGGCGTCAGCATTGCTTTCCAAGGCACCATTGCTCCTGAGCTGGCTCTGCCTCAATGTATTGTTGAATTGAAGAACAAGATAGACTTTCAGAAAGAGCAATTCAAGAAGCATGTAGCCAAGCTTAGTGTGGCTGATGTTCAGAAATTCAAGCTGATGCTGAATGACCTCAAGGAGTCGTTTCAAAAGAAATGCAAAGAAGCCAAAGGTTCAAGAGAGAGCATGAAGAATCTTGCAGACAAGTGCGTTCAAGCTTACAACGAAGCTGAAAAGCGCAAGGCTCTTGGGCGTCCTGGCATTGACCCCAAGATGGATGCCAAGCAGAAGAAGAAGCATACTGTGGCCCATACTGAAGCTCCACGGCGGGAAGAACCTCACATTGTCTTCCCAGCCAGCATGACAGGCTCGAAGCCTAAGGTCTCCACAGTGGCTTCAGGTCAGCAGAAAACCAAGGCAGCTGAAGCTGAAGCCAGGAAGTGGAAAACCAAGAGCACCACTGATGATTCACCGCCCCCAAGAAGAGAAAAACCAAGAAGAAAGATCGGGCTGCTCCCACAGAGCCCCTTGTTGTTGAACCCATTGCTTTTGCCCATCCTGCTGCTAAAAACCAAGAGCGTCAGCTGATCGTTCATGAGCCTGCTTCCACAGAGGCTCCTGAATCTCAAGAAGTTCCAGTCGTTGACCCCATCCCGACTGAAGACATTGGTCCCCACAACAATGTAGAAGATGATGTAGTTCTTCCTCAGATCGAGCGCCCAACGGTATCATCGCCTGTTCTAACGAACAGTGAGCTCATCAGTATTGGTTGTCCTTTGACGCCAATCTCACAAGATGCCTCATGGGCTGATCGCCCCCAACCAGAAACTCCAAATCAAGACTCACCAAGTACACCCCGTCCTTCACCAGTGCCAGTCATCAGCCCCATTTCAAATGATGACAACTACATGGAGACCACACCGTCACCAAAAGCGTCGCCCGTGTTCCAACGGCTTCGCAAAGGCCTGAGGCCATCCGTCTCCATGACTACCATCACAGAAGAAGACTCAAACTTGTCCAAATTTCGGTGGCATGTCAAGTGTTCCCTCGAAGACAATCCTTCCGTGGACGGTCCCGGTGTCTGAAGCTAATGTTGCGAAGACAATCCGGTACATCAGTCGAAGAAAGACAAGAAGAAGAGCGTGTCGCTACTCCCCCTACCACTCAAGAAGTTGTTCTAGAAGAGAACGTGTCTGTGCCCGACCCTCCAGCTCCTCAAGTGGAGGTTGAGAATCCTGAGGCTGACACCACTAACACCACTGAAGCCAATGACGTTGTCATGGCTGAAGACACTGTGGAGCCTACACTGAACACTGTGCCAGAAGCCAATGAAGCCAATGATGCACCTGCAACAGATGTGTAGCCAGATGCCCTTACGAATGCCACTGCTCCTGTTCCGCTTCCTAGGCCACATATTATCGAGCAAGCGTACAACTATGGCCAGCTTATCACTGTCAAATGGCCTCTTCTGGTTCCTCCGCCTGCTGCTGGTCCTCAATTTGATTACCACGTCGAGCACAGGCCTCAGGTTCAGAAGCCAAAGCCAAGGCTGCCAAGGTTTCTAGGTACTGCATCTGCACCAGGATCATTCAATGTCAATGGCTTCAAAGCGCACAACACTTTCTTTGATAGTGCCAAGAACCCCTACTCAAGGCCAAGGATTTCATCTGATTGGTTCTGGAGCTATCAGCAGCGCAGTTATTACTCATGCATTTTATACAATCAAGGTCGCATATTCCCACATATGCGTCTCGACACTGAAGCCATAACTAGCCTGCCCTGTTTGGAAGAAGTGCTGGATTGCTTCAGAGAGTCTGGATTATTGCAGTTCGTCACTGACAAGGAGCACTGGAATGAAGAACTGCTGCTCCAATTCTATGCCACCCTTCATATTCGTGGCTACTACAGGGATCCGAAGACATGGGTCCTTGAGTGGATGACTGGAAATGTCCGTCATGAAGCCAGAGCTCTTGATGTCATTGAGCTTACTGGACTGCCCACTCCAGGAGATATATATGAACCTGGTTGTCAGCTTCACAGTGCTGCTTTGGAGAGCATTTTTCACAAGCCTGAACCCAACATGAGCCAGATGCTTAGCATGATGAAGCCTTTGCCTCCAGATGCAGAATATCCTAAGGAGTTCTTTGTTGAAGACCTTGAGTATCTGCCACGTACCATCTATCACATTATACGGCGAACTCTTTGGCCCATCAAAGGACATTCTCCATATGCTAAGCTGGAAGGAGCAATGAAGACTTTGGTCTTCCATATTCTCCATGGCAAATGCTTCAATGCACAATACTTCTTTATTCGCCAAATTGATGCATCAGGATCTGCCATTTTTGGTCTGAAGTTCTATGCTCCCTGGATCATGCGTCTGATCAAGCTCCACTCTGCCTTCAACTATCAGCCCTCTGCACGCAACCATATCATCTTTTTGCCAGAGGTTGATCTGTCTGTTGAAGCCATCTACCCAGAGCCTACCAAGGAGCCAATTCATCTTCACAACACAGATCACCAAAGCTTCACTCAGCCCCTTGAAGGAGTACTGGCTGCCACTCGTGTTTATCCCCTAGCTGGTACTACGAGTGCACCTCACCGTGCCCACACTGAAGCCACTGAAAGCACAATTGCTCAACGGCCTCGGAAGCGATCTCGTGTTCTCAATGACTGAGAGCTTCTCGTTGCCCTTCATCAGAAACAGGATAAGCATCATGACTGGTTGAAGCGCCAAATGCAAAGCCTCTTGGTGGACGTCAACCGCATTCGCAATCTTGCCACCAAGAATGCCTTTGTCGCCCATTAAACCTGTCGGCGAACATGGAAAGGGCTGACGCTTATGTGTCCTGAAGATGATCTTCAAGACGATGGCTTCTCTGAACGATTCAAGTTTGACACGACACCTCCCAGAAAGGCTGTACTGCGACGAACTCCATCTCTTGAAGACTCTAAGTACTCCTCTTCTGCTGCAACAGTGAATGCCCGTGTCATCGATGATGAAGACGATGCTACTTCACCACCTCCATCGTCAGCGCGAATCGACACTGCACCAAGTTCTTCTGCACCACCAAACCTCAACGACGACCCTGCTGCTTCACCTACTCCTCATGGGAACGAGTAGAGCCTATGTCTTCAAACCTTTTTGGTGCATACTAAAAAAAGGGGGAGAAGCATTAGGTTGATAGTCTTCAAGCGGGTCCTGATGGGTGGTTGATATATTTTTTGCCTGGTGTTTACAACTCTCGTTTTGGTACATTTGGTTCTCTGAGTTGTAACACTTAAACTCGATGGTTGTCTGCTACTTATTTGCTATTCTGTGATGCGATGATAAATTCCGCATGTGCAATGATAACTTCCGCACTTAGTCATTTTGCAGACGTCCATTTTTCATTATGCATGTCATTATCTTCGTTATATCAAATCATGCATGATGAATTGTCTTCATAAGTTGAAGAGGATCTCCACAAGTACAACCTGCCATGTGCATTTGCATTCCAAAAGCAAATTACTTATATGCACATCTTCAGGGGGAGCCTTTTTCTACTTATGAAGACAATACTATCCTTACAATTTCACATATTTTTCCCGTTGAAAACTTCAACCAGTTTGTCATCAATCACCAAAAAGGGGGAGATTGTAAGTGCATCTAGTGCCACCCCTAGTTGGTTTTGGAGTATTGACGACAAACCTGGTTGAGGGACTAATGTGTTTGTGAGAATTGCAGGATAACGCAGGTAGTAGTCCCTCCTTGATTCGGTTTTCCTACCGGAGATGAACCCTAAAAATGTGTGAAGACATTGAAGACAATGGTGGTCTGTGAAGATATTCACATTGAAGACTATGACACGAGAAGACATTGAGTGAAGACTATGGAGCGCGAAGACTTAGTTGTTTTGTTGTTTCCTTTTCTTCTTTGTTGAGTCATAGGAACTACCGCACTATTAAGTGGGGTCCAAGTGAACAAAGTCAGAGTGACTGAAGTGACGCTCAAACGAAATCCTATGTCTTTGAGCGAAGACAATGAGAGAAAATCTTATCCTGTGTCGGATAAGTCAGCTTTACTTGTGGCCTAAGTCAAGCTGCCGCATGTGTTTGAAATCTGACCGCTGCGACACATGTCAGTTCCTATAAATCTGACCGCTGCCAGCTTTACTTGTAGCCCAGGGTCATTTCGGAAAAATCCGGTCGGGTTGCCCAGTGGCTATAAATAGCCCACCCCCTACACCATGAATTGGTGGTTGCTCAGAGTTAGTGCACGGCTTTTGTCGTTTGAGAGCAACCCACCTCCGAAGCTTTTGAGAGAGAATCCTTGCGAGGACAAATCCCAAACCACCCAGAGCCCAAAGAGTGTTTGGCATCACTGAAGTCTTTCTATCCGCGTGATCTGAAGACTTGTTACACTTGAGGACTGTGAATCCTCCAGCCGGTTAGGCATCACGTTCTGTGCATCCAAGAGCCATTGTGGATTGCCGGTGAACAAAGTCTGTGAAGGTTCAGAAGTCTACCTTAAAGACTTACCAGAGTAATTGGGCGAGGACTGTGTGTCCTTTGCTCAAGGGGAATAAGGTGAAGACGAGGTCTTCTGCGTTGAATTTCAGCCTCCCTAACCAGACGTACAGTTGTCACAGCAACTAGAACTGGTCCAACAAATCCTGTGTCCTTCTGAAGCCACTGGTTCTATCCCTTACTCCTCTGTACTTGTAGTTTGTCTTTGTGAAGTCATTGCCTGCTTGTATTATCTGTTTGACTTCACTGTGTGACTATCTGTTTTGATTGGCTTCATACTATCTTCCATCCTGATCTTTACTACCTAGCTGCTATTAGTCTTCAAGCTTTCACTTCATTGAATACTTGACTATGTCTTGTCTAGTGTAGTCTACCTTCCACTGCATTAGAATAGTGTTGTTTATATTGTCTGTCTTCGAAACTCCCATGTTTTGAAGACTTTCATAAAAATCGCCTATTCACCCCCCCTCTAGTCGATAACTAGCCCTTTCACCCTCCACGTCCAACCCAATGATGCTGAGGTCGACAAGGCTATGCCAAAGAGGTTGTACACTCATTGCATCACTTTATTACTCTGCATTCATGTCGATCCCTCAGGGATCCTTTGCTATGGAACTACTATGGTACTACTATTCGTGCATTTGGTTAGGAGTGGAGCAAAGCAAAACTGGAGGATTTTTTCCTTTGGTGTCTCTTTCAAAGAAAAATGGTAGGAATTTTAATATCCAGTTTGTCAGTGGGAAACGACACCTATGGGATCACTGGAATCCCTTCTACGGTTGCGGGGCGCGGGGATCAAGAGAAGAGCGGGACTAGCCGACAACACAAAGGGGATTTACCCAGGTTCGGGCCGCAAAGATGCGTAAAACCCTACGATCCTGCTTTGGTGGCTGTATTTAGTGTTCTTGAACTCTTGAATTAGCTCTAGGTGCTGCTAGGTTCAAAAGAGCCGAATCCTCGAGGATCCGGAGGCCGATCCCCTTCCACAGTACGCCTTGGGCCTCCTTTTATATGTCAAAGGGGTCGCCATAGTGGCACACAGGAGGTGGAAGGTATCTACAGTGTACAAGCTTATCGCATGACATCACAGGACAAACGCATTCAATGCGCCGCTTATGCATCCTCTTGCTTTATCGGGGATGGCAAGGAAGCTCGTCCGGTATCGCCGCCTACTTTGTCCTTGACGCGTCCGAATGACGAGGCATTGTAGCGCCATGTTGGCTGGTTGTCATTTGGCGCGGGTGGCGGAGTCTTCAGGAAGACTTGCATGCCACCATGCAGGAGCTTGCTGGATCGGTATAGAGATCGCACGTCGCCACGCGGGAGCCTGCTCAGCTGGTTGAGCTGGCAGCTATATGGGGACGGCGGTGGAGTCTTGGTAGGTGTGGGCCTGGCTGCGGCCCCACCGATGTCCTCGGCAAGGGCTTGTTGCGGTCTTGCGTATCTTCCCGGCAAGGGTCTAGCCTGGGCCTTGTGAGCGCCCTCGGCAAGAGGCTTGCCGGGGCCTTGCGGCCGTCTTCGGCAAGGGGCCTTGTCGGGGCCTCGTGGGCATCCTCGGCAAGGAGCCTTGCGGTCGTCTCGTCTTCTGGTTCTCAGGCTTGGCTGCTTCTTTTTGCCTTGTATCTGTCCTCCCTGGCAGGGCAGGATGCTCCTTGCCGGGAAGGTGGCTTGAGTCTTGCTTGCCGATGTAGCACTTGTCGGCGAAGACGGATCCTCTTTAGTGTGATTGCATACAGTCATGGCCCATGCCCGGCGGTTAGTGTAGCCCTGGTTTTCACTACACCGACACAGTTGGACGTTCTTTTCAAATTAATATGCATGAACAACAGGACTAGTTGCATTACTGGCATAATAAGATTCTTTTTTTTTCATTTTCACGTGGTTTGACTTTAATTTGACCATGTTTCTCAATTCTTGTGTTCTTCCAATTCATATGAACCAAACACCGAGGTTCACAGAAATCCTATGTTTCCAAATGCTCTGTTTTGCACATGCATTCCTATCCTATTCCTGTGTTTTTCTTGTCCCTGCGTTTATAGAATACTCCAATTCTAAGGAGCCCTTACAGATTTACTTCATTTTCAGATAGGCGTCAAAGAAAACTCTGTGTGTTATGTCCTGCTCCTGCCGTGCCGTCATCCACCCCACCTGAGGTGCACCATCGACAGAAGCGTTCACTGCAGCAGAGATTCCCCCTGCAAACTTTCTTTCGCCGCCTCAGATCATCTTCCCCGTTGCCGGCAGCCATGCCAACTGCATTACCATCATCGACTGAGCAGATGAACCTGAGGACTACACGGTTCCGTTAGAGAGGTCGCAGTCTTTCGTGTTTGCTTACGTTATACATCGGTCATTATTACCTGCTACTTTATCGTTCGAACTTTAGTTTTAAAATGCACGTGGGTCTCATATTGAGGCAGCAACAAATAGTATCTGTCTACTATCTTGTTCATCTGGGGTCTTCTATGTGGTTCATGTTGGGTGGGCAACGAACAGTAGATGATCCATTGTCTATCTTTTTAAAATGAAGCTATAATCTACCTGCTATCATTAGTTTTGGATCTATCCACTCGTTTGCTACCATCAGTCTTGATTTCTGCATGCACCCCTTAGGCCTTACAAAATCTAACTATTTTTTTATTATGCATGTCAGTTATTGTACACAATCATACTAAACATGTAGAGAAAAAGAGAAGACCGTTCCGTGGGAATACAATGTCATGCAGACGCCACTCCATGGTGGGCTAAGTGCCCCCCTCCCGCCATTCCAGAGTGTATTCCAGAGGAAGATAACTGTTCTGATGGGGATTCAGAGGGAGCGGACCACTCTATTTACCATGTGAGGTGTTTGCTCTAACCTGGCATGCTGATGTTGGTCATATCATGCATATGGCGCCTCGCATTGCTTACATTATTCATCTTATATGTCATCAGCTTAGTTTAGATTTTCTTTATGTGAATGCCACCTATTTGGTTTCTATATCATACTCCCACCATTCCTAAATATTTATCTTTTTAAAGTTTTCAACAAGTGACTACATACGGAGCAAAATGATTGAATCTACACTCTAAAATATGTCTATATACGTCCGTATGTAGTAGTCCATTTGAAATCTCTTAAAGACAAATATTTAGGAACGGAGGAGTATATGGAATTATGCAATGCCATGTTTTTCAGCCGGTTATCATATATGTGAATTATGCACCGCCATGTAGCAGGCATCATATATGTGAATTATCTCATGCCATCTTTTTTTTCATTACGTATTCCATTTGTCGAAAATCTATGTATATTGAACTACTCTTCATGTGTATCAGCCATTTGAGCTGGTTATGGAAAAATCAGGAGCGAAAACAAGGTCTTCAGAGCAGGCAATGGTACCTGTTGAAGCATATATCTCGATGGTTACAGGGAGCCCCTCAGAGGAGGATTCCGAGACAGATGACCAGTCCTATATCCCACCTGAGGTGTATGCTCTAAGTTGCAATGTTTATATTTCTCATATCATGCATATGGTGTCTTGCATTGCTTAGTTTAGACATCATATGCACACTCTTGAATTCCATCTGCTTAGTTTAGAGATCATACATGCGAGTGCTAGGTGCTTAGTATATGAATCAATTATGTCAATTATATCATGCCATCCTGTATACTTAGACAACATTTATGTGAATTATTTCATCCCAACCTATTTTAGAAAGACATCATATAGTTTTGTCATGTCATCCTGTTTAGATACTCATCATATGTTGAGTTATGCCATTATATCCTGTTAAGTTATCCATCATATATCTGAAACTTTGTCATGCTATCTTGTTTAGTTAGCCATCATATATGTGAAATTGTGTCATGCTGTCCTGTTTGCTTAGACAACATATATGTGAATTACCACATCTGTCTATCATACAATGTTTGTATGTTTAATTTCTTTTCTTGTTTATCAGCCATTTGAATTGGAGGGGGTGATGGCAGTATCTAAGGGAGCAAAAACCCGTTCTTCACAAAAGACAATCCTACCCGTCGTTGTAGATAGAACCATGGTTGTACTGGCCCACAAACTTGCCCCACCACACATTATCGAGACTCCTCCAGATTGCACACTTACACCGTTGGGCAGAGAACCAGCTACAACCCATCTAACCCAAACTCCAGCGGATAGTAACCCACTTCTAGTTGACAAAGCACCATATCCACCATAGAGTACCCCCACACGAGCAGTCTATAAAGCAAATGTAGTGCCCAAAGCACGAAGACCACCACAGCGAACCCAAACTCCACATTTAAAGCAGAAGATCAACTGTTCTCAGGTCAGATTCCGTAGCTATGGTCCATACTCCTTTGCTGTTGCATCACTTTATTTACTCATACCAACTACTTTCGAATATGAAGGATCCAATTGAAACTCCAATGGTGCAACAGGTATGTTTTAAACCTATTTCTTTAACTGGATTGTTGTTCTAACTTCTTGCTCTATGTTGATTTCAATTTCAGTTGTATAAACAGTTATGTTCTCATGTGATGCACATTACAAGTGTTGCCAATGTTGTGTAGTTTCTCACACTTATATTCTGTCTATGTTGCTGTGTCTTCAAAATATATGAGTTGAACTGTGTCTCTATCTTGATTTGGCAACATAAACTAGAATGATATGGACAATATAGTGACCATAGTACATAGATATATGTTTGTTTCATGTTGTTATCCTGTCCACCTTACTACTGAACCGGTTTACCAAAATGAGTTTGGTATACTACATGCCAAACCTGTGATGTGTCTGCTTGTTTCTCTTGTAGTATGCGAGCAGAATATTGGAGAAGAGCAGCGCACTATGCAATGGCAGAGAAAATAATGCAGATAAGGTTCAAGATAGTGAGACAACCCTGTTGGTCTCCATGAAAGGTGATAAAAACGATCTTGTAGACGGTGAGAAAACCCCACAGTCCTGCGTTGATGTAGTGTTCGAGTTCTTGGCGATCACTGGCACAAGCTCTTCGACCTCATTGCTGAATCACTTGACTTCTTGATCTCAGCTACAAGCTGAAAGGCATCAGTCAGCTGTGCTGCGGCAAGAAGCCAAAGGACTGAGGAAGTCCCTATAGAATTCAGATGCATACTTTCTTGTGCAACAGCAAGTGCTGGAGGATTTAAGCGCCAAACAAGAGAAAGTTAATAAGCTTGCTAAGCATCTTGCCAGCATTATGGGTACCCAGGATATTGTTTCTTGAGCTCTTCTGAAGTGGTTTCAGTTATGGACTTGTTTCTTCTTGGCGTTTATTTGCACTGGTCGCCAACTTTGACGACCAGTGTATGTGATATGCTGCTTTGTTCCCTATATTTGCACTGGTAATGAACCTTGATGCCCAGTGGATGTAATATGTGTAATAGCCGTGCTAGCCTAGTGTAACTTGCATGCTTATTTAGTTCCTTGTTGTCTTGTTTATTTGTTTGCTTGTAGTCAGTGCAGTTCTTTTTCCGCGGTTTGCTAGTGGCTGCAATAACCTATTTTTTAAAACTAGGCCACGATAACCATGGGCTACATATTTACTATAGTTACCATGGGCCTCCGACGGGCCGTAGAAACAATGGCCCTTCTAAGGGCCGTAGAAACAATGGGCCTTCCATGGGCCGGAGCATCAATGGGCCTTCTACGTGCCGTATGATCGATAGGCCAAACATGGGCCAATAACAGACCACATTATGGGTCATAAACGGGCTAGATTTGGAATCGTCCGTTCATGGGCCGACAATAACGGACCGTCGTTAATCGGCCGTATTGGACGACGCTATGAAAACGGCCCAACGGATTAACGGGCTGCAAATGGGCCGATTGTAACCGCGGGCTGAATTTGGCCCACAAGCAGAAAAGGCCAATAACGGGCCGTAAGTAATCGAATGCTGGAAATGAGCCCAAGAATAAATGGGCCCTGAGAAGGCCGAAGATAACACGGGTTGGAAATGGCCCAATGGAATAATGGGTCGTTAATGGGTATAAAGGGGTACACTGTTCATTGCGGGCCATATTCACCACGGGCCGTTAATGGGCCAAGAGTTACAAATGGCCTCGTATGGGCCGAAAGACATCCTGGGCCATACATGGGCCGGAAGTTACAACGGGCTGCAATCATATTGGACGGCCCAAATGAAGCTACTTGGCCTAATTTCGATAGGCCATAACAGGCCGTGAGTTAGCGGGCCGTAAATGGGCTATATACGAACAGGCTGTTAACAGTCTTTCCGTGGGTCGGCCGTTACCTTTTGACCAAGTCAAACTGGTCGACCTTTTCACCGGCATGGGCCTTTGTTGGGCCGTGCCTCGTGTCGACGTGTCATAGGTGCCTCCTGTCCAATGAATGGATGACATCTGTCCCAACGGTGAACCAACACGTGTTTCCTCCGGCCAATGAGAATTTTACACGTGGAAAATCCTCATTGGTCAGGGCTGTTAGCAGGTTATCGGATCCAAAACCGGACCCGATAGCTTAACGGCGACCCGTTATGGTGTATGCTACGTGTCGGTCACCCTTGACGAAAGCACTTCCATGACGCATGATTTATCGTCATGGAAGTGGACACTTCCGTGATGATAATTTTGGTAATGTCATGGAACACTTCTACGATAGCACATGTATGACTATCTTGATTCTCTCATAAAATTGTCATGGATGTACATGCATGACAGAAAACGTGACCTACTGTGACAAACACGTATCATCACGGAAGTGTCTTTTTTTGTAGTGTAGTATATGACACTCTCCACTATGAGTAGCCTAAGTATATATAGCCTAACTAAAACACCCACATGTAGTTGTAGTAGGGTTTTTGACTTTAATTAATTATATGCACTAAAATGCAATGCAAGGTAAGTGCAAAGAATGACTCAAACATAGCAGACGACCTGGAATGGGTCGGAAAGATGTAGCTAGTAACTGACGATTTGTAGTCCGAAGTGCCGCATCTTCTTTTTGAAACTATGGTCCTTCTTGTGAGATGCTCCAGTATGGAAGGTGCGAGCACCAAAACTTGTGTCAAACTTTACCAAAAAATTTCCATGCGATCGTGAGAGCACGCGTGAGTGACACAATGATTTTCATTATTTTCCGGACTCTATATGCATTTCCTGAAATTAAAATACCAACAAGGCCTACGCCTCTGGCCGCACCCTGCGGCCGAACTGTTTGAAGTTTTATCCCATTTCTCGCACAATGTATGAAAACTCGCAAAGCGACACACAAATGATCTTGCTAACACGCTTGTGTAGCTGTGACTATATATATATATATAAACATAAAAATGTGATTTCTTTTTTTGCATATTCAAAGTTTGAGATTGCTAGTGAGGCCTGCCGCCTGGTAAAATGTACCAGAAAATCAAACCATATGGTACAATCATGATTTCTTACCGTGGAAAAAAATTGGAGGCGAAACGATGAACTCATGTTTTCATTCGAACAAAAATATGTTGTTAGGTAATGTAAATGTTTTGAAATAGCACACGGTTCACTCACAAAAGCCGTGTGTCCACTAAACCGTGGCCGATGCCCCCCCTCTGCCACGCGCGCGATCTGAGTCGTGCATTCTGATTGGCCAGAACCCAAACCCCACGGCTTGTACGTCTGCACCGTTGGATTCTCCTTGATCAAACGGTGATCCTCATCCCTTTCGACAACACATGTAAATGTTTTCAAATAGCCCCTCCAAAAAAATGTTTTCAAATAGCACACGGTTCACTCATGAAAGCCGTGTGCCTACCAAACCGTGGCCGATGCCCCCCTTTGCTACGCGCGTGATCTGATTCGTGCGTTCTGATTGGCTAGAACCCAAACCCCACGAAACGTACGTCTGCACCATTGGTGATGCTCCCAGATCGAATGGCAATCCTCATCCCTTTCGACAGGAAATGCAGTCCGGCTAGGAATTGATTTATATGCCAAAATGCATGGTAAATGCTAAAAAATGTCTTACATATAGGACACGAGACCTGAAATGCGCCAGCAAATCAAACCCGTGTTATAATTGTGATTGCTTTACGTGGGAAAAATTTAGAGGCGAAATGATGAACTCGCGTCTTCATTTCAAATTAGTACGTCTTCATTTCAAATGAAATTATTCTGTTGGTGCACACGAGCGCTTAGAGGCAACCGTTTGCATAGGCCTTTCCGCGAGCGTGGCGGCCGGGGATATTTTCCACCCTTTTCACCTAGGCCGCCAACATCCCCCACCGTCCGCCCGTGTTTCACTCAACTAGTCCACCCAATCTCCATCGCCAGCTCCCCCTTCCCTAGATCCACAGGAGAACCCTCTCCGGCGCCGCCGTGCTCACCCCGGCTGTGTGCCCGCTCTTCGGCGTCAAGCCTACCTCCACTACCGTTCCCAACACGTGGCGGCCCACGCCTTGCTGTCTTCGTTTGCTCGCCAGCCCCCTCGAGCGTATCGATGCAGTGACCCTCGCCTCTCTTGTGGTCCGGACGGGTTTGCATTAAGAATCCTGTTAGTTACTGCTCTCCATCGCGGCGAGGCACATTTCCTTGCAATCCCTCTTCCAATTTTGTTCCGTATGTTCCCAAATTGGCTATAAAATAATGGAGAGCGTATACATGTTCATTATCTACCTTCCTTACTACATATAAGTTGTATTTGTTCCAATAAGTTACTGCCTATTTACAGATCGCAAGTGCCCGAGTCACACAAACTTAACAAATTAGCCGTACATTTTCTAAATTATTGCATGTCATGTTTAGAAATCTTGATACCTAGTTGTTAGTTTTATGCTTATCCTCCTTTCCTGAGTTTCGCATGTGTTCTCTGTAAATGCCGAGTAGCACCAACAACACTCATGCTTCAGGCTAGGTATCTTCATCTGATTCGGACAACCCTAGGTCTTCAACAGATTGTGAGGGATCAAGTAATCTTGAACAGGATAGAGCTGCAGCAATTACCCTTCCGGTCAGGACACGGAGGAACGCTCCAAGGAAGTTGAGGGAATCCTGGATTAGGGGGTGTCCAGATAGCCGAACTATCACCGTTGGCCGGACTCCTAGACCATGAAGATACAAGATTGAAGACTTCGTCCTGTGTCCGGATGGGACTTTCCTTGGCGTGGAAGGCAAGCTTGGCGATGCGGATATGTAGATCTCCTACCATTGTAACCGACTCTGTGTAACCCTAACCCTATCCGGTGTCTATATAAACCGGAGGGTTTTAGTCCGTAGAACGAACAACAATCATACCATAGGCTAGCTTTTAGGGTTTAGCCTCCTTGATCTCGTGGTAGATCTACTCTTGTACTACCCATATCATCAATATTAATCAAGCAGGAGTAGGGTATTACCTCCATCGAGAGGGCCCGAACACAGGTAAAAACATCGTGTCCCTTGTCTCCTATTACCATCCGCCTAGGCCGCAGTTCGGGACCCCCTACCGAGATCCGCGGTTTTGACACCGACATTGGTGCTTTCATTGAGAGTTCCTACGTAGCCGTCGCCCGTTAGGAAGGATGCCTAATCCCGTCTTTAAAGGCGATACTATCGCCAAAGGAGCCTTGGCCTTGGTGGAACTCTTGGCTAGGTGGTTTTCTTATGACCGCCCGGTTCGTACCAGCGCCGACGATGACTTCTCGAGTCATCGAAACCAATCTTCACGTTAATTGAACTTGCCGAGCAGTTAGATCGATCGAGCTCTCCTCCGTAAGCGAGCTCTTGGATCGCATCGCCGCCCTAGGAGTCGCCACAGGACTACGACCGGTCGGGCCTAAAACCGATCGACGAGATCAACTCTCCCGGGCTACCCATCATGTTGCTGTGATAGAGGAGCAATATGGCGATTCTTCTTCTATCTTAAGGACTAGCTACGTCCGGATTCCCGATCCTCCATGCGGATTCCCGCAGAGGGACGGATGTCGATCAAGCCACGAACTTAAAGTCGGCGGCGGGTTGGATTCACTGGATAGTATTCAAAAATCCTAACTTCCAAGTTCGGAAACTTCTCGGCCTTAATTTTGACGGGGTTCCAGATCTAGTACCACCCGCCCACCCAAACATTAGCAATCTATCCCGAATTCGGCAAGAGCCCGCTGAAACGATTACATCATTCTTTGGGCCGATTCCTCCACAGTTATGGACAAGATAAAGGACTGCCGAGAGGAGGACGCAATCTCACTTTTCTGCAATAATTGCACGGACAAGGGAATCCTAAACGCCATAAGTCGTCGCGAAATTACACGCTTTGCTGACTTGGTGACCATAGTACAAAAGAAATCTTGTGCGATGGAGAGTGCTTGGAAAACCGAAAGTAAATTTTGGGATAATCCAGCCCCGAATACATCCCTAGTCCGAAATAAAAGGGTGCATCATCACCAAGCACCTGGATTAAACATCAAAAAACAAAAACCCCCTAAAGGGTATGGAACCATACTGGAGGGTTGGCTAAATGAACCCTGCAAAATTCATAGCACAGAGGGCGCCACTCCAACTCATAGCCTTCGAGCATGTTGGATACTACGGCAGGTGGCCAAAATGGCGAAGAGCTTCTAGCCTCAGAATCCCAGCCCAGCAACACCAGTACGGTGTTAACAGTCTTCGAGACTTTCGCATCAAATAATATGCGGAAGCTGAACACTCCATAACCTTGCCGAAGTCTACCAAGTAGCAACAATAAATCCATGGGTAACACAGCTATTACCTTTAATGCCGGTGATTGAACCCAAATTCGAACAGCCCGAGCACCGGCCGCATTGGTCCTCAGTCCAATAGTGGACGGCTTTCGCCTTACTAAGGTACTCATGGATGGAGGTAGCGGACTAAACCTCATCTACGAGGAAACCCTCCGAAAAATGGAAATAGACTGGAACCGCATTGAGCGAAGCAACACAACCTTTAGAGGAATAATCCTTAGCCGGGAAGCATGCTGCACAGGAAAAATCACACTGGATGTAGTGTTATTTCATGGCCGGACAATTACAGGTCCGAGGAGGTCACATTTCAAGTGGCCCCGTTCAGCAGTGGATATCATGCTTTATTAGGGCGAGAGGCATTCACAATTTTTCAAGCTATACCCCACTATGGGTACATGAAGCTTAAAATGCCCGGACCCAACGGAATCATCACTCTCGCTAGTGATCCGAACATAGCACTCCGCGCGAAAACAAGACAGCCGCACTAGCCCTCGAGGCACTATCCGAAGCCCTAAGCGCCGAGGAACTCACTGCGATGCGCTCCACGGTGAACAGGGGACGATGTGATACTTGATAAAAGATCCAAGTCCACCTCTTTTAAACCAGCGGACGAAATAGTCAAATTCCAAGTCCACCCAGCGGACCCTGCAAAGACGGCCTCCATTGGGGCACATTTAAACCCTAATGTAGACGCCGCACTACGAGGATTTCTACGAGAAAACTGGGACATTTTTGCCTGGCACCCTTCAGACATGCCAGGAATCCCACGTCGGTGGCGAGCACAGCCTAAATATCCTAAAAGGATTCAAGCCGGTCAAACAGGCTCTTGGCGCTTTTCGAACCCAAGAGACACGCCATGGGAGAGGAGCTAGCCAAACTTCCGAAACCGGATTCATCGAGGTATAAAACATCCAGACCGGCTAGCAAATCTGGTGATGGTACCAAAGAAGGACAAATCCACAGGCGCCTATGTGTTGATTTCAAAGACCTTAATAAGGCTTGCCCAAAGGATCCCTTCCCCCTCCCTCGCATTGATCAAATTATCGACGCTACAGCAGGACACAACTCATTGTGCTTCCTCGACGCATACTCCGGCTACCACCAAATCAAGATGGCGGAGCAAGACCAAGCAGCAACAACATTCATCACTCCATACGGCCCATTCTGCTTCGGGCTCAAAAACGCCGGCGCAACATATCAGCGCATGATTCAGACATGTCTGGCAAACCAGATCGGCAAAACAGTGGAAGCATATGTAGATGGCGTGGTCGTCAAATCCAAGCATGTCGAAACTCTAGTAGACGACTTGAGGCTCACATTCGACAATCTCCGAAAATATGACATTAAGCTCAATCCGGAAAAATGCGTCTTCGGCGTTCCAGCCGGAAAGCTCCTGTGCTTCATTGTGTCCGGTAGAGGAATTGAAGCAAACCCAACCAAGATCCGAGCTCTATCACAATTGGATATTCCAAAAGACCTCAAACAAATACAAAAATTGGTGGATGCGTGGCGGCTCTAAGCCGCTTTATTTCCCGTTGGGAGAAAAGGCGTTACCCTTTACCGCCTCCTCTGGCGCACGAACACTTCGAGTGGGCCGGATGCCGCCACGGCGGACTTCGAAGAAATAAAAGCCATATTGGCAACAAATCCGGTCCTGGCCGTGCCCAACGTGGGCGAACCAATGCTATTATATATCGCCACAACACATCAAGTTGTCATTGCCGGTGCTCGTCGTCGAGCGAGAAGCGAGGCGGACACGGTTCCCTCTTCAAAAACCGGTTTACTATGTGTCCACCGTCCTAACTCCATGCAAGTCCCGGTACCCACATTATCAAAAGATAGCATACGCGGTGTTCATGGCATCCGGAAGCTGCGACACTACTTTCAAGAGTGTTCGATAACGGTAGCCTCCGAAGTACCTCTTAACGACCTTATAAACAACCGCGACGCGACGGGCCGGATTGCTAAATGGGCCATAGAGCTCCTTCCATTCGACATATCCTATAAGCCACGACGAGCTATTAAGTCGCAGGTTTTGGCCGACTTCGTGGCCGAATGGACCGGCGAACTCCCTAAAGAGTACGGCGCATACTCCAATTGGATCATGCACTTTGACGGCTTCAAAATGTTGGCGGCACAGGGGTTGGCGTCGTCTGGCGTCCCCAACCGGGACCACAGTCCAATCGTCCTTCAAATAATGTATCACGGACTCCAACAACGCGGCCGAATCTGAGGCCCTTTTGCATGGCCTCCGGATGGCAGACTCCATGGGCAGTAAATGCCTAGAGGAGCGCGGGGATTCGAACCTCTCGAAATCTCAAATAAACGCAGACTTTGATGCCAAAGATCCGAAAATGGCAGCGTACCGCAATGCGGTCCTAAAAATGTCAGCATGGTTCGAAGGGCTCGAATTTCATCATATAGCCCGGGATAACAACCAGGCGGCAGATGTATTGGCACGCATCGGTGCAAAACGCGATGCCGTCCCGCCCAACATCTTCCTGGAACGGTTGTTCAAGCCATCCGTACTATGGGAAGGGGAGTCCGGAAATAACAATCCGGACCCAACCGCCTTTGCGACACCGAACACTCTGACACAATCTGAGGCTCTGCCACCGAGATAACACCCTACGCTCACGAAATAATGGCGGTCATCGCCCCGTGGACGGAACCATTCCTAGCCTACCTAACTAGGCAGGAACTCCCCGAAGACCAAAATGAGGCCCGCTGCATAGTACGGCGATCCAAAGCCTATAAAGTCCATGAGGGAGAGCTATATAAGAAAAGCACAACAGGAGTCCTTCAAAGGTGTATCTCCGAAGAGGAAGGGCGAAACCTCCTAGCTGAAATTCATGCCGGACTGGGTGGGCACCACGCTGCAGCCCGGGCCCTTGTAGGCAAGGCCTTTCGTACAGGATTTTATTGGCCGACGGCCCGGGCAGATGTGCAGGATTTAGTCCAATGATGCGTCAGTTGCCAGCTTTTTGCTAACCAAAGCCACATGCCACCCACCGCCCTCAAAACTATACCCATCATCTGGCTGTTTGCGGTCTGGGGGCTTGACATGGTTGGACCCCTTAAGGGAGGAACCCACAAGCAAAAATTCCTATTGGTCATGGTGGATAAATTCACCAAATGGATAGAGGCCAAGCCTGTTAAAACGGCCGAATCCGGACCGGTGATAGACTTCATATCAGGGGTAGTGCACCGTTACGGTGTCCCCCACAGTATCATCACTGATAACGGCACCAACTTGACGGACGATGAGGTCAAATTATGGTGCAAAAACACGGGCATCAAGATCGATTACGCCTCAGTCTATCACCCTCAAACCAACGGCCAAGTCGAGCGAGCAAATGGCCTAATCATGAGCGGCATTAAACCCAGACTAGTGCGGTCCCTCAAGGAATCTAACACGCCTTTGGGTTGAGGAGCTCGACTCCGTACTACGGGGGCTGCGGACCACGCCGAATCGTACTACGGATTCACACCATTTTTATGGTGTATGCAGTGAGGCGGTCTTGCCTGCGACATAATTCATGACTCACCTCGGCGTGCGCATGTATGAAGAAAGAGAAGCCGAGCTCGATCGGCGGGGAGGACAGTTTGGGCGCATTGGAGGAGGAGCGCGACGTGGCAAAAGCTCGTTCCACATTTTAACAACAATGGCTCGAAGATATCAAAGCGGGGAAATGCAGACCAAAGCTTACAACGTTGGCAAACTAGTTCTCGCTGCTGGACAAGAAAAAGGACAAACTCAAGCCCAAATGGGAAGGTACCTTCATCATCGACCAGGTCTGACCAGTGAGCATACCGTCTGCGAACGCATCGGATAACCGGCTCGAGCCGAACCCATGGAACGCAGCCCGTCTGAAGATTCTACACCTAAGTCTTGGGACTCCAAGTTAGTCTCCTTCCTCCATCCACATTTTCTATTTTGCTGTCTTTTATTTCTCTCCTTCCTCCTCCTTCTTCTTGAAGCCTTTAGAGGCTCATTTGCGCTTTGTTAGCACATACTTGACGCCGTCCGCTACTCATTATACTGGGGCTTCTTTAATGAAGCTTATTTATCTGAGCTTCATGCCCAACACATGTGTCAAACTTCCGCATGTACCTTTTACTCGCCATTATATGCATTGATATGACTTAAGTTTTGGCCAAGCTGGGTTGCCTGGCTCCTGTGCTTACCTTTACGTTCCCGGTTGTTCGGGTAGGTGGTAAAGGAGCACCTCTGCGATATTCTTGCCGGGTCACCGGATGTGTACCTCGGTAGGTGAAGCCAAAGCTAAGCGTTCTTAAGGGAATATTCGGTCGGTGAACCGAAAGTTGATTTTTAACTATTTATCCATCTGCCCCAGATGATTTTACCTTTCTTAGCAGTTTGGACATGCACTTTAGGGCATGCCTCCCAAATGAAAGGAACCCTTAACGGAACTATTCTCCCTAGAAGATGCTTCTTACTATCCATGTAATATAACATAACTAGTTGGGCACTTGTCTGATACAACAATAATGACCCCTACGCCTTGTCTCCAAGCATGCCCCTGTTCTTATATAACCGCGAGGGTATTCGGACACACTCCGGACTATTGGGTCCCGAGGTCAAAGCGAAAAGGTCCGCTATGACAAACGATCTACAATCCGGCTAAAAGACATTTTTCATGTCATATTCAATTACATAGTCAACTCGACTCATTGTATTCCTCCTCAATGCCATCTAATAGGCTATCTAATTTACAATCTTGCTGGGAATACTTGGCAGCCAATTCTACTTGGCCGTACAGTAAGCTTACAGGGATCTCCTTCCCATCAGCCCCACAGGTCCGACCTCGGCCATGTGGTTTGGGTCAGCAACCGTATGTCTGGCGTCTTTACCATGGCCCGAGCCTCCCTGGCGCCTTGACAATGAGCCGATATCTTCCATAGTCGGAAGAGCCGTGCTCCTTGAAGCCGCTCTGCCAGCTCCCCAATGCCTTGAGGCAGGGAAATAGATAGCCACAAGGCACAGGCGACGCCTTTCATCACCGCCAAACTTCGTTAAATGCGGTAGCCGACGATTCGGGAAGAAGATCACCCGAAGAATCGGGCATCTCCTCCTCGGGGCGACACTGTGAGCAAACCTACATACATGTTTATGTTAGTCGCCTTCCTCGCCAAACTCTTTCAAAGTTCGTTCAAGCACTTCTTGAAAATGCCGCGACGAAGCCGTCGATTCTCCTTTACTGGTCGCATAACTGGGCACAAACATCCTTTAGTTCCTCACCCGGTTGGGTGTTGGCATCTTGGAGGTTATTTTTCTCCTGCCGCACCCTCGTAAGCACGCTCTCGCCACCTTTAGCTGGCGCGAGAGCTGTTGCTTGTCCGGATCTAGTCCGGCGCCATCTGCAATATTATTGTCGATTTACACACCGCCGCACTTCATAAACTATTTATCTTTTGAAGCATATATTACCAGAGGGGGTCTCTATGGCTCCCCTCATGGCGGCTAGTGCGACCTCAAGTTGGGCCTTGCACTCTTCAAGCTCTGGGACAGTCGGGTATTCCTTTTTGTAAGATCTGCATAACAAATGATCCTTAAATCAGTTATTCTAACTATTTTAAGTCTCGGGACTCTTGGCATATATAATCATCAAATTTCCTCACCAGTATGTCCTTTACATACTTTGCTCCGTGGCTCTGGCTAGACCATCTTGGCTGCACGGAGGTGCGCATCTCCCGAATTGAAGGCATTCAAGGCCTCTTGGGAGAAACATGCGTCACGAAGAACTGTCCGGCGGCGCCTATGATTCATGGCGCTCTCCACCTCGGAGTTGGTGGCGGACAATCTGCTGGCATCCTCTGTCAGAGGAGCATCCGACGCACGCCTCGGGCTCGCCTCCGCTTCTGGACCCGGCTTTGGAGCCTGGCTGGCGGAGGTTCGATTGGCAGCCTCTCCGGACTCAGTCCGGCGAGCGCTCTTTTTCCTGAAAAGAGCACCATCGTTCGTACGCCTTCCAGGAATCAATCCTGGTAATATGGTGACACGCCATACCGTTGCGGCAGAGTTTCGATCCGGACCGCACTTCTTTTTAGCCTGTGGGGCTGTCACGCCTTGTTGGCTAGCCATGTGAGCTCGGCCTCCTGCCTCGAAGGCACCCCTGCGAAACACCATCAAATATGTGGTGATTAGAAGTAAAGCACGGGTGGGTCATGGTATCCGGACTTCGGTCACGGTTACCTGGGAGGCCGGGAATAATCCGGGGTAGTCGGCCGTAATGGTAACCAAAGCATTGTCGATGCTAAGTTGGTGGAACACCCCGTCGATCAGCTCCACCTTTATATCCGGGTCCTCTTCGGAGGCCGGATCGAGGGACCGTTCCGGATCCTCGGGTTGTGGGGGCGGGCTGTGTATCTTCTCCATGGCCCGGCGCAGTTCCTACATAGAAACCATGAAATGAGATGTTTAACCACGGGAACATGGATCGGACAGGCCACAAAGATATTTTCTTACCCAACTTCGAGGATTATTCGAAGAAAACCCGCTCAGTGGATTAACGCGGAGAAAATCCTCCTCTTCCCCTTTGTACATGGCGGACAAGGTCTTCACCAGTTCTGTGACCGATCCCGGCCCTTTATGCCATGGCGGGTGGCTTCGTCCTCCCATTGAAGTCCCACATGGGGTGGCCCCTATATTGGAGCGGCTGCACTCCCCTCATAATGCAGATTGCCATGACTCCAATCATGGTCAATCCAGCATGAGCCAGTAATCTTATTCGGCTCATCAAGTAAAGGACGTCCCGGTCATTTTCCCTCTGGGGGCTCCGCGGGCGCCAGCTTTGGCACTTATTTAGAGGAGCGTTGCTAAACTCCGGAAGGCCGATCTGAATAGGATCCGGCAGCGGGACGTCCTCCATGTAAAACCATTCCGAAGGCCAGTCTTCGGACGCCTTCTTCGGGGTTCCGGATAGATATCCGGTCTCGGTGATGCGCTACAGCTCGGCTCCGCCCACTTGATATATTGACCCCTCATGAGAACGGGGTACAAGGCAGAATAATCTCTTCCACAACGCAAAATGAGCCTCGATGCCCAAGAACAGTTTGCAAAGGGCCACGAAGCCCGCGATGTGCAAAATGGAGGCAGGCGTAAGGTGGTGCAAGCTGAGGCCGTAGAACTCCAAGAGCCCCGGAGAAAGCGGATGAATTGGAAATCCGAGTCCTCTTACTAGATAAGAGATAAAGCACACCCGCTCTCCTTTAGAGGGATCGGGGACACTCTCCGCTTGCTTTCCGCCCTTGTAGGTGGCAAGTCCGTCTCGAACCGGAACCATGAAGGCCGGGGGAAGAAATCCCTTGGTTTGGAGTATCACTAGCTTGCTATGCGGGACTGAGCATCTCTCCCAATTTCCAGGCTGAGGGCTGGGAGCACGAGAGGAGGAGCCGCGTCGACTGTCCATGGTGGAATGGATTTTTGTCAGAGGCGCTCCGATGAAAGCTCGCGGAGGGGGGATGGTGTGACTCAGATCTAGATCCTCGTCCCTTTTATAGTCGGCTCATTTGCGCAGCTAGGGGGGTAAGTGTAAAAATACCCTGGCTTTTCGCATTCATTCAAACACGTGGAAGATGGCCGTTATTGGGCGTGGAAGCCAAGGAGCACGGCATTTATCAGAAGCCGGACACTATTCGACAAGTATATGGAATTTGGAGAAGAACCCGCCTTGCAATGCCGAAGACAATCTACGCGCCGGACTCATCGCCATTTGAAGCCTGGTTCGGGGCTCTTGAGGAGTCCTGGATTAGGGGTGTCCGGATAGCCGAACTATCACCGTTGGCCGGACTCCTAGACCATGAAGGTACAAGATTGAAGACTTCGTCCCGTGTCCGGATGGGACTTTCCTTGGCGTGGAAGGCAAGCTTGGCGATGCAGATATGTAGATCTCCTACCATTGTAACCGACTCGTAACCCTAACCCTATCCGGTGTCTATATAAACCGGAGGGTTTTAGTCCATAGGACGAACAACAATCATACCATAGGCTAGCTTTTAGGGTTTAGCCTCTCTGATCTCGTGGTAGATCTACTCTTGTACTACCCATATCATCAATATTAATCAAGCGGGGTAGGGTATTACCTCCATTGAGAGGGCCCGAACCTGGGTAAAAACATCGTGTCCCTTGTCTCCTGTTACCATCCGCCTAGACGCACAGTTCGGGACCCCCTACCCGAGATCCGCCGGTTTTGACACCGACAGAAGCCCACACACCAGCCTAAAGGTGTATATGAAGTAACCGAGATTGATTTAAAGTCTTGGGCTCCAACTAAACCAGATAAAGCACGCACGAGGTTCAGGAGTGTTTGTGGATTTGTTGGCATGGCAAGGCTCAACATTAATCTACCGGGGTTTCGGAAGGCTGACACAGAAACATGGCGAAGGATAGTCCGGGAGATCATGAATCACTTCAACGTTCCAGAGCAGTGGAGAATACAGGTGGAACACGCTGCACTGAAGAAGGCTAGGGATGCTTGGAGAAACTGGAAGCACGTGTTGTACAAGAAGTACTTGAGTGAAGGCAAGGACCCAATCCCCGCATACCCCCAAATTACAAAGGCAGACACGGCAGAATTCAAAAGGGTCAGGGCAACTAAAGAGTTTGCTGAGAAGAGTTTCAAGCAATTGGAACTTCATAAGAAGAACATACACCCCCACCGTATGGGTGTGGCAGGATACTACAGCATGAAACAGACATGGGACCAGGAGGACAAAGAAGCAGTAGCGGCGGGTGGGAGTCCGACCTTTAGTGAAATCAGGGGCGAACGCGCCAGAGACTACTTGCAGGCACATGCAAAGAGGCGTGATGATGGAACTTATTACTTTGAAAACTCACATGACGCCAAACTGTATCAAGTGATGTTAGAGGCTTCCAAGATCCCTCGAAGGTTCTACAGGAACTCAGGACCATGTGACATTCTGTCCATTGCTCTGGAAACAAAAGAGCCCCCTGCTCGTACAAGGGGTATAGGTGTTAATGTCCCGCACAAGAGGGCTTTCACACTCAGCAAAGAAAGAGAGGCTCAGCATGAAAAAAGCGAGGAGTGAAATGAAGCAGAATGCATTGTATGAAAGGTTGAGGAAGGGGATTTACCCGGCTGTTCGAAAGGATGTTGAGGAGTCAATGATAACGCAGAAGACTCTAACACTAATAGATAGCCAGCAGATGGGAGGGGAGGCGGGCATGGAGGATGCTGCTTATTGTGTGACAACACTGAGGGAGTCCTGGATCAAGGGGTCCTCGGATGGTCGGGCTATGTGACGTGGTCCGGACTAATGGGTCGTGAAGGTACAAGAAAGAAGGCCTTTCCCCGTGTCCGGATGGGGCTCTCCTTGGAGTGGACAACAAGCTTGGCGGCTAGTCTTATAGTTTCCTTTCTCTATAATCCGACATTGTACAACCTTGGCCCTCTCCGGTGTCTATATAAACCGGAGGATTTAGTCCGTAGAGGCGATCACAATCATACAGGCTAGACATCTAGGGTTTAGCCATTACGATCTCGAGGTAGATAAACTCTTGTAACCCCTATACTCATCAAAGTCAGTCAAGCAGGAAGTAGGGTATTACCTCCATTAAGAGGGCCCGGACCTGGGTAAACAATATGTCCCCCGCCTCCTGTTACCTTCGATCCATAGACGCACAGTTCGGGACCCCTTACCCGAGATCGAGCGGTTTTGACACCGACATTGGTGCTTTCATTGCGAGTTCCTCTATGTTGTCGATAGAAGGATCGATGACTCGCCTCGTCGTCAACGTCAAAATCACCTCCAGAAGGGCCCTAGTTCCTGGGCAGATCCTCCAGATCGGCAGTTTCACCATGGGCGCCCGCCCGGCCGTTAAGCCTAAGGCGATCCCCCAAATTGCCAAAAATCATCTCCGCATCAACCCCGAAAGCATTGATAAGATGGATCCGGCAGATATATCGTCTTTAAATGAACTTCTAGATCGCATCGTCATCCTGGGGGTCGCAACAGACTATGATCTGATTGGGCTTAAACCCGATCAGAGGGAAATCAGGTCCCCACCTGTCACCCACCTGGTGACTGTCGTGGAAGAGCAAGTTGAGGATACCACTCCTATGCTAAAAACAAACTATGTTCGGATCTCCGAGCGCTGGGAGCCGGACACCCATCTTCGAGAAGAGACCATCTGTCCTCCGAACATAGAATCAGGCGTTGAGCCTAAAAATCCCCAGGACACTCCGGATCCTGGGCCAGTGACATCAGAAAATTTTCAAAGTCCGGATTCCACAATGGGCCAGGGTTCGGATTTAAGCCCACCCGCCCACCACAATCAATACTCTCCAAGCAATTCTGGTCCCCCGGACATATGCGACTTAATGTATATACGACAGCAACCTCAAGAAACAGTCCATCACTTTTGAGCTAGATTCCTACTTGTTAAAAACAAGATTAAAGATTGTTGTGACGATGATGCGGTATTAGTCTTTTGCCGCAACTGTACGGACGAGGGGATCCTCAATGCCCTCAACTGACGCCGCATACCGCACTTTGCAGATTTGGCACACATAGTATAGAAGTATTGCGTGATGGAAAGCGCCTGGAAAGCCTAGACAGCTCGGTGGAAACCACCGACCTTTAAGCCACACACCGGTCGGGCAAAAAGGATGCACCCTCACGGGCAACCTGATCATCACTTCACGGACAAGAAAATTAAGCCCTTAATAGGACATAGAACCATCCTTGATGGATGGCTTGACAAGCCCTGTCAGATACACACAATGTTGAATTCCGAACCAACACATAGCCTCCGGGCGTGTTGGATACTCCGACAGGTGGCTAAGAGCGGTGAGGCCATCCTCACCAACACTACCCCAGAGAAGTACTCCTTGGAGGACAACGATCTCAATTAATTTCCGGTCTTCGAGACCTTTTCTTCAAATAATCGGCATAAAAGGGCGCTCCGCGACCTCGCCGAAATCAACCAAGTAGCCGCAATCAACCCCTGGAACAACATGGCGATAACCTTCAACGCTGCTGACGAACCACGGGCCCGATCAGTCCAAGCACCAGCCGCTTTAGTTCTAAACCCAATTGTGGATGGTTTCGGCTCACTAAAGTTCTCATGGACGGGGGCAGCGGATTGAACCTCATCTATGAGGACACGCTCGACAAAATGCAAATGGACAAGAGCCGCATCGAGCAGAGCAGTACAACCTTTCGAGGTATTATCCCAAGTCGAGAAGCGTGATGTTTGGGAAAAATAAAACTTGATGTGGTATTCGGCACTCCTGAGAACTACACATCCGAAGAAGTAATCTTCCAGGTGGCACCTTTCAACAGAGGATATCATGCCCTGTTGGGGTGAGATGCATTCACACGCTTTCAAGCCATACCTCATTACGGGTACATGAAGCTCAAGATGCCCAGGCCCAACGGAGTTATCACTATCGCCAGTGATCCGGACATAGCACTCTGCACCGAAAATAAAACCGCATCCCTGGCCCTCGAGGCACTATCCGAGGCCCTTGCGGCCGAGGAGCTCATCGCTCTGCGTTCCATGATGGATAGAGATGATGTAATCATCGACAAAAGGGCTAAATCCACTTCTTTCAAACCGGCAGACAAAATAGCCAAATTCCAAGTTTACCCGATGAATCCTAATAAAACAGCAGCCATTGGAGCACAGCTGGATCCGACATTCCTGCGCGAGAATTGGGATATTTTTTTCCTGGCACCCTTCGGATATGCCAGGAATCCCACACAGACTAGATGAACACAGCCTCAACATAAGAAAGGGGTTCAAGCCAGTTAAGCAAATGCTACGGTGATTTTCCGAACCGAAGAGACAAGCTATGGGGGAGGAGCTAGCCAAACTACTGGAAGCCGGGTTTATTCGAGAAATAAAACACCTGGAGTGGCTAGCAAACCTGGTCATGGTGCCAAAGAAGGACAAGTCCTGGCGCCTTTGTGTCGATTTTAAAGACCTCAATGAAGCTTGCCCTAAGGACCCATTCCCACTGCCCCGCATTGACCAAATCATTGATGCAACTGCAGGACACGATTCACTATGTTTCCTCGATGCATACTCCGGATACCATCAGATTAAGATGAAGGAATCTGATCAGGCTGCAACGGCATTTATCACTCCGTACGGCCTTTCTGCTTTAACACTATGCCTTTCGGACTCAAAAACGCCGGCGCCACCTACCAACGCATGATTCAAACATGCCTGGAAAAGAAAATTGGCAAGACGATGGAGGCATATGTAGATGATGTAGTCATCAAAACTAAAGATGTCGAATCATTGGTGGACGACTTACGTCTTACATTTGACAACCTTCGAACATATGACATACGGTTCAATCCGGAAAAATGCGTTTTCGGTGTTCCGGCCGGAAAGCTGCTTGGGTTCATCGTTTCCAATAGAGGAATCGAAGCAAACCTAGCCAAAATCCGAGCCTTGTCATAGTTGGCAATACCAACAAACCTAAAACAGGTCCAAAAACTAGTTGGGTGCATGGAAGCCTTGAGCCGCTTTATCTCCAGATTGGGAGAGAAGGCGTTGCCGCTGTATCGCCTGCTTCGACGTACCGACCACTTTGAGTGGACGGACGCGGCAACAGTCGGGTTGGAAGAAATAAAAATTCTGCTAGCAAACAACCCAATCCTTGCCGCACCTAACATCGACGAACCTATGCTGTTGTATTTATCTGCAACTCACCAGGTGGTGAGTGCGGTACTCGTCGTCGAACGAGAGGAAGAGGGACATAAGTTCCCACTCCAAAAACCCGTATACTACATATCGGCGGTTCTCACACCATGCAAATCCCGATACCCGCACTATCAAAAGATAGCATATGCGGTTTTCATGGCATCTCGGAAGCTGCGACACTACTTTCAAGAGTGCTCTATCACGGTCCGAGGTACCACTCAATGACATCATAAAAAATCGAGACACCACCGAACGCATTCCAAAATGGGCCATCGAGCTCCTACCATTTGAAATAACGTACAAACCACGCCGAGCCATTAAATCCCAGGTGTTGGCCGACTTCATCGCTGAATGGACAGAAGCTGAACTCCCTAAAGAGTACGGCATATACTCCAACCGGGTGATGTACTTCGACGGCTATAAAATGTTAGCCGGATTGGGGGCCTGTGTCATCCTAACATCCCCTACAGGGGACATAGTCCCTTACGTATTGCAAATCATGTATACAGACTCCAATAACGCAGCCGAATATGAGGCACTACTGCATGGTCTTCGGATGTCTGTTTCTATAGGCATACAACACCTCGAGGTGCGTGGGGATTCAAATCTCGCAATATCCCAAATAAATAGAGAATTCGATGCAAAAGATCCAAAGATGGCAGCTTACCACAATGTTGTGCTCAAACTATCAGCTCGGTACGAGGGGCTCGAGTTTCATCATGTGGCCCGAGACAGTAACCAAGCAGTGGACATCCTTGCTCGAATGGGCGCTAAACGCGACCCCGTCCCGCCTAACACCTTCGTGGAAAGGCTATTCAAGCCATCCATGGTATGGCAGGACGAGAGCGGAAGTACCAGTCTGGTGCCGATCACACCCCCCGATGCCGAACATGATTCAGACATCATCGGGGGCTCGGGCACAGAACCAACGCCTTCCGCCCATGTAATCATGGCGGTAATCGCTCCATGGACCGAACCCTTCCTGGCCTACCTTAATAGGCGGGAGCTCCCTGAGGACCAGAATGAGGCTCGTTGCATCGTTCGACGCTCGAAAGCCTACAAGGTTCATGAAGGAGAACTCTACAAGAAAAGTACTACCGGAGTCCTTCAAAGATGTATCTCCGAAGAGGAGGGGCGGCAGCTCTTGGCTGAAATCCATGCTGGTCTTGGCGGCAATCACGCTGCAGCTCGGGCCCTTGTAAGCAAGGCCTTCCGTACTAGTTTTTTCTGGCCCACGGCCCGAGCAGATGCACAGGACCTCATCCAACGTTGTGTTGGATGCCAGCTTTTCGCCAATCAAAGCCATATGCCTCCCACCTCCCTACGAACAATCCCCATTACTTGGCCTTTGGCGGTCTGGGGGTTGGACATGGTCGGACCCCTTAAAGGGGGAAGCCATAAGAAAAAATACATGCTGGTTATGGTAGATAAATTCACTAAGAGCATCTCCAACAGCCGTGCTAAACTAGCGCCGTGCCGCAAATTAGGCTGTTTTAGCGCCAGCAACACGAAGGGTGGCTCCGGTGGAGCGCATAAAAATCGCGTGAGCGCTATAACAAGTTGGGCGCGCTATCGGATACGCTGTCCCGCACGGTGTATTTGGGGCGCCCGCTTCCGCGTGCGGCACACTCGAGCGCTCGCGCCGCACTCTCTCCTCTCCGCCTCCTACGACCCCGTGCGCGCGCGCCGGCGCCGGACTTCGCCATGGACGCATGCGCCGGCACCCCGCTCACCCTGTTGTACAGCCGCGACCCCTCCCACGCCGCCGCCACCGCCGGAAACCCTAGCACGGGGAGCATTGGCATCGCCACTGCCGGAGCTCCGCCGAGAGTCGGCCTCGCGCGCAGCCTCTTCTTGCCGCTGCGGATGACCACGTCGAGGGGGGGCGTCGCGCCGGCGCCGTCCCGTGCCGCCGCCGCACCCTCGAAGCTCCCCAATGCGGCGCGGCCGAAGAAGGGCAAGACATCCGCGAAGAAGAACAAGGCGGCGGACGGCTCCGGTAGCTCGAAGGCGAGGGGAAAGAAGCTTGCAGGGCGTTCGACGGGCGCGGCGGCTACCGAAGCGCCGACGAGCTCACTCGTTGAGCCGGCCGCCGACGCGCACCATGTGTTTGACGAAATGCCTCCAAGGTAAAAAAAATCCATCTTCGCGGCGGTCTGGGGGTTGGACATGGTCGGACCCCTTAAAGGGGGAAGCCATAAGAAAAAATACATGCTGGTTATGGTAGATAAATTCACTAAGAGCATCTCCAACAGCCGCGCTAAACTAGCGCCGTGCCGCAAATTAGGCTGTTTTAGCGCGCGCGCAACACGGAGGGTGGCTCCAGCGGGCACGCAAAAATCGCGTGCGCGCTATAACAAGTTGGGCGCGCTGTCGGATACGCTATCCCGCACGGTGTATTTGGGGTGCCCGCTTCCGCGTGCGGCACACTCGAGCGCTCGCGCCGCACTCTCTCCTCTCCGCCTCCTACGACCCCGCGCGAGCGCGCCGGCGCCGGACTTCGCCATGGACGCATGCGCCGGCACCCCGCTCACCCTATTGTACAGCCGCGACCCCTCCCCCGCTGCCGCCGCCGCCGGAAACCCTAGCACGGGGAGCATTGGCGTCGCCACCGCCGGAGCTCCGCCGAGAGTCGGCCTCGCGCGCAGCCTCTTCTTGCTGCTGTGGATGACCACGTCGACGGGGGGCGTCGCGCCGGCGCCGTCCCGTGCCGCCGCCGCACCCTCGAAGCTCCCCAATGCGGCGCGGCCGAAGAAGGGCAAGACATCCGCGAAGAAGAACAAGGCGGCGGACGGCTCCGGTAGCTCGAAGGTGAGGGGAAAGAAGCTTGCAGCGTTCGGCCAGGCGGCGGCTACCGAGCGCCGACAGGCTCACTCGTTGAGCCCGCCCGACGCCAGCACCATGTGTTTGACGAAATGCCTCCAAGGTAAAAAAAAATCCATCTTTTATTTTTAGTTATTTGTTCAATGCATCATCATATAGATAGCTTATTTGCATTGTTCAAAAACTTTGTAGTCTCAACGATGATGCATACATGTCAACTATGGGTGTTGGGTCCAACAATTCGCATTGGTCTCAAACCAATGACATCCATTTCAAAGACCATGAGTTTGAGGTGGACGAGGAGGGTGAGGGCATTGTGGACGCACTGAAAGGAAGAGCGGGCAATTACACCACCAACGATGACAAGTTACTATGCAATACTTGGTTGCAAGTGTCGAGGGATCCATCCGTTGGAGGTGATCAAAGTAGAGACGCTTATTGGGGGCCAATGAAAGAACACTTTGATGCTCACAACGTGAGTGGAATTGACCGCTCCGAGAGATCACTTCGGTCCCGATGGTCGACAATCAACTCCGATTGTCAAAAGTGGGCAGCCGCACAAAAGGCAGTTGACAAGATTAACCCAAGTGGCACAAATGAGGATGATAGAGTAAGTGGCATCTCATACATGTTCATCATACTTGTTTTTGGTGTCCGAAGTGCTAACTTGTTTTGTTTTTCTTGTAGTACAACATTGCACAAAACTTGTTCAAAGAAGAGACGAGGACAACCAAGAAGGGGAAGATCAAGAAAGGAAGGATCTTTACCTTGCCTCATTGCTATGAAGTGTTAAAGGATGATGAGAAATGGAAGAAGCGTGAAGATTTGGATGATTTGCATTTGAGCAACAAGCATAAGCGAACAATTGAGTTGAATGATGATGAGGAGGAGGATGATGCATCAAGTGATGACGGCAAGAGAAGCCCCACACCCAACTCGGTTTCATACTCGAAGCCAAAATGACCGGATGGGTGCAAGAAAGACAAAACCGAAAAGAAGAAGAGGAAAGGAGATGATGAGCTCAAAAATGCTATGGAAGCAATTTTGAAGGCAAGAAAAGAAGCCAACGAGGTGAGGAAAATGGCAAGGAACCAAGATGTCGCGGCCGAGGAGAGGAGGTTGGCGGCCGAGGAGAGAAGGGTGGCAGCCGAGGAGAGGAAGGTGGCTTTGGAGGAGAGGAAGGTGAGCAATGAGGAGCGAACTAGATTGTTGGAATGGGAGAAGCACTTGTTCTTCTTGGACACATCCAACCTCAATGAAGCGCAAAAGGAATATGTCAATCTTGCCCGTGAAGAAGTGTTGATGCAAAAAAGAGCCATGATTCGCGCAATGGGTGGCGGTGGCCTTGGCGGCATGGTGGCGGTGGCCTCGGCGGCATGGGTGGCGGTGGCATTGGCAGTATGGGTGGCGGTGGCCTTGGCGGTGGCATTGGCGATGGCCTTGGCGGCATGGGTGGCGGTGGCCTTGGCGCCATGGGTGGCATGGGTGGCTTCGGAGGTACCATGAGCGGTTTAGGTGCTATGGGAGGGATGGGTGCATCTCCGGCCGCCATGGGAGGCATGGGTGGCTTTGGAGCACCCCCCCGACGCTATGGCCGCCATGGGAGGCATGAGTTTTGCTTCTCTCATGGGAGGCATGGGTGCACCTCCGGCCGCCATGGGAGGAATGTCCTTCGATGTGCCTCCTCACACACATTCCCATGAAGATGCCGTTGAAGATCTCGCCAACATCGTCGGAGCTTCACATGATGCGGTGCGTGATGCGGTGCGTGATGAGGAGAGGGAGGAAGATTCATCTTCGGAGGCAGAAGAATCGTCTTAGGAAAATGATGAGGACGAAGACGAGGAAGAGGATTGATGTGTCTTTCATTTGTGTCTTGAACTTGATTTGCATTCTAAACTTGGTTGGATGAGCTTGTGGGCATGATTTCGAACTTGTGGGCATGAACTTTTATTCATCAACTTGTTTGTGTCAAATTTTATATGTCATGTTCATTGCATTTTGAATGTTTCAAACTCATTTTGTGTCCAAAATGCCATATATGCAATGCAATGCCCGGCGAGTCGCGCGCGCTGCATTATAGTGCGGCTGTTGGAGCCAGCCGATGTACCACGCTTAAACCAGCAGCCGAAGCGACATACTGTTTTTTGCACGCCTTGGCCTTGCGGCTGTTGGAGATGCTCTAAGTGGATAGAGGCCAAACCAGTTAAAACGGTTGAAGCTGGACCAGTGATAGATTTCATATCCAGTGTCGTACACCGTTATCGTGTCCCACACAGCATCATCACTGACAATGGCTCTAACTTTATAGTAGACGAGGTAAAAGCTTGGTGTGCTAATCTGGGCATCAAGCTAGATTACGCCTCCGTATATCACCCTCAAACAAACGGTCAAGTCAAACGGGCCAATGGCCTGATAATGAGCAGCATTAAACCCAGACTAGTGCGATCCCTAAAGGAGTCGGACAAACACTGGGTCGAGGAGCTTGACTCCTTACTTTGGGGGCTACGGACCACACCCAATCGCATGACCGGATACACACAGTTCTTCATGGTGTACGGCGCAGAGGTTGTCTTGCCCTGCGATATTATGCACGACTCACCTCGAGTACGCATGTACGAAGAGAGAGAGAGGCCGAGCTCGATCGGCAAGACGACTTAGATGGCCTGGAGGAGGAGCACGATGTCGCAAAAGCTTGTTCCGCATTCTACCAACAACAAGCTCAAAGATACCAAAGCAGAGAAGTGCGGGCCAAGACCTATAATGTCGGTGAACTCGTTCTACGCCTACCAGATAAGAAAAAGGACAAGCTCAAGCCCAAATGGGAGGGTCCCTTCATTATAGATGAAGTTCTCACTGGAGGAGCCTATCACCTTCGCAATGCATCGGACAATCGCTTAGAGCCAAACCCATGGAACGCTGCCAAACTCCAAAGATTCTACGCCTAAGTCCGGACACATTGTTCATTACCTTTTTCTCTTCTCCACTTTTTTCTTTTCATTTCTTTTACGACTTCTAGCGTGTGTTCGGGTAAGCCGCACACTCGAGGGGTGTACATCCTTAAATGTACACACCCCACCATAACTGGGGGCTTCCTTCAATAGAAGCTTTTTATGATCTCGAGCATAAGGCTCACCATATATATGTGTATTGTTTGCTCATATACGTCCTGTCTTCGCCATTATATGCACCTCTATGACTTAAAATTTTGCCAAGATGGGTTTCCTGGCTCCTGTGCTTATGCCCTATGTTCCCGTTTGTTCAGCTAGGGCATAAAGGGAGCACCTCTGCGATTGTTACAACCGGGTCATCCGAACATGTACCTCAGACAGGTGAATCCAAAAGCTAGCGTTCTTAAGGGAATAATTGGTTGGCATACAAAATACGAACTGCCTTCGTAGCACTATAAACTACCAAAAATATGAACTCCTGTGATTCTTTCGCATCACAGCTTAGTCATGCATAAACGCATGCCGACCCAGGGAGAGGAACCCTTAACGGAACTATTCTTTCTGGAAGATGTTTCTTACATTAAAAAGTAATATAACATAACTCCCCGAATACAGTTTGTCTATTCAAGCATTATGACCGGGCCGCCTGGCTTCCAAACATACTTGGTGTTTCCCACAGGTATAGTATTCGGAAACACTCCACCCTTGGGTTTCAGAGGTTAAAGCGGAAAGTCTTCCATGAAAATCTTTTACAATTCAGCCGGAGATAAGTTTTGCTTTAAAGTGTATTGTCACATAAAATCACACGCCTACTCCTTATCTATGCCATCTATCAGGCTGTCTAGTTTACAGTCCTACTGCGAAAACTTGGCGGCTATCTTTACTTGGTCGTATACCAAGCTACCCATAATTTCTTGTCCGTCTAGTCCTCGAGGTCCAACCCGGGCCATATGGTTCGGATCAAGTCCGGTATACCGCGTTTTCACCATGGCCCAGGCCTCTAGTGCACCCTCTCGACATGATGATGCCTTCCACAGCTCAAAACGAAGACGAGCTCCCATGAATAACTCCGCGAGCTCCCCCATCATTCCTGGAGGAGAATCGGATGGCCATAAAGCCTTAGCTATATTCCTCATTGCTTTCCGAGCTCGCTCGTGCACTTTGGATAACTCTTGCAAGAAGTCGCCCTGAAATCTGGACACTTCTCCTTCGGTCCGCCCAGTTAACAAACCTACAGGAACAAATCTTGTAATATTTTTTCATCAGGGGATCTTATGAAAGTTAGGTTCAGGGACATACTAAATATGCCGCATTTCAGCTTTCGGATCTCCTTCAAGGCATCTGGTAGTTGGGCTCTTACGTCCTTTAGCTCCTCGGCTTGCTTGATGTTGGCATCTTGTAGTTTGTTCTTCTCATTAATGGTCCATGTTAATACACGTTGACAAGCAGCTTCTTGCCCTTCGGCATGTTGCTTGTCCGCCTGAGCGGCCTTTAGCCTTTCCTCCAACTGATTTGTCGATCCTGCTGCTGTAAATAAAACAATGAATATTCAAAAATCCTTATCAGCACAGGATCGTATTTTCCAGACACTATTGTGCTTACCATCCAGAGCCTTCTGGGATTTCTTCAAATCTTCTAGTTCGGCGGTGGCAACAGCTAGCTTGGTCCGACATTCTTCAAGCTCCTGAGACAACATGTTATTTTTCGCCGTAAGTACCTGATAACATTAAATGACCCTTAAATCAGTTGGGTCAACTGCTCCAAGTCTCAGGGGCTACTGGCATATGATTATTGAATCCGCACTAAGTTTTTACCCGCATATCTTTTGAAAGTTGGTGAGTGGCTCCAGTAAGTCCATCCGAGCAGCTCGGATGTATCCGTCCACTTAGCAGAGGGCATTGAATGCCTCTTCGGTGAAACTTGGGTCGCGCATGGCCTCTTTCCTCCACCGATGATTCATCGCGCTCTCCACTTTGGAATTGGTGATAGATACATTATCCGAATCCTCTTGGAGATGACAATCCGGCATTTTACCCATATCGACCCTGGTCCTTATGGCAGGGTCTGGGACCAGATTGGTCGATGGATGATTGGAGAGATCCCCGAATATAGCCCGGCGTATGCTCTTCCTACAAGACGGCCCAACAAAAAATGTCACAATTCGATCTGTCCACCGGGTGCGTGTTAAAAACTATACCTCTTCGGTGACGGCGAATGCTCGGTAGTATCACCGTTGGCCTTTCTTTTCAAAGACTGGCCCCGCAAGGTGTCGCCTTCTTAGAAGACACCTTTGATACAGCTCGGCGAGACGAGCTTCGCCCCTTCGGAGCAAGAGATAGTGTAGTGGGTGAGGCGCAATGGGAAAACTCTTTTGGAGGAGACGTCTCCTAGGTACTTACATGGGAGGAAGGGAGAAGGCAGAGGTAATTGATACGTCTCCAACGTATCTATAATTTTTTATTGTTCGATGCTATTATATATTCTGTTTTGGATGTTTAATGGACTCATTTATGCACTTTCATATTACTTTCGGGACTAACCTATTAACCCAAGGCCCAGTGCAAGTTGCTGTTTTTTTTGCCTATTTCAGGGTTTCGTAGAAAAAGAATATCAAACGGAGTCCAAACGGAATGAAACCTTCAGGAGCGTGATTTTTGGAACAAACGTGATCCAGAGGACTTGGAGTGAACGTCATGAAAGAAACGAGGAAGCCACGAGGCAGGGGGCGCGCCTACCCCCCTGGGCGCGCCCTCCACCCTCGTGGGCCCCTCGTGGCTCCACCGACCTACTTCTTCCTCCTATATATACCTACGTACCCCGAAACCATCGAGGAGCACCACGAAAACCTAATTGCATTGCCGCAACCTTCTGTACCCATGAGATCCCACCTTGGGGCCTTTTCCGGCGCTCCGCCGGAGGGGGAATCGATCACGGAGGGCTTCTACATCAACACCACAGCCTCTCCGATGATGTGTGAGTAGTTTACCACAGACCTTCGGGTCCATAATTATTAGCTAGATGGCTTTTTCTCTCTCTTTGGATCTCCATACAAACTCGATCTTCTTGGAGATCTATTCGATGCAACTCTTTTTGCGGTGTGTTTGTTGAGATCCCATGAATTGTGGGTTTATGATCAAGATTATCTATGAACAATATTTGAATCTTCTCTGAATTCTTTTATGTATGATTGGTTATCTTTGCAAGTCTCTTCGAATTATCAGTTTGGTTTGGCCTACTAGATTGATCTTTCTTGCAATGGGAGAAGTGCTTAGCTTTGGGTTCAATCTTGCATTGCTCGGTCCCAGTGACAGAAAGGGAAACGACACGTATTGTACTGTTGCCATCGAGGATAAAAAGATGGGGTTTATATCATATTGCTTGAGTTTATCCCTCTACACCATGTCATCTTACCTAATGCGTTACTCTGTTCTTATGAACTTAATACTCTAGATGCATGCTGGATAGCGGTCGATGTGTGGAGTAATAGTAGTAGATGCAGGTAGGAGTCGGTCTAGTTGTCACGGATGTGATGCCTATATACATGATCATGCTTAGATATTCTCATAATTACGCACTTCTCTATCAATTGCTCGACAGTAATTTGTTCACCCACCGTAATACTTATGCTATCTTGAGAGAAGCCACTAGTGAAACCTATGGCCCCCGGGTCTATTTTCCATCATATAAGTTTCCAATCTATTTTTACTTTGCAATCTTTACTTTCAATCTTTATCATAAAAATACCAAAAATATTATCATCTCTATCAGATCTCACTTTTGCAAGTGGCCGTGAAGGGATTGAAAACCCCTTTATCACGTTGGTTGTAATGTTGTTATTTGTTTGTGTAGGTATGAGGGACTTGCGTGTGGCCTCCAACTGGATTGATACCTTGGTTCTCGAAAACTGAGGGAAATACTTACGCTTCTCTGCTGCATCACCCTTTCCTCTTCAAGGGAAAAACCAAGGCATGCTCAAGAGGTAGCAAGAAGGATTTCTGGCGCCATTGCCGGGGAGTCTACGCACAAGTCAAGACATACCAAGTACCCATCACAAACTCTTATCCCTCGCATTACATTATTTGCCATTTGCCTCTCGTTTTCCTCTCCCCCACTTCACCTTTGCCGTTTTATTCGCCCTCTTTTTCTGTTCGCCTCTTTTTCGCTTGCTTCTTGTGAGATTGTTCTCCGTGATGCCGTTATGTTTGAAACTGGGGAGGTTATCATTGATAAGCATAGTAATATGGAAAACTTTGATGTTTTTGATGATCCTCTTGAAGATCCTACTATTTTACACACTAAAAAGTTTCGGATTGGTAGCGGTAATATTATCGGGAAAGGAGTTATTCAAGATTTCTTTACTTGTGCCGGTACCCTACCCTCTATGGGTGGGTCTATTCTTCATAGAACTAGTAGTCTTGCAGATGCTATATCCTTGCTCGTAGTTGAACTTGAAAGACAATTCATGCATTTGCATCCTTGCATACAAAGGATTTTTCTAGAATTTTCCAATATCGAGCATTCTTCTGTTAAGCGAGCGGCTACTATATTTTTGGCTCATGAGTTTAGATATATAATGAAAGAGGTCAATGAAATTTTTGCGCATTATAGGGTGGACACTGGTCGTCCTCCCATAGAGGCTATCCTTTTTAATCAAGAAGACTTAATGTGTTTACGATCCTTAGATCATGTTGCTTACAGTGAAAACCTTAGAAAAACGGTTCCTACCAATGTTCTAGTTGATTGAATTTCTGAACTTAATGATGACTTTTCTATTCAGAACAACGGGTTAGGTTTTTCTCTTGAACAAAGGCTCATGACTTATTGCCAAAAGAATGCTTATAATGATGAATTGCTTGTACAATATAAGGGGCCAAAGGAGGAACCCATACCTCCCGAGCTTGATCTTGGGGACTTTTGTCCTATTAAATTTAGCCCTTTGGATTACTTTTGCTTGCCACAGAGAAAACTCGCTGCTGAACGTAGGGAATATGAGATGAGTTTTCATGATTTACCTTACCATCATTATGGCAACACCTAGATCTATCCTTGCCTTTATGCCTAGCTAGGGGCGTTAAACGATAGCGCTTGTTGGGAGGCAACCCAATATTATTATTTTTTTGCTTTTTGGTTCTTTTTAGTAATAAATAATCCATCTAGCTTCTGTTTAGATGTGGTTTTGTGTTTTAATTAGTGTTTGTGCCAAGTAGAACCTTTGGGAAGACTTGGGGAAAGTCTTTGCGATCTTGCTGTAAAAAACAAAAACTTTAGCGCTCACGAGATTAGCTACAGCTTTTTACTGAAGGGTGATATTTAGTTGATTCTTTTTTCAGATGATTAATAGATAAATTCCTCACGTCCAGAAATTTATTTTAGAATTTTTGAGTTCCAGAAGTATGCGTTTGATACAGATTACTACAGACTGTTCTGTTTTTGACAGATTCTGTTTTTCGTGTGTTGTTTGCTTATTTTGATGAATCTATGGCTAGTAATGGAGTTTATGAACCATAGAGAAGTTGGAATACAGTAGGTTTAACACCAATATAAATAAAGAATGAGTTCATTACAGTACCTTAAAGTGGTGTTTTGTTTTCTTTCGCTAACGGAGCTCACGAGATTTTCTGTTAAGTTTTGTGTTGTGAAGTTTTCAAGTTTTGGGTAAAGATTTGATGGATTATGGAAAAAGGAGTGGCAAAAGCCTAAGATTGGGGATGCCCAAGGCACCCCAAGGTAAAATCCAAGGACAACCAAAAGCCTAAGCTTGGGGATGCCCCGGAAGGCATCCCCTCTTTTGTGTTCGTCCATCGGTAACTTTACTTGGAACTATATTTTTATTCACCACATGATATGTGTTTTGCTTGGAGCGTCTTGTATGATTTGATTCTTTGCTTTTTAGTTCACCACAATCATCCTTGCTGTACACACCTTTTGGGAGAGACACACACTAATCGGAATTTATTAGAATACTCTATGTGCTTCACTTATATCTTTTGAGCTAGATAATTTTGCTCTAGTGCTGCACTTATATCTTTTAGAGCACGGTGGTGGTTTTATTTTATAGAAATTATTGATCTCTCATACTTCACTTATATTATTTTGAGAGTCCTTTAGAACAGCATGGTAATTTGCTTTGGTTATAAAATTGATCCTAATATGATAAGCATCCTAGATGGATATAATAAAAACTTCCATATAAGTGCATTGAATACTAGGAGAAGTTTGATACTTGATGATTGTTTTGAGATATGGAGATAGTGATATTAAGGTTGTGCTAGTTCAGTAGTTGTGAATTTGAGAAATACTTGTGTTGAAGTTTGCAAGTCCCGTAACATGCACGTATGGTAAATGTTGTGTAACAAATTTGAAACATGAGGTGTTCTTTGATTGTCATCCTTATGAGTGGCGGTCGGGGACGAGAGATGGTCTTTTCCTACCAATCTATCCCCCTAGGAGCATGCGCATAGTGCTTGGTTTTTGATCACTTGTAGTTTTTGGAATAAGTATGTGAGTTCTTTATGACTAATGTTGAGTCCATGGATTATACGCACTCTCAACCTTCCATCATTGCTAGCCTCTTCGGTACTGTGCATTGCCCTTTCTCACCTTGAGAGTTGGTGCAAACTTCACGGTGCATCCAAACCCCGTGATACGATACACTCTATCACACATAAACCTCCTTATATCTTCCTCAAAACAGCCACCATACCTACCTATTATGGCATTTCCATAGCCATTCCGAGATATATTGCCATGCAACTTTCCACCGTTCCGTTTATTATGACACGTTTCATCATTGTCATATTGCCTTGCATGATCATGTAGTTGACATCGTATTTGTGGCAAAGCCACCATGCATATTATTTCATACATGTCACTCTTGATTCATTGCCCATCCTGGTACACCGCCGGAGGCATTCATATAGAGCCATATTTTGTTCTGAGTATCGAGTTGTAATCATTGAGTTGTAAATAAATAGAAGTGTGATGATCATCATTAATAGAGAATTTTCCCAAACAAAAAAATAAGAGAAAGGCCAAATTAAAAAAAGGCCCAAAAAAAGATAAAAAAAGAAATAAAAAGGGACAATGCTACTATCCTTTTTTTCCACACTTGTGCTTCAAAGTAGACCCATGATCTTTATGATAGAGAGTCTCATGTTTTGTCACTTTCATATACTAGTGGGAATTTTTCATTATAGAACTTGGCTTGTATATTCCAACGATGGGATTCCTCAAATGCCCTAGGTCTTCATGAGCAAGCAAGTTGGATGCACACCCACTTAGTTTATTTTGTTGAGCTTTCATACATTTATAGCTCTAGTGCATCCGTTTCATGGCAATCCCTACTCCTTGCATTGACATCAATTGATGGGCATCTCCCTAGCCCATTGATTAGCCACGTCAATGTGCGACTTTCTCTTTTTTTTATCTTCTGCACACAACCCCCATCATTATATTCTATTCCACCCATAGTGCTATATCCATGGCTCACGCTCATGTATTGCGTGAAAGTTGAAAAAAGTTTGAGATTACTAAAGTATGAAATTTTTGCTTGGCTTGTCATCGGGGTTGTGCAAGATGAGAGCATTCTTGTGTGGCAAAAATGAAGCATGGCCAAACTATATGATTTTGTAGGGATGAGCTTTCTTTGGCTAAGTTATTTTGAGAAGACATAATTGCTTGGTTAGTATGCTTGATGTATTATTATTTTTATGTAAATATTAAACTTTTATCTTGAATCTTTCGGATCTGAACATTCATACCACAATAAAGAAAACTGCATTGACAAATATGCTAAGTAGCATTCCACATCAAAAATTGTGTTTTTATCATTTACCAACTCGAGGACGAGCAGGAATTAAGCTTGGGGATGCTTGATACGTCTCCAATGTATCTATAATTTTTTATTGTTCCATGCCATTATATATATTCTGTTTTGGATGTTTAATGGGCTTATTTATACACTTTCATATTATTTTTGGGAGTAACCTATTAACCCAAGGCCCAGTGCAAATCGCTATTTTTTGCCTATTTCAGTGTTTCACAGAAAAAGAATATCAAACGGAGTCCAAACGGAATGAAACCTTCGGGAGCATGATTTTTGGACCAAACGTGATCCAGAGGACTTGGACTGGACGTCAAGAAACGAACGAGGAATCCATGAGGCAGGGGGCATGCTGCTACCTCTTGAGCACTGCGTTGGTTTTCCCTTGAAGAGGAAAGGGTGATGCAACAAAGTAGCGTAAGTATTTCCCTCAGTTTTTGAGAACCAAGGTATCAATCCAGTAGGATGCCACACGCAAGTCCCTCGTACCTACACAAAAAATAAGAACCTTGCAACCAACACGATAAAGGGGTTAGCAATCCCTTCACGGCCACTTGCAAAAGTGAGATCTGATAGAGATGATAAGATAATATTTTTGGTATTTTTATGATAAAGACTGAAAGTAAAGAAAGCAAAATAAACGGCGATAGAAATAACTAGTTGACGGGAGATTAATATAATGGAAAATAGACCCAGGGGCCATAGGTTTCACTAGTGGCTTCTCCCAAGATAGCATAAGTATTACGGTGGGTGAACAAAATACTATCGAGCAATTGATAGAAAAGTGCATAATTATGAGAATATCTAGGCATGATCATGTATATAGGCATCACGTCCGCGACAAGTAGACCGACTCCTTCCTGCATCTACTACTATTACTCCACACATCGACCGCTATCCAGCATGCATCTAGAGTATTAAGTTCATAAGAACAGAGTAACACATTAGGTAAGATGACATGATGTAGAGGGATAAACTCATGCAATATGATATAAACCCCACCTTTTTATCCTCGATGGAAACAATACAATACGTGTCGTTTCCCCTACTGTCACTGGGATCGAGCACCGCATGATTGAACCCAAAGCTAAGCACTTCTCCCATTACAAGAAAGATCAATCTAGTAGGCCAAACCAAAATGATAATTCGAAGAGACTTGCAAAGATAACCAATCATACATAAAAGAATTCAGAGAAGATTCAAATATTGTTCATAGATAATCTTGATCAGAAACCCACAATTCATCGGATCTCGAAAAACACACCGGAAAAAGAGTTACATCGAATAGATCTCCAAGAAGATCGAGGAGAACCTTGTATTGAGATCCAAAGAGAGAGAAGAAGCCATCTAGCTAATAACTATGGACCCGAAGGTCTGTGGTAAACTACTCACACATCATCGAAGAGGCTATGGTGTTGATGTAGAAGCCCTCCGTGATCGATGCCCCCTCCGGCGGAGCGCCGGAAAAGGCCCAAAGATGGGATCTCACGGGTACAGAAGGTTGCGGCGGTGGAATTAAGTTTTCGTGGTGCTCCTCGATGGTTTCGGGGTACGTAGGTATATATAGGAGGAAGAAGTAGGTCGGTGGAGCCACGAGGGGCCCACGAAGGTGGAGGGCGCGCCCGGGGGTAGGCGTGCCCCCCTGCCTCGTGGCCTCCTCACAGATTGCTTGACGTCCACTCCAAGTCCCCTGGATCATGTTTGTTCCAAGAATCATGCTCCCGAAGGTTTCATTCCGTTTGGACTTCGTTTGATATTTGAAAGGATCGATATAGTTGACTAGAGGGGGTGAATAGGCAACTAACAATTTTTAGCCTTTTCTTTCTCAAATTAAACTTTGCATCAAAGTAGGTTGTCTAGATATGCAACTAGGTGAGCAACCTATATGATGCAACAACAACAAGCACACAAGCAAGCAAGAGATGCAACACAATATAAGTTTGCACAAGTAAACGTACGAAATAACCAAGAGTGGAGCCGGTGAAGATGAGGATGTGTTACCGAAGTTCCTTCCCTTTGAGGGGAAGTACGTCTCCGTTGGAGCGGTGTGGAGGCACAATGCTCCCCAAGAAGCCACTAGGGCCACCATATTCTCCTCACGCCCTCACACAATGCGAGATGCCGTGATTCCACTATTGGTGCCCTTGGAGGCGGCGACCGAACCTTTACAAACAAGGTTGGGGCAACCTCCGCAACTTAATTGGAGGCTCCCAACGACACCACAAAGCTTCACCACAATGGACTATGGCTCTAAGGTGACCTCAACCGTCTAGGGTGCTCAAACACCCAAGAGTAACAAGATCCACAAGGGATTAGTGGGGGGAATCAAATTTCTCTTGGTGGAAGTGTAGATCCGGGCCTTCTCAACCAATCCCTAGAAAATCAACAAGTTTGATTGGCTAGGGAGAGAGATCGGGCGAAAATGGAGCTTGGAGCAACAATGGAGTTTAGGGATGGAAGAGGTGAGTTTTCTTGGAGAAGAAGACCCCTTTATATAGTGGGAGGACACATCCAACCGTTATGCAGCCCGCATCTGGCCGGTACTACCGTTGCTGGAGCGGTAGTACCGCTGCCACAGCGGCACTACCGCTGTGGCAAGCAGGCAGACGGGCAAACATGACTGAGGAGGAAGAAGTACACGCACTAGGGCAGTACTACCGCCCTGAGAGCGGTACTACTGCCTATAGGCAGTACTGCCGCATCCTACAACCGCTGGAAAAATAGGGGAGGGCAGCGGGCAGAGCGGCAGTGGAGCGGAAGTAGGAGCGGTACTACCGCGCCCTACTGCCGTCCCTACCACCGCCTCCTGCGTGGTCCTATACGAAAACCCGACACAAAAAAGTCGAGACCATAGCAGGAGCGGTAGTACCAGCGGCACTAACAAGCGGTACTACTGCCAATAGGCGGTACTACCGCTTAGCACAAGGCACCCCTTGTTTTGCACAACTCGAAAACTCCAACTGGCAGGAAGGCAGCGTGGGTGCAAGGAAAAAGTGTACGTGATGATTCCACCCATACTCTTCCGAAACGGATCCCCTCTTGATAGTACGGTTATCCCTACGACTCAATTCCATCGAAAAGAAACGAAGGAAAATAATCCGTCCAAAGTGAAGACCTCGAGGGGTAACAATCGCAAAGTGCCCTTATATTTGATCACCTGAAACACTTAGTGCACACGATTAGTCCGCAAGCGAATTGTCATCAATCACCAAAACTACTTAGGGATAAATATGCCCTTACAATATTCCTTTTCTGTGGAACACTGAAATAGGCAAAAAAACAACAATTTGCACTGGGCCTTGGGTTAATAGGTTAGACCCAAAAATAATATAAAAGTGTATAAATAAGCCCATTAAACATAAAAAACAGAATATATAATAGCATGGAGCAATCAAAAATTATAGATACGTTGGAGACGTATCACGCGCCCACCCCTTGGGCGCGCCCTCCACCCTCGTGGGCCCCTCGTGGCTCGACCGACCTACTTCTTCCTCCTATATATACCTACGTACCCCGAAACCATCGAGGAGCACCACGAAAACCTAATTCCATTGCCGCAACCTTCTGTACCCATGAGATCCCATCTTGGGGCCTTTTCCGGCGCTCCGCCTGAGGGGGAATCGATCACGGAGGGCTTCTACATCAACACCATAGCCTCTCCGATAATGTGTGAGTAGTTTAGCACAGACCTTCAGGTCTATAGTTATTAGCTATATGGCTTCTTCTCTCTCTTTGGATCTCAATACAAATTTCTCCTCGATCTTCTTGGAGATCTATTCGATGTAACTCTTTTTGCGATGTGTTTGTTGAGATCCGATGAATTGTGGGTTTATGATCAAAAGATTATCTATGAACAATATTTGAATCTTCTCTGAATTCTTTTATGTATGATTGGTTATCTTTGCAAGTCTCTTCGAATTATCAGTTTGGTTTGGCCTACTAGATTGATCTTTCTTGCAATGGGAGAAGTGCTTAGCTTTGGGTTCAATCTTGCGTTGCTGTTCGATCCCGATGTGAAAGGGAAACGACATGTACTGTATTGTTGCCATCCAGGATAAAAAGATGGGGTTTATAGCATATTGCTTGAGTTTATCCCTCTACATCACGTCATCTTACCTAATGCGTTACTCTATTCTTATGAACTTAATACTCTAGATGCATGCTGGATAGCGGTCGATGTGTGGAGTAATAGTAGTAGATGCAGGCAGGAGTCGGTGTACTTGTCACGGACGTGATGCCTATATACATGATCATGCCTAGATATTCTCATAATTATGCACTTTTATATCAATTGCTCGACAGTAATTTGTTCAGCCACCGTAATACTTATGCTATCTTGAGAGAAGCCACTAGTGAAACCTATGGCCCTGGGTCTATTTTCCATCATATAAGTTTCCAATCTATTTTTACTTTGCAATCTTTACTTTCATCATTTACCATAAAAATACCAACAAAATTATCATCTCTATTAGATCTCACTTTTGCAAGTGGTCGTGAAGGGATTGACAACCCCTTTACCGCATTGGTTGCAAGGTTCTTATTTGTTTGTGTAGGTACGAGGGACTTGCGTGTGGCCTCCTACTGGATTGATACCTTGGTTCTCAAAAACTGAGGAAAATACTTACGCTACTCTGTTGTGTCACCCTTTCCTCTTCAAGGGAAAACCCAACGCATGCTCAAGAGGTAGCAGTAATCGGCTGTAATAACTACTTTCGTGTCGTCATAGCTCTTCTGATAAAAAAACTCCCTCCTTAAGCTCTATAAATATATCTGGATCTTCTTCATATCCGGGATCTAGGTCCCGAATATAGTCCTCTGGCTGCGGAGCGGGGCTGCAGATCCCCTCGACAATCTTTCTCCATTCCTGGCAAAAAGCAGCCGGATTAAACTCGACTAGCATAGAATCTGGAGAAAGGTTGAGTAAAGCCAATAATTGAAAAACTCACCCAGGGGATGGGCTTGTACATGGAAAAGCCTTCTCGACATGTTAAATGAGCAAAGTCTTCCTTCTCCCCTTTGTACAGATCGGCTAAGATAGCGGCCAGGGCGGAAGAATTATCTATACCTTTGCGCAGACAACGGGACGCAACATCCTCCCAATTATAATTCCACATGGGGAGACCTCTAGATATGAGCGGCTGAACGCATTAGGTTATGGAAATTGCCATTACCTCAATTATGGACAGCCCGGAGTTGGCGAGTACTCTGATCTTGCTTGCTAGTCTCGAAACCTCCGCACTATCTTCTTCTTCGAGGCTTCGGGGACGCCAGCTGGCGCGCTTCTTTAAAGGGGCGCTGGACAATTCGGGAAGACCGCGCCGGATTGGTTCCGAAAGAATGACGTCTTCAATATAAAATCACTCTGAGGGCCACTCTTCGGATGCCTTCTTCGGAGTGTCAGACAGATATCTGGTCCTGGCTATGCGCCATACTTTGGCACCGCCCACCTCAAATATAGATCCCTTTTGGCAGCGGGGGACGAGGCAGAAAAACTTCCGCCATAGCTCGAAATGGGCCTCGTAGCCCAGGAACAGTTCGCAAAGAGCAACGAAGCCCGCAATATGCAGGATGGAGCCTGGCGTCAGATTGTGCAGTTGAAGGCCGTAATACTCCAGTAGACCTCTGAGGAAAGTGATGAGTAGGAGATCCTACGCCTCTCAAGAGGAAGGAAACAAAACACACCCGTTCTTATTTAGAAGGATTGGGGAAATTCTCCACCAAGGCTTCGCCGTCGATGGAAGTTAATCCAGCCCGAACGGAGACTAGATCCGCGGGAGAAAGGTACCCCTGCGTCTGAAGTTTGCTCAGATGGGCATGGGATACCGAACAACTTTCCTAGACGCCTTTTTGAGGGCCGTTGGGGCGCGAGGAGGAGCTAGGAGCGCTAGCCATGTTTGGGCGATTTCCTATGGCAAGCTTTAAGGATTTCTGCGTGGTGGGGAATGGTCTCTGAGATCCAATCTCTTTATATAGGCGCCTTTCCCGCCTGGTCGAGGGGTTATTTGTAAAAGCCGCCGAGACTGTTCACATTCATTTGACCCGTGGAGCTGAGGCGACGGCAGTGAAGAAATGGTATTTAATGAGCAGCCGAACTATCGTCGATCCGAAGTAAAACGGAGAACCCGCCTTGCAAAGCCGAAGACATAAAACCGGATACTACATCGTCATTGAAGGCAAGTTCGGGGGCTACTGAGGGAGTCCTGGATTAAGGGGTCCTCAGATGATCGGGCTATGTGACATGGGCTGGACTAATGGGTCGTGAAGGTACAAGATAGAAGGCCTTTACCCGTGTCCGGATGGGGCTCTCCTTGGCGTGGACAGCAAGCTTGGCGGCTAGTCGTATACTTTCCTTTCTCTGTAAACCGACTTTGTACAACCCTGGCCCTCTCCGGTGTCTATATAAACCGGAGGGTTTAGTTCGTAGAGGCGATCACAATCATACAGGCTAGACATCTAGGGTTTAGCCATTATGATCTCGAGCTAGATCAACTCTTGTAACCCCTATACTCATCAAAGTCAATCAAGCAGGAAGTAGGGTATTACTTCCATTAAGAGGGCCCAAACCTGGGTAAACATCGTGTCCCCCGCCTCCTGTTACCTTCGTCCACAGACACACAGTTTGGGACCCCCTACCCGAGATTGGTGATACGTCTCCGTCGTATCTACTTTTCGAAACACTTTTGCCCTTGTTTTGGACTCTAACTCGCATGATTTGAATGGAACTAACCCGGACTGACGCTGTTTTCAGCCGAATTGCCATGGTGTTATTTAAGTGCAGAAACAAAAGTTCTCGGAATGACCTGAAACTTGCTACGTCTTGAGCTTGCGTTGGTTTTCCCCGAAGAGGAGAGGATGATGCAGCACAGTAGCGTAAGTATTTCCCTTAGTTTTTGAGAACCAAGGTAACAATCCAGTAGGAGGCCACGCATAAGTCCCTCGTACCTGCACACAAAACGATAGCTACTTGCAACCAACGCGATTAGGGGTTGTCAATCCCTTCACGGTCACTTACGATAGTGAGATCTGATAGAGATAATATTTTTGGTATAAAGATGCAAAGTGAAAAGTAAAAGGCAAAGTAAAACAAAGCAAGTATAAAAGTGATGGAGATTGATATGATGAGAATAGACCCGGGGCCATAGGTTTCACTAGTGGCTTCTCTCAAGAGCATAAGTATTCTACGGTGGGTGAACAAATTACTGTTGAGCAATTGATGTAATTGAGCATAGTTATGAGTATATCTAGGTATGATCATGTATATAGGCATCACGTCCGAGACAAGTAGATCGAAACGATTCTGCATCTACTACTATTACTCCACTCATCGACCGCTATCCAGCATGCATCTAGAGTATTAAGTTAAAAACAGAATAACGCCCTTAAGCAAGATGACATGATGTAGAGGAATAAATTCATGCAATATGATAAATACCCCATCTTGTTATCCTCTAGGGCAACAATACAATACGTGCCTTGCAACCCCTTTACATCCTTTGGGTAAGGACACCGCAAGATTGAACCCAAAGCCATGCACTTCTCCCATTGCAAGAACTACCAATCTAGTTGGCCAAACCGAGCGGATAATTCAAGAGACTTGCAAACATAACTCAATCATACATAAAAGAATTCAGAGAAGATTCAAATATTATTCATAGATAAGCTGGATCATAAACCCGCAATTCATCGGTCTCAACAAACACGACGCAAAAAGAAGATTACATCGAATAGATCTCCATGAGAGAGGGGGAGAACATTGTATTGAGATCCAAAAAGAGAGAAGAAGCCATCTAGCTACTAGCTATGGACCCGAAGGTTTGAAGTAAACTACTCACACTTCATCGGAGAAGCTATGGTGTTGATTTAGAAGCCCTCCGTGGTGGATGCCCCCTCCAGCGGAGCTCCGGAACATGCCCCAAGATGGGATCTCATGGATACAGGAAGTTGCGGCGGTGGAATTAGGTTTTTGGCTCCTGTTCTGATCGTTTGGGGGTACGTAGGTATATATAGGAGGAAGGCGTGCGACGGTGGAGCAACAGGGGGCCCACGAGGCAGGGGCCGCGCCCTAGAAGGGGGCGCGCCCACCCTCGTGACCGCCTCTCTGGTTCCTTGGCGTAGGGTCCAAGTCTCCTGGATCACGTTCGGTGAGAAAATCACGTTTCCAAAGGTTTCATTCCGTTTGGACTCCGTTTGATATTCTGCTTTCTTGAAACACCGAAATAGGCAAAAAAACAGCAATTCTGTGCTGGGCCTCCGGTTAATATGTTAGTCCCAAAAGTAATATAAAAGTGGAAAATAAAGCCCATTATAGTCCAAAACAGTAGATAAAGTAGCATGGAGCAATCAAAAATTATAGATACGTTGGAGACGTATCAAAACTCCACGGAGATTATTTTTGGAAATAATAAAAAATATTGGCGAAAGAATGAAGGCCAAGGGGCCCACCACATCCCACGAGGGTGAGGCGCGCCTGCTTGGGCGCGCCCCACGCCTCGTGGGCCCCCTGAGCTCCACCGACCTCAACTCCAACTCCATATATTCGTGTTCAGGGAGAAAAAAAAATCAGAGAGAAAGATTCATCGCGTTTTACGATACGGAGCCACCGCCAAGCCCTAAACTCTCTCGGGAGGGCTGATCTGGAGTCCGTTCGGGGCTCCGGAGAGGGGAATCCGTCGCCATCATCATCATCAACCATCCTCCATCACCAATTTCATGATGCTCACCGCCGTGCGTGAGTAATTCCATCGTAGGCTTGCTGGACGGTGATGGGTTGGATGAGATTTATCATGTAATCGAGTTAGTTTTGTTAGGGTTTGATCCCTAGTATCCACTATGTTCCGAGATTGATGTTGCTATGACTTTGCTATGCTTAATGCTTGTCACTAGGGACCGAATGCCATGATTTCAGATCTGAACCTATTATGTTTTCATGAATATATGTGAGTTCTTGGTCCTATCTTGCAAGTCTATAGTCACCTACTATGTGTTATGATCCGGCAACCCCGAAGTGACAATAATCGGGACCACTCCCGGTGATGAACATAGTTTGAGGAGTTCATGTATTCACTATGTGTTAATGCTTTGGTCCAGTACTCTATTAAAAGGAGGCCTTAATATCCATTAGTTTCCATTAGGACCCCGCTGCCACGGGATGGTAGGACAAAAGATGCCATGCAAGTTCTTTTCCATAAGCACGTATGACTATATTCGGAATACATGCCTACATTACATTGATGAATTGGAGCTAGTTACGTGTCACCCTATGTTATGATCATTACATGATGAACCGCATCCGCATAATTCTCCATCACCGATCCAATTCCTACGAGCTTTTCACATATTGTTCTTCGCTTATTTACTTTTCTGTTGCTACTGTTACAATCACTACAAAACCCAAAAATATTACTTTTGCTATCGTTACCGTTACTTCCATACTACTTTGTTACTAAATACTTTGCTGCAGATACTAAGTTATCCAGGTGTGGTTGAATTGACAACTCAACTGCTAATACTTGAGAATATTCTTTGGCTCCCCTTGTGTCGAATCAATAAATTTGGGTTGAATACTCTACCCTCGAAAACTGTTGTGATCCCCTATACTTGTGGGTTATCAATTGGCCGGTTTTGACATAGACAAACACTGCACAAGAGTAGCTGTGCATCAGCTGACCCCAGCGACACTGAGACTGTAGCTGCTCAAGATGATGCTATATCTGATCTATCTGGAATGAAAAACAGACTAAAGGGCGTGCACACACATTATGAAGGTACATTAAAATGTGCAACAGCCTGGGTTTGCCCACCCTTCTTGGAAGATGGCCTCTTGGTGGACAATGTGCCATTGAAGCCGGGCTACGTGAAGTGCGACGTGACTGAAGTAAAGCCTAGATTCAATGAATTTTCCCTGAAGAATGTCCTAGGAGACTTCGATGAGCAAAGGACCTTGGGAGAAACACTGTTGCATCACATCCAATGGCCATGAAAGGAAATAGAGTTCATCGATGAGACCCTGAAGACCCGCCAAGAGCAACCACTGTCGCCCCTCAACCGGTAACGCTCTCCTTACCACAGCAGCTTTCGCGGGATGATGCATCAACCTGTGATCAGCTGGCCCGACTTTGTGGCGTACAGGCCATGTCATCCTCCGCCCCAAAGTAGCCAGTGGCAAGGCCTACAACTGCTAAAGACGCACCACCGGTTCTGATGCCGGCCGATGGAGCTGCGGGGGGGAGACCCAGCTGCAGCACATTCTCAGGAAACCAACCTGGTGGAACGGGCTGCTAAGCGATCGATGCTTCGTAACCGCACCGCTAAGTAGTCTCAGAGGTCCGTAACCGATCGCTCATCACCCATCGGTCCGCAGTCGTGTGATCAGCATACCAATGCGTCAGCACTTCTTGCTCAGCAAACCAACGCGTTGGCACGGCCTCCTCAGCACAACGACAAGTTGGCACCACCTGCGCAGAAACCTGACATAGCTTCAACACATGGTCAGCAGTCTGATGCCTCTGACCCTATAGACCAGCAGTCCGTCACAGCAGCACCGCTAGCTCAGCGGTCTGACATAGATAAACCATCTGCTAAGCAGTCCGTCCAAGCTTCACCGTCTGGTCGGCAATCTACCTTGCAGGCAACCAGATGTTCTGCCAGAAATGCTTCAAGTACCAAGAAGGAAGTGGCCAAAAAGGCTACACACTACAGGAATCAAGAACTTTGCCGTCTGCCATGGCGGACGGCAAAGGCATGCCCGGCGGACGGCAAAGGCCTTTGCCATCAGCCAGCGGACGACAACAGGTCCGGCTGAACAAGCTATGGCAAAGGGCTCTTTGCCTTCTGCTGGCGGACGGCAAAGATTAAAGTCTTTGTCGTCCGCCAGCAGACGACAAAGGATCTGGACGGCACACGTGTCACTACTGGCCGTTAGTGGGTTAACGGCGTGCTTTGCCATCTACTAGCAGACGGCAAAGACCTTTGCATATTTTCCGTCAGCCAGCGGACGGCATAGCGGGCCACGTGGCAGCACCTGGGGGCTGGCCTATTTGATTTCTTTGTCGTCTGCTGGCTGACGACAAAGATGCAATGGGCTTTGCCGTCTGCCAGTAGATGATAAAGCATCCAAATAGCCAGCCTATTGCCCGAGGTTGCACAGGTAGCTGACACGTGGCATATTTGCCGTCAGCCAGCAGACGGCAAAGAGCCTATATAGCTCCTATTTTTTCTGTTTTTTCTTAAATTCATTCAATTTCACAGATATATATATATATATACATATACACATATGAAAATACTTTCGACAAGCATACCAACACACATACATACCAAATCATATCTCTGCCATATGGATATGATCATCCAACACATATACATAGCAAATCAAAAGTCCATATGCAACATATATAGCTAGCCAACATATCCAACAACAAGCATACAATGGTTTCATCCATACATACACATATAGGTAGCAAGTTTCACATTGTTCATCCTACAAAATCAAAACAAGAAGGAAGCATAAAGAGAAGAGTAAACTCCACCAACGCAGGCTTCCTCATCTAAAGCAAATCTACAAATTGGGAAAGAAGAAAGTTAGAAGAAGAAGAAGACTAGTTAGAAGAAGAAGAAAAAGAAGAAGAAGAAGAAGAAGATTGTATTCTTCTCTTTCTTTTTCTCCTCTCCTCTTCTTTATCTTCTTCTTCTAACTAAGGTAGGTAAAAATGCCATTTTATTGCTAAGCTAGGTAAAAATGCTAAGTGTAGGTCATTTTAGAGCTAAGCTAGGTAAATAGGTCATTTTGGAGCTTAGTAAGGTTATTATGTCATTTTCGAGGAAAATAAGCTAAGTCTTATCATTTTAATAAAGATTATCATGCCATTTTTGACCTAAGTATATCATAAATGAACTGAAGAAGCTAAGTATAGCTCATTTTTTATCTAACTTAGGTAATTATGCCATTTAGGAGGAAAATAAGCTAAGTATCCATTTGTAAAGCAAAACACTAGAGAAAACTTACCCTCATCACAACAAATGTGATGAAGATCGCAACAAAGGTAACAATTGGTCCAACGGCATAATGATACCAAGCCTCATTTTCAATGGCATATTTTCTAATCTTCTTAAGCTTCAGGCGCATTGCATCCATCTTCAAGCTCATTGCATTCATCTTCATCTTGTGATCATTGACAACATCGGCAACATACAACTCCAATGTCATCTTCACTTATTCAATTCTTTTAATTTTTTCTTTCAAATGCTCATTTTATTTTTCAACTAAATTTAACTTCTCGACAAGAGGGTCGGTTTCAAATTCTGGTTCACATACCTCCTAGATTAAAATATCTCTATGTCAACTTGATGGCCATAATTTTCATAAACACGAAATGCAACAAATAGTTATGAAAGAGAATTTACCACATCTGAATCATAAAGCGGGCGAGGGCCGACGGGGACGGACATCAAGATCATGGCACTATGTATAAGAAACAATCATACAAAGTAAGAAAATTATACAAGTAACTATATAAATCATACAATCATACAAGTAACTATATAAATCAAGTACAACATAAAAAATTGAATACCTAATAATAATCTGGATCGTCGGGTTCAATAAATGCTCCGGGATCAATAAATGCATCATCATCATCACTATCGGTAATGACGTGCTCATCATCATCATTAATAAACGCATCATCATGTGGAAGGCCACCTTTACGTAATCGGTAAAGCATTGACAGGTTATCCGCAGCAGTAACCTCTTCTAGTTCAGGCTCTTCTTGTTTCGGCTCAGGGATGAAGTCGAGTTCACTGTCGCTATGTACTTCAATGTTCTGGGGTGAAGTAGAGCATTTCTTGAGACGTTTTTTGGAAAGACGTATTTCTTGGAAGAATTCTCCTTCATATGTGTCTGGGTTAATGTGAGGTTCATAATCCTCTTCATTGGGAGGAGGTGGTATAACACGTGGTGGCACTTCATAAACGACATCCCAACCATTGAGATTTGGATCACTTTGACAGGCCACGGTAGATAGAAAACTTAGGTTGCCAGTTGAGCCTTTATATAGACATCGGGAACATCCAAATGGGTGCTTTGTTTGATTTCCACTAGCCCTAAGTGTTCATGAGTCCTTCTAGTCTCCTTTGGCTGGAACTAAAAACATTTGAAGACTACGACGTTTGGTGGGTTTGCACCATAGAATTGAAGTTCATAAATTGCTTCAACTCTTCCATAATACTCGGTATCTCCTTCACCGATAGCAGAGACACAATAATTTGTAGACCTTCGGTCGTCCATAGATAGCTCTTTGCCATAGGTATGAAAGAGATACCCGTTGATGTCGTATTTGTCAAATGAACAGACCTTAAAGTCAAAACCATTAACGACTTGTCTCAAATCGGCGTCCATTAACTCTGAATTAGCCTACTGTTTTAATACGAAAGGGATTGTTGCATTTGCCACAACTTAGATGAAGAAATGAAATGGTCTAATGTAAATTACCGTTTGTTTGAACCAAGAGATGAAACTGGGATAGCCGCCTCCATGCTTTGCCAGAAGCTCGTACTCTTCAACGGAATCCTTTTGGATCACCCCTCCATACGAGAATTTGGCGACGTATCGACTGTATCATATTTATCCGGGAATAAGAGCAGTTCAAAGGAATTAGAAGTTGCAAAACAATGTACTGAGAACTTACTCGATGTACGGCTGCACTTCTGTTAGGTTGGTGAAGATATATTCGCCATTCTTCGAAATCCAACGTTAAGGAATTAGAAGCACCGGCTGGTGCGAGATCCCCTTTGAATAGGCTGAGGTTGGATCCACCCTTTTTAGGGTCGTCAGCATTGTACCGAGGCTTCGGATCATGCAAATGACGATTTTTGGCTTCGTAGTGTGTTGTCATGAAGTTTGCCGCCTCCTCGGTAATGAATGACTCAGCCATCGATGCTTCAATTCTATGTTTATTTTTACATTTTGCTCGTAGCATCTTCTGCATCCTCTCAGTTGCGTAACACCAACGATTTTGCATGCCCCCCCCCCAATCTTGCCTCGGTTGGGAGATGCAAAATCAAGTGTTGCATTGGATTAAAGAAGCCCGACGGAAAGATCTTCTCTAACTTGCAGATCAACTCCTGCACCAACTCTTCCATTTCTTCTAGCAGGCCAGGCGATAGTTCTTTCGCACAAAGAACACGGAAGAAATAGCTCAGCTCTACCAGTACTAGCCATTCATCCTCAGGGATGAAGCCATGCAACATCACCGGCATTACCCGCTCAATCCATATGTGCCAATCATGACTCTTGAGACCAAATATCTTCAATTTCTCAAGACTCGCTCCCCTCTTTAGATTCGCTGCATACCCATCGGGGAACATCAACTGCTGTTGCACCCACAAGATAATTTCCCTCATAGCTGGCCTTCCAAGATTGAACCATGCCTTTGGCTTCATCCAATTCTGATTTCCTTTCGATTCTTTCATGTTTTGTAAAGGCCTATCACATAGCGCCTCCAGATCGACTCTAGCCTTAGTATTATCCCAAGACTTCCTATCTATGCCGAACAATGTACCAAAAAGTGCCTCGGCGATATTCTTCTCAGTGTGCACCTCAGCTCTGGCATATTGGGCAGACTCGCCATGAAATGTCCACACCGTATAATCTGGCATAAAACCCCTCTTCTGCAGGTGTTTGCCCATTTCATCCTCTGTCCTCTTGTGCCAATTGTTGCACCCGGCACAGGGGCACCATGTTGTCCTCTGGCCATTTGCAAATGCGGCTCTCAGAAACCCCTTGGTTTTTGTTAACCATTCAATGGCCATTTCTTTCAGACTAATGTGACCGGTGTACATCCACACACGATCAATCATCTTGCCTAGCTAATGGACACATAAGAAATGTATATATAAATCAGCATGTATATATTCATCAGTTAATGGAGTTTGTTACTTTTATTACGTCCATGCAACCTAGACGCTAATAGGTAAAGATAGGTCCTAATCCCACCCGAGTATGTGTAGATTGGGTTCGTTTTCCCATGCTCTGCTCTTGATCCGACGCAGAATGTTGGCAGCACCTCCCCTCCGTTCTCCTGATACACGTCTCGGCAATAAGCAAAGAGGATGTGTACCCGGAGAACAACAGGGAGGCACTGACAAAATTCTGCATCGGATCCGGAGCAGAGCATATGGGAAAACGAACCAAATTTACACATACTCGGGCTGTCCATGGATAACGTTGGACAATTTGAAAGAATCCCGGTTATAAATATGCAAATGCATGCATATTTATAGATGTAACCCTTTCGAACGGGAGACGCATAGTGGTCACGCATACTGATGATTGAAGACACCTATAGGTAGCAAGTTTCATCGGCACGAAGACCGGAACAGAGCAAATGAAGGGGGAGGAGGAGATGTCATTTGTGCTCACCCACGAACGTAGGGGCGGAGCTCGTCGAACACTAGACCCTCGCAGCGACGAAAAAACTGCACATTTAAATCGAAAGATGAGTAACATAGCAATTTTGTTTTTCCGTCAACCTAACTAAATATTTACAATAGGACGAGCGGGATAGGGGGTTCCTCGGTGTCAATGGAACCCTAAATAGCAAGTATCATCGGTGTGAGATACATGTGGCACTCGGTGTTTGTCGGTGTACTAGAGTAGGGGTACCCTAGTATCCTGAACTTGTGCACGGGCAGTTGCAGCACTCTGCGGCAAGGCTTGCCGGGTGACCGCCAAAGTCCTCCGTGGTTCCTTTGGAGCCATTCAAGAACAAAGTATTCAAGCCGAGGAGACAAGGCCCCGGCAAGAGGAGCTTGCCGGGAAGGCCACCCAAGGCACCTAGGAGACAAGGCCCCGGCAAGAGGAGCTTGCCGGGAAGGTCCGGTGAGCGACAAGCTTCCGGACGCGACAAGACAACAACCGCGGCAAGGCGCTTGCCGCACATACCACCACTCAGACTGCGCTCCAGCACATCCACTAACGTGTCGCCTACGACCTTTCTGTGCATCGCAGGCAAGAGGTCAGGCGGCGGGAGCGCGGTGGCAAGCGGCGCCGACAAGATTGCCATCGTGGGTAAGCGGTGGCGCCGACGGTCCCTTTCTGCACCGTTAGGGCGATGTAGACGGGCATTTAATGCCTTTGTCCCTGCCGCCGTGGTTAGGTATGATACACTGCATGCAAGTAGCTGTACCAACCACTCCTTTTCCATTTTTACCCTTGTCTACGTTGCCACACTGTCGGAGACCCTTTAGCATATAAAAGGAGGCCCATGCGCAACGTAGGGGAGGTTGGAGAGGTTCGAAGCCAGAGAACACTCACGCTCGGTCTAGTTAGCAGCTTGTGTGTACTGTAGCCCTCAACGCTCCTGAGCAAGAACTCAATACACTCAGACATGCAACAGTAGGAGTGTTATCTCTCCGGAGAGCTCCGAAGCTGGGTAAACTGCTCGTGTGCTTCGCCTCGATCTGCTCTTCGTGCGACCTTCGCCCCCCGCCGAACCGAAAGGGGCTCGGTCCGCCGGTCCCATAGGTGTTCGTGGGACAGATCAGCCTCCCCGACATCTTTGGCGCGCCCGAGGTAGAAGCGTCGAGATTGTGTGAACCTGATCCGGCGTCCACACGAGCTAGATCTTCATCATCTTCATCGACATGCCACCGAAGAAGAAGGCTTGGCGGCAGATGTTCCGTCTGCGTCGAACCCACCACCACCGGAGCAAGCGGGTGGTGGGGGAGACGCTGGCGGAAGAAAGGACGTCGACGAGGGAGCCCATGGTGCCGCCAGGTCCAAGGACATGGCTGCACAGACCTCAGCGTCCGTACATGCACCGCGCCCGTCTCAGGAGGCGCGGGACCGACAACGTCATGGTATTCACAACGCCATACGCTCGTTGGACCAAGATCGAGCTGGTGGATCTCGGAATGCTCAAGACCAGCATGCACGCCAACATGTTGGCGCGAGCGAGGCACGGTCGCCTGGACGGGATACTGCTCCTTCTAACATAGTTAGAAGTCCGAGCATATCCCGCCTCGCGCCGTTCGCCATCGCCACCCACCACTCCAGCAGAAGCTTGGCGAGAGCTCAATCGCTCTGGATTACCCTCCAACAGCCGACAAGGTCGATGAATGGAGGGCCACCATTCAGAGTCTCATCGGCTTTGCCAACGGCGACGCTCCGCGGCAGCCGAGTGCATCGCTGCCGCGGCAGGACTGCCAAACACGAGCCGGTGGTGACGAAACCGGTGGGGGTGCAACCACCATGCACTCTCCGCCCCGAAGGCCAAGATCGCCGACTCGCCGGATCCACCTCGACAATGACTCCACCGCATCATCGGATCCACGAGCTCGTCGCGATCAGCGCCAAGTTCTTCACGAACGACAGCAAGAAGACGCTCGAACTCGCATCGGCGCCAAGAGAAGCGCGACGTCAATCCGACCAGCGCTGGGCCCTCTGTCGACATGCATGCGCCGAAGAACCAGCGACTTGCCGTGACGCGGTAGGTTGCCCTGCGTTCACTCGTGAGCTGCGGCAAGTCCGATGGCCCAAAGAAGAAGAATTTCTGCCGACGCATTAGAGAAGTACGACGGCAAGACGCATCCGTCGGAGTTCCTCAGCATCTACACCATCGCGGTGCAAGCTGCCGAGGGGCGAGACGACAAGATCCTGGCCAACTACTTCCCGCTGGTGCTCAAGCCAAATGTCAGATCCTGGCTCATGCACTTGTGGACAACTCCATATCCTCTTGGGCAGATCTATGCCGTCCGGCAAGAGCTCTGATGCCCACTCCGGCAAGCGCACCTCTTCGGAGTGCTGCGCTACCGTCGAGGACGCACCATCGAGCTCCACCGGCAAGTGTAAGAAGACGATGGCAGCTCCACCAGAGACCAAGAATGTGTCCGCCAAGGAGGACGGCACTGGTGGTATCTTCACCATCAGTGCCACTCTCGACCCTAAATAGGAAGGCGCGCTCGTTGCTTTCCTGCGGGCGAACGTCGACGCGTGTTTGCGTGGCAACCGTCGACATCCCCGGTGTTCCTGTGAAAGTAATTGAGCACCATCTTGCCGCTTGTCCTCATCGCGGCCCGTCAGCGAAAGTCGTGAAGCGCAAAGTGGGCGCCAAGAATTCATCACGAAGAAATCAAGAAATTGGAAGCAGCAGGCCTTGTCGAGGAGTGCTCCATCCCTCGTGGTTGGCCAATCCTGTAGTTGTATGCGAAGGCAAATGGGAAATGGAGGCTTTGTATCGACTTTACCGATGTCAATAAAGCTTGTCCCAAAGACCCATTTCCCTTGCCGCCGCGATCGACCAGATTGTTGACTCCACGGCGGATGTGATTTGCTTTCATTTACGGATGCATACTCGAGATATCATTAGATCTTCATGGCGTAAGAGGATGAGGAGAAGACCGCATTCATCACCCCATGTGGCACATACTGTTTTGTACGGATGCCTTCGGATTAAAGAATGCTGGTTCAACATTTGCAAGAGTAGTCCATGATGCTTTTGAGCCGCAAATGCACAGAAATGTGGAAGCCTACATGGATGACATAGTGGTCAAAAGCAAGGACAAGGCGACTCTGATTCAACATTTATACGAAACCTTTGCAAATCTGCGCAAGATCAACCTCAAGATCAACCCTGAGAAGTGTGTGTTTGGAGTCCCTTCTGGCAAGCTTCTCGGGTTCTTCGTGTCTCAACGGGGAATTGAAGCCAATCCCGACAAGATCAAGGCCATTGAGCAGATTGAAGCACCAAAGAGCATCAAGGATGTACGAATACTTGCCGGTTGCGTGGCTGCTCTCAGCAGGTTTATCTCTAGGTCTGCTGAAGCGCTACCGCCGCTTTTTCAAAATTTTGAAAAAGGCAGGTCCGATGAAATGGACTCCGAGCGGAGGCTGCGCCCGAGACTTGAAGAGATACCTGTCCTCCACTCCAACACTTGTCGCACCTAAGCCACAAGAGAAGTTGCTGCTATATATAGCGGCAACCAATCAAGTGGTTAGTGCTGCGTTAGTAGCGGAGAGGGAGGCGGATGATGAGCTAGCAACCATGGCGAGATGCATCCAGCTGACGGCAGGGGCTTCACCGGCAAGCTCTGGTCCCGACAAGGATGGATCTACGCAGACGCATGAGAAGATGCAGAAAAGAATGGTGCGACACCAGTTTACTTTGTCGGTTCCCTTCTGCGAGGGCTAGGTCAAGGTACTCTGGTGTGCGAAATTGCTTTTCGGCCTCCTCATGGCCTCGAGAAAGCTGCGCCATTACTTCGAGCACATGAGATCCACAACGTCACTCGTTTTCCGTCAAGAGGATACTGCAAAATCCAGAGGCAACAGGTGATTGTCGAGTGGGCACTTTGGAACTGTCAAGCTTTGGCCTCAAGTTTGAAAGCACTTCAACTATCCAAAGCGAGCATTGGCGGAGTTCATAGCAGAATGGGCGCCAACACAAGATGAAGAAATTCCGAAGCGAGCATCCCCGTCAAGGAGGCAAGCAAAGAGTGGCTGATGTACTTTGATGGTGCCTTCTCGCTCCAAAGGCGCCCGGTCTTGAGCGTGCTACTTGTTGCACCCACGGAGAGCGCCTCAAGTACGTAGTCCAGATGCACTTTCCCAAGGAGCAAGCAACAAACAATACCGCAGAGTATGAAGGTTTGCTTGCCGGTCTCGAGATCACAGAGAACCTTGGGATCAAGAAGCTCATTGTCGTGGTGACTCACAGCTTGTCATCCGCCAAGTGAACAAGAGTTATCGAGTCCGTTGATGGAAGCTTATGTTGATGAAGTGAGAAAGCTAGAAGAGCACTTTGACGGCCTACAAATGGAACATGTTCCAAGAGCTCGAACGACATTGCCGATGGTTCGTCAAGTGCGCTGCACTTAAGTTACCTATGGAACCAGGGATTTTTGTGCTCAAGATGACTCAACCGTCTATAACGCCATCAACCAGACAGAGCAAGAAGAGGAAGTTGATCTCTGGTGACTATTTTCCGGCAGAGCTTCCCGAAGTCGCCGTCAAGAAGGTCCTCAAGATCAACACCAAGGGTGCTGAGGAGCAGTCTGCTCCGGCAAGCCCTAGGGTTTGTTCCATTGAAGCAGACGCTCCCGACAAGTTTTGCTCCGGCAAGCTTGCCTGGGAACGTCAAGCTTCGGCTGAGCCGCAGGTTCTCGCCGTGGAAGCAGATGTTCTCAGCAGCGGATGTGCCTTTAGTCCTTGTTGTCGAGCCGCAAGCTCCAAAGATGGGCACAACAGATTGTCCGCTTCCTTCGGACATGAGAACTTCCCGAAGAGCAAGAAGAAGCGGAAAGAGTAGCCCGACAATCAAGTATGTACCAGTTTGTCGACAACACACTGCATGTAAGAAGACTCAACGGTGTGAAATTGAAGTGTATTCACCGAAGACGGACAAAAGCTGTTGGCAGAGATACATGGAGGCATATGTGGTCACCACATTGGCGCTAGAGCACTTGCCGCAAACGCTCCGGCAAGGTTTCTTTGGCCGACAGCCCTCCGTGATGCAATCGCACAAGTAACCAAGTGTGAAGCGTGCGGTTCTATTCCAAGCAGATACACCAGCCAGCTCAAGCTCTCCAGACGATCCCTTTATCCTGGCCATTTTCGGTCTGGGGCTCGACATCCTCGGCCCCTTTCCCCGAGTTGTCGGGGCTTTGAGTACTTGTACGTTGCAATCGACAAGTTCACAAAGTGGCCGGAAGTGGAAGCGATGAGGAAGGTGACAAAGACAACAAGAATCAAGTTCTTTAGGTCGATTGTTTGCCGTTGGAATCCCTAACAGGATCATCACCGACAACGGCACGCAATTCACGAGCCGCACCTTCATGCAAGACGTCCAAGATCTTGGCGCCAAGGTTCGCTTCGCTTCGTTGCTCATCCGAGAAGTAACGGTCAAGCGGAGAGGGCGAATCTTTGAAGTGCTTCGCGGGCTCAAGACCAGAACTTTCAACAGGCTGCACAAGTGCGGAAAGAAGCTGGATTGAGGAGCTGCCGGTGGTTCTTTGGTCGATCAGACGACGCCAAATCGAGCCACCGGCCGTACACCTTCGCTCTAGTCTATGGAGCAGCAGGCAGTTCTCCCCATGGAACTCGTATCTGGATCACCTCGAGTGCTCGCTTATGATGAGCTTGAGCAAGAGCGATTGCGACAAGATGACGCTGCTCCTTGAGGAGGATCGTCTTCAGTTGTTATGCGAGCTGCTCGATACCGACAAGCTTTGCGCCGCTACCATAACCGCAAAGTTAATGCCGAAGTCTCGAGGAAGGCGACCTTATTCTTCGCGTTCAGTCCGCCAAGAATTCCAACAAGTTGACGCCGAAGTGGGAAGGCCCTTACCGGGTGAAACAAGTCACTAGGCCAGGCGCTGTCCGCCTTGAGACCGAAGATGGCATTCCGGTGAGCAACTCCTGGAACATTGAGAATCTTCGTAAGTTTTACCCGTAGGGCACGGTTGCCGGAACCTGTTCCGGCAACCACCTTTCGTACAAGTCTTGCCGATGTTGCATGTAATCCTTTGTACAAAGCCGGGCGCAGACCCCGTGCATAAGTAAAGCTAATGTGCTTCGCACATCTTGTCAATTTCATGCTTTCTACTTCTATTTTGCATGCGTTATCGACACTTTGTGCAGCACCTACCCCGGTAAGCAATAACGAGCCATAAGGCTCCATATCTTTATTTTCTCTTCTTTCTCTTTCTCAAAGAAAGGAAGGTTCCCTCGCCCACAAGTTTGCCGGGGAAAGGAGAAGATAATGGTGTGGACCAAGCGTCGCTCAAGGAAGTCTAGCCTTACCGGAAGCAAACGACGTAAAAGCTAAGTTGCTAAAGTTTGAGCAATCAGTTTTAAAATTTTTAAGTTATCTTCCTCGAACGACCGTACTTTGTATGGAAAACCTGTGCGGCGGAGGAACCAACTCGTAGCTAGTTAGCGCCTTACTTTGTTTTGAGTCCGCTCAACAACTTAAGTGAGCTGCGACTAGTTGCGACAAGGTTTCTTGTCGGTAGCAAGACCGCCAGAAGGCTGCAGACGTCTCAAGACTTCAGCCATGACCCAGTGCCTCATGACAAGTTCCCTAAAAGCGTAGGGCAAAAACATACAAAGGAAGGAACCAAGTAAAGGAAATAACATAGCAATTGCTACCCGAAATAGAGTTATATTACAAGATAGCTTGTCGCAGCTCTAATAGATTGTTCTCATAACATGACCAGCAGCGACAAGAAAAAGAGAAAGCGGGCGGCCTAATCTACGCGATCGCCCTCAACCCTCTTGATCCCACTCACCCTGTCCACGATGGGTGCGACAAGGGTCTTGAGCGCTTCCACATCAGCATCCGTGGCAAGGACTTGAGGGCGTTGGTGAGGTTGAGGCCTGGGTTGCGGAAGGCCACCTTCATCAAGACCTTTTGAAGAGCTCCCACGCAGATCTGGCGCGACTCCTCGGCCAGCTGCTTTGGGATTTCTTCCCGGAGTCGCTGGAGGGCCGTCACCACGCCTTTGAAGAACAAGCTGAGCTTGGCGCTGGGCTGGAGGTGCTCATCAGAGGAATACCCTGTCGATGGCTGCAGCAACATCCCAGGCCGCGCGTGCCCGTGCCCTGTTTTGGGCCTGGCCCAACAGCGCTCGGCACCGTGTATGGCCCAGGCCCGGGGGCTCCTGTCGGTGTACTAGAGTAGGGGTACCCTAGTATCCCGAACTTGTGCACGAGCAGTTGCAGCACTCCGCGGCAAGGCTTGCTGGGTGACCGCCAAAGTCCTCCGTGGTTCCTTTGGAGCCATTCAAGAACAAAGTATTCAAGCCGAGGAGACAAGGCCCCAAAGAAGAGGAGCTTGCCGGAAGGCCACCCAAGGCACCTAGGAGACAAGGCCCGGCAAGAGGAGCTTGCCGGAAGACCCGTGGCGACAAGCTTCCGGACGCGACAAGACAACAACCATGCAAGGTGCTTGCCGCGCATACCACCACTCAGACTGCGCTCCGACATCCACTAACGTGTCGCCCTGGGACCTTTCCAGGCGCGCGTGGCAAGAGGCCATGCGGCCAGCGGAGCGCGGTGGCAAGCGGCGCTGACAAGATTAACATCGTGGTAAGCGGTGGCGCCCCTGACGGTCCCTTTCTGCACTGTTAGGGCGACGTAGACGGGCATTTAATGCCTTTGTCCCCTGCCGTCAGGGTTAGGTATGATACACTGTGCAAGTAGCTGTACCAACCACTCCTTTTCCATTTTTACCCTTGTCTACGTTGCCACCTGTCGGAGACCCCTTTAGCATATAAAAGGAGGCCCATGCGCAACGTAGGGGAGGTTGGAGAGGTTCGAAGCCAGAGAACACTCACGCTCGGTCTCGTTAGCAGCTTGTGTGTACTGTAGCACTCAGCGCTCCTGAGCAAGAACTCAATACACTCAGACATGCAGCAGTAGGAGTGTTATCTCTCCGGAGAGCTCCGAAGCTGGGTAAACTGCTCGTGTGCTTCGCCTCGATCTGCTCTTCGTGCGACCTCCGCCCCCCGCCGAACCGAAAGGGGCTCGGTCCGCCGGTCCCATAGGTGTTCGTGGGCCAGATCAGCTTCCCCGACAGTGTTGTACACTAGATCCACATCCCACAAGTGAAGCCGGCGCCCGGCATCCCGCAACTACAGTTCTGGTGGCCGATGACGGTCGAACATCTTGGCGAATTTGTCTGGCAGTCTTTGCGATGAGGATTAAAGCCAAGTTTTGAAAGTTCAAACAACCAAACTGACTTGAGTCAGTTTGGGTGTTTCAAGTTTCAACACTTGACTTTTAATCGTCATCGCAGAAGCTGCAAGACAAATTCGCAATGGTGTTCGACCGCCATCGATGCCGAGAATTGTTGTTGTGGGATGCCGGACGCCGGCGTCACTTGTGGGACGTGGATGTAGTGTTCAACACCGACGGCCACATGTATCTCGCACCGACGATACTTGCTATTTAGGGTTCCATCGACACCGAGGAACCCCCTAACCCGCTCGACCCCAGGCGCCCCCTTTTCGTACTTCTTTTTTTCATCTTCTACTTCTACTTATTTTTTTTCACCTTCTTCTTCTTTTACTACTTATTTTTTTCCTTCTTCTTCCTCTTCTTCTTTTTCTTCCTCTTCTTCTTTTCCTTCTTTTTTCATCTTTCTTGTTTATTCTTAAAAAACAGGAAAAAAACCTAAACAAAACTATAAACTAAATGTAACCTAAAATAAACTAAATTAACCTAAACTAAACTAAAATAACCTAACCTAAACTAAACTAACCTAACCTAAACTAAGCAAACATAAACTAAATCTAAAAAAACAGGAAAACAAACTCACCACGGCCAGGCGGGCGGCGGGCAGGCGGTCTTGGTGCGGCCAGGCGGCGGAGGCTCGGGGCAGGCGGGCGAGGCGGCCGGCAACTCGGGGCAGAACGCGGCGGGCGGGCGGCGGCCTTCTCGGGGCAGGGACAGCATGGCCGAGCCAGGCAGCGGCTCGGGGCAGAGGCGGTAAGGCGGCCGATGTGACGGTGGTCTTGAAGCGGCCAGCAGACGGGTGGCGCGATGGCGCGGCTCGAGCACGGGCGGGCGGTCTGGGAAGCCAATGACACGGGTGGCGGGTTAGGGGCGGCGGCGGCTCGGGCAGGGGAGAGAGAGAGCGGACAGAGAGAGGGGTGGGGCGGGGCGCTGGCCGCTCTTTAGTTAGGTCACAGCTCTTTGCCCTCTGCTAGCAGACGGCAAAGAGCCTAGCTAACGGATGTTAGGTTGGCCACTTTCTTTGGCGTCCAATAGTGGACGGTAAAGAATCTTTGTCGTCTGCTAGCGGACGGCAAAGAAATTGGTTGTTAGGTGGTTCTCGCTAGTGGGCCACCCTCCCTCTTTGCTTTCCGCTAGCGGATGGCAAAGCTTCTATGTCGTCCGCTAGCTGACGACAATGAGCTGGCTGACAGCAAACATGTTCTTTGTCGTTCGTTTATTCTTTGTCGTCAGTTTTCTTTAACCTGATGGCAAAGAGCTGGCTGATGGCAAAGATCCCGATTCCAGTAGTGACACCCCCGAGGAAGTGCGGTGGGAAGGTGAAGAGGAAAGAGAACGATTGCCTCTTACTTAAAGCACTCATCGCCCAGAACTAAATTAACAACAACTTGTTCGAATTGGGGAGTAATATTATTTCTAACGCCATGGATGATGAAGAAGTAAGTTTGTTGCTTGCTAAAAGTAAATCAGACATACTTCAAGCATGCTATTACGTCCATGGCCAGCCATTTCTTGTTGGCGAATACTTTGATGAGTGCAGCTCCAGTTGCCGCGAGTTACATGTTTATTGCATGGATCTAATGTTAGCAGGTCATCATGGTTTGCTAGTTCACTACAACAGAGATCATTTCCGACATGATGCTGGTTCCATCGATGTGAGTCTCGAGGACTTACATCTCTTCTTCAACTTCAACGTGCTCGATGCCACTCTTGTTAGATGCATGATTTTGTAAGTACTTAACAAACTCTGATCAACTTCTCCATGCAAGGCTGTAAATGATAAATAGCTAACAGCATTTTATTCCTCCCAGGGGATTGAACGCGCAGAGAAGAAAAAGGGAGAGTGTGTATTTCATAGATCCTGAATTAGCAAATGGCACAACAATTCATGGTATGGACCCACGGGACTGGGCCGTTAACACAATTGTCCATCTCTTCGGAAACACATCCCATGCCGAATCATTTCTCTAGTCATATCATGAACGGTAAGTCAAGTAAACAACCACGCATACACTTATTGTCTTTCAGATTTCGACATAATTCGTAAGTTCATGGCTTTCTTAATATGTAGCAATCACTGGATATTGGTATTCATTGTTCCAAACAAGAACACAGTTTACTACATCGATTCTCTCAGAGAGTCAACAAACGCTCAGGATCTGACGCATCTTCAGCAATTCATGGATAGGTATTGAATTCTATGATGCTGAAATTAATTTGCATTCAAATCTGGTTCAGTAATTGATGTTGTCAAAATCCATCATCATTTGCACTGTGCTCGCATTGTGAAAAACTAAACCAGGGAACCTGTTCAAGAGGGAACTACCTCTGCAGCACGAGATCGTTTCTCCGGTAACACACCGAAATCCGTTATTTTCAGAAAATTTATCCAACAGTCTGCAAATACCTTTCCTTATGCTAGTCAAACGTTCAAGCTTCTAAATAAATCTCTTTCTATTTTCTCCAAATAAAAAATAATACATCTAACACCGGTTAGGTTGTTCCTAACAGGACAAATACATGACTAATTTTGTACAAAACAATTCAGTGTCCTCAGCAAGAAGCAGGGACCAACCTTTGTGGATACTATGTTTGCAGACACATGATCTCCATCTGCAAATCTGCTGATAGTTGTGACGATCCTGCGAATTAATACCAGTAAGTCTATCTTAATTAATATCTTCTACTCCACTCATATGGCACATTCTGATCCTAAAAATACTGCAGCTCATCTTAAAACCGAGGACCCCTGAACCGCTCCCTGCTGGTGAATTGCTGATGGTTCAGAGATTTATCAGCGACTTCTTCCTGGATCACTACATCAATCCCACTGGTGATAATGAAGATTTCAGCATGCCTTCTCCTGAAACATTAAGTAAGAGTTAGCCGCTAAACATATACGCATGGATCCATTGTTTTCCATCTGATGAGGTCTTCGTATTTCATACACTATGATTAATTATGTAATGCATATATGTGTGGACAAATAATTGTAATTTAGCTACCATATGTTCAATTGCAATTGTTGCGAAATCTGATGAATGTTCTTCCTGTGGACACTATTTTTTCAATTGAATATTGTGGCGAATTTGGTTTTTGCGTGCTGATTCAAAATGGGATATTTTTGTTTATTTGTTCAATTGAATGTTGTGGCGAATTTGCTTTTTGTGTGCCGATTCAAAATGTGATATTTTTATTTATTTGTTCAATTGAATATTGTGGCAAATTTTATTTTTGCATGCCAATTCAAAATGGGATATTTTTGTTTTAACCTGGCAATTGCTCCGCACACGGTTCAACTAAATGAGTGTGTGCGATCCACATCGGAAAGCATACGTTAATCGTAGCAGAACCTTCGATTATACACAGAAGATCGCAAACGATTTGCAGTGCTACTATGTGTGCGTAGGGTCTTCAGAACCGTTTGTGATATCGCGTTATCGCACACGAGAACTCGGAGTAAACCATGCCCAATGTAAAATACAATCCCAGTCGTAATTTTTTCAGGAAACATTTGGGATCCCAAACGAAATGCACACGTCACTCTTGCGGCAACCGTCGATGATACCCAACAAATCACAAACGTTCTGCAACACTTGTACGTGTGCGAAGGGGCTCCTGAACCATTTGTGATAGAACATTATCACAGACGGTAATTGTTGGGAAACATGTGCGATGGAGTCTTGCATGGCAGACGGGTTACGCAGAAAACCTGTGTGCGATGGGGCACAAGTCGCACACAGTTCATATGTTGGCCCGTGTTCCTTACATACCGTTTGCCAAACGGTTCATTACGACAGACTGTATGGTTTCACTGCGTCATTAGAAATGTTTAATAACCGATACCACACGTGCGGAAGAATTTAGTTTGTGCTGCATGGCACACGATTACATTTTGGAAGGCCTCCGGATCACTGCTCCATATCCTCGACGGTTTCTGGGTCATGTGGGAAGGACACCCTATCGCCCACACTCACTTGGTGACGGTCCCAAATTCTGTCGCGGAAAGGGGTTAAAAACCGTTTTTATAGCACCGACGCGTACCAGTGATAGGCAAAAAAAGTGATGTTGTGGCAAAAAAAGTGATGTGCCAAAGCAATTAATGAGGAGAGAGCACTATGGTGACCCCAGAAAGAAACGGTGCTAAGCATGCGAACCTATGTAAAAAGGCTACCAACCAATACATGAGTAACACCTCATATGTAGTCCTCCCAATTTTGTAATATATCCAACTTCATCTTCATCTAATTCCATGTGGGTTCCATCATTGTCGGCTTCATCTTGTTTTGTCTTCTTGTTTTTCTTATTGCATTGCCATACTCACCATTGCCCTATTGCATTTGGGCTTCTTGTCATTTTGCATCCTTCATGATCATCATGTGCATTGTGGTATACATCTCATGTGCATTGCCCCTACTCTATGTCTGTTTGTTGCTTGCTCTATGTGTGAACCATGCATCATCACCTCCTTCCTTCTTCTCTCTTTCATGTTTTGCAAGTGACATTTACCTTCCTCCATTAATGTTTATTTGTTCCCTATAAATCTTGCACCATGCCTACACCCTCTTTGTCAAATTTCATCCCATTTGGACTTGTTTTGGTCGGGTTCAAAAATGGCCCAAGTTTGAATTTAATTCAAACTTATTTTTATTTTTTTACCTCTAAAAATGCCCAAAGCAATTTATTCAAATACTAAATAAGTCCAGAATCCTAGATATATTGTCATCTCATCCTACTTCACTGCCAAGATCTCTGGGCTTTTCTTGCTTTTCTGTTTGAAAAAAGTGTTTAAAAGAAAAGAGAGAAAGAGAGAGTAGCAGCAGCAGGCCTAGCCGCACCAACCGCCTAGTGGGCCTCATCCCACCCAGGCCGGCCCAGCGTTGCCCCTAGCCCAGCTCCACCCGGCGGCCTCCTCCTCTTTCCTTTTATCACCCATGCGCCACAGCACTTCGCTAGACCTGCAGCCGTGTCAACTCCGGCCCCTTTGCCGTGACGGGACTCTGAGCCACCAGCAGCGCCACCTTTTCGTCAAGCTCCAGTGGCGCCAGGGGACCGCAAGCCCGAGGCGTCACCACTCCGTCCCGTCACCCTAGTCCATTTTAAGCCCCATCTTAGTGTCCACCCACTCCCTAGGGTTTCCCTTTCCTATCCTCCTCCGCTGCCAGGTGAGATTCCTCACCGAAACCACCGCCAGAACGTGCCTCGAGTGCATCTGGGAGCGCGGCCTCGTCGCCGGCATGCCCTCCATCCTCGTACACCTCTGCGACCGAGCCCGACAAGTCCCTCGCCGTCAACTACGTCCCTGTCGTTGACTACGTGGAGCCGAGGCCCTCTGCAGCAATGCATTCGTCTTCTTCTCCATCTCCGGCTGCCGCAAGTGTTCGATCACCGTCACCGCCGTCTCCAACCTCCTCCCGAGCAGCCGAGAGCACCTACGTGCTCATGGTGAGCTTGCGATCCTTCCTGTCTCTCTTTTCCCCTCGATCGCTTCCTCTTTCTACGATAGCCATGCATGCCCGAGCTCATCGCCGTCGGACCTTGCGTCTGGCGAGTGCTCCGTCCCCAGTAGAACTTCTGCACGTGTCCTTCGTGCTCGCCGCATTGCGTAGGGTCGATCCGCACCCTCAGCAGCTCGCCTAGGCCTTCGCCATGTCGCGTTCGTCTCCACCATCGCCGCCTCTGTAACACATCGCCGGTGACGCCTCCATCGTCGTTTGGTGCCGTGGCTTGCACACGTGGGTGTTGGATCTTCTTACGATCCCGATGCGCCCGTCCGCCGCTCGTAAGGGCCACCGGAGACAACTTCGGCGAGTCCTCTTCTGCCTCTGTGAGCGCAGGCGTCCTCCTCTGTTTTCCCCTGTGTTGGCGCCGTCAAGACTCACCGCCACGTGGGACCTATAGGACCCACTAGTCGGCGAGACAAGGGACCAGGACCCACCTGTCATCCCCAAAAGCCCCTCTTTTCTTTTCCTTTTATTTAATTCCAGTGATTTCCATTTATGAAACGAGCCCGCTTTCCATTCCGGGCAAGTCCATTTCTTGACATTCCAATTCTAGAATATCTCCATTTCTGTCTATTTCCTTTTTAGGCAGTATATGTCTTATCTCATTTGTGAGCATTTTCTTACAGCAACATATACATGGTATATATCATTTTGGGCTAGAAGAATCTAACTAATCCATCTGTGGCATCCATTTCATCATTTGAGCAAGTTTTGAAACATGTTATTCTTACATCATATGCCATTTTGTCATTTTTGTGTATTTAAGTACAAGCATGCTATGTGGTAGTTTTGCACACTAATAGGTTCATTTTCATGTCTACTTGCTGCTAGTTTTTCTTCCATGACATGACATGCTTTGTAGCGAGTGCAACAAGCTAGCAAACATGCTAACATGAATACGTTCTGCCATGCCTTGTTAATTTTGCCAAGTCCGAAACTGCCATACATAACTTGTCATATTGCATTGGTGCTACCATCATATCTGCAGATATTTGGAACATGTTCAGTAAGTTAGTTTTGCTAAGTGCAATTAGTACAAGACTTACATGCTCATAGTTGCCACGAAAAGTTCATGTTGCATGTAGTTTGCTAGCTCTAAACATTGAATCCTGAAACTGTTTTCTGCCATGAACTGTGTTTTCACTAAGCTTGAAAATTGGTACCACTTATCAGTTTGCCATGCTATTTTGCTAATGATCTAACACTACTGCAGAATGTTGCTAATGCGACACTACGATTAGAGACCCTTCTAAGAAACTGTGTGCGATGCAATAATCACAAACGGTGGTGTAAAAAAACCATCAAAATGGTTCGAAACGTTTGCGATGACGGATGCATCAGACACGGTTCATATTTTAGTTGTGTGTGTGATGCAGGGCATGCGGTTCAATTCAATTAACTGTTTGCGATGAGGAGGAACAAAAGAAACAGGCAGCCAGATGAAGGTGTGTGCGATATACAACATACGGTTCACTCGGATGAACTGTTTGTGATTAGGCAACACAAAAGAAACGGTCAGCCAGATGAAGGTGTGTGTGATAGACGGCATGCGGTTCATTCGGCTGAACTGTTTGTGTTGAGACAAGAGAACAGAAACGGTTCAATATAACAAGATGAGTGTGATACGCGGCAAATAGGTCTGTAATCAGAAATGTGTGCGAAGACCGATAATAACAAAGACGGTTGCTTCTAATAAGACGTATGTGATATGCTCTGTCTACACAACATCTATTGGCCATTGGGCGACATACGGTCATCCGGGTACGCAATAAGGATGCGAAGAGGCATCCTATATCAGCAAGGACTAGTTGTTCCACCAATAGCTCATCTAAGAGAACTCTCAAGTTAAGCGTTTCAGCCGGAGCAGCCATCAGATGGGTGACTGGATGGGAAGTTGTCTTGATGTTAAATTAACTGATGTGATGGGTCATACAGGTCAAATTAAATGACCTCCATGGTCCATCCCATCAGTTAAATTAACCTCGAGGTCCTTGTTTTTTCAAACACATGTTAAAGAAGCTCTACCGCATTACTTTTTGACAATGTGCGATACATGGCATACAGTTGATCCATCCGACCTGTTTGTGATGGAATAAGCCATGTGTGTTGTGGGCAAACGCTTGCTAGTATACAGTTGTTTTCGATTGACGAATTCATCACCGACGGGTTCCTAGTGTGGTCCGTGTTCATCTGATCATCATCTACTTCTTGTGCTAGCTCGATGTTCCTTATATGCTAAGTTTCCATTAATTGATGGCGTTTTATGAACACGCCACCGTTTCTCGCCATTTACTCACCTGTTTCCTGCCACCCAGCAATGTTGCGCATAAATGTAGGTGGCGCGCGATGCATGGAGGCAACAAGCGCAGCCAGTAGCACATCCACCTTTTCCAAGCATGCCAACCCACCAAATCGCCGCCTCTGCCATCAACCTCGTCGACGAGGAAAACAATAGGGCGCCATGGCCCGTCGAGGCCGAGGCGCTCCCTGGCAACGCGATGGACGATGCCGTGATGCGCGTCATCGCCAGGGTTGAGCATACCCTTGCGCATGGCGCTTCAGCGCCCCGGATCAAGATAGGCATGTCAGCGCCGAGAGGCTGCAGCTCACCGCACAACATGATCGATGGAGCGCCGTAGAGCAAGCTAGGCGCGTCTGCGCCGATAGGCTCCGGCTCGCCGCACGGCGAGGCCGTTGGAGCGCCGCAGAGCGAGAGGTGCGGTGCGCCGCACTGCAAGAGCGGATCCATCGGTGCTTGCCTGCTGTCGGCAGGGCGTCGCAGCTGGGTACACGTCCCGTCAGTACCCCCATTCCTCGCCAGGAGTGGGCAGAGGCCCTCAGCGTCGTACTTGCACCAGAGGCCGGCTGCGCCGTACTTGCACCGGATGCCCGCCGTGCCGTTTGCATTGTTCGCGGCCCGCTCGATGCCAACGCGCAGGTCGGTAGGCTCGACCACCTCCTTGAGCTGGTGATCTCCGATGAAATAGCCAACTTGGAGCTCGAGACCGTGCACCAGATGTACCGCGAGCGTGTCGACCGCTTGGACGAACGCCTGCACGAGTTCAGGCAGAGCCAAGAGCTACCGTAGGCATGGGCTGCTGGTCATGGTCTCATGGACGCGTTTTATTTTGTCGAGTCGTTTTGACGTGGATAGCTATATATTCACAGCAATCATAATATTGCTCTATTTCAATGCGTGTACTCTACTTTCCATTCTTATATGTTCTGTTTCAATGTGTGTATATACGCTTTCCATTCTGTATATGTGGATGATAATAGCTAGATTCAAATTAGTGTACAAAAGAAGATAGAAAATGGAATTCATAATATATATATATATATATATTAATTGTTCATTAGTTCATCACAGAATATATATAATATCATCACATATATGTGATGATACTTAACTACTAGGTATAATGTACCAAAATTGAAAATGAACAATACTCCCATTACATAATTCAATGGGGTTTTCTCAGGATTATTAAAGTAGTACATAATATCTGTCACATAACGAGCATCGAGGGTTTTAGGAGGTTCCCCATCTCCATGAGTAGCAAGGACACCTATTTTTTTTTGGTATTTCGTGTTCCATATCCATAACTAAAGATAAAGAACAACTAAGAACAGCAAATAAAAATTACTTAGTGATAAAGCAAACAAGCACACACGAGAATATTCACCCCACGCTATGACTCCCCGACAACGGCGCCAGAAAAGGTCTTGATAACCCACAAGTATAGGGGATCACAAAGTTTTCAATAAGTAAGAGTGTCGAACCCAACAAGGAGCTAAAGGTAGAACAAATATTCCCTCAAGTTCTATCGACCATCGATACAACTCTACGCACGCTTGACGTTTACTTTACCTAGAACAAGTATGAAACTAGAAGAACTTTGTAGGTGTTTTTGGGTAAGCTTGCAAGAAAGTAAAGAACACGAAAATAAAACTAGGGGCTATTTAAATAAAGACACAACTAAGGTAAATATAGCGAATGTGGAAAAGTGGTGGTAGGAGTTGTGGAATTGTCCCTAGGCAACTGACTACTTTACTAGACCGGTAATCACTATTGCGACTCTATTTGAGGGAGAGGCATAAGCTAACATACTTTCCCTACTTGGATCATATGCACTTATGATTGGAACTCTAGCAAGCATCCGCAACTACTAAAGATTCATTAAGGTAAAACCCAACCATAGCATTAAGGTATCAAGTCCCCTTTTATCCCATACGCAAACAACCTACTTACTCGGGCCTGTGCTTCTGTCACTCACGCCACCCACCATAAGCAAATCATAAACATATTGCAAACCCTACAGCGAGAATCCCTCACGCTTGCGCGACACGGAGAGCACAATAGGACAGCACCAATAATAAAACATGCAATTCAAACCAATCATAGGAATTCATCAATCACCGATAGGACAACAAAAATCTACTCAGACATCATAGGATGGCAACACATCATCGGAAAATAATATGAAGCATAAAGCACCATGTTCAAGTAGAGGGTACAGCGGGTTGCGGGAGAGTGGACCATTGTAGATAGAGGGGGGAAGGTAATGGAGATGTTGGTGAAGATGACGGTGGTGTTGGTGAAGATCGCGGTGATGATGATGGCCCCCGGCAGCGCTCCGGCACCACCGGAAGCAAGGGGGAGAGAGCCCCCCTTCTTCTTCTTCTTCCTTGACATCCTCCCTAGATGGGAGAAGAGTTTCCCCTCTGGTCCTTGGCTCCCATGGCTTGGCAGGGGCGAGAGCCCCTCCGAGATTGGATCTATCTCTCTGTTTCTGCGTTATGTTCTGTCTCCGATTCACCGTTTCGTGTATATATAGAGATCCGTAATTCCGATTGGCCTGAAACCTTCGCCATGATTTTTTTCCGAATATTAGCTTTCTTGCGGCAAAAGAGGAGCATCAACAGCCTTACGGTGGGCTCACGACGGTAGGGGCGCGCCCAGGGGGCAGGCGCGCCCCCCTACCTCGTGACCACCTCGGGCACCGTCTCGCGTGGATTTTTCTTCCGAAATTTTCCATATTTTCCAAAAATAAGCTCCGTCTGTTTTTATCCCGTTTGGACTCCGTTTGATATGGATATTCTGCAAAACATAAAACATGCAACAGATAGGAACTGGCACCGGGCACTGGATCAATATGTTAGTCCCAAAAATAATATAAAAAGTTGCCAAAAAGTATATGAAAGTTGAATAATATTGGCATGGAACAATCAAAAATTATAGATACGACGGAGACGTATCAGCATCCCCTAACTTAATTCCTGCTCGTCCTCGAGTAGGTAAATGATAAAAAAGATAATTTTTGATGTGGAATGCTACCTAGCATAATTTTGATCATATGTCTAATCATGGCATGAATATTAAGACACGAGTGATTCAAAGCAATAGTCTATCGTTTGACATAAAAATAATAACACTCCAAGCATACCAAGCAAGCGATTATGTCTTATTGAAATAACATAGCCAAAGAAAGCTCATCCCTACAAAATCATATAGTCTGGCTATGCTCCATCTTCACCACACAAAGCATTCACATCATGCACACCCCCGATGACAAGCCAAGCAATTGCTTCATACTTTTAACGTTCTCAATCCTTTTCAACTTTCACGCAATACATGAGCGCGAGCCATGGACATAGCACTATAGGTGGAATAGAATATGATGATCGGGGTTATGTGGAGAAGACAAAAAAGGAGAAAGTCTCACATCAACTAGGCGTATCAACGGGCTATGGAGATGCCCATTAATAGATATCAATGTGAGGAGTAGGGATTGCCATGCAACGGATGAACTAGAGCTATAAGTATATGAAAGCTCAAACTGAAACTAAGTGGGTGTGCATCCAACTTGCTTGCTCATGAAGACCTAGGGCATTTGAGGAAGCCCATCGTTAGAATATACAAGCCAAGTTCTATAATGAAAATTCCCACTAGTATATGAAAGTGATAACTCAAGAGACTCTCTATATGAAGAACATGGTGCTAGCTTGAAGCACAAGTGTGGTAAAAGGATAGTAACATTGCCCCTTCTCTCTTTTTCTCTCATTTTTTTGTTTTCTTTTTTGCCTTCTCTTTTTTGGCCTTTCTCTTTTTTTTTGTTTTTTTTTCATCCGGAGTCTCATCCCGACTTGTGGGGGAATCATAGTCTCCATCATCCTTTCCTCACTGGGACAATGCTCTAATAATGATGATCATCACACTTTTATTTACTTACAACTCAATATTACAACTCGATATCTAGAACAAAGATATGACTCTATATGAATGCCTCCGGCGGTGTACCGGGATGTGCAATGATCTAGCGTAGCAATGACATCAAAAAACAGACAAGCCATGAAAACATCGTGCTAGCTATCTTACGATCATGCAAAGCAATATGACAACAAATGCTCAAGTCATGTATATGATGATGATGGAAGTTGCATGGCAATATATCTCGGAATGGCTATGGAAATGCCATGATAGGTAGGTATGGTGGCTGTTTTGAGGAAGATATAATGAGGCTTATGTGTGATAGAGCGTATCATATCACGGGGTTTAGATGCACCGCGAAGTTTGCACCAACTCTCGAGGTGAGAAAGGGCAATGCACTGCATCAAGAGGCTAGCAATGATGGAAGGATGAGAGTGCGTATAATCCATGGACTCAACATTAGTCATAAAGAACTCACATACTTATTGCAAAAATCTATTAGTCATCGAAACAAAGTTCTACGCGCATGCTCCTAGGGGGATAGATTGGTAGGAAAAGACCATCGCTTGTCCCCGACCGCCACTCATAAGGAAGGCAATCAATAAACACCTCATGTTCCGACTTCGTTACATAACGGTTCACCATACGTGCATGCTACGGGACTTGCAAACCTCAACACAAGTATTTCTCAATTTCACAATTACTCAACTAGCATGACTCTAATATCACCATCTTTATATCGCAAAACTATTGCAAGGAATCAAACATATCATATTCAGCGATCTACAAGTTTATGTAGGATTTTATGACTAACCATGTGAATGACCAGTTCCTGTCATCTCTCTAAATAGATATAAGTGAAGCAAGAGAGTTTAATTCTTTCTACAAAAGATATGCCCACGATCTAACAAATATAAGTGAAGCGAAAGAGCATTCTTCAAATGGCGGTTGTCTATGTGAAGAGAAACAGGCAACAAACATCAAATGATATAAGTGAAGCACATGAAGCATTCTATAAAGCCATACTCAAAGAATATAAGTGAAGTGCAAAGAGCATTCTATAAATCAACCAAGGACCATCTCATACCAGCATGGTGCATAAAATAAAAGTGAAAACTATACGCAAAAGACGCTCCAAGATTTGCACATATCACATGAACAAAGCGAATCCGAAAACATACCGATATTTGTTGAAGAAAGAGGGAATGCCTTCCCAGCATCCCCAAGCTTAGATGCTTGAGTCTCCTTGAATATTTACTTGGGGTTCCTCGGGAATCCCCAAGCTTGGGCTCTTGCCTCTCTTCCTTCTTCTCACATCGAAACCTTCTCAATCATCGAACACTTCATCCACACAAAACTTTAACAGAAAACTCGGTAAGATCCGTTAGTATAATAAAGCAAATCACTACTCTAAGTACTGTTGCAAACCAATTCATATTTTGTTTTTGCATTGTGTCTACTGTAATATAAATTTTTCATGGCTTAATCCACTGATATAAATTGATAGTTTAATCAAAACAAGCAAACTATGCATCAAAAACAGAATCTGTCTAAAACGGAACAGTCTGTAATAATCTAAATATTCACCATACTTATGATACTCCAAAAATTCTACGAAAATTATTAAAAATAAAAAAGTTGTACAGCAAGACATTGCAAAAATAATCAGAACCATTTGACATTCCAGTAAAAATTTAAAATTCTCGCACTACAGCCAAAGTTTCTGTCCTGCACAACCAACAAGCATTGTAAACATCCTAAAGGCAAACCTTGGCACATTATTTTTATAATACAATGGAATTGTACAAGGGGATAATTATTTTCGATGAAAAGTTTCTGTAATCAAGATTCACAAAGTTTCCGTGAGCATGAACAAAGTTCAAGGAGCTCTCCCACTTCAACAATGCTTGTCTTTCTCACTTTCACTTTCCTTTTTGAAAAGTTTTGGGTTCCCTCTTTATTTTTTTGTTTTTAAACTATATGAAAGCACTCAACAGAAATAAATGACTCCCTAAAACTTCTGGGTTGTCTCCTGGCAGCGCTTTCTTTAAAGCCATTAAGCTAGGCATTTAGTGCTCAAGTAATGAATCCACCCGATCCCAAGGTATATCAAAGCCAATTTTAATTAACAATGATTTGTAATTTAGTAGTGAGCACAAAGTAACATATATCATGCAACAACGAAGTCTAACTCTCTTCCTATGCATCGGCATGTCATAAAAGAACAATTCATGCACACATAGTAAAGGCCAATGCATAGTATAAACAGTTTCTTGCAACTTTATCGTGTGGGAAACATACACATGCGGAGATGTAGTTCCTCTCTAATAATAATTGCAAGTAGGAGCAGCAAGCACATGCATATTACATTCATCAAAATCATCATGTGCAACGGTAAAAGGCAACCCATCAATATAATCCCTAATAAGTGCAAACTTCTCTGATATATAGTATAATCGGGAGAATTCAAAAAGATAATAGGACTATCATGCGTGGGCGCAATAGCAACAATTTCATGTTTAACATAAGGAACTATAGCAAGTTCATCTCCATAAGCATAATTCATATTGGCATCTCGGTCATAAGCATAGCAAGCATCATCAAAAAGGGATATTTCAAAAGAATTAATGGGATCATAATAGTCATCATAGCAATCATCCTTCGGTAAGCACGAAGGGGAATTAAACAATGTATGAGTTGAAGGGTTACTCTCATTAGAAGGTGGGCACGGGTGATCAATCCGCTCTTCCTCCTTTTGTTCTTCGCTCTCCTCCTCATCTTTTTCATCCAATGAGCTCACAGTTTCATCAATTTCTTCTTCCATAGATTCCTACAAAATATTAGTCTCTTCTTGGACAGCGGAGACTTTCTCAATAAGTGCATTAATATTGGAATTGTATTCATAATTCTCATAGCAATATTTGAGGATAGCTAAATTTTCAGATCTATAAACAGCATCATCAAAATCTTCAAACTCTTTACACATAGATTCAATTTCATAAGCACCCATAAAAGCAACAAATTCTTCTATTTGTTCCAAATCATAGTAATCATCCAAATCATAGTAATCATATATACCATTAGCAAAAGAAGCTAAGGTTTTATTATCATTAAATTTGCATGAAAAGGAAGGTGTGGAGCCTTCATCCTAGAGCAACAAGTATAATCATAACTCACGCATAGTTGCCAAGCATACCACTTCAATATATGAATTTGATCCCATAATAGTTTCCCTTTTTGTGTTAAGCGATAATCCCTAAAGTATTCGCGTTGATCCAACGTTACTCCCATTACATAATTGAATGGGGTTTTCTCCGGATTATTAAAGTAGTACATAATATCTTTCACATAACGAGCATCGAGGGTTTTAGGAGGTTCCCCATCTCCATGAGTAGCAAGTACACCTAATTTTTTTGGTATTTTGTGTTCCATATCCATAACTAAAGATAAAGAACAACTAAGAACAGCAAATAAAAATTACTTAGTGATAAAGCAAACAAGCACACACGAGAATATTCACCCCACGCTATGACTCCCCGGCAACGGCGCCAGAAAAAGGTCTTGATAACCCACAAGTACAGGGGATTGCACCAGTTTTTGATAAGTAAGAGTGTCGAACCCAACGAGGAGCTAAAGGTAGAACAAATATTCCCTCAAGTTCTATCGACCACCGATACAACTCTACGCACGCTTGACGTTTACTTTACCTAGAACAAGTATGAAACTAGAAGCACTTTGTAGGTGTTTTCGGGTAAGCTTGCAAGAAAGTAAAGAACACGGAAATAAAACTAGGGGCTATTTAGATAAAGACACAACTAAGGTAAATATAGCGAATGTGGAAAAGTGGTGGTAGGAGTTGTGGAATTGTCCCTAGGCAACTGACTACGTTACTCGACCGGTAATCACTATTGCGATTCTATTTGAGGGAGAGGCATAAGCTAACATACTTTCTCTACTTGGATCATATGCACTTATGATTGGAACTCTAGCAAGCATCCGCAACTACTAAAGATTCATTAAGGTAAAACCCAACAATAGCATTAAGGTATCAAGTCCCCTTTTATCCCATACGCAAACAACCTACTTACTCGGGTATGTGCTTCTGTCACTCACACCACCCACCATAAGCAAATCATAAACATATTGCAAACCCTACAGCGAGAATCCCTCATGCTTGCGCGACACGGAGGGCACAATAGGACAGCACCAATAATTAAACATGCAATTCAAACCAATCATGGCAATTCATCAATCACCGATAGGACAACGAAAATCTACTCAGGCATCATAGGATGGCAACACATCATCGGAAAATAATATGAAGCATAAAGCACCATGTTCAGGTAGAGGGTATAGCGGGTTGCGGGAGAGTGGACCGTTGTATATAGAGGGGGGAAGGTAATGGAGATGTTGGTGAAGATGACGGTGGTGTTGGTGAAGATCGCGGTGATGATGATGGCCCCAGGCCTCCGGGCGCCACCGGAAGCAAGGGGGAGAGAGCCCCCCTTCTTCTACTTCTTCTTCCTTGACCTCCTCCCTAGATGGGAGAGGGGTTTCCCCTCTGGTCCTTAGCTCCCATGGCTTGGGAGGGGCAAGAGCCCCTCCGAGATTGGATCTATCTCTTTGTTTCTACGTTCTGTTCTGTCTCTGTTTCGCCCTTTCGTGTATATATGGAGATCCGTAACTCCGATTGGCCTGAAACCTTCGCCGTGATTTTTTTCCGAATATTAGCTTTCTTGCGGCAAAAGAAGAGCATCAACCGCCTTACGGTGGGCTCACGAGGGTAGGGGCGCGCCCCCCTACCTCGTGACCACCTCGGGCACCGTCTCGCGTGGATTTTTCTTCCGGAATTTTCCATATTTTCCAAAAATAAGCTCCGTCCGTTTTATCCCGTTTGGACTCCATTTGATATGGATATTCTAAACATAAAACATGCAATGCAGTGAACTGCACCGGCCTTTGGATCAATATGTTAGTCCCAAAAATAATATAAAAAGTTGCCAAAAGTATATGAAAGTTGAATAATATTGGCATGGAACAATAAAAAATTATAGATACGACGGAGACGTATCGAGGTCCCAAGAACCTCGTCCCGGGCGTAGGGGTCCTCGTCACTGCTATTCGAGTGAGCTGCCCCTGGGCAGCCACTCGTCGGGCGCAAGGCGGCATCGCGCCATGGCGTAGATTTGAGAGAGAGAGGGAGCGAGGGGAGGATGCAGATGAGAATGCAGGCGGGACGACGAGCAAGGTTGTATTTACTAGCGGCCGAAATCTAGATCGACGGGAACAGTACACACGCCGGTCGCCGGAATTTACGAGTACTGTAGTTTGGATAACACACGATTCCCACAGCAAAATCCGTGTGTGAACTTAATAACTGACGATTTCCAATACATAACCGTGTCTGATTAATGACCCCAGCCACTCACCTACCAAACCTCGATCCGCGAAATAGAGTGCCAATCATGTGTTGGCCGGTTGTCTTGCCAGATCTTTACATTTTTTTTGAACACCAGATATTTACATCGTTTGACGAGTTTTTAACTCGCACACAAGTACACAAAAATATGATTTTTCAAACCGTTATGGTTAGCCGTTACATGTAGATGTAGTTCAAATTTTGATTACGGTTATTAAATGGCTAAAAAATCACTTAAATGTCTTTAAAAGGTCAAATTACCCCTAGAATTTTCCAAATTTTCACATAACAGTTGTAGTAGTGCACGTTAAATGTAGAAACAATTTTAAGGAAGTAAGAGGAAGTTATCTCCCGTTCGTCATCAAATATGCATTGTTCCCTCTCGGAACCACGAGTCTTCTAGTGAGTTGCTCCGGTTTGGGAGGGGGGAGGTGTCCAAACTTTTGTCAAACAGGCCAATTTTTTTACCACATCATCTTGGTGACATGAAATTACATCAAGCAAGGTTTCATGTTTTTCTGATCATTTTTTAATTTTTTTTGAAATTAAAATGCCATGGTACTCATGCATGTGTCCATGCCGTGAGACCAATATGTTTGAAAATTCCTTCTAATTTACTGTACATGGAATTAACTCGCACAAAAGTACACAAATATGATTTTTCAAACCGTTATGGTTAGCCGTTGCATGTAGATGTAGTTCAAATTTGAATTACAGTCATTAAATGGCTAGAAAATCACTTAAATGTCTTTAAAAGGTCAAATGACCCCTGAAATTTTCCAAATTTTCACATGACTGTTATATTAGTGCACGCTAAATGTAGAAAAAAAATTAAAGGCCGTAAGGGGAAGCTATCTCCTGTTCGTCATCAAACATGCATTGTTCCCTCTCGGAAACGCGAGCCTTCTAGTGAGTTGCTTCGGTTTGTGAGGGTGTGTGTCCAAACTTTCGTCATCTTGGTGGCATGACATTACATCAAGCAAGGTTTCATGTGTTTCTGATCATTTTTTTAATTTTTTGGAATTAAAATGCCATAGCACTCCATGCATGTGTTCATGCCATGAGACCAATATGTTTAAAAATTCCTTCTAATTTACTGCACATGGAATTAACTCGCACACAAGTACACAAATATGATTTTTCAAACCGTTATGGTTAGCCGCTGCATATAGATGTAGTTCAAATTTGAATTACGGACATTAAATGGCTAGAAAATCACTTAAATGTTTTTAAAAGGTTAAATGACCCCTGAAATTTTCTAAATTTTCACATAACTGTTGTATTAGTGCACGTAAAATATAGAAAAAAATTGAAGGCCGTAAGAGGAAGTATCTCTCGTTCGTCATCAAACATGCATTGTTCCCTCTCGGAACCACGAGCCTTCTAGTGAGTTGCTCCGGTTTGTGAGGGTGTGTGTCCAAACTTTCGTCAAATAGGCCTATTCTTTTACCACATCATCTTGGTGGCATGACATTACATCAAGCAAGGTTTCATGTTTTTCTTATCTTTTTTTATTTTTTGGAATTTAAATGCCATGGCACTCCATGCATGTGTCCATGTCGTGAGACCAATATGTTTGAAAATTCCTTCTAATTTACTGCACATAGAATTAACTCGCACACAAGTACACAAATATGATTTTTCCAACCGTTCTGGTTAGTTGTTGCATGTACATGTAGTTCAAATTTGAATTACGGTCATTAAATGGCTAGAAAATCACTTAAATGCCTTTAAAAGGTCAAATGAGCCCTGAAATTTTGCAATTTTTCACATGACAGTTGTATTAGTGCATGTTAAATGTAGAAAAAATTGAAGGTCGTAAGGGGAAGCTATCTCCCGTTCATCATCAAACATGTATTGTTCCCTCTCGGAAACATGAGCCTTCTAGTGAGTTGCTTCGGTTTGTGAGGGGTGTGTGTCCAAACTTTCATCAAACATGCCAATTTTTTTACCACATCATCTTGGTGGCATGACATTACATCAAGCAAGGTTTCATGTGTTTCTGATCTTTTTTAATTTTTTGGAATTTAAATGCCATGGCACTCCATGCTTAATTGTGTCATAGCCGTTAGACCAATATGTTTGAAAATTCCTTCCAATTTACTGCACATGAAATTAAATCGCACACAAATACACAAAATATGACTTTTCAAACCGTTATGGTTAGCTGTTGCATGTACCTATAGTTCAAATTTAAATTACGGTCATTAAATAGCTAGAAAATCACTTAAATGTCTTTAAAAGGTCAAATGACCCCTGAAATTTTCCAAAAATTTACATGACAATTATATTAGTACTACAAATTTTCTCATACATTTAAAACACCATCCGCTGCCACTTTACTCCAAATTCATCTTTCACAGCTAATAAAAATATCCACAACATAACACACAATTTTTTTTGTAGGAACCGTTTGCGATGAAAATTTCTGGGTCTATTTAAGTCATCCTCCTTAAACTTCACAGGCTCATCTTCTCAAGTGCCGGCAACCCCCAAATCCATGAATCCCGATCCCCATTCCCGCACCCCCTTCTTGCAAGGATGACGTCGTGGAAACACTTCGTGAAGGCCCGTACGATGGTCGCGTCCTCCCCGAGCACCTCCGCCTGCGCCGAGAGCGCGTCCGCCTACGCCGAGAGTCCCGCCGCATCCGCATTGAGCATGGCCGCATCCGCCGAGAGAGCGTCTACGGCAGCCGACAGGGCAGATGCAGCAGCCGAGATGGCTGCAGCTGCTGATGTGACGGCGGATGCAAACACCGAGAGCGCTTGAGCTGCCGTCCGTGCCGCCGATGTCGCCCTGGCCCGGGTCGAGGCCATCCACGCCAAGATCGAGGACGCACATGCTAAGATATTCTAGGCCACCTCAGAATCCAGCATGCAACCCACGTACGAGAAGGTGGCGGTGGCCATGGAGCACCTACTTCCTCATGAGATCGTCGAGCAGGAGCTGGAGATGCAGGAGGCGGCGGAGATCAAGGAGCGCCGGGAGGAGGAGTTGCGTGTGGCCGAGGTCAAGGTAGAGAAGATTTTGTCCGTTGAGGAATCGGTGGTGGAGTACCAACGCGAGCTCTGGCGCAGGCACTACTACGAGTACTACAACCTTGAGGACGGCGCCGAGGACGAGGACGCAATCAACTTCAGCAGGGGAGACATGGAGTCCATCAACAGTGGCATTTTGCCAGTACAAGTCATCGATGTCTCATCTCACACCGGGCATAGGCCGGCGCGGCGATGGATTTGTTAAAATTATGCGTACTTAGGCTTTGTTTTTAATGCTGGTCTTTTGTTAGAGCAATGTTTAGGTCAACTGGCTCTGCTTAATTACTAAAATTGCTCGATTCAGTAAGTGTGTTCTGTGTGTTGTACGCTCTTTTGTGTGCCCAAATTAGCAAGCGATGTTAAATTATGCAATGACGTACCCTGGGAAATTTCCACATTGAATTATCAAACTCATCCCATGCGCGTAAAGCAGAAGAATCGTTTGCGATTCACACAATCGTTGAAAGTGAATGGTGACCGGTGGCACCGCGTGCAAAGTTTCCCTCCACATTACCAAATTTTTGGCCTACCGCCAAAATATCTACCCCCGCCCCCCTCCCCCCTTCCCCACCCCCATTTCTCCCTGACCACAAGTCACATTTCCCCTGTTTCCTCCTTCCTTCCTTCCTTCTTAAGCTATAGCCGCTTCCTCGGTTGCTTCCTCGCTCTCGCCGTATCGCATCCTACCTCCAGGGTCGCCATGGTCTTCTTCAATGACCTCTTCAGTGGTTCCTCCTCCGACGATGGCTCCTTCACCACCCGGGTATGCCTCTCTTCTCTCTCTCGGGCTATGACTTGGAATGAAGGATTTTAACCCCGGTCGATTTGAGTCATTTCTTCGTCTTGTAGCTCCCTAGGACCATCAACTACAATGAATGGAGCAGGGTGGCTGAAGATCTGTCTGCTCGTTGTCACCATGGATCTCCATGCGTGAAGCTATTTGCGTTTGAATCTGTGGACAGTGGGAGGAAGTTTCTGGCATGTGCAGAGAAGGTTAGACCCTCTTTCGTTGCTACAAATCATTTGTTAGATGTGATTCATACACTGTCATGGACCCAACCCATTCATACTACACCTTCAACCAAACACATCCTAAGACAGTGTCACAGTTTGTACCTAATATCTAAAAATGTTGCCATCCCATTCATACTACACCTTCAACCAAACACATCCTAAGACAGTGTCACAGTTTGTACCTAATATCTAAAAATGTTGCCATCTCATCAGCGATGCCATTAGAAAATTATTTGGCACCGCTTCAGTAGTTTGTGCAGCCAACTTTGGTCCACACATCCGAGCAGCCAAGCAGTAAAATACTAATTCTTTATGGCACGAAGGAACTAGGCATCGGAGCAACTAGGTGCTCCGGAGTCCGGGTCCCTGATTTTTTTCCGCTGCATCAGCTCGCCAGTGCAGGGCACCGGTGTGAGATGTAGCAACAATTGTCTTTACACCGGTTTTGGCATACATAGTGGAGTGCCTTAATGCTATTAGTTCTATGTTACTAAATTTGTGCATGTACACACCTGTTACTATCAATTTGCTGTCATCCAAACACTGTCGCTATGATGTTGCAGTTATATTTACCTTCCTCATAAAATGTTCAATTTGTTATTTATAGTACATGAGTAAGAACTTGTAGCGTTGTTGTAGTTAATTATAGCTTCTGATGTTTCAGAATTTTGTTGTTGTCTCAGTAGCAATTAATTCATTTGCACATTGATCTTTTTGAGAAGATATGTCATAATTAACCTGTTTCTTCAGTTTTTCAAAATAAGTGTTGGTGATTTTCTATGTTGCTATAAACCCATTTCTCCTACAATTAGTACTGATCTAGTTTTAAATATTATAGGATGAACAGAAGTGTTCTTACTTGGAGAGGGTTGATCAAGAGTGGCCACGGTCTTTGAAGATGTGCCTAGCAAAGCTCTGGAGAATGTATGAGGAAGAGAATAGAGGTAGGCTTAGAGAAAGTGTTGTCAACGCTGAAGAATATTTGAAGATGCGGAATAAAAAAGGAAGGTGGAGAATGAGCTTAGATTTTTTAATTCAGACTTTGCTAAGATGGTGTTGGTGAAGGAGGAGGCACTTTCCCAGTTGGACAGTGCAAAACAGGTTCTTACTGAACTAAAAGCAGAGGTGGATAAGACGTTCCTGGATGATCTCGATTAGGGAAATGTATATATTGTTCTAATATTGTTCTTATGAAGTTGAACTAGTTATATCTTTGTCTTGTGCTATTTTCGTGAAGCTATCGTCTTTGTGATGTTAAAATATATTTATGTGCCTGATATGAAATTGGCAAACAGCTGTTCTATATGAAATGTGAATTTGCGTAATACTGGAATTATTAATTGTAAACTAATAAACCTGCTAAATGCGTCATGGAACTTTGCAAACGGTTCTAGCAGTAAAAGCGCTTGTGCTGGATAGCCCAATGCCACACAGTTTTCTTCATTAAATCGTGTGTGATGTACTTGATAAAAGCAAACGGTTAGCCAAGGCAGAGCGTGTGTGATAGTTACACCTTTCACACATGAGCCTATACATAAAACTATGTGGGGTGTACATACGAACGGAAAAGTTTTCCCTGGATTGACTGTGTGGTATGTACATAAGAACGGAAACTTATTCCTTGGATTGACTGTGTGTGATATACATACGAACGGAAATGTTTTTCTGGGATTCACCATGTGGGATGTACATACGAACGGAAACGATTGGGTTTTGATGCCTAGCCCGATCGAACACAAGCTCATTTTGCCCCAGCCCGTGTGCCAGGAGGGCCTATCCCCGACGGTTTCTGGGTCATGTGGGAAGGACCCCCCTATCGCCCACACTCACTTGGCGATGGTTCCAAATGTCGTCGCGGAAAGGGGTTAAAAACTGTTTGTATAGCACTGACGAGTACCAGTGTAAGGAGTTTTAGAAATAGTTCAATAAACATGTTTTGCAGTAGATGTTATGTACTATCATGCCATGCCATGTCATTTGTTCCTTAAACATTGCATCCTCAAACTATTTTCTGCCATGAACTGTGTTTTTCACTAAGCTTGAAACTCTGTATCACTTGTCAGTTTGCCATGTTGTTTTGCTAATGATCTAAGGAGTTTTAGAAATAGTCCAGTAAGCATGTTTTGCAGTAGATGTTATGTACTATCATGACATGTCATTTGTTCCCTTGTTTGAGTTCCGCATCATATTTAAATGTTGCCTCAAAATTGCCATGTTGCTGTTATGCACATATTTGAATTGCATACTGTTTTGCTCATCGTTTGAGATTCATGCATCCGTTTTCGATGATCTTCATATCCATTTCAACCGAAATCTTCCAATCTTTATAGTGGCATACTTGGTTCACCAAGATTCTGCGCATATCCTTCTTTTCTTCATCGATCCCTTCTTGCTGACGTATCACTCGTTCCGGTAGAACCGTAGCCCCGGTCATAACCTTCTTCATATGCATTCATGATAGAATTGTATGTAGGGTATGTTCATTGACATGCCTTGTTTTTTATCGTATGCTTGTTCTTTCTTGTGGGTAGTACCGGGAGACGAGTTCGAGTCCGAGGACCCTGTTGAGTACGTTCACGAGGAGCAAGGTTTCGATACCACTGAGGACATTTCAGGCAATATGATCATTAACCCCGATATTGCTACTTCTTGAGCTTGCGTTGATTTTTCCCTTGCAGAGGAAAGGGTGATGCAGCAAAGTAGAGATAAGTATTTCCCTCAATTTGAGAACAAAGGTATCAATCCAGTAGGAGACAACGCACAAATCACCGATACCTGCACAAACAATCAAACAACTTGCACCCAACGCGATAAAGGGGTTGTCAACCCCTTCAAGGTTACTTGCAAAAGTGAGATCTAATAGAGATACATAAACAATAAAGTAAATATTTTTGGTATTTTTGGTTTATAGATTGGAAAGTAAAAGATTGCAAAATAGCAGATCGGAAACTTATGATGGAAAATAGAAACTTGTATGATGGAAAATAGACCCGGGGGCCATAGGTTTCACTAGAGGCTTCTCTCAAGATAGAAAATAATACGATGGGTGAAGAAGTTACTGCCGAGCAATTGATAGAAAAGCGCAAAGTTATGACGATATCTAAGGCAATGATCATGAAAATAGGCATCATGTCCGTGCCAAGTAGACCGAAACGATTCTGCATCTACTACTATTACTCCACAAATCGACCGCTATCCAGCATGCATCTAGAGTATTAAGTTCATAAAGAACGGAGTAACGCATTAAGTAAGATGACATGATGTAGAGGAATTAACTCAAGCAAAATGATGAAAACACCATCTTTTTATCCTCGATGGCAACAATACAATACGTGCCTTGCTGCCCCTCATCACATCGGAAAGGACACCGCAAGATTGAATCCAAAGCTAAGCACTTCTCCAATTGCAAGAAAAACCAATCTAGTTGGCCAAACCAAACCGATAGTTCGAAGAGAATTACAAAGATATCAAATCATGCATATAAGAATTCAAAGAAGATTCAAATAATATTCATAGATAAGTTGATCATAAATCCACAATTCATCGGATCTCGGCAAACACGCCGCAAAAAAAGTATTACATCGAATAGATCTCCAAGAACATCAAGGGGAACATGGTATTGAGAATCAAAGAGAGAGAAGAAGCAATCTAGCTACTAGCTATGGACCTGCAGGTCTGTGGTAAACTACTCATGCTTCATCGGAAGGGCAATAGAGTTGATGTAGAAGCCCTCCGTGATCGAATCCCCCTCCGGCAGGGTGCCGGAAAAGATCCCTAGATGGGATCTCACGGGTATAGAATGTTACGGCTGAGGAAAAGTGTTTTCGTGGACGCCTCTGGTGGTTAGGGGATATTTGGGAATATATAGGCGAAAGAATTAGGTCAGGAGGTGCACGAGGGGCCCACAAGGGTGGGGGCGCGCCCTCCGTCCTTGTGGCTGCCTCGTGGCTCCTCCGACTTCATCTCCAAGTCTCCTGGTTGTCTTCTGGTCCAAGAAAAATCATCGCGAAGGTTTCATTCCGTTTGGACTCCGTTTGGTATTCCTTTTCTGCGAAACTCTAAAACAGGGAAAAAACAAAAAGTGGCACTCGGCTCTAGGTTAATAGGTTAGTCCCAAGAATAATATAAAATAGCATACTAATGCATATAAAACATCCAAAACAGATAATATAATAGCATGGAACAATCAAAAATTATAGATACGTTGGAGACGTATCATTCATCCCCAAGTTTAATTCCTCCTCGTCCTTGAGTAGGTAAATGATAAAAATAGAATTTTTGACGTGGAATGCTACCTAACATATTTATCCATGTAATTTTTCTTTATTGTGGCATGAATGTTCTGATTAGTAAGATTCAAAAAAAAAGTTTAATATTGACATAAAAACAATAATACTTCAAGCATACTAACAAGGCAATTATGTCTTATCAAAATAACATGGCCAAAGAAAGCTTATCCCTACAAAATCATATAGTCTGGCTATGCTCCATCTTCATTACACAAAATATTCAAATCATGCACAACCCCGATGATAAGCCAAGCAATTGTTTCATACTTTTGATGTTATCAAACTTTTTCAACTTTCACGCAATACATGAGCTTGAGCCATGGACATAGCACTATAGGTGGAATAGAAGGTGGTTGTGGAGAAGACAAAAAGAAGGAGATAGTCTCACATCAACTAGGCGTATCAATGGGCTATGGAGATGCCCATCAATAGATATCAATGCGAGTGAGTAGGGATTGCCATGCAATGGATGCACTAGAGCTATAAGTTTATGAAAGCTCAAAAAGAAACTAAGTGGGTGTGCATCCAACTCGCTTGCTCATGAAGACCTAGGGCAATTTGAGGAATCCCATCATTATAATAATATACAAGCCAAGTTCTATAATGAAAAATTCCCAGTAGTATATTAAAGTGACAACATAGGAGACTCTCTATCATGAAGATCATGGTGCTACTTTGAAGCACAAGTGTGGTAAAAGGATGGTAACATTATCCCTTCTCTCTTTTCTCTCATTTTTTTATTTAGGCCTTCTCTCATTTTTTTGGCAACTTTTTTCGTCCAGAGTCTCATCCCGACTTGTGGGGGGATCATAGTCTCCATCATCCTTTCCTCACATGGGACAATGCTCTAATAATGAAGATCATCACACTTTTATTTACTTACAACTCAAGAATTACAACTCGATACTTAGAACAAAATATGACTCTATATGAATGCCTCCGTGATGTATCGGATGTGCAATGAATCAAGAGTGACATGTATGAAAGAATTATGAATGGTGGCTTTGCCACAAATACGATGTCAACTACATGATCATGCAAAGCAATATGACAATGATGGAACGTGTCATAATAAACAGAACAGTGGAAAGTTGCATGGCATGCCATAATAGGTAGGTATGGTGGCTGTTTTGAGGAAAGTATATGGTGGGTTTCTGGTACCGGCGAAACTTGCGCGCACTAGAGAGGCTAGCAATGGTGGAAGGGTGAGAGTGCGTATAATCCATGGACTCAACATTAGTCATAAAGAACTCAATACTTATTGCAAAAATCTATTAGTTATCGAAACGAAGTACTATGCGCATGCTCCTAGGGGATAGATAGGTAGGAAAAGACCATCGCGCGTCCCCGACCGCCACTCATAAGGAAGACAATCAATAAATAAATTATGGTTCAACTTCATCACATAACGGTTCACCATACGTGCATGCCACGTGAATCACAAACTTTAACACAAGTATTCCTCCAATTCACAATTACTTACTAGCATGACTGTTGGGGATATAACTACTGAGTGTGAACCGCCTACAGGAGGGCAGTTCACGCTGCTCATGATCGAGCCCATGTGGGCGCTGGAGCCCAGAGGCGAATTAAGGTCCATGTATGTAAACCGCCTTAGCGTTATAGCTTGTGTTGTAAGACAGGAAAGGAGAGATCAAGCCGGACTCTTGTATGAGCCGGATTGGGACTCTGCAAACCGACCGGGCGTCCATCCGTGTATATAAGGGGACGACCCGGCGGCGAGTTAGGGACAGAGATTTCGAGGCTAAGGCAAAGCTATTGCTCCCTAGTCGCCAAACCATATCAATCACATCACAATCGGACGTAGGTTTTTACCTTCATTGAAGGGCGAACCAGTATAATTCCCGTGTCTTGTGCCCGCTTTAACCTCTCTAGGTAAACCCGTGCGATGGCCCTGCGACTAAGTCCTTTCATGAGGACATCTGCCGTGACAAGTCCACGACGGTTGGCGCCCACCGTGGGGCTATCGCCGCGATGGTTTGATGATCTTAGAGGGCAAGTTCGAAGGACTCGAGGGCTATCTGATGGGCGGATGACTAAGAGTCGTCGCGGCAAGCTCTACATCGACGATGCGGATCGGGCCCCGAGGCCGGCTCGATTGAGTACGGGTACCGGGTCCCCTTTGGCGGCATACACGTGTTTATCGGCAAGATCGGCGAGCGAGCACGGGCCGGACGTCTGACCGACCTCGTCGAGACGGCTCAACGGGCGAAGAAGAGTCCTGCCTCAGCTAAACCGGGCGGTTAAGCATGTTTTTCGTGGGAGTCGTCCACGGAGACTACGAGGACGGATCAGCATCTGGTGACGAACTGTTGTCTACTCTGGCGATTTAATCGTCGGAGAAACCGAAGTCTCTATACCGATTCACGAGATGGCGGATCGGGGTTGTTCCGACGGAGAGAGTATTCCGGACCCCTTCGATCTACCCCACCGGGTTGGGATCTTCATGGCCGGTACGCAGGCGGCGCTTCACTCTTCGACCGCGGCGCCCCCGGTCGCCGGTTCAACAGCGGTTATGGCAGCCGGGGAAGGAGGCCCTGTGCGCCCGCCGGCTCAAGTTTTGTCAGAGCTCTTCGACGCGTTAGCTGTGCTCTTGGCGGAAGCTAATCCGCCGGATCAGGACCTGCACAATGCGGAGATTGCAAAGGTGAGAACAGATCACTAATGCTAAAGCGGAGCTGGCAGCGCGACGAAAGGATGGCAGCGAACGGGCCGCTTTGGATGCGCGAGCTTATAGGCTCGAGGACCGAGCGCGTCACAGAAGTCATGAAAAGGAAGTACAGTCCCGTTTACCTTCCGTTTTCGAGGAAGGAGCTTTTCAATACCCCGAGGCGAGGACCAGAATCCGCCGCCATTGGTAAGCCGGCGGAAGCACTGGGACGGCCGCACCGGTTCAGCCCGTATGATAGATCTATCTCGCCATCATACCGGTGCGCCCCGGACCGTCTGAACACCTCCGGTCACTACTCCAACCCGATGGATAACCTCGTGGCGGGCTGCGGCACGGTTGGAGGCGATTCAATTGAAGGCGATTCACCGCAGCGGTGGAGACACGCCGGTCAAAGAGCTCCTCGGGGCGGCCTTGGCTCGAAGAAGCGTGCACGTCTGATCGAGATCAGATCCACTCCACCCCCGCCCGAGCCGGAGCTACAGCCGACGCGTCGATGAACCGGCCATATCGAGCAATGCGCAGCGTGGTCCGCCTCGCGGCAACAATCCGGCAGGCGGCTTTGAAGATGCTCAAGTGGTAGTGGACCGCGCCAGGGCACGTAGGGAGGCCGAGTTAGTAGCACAAGCGGAGGATCATCCGCCCGCACCGGTTCGACCGACCACCTTGAACCGAGGTCACGTCCGGCTCCTTGGGGTGCCTTGCCTTGTCCCCGCTTTGCGCAACGTCGATTGCCCAAGGACTTCAAGGGGCCACGCAAGGTGCCGAATTATACTGCCGACTTGGCTCCGAGGCGTGGATAGAAAGCTACGAGATGGCCATGGAGATGCTGGGCGTGGATGAAGCCGCATGTGCGAAGTACTTCACAATGATGCTTTGGAAGGTACGGCCCGGACTTGGTTAAAAACTTGCCGCCCAACTCCATCAGCTCGTGGACCCGATTTGCGGACCCGGTTCATCCAAAATTTCAAAGACACCGTAAGCAGCCCATGTCGGTGGTGGATCCGGCAGCTTGTGTCCAGCGGAGGAGAGTCTACAACCCATTGGAGTGCGCCCGCGTTTGGAAGTTTTACATTCTTCGGACCGGATCAACCCCGATTCCGCGATCTTGACCTTGGAAGCCAATTGCAGGTTCGAGCCATTGAAATTGAAGCTGGGTCGCATGAAGCGTTTTTGCCACGACATGGGCACTCTAATGGGCGTGTTGGTAAAGTACGCTGATTCTGATAGTACCAAGGATCCCGAATCTGATAATGATGAGGTGGGGAAGGGAAAACAGAACGGCAGCTCCAGGGTCCAGCAGCACCATTCGGCAGCAATGGAGGAACAAGCGCCAGTTTAACGGCAACACGGGTTTCGTAGCCAACACCAATGCGCAGGACAAGGGTCGGTAGCGCGAGGGCGGCGATCAAACCGGGCGGTCACAATCCGGATCGTTTGAACTTCATATTAAATCAACCTTGTCCGAAGCACGGGACGAAGGAGGTACCGCGAACCACCTTTGGAAGGATTGTTATATTATGCAGGAGTTTAAAAACTCCAACTCTTTCCGGTATGATCAAGGGACGGCGGCGGTTCCGGATCCGCTCCGGATTACGATGGAGGAAATTCGGCCCGGGATTCGGTGGTAATCCGGGCGGGCAAGGCAATCAGAATAATCAAGGTAATCGTAGCGATCGAGAACCAAGGGGCTACAATCAACAAAGAGCAGCAATCGGGTTATCGAGCAACCCAAAACAGTTGAATGGGGGCAGTACCACGTCTTTACCACCAGTTTGGACCGACGGGACCGAAAACTTCAGAGGCGGGCGGTCGGTGTTGTTGAACTGCTGCGCCGCATTACCTCTGTTGGTCCGAGCAGCCGATTATGTGGAGCGAGAGGATCATCCTCCCGGGTTTACAATCCGGGTCAGTTAGCCTTGGTGGTGGCACCCCAGGTAGGAGGGTACAAGTTTACCAAGGTTCTTATGGATGAAGGAAGCAGCATCAACATCTTGTACTACGAGACTTTCCGGCGTATGGGGTTAACAGATAGGCATCTTAGGCCGTCCAGCACGGTGTTCCACGGAGTGGTGCACAGTAAGTCAGCGTGCATCGGTCGGTAAGATAGTTCTCGAGGTGACCTTTGGGGACGAACATGACTCCGAGCGTAAACGTTGACGTTTGAGGTGGTAAAAATTCAAAGCCCTTACCACGCCCTCTTTGGGCGGCCGGCTTATGCTAAATTTATGGCACGGCCCTGTTATGTTTACTTACATTTGAAAATGCCGGGTCACAAAGGAACGATAACGGTTCATGGAGCCGCCGGATCGCTCTAGAGTGCGAGGAAGGTGATGCGGCTTACGCGGAGTCGGTTTGTGCCACGGAAGAGTTAAAGTATTATAAAGATAATGTTGATCCGGCGGATATGACCCCTTTGAAGAAGCCAACTACAGAGCATGATCCGGACTTGAAGTTCAAATCGGCGGTGAGACGAAGCTTGTTGATTTTGTGCGGCGATTCATCCAAACAGTTCACCATCGGTGCCAACTCTGGATCCGAAATAGGAAAGCGCGCTCATCGAAGTTCGTCCGTGAGAATCGGGACATTTTGCATGGAAGCCGTCGACATGCCGGGTGTACCGAGGAGCTCGCTGAGCACACTCTTAATGTTGACCCGAAATACAGACCGGTAAAACAGTTTCTTCGCGGTTTAATGAGGAAAGGCGCCAAGGCCATCGGAGAAGAAGTTGCTAGGCTGTTGGCGGCGGGTTTATCATCGAAGTCTTTCATCCAGAGTGGCTCGCCAACCCGGTTCTGGTCCTTAAAAAGAATGGCACTTGGCGCATGTGTGTAGATTACACAGATCATAACAAAGCTTGTCCAACAGATCCTTTCGCACTCCCCAGTATTGATCAGATTATTGATGCGACGGCGGGTTGTGAGCGTTTGAGCTTTCTGGATGCGTATTCCGGTTATCATCAGATTAAGATGGCGGTTAAAGACCAGGAGAAAGCGGCGTTTATCACCTTTTGGAGCCTTCACGCTACGTGTCCATGCCTTTTGGGCTCAAGAGCGCCCGAGCAACTTATCGGCGTTGCGTGTAATTGTTTGCATAAACAGATCGGCCGTAATGTGCACGCTTACGTGGATGATATCGTGGTGAAATCAAGGCAGAAGGAAACATTGATTGAGGATTTAAGGGAAACCTTCGACAACTTGCGGGTATACAAGATGATGCTCAACCCCGCCAAGTGCGTCTTTGGTGTTCCAATGAGCAAATTGTTGGGTTTTCTCGAGTCTAACAGGGGGATTGAGGCTAATACGGAGAAAAATACAGCTATAACCTCCTTGGCCAAGCCAAAATGCATCAACGATGTCCAACGCTGGCAGGCGGATTGCTGCGCTAAGCGGTTTATCGATCGCCTAGGAGAGAAGGCCATCCCTTTGTACCAGATCTTTGAAGAAGACGGATCAATTAAATGCAGAGTTCACCTTGATGAGGCATTGGAGGACTTAAAGCGGCGGCCAACCCTTTGTTCTTGCTGCCCCTTATTGACGAGGAGCCGCTCCTGTTATATGTTGCTTCTAATGCTAGGGAAGTGAGTGTTGCCATTGGGGTGGAGCGCAAGGAGGCCGGGAAGGAAAATACGGTTAAGCGACCAGTTTACAACAACAGTGAGGTTCTCATTGAATCTAAGCAAAGATATCCACATTGGCGTAAGCTGGTATATGGGGTTTTTATGGCAAGCCGGAAGTCAAGCAATATTTCCAAGGGCACCCCATCACGAAGGGTCGATTCGGCTCCTTTAGGCGATATCATATTGAACCGGAAGCAACCGGTCGGATTGCTAAGTGGGCTATAGAGCTTGGGCATACGGTTTAAAGTATGTGCCCGGACGGCTATAAAGTCTCGAGCACTTGTGGATTTCATTAATGATTGGACGGAGTTGCAAGCGCGGAAGAAAAGCCGGATCACACCTATTGGACCATCCATTTTGATGGATCCGAGCAATTGGAGGGCTCGGGGCTGGAGTCGTATTAACTTCCCCACGAGGTGATAAGTTACATTATGTTCTCCGCCTAATGTTCCCTTGTACTAACAATGCAGCTGAGTATGAGGCTTTGCTCCATGGCCTCCGGATGGCGGAAGAAATGAACCTCGGTGAGGTTAAATGCTTTGGTGATTCGGACTTAGTGGCCCAGCAGTATCCGGCACTTGGGACTCCAAAGATCCACTCATGGCTGCATATCATCGGGAAGTGGGCGTTGTTGTAGGACATTTTAAGGGGTACCAGGTGGACCATGTGGATCGTCGGAAGAACGAGGCGGTGATGCTTTGAGCCGTGGGGTCCCAGCGTAAACCGGTCCCGCCTAGCGTTTTCCTTGACGTCTTTGCATAAGCCGTCGATTAAATTACTGATGAAATTGATTTGGCTATCCCTGATCCGGAGGCTCAATTGGTGGCGGCCTTGCACATCATTCGGATTGGGCGCTCCCTTATTTGGCGTACATGAATCGGGCGAATTCTGGGAGGATGAGACGTTGGCCCGGCAGATAGTTCGCGGTCTAAGTCTATGACCATTGTTAATGGCGAGTTGCACCGTCGCAGCGTGTCGAGGCGTTTAGCGTTGTGTGTCCCACGAAGAGGGCCGTGAGATATTGCGAGAGATTCATGAAGGGATTGTGGTCGCCACGCCGGTTCAAAATCCTCGGTGGCCAAAGCGTTCCGCCATGGCTTCTATTGGTTGACCGCCCATCTTGATGCGGAGGATCTGGTCGACGGTGTGATGGTTGCCAAAAGTTCTCGAGGCGTGCTCATGTGCCGGCCAAGAATTGAGGATGATTCCAATTACTTGGCCGTTTGCGACTTGGGGCTGGATATGGTTGGACCTTTCAGACGATCCAAGGACAAAAAGACCCACTGTTGGTAGCGGTGGATAAATTTACCAAGTGGGTCGAGGCGAGCACATTAGCAAGTGTGATGCGGCCACGGCGGTTCAGTTCATCAAGCGGTGATTTTCGGTTTGGGTTTCCGCATAGTATCATCACGCATAATGGCACCAATTTGTCCAAAGGAGCTATGAAGGAATTTTGTGAACGGGAGCACATCCGGCTTGATGTTTCTTCCGTAGCCCACCCGCAATCCAATGGTCAAGCGGAACGAGCTAATCAGGAAATTTTGAAAGGTATCAAACCACGGCTTATGGTCCCTTTAGAAAGGGCGCCGGGTGTTGGGTGGAAGAGCTACCATCGGTGATATGGAGTATAAATACTACCCCAACCGATCCACGGATACACGCCGTTCTTTATGGTCTATGGAGCGGAGGCGGTCCTTCCCAAAGTGATATCCGTCACGACTCGCCCGAGTAGCAGCTTATGTTGAGGCGGATAGCGAGGCAGCACGGCAAGATGATTTGGATCATTTGAATGAAGAGCGCGATATGGCAGCAGCTTCGCTCGGCGGTCTACCAGGACCTTCGTCGGTATCACGGCGGCGGGTTAAAACCGTAACCTTTCGGGAAGGAGACTTGGTGCTGCGGCTCATTCAAGATCGTAAAGATATGCACAAGCTATCCCCACCTTGGGAAGGGCCCTTTGTGGTCGATGGGCTCTATACAACGGGTCCTACTATCCGATTGATGTTCGAGAGGCGAAAAGAATCACGCACGTCGAGAGGAGGAGACCAACGGGCCATGGAACATAGTTCATCTTGACCTTATTATACTTGAGCCATTGGCTCCACTTATGTACATATCAAGGCGATGTATATATTATGAATAAAGCAATAAACCAGATCCTCGGCTAAAGCGGGGTATCATTACGTATAAAGGACGGTTTGGGTACATGGAGATGATGTAAATAAAAGCGGCCTCCGGTTTAACCCTTGGCCTTGTTTTTTGAAATTTGTCATTTGGGGGCTTGGTCGTGTCCGAACCAATGCAACACCTCTTAGCGGTAAAGCCACCGGATCATTTGGGGGCATGGTCACGTCTGAACCGATCCACACCTCTTGGTCGGCCTAAGGCCATAGAGTCACTTGGGGGCTTTGGTCGAACCCGAACCATCGCAATGCCATTTGATCGGCGTCATGCCACGAGTTCGATTGGGGACTGGCTGACTTGAACCACCGCTACACCGTATAGGGGGCTTGGTCATGTCCGACCATGGTAGCGCCATCTGATCCGCTCGGTCAACCTTTCCTTGCAAAGTGATTTTCCTCATTGATTTTGCTTCCATAGGGTCTTTATGCTGTCATTTGGTTTTTGTTGGCCTTCTTAAACCGACAAAATTCTTTAAACCGGATTTATGTTCCGCATTCAATACCTTTTTAAAAGTGGCGATTTTTGTTCCGGTTTGATTTTGCTGTTAACATCCCATTATGGAGTAACAGGGGCTTATCATGCCGGCCACGATTTACACGGTAAATCGGTTTTATACTGTGAAGGACTGTTCTCCTGTGATGATGATGGTTTATAAGGCCTTCACTTGGGTTTGACTAAAGCCAACTGTGTGCCCTATCTTTGGCAGGTATGTTCGTATCACATAGCTTTGATCATATACCTCGGTATTATCTCATATCAATATATTGGTATCAGTTTGGCTAGCGGCGTAAACCGCCAAAGGCGGTTTAAGTACTTGTGATTGCAGGCAAAATATGTTGCAGGATTTACTACGAGCCAACGGGTCCCGTCTTGCCATGCAAAAGTTCTGATCGAGATTGTACCGGCATTGTTCAAAGAAAGACACTTGCTATCCTATTACAAAGCCTTTTTGAGGCCCGGCGTTTCACGCGAAGTTATGCCTTGAAAATTTGAATATGTCGCCGGCTTGGCGGATTACGCCGCTTCACCGGGTTGGCGCGAGGTGGAGGGCACGGCGCTGGCGTCGGTTCAGCTTCCTCTTCTTCTTCACCCAAAGCCCGAAGTCATTGGTAGACCCGGTCAATCCGGTTAAGGCACGAAGACAGCTTCTTCACTTATCAGCTCGGCCGGATCAACGTCGAGGCGTAAGTGTGCTTCTGGATTGGAGGAATCAGGCTCTGCACTTCCGGATGACAAAATCCACCCGTTTGTTGTTTGCGTCATAAAAGATCGGTGAACTTCCAGATTGGCTTCAGCGGCGGTTGACTCGCCAATGACGCATTTCCTTCGTAATCCGTTTGAGGCATCGTTATCGAAGGCTTCGCCGTTCTCTTGAGCACCGGAAAACCTTTAGCTATGTCGGCGGATCAAGATCCGCTATCCATGCCTTTGGCACGAGTCGAGCCAGCGAGGCGCCACCGGGCTGCGGATCGTTCATCTCTTCAAGCTGTCCCGGAATCATGGACAGCCGGTCCAAAGATCTCTCCGATCAGGACGGCGCCGTGTTGTCATATGAAGTGGCGCATATGGCCCGGCTGGCGCGGTATATAGCTGTTCAATCGGGGTGTACGAAGCCTTGAGCTTTTTTTCGCATCGTCGAGCCGGATGAGCAATGCGCTTGCCTGCACCAGTTTAGACAGCCCAAGTTAAACGGCGTGAGCGTTCACACGAGCATATTCGGTATAAATTTACTTACCAAAGACGGCAGAGGTCATGGCATGCACTTGGCGTTTGAGTCCGATAAGCTCTTGATCCACCGGTTTAAGGGCCGCCTCACTTCCTCCGCCCGTTTTATTAAACCGGCTTTCTCGGTGTCCCGATTGACCGCTTCGGATTTGTACCACTCCTTCAGCTGCTCCATGGTGGTCAGGCGGTCTTTAGCTCATCCTTGGTTTTGGTGGCTTCGCTATTTGGGTGTCTAGATTGGCTCGGAGGTCCTTGAGTTGCACAGACTTCTTTGGTGTATTTCATTCGATGACAAATAAAGCATGTTAGTGGTTTCAATATACAAGTCCCAAGCTTAATACAAGTATTCAACTTGGCACTTGGGGGCTAATGGCTAGTTGATCTCAATTGGCTCAGGAGACGCAACTTAAGTCCCGGTTTAACTTTGCAAAATTAAACCGACCCTTGGGGGCTACTATGCAGTGAAAAGATGAGAAAGGTCAAATTATTACCTCATAGCGGTCCTTCATGCGATTTACTAGACCGGCTTCAAGGTCACGGCTTGTGTAAAGCGGTTGAAAAGCTTGAATGAAGCTCTTAGGCGGAGAAATTGTAAATGGCAGACATGTCGATCTTCCCTTGTCTTTCTTGATAGTAGTGGAACTTTCTTTGATGCTATGCTTGGCTAAAGCGACCGGTTGGCTAGGAGCGGTGTAGCGACTACATCACAAGAACATCGTCATTTTCAGCGGTCTTGTTTGGGCTTGATGTCATCTTGCTTTGGCTCGGCGGTTCAATCGGTCACGATCCGCTCGGTGGGACGGGTTTGGTGGAGCAGGCTGTGAGGTTTCCACTTGGACCTCCGGTTCAACTTCTGGCGGGTCGCCAGATCATCCTTGTACAACTCGCCAGAGCTTTCCTTGGCGGCTTCTGATTTTCATGTGGCTGTTACGGGGTTTTTTCCGGATCACCATCCGGAGTAGGATCAAGAGTTTTCGCTTTCTTGCTCAAACGAGCCTTGGTGCTGCAATATTCAGAGTTGGATCAAGACAAATTGGCCAAATTAATAAGGAATCGAATTGACAGACAGTAATTACATACCCTGCGGCGATGTTCAGCGGAGGCAGTTGTGTGGTGGATGAACCGCCAGACGAGTTGGAAGAGGCCTGATAATTGAGTCGACGGATTGAGAGAACATCGGAAGAAACCTTTTAAGGGATAACGCTTTTCAGAGAGCAAGTCACCTCACGGGCGGCTTCCGGATTGGGGTGTCTGGTAAACCGCCGAGGTAACCTGTTGACCATCGTGTGCGGGTTGTACGGGCGCTCTTCATCTGCTGCGTCTTCAAGAAAAGATTTGGATTCAAATAAGCACAGAATGGTATTTTTCACTTTCCGGACGGTAGCGCCGAATTCTCTTAACAGCGCAAGCTCAGATTCGGAAGAAAGAAGGATTACCTCAACAGGATCGGCATGGTGGCTTCAGCATCATCACAGGAAGAAAAAGTGTCGGTAAAAAGAAGGTAAAGAGGCCAAGCATATGCAAGAAGAAATACAAAGCGGAAAGCCGGTTTATGGCGGCTCCCTTGTAAATGTCAAAGTTTTACCTCGGCTTGATTCTTCGTCCTCCGTGTTCGTGAGGACTCGGTGGTCTTTTTCTTGCCAGTTTTCTTAGTGGCCTTGGACTTTGCACGTGGCGCCGGACGATGCGGTGCATTTCGGAAGGAGCTTTCAGCACAGGAAGCAGCAAGCATTAGCATATGTCATGATATTACGAGCACGAAAGACGATGAAGAGCTTACCGCGGCGGTTTGTTGGCGGCACAAAATGGAGCCAACCCGGTGAGGCGGCAGACGGAGATTGGCTCATCGAGCATCTTCTTGACGATCTCGGTGGTCTCCTGTTCGGTTATGGGTAGCTCGTGGCGCCTTTGAGGATCTTTGAGGCTGCGGTATACTCGTGCATCAATCCGGGCCGGCGGCTTAGTGGCAAAACGCCCCAAGAGACCCAGCAACGCACAAGATCCACGCCGGTTAAGCCATTGGCCATTAGAGCCCGGAGCTTGATTATTTGTGGTGCGAAGTTTTTCCGTTCCGCGGCGGTTAAGCGTGAAGGCAGTGAATGATGGTTGCTGAGCCGGTGAGGACGGTAACCCGGCAAGGGGTTTTCGTTGGCTGGCGCGGTGTTACGGCGGTAGAACCAAGTTTGGTTCCAATCCTTTGGATGGCTGTGGTGCTTGGCGTGAGGGAAATCGGCTTCCTTCCTCTTCTGAATTGAAACGCCGCCCAGCTCCGTGTTGGGACCATCAGAAAATTTTGTGCGACGGTTCAAATGGAAAAAATCCCGGAACAACTCCACAGACGGCTCTTCCTGAAGATAGACTTCACAGAAGACTTGAAAGTTGCATATGTTCAAAGCGAATTGGGCCGATATCCTGCGGATGGAGTTGCAAACTGGCAAGGGCGTCCGGAAAAACTTTGAACCGGGAGGGCAGAACCCCGATCTAGGTGCTGCATAAACACAATTACTTCCCCGCTTCGCGGCTCGGGAGAAACTTCGCCCTCGGAACACGCCAATGGAGGACGTCTTTTGGAGCCAAACCGCCCGGTGGTGGCGTAGCCGTTGAGCTGCGTCTCGGTGATTTTGGACGGACCCAGTTGCAAGCAGCAAATTGAGGAGCCATTCCGGAAGATAAGGGCTGCGAAAGAGGAAAATGGTTCACCATTGAACAGGTCAGGAATTACAGATAATGTTAAACCGGCAATCCAGTAAACCGGAAATTCCGGCTTAACTAAGAACTAATGGAGTGACGGATTAGATATCAGTAGTTAAACCGCCAGAGGAGGCAGAGCTGAAAAAGTTGCTAAGTATAGATGTAAACAGGTTTCCCATGCAAAAGGAAATAATCTAGATCTACCGGGTTCAAGAAGGAAAATTTCTGCGACCTATGCAAGACCTCCTACAATAGCAGAAGGTTCGGGCATGTTAAGCGAAGGACCTGAACAAAGGGGAAGATGCCTAGAGTCGGGTAAGCGGCGAAAGCAACCCGTTTGCATATGAGGAGCGGTACGGTGAGCCGTCTGGCCATGGTGAAACTGGTATGAAGAATCGGCATGAACAGCTCACGAGCTATGAGACGAACCGAGTTTCGAGATGAGATCTAGGGTTTAAAGAAAACCTTACTGACGGCGGGAACCACGGAGGAGCGCTGAAACTCTGGTAATATCAGGTTGATGCAGCGGCCCGGCGGGAAGCGTCGGTCGAAGGTTGGGGGCGACGGCAAGAGCTTCAGGGTCGGCGGGTCGCGAGGAAGAAGAAGAGAGGAAGAAGAAGAAGAGAATGGCCCGACTGGTCTATTTATAAGGGACCGGAGCAATCAACGGGCGCGAGAATCGAGGAGTCAAAAGCGGCGGAAGGTGCAGCGGCCGCCTCGATTTCGGAATGGCATTAAATGCAGGGAATCTTCTTGTTTGGATTTCTTTATTAAGGATGACGTCAGACGCCTCGACACGCGAATCGGAAGATGACATCACGGCGGTTCAAACAGTGGCGGTTTACTGAAAGGAGGAAAGAGATCAAGAGTTTCTTGAGGGTGTGAAGATTAACAGAACCGGTTCAAGTCAATCTGGGGCCTAATGTTGGGGATATAACTCACGAGTGTGAACCGCCAGGAGGGCGGTTCACGCTGCTCATGATCCAGGCCCATGTGGACGCCTGGAGCCCAGAGGCGAATTAAGGTCCATGTATGTAAACCGCCTTAGCGTTATAGCTTGTGTTGTAAGACAGAAAGGAGAGATCAAGCGGACTCTTGTATGAGCCGGATTGGGACTCAGAAACCGACCAAGGCGTCCATCCGTGTATATAAGGGGACGACCGGCCAAGCGAAGTTAGGGACAGAGATTTCGAGGCTAAGGCAAAGCTATTGCTCCCTAGTCGCCGAAACCATATCAATCACATCACAACCGGACGTAGGTTTTACCTTCATTGAAGGGGCCGAACCAGTATAATTCCCGTGTCTTGTGCCCGCTTTAACCTCTCTAGGTAAACCCGTACGATGGCCCTGCGACTAAGTCCTTTCATGAGGACATCTGCCGTGACAAGTCCACGACAATGACTCTGATATCACCATCTTTATATCTCAAAGCAATCATAAGGAATCAAACTTCTCATAGTATTCAATGCACTTTATATGAAAGTTTTATTATATCCCTCTTGGATGCCTATCATATTCGGACTAAATTTATAACCAAAGCAAATTACCATGCTGTTTAAAGACTCTCAAAATAATACAAGTGAAGCATGAGAGTTCAATTGTTTCTACAAAATAAAACCACCGCCATGGTCTAAAAAGATATAAGTGAAGCACTAGAGCAAAATTGCCTAGCTCAAAAGATATAATTGAAGCACATAGAGTATTCTAATAAATCGCGATTCATGCGTGTCCCTCTCAAAAGGTGTGTACAGCAAGGATGATTGTGGCAAACTAAAAAAGCAAAGACTCAAATCATACAAGGCGGTCCAAGCAAAACACATATCATGTGGTGAATAAAAATATAGCCTTAAAGTTACCAATAGACGAAGACGAAAGAGGGGATGCCTTCCGGGGCATCCCCAAGCTTAGGATCTTGGTTGTCCTTGAATATTACCTTGGGGTGCCTTGGGCATCCCCAATCTTAAGCTCTTGCCACTACTTATTCCATAGTCCATCAAATCCTTACCCAAAACTTGAAAACTTCACAACACGAAACTCAACAGAGAATCTCATAAGCTCTGTTAGTATAAGAAAATAAATCACCACTTTTGGTACTCTTGTGAACTCATTCTTTATTATATTGGTGTAATATATACTGTATTCCAAATTATCCATGGTTCATACCCCCCCCCCCGATACTACCCATAGAGTCATTAAAATAAGCAAACAACACAAAGAAAACAGAATCTGTCAAAAACAGAACAATGTGTAGTAATCTGTAACTCTCGAATACTGTTGTAACTCCAAAAATCTGAAACACTAGGACAAGCTAAGAATTTTTTTATTAATCTTCTGCAAAAAGAATCAAATCAAAATCACTCTTCTATTAAAAATGAGAATTGTTTTCCCGAGCGCAAAAGTTTCTGTTTTTCAGCAAGATCAAATCAACTATCACTGTAAGCTATCCCAAAGGTCTTGCTTGGCACAAACACTAACTAAAACACAAAACCACATCTAACCAGAGGCTAGATGAATTATTTCAAAACATAACCTAAAAAGCAAAAACAAAAATAAAATTGGGTTGCCTCCCAATAAGCGCTATTGTTTAACGCCCTTAGCTAGGCATAAAAGCACGAATAGATCTAAGTATTGTCATCTTCCCCCTTTTGGAAGCAAAGAGAGAATTTCTTATCCATAGCATTTATCTTTCTATTTTTTGAAAGCACATGGCCATTAATAGTAGAAGAAAGATTAAGCATATTACGAAAATTTGCATCTAAACTAGCCTTCATCTCCTTGATAATTTCATTTTTATAAAAGCATATAAGAGCAGTTGATTCAACACTTTCACCTTTGGAGTGCCCAAATATGGTTTTCATCTTCTCATAAATATCAAAGGCATCTCCTCCAAGAAATTCGTTTTCAAATATAGAATCCAAAACTTGTTTAAAGGAAAGAGGCAAAGCAACATAAAAGCTTCTCAAGTATATCTTAATATGATGTTGAGGCACATGGCTAGCTTGAATCCTCAATAATCTATCCCAAGCATCTTTTAAAGACTCATCAAGCAAATAATGAAAGATTTCGGGATCATCTTCATCAAAATTGTTTAGACTTTCCTTAGCAACATCGTAAGGTCTTTCTGTAGCATCATTATTTATGAGCTTAGAAAGGACATAGGGGCTATCTAAAGCATTAAAACTCGGGAGAAAAACCTTAGGCATTTTTAGGTCGGCCATAGCGATAAAAAGATGGACTCAGGCAAACAAGAGAACAGCGAGAGAAAAAGGCAAAAAATTCCGAAAATCGTTTTAGAAGTGGGGGATATGAAAACGAGAGGCGAATGGCGAATAATGTAATGCAAGAGATGAGTGTTTATGATGGGTACTTGGTATGTCTTGACTTGGCGTAGATCTCCCCGGCAACGGCGCCAGAAATTCTTCCTGCTACTTCTTGAGCTTGCGTTGGTTTTTCCCTTAAAGAGGAAAGGGTGATGTAGCAAAGTAGAGATAAGTATTTCCCTCAATTTGAGAACCAAGGTATCAATCCAGTAGGAGACAACGCACAAATCACTGAATAACTGCACAAACAATCAAACAACTTACACCCAACGTGATAAAGGGGTTGTCAATCCCTTCATGGCTACTTGCAAAAGTGAGATCTGATAGAGATAGATAAACGATAAACTAATTATTTTTGGTATTTTTGGTTTATAGATCGGAAAGTAAAAGATTGCAAAATAGTAGATCGGAAACTTATGATGGAAAATAGAAACTTGTATGATGGAAAATAGACGCGGGGGCCATAGGTTTCACTAGAGGCTTCTCTCAAGATAGAAAATAATACGGTAGGTGAACAAATTACTGCTGAGCAATTGATAGAAAAGCGCAAAGTTATGACGATATCTAAGGCAATGATCATGAATATAGGCATCACGTCTGTGTCAAATTGATCGAAATGATTCTGCATTTACTACTATTACTCCACACATCGACCGTTATCCAGCATGCATCTAGAGTATTAAGTTCATAAAGAATGGAGTAACGCATTAAGTAAGATGACATGATGTAGAGGAATTAACTCAAGAAATATGATGAAAACCCCATCTTTTTATCCTCGATGGCAACAATACAATACGTGTCTTGCTGCCCTATTGTCACTGGGAAAGGACACCGCAAGATTGAACCCAAAGCTAAGCACTTCTCCCATTGCAAGAAAAACTAATCTAGTTTGCCAAACCAAACCGATAGTTCGAAGAGAATTACAAAGATATCAAATCATGCATATAACGATTCAGAGAAGATTCAAACAATATTCATAGATAAGCTGATCATAAATTCACAGTTCATCGGATCTCGACGAACACACCACAAAAAATTATTACATCGAATAGATCTCCAAGAACATCAAGGAGAACATGGTATTGAGAATCAAAGAGAGAGAGAAGAAGCCATCTAGCTACTAGCTATGGACCCGTAGGTCTGTGGTAAACTACTCACGATTCATCGGAAGGGCAATAGAGTTGATGTAGAAGCCCTCCGTGATCGAATCCCCCTCCGGCAGGGTGCCGGAAAAGGTCCCTAGATGGGTTCTCACGGGTACAGAAGGTTGCGGCGGTGGAAAAATATTTTCGTGGATGCCCCTGGTGGTTTGGGGATATTTGGGAATATATAGGCAAAAGAATTAGGTCAGGAGGTGCACGGGGGGGCCCACAAGGGTGGGGGCGCGCCCTCCGTTCTTGTGGCCGCCTCGTGGCTCCTCCGACTTCATCTCCAAGTCTCCTGGTTTTCTTATGGTCCAAGAAAAATCATCGCGAAGGTTTTATTCCGTTTGGACTCCGTTTGGTATTCCTTTTCTGCGAAACTCTAAAATAGGAAAAAAAACAGAAAGTGGCACTAGGCTCTAGATTAGTAGGTTAGTCCCAAAAATAATATAAAATAGCATATTAATGCATATAAATCATCCAAAATAATATAATAGCATGGAACAATCAAGAATTATAGATACGTTGGAGACATATCAATATCACTACTATCTTTGCTTGCTAGTTGTTCGTTGCTATCACTATGTCGCGCTACCTACCACTTGTTTATCAAGCCTCCTAAATTACCATGATAAGCCTCTAACCACCTTCCTAGCAAACTGTTGTTTGGCTATGTTACCGCTTTGCTCAGCCCCTTTTATAGCGTTGCTAGTTGCAGGTGCAGTGTAGGTTGTTCCATGTTGGGACATGGATATCATGGGATATCACAATATCTCCTATTTAATTAATGCATTTATATACTTGGTAAAGGGTGGAAGGCTTGGCCTTTTGCTTGGTGTTTTGTTCCACTCTTGCTGCCTTAGTTTCTGTCATACTGGTGTTATGTTCCTTGATTTTGCGTTCCTAACACGGTCGGGGTTTATGCCCCCCCCCCCTTGATAGTTCCCTTTGAATAGAACTCTTCCAGCAAGGCGCAACTTTGGTTTTACCATTTGCCTAATAACAACTAAAATTTGCGTAGGGAGTAATTAACCTAAGGATTCTTAATCAACAACCCGGGCCAGTGCTCCTCATGAGTGTTGGTCCAAAACAGATCACCTTGCGGCGCCCCCTTGGAAACTTGGGTCTCAGCCAACTGTAAGCTTCACTTATCCGCCGTGGCCTGATTTTGAGATAGCGCGGCTCTGATCGGGGTGTCGGCACGTCGGGAGGTCTTGCTGGTTTTGTTTTACCATTGTCGAAATGTCTTGTGCACCAGGATTCCGATTTGATCAGGGTGTCCCGAGATGGAGATTTGTCTCCGTGGATCGTGAGAGTTTATAAAGGACTAAGTTGGTACACCCCTGCAGGGTTAAATCTTTCGAGAGTCGTGCCCGCGGTTATGTGGCAGATGGGAAATTTATGATATCCGGTTGTAGTGAACTTGACACTAAACTCATTTAAAATACACCAACCGTGTGTGTAACCGTGATCGTCTTCTTTCGACGAAGTTTGGGAAGAGAACACGGTGGGGTTAGATTGGATGTAAGTAGTTCAGGATCACTTCTTGATCATTACTATTTTGCGACCGTTATGCATAGCCTCTCATCTAATTCTTGTAGTCGTAAGTTAGCCACCATACAAATGCTTAGTGCTTGCTGCAACTTCACCACTTAACCTTTCATACCCATTAATCTTTGTTAGTTTTGACACCGTGGGTAATAAGATTGCTGAGTCCCCGTGGCTCACAGTATACTACAAACACAGTTGCAGGTACCACTGAAACAGACACAGGAGATGCCATCGAGCTCTAGTGGGAGTTTGACGAGGATCATGGGCGTTTCTACGTCGCGTTTCCAGACGATCAGTAGTGGCCCTAGTCGGGTTATCCGGGAATCGTAGCAGGGTGGTGTTTTCTCGTTTATCTTGTCCGTAGTCGGACTCTATCTTTATGTTATGGATGATTTGTATGATGATTGTCATATGTATGTTATTATGGGGCAAGTGTATGCCTTGATGTCGTATTCTGTCTATTCTTCGGTTGTATGTATTTGTGTGCCACCTTGCTAAGCGATCCAAAATGGGATTCTGTCGTGATCTTGAATTCATCATGAGATCGCGATAGAGTTTCGTCTTGGGCGTTACAATGAGAGAGTTTAATTTTTAAACAATTCCATGAGGAAAGTTTAGCTACCAAAGCTAAGCACCTATGCATTGTGCAGACTAGTTGCTAAGATTTTAAATGCTCTTAGCACCTCATCTAAGCACCCATGCACTAGAAAGAGGCCTGAGGACGTATGGGTTGGTGGCATGTAGGCGTACTGCTGGGTGTCATTGCCAAGCCCCTTGGCCGCATCATCGGTTTGGGGCTAGATCTACGCATGATCGAGCACCTAGTGCGGGGGGTACACTCATCACGTGGACTGGTGGAGGTCCATCTCTATTTGAGTGATGTATGTGCCAAGGTGCAGCCTTGGTGGCGATCTAGTGGTCTATGGTGCCAGGGAGACGGTCTTGGACGTCGGGGCGCCTACCCCAGATGGTGGGTACACGGATTGGCTCTCCAGCGAGCAGCGTGGTGGCTAGTGTACTTCGGCCATGTGGATGATGAGCTGCACTATGGTGGGCGATCCTTGTGAAGCTTTCCTCTTCGGTGGTGTCCAAAGCTTGATCTTGATCTGGTGTTCCCGATCCATCGTGGTGGGGTGGCTTCGTACCACGACACGCTGGGGATGGGGGCGAGTGAACGCTTTGCTCCTCGACGGTGACAAGGCATGTAAGTGTTGTGTTCCTCTTGGGGCGCCGCCTTGGCCATCTCCTTACCCTCCAACACTCGGGGAGAAAACCTATGTCCGCCTCGTTTAACAGAGTGGTGGAGACGCTTCGCATCGTGACCCTCTTAGGGGCATTGCCGATGAGTGAGGGTGTTCCTTGGGAGCAATGACGGGTCTTGTGCTTCTTCTGGACGACTAGCTGAAGGCTTTAGTTGCGCACTCTGGTGCGTTCTTAGCGTTTCTGGCTAGTTTTGCTTATTTTTCTATTTGATCGGGTTATGAAATTTTTCTCAATACACGGTATTTTTGGCCCTATTGCTAAACAGTATAACTCAGCGAGCTACGACGTCTCACAGCGATTTGACCTCGTGAGCCGTCGGATCTAGAATACGAACGGACCAGATTGTTCAGTTGTTCCACGGTGTGTCCCTGTGCGGCCTAGTTGCCGAACGTGCATGGGCTGCTGCTCCTGGGATTGACCTGGGCTTCTTCTAATCAGTCGGGCCAAGAAATTACTAAGTGGGCCTCAATTCTTTCTCTGCCCGTAGAGAGAGACCAACTGGGAACAGCAGCCTGCCAACATAAAAGGATGCAACATCATCTCGCTGGTGAAATGGTGACGGGGTTGACTTTTCTTTTTTCTTTTTTTTACAAGGAACCCTTGCTTTTCATCTTCCGTTATGTTTGAGCCCTATTCTCCTTTGTAATTCTCCTTTGGCATATGATTGTGTGAGCTTGGCGCTAGACTTCAGTTTTTTTTTCTTTACGGGTTGACTTCTGCAGTTTTTGTGTTGCACTATATATCAACTATCAACTTTAGCAATTAAAAAATATTAGCATTTGTTTTCAGAGTTGTCTCAAACATTCAGCTGGGGATCTATCAACTTAATAGCCCTCCTAGATATATTAGCATTTGCACGGTGTTCAACTCGTGTGCAACTATGCCAATAACATCCACATATCTTTAACAAAAAAGAAGAAGAAGAAAAAACAACTACCTTATCATGAGAAATGGAGCATATAAGTTACTATTACTTCAGCTACTTAAATAGATCATGCGATTTTGCATGCTAGGGCCTGACTTAGATCAGTTTGTCTTGGTACCTTACGTTAATATATGAGATGACTGCTCATCTTATTTTCGTCCAGAAGTAAGGTCTCTATTTTGTACACAGGCATTATGTATAGTCTGTTGAAATGCAGGCTTGCTTGTTTTTTTCATTTCGTTGCTATGGTTCATATTTTCTGAAAGGTTTCTACTATTCATAATTTTTTTTTTAAATGAACAGGCGCGGCAACACGCGCCTTCATGGTCTAGTGACTTTATTATTTTAAAGGAGGGTGGAAGTGTGTTTCGAGTATGATTGCCGAATTTTGCATCTTCTTTTATGTACATGATGATTAGGGAGCCACTCACAACGACTAATAAAGTGGGCACATGCAAGAATGCTGGATAATAGAGGGAAATATGACGTAAAAAAAATACTTGCAGAGTACTGGTAGTAAAACTTAGGAATTGAATGTACAAACATGAAGTGAATGACCCTGCAGAAAATGGGCACCACTGTACTTTGCTAAGCAGAAGCAGTTACAGTTTTGCATGTCTCGGTAGTAATAAAACCCATCTGCCCATCTCACCTCCGTTCCCCTGACTGTCTTCTTTTTTCCTGAGAAAAATATTCCCCTGACTGTCTGCATCGCCCCACCGACCACCGGACCGCTGGTGCCCCATGCAGCCATGCAGGAGATGTAAAACTCGTCTCCACCGGCGGACCAGGCCCACCATGTCCCGCGCATAAATTTTCTCTGCTCCTCCAGACGGTGGCATTGATGCTGCTAGCCCAGTAAGTACGAACAAGAAACAGGAAGAAGAGTCTGATTCCCAACATGAACATGGAGCCATGGAGGTGGAGCCGTCCTCTTCCTTCCCTAAGACCATGACCCCAATATATTCCAGATCATCCCCATCCACCTTTGTTTACTTCTCAAGTTTTGTAGATGATGACACAGAGAGATTTGTATATTTTATGGCATGATGGGCACATGCGGCCTGCAGGTTCTACACACCCTACAAACATGCCCCCATCGATCCATCCATGAGTGCAAAGGGAATTTTGCAGTCGGTGCAGAAAATAAATACTCCTCCAAGATTATAATAAATCTGGCCAGGCCATCAGCACTCATTTGTTTATGTGGCAAGATTGGGGGTTTGGATGTTAGCAAGAGCAGCATATGATTGCTGCTCTGCGCTTGTCTTGCTTCCAGTGGCTCAGTTTAATACACCACCTATGCGGTTTACTACACCTGACCTAACACGTTAAATAAGTGTACCACTTGGTTGTTGTTGCTTAAGTGGCCGTTGATGGAGATGGCTTATTACTAGTACTACTGCTACTCCTGGCATTATGGGAGAGAACTCACCATCAGATAGACTGCAGCATTTTTGGAGGTTTGCAAGGCCTGACCAACCAGTGATCGGTACCATGTGTCCAGGGGGGGTCCATTATTCCTGGTCCTAAATGCTCGAAAGCGTGGGACTATATGTGATAAAGATCGATCAAGACACGATAATTCAGCTTCGTGTCTGGACAGTGTCACTGTCCTGTACGTATGTTCGAACTAGTAGACAGGGCTCCCATGTGGGGGCAAAAGCTCGTTCGTACTCCCTCCGTTCTTAAATAATTGTCTTTCTAGAGATTTCAATAAATGACTATATACAAAGCAAAATAAAAGAATCTACACTCTAAAACATGTCTATATATCTACATACGGATGTATGTTGTAGTCCATTTGAGATGGCTAGAAAGACAATTATTTGGGAACGGAGTAGGATCCAATGTTCGCATGCACGCTCTGTCTCCACGCTAACAGCTCGGCGTGCACGTCGAGTTTCACTGTACACGCACGGACCTCTTGCTCGGTTATCGGATGGTGATGATAACAGAAGCACGGCTACGTTCGAACTGCACGCATATCGGGCATGTGGCCACCGTAGTGTTTTGGGCGCTTTGGATGGAGACGGAGATTGCGTTTTTGGCATTAGGGTGACCTGCCAACAACCATGTCTAATCTTCTCTCGTCTTTTCCTGGTCATTCTTTTGGCCTTCCACATGCTCATGCTTGCACCGAAATCCACTCAAATTACTACAGACCGTCTGATGATTCCGATGGGATTGTTTAGCTTTCTGTAGGGTCGGTAATGTGATTGACAATTTTCTGGCGTGCTTCGTGCATGGTTCGTTATTCCTTGACACGTCGTGGAAAAGGGTTTCTAGTGCACTTGGAGAGAAAAATCCATGGTGTTTTTTATCATGCCATTGCACTATTTATTTTTTTTGCGACGAATCATGTCATTGCACTATACAGGATAATTTATTGGCTGCTAGTTTGAAACTTTCATGATCGCACCGTGTAAGGCACAATGCGACCCTTCTCTCTCATGCTCATATAATCACCTACCACACGGTTATACTATCCGTGTGGACACAAAACATGGAAATTGTACCTTCCAGCGTCAAGGAATTAAGGACTTCTATAAGTCAGTGTCAATGCTCAAAGTTGTTCCATTATTGTTGCATCGCCTTTTTTATGTATCTCCCACGCTTTTTGACAAATATGAAGAAAACAATTTTGAGTTGATGCTTACAATCTAATGTGAAAACACCTTCACACCAACCATGTCAAGAGAATATTCACTTCATTATGGAAGCGATTATACACCATTGCCCAGAATCATCGGTTGGATGCTTAGGATAAGAGTTGAATCCCAAATCCACCAGCGATCAAACTTCATGCTGGAATCTCCGGTGTCTCGTTTAGTGCAAGTGACTTTTCTATCGATAGCACACTGTTAATGTGATGATGCGGTCATATTCGCAAACCCAGAGAAGGATGAAGTGGACACGCTCCTGTTTCTGCTGAACTGCTTCGGGGAGGCCACAGGGCTAAAGCTCACGCAGGCAAAAACCTCTGTCATCCCGATAAACTGCGCTGGGCTACCGTTATCGGAGGTGCTACAAAATTTCGGCGGCCAACTGTCAGATTTCCCAACAACTTATCTTGGGTTGCCGGTCTCCCCAAGAAAGCTGCGCCTGGTGCACCTTTAGTTCATCATCGATCAGGTGCGCTCGCGACTGGCAGGATGGAAAGGCAAGCTTATGAGCATGGCCGGCAGGCAGGTGCTCGTGTGCGCCGTCCTCACTGCACTACCCGTCTTCGCTCTGTCAGTCCTCAAGGTGCCAATGAAGATAATCAAGGAGGTGGACAAAACGTGCTGGCAATTCCTTTGGGCCCAAGATGAGAACATAACGGGCGCCAAATGTAAAATGGCCTGGGATAAGGTATGCTTACCTGTTGCCAAGGGAGGACTTGGCATACTGGACCTTCTTCGTTTCAGTACGGCATTGCGGATGAGATGGCTTTGGCTCGCATGGCAACAACCACGGCGGCCGTGGATGAACTTCCCGGCCCCATGCGACGAGGGAGATCGGGAGTTGTTTGCAAGTGCAACTTCGGTATAGCTCAACAACGGGAAAACAACAAGTTTCTGGACAAGCACATGGCTTGGGTCCACGACGCTGTGCCGAGAATTTCCGAATCTGTTCAAACATACAAGAAGAAAGAACAGGACAATAGAAGATGCATTGACAAATGATCAATGGATACGGGACCCGCGACATGGAAACACGGCCAACATTGTCAATGAGTTTTTGCAGATGTGGCGAAAGATCAAGAGGGCAGGCATTGTCCTTTTGAGGGAGTCCTGGATTAAGGGGTCCTCGGGCGTCCGGGCTATGTGACGTGGGCCGGACTGATGGGCCATGAAGATACAAGATAGAAGACTTCCTCCCGTGTCCGGATGGGACTCTCCTTTGCGTGGAAGGCAAGCTTGGCGTTCGGATATGAAGATTCCTTCCTCTGTAAACCGACTCTGTACAACCCTAGGCCCCTCCGATGTCTATATAAACCGGAGGGTTTAGTCCGTAGGGAAGAATCATAACCATGCAGGCTAGACATCTAGGGTTTAACCATTACGATCTTGTGGTAGATCAACTCTTGTAATCCTGATATTCATCAAGATCAATCAAGCAGGAAGTAGGGTATTGCCTCCATCAAGAGGGCCCGAACCTGGGTAAACATCGTGTCCCCCGCCTCCTGTTACCATCGACCTTAGACGCACAGTTCGGGACCCCCTACCCGAGATCCGTCGGTTTTGACACCGACATTGGTGCTTTCATTGAGAGTTCCGCTGTGTCGTCATCAGAAGGTTCGATGGCTCCTTCAATCATCTACAACGATGCTGCCCTGAGGGAGGTTTTTCTCCCCGGCCAGATCTTCGTATTCGACGGCTTCGCACTGCGGGTCAACTCGCTTGGCCATCTAGAGCAGATCGACAGCTACGCCCCAGGCCAGATCAGTTTCGGAAATCTGGATTATGTCGCTGATATCCGAGGAGACTTGATCTTCCAAGGGTTCACGGCCCCAACCTCCGCTCTGGCCTAAGATCCGGAGCGCAATTCCAGGTCCGAAGACGGGATTCCTGATCCCGCCGGACTATCTGCGGCCACTAAGGCCAGTACGGGAGAGCCGGAGGAAGTAGTGTCGCTGGCAACCATCAGGAAGCCGGACTCTTCTCTGGACACTGGATCCGAACCCTCGGAGTCAGCATCGTGTGATCTCGGCCAAGAAGTATCCTTCCCGCCATACTCCACGGACTCTTTTCTCCCTGGCCAAACCTCGCCTTTAAGCGAGGCTCTGGACTTGATGCAATCCCTCGTCATTATAGAGGAGCAACGTCCGAACTACGCCCATCCCGGACTAGGGGCTGAGAGTGGGGAATTTTACGTCCCACCCGACACCCACTTCATAGCCACTGTCGAGGACTTAACTGACATGCTCGATTACGGCTCCGAAGACATCGACGGTATGGACGACGATGCCGGAGAAGAGCAGGCCCAAAACCCGCCGTTTACCGGACGCTGGACGGCCACATCTTCGTATGAAGTTTACATGGTGGATACACACAAAGAGGGTAACGACGATAACAAGAAGAATGCAGTCGAGGATAAACCTCCTGAGATACAACCAAAGCGCCGACGTCAGCGGCGCCGCTCTAAATCACGCCGTGGAAAAGACAGCAATACCGGCACGAGAGACAACAATACTCCGGACGATGCCGAAGACCAAGAAGAACCCGTCGAACCAACCTCCAAACAGGACGATCGGGAAGATGGGCAAGTTAGCCCTGATGAACAGGCCGTAAACGAAGACTCGGAGGACAGCAATTATCTTCCACTCTCCGAGGATTAGGTGAGCCTCGGCGACAAAGACTTTATCGTGCCTGAGGAACCTCTCAAGCAGGAGCGCTTTAAGCGCCGGCTAATAGCCACTGCAAGGAGCCTGAAAAAGAAGCAGCAACAACTTCAAGCTGATCAAGATCTACTCAACGACAGGTGGACTAATGTCTTGGTAGCCAAGGAATACGGCCTCGAGCGCCCAACCAAAAGTTACACGAAGCGTAAACTGCTACCTCAATTCGATGACGAGGCACTGGAGCCCGTACCATCAGCGCGTAACGCGGCTGACCGACCGCCACGTGGCCGGGACAAAACGACAACTCAAGCCGAACACCAGCCCATACCACCTCGCCGTAATGGTAGAGACACAACAGCTCAGGGATATACATATGACGTGCGGCAGGACCTGGAAAATAGGGCAGGCCAGACTAGATCGATCTACGGATCGCGGGGGCGCGCCCTGATGCACGACGACGGCTATCTAGCCGGACGTGACAAGCATAACCACGCCCGGGCCGAAAACCGCAGACGGACTCCATCCGAGCTACGTCCAGACTTGGCCCGATATAGAGGCGCCGCACACCCCCTCTGCTTCACTGATGAAGTAATGGAGCATGATTCCCAGAAGGGTTTTAACCCGTGAATATCGAATCATATGATGGAACAACAGATCCCGCGGTATGGATCGAGGATTTTCTTCTCCATATTCATATGGCCCGCGGTGATGACCTTCATGCCATCAAATACCTCCCGCTAAAACTCAAGGGACCAGCTCGGTACTGGTTAAACAGCCTGCCAGAAAACTCTATTGGCAGCTGGGAGGACTTGGAAGACGCCTTCCGTGACAACTTCCAAGGTACATATGTCCGACCTCCGGATGCCAATGACTTATGTCACATAGTCCAACAGCCAGAGAGTCAGCCAGCAAATTCTGGACTAGGTTCCTAACTAAAAAGAACCAAATCATCGACTTTCCGGATGACGAAGCCCTAGCGGCATTTAAGCATAGCATCCGCGACGAATGGCTCGCCCAACACCTCGGCCAAGAAAAGAGGAAGTCCATGGCAGCCCTCACGACACTTATGACCTGCTTTTGCGCGGGCAAAGATAACTGGCTAGCCCGTAGCAATAATAATGCAAGCGAACCTGGCACCTCTGAAGCCAGAAATAGCAACGGCAAGCCCAGACGCAATAGGCACAAGCGTCGAAGCAACGGTAACAATACCGATGACACGGCGGTCAACGCCAGATTTAGTGGCTCCAAGTTCGGCCAGCGAAAGAAGCCATTTAAAAGAAACAATCCGGGCTCGTCCATCTTGGACCGCATACTCGATCGTCCATGTCAGATCCACGGCACCCCAGATAAACCAGCCAATCATACCAACAGAAGCTGTTGGGTCTTTAAACAGGCCGGCAGGTTAAATACCGAGAACAAGGAGAAGGGATCGCAAAGTGAGGACGACGACGAGGAGCCTCGTCCGCCGAACACAGGGGGACATAAGAAGTTTCCCCCTCAGGTTCAAATGGTGAGCATGATATACATTACCCATATCCCCAAGAGGGAGCGCAAGCAGCAGCGCTCGAGGGCGTCTCTGGCGATAGAGCCAGTCGCCCCAATATTTAACCCATGGTCGTCCTGCCTGATCACCTTTGATCGCAGGGACCACCCGACCAGTATCCGTCATGGCGGTTCAGCTGCACTCGTCCTCGACCCAATCATTGATGGATTCCATCTCACGCGAGTCCTCATGGACGTCGGTAGCAGCGTCAACCTACTCTATCAGGATACAGTCCGCAAGATGGGCGTCGATCCATCAAGGATCAAGCCCACAAAAACTACCTTTAAAGGAGTAATACTAGGTGTAGAGGCCCGCTGCACGGGCTCAATCACATTGGAAGTCGTCTTCGAATCTCCGGACAACTTCCAAAGCAAGGACTTGATCTTCGATATAGTCCCCTTTCGCAGTAGCTATCACGCACTGCTCGGATGAACTGCATTTGCTTGATTCAATGCGGTGCCACACTATGCTTATCTCAAACTCAAGATGCCCGGACCACGCGGTGTCATAACAGTCAATGGAAACACGGAACGCCTCCTCCGCATCGAGGAGCACACCGCTGACCCTGGCAATGAAGTACAGAGCGGCCTTATCGCAGAATGTCAATTCAACGGCCAAGCTCCCGGACACTGTCAAACGAGTCTGGACTACTTCGCATCTTGACAGTCCAGCTCGCCAGGAGTTAGACTAGCAATTCAGCCTCCGTCTCAGTCCCAACCAAATGGTGGCGTACATACCGCACGTACATAATTACGCACTCAAAATACCATGGGCAAAGACGGAGGCACAACTTGATTGTGGTCCATAATACGGCTCGACCTTCCTCGGGCACGTTTACTTTCCATTTTATTTTTATCCTTTTTAGATTTCTTTTCCACAGGCCCCTCACGACGGCCTAATCATCGACCCTTTCGAAGGATGGATATACCAAGGCGGCAAGCAGCATAGACGTGTGGGGGAATCTCTAGGTGGTCTTCTTGATGATCACTTTACCTGTTTTCAGGACCCGCACACAGCTCCCCCTTGGTCTCGACATGTGAAATAGCCATGTTGCCTATCGCACTATTTGTACAAATACGCTTTGACATATTCATCCAATTATAATGAAAACAGTTTGCGGCCCAACTTATGTGGCACTGGCTTACTACTTCATTTTATTTCGTTGTTCTTATCGATTGCACCTGTACACTTTGGTACGCTTTAATTCACCAGGGGCTTCATTGCGCTCCGTACTACGACAACAAAGTCCGAACACTTTTTACAGTATAGTTCGGCACCCCGAATTTAGCATTATATGCATCGGCTCCGAATCATGTCTTTGGTCAATAGTTGGGTTGCCCGGCTCCTGTGCTTACTAACTTACGTTCCGTCCTATCGACTAGGGTAGTAAAGGAAGAACTACTGCGATTGTGTTTTTGGTTTATCCGAGTAAACACCTCAGTAGAGAAAGCTGAAAACTGACTGTCATGATGCGGCGAGAGCTGGTCAGCTATTCGGAGGGTAAAATCTCTTGCGATTTTTTCCCGCATTATGCGACGGATCGGCCTCCACCCGATCAGGTGTCTACAGCACCCTAGTCCGAATTAACATATCCTCATTAGGGGTTGCGCCTACTTTTATATTGTCAAACTCCTATGGCTAAGTGAGGGTGATAAAGCCACATAGTCCGATTGCCTGGTTCGTTGCGCTAAACACCTCCTCCAAGGACCAAACTCTTGGATCAAGAGTGTTTAGGTTTCAACCCGAACACCCCCGTACTACCTACGTGGGGGCTGAAGCCGACGACTGGCCAACTCTCAGATTTAATAAAACGGCCACACAGGAGGCGAAATTTTAAATAAACAACAAGCATTATATTACATATCATCTTTGTTTCATAATACATGACGGGATAACATGAATGTATTCACTCAAAGACAATGTCTTTTGCGCACTGGCCCTCTACAATACGGGATCCATCCAGGACATCATCAAAATACTGCTCGAGCGTACGGTGCTCCTTGCCCGCGGGCGGTCCCTCGGTCGCGAGCTTGACGACGTTCATCTTCGCCCACTGCACCTTGACGCGGGTGAAGGCCATCCGCGCACCTTCGATGCAGACCGACCGCTTGATGGCATCAAGCCGAGGGCAGGCATCAACTAGCCGCTTCACGAGCCCGAAGTAGCTGTTGGGTATGGCTTTGGCAGGCCATAGACGGATTATCAAATCCTACATGGCCAATTCGGCCACCCTATGCAGTTCGGTCAGCTGTTTCAGCTGATCGCTAAAGGGCACCGGATGCTCTGGCACAAGGTATTGCGACCAGAACAACTTCTCCATTGAGCTCTCCTCTTCGGCTCGAAAGAACTCCGCAGCATCAGCAACACTGCACGGCAGATCCGCAAACGCTCCTGGAGAACTCCAAATCCGGGTCAGTAAGAGGTACCTTTTCTTCACAAATTTGCTCTGCATAATAAATTCCTTACCCGCCACGATTTTCCTGGCCTCCTGGATTGCCTGGAGGGCGCCCCAGTCTTCAACCCGGCCTCTTGTGCGCTTTGGCGGGCCTTAGCAAGTTCGGACTCTTGGTCTGCAAACTTGCGCTCCAAGGACTCGCATTTGTTTACGGCATCCTGGAGCTCCTGCTCGACCTCCCCGACCCTTGCCTCATGTTTTTCGCGGGCGGCTTGTTCATTCACCGCTCTCTTCTGGGCCTCGGCCAGCGTGTTCTTGAGGGACTCCACCTCGGTCGCAGCTCCTACGAAATATCATGATAACATGATCAACACAAGCAATTCATATCTTCCTAGATCTGAATAGGTCATTGCATACCTTGCTTGTCCTCTAGTTGTTTTTTCACACGGCCGAGCTCTTCCTCGGCCCGCTCCAGACTCTGCTTCAGTTTGGAGACTTCGGCGGAATGGGAGGTCGCAGCCAGCATCGACGCCTGCTTATTCACATAGACATGTATGGTTAGTCTCCTGCAAAAATTATTTGATCCTCTATCCGGCTTTTCTTTTTGAACACCAGACAGAATCTCAGGGGCTACTGTCTGTACTATGACATTCTTTTTGCATAATTACGTTGCATACCTCAAAGCCTGTTAGAAGGCTGGTGCAGGCTTCGGTCAGTCTGCCCTTAGCAGACCGAACCCTCTCAACCACCATACCCATAAGGATACGGTGTTCCTCAACAATGGAAGCACTTTGCAGCGCTTCCAGTAGAGTATCCACTGCCTCTGGATGGACAGAGGTCACCGGCGGAATAGGTGCACCTCCTTCTTTCGAAGGAGGCTGCTTGCCTGATTACGGAGCCGTATGGGCCTCCGGAATAATATTCAGCTGGGGGCAGATTGGATGTGGCCCCCATCGCCAGTTGCTAGGAGGGTCTGCTCCCCCATGTGTCCGGCGACTGAGGTATCATCCTCTGGCGCCACCGTGACGGCCTCCTGTGCCTATCCCCGACCTGGGAGGGTCCTTCAAGACAACACTTCAGCATCGTCCGTAGTCTTGGGGGAGAAGGCCGGCGGAGGCGACCCGTTGTCCATCACATTGGGATCGAGCGAATTCCCCGAAGATGAGGATCACTGGGGGCGGGCGTGAGCTCGACTGCAGCGCATGGTTCAACATATTAAAACCATGAAGCAAAGGAGTTGGGTATATGTGTGCTTGAGTGCCTTTGAGTACTTACGATTCGACCAGGGGCTTATCCCTGGGACGCCACTCCGAGCTGCTATCAGTATCCAGCGCGAGATTATCCGCGGGGGAGACCCTCCCTCTCTTGGACGCCTCTGCCTCCAGATTTGTGGAGGCCCCCATTTTCTTTCTTCCCCTCGGGGGGAGAGTTGCTTTCCTCCTCCTCCTCGGCATCCTCGGTGGTGGGGGAGGAGTGGGTTTTAGCGTCTACGGGCGTCACGTGCGAAGTGCCTTTACGGCGGAGGCTGCTTCTGGTCTCCTTGGCCTTCTTTTCCGGCGCCTGGTAGGGCGTCGGAACCAACATCTTCGTCAGAAGTGGGATTGCTGGGTTTTCGGGCAGTGGAGCCGGACACTGGATCCGCTCCGCCTTTGTTTTCCAGCCCTGAAGAGACAGATAGGGAAGCTTAGACATCTTCCTTGAATGTACAGGTGAAGGATACATCTTGAAATACGAAAAACTTACCGGACTAGCTGGCTGGGTCAGGCTGTACCCACGGTCCTCGGTCGTCTTCGGCCACGTCTCATTGGCCTTAAAAAGCACCTTCCAGATGCCTTCGTGTGTAGCACCGAAGAACTGCTGCAAGGTCTGGTGCTTGGCCGGATCGAACTCCCACAAATTGCAAGTCCGGCTTTGGCAAGGAAGGATCTGGCAAAAAAGCATCACATGGATCACATTGACAAGCTTGATGTTCTTTTCCACCATGCTGTTGATGCGCGTCTAAAGCGTTTTCAGCTCGTCCGACGAAGCCCGGTCCAGTCCCTTCTCTACCCAGGAGGTGAGCCGCATTGGGGCCCCGGACTTGAATTCGAGGGCTGCGGCCCAGGTGGTGTCGCGGGGCTCTGTGACGTAGAATCATTGCTGCTGCCACCCTTTGACGGTCTCCATGAAGGTACCTTTGGGCCATGGGACATTGGACATCTTGCTCACCATAGCGCCTCCGTACTCTGCGTGTTGACCACCCACCACCTTCGGCTTTACATTAAAGATCTTCAGCCACAATCTGAAGTGGGGTGGGATGCGGAGGAAGGCCTGGCACACGACAATGAATGCCAAGATGTTGAGGAAGGAATTTGGGGCCAGCTCATGGAAATCTAGCCCTTAGTAGAACATGAGTCCGCGGACGAATGGGTGGAGAGGAAACCCTAACCCGCGAATGAAGTGGGGAATGAACACCACCCTCTCATGGGGCTTTGGGGTGGGGACGATCTACCCCTTGGCCGGAAGCCGGTGGGCGATTTCCTCGGCCAAGTACCCCGCCTCCCGGAGCTTCGTAATGTCCTTCTCCATGACGGAGGAGGCCATCCACTTGCCCTGCGCTCCAGATCCAGACATGGCCGGAGTGCTTTTTTGAGGCGGAAAGGATGGAAGCTTGGGCGATGGAGCTCGAGAATGGGTGGGCAGAGAGAAAGAAGGCGTGGGTGAAAGGGTGAATCCTTATCTCTTTATAAAGGCAGCGAATATCAACGCGCCTCCCCACTCGCCTTAAAACTCGCCTATTCCCCAAGGGTCGTGCGGACGGCACAGTGGGATTACCCACGCCCGTATTGATGAGAATCCCGTGATAAGGGGACACGATCTCTGCTTCGACAAGACGTGCCAATGGAAACCGCATCTCGAAACGTGAGCAGGAGGCTAAAAAACGGTTCAAGATAATGACCGTGTAGGGACGTGGCATCTCACTACAAAAGATGTTAGTAGATGGGATTTGTTGATATTATACTCTTTGCAGCTGTATGTGGAGCGTGTTTTGTAGAGTCGGACACGTTTTCTGTGTTCGAGGACTACTTTGAAGTATTTGGAGGAGGAACCCGCCTTGTGAAAGTGCAACTATCCCTGGGTGGTTTTGGTAATTCCTAACAACATATAGCTCATTGAGTTAATGCTATTTCAAGATAAATATTTCAGGAAAGCTCAATGATTGGCATGGCATGGATTAGAAATGTGGACCCCTCAAAATGCTAAGGACAAAAGATTGGCTCAAGCTCTAAAGCTCAAGACTCTACATTTTTACTTTTAGTGATCCAAGATCACATTGAGTCCATAGGAGAAGCCAATACTATTAAAAGGGGATGAGGTGTTGCTTAATGGATTGCTTGCTCAAAATGCTTAGTGATATGCTCTAAAACCCTCAACCACTTTCTCATATCCACATATGTCCCAAACCAAAAGTCAAACTCGGCCCCACCGAAACATTCTATCCGGCGCCACCGAGTTCATTTGACATAGCCACTGCCACAAACCATAGTCACTTCGGTCTCACCGATAGGGATCTCGGTCTCACCGAGATGGGATTGCAAACTCTCTGTTTCCCGTCGTAACATTTCGGTCCAACCGAGATAAGATCGGTCCCACCAAGTTCGCAATGCAAACTCTCTGTTTCCCCTTCATAACATTTCGGTCTCACCGAGATGAGCGAATCGGTCCCACCGAGAATGCCTGACCAACTCTCTGGTTAGCTTATTACCAAAATTGATTCCACCGAGTTTGTGTAATCGGTCTCACCGAGATTACGTTATGCCCTAACCCTAATGAAATCGGTCCCACAGAATATCCTAACGTTCACATTTTGAACTAAATCGGTCTGACCGAGTTTCACTATTCGGTCCCACCGAGTTTGGTGATTTGTGTGTAACGGTTAGATTTTGTGTGGAGGCTATATATACCCCTCCACCCACTCTTCATTCGTGGACATAGCCATCAAAACATGCCTACACTTCCAGCATACATTTTCTGAGAGAGAACCACCTACTCATGTGTTGAGGTCAATATATTCCATTCCAACCACATAAATCTTGATCTCTAGCCTTCTCCAACTTGTTTTCCACTCAAATAATCTTTCCACCAAATCCAAATCTGTGAGAGAGAGTTGAGTGTTGGGGAGACTATCATTTGAAGCACAAGAGCAAGGAGTTCATCATCAACACACCATCTATTACCTTTTGGAGAGTGGTGTCTCCTAGATTGGTTAGGTGTCACTTGGGAGCCTCCGTCAAGATTGTGGAGTTGAACCAAGGAGTTTGTACGGGCAAGGAGATCGCCTACTTCGTGAAGATCTACCCTAGTGAGGCAAGTCCTTCATGGACGATGGCCATGGTGGGATAGACAAGGTTGCTTCTTCGTGGATCCATCGCGGGTGGAGCCCTCCATGGACTCGCGCAACCCTTACCCTTCATGGGTTGAAGTCTCCATCAACGTGGATGTACGATAGCACCACCTATCGGAACCACGCCAAAAATCTTCGTGTCTACATTGTGTTTGCTCCCTCCAAACTCGTCCCTTTACCTTCATGTGCAATGTTTTACATTTTGCTGCTATACTCTTATATTTGCATGTGTAGGTTGTTTGCTTGACTAGTGCTAAGTTGCTAAAATCTGCCAAGACTTAAAATTGGGAAAAGGCTAGATTTTTATTTGGTCAAGTAGTCTAATCACCCCTCCCTCTAGACATACTTTCGATCCTACAAGTGGTATCAGAGCTTTGGTCTCCATTTGTCTTGATTTCCATAGCTTTTGGTGATCATAGCCTTTGTTTCACAACCTAGGAGAGTATGGCGTCTAGCGATGGAAATTACCACCGTAGAGGTCCTTACTTTGATGGTACTAATTTTGCTAGTTGGAAGCACACGATGAAAATGCATATTCTTGGACATAACCCCGCCGTTTGGGCTATTGTGTGTATTGGCTTGCAAGGTGAATTCTTTGATGGGAGAGAACCGAACCGTGAAGCTACCACGGAAGAGTTGAAGATGCTGTAATACAATGCTCAAGCTTGTGATATTCTCTTGAACGGATTATGCCCTGAAGAATTCAGCAAAATCAGCCGTCTTGAGAATGCAAAAGAAATTTGGGATACTTTAATTGATATGCACGAGGGTACCGACTCCGTCAAGGAATCCAAATTGGATGTGCTTCAAAGTCAACTTGACAAGTTCAAAATGAAGGATGGTGAAGGTGCCGCTGAAATGTACTCTAGGCTTGCTCTCATCACAATTGAGATTGCCGGCTTTGGAAGTGAAGAGATGACCGATAGATTCATTATCAAGAAGATCCTAAGAGCCTTGGATGGAAAATATGATACCGTGTGCACATTGATCCAAATGATGCCCAATTACAAAGATCTCAAGCCAACGGAAGTCATTGGAAGAATTGTTGCTCATGAGATGTCACTTAAGGATAAGGAAGAGCTCCACAACAAGTCAAGTGGTACTTACAAAGCCTCATGTGATTCTCCCACATCACCAAGTGAGAAACAAACCTTTAATGAAGAATTGAGCCTAATGGTGAAGAATTTCAACAAATTCTACAAAAGTAGAAGCAAGGAAAGAAGTTCCAAGTCAAGGTCCTACAATGACAAAAGATCTTCAAGTCGTGAACGAAATTGCTACAATTGTGGAAGACCCGGACACTACTCCAATGAGTGTACGGCTCCCTACAAAAGAAGAGAAGATTCTCCCAAAAGAAGAAGTAGAAGAGAAGAATCACCACCAAGAGAGAGAAGGAGCAGAGATGATCGTTATGAACAAAGAACCTCTCGGAGAAGCAAGGATTCGGAAAGTGAAAGGACCACGATGTCGCCTAGAGGGGGGGGGGGTGAATAGGCGTTTTAAAATCTTTTACGGATTTGGCTATATCCAAATGCGGAAATAAACTAAGCAGATACTTTTCAAGCACAAATCCTAAATATACTAGGCTCACTAAGTGCACCAACAACTTAGCATAAACAAGATAAGAACAACGAGGATATGAGTAAGCACAAGTAAGTCACACAAACTTACTCAAAGGTATATCACGAGGTATGGAAATGAATAATACACACAACCACAAGTAAGCAATACAAGCTTACACAAATTGTATCGCAATATATGGAATTGAATGATACAAGCAAACTCAAGTAAGTTACACAAACTTACTTGAGCAATATCACAATATATGGAAGTTTATAACACAAGTTAGCAATTCACACTAATCACAATGTATATCAATAGTAGCAAGTATGAATTGCGGAATATGAAGTGTAGGCCTAAATAATCTCTACAAGGAAATGGCCAACACAATATAATCAACCACCACAATATAATGAGGACAACAAGATATAGTGAATGCATGGTAAAATGACCAAAGTAAACCACAAGTAAGGAGTTAGGGTTAGGGATAACCAAAGTCACGGAGACGAGGATGTATCCCGATGTTCACTTCCTTGGAGGGAAGCTAGTCACCGTTAGAGAGGTGGATGTTACCACGAAGGCACACCAACGCCACGAAGGCTCACCCTATTCTCCTTGAGATATCACCAGAAGGCGATTCTCAACCACTAGTGGTAGACCTTGAGGCGGCCTCCAAACCTTCACAAACTTTCCGGGGGACAAATCACAAGTTGATTCCTCACCGAGCACTCCTACCGCCGAGGAGTCTCCAACCTCCAAGAGTAACAAGAACCAAGGGGAACTGCTCAAGACTTGCTCAAATCACGAATTCCTGGGGTCAAGAGAGGGCGAGGGAGGGGATCTCTCACTTGAGTGGACAATCTCTCAAGAACTCTCACGAATCTCTCCGGGATCTCAGATTTGGTGTAGGAGAAGTGAGAGGAGCCTTTTTGTGTTCTAGGGTTCATATGAATGTGTTGCTCAACCTTCTCCCGGGTGGAAGAAGGTTATATATAGTGGTAGTGCAAATATGGCCGTTGGAGTGTAAGTGGCTGTGTCGGGCCGGACATCCGGCCCTGGGCGGACATCCGGACGCTGTGAAGTGTGCACACATGTACGCAGAAAACAGGTTACAGGGTCGGACATCCGGCGAAGCCCGGACATCTGCCAAACTTGGGGCCCCGGACATCTGGCCCAAGTTGCCGGACATCCGGAGGACACAACCAGCATTTCAACACGGTTCTGGACATCTACGGCCGGATTTCCAGGCCAAGTCCCGGATATCCGGCCAACACAAAAACTGCAGGCGCCCCAAAAGTAAAACATCCATAACTTTCTCATCCGGACTCCGATTTTGATGATCTTGGGCTCGTTTTGAAGCTATGAAAAACCTCCAGGTCCTCACATAGAGAACCACCCAATATAAACCAAAATTGAGGATGCAAAGCATGCAAAGGTTAGATCATATATTTTGGGGAACCTAGTTGGCTATGGATTTATTTGGTATATAGGATATGAGTGGAATTGTGTTGGATAGGAGTGAAATATGCCTATGTTGGAATATGATGTGAGGAAGTAGAAATAGAAGATGTTGACTTGAGCAAATCTAGCACTAACCCCTTTGATCCCCTCTTAATAGTGCGGGATCCCTATAACTCAAGAAACATAAAAGAGCTATACTACATAGCTATCGAGAACCATTCTTGAGTGTATATTTTTCTTCGGTGGTCATCTCTCCACAACACTAACGCCAAAGGAACTAATACCTTTGACTCAAGCCTTTAACTTGAGCTTGATGTTTATGTTTCTTCTTGGCTCAAGTTGAAGACAAGACATTGGTGAAGTCTTCAAGTAGCTCCCACATATGGGAGTCCTTGCTTTGTATTCATCTTCGCTTGCCCATCATGTGAGCATCCACAAGCTTCAAGCATGTAATCCCTCGGGATGGTTATCTTGAACTTGCCCTTATCAACCATGATCACCAACACTTGATGTTATCCTCTCATAGACACTTGAAATATCTCTCTCTCGATGCGAGCCCATGATAATCACCTAACCCTCGAAAACATAGACAACACATAGTATGGGTTAGTACACAGAGTGCAATTGATAATTTCTTATCATACCACAAGATCTTATGTGGTGCATCATTTGCGCTCGTGTGTTGACCATTTAGAGTTCAATCTCCGAACTTCAACTTGGTCAACCGATATCTCTACTCCATGCTTAATCTTGACGTCATGAAGGATATATTGAATTCTTCACTTGAATAGCTTGCTCAATCATGTCTCAACACATGAGTCCATTATGATCATATCTTTGAGCCACTCCTAGAATTTATCATTCGAATCATCCTTTTTAAGATCTTGATCCATTATGACTCAAAACATAGCTCTAAGCATGGCAACCCTTAAGATACTCCAATGAACTCCATTTTGATCATCTCGATATACTTGTTGCTTCAAAGGAGTCTTCTTCCATTATTCTTCAATCATTTTCCAATGGGACTAATCTTCAAATGTATATCTCAATGCAAACATTAGTCCATAAGGATTGTCATTAATTAATTACCAAAACCACACATGGGGACTACATGTACTTTCAATCTCCCCATTTTGGTAATTGATGACAATCTCAACAAGAGGGTTTATATAATGAATTTTAAACAATCATGCAATTTATCCAAGGATAAATTGTATACTTGGGATGGTTGTACTATCATCAAGACACTACATAAGCATTTGATGATAGTACACCCATAGTATATAGAGCAAACTCCCCCACAATATATGCATGTGTGAATGAACTTTGAATGTCATTGCATATATTGGTTGACATAACCTAGGAGGAGATTTCTCTATATACAATACTCATTCATGCAATAAGAATATATAACAAGGGTAGATATGCATGAGTGACAACAAGAACTACAAAAGATATTTATCTTAAACCCTCTAAACTTCTCCCCCATTGGCACCAAATGCCAAAATGGAAGACAAAACATCTAGCAGACCAATATAGTATGAGTTTGTCCTTGATGTGTGCATATCACAACATGTGAGTGAAAAAAAATGCACATATTCAATGATGAACAATTAAAGGAGCTCGGAATCTATATAATGCAATCAGATACGAAGATATGAACTTTTTCATGTATAAAAATTTCTATGTGGCCAATAATAATCAAGATATGTATCCATAAAGAAACTCATATACACAAAAAGAAAGGTTGCAATTGATAAGAACATGATATCCACAAGTGAATCCACTATTATACAACTTGAGCCTAGTCATAATAGCAAGGTACATGGCACAAAGCTCATGGCACAAATTGATCTCATTTGCATAACACAAAGTGAAGCAAGCAATCAAAAGATCCGACGAGCCAAAAGGATAAAAGAACATTACGATTTGGGTAAAGGAGTGTTCTAAGGAAAATAGAGAAGCTCCCCATGATTTGTGCACAAGTTAGATTTTTTTTATTTGGGTACAAGTGCACAAAATAGGATCATCACTCCCCCAAAATCAATAGGAACACACAACAATTCCAAGCAAACATAGATAAGAAAAGAAGCCTAGAATTTGCAACAAACATATGGTTGAGCAACATGTACATGAGGCAACCTAAGAATAGGCACAACCAAAATGATGTGTGTGAGTCACGTCAAAGCACTTGAGAAGACTAGTATAAGGATGAGAATTAAGCATCAACATAGCCTTGAGTAAATGAGATACAAGGTGCAAGACATGTCCTTCCCACACACACGAAGTTAAGAAGGTCACACACACATCAAGCAAATGGGTTCACAAGCTCACTAATAGCAAACTAAAAATCAAAGCTTGTGACAACCCATGATGAAGATAGAAATAATAGGCTTGTCAAGACAAGCATGAGGACAACAATCTTCACCAAACATGAGTGCACTAAGATGCAAAGAGGTAAGACATGCACTCATTCAACAAATGCTTCCATGGAGCCACCAAAAAGATATAAAAAGTGAATGAAATGGTGGACATGAAAGAATAGGGATGTCAACTAGAGATGTAACTTCTCTCACGTGTATAAGATACTAGGTAGATGATATCCACAAAGAAGGATGTACACATAAAATAGTTACAAAAGGAAGGAATAAGATATCCAAACGGGAGTCATAAAATATACCAATGAGATCTTTGCTTGAAAGCATAGCACATGGCTTAATATAATCTTATTGTATATTAATGAACTCCAAACACACAACCATCAAAGACATCACAACTAGCAACAAGAGATCATTGTTGGGATGCTTTGAGAAAGGAAACAAGTATCACAGGAACGAGTCAAGAAATTCATGCCATGATGCAACCTACACAAGGCTGACCTCATTTGTATATATATATATATATATATATATATATATGCATGAAGTAAATACTTGTTACCGAGATAGCATTGGCATGAAGTTGTAGATCAATATAATGTCCAAGCTTGGCTCTAATTTCCTCATAGTGCCACCACCTTCATGAATAAGCCAAGCACCCAATGCTTCTCAAATGTACCTAAAACATTTTAAGTACAATATGGTCCCCAAACTTATTGGGTCCGACGTAGTTAGCATAACTACAACACATAGGGTAAAACCACTTAAATATGTGCCTATTGATATGAATTTGAATTTCATGCACATCATAGCTAGTAAGAATTTGATGGATTTACCATATATATATTGGATCAAATAAGGCAAACAAGGCATGTGAATTACACATAGTAAATATGCATGCACAAGCCTACCAAAATCCAGGGAGATACAAATTGGACAAATGACCACATAACTGTTAATACTTCCAATAACATCACTAGTCATTCATGTTGTCCAAAATGAATCAAAGTGACAAATCAACATATGATAGCACACAAAGTTCAACATATGAACCAAGGAAAAAACAATGAGCATATAATATATGCATTGCACACATACTCATAGGAATATCCCACTCAAGTAGATATAGGACACTATAAACAATGAGATAACAAACTCTCATATAGAGCAATAAGATGAATTCGAACAAAATGGTATTTCGGTTATCATTCGTAGAAACCAAATAAGTACATGATCATCTATACTAACACAAGCATAACATGAGAGTTTAGAAATAACCACAATGCTTGGATAGCATGATATTAACATTCCAACTAGATAGATCATCATGTAAAGCAATAATTGGAATAGCTTTAATCAAATGATTTTCCAAATATGATTTTAAAGATAACCATGGGCAAAACCACACAAGAATGCCATACGTAAACAAGACATTGCATGTCACGGAGATATAAGATAATCTCAAATATAAATTCTAAGTGGCATCCCTCAATTGTTCATATTAACAAGGATTGTGATATGCACAAAGCATATCACTCCCCCATAACATGTTGATCCATGTATTATCCACAAGAAGCAAATGAAACCCAACTAAGGATAATTAATGGATGAGAATTTGAGTATCAAATGAGCTTTACATACCTCATAGTAACTAGATAATATTGCACTAACAATACTAGGTGGTGTCCCACATACATACACATTTAAGGTTTGTGATATCCATAAAACATAGCACTCCAAGATAATGTGATGATCCAGCCAAGGAAGATTCAACTAATGAAGCAATAAAGGCTTGAAACCACACACGCACAAATATATGAAGTGCATTGCAACCTACACATGCTAGATAACACAAATCAAGCATACTAGGAAGCACAACTATAAAAGCACATGCTAGGTACAAAACCTAAACATTCAAGGGACATAGTAACTTTCAATGTAAACCATGCAAGTACAAGTTACCGCAAAGAGGAGCATTGGATTGATAGATATGATGATAATCCACTTGACTTGGAATTAACCATAACATATGGTGAAAATAGTTTTTCTTCATGAAGTAGCCATGTCTCCAATGCCCTCCACACACCTATTGATCAAGTTTGAGCTTGATGGTCCCCAACCAAGTTGGGTCCTAAGAAGTTAGTAACAATAGGCTTGGCAACCCAAATTGTCTTGTCCACTTTCAAACTTCTTTGGGAACCCACAAACTTGGCAAACACATTGCCAACAATATCCCTTCTTAGCGAATAATGATTATTGACTATAGGAGGCTTAGATATGTTACCGTTGGGACAAGATGAAGCTATGTGTCCCTTCTTACGGCAAATATAGCAACATGTGCTCCCCTTCTCTTCTTCTTTACCTTTTCAACTTGGAGAGCATTATCTTGATTAGGCATGGGAAGAGGCCTTTAATTATCTTGATATTGAACTTGAGGCCACTTCCCTTGATGCTTCACATTTGAAGCCTTCTTCTTTAATGGACAAGATCTCACATGGTGTCCAACATTCTTGCACTTGAAGCAAGTAATGTTGGCGAATTCTTGACTTGATCTTGTCCATTCTTCTTGTTCTTGGACTTCTTCTTGTTGGAGATGAAATCAAGTCCTATTTTGTCTTGAGGTCCTTTTGCACACTCAAGATATTATCACAACATTTTTCCAAGTCTTTCTTCAAACTAGTGACTTGGGCCTTGAGCTCTTTATTTTCCTCTACAAGGTTAGTATTAATAAAAGAACTAGAGGAAGTAGAAGCTTCATTGTTAGAGCAACAAGGCATGGTGAGCAATTCATTACAAGATGTACCAATATCATGTAGAGAGGAATTGCAAGGACTAGCACATGACAATAAGGCATTTCGAGTATAAGATGTGCTAATATCCACATGAGACTCACATGATTTTACCTTGGTGACCATGGCCTCATGAGCTAACTTTAACTCATCATGAGAGATTAGAAGATCCTCATGGGTGACTGAGAGCTTTTTATGACTTTCTCCCAATTTCCCATAGTTGCTATTTAGCAAATCAAGTTGAGTCCTTAGCTCAACATTTTCTTTTAATATTGATGCTTCACACAAGATAGAGTTAGTAGCACAAGCATCATTATCAATATGAGAGTAGCATGTACAAGCCATAGACTCAAGATGAGTAGCTTGAAGTTCCTCATGAGACTTAGAGAGTTTGGTGAGCTCTCCTTTGACCTTCTTGTAGTCAAGGTCAAGGTGCTCAAAATCCTCTTTAAGTTTACAATGAGTAACTTCAATCTCTTCTTTAAAGACCTCAAGTCACTAAGACATTGATGAGCCATAGCAAGTTCGTGTTCAAGTTGTTCACTTTTGCTTGCTCGTAAAGAAATAAGTCGTTACGTTTTTGAAAGCAAGCAAGAACATCTTGGAGCCTTTTATAAGTGTTATTTTAGCTCTCTGAAGAGTTTTCCCAATCTCATAGAGATTTTGAGTCAAGACTTCATCATCTTCCTCATTACAACTATCATCATTATCACTAAGAGAAGATGATACCTCATCATTACCTCTTGCCATGAGGCACATGTGAACAAAAGGGGTTGATGATGATTCTTTTGGAGAAGAGGGTTCTTCATCAATCAAGCATGCCTCATCTTTCTTGATTTCCTCTACATGGTTAGTCATAGAACAACTAGAGGAAGCCAAAACATTTATATCATGGCAACATGGGAGATCAAGCATATCATCACAAATGAGCTTAACACCATCATTACAGGATATTTCTTCACTCACCATGTCATTACCTTGTGGTATGCCACATGTTGGTGAAGTGAAAGATGTTGAGGTATGCAAGTAATCGGAGGTGGAAGCAATAGAGAGCTCTTCATGATTTAAAAATGTGGAGAACTCCTCCTTTAACTCCCCAACACGAATAGTGTCTTCATGAAGATTGGACCCACCATATATATCTTCAATTTTGGTCCAAGCATCATGAGCCAACGAACAAGACGAGACTGACTTGAACACCTCGAAGGTTATAGCTTGGTGAATGATACTTAAAGCTTCACTATCAAGATGCATATCACCAAGTGACGGAGATTGTCCATCCTTTAGATTTGAATCCCTACAACCACAATCCGCAAAGCATTTGGACCCATGGCCCGAAAATGACAAAGCATGTGTAATCTCCACATAATGTAATTTGTGCCATTAAAACAAAATGTGTCATCGTGCACTAGTTCACTAGTCGACATCGTTACTCTCTAGGCGGTTAAGCCTAATAAGGAGAGACCTTGCTCGATACCAATTGAAAGGACCATGATGTCGCCTAGAGGGGGTGAATAGGCGTTTTAAAATCTTTTACGGATTTGGCTATATCCAAATGCGGAAATAAACTAAGCAGATACTTTTCAAGCACAAATCCTAAATATACTAGGCTCACTAAGTGCACCAAAAACTTAGCATAAACAAGATAAGAACAACGAGGATATGAGTAAGCACAAGTAAGTCACACAAACTTACTCAATGTATATCACGAGGTATGGAAATGAATAATACACACAACCACAAGTAAGCAATACAAGCTTACACAAATTGTATCACAATATATGGAATTGAATGATACAAGCAAACTCAAGTAAGTTACACAAACTTACTTGAGCAATATCACAATATATGGAAGTTTATAACACAAGTTAGCAATTCACACTAATCACAATGTATATCAATAGTAGCAAGTATGAATTATGGAATATGAAGTGTAGGCCTAAATAATCTCTACAAGGAAATGGCCAACACAATATAATCAACCACCACAATATAATGAGGACAACAAGATATAGTGAATGCACGGTAAAATGACCAAAGTAAACCACGAGTAAGGAGTTAGGGTTAGGGATAACCAAAGTCACGGAGACGAGGATGTATCCCGATGTTCACTTCCTTGGAGGGAAGCTAGTCACCGTTAGAGAGGTGGATGTTACCACGAAGGCACACCAACGCCACGAAGGCTCACCCTATTCTCCTTGAGATATCACCAGGAAGGCGATTCTCAACCACTAGTGGTAGACCTTGAGGCGGCCTCCAAACCTTCACAAACTTTCCGGGGGACAAATCACAAGTTGATTCCTCACCGGAGCACTCCTACCGCCTAGGAGTCTCCAACCTCCAAGAGTAACAAGAACAAAGGGAAATGCTCAAGACTTGCTCAAATCACGAATTCCTTTGGTCAAGAGAGGGAGAGGGAGTGGATCTATCACTTGATTGGAAAATCTCTCAAGAACTCTCACGAATCTCTCCGGATCTAAGATTTGGTGTAGGAGAAGTGAGAGGAGCCTTTTGTGTTCTAGGGTTCATATGAATGTGTTGCTCAACCTTCTCCCAGGGTGGAAGAAGGTTATATATAGTGGTAGTGCAAATATGGCCGTTGGAGTGTAAGTGGCTGTGTCGGGCGGACATCCGGCCTGGGCCGGACATCCGGACGCTGTGAAGTGTGCACACATGTACGCAGAAAACAGGTTACAGGGCCCGGACATCTGGCCGAAGCCCGGACATCTGGCCAAACTTGGGGCCCCGGACATCTGGCCCAAGTTGCCGGACATCCGGAGGACACAACCAGCATTTAAACACGGTTCTGGACATCTACGGCCGGATTTCCAGGCCAAGTCCTGGATATCCGGCCAACACAAAAACTGCAGGCGCCCCAAAAGTAAAACATCCATAACTTTCTCATCCGGACTCCGATTTTGATGATCTTGGGCCTGCTTTTGAAGCTATGAAAAGCTCCAGGTCCTCACATAGAGAACCACCCAATATAAACCAAAATGGAGGATGCAAATCATGCAAAGTTTAGATCATATATTTTGGGGAACCTAGTTGGCTATGGATTTATTTGGTATATATGATATGAGTGGAATTGTGTTGGATAGGAGTGAAATATGCCTATGTTGGAATATGATGTGAGGAAGTAGAAATAGAAGATGTTGACTTGAGCAAATCTAGCACTAACCCCTTTGATCCCCTCTTAATAGTGCGGGATCCCTATAACTCAAGAAACATAAAAGAGCTATACTACATAGCTATCGAGAACCATTCTTGAGTGTATATTTTTCTTCGGTGGTCATCTCTCCACAACACTAATGCCAAAGGAACTAATACCTTTGACTCAAGCCTTTAACTTGAGCTTGATGTTTATGTTTCTTCTTGGCTCAAGTTGAAGACAAGACATTGGTGAAGTCTTCAAGTAGCTCCCACATATGGGAGTCCTTGCTTTGTATTCATCTTCACTTGCCCATCATGTGATCATCCACAAGCTTCAAGCATGTAATCCCTCCGGATGGTTATCTTGAACTTGCCCTTATCAACCATGATCACCAACACTTGATGTTATCCTCTCATAGACACTTGAAATATCTCTCTCTCGATGCGAGCCCATGATAATCACCTAACCCTCGAAAACATAGACAACACATAGTATGGGTTAGTACAGAGTGCAATTGATAATTTCTTATCATACCACAAGATCTTATGTGGTGCATCATTTATACTCGTGTGTTGACCATTTAGAGTTCAATCTCCGAACTTCAACTTGGTCAACCAATATCTCTACTCCATGCTTAATCTTGACGTCATGAAGGATATATTGAACTCTTCACTTGAATAGCTTGCTCAATCATGTCTCAACACATGAGTCCATTATGATCATATCTTTGAGCCACTCCTAGAATTCATCATTCGAATCATCCTTTTTAAGATCTTGATCCATTATGGCTCAAACCATATCTCTAAGCATGGCAACCCTTAAGATACTCCAATGAACTCCATTTTGATCATCTCGATATACTTGTTGCTTCAAAGGAGCTTTCTTCCATTATTCTTCAATCATTTTCCAATGGGACTAATCTTCAAATGTATATCTCAATGCAAACATTAGTTGTAGCGACCCGACCTCAGACGGTCAAGCCTACGTATTCTTGTGCCATCCTCGGATCAGTATCTTTGGCACACAGTACATCAATGTATATATCAAAGTGCAATCACATGTATAAATAATGTAAAACTGATATATACCTCATAATACTCAATGGAAACAATCAAACGGGTGTGGAGTCCCATCAACGCCATCGGCAAAGTTGAGTGTAGACCGTAACCCTGTATCGTAACTCTTACTCGTTGAGGAAATATCTGCAACATGATACGTTGCAGCCGTGTAGGTCAAGACATTGAATGTACCGGCAAGATCACAACATGAGAAAACAGATGGTAAAACTATACTATATGCAATTTGGCTTTGTGGCTCAGATTCGAGTTTTGTTTGCATAAAAGCTGATTTTATTTTACCTACATCAAAAGAATAGAATGAAGTCTGTACTATGGAGTTTCCTGTCATGACATGGTTCCGCCAACCGATGTCTCATAGCCCAAAATCATCATAAGTTGCCCACAATTAAGTTATCAATCCGGTGTTGAGAGTTCCGAGATAGATCCAAGTCCAGATGCTCAAATTGTCCGTAGAATCGGGACACGGCTAATCGATTAGGTTATAACCCTCTGCAGAGGTTTGTACACTTTACCCGCAAGATTCGATCCCTCTCTTTACGTTCTCGCACTTCAGAGTGTTTGAGAACAAGATGACCAAACATGGTCTTCCAAAGAGTTCCTCGACCACCGTCTGCACTCCATCCAGCCCTACCGTAGTTCTACATCTGCTAGCACCGTCCCCACCAGAGTCACCACTAAGGTCAACCAAGCGAGCCCATAATGACTTGCGGTTGCAGGTAAGCTTCCGGTCATGAAGTATTCTTCCGTCTCTTTGAGTCTGGGTGAAGCTTTCCGCAAGATGTCATGGCGCTTCTCCATGCATCCGGCCAACCACTGGGTTCTCCAGGTGCCCGTCAACCGTCCTTCACCCAAAGAGTGTGTATTGAATTCTTGTCTCGAGTCTTGAAGTCTTGAGGTCTTGAAGGTGCAGTCCTTGCAGATTCCATCATGGAGTTGTCGTCATTGACGTAGAGTCCTCCTTCTTCACACCACTCTCGTGCACTCATACCAAACCCCGTCTACTATAGCGTAGCATTAAAATAAAATATCGTCCGGGCTTGGTAACAGGGTGATGGGTTCCTACCTCATGCATACTACTCAACTACAAGAATTTCAATATCACTACTGAGGGGTGGTTGCAAGGATGCCACTAAATGCAATAAAACATAGGTAAGAAAAGCATGGTCAAAGTGAACTTGCACAGTTGACGATCTTGAAAAACTAGGGTTTCAGAGTAGAAATCTTAGCACTCAGGAAATTCTACCGAGGCAAACAATAACTATAATAAGCACATAGCAATAGGATCACATAACACAACATAACAAAAGTAACATAACACAACAAACAACCAAAACTCAATCCAAAAGAAAAACTCAAATAAAGGCCACTCAAAGTTTTCCCTACTTCAAACAATAACAAAAATAGTTTTATATAATAAAAATTTCTTAATATAACCTAATCATGGTTTTAGGTTAACTTAACAGAAAAGGTTTCACTAAGCAACTAGGAGCAAAAAGAATTAATTAAAAAACTATTATAAAACTCATTTTAGGCCTAATCCAATTTCTATTAAGAAAAATAATTTAAAACTTTTATTAATTATAAATAAAAGTTCATCTACTAGAATGACAGAAACTAACCTAGAATAACTAATCACAAGTTAAGAATAAATTAATTTACTAATTAATTAATTAGGAAAACAGGAACTAGTTAATTAATTAAGATTAATAGGATTCTGTCTAAAACTAATTATTTATTAATCCCAAAATACCCAAGTAAATTTCTAGGGTTTGGCAATGTCAAAATAAAGTGATTACAAAAAGAATCATGCAAAATAATTTTTAACTAAAGTTATAGCAGATTTACTATTCTGACTAAAAACAATATTAAGGCATTTTAATTATTTTAACATAGCTAAATATATATTTTACAGAAACTACATAAAATTTGCAATCCAACAAAAAAAGAATCACTCAAAAATATTAAACAGAATATAAGATATGAATTTTTGAAAACAGAAGCTATTCTCAGAAATGTAAAATCAAAATAAAAAGAAAAAGGCCTAATGGGCCTATACTGCACTAGGCGTAACTTAGTCTAAACGGGCCTAGGTTTAACTAAAACTAACCGGGCCTAAAAATAAAAAACCTAACTAAAACTAACCGAAGAACCGCCGGTTTTATAAATAAAACCTACCCTTCGGGTTCTAATCCTAGCCACTCGATTGAGATCGGACGGGGGGGGGTGCTTTCCGGCGGCTTACCGGACTCCGGCGGCGGCGAAAGTGCGTCGAGGCGTCTGGGCGTCGGGGAGCTCCGGCGACTCGTCGGGAAGACGCGCACGAGGTCGAGGAGGGGTTCGGTGGTGTTGTTGGGGGTCGGGTGGACCAGGGGTCGACGGCAACAATGGCGGCGTGAGGAGGGCTTGCTCCACGCCGAGCGGGAGGGAGAGGGGTCCGCGTGGTCTCGGAGGAGGAATGGGGTGCGGGGTGGCGGCTTTTATAGCCAGGGGTCGTCGGGGATCGGGAGGATCGGGCGATCGGGGATCCGGATCCTTCGATCCGGCGATCTCCCATGAGGCTCGGCGTGGCGTGGGCGGGGAAGGAGAGGGCGGGGCCCACGGGTCACGAGAGAGAGAGGGTGAGGAGGAGCGGTCGATCGTGCCAGAGCGCCTTTGGGCGAGGCGAGGTGAGGAGGCTGGTGGCTCGGCTCGGTGAAATTTGGGCACTGGGTGGTTGGCGCCCGGGGTTTTCTTTATTCTTTTAAATAAAACTAAAACAAAAATAAAACCCAATCTATAAATAATTTATATAGGGTATATATATACCAAAATGATCAGGGAATATTCCCTTTCATTTGAACATTTTTCAAAGGCAAAAGCCAAATTTCATAAAAATCTATTTTTTCAAATTCAAATAAATTTCAGGTTTGAATCCAAATCTTTTGGCATTGTTTCCTCCGATATTTTTGGAGTGTCATGTTTGCTCCTCTCATACTTTTGATCAAGTATTTATCAGGCATAGTTTTTGAAATGTTTCCCACATGCCAAAGTTTGAAATTCAAATTCAAAACTCAAAATTTGAAAGAGGGTCCCAAAGCACCTTCAAATGATTTTCAACTTGATTCATTATAACTTCCAACTCCTATTTCATATAATTGAAGAAGTCATTTTATCTTCCCTCATGAAAATCATTGAGTTGCATAAAGCTTTGAATTTGAAAACTTCCCAAATGAAATTCAATTCTTTTTCCAAAACCCTATTCATTTCAAAATGGAAGAAGTCATGTCATCTTCACTCTAGGTTTTGGTGTTGCAATGAACTTGAGTTCAATTGGGATCCAAAAATGCAAAATGGAAAGTTTGGGAAAGTCATTTCATTCCCTCTCATTCAACTTTCAAAAGTTTCAATTTCCACTCAATTCCATTCAATCAGTCAAACAATCAGACAACAACCATAGTTATTTATTTATTATAACATTCCAAAATTTAGAATTTTGGGATGTTACAAACCTACCACACTTAAAATGAATCTCGTCCTCGAGATTCGGAGAGGCTAGCAAGAAATAGGTTAGGGTTTGGGGTCTTCTCAAAAATCCATCGATCGTCTCCGGGTCTCGGATGCTACCACCCTTAGAAGCATGGTTACGGTTCCATCAAAACTCATATACTCCATCCTTATTATCGATTGTCGGTCTTCTCGAGATATTAAGGATAATTCCTTCTCTGGGCTCTTCCGGTAGTGGCATAACCTTTTCCTCAATTCTTTTGTCCTTTACTCTTGGTAAGGTTATTCCGAGACCAGGTCTTCATAGGCCGGTCTGGCGCCAATTCTAAACAAATATCGGTATCTCATGGTGGTCAACGATTTATGGTTTTCTCCTGCAGAAAACGGGTCTGGGTTGAACTTCACCGTATATCCTACGATTGGCAACGGTTGCCTGTAAAGGGGTTCCATCGTACTACCATTCTATGGTTTTATGGCTTATCGTGTCGACACTCTTCTAAGGTTTTCGAGGCTCTCGATTTTCCATCAACATATGATAGTTCATGATAGAAGTCTCCGGTATGGGGCCAATCCATCCCGTACTTGTATCATTACCACATACGTAAATATCGAATCACGTATTCTAACACTTGGGCATACTCACAAGCATTGCAGAAATTTCTCTTGTTCTCGAACCTGGGTTCGAGTAATTCCATGGTTTCGCAAGCCAAACAAAACATCTATCGTTACTTCACCACTCTCGTGTTTTTGCGTAACCTCCTACGTAAACGTATGCTTTGATTGGATCACAGATTCTTCCAAATTTATTCCTTTATCAAGGTTACAACGGTTCCTTCCCAAAATCCCGGGCCTGTGGGTTATGGCCCACTTCAACACTAGTGCAGCTTTAACTCATCCTTGGAGTAACTCTCTTGTTCCATATTACACCTCCTTTAAATCCAGTAGTACTCTGTTTCTTCATACCATCATATCAAAAGCAAAACTCCAACTTTTTTTTTCCTTCGAACTACAGTCCATGGAATATATATTTTTCCTATTCATTAGTCTAGTCTTCTTCACAGGGTACTACCACCCTTAAAATGAAATTCACAAATCCATCCATAGACCATATTTCTCATATCCTCGAAAATGGTCAAAATCTTTGTTCACAGAGTAACAACCCATAAAATTCAACATATGGAATCATCACACCTTAACTTTATTGATTCATGCATTCATTACAATCTCGAGAACCCATTACATAGCTCAACTCATCGAACTCATGAAAATGAAATTGCTTTCTATTACTCTTGTTTCCAATATCAAAATTCCAACTACTCAACTCCAGCTTTCATCTTGTCGGGACATTTAGTAGCATAATGTCCTGCTTCCTTGCAATGAAAACACATAACTTTCGATAAGTCTTTGGGCTTCTTGGAGATGGTGCTCGCTCCTTGAGTTCCTTGCTTCCTTTCGAGACAATGATTGGCATAATGCCCGACGTCCTTACATTCAAAAGCAGGTAATATGACTCTTGTCCCTCTTTGCGAGGAATTGGGTTGTTACGAGGGTGTCTTTGTTTTCTCTTCTTGGGTTTCTTCGTTACGATCAAACCTTCTATTCCCCTGTGGATCAAACTCTATTGCTTCCGTGGAAGTATCCGGATACTCTTTTCTTTCCTTGGTGCAATCTTGTGAAAATGTCCTTCTTCTCCACATGAATAGCGGGCATTGGAGTAAAATCTGTCGAGACCTTCTCCATCCGTGTCGTCAACACTTTCATTCATTACTGGTTCTTCTAGGTCTTCTTTGAGGGTTTCTTTCATTCCATCTTCCTGCTTGAATAGTTTGTTGCACCATGGAGTAAATGTGACCTTTGCCGGGTAGTGGGTGGTTCCTTCACACAGAAGCAAGTCACTGGCTAGTTGGGCATTCCTCGGTGGGTGTTTCTCCTCACAATGAGGGCATCCATCTTTGTGTTCCTCCTGGTGTGTCCTATTTCTCCGCAAATCTTGCGAGCACAAGGTTTTCTTCTTGGTGTATCATTGTGCTTCCGGATAAGACGTGATCTCATCGTGGTCTTCTTGAATTCCTCCCAAGTTCTTGCTCCTTTAAATCCTTGTATGGATTGATGCATTCTCCACCAGGTTGCGGCACTTTACGTAAAAAATCTTGAAGAGCGTATTGGACCTCATACTTCCTTGAAACCAAATTGTTCCCGAAGTGATTCTCCATGTTCTGCATCCATAGCTCTGACTCCGGCTGAGTCTTCGGTCCAGAGAATATCACTCCAACTTCATTCATCATCTATGGGGTTCAAAGGGTTTTAGGGTGAGATGAGAGAGAGGTGGGGAGGGATATACACACAATACAAACAATAGTTTTTGAAGAAACAAGTTTTACTTTGTGGCTGTCGGAAAACATCAAACAAATGACAGCTCACACATCGTCGCATCTAACGTAAGTGTGTAACAGGGGTTTGGTCTTCTAAAGGTCAAATATTTCTTCAGAACTTCAAATCTTGAGTCTTCAACTGTTGTAGCTTCTAATACATGGTGAAATCCTCTTTACTCTGAAGGGGTCATCAGTTCTCCGATATCAAATCCTTCTTGGAGCGTCTTCATTGATCCTCCGGGTGATCAAAGGATAAGGGTATATTCTAACTATTTGAGGTGAGAGGGTCTATTTGATAAATTCAGAAAAGATGAGAAGTAAGAGTCTTTTTGTAAATAAAGTTTTTGAGATATCCTGTCCTAAGGGCTTTTCCGGTTTCTAGGGTCACGTCCTACAGTCAACATGTGCTCTGATACCATCTCTCAGAAGCGACCCGACCTCGGACGGTCAAGCCTTCGTATTCTTGTGCCATCCTCGATCAAGATATCTTTGGCACACACAGTACATCAATGTATATATCAAAGTGCAATCACATGTATAAATAATGTAAACTGATATATACCTCATAATACTCGGCGGAAACAATCAAACGGGTGTGGAGTCCCATCAACGCCATCGGCGGGTTGAGTGTAGACCGTAACCTGTATCGTAACTCTTACTCGTTGAGGAAATATCTGCAACATGATACGTTGCAGCCGTGTAGGTCAAGACATTGAATGTACCGCAAGATCACAACATGAGAAAACAGATGGTAAAACTATACTATATGCAATTTGGCTTTGTGGCTCTCAGATTCGAGTTTTGTTTGCATAAAAGCTGATTTTATTTTACCTACATCAAAAGAATAGAATGAAGTCTGTACTATGGAGTTTCCTGTCATGACATGGTTCCGCCAACCGATGTCTCATAGCCCAAAATCATCATAAGTTGCCCACAATTAAGTTATCAATCCGGTGTTGAGAGTTCCGAGATAGATCCAAGTCCAGATGCTCAAATTGTCCGTGAATCGGGACACGGCTAATCGATTAGGTTATAACCCTCTGCAGAGGTTTGTACACTTTACCCGCAAGATTCGATCCCTCTTTTTACGTTCTCGCACTTCAGGGTGTTTGAGAACAAGATGACCGAAACATGGTCTTCCAAAGAGTTCCTCTGACCACTGTCCGGTACCCATCCAGTCCTACCGTAGTTCTACATCTGCTAGCACCGTCCCAGCCAGAGTCACCACTAAGGTCAACCAAGCCAGAGCCCATAATGACTTGCGGTTGCAGGTAAGCTTCCGGTCATGAAGTATTCTTCCGTCTCTTTGAGTCTGGGTGAAGCTTTCCGCAAGATGTCATGGCGCTTCTCCATGCATCCCGCCAACCACTGGGTTCTCCAGGTGCCGTCACAACCGCCCTTCACCCAGAGTGTGTATTGAATTCTTGTCTCGAGTCTTGAAGTCTTGAGGTCTTGAAGGTGCAGTCCTTGCAGATTCCATCATGGAGTTGTCGTCATTGGACGAGAGTCCTCCTTCTTCACACCACTCGTGCACTCATACCAAACCCCGTCTACTATAGCGTAGCATTAAAATAAAATATCGTCCGGGCTTGGTAACAGGGTGATGGGTTCCTACCTCATGCATACTACTCAACTACAAGAATTTCAATATCACTACTGAGGGGTGGTTGCAAGGATGCCACTAAATGCAATAAAACATAGGTAAGAAAAGCATGGTCAAAGTGAACTTGCACGGTTGGACGATCTTGAAAAACTAGGGTTTACGTAGTAGAAATCTTCGCACTCAGGAAATTCTACCGAGGCAAAAAATAACTATAATAAGCACATAGCAATAGGATCACATAACACAACATAACAAAAGTAACATAACACAACAAACAACCAAAACTCAATCCAAAAGAAAAACTCAAATAAAGGCCACTCAAAGTTTTCCCTACTTCAAACAATAACAAAAATAGTTTTATATAATAAAAATTTCTTAATATAACCTAATCATGGTTTTAGGTTAACTTAACAGAAAAGGTTTCACTAAGCAACTAGGAGCAAAAAGAATTAATTAAAAAGCTATTATAAAACTCATTTTAGGCCTAATCCAATTTCTATTAAGAAAATAATTTAAAACTTTTATTAATTATAAATAAAAGTTCATCTACTAGAATGACAGAAACTAACCTAGAATAACTAATCACAAGTTAAGAATAAATTAATTTACTAATTAATTAATTAGGAAAACAGGAACTAGTTAATTAATTAAGATTAATAGGATTCTGTCTAAAACTAATTATTTATTAATCCCAAAATACCCAAGTAAATTTCTAGGGTTTGGCAATGTCAAAATAAAGTGATTACAAAAAGAATCATGCAAAAATAATTTTTTAACTAAAGTTATAGCAGATTTACTATTCTGACTAAAACAATATTAAGGCATTTTTAATTATTTTTAACATAGCTAAATATATATTTTACAGAAACTACATAAAATTTGCAATCCAACAAAAAAGAATCACTCAAAAATATTAAACAGAATAAAAGATATGAATTTTTGAAAAGCGAAGCTATTCAGAAATGAAAATCAAAATAAAAGAAAAAGGCCTAATGGGCCTATACAGAGCACAAGGCGTAACTTAGTCTAAACGGTCCTAGGTTTAACTAAAACTAACCGGGCCTAAAAATAAAAAACCTAACTAAAACTAACCGAAAAGAACCGCCCGTATATATAACTAAAACCTACCCCTTGAGTTCTAATCCTAGCCACTCGATTGAGATCGGACGGGGGTGCTTTCCGGCTGACTTCTGGGACTCGGCGTGGGCGTGAAAGGCCGAGGCGTCTGGCGTCGGGAGCTCCCGCGACTCGTCGGGAAGACGCGCACGAGGTCGGGGAGGGGTTCGGTGGTGTTGTTGGGGGTCGGGGTGGACCAGGGGGTCGACGGCGGCAACAATGGCGGCGGGGAGGGCTTCGGGCTCCGGCGACGTCGAGCGGGAGGGAGAGGGGGTCCGGCGTGGTCTCGGGAGGGGGAATGGGGTGCGGGGGTGGCGGCGTGGATAGCCCGGGGGTCGTCGGGATCGGGAGGATCGGGGCGATCGGGGATCCGGATCGCTTCGGGATCCGCGATCTCCCATGAGGTCGGCGTGGCGTGGGCGGGAAGGAGAGGGCGGGGCCCACGGGTCACGAGAGAGAGAGGGGTGAGGAGGGAGGCGGTCGGCCGTGGCGCCAGGCGAGGCGAGGTGAGGGAGCTGGGCTGGCTCGGCTCGGGCTGGGCTCACAGGGTGGCTGGTGGCGCCCGGGGTTTTCTTTATTCTTTTAAATAAAACTAAAACAAAAATAAAACCCAATCTATAAATAATTTATATAGGGTATATATATACCAAAATGATCAGGAATATTCCCTTTCATTTGAACATTTTTCAAAGGCAAAAGCCAAATTTCATAAAAATCTATTTTTTCAAATTCAAATAAATTTCAGGTTTGAATCCAAATCTTTTGGCATTGTTTCCTCTGATATTTTTGGAGTGTCATGTTTGCTCCTCTCATACTTTTGATCAAGTATTTATCGTGCATAGTTTTTGAAATGTTTCCCACATGCCAAAGTTTGAAATTCAAATTCAAAACTCAAAATTTGAAAGAGGGTTCCAAAGCACCTTCAAATGATTTTCAACTTGATTCATTATAACTTCCAACTCCTATTTCATATAATTGAAGAAGTCATTTTATCTTCCCTCATGAAAATCATTGAGTTGCATAAAGCTTTGAATTTGAAAACTTCCCAAATGAAATTCAATTCTTTTTCCAAAACCCTATTCATTTCAAAATGGAAGAAGTCATGTCATCTTCACTCTAGGTTTTGGTGTTGCAATGAACTTGAGTTCAATTGGGATCCAAAATGCAAAATGGAAAGTTTGGGAAAGTCATTTCATTCCCTCTCATTCAACTTTCAAAAGTTTCAATTTCCACTCAATTCCATTCAATCAATCAGTCAAACAATCGACAACAACCATAGTTATTTATTTATTATAACATTCCAAAATTTAGAATTTTGGGATGTTACAAACCTACCACACTTAAAATGAATCTCGTCCTCGAGATTCGGAGAGGCTAGCAAGAAATAGGTTAGGGTTTGGGGTCTTCTCAAAAATCCATCGATCGTCTCCCGGTCTCGGATGCTACCACCCTTAGAAGCATGGTTACGGTTCCATCAAAACTCATATACTCCATCCTTATTCTTCGATGTCGGTCTTCTCTCGAGATATTAAGGATAATTCCTTCTCTGGGCTCTTCCGGTAGTGGCATAACCTTTTCCTCAATTCTTTTGTCCTTTACTCTTGGTAAGGTTATTCCGAGACCGGGTCTTCATAGTCGACGGTCCGCGCCAATTCTAAACAAATATCGGTATCTCATGGTGGTCAACGATTTATGGTTTTCTCCTGCAGAAACGGGTGCAGGTTGAACTTCACCGTATATCCTACGATTGGCAACGGTTGCTGTAAAGGGGTTCCATCGTACTACCATTCTATGGTTTTATGGCTTATCGTGTCGACACTCTTCTAAGGTTTTCGAGGCTCTCGATTTTCCATCAACATATGATAGTTCATGATAGAAGTCTCCCGGTATGGGGCCAATCCATCCCGTGCTTGAATCATTACCACATACGTAAATATCGAATCACGTATTCTAACACTTGGGCATACTCACAAGCATTGCAGAAATTTCTCTTGTTCTCGAACCGGGTTCGAGTAATTCCATGGTTTCGCAAGCCAAACAAAACATCTATCGTTACTTCACCACTCTCGTGTTTTTGCGTAACCTCCTCTGAAAACGTATCTTTGATTGGATCACAGATTCTTCCAAATTTATTCCTTTATCAAGGTTACAACGGTTCCTACATGTACTTTCAGAAAGGAAGGACAAATCATCAAAGAGCTACACAAAACAAAGACATCAAGCTCATGTTGGTGAATGGGTATCCGGCTCCGACTCCGACCATCACTCCGAAAGAAGTTATCACTCCGACTCCGAATATACTCAAGATGAAGGTGTTGCCGGTCTAGCACTTGTGTCAACCAACTCCTACGACATATTTGACTCACCAAATGAAGGAATTGGAAGATGCTTCATGGCTAAAGGCCCAAAGGTATCACACCCCGAGTATGTTGATTTCAATACTGATGAAGATGATTTGCTAGGAGATGATGATTTACTTGCTGACAACTCTAGTTATGAAAACTATGATGAAATTGCTATCAATCATGCTAATCAAGATAAAACGAATGGCGATGATAAGAAGGAGATTGAGCGTCTAACTAAAGAACTAAACACTCTGAAGTTAGCTCATGAAACTACCTTGGAAGATCATCGAGAACTTTTAAGACTCATGAGAAGCTACGCTTTGAAAAGCTCAACCTTGAGCAAGAGCAAGAGTTCTTAGAAGCAATCGATGATGATCTTCGCAAGAAAAGTTCTTCTTACATTGCCAAGCGTTTACTCTTGTCTACTTACATGCCACAAGTAAAATTTAGCAACAAGAGTAAGAAAGATTCTTCATCTAGTAGTAACAATAATCATGCTAAATCCAATGTTGTTGCTTCTAGTAGTTCTCTTGATTCCACTAATTATTCTCTTAGCCAAGTTACACTTGAGCAAGAAAATAGCTTATTGAAGGGAATTATAGAGAAAGGTGTTTACAAGAGCCTTGCTTAAGTAAGCAATTTGAGGAAATTATGCATAAGCAAGGAAGGCACCGGAAGAATCAAGGTGTTGGTTTTGAACGAAAGTTCAATGCCAATGGAGTTGAGTGGGAAGAAGATCAATACCCCAAGATGAAGTTTGTTCATCAACAAGAGAAGTATGATCCTACTTCTTTCCAAGGAACACAAGTTCAAGATGATCTTCCACCACAAGACCACAGTCAAAAAGGCAAGGACAAGCTTCAAGAAGAGATTGATGCATTTGAAGAAGCTCCCAAGGCCTTGGTCAAGTGGGTTCCCAAGACTACATCAAGTTCTACTACATCAAGTACGACTACAACTCCAAGGATTCCCATCAAGATGATGTGGGTCCTGAAGAGGAAGAACTAGAGAGTTCCCGAGGGTGACTCCGCCAACATACTTCACTCATATCTTTTGGCAAGGACTTGTGCAAACAACTTCCACATCTTGTACTAGTTCAAGGAGTCACAAACCCTCTTGTTGGTAAGACAAGGGACAAGGTAACCTAATGCTTTCATGGACATCATCTTGTGTGTACATCACTCTATGTCTATGGATATCCTTGTTTGTTCCTTGTGGGACTAATCCATGTTGGTATTGAAAGTGCAACTCACTTCAATGGATTGCTCCAAATGATCTACATCAACATTGAGCATCCACATCTTCAACATCTACATGAAGTGATCATCGACAAAACCCAAGGTTAGTTCATCCCTCTTAGGGGGGATATCACATCTAGGGGGAGCTTTACTCTAATAATTGAGCTAAAGCAACTCTAATGGTGTGAACACAACAATGCTTTATGTAAAAGTGGTAACCCCACGTGTGCTTAAACGATGAGTATGACCTATGATCAAATGTTCTCATTTGACTCCTAAATCAATATACTCATATATAGATGACCTAGTCATCGCCAAATTGCTTGATAGATGCTAGAGTGCTTGTGCATGCTGTGTCACATATTTCATTTTCCATTTTATTGTGTGAGCATGTTGATTGCATATTTTACTCATTCGAGGACATCCATTTGTTGTTGTGATTGTTTGGCCTTTTCTCTTTTGCCAAATGGATGGACAAGAATGCCTAAGAACACCCTCTAGCTATCTATGCTTTTCTCGTCTCAAACTCTATTCATGCTACATCACAAAGTTTGATCAAGTCAGATTTGAACCACTTTGTGTGAGGAGCACTCGGAGTCCCCGATTCGTCATAAACTTAAACTTCCAAAACCTCTTTGTGCATTTCGGTATGACCGAGCCATACACTTCGGTCACACCGAGTTCACTAAGTTGATCTAGGTTTTCCATCTCAGTGCAACCGATTTGAACTTTTCGGTCACACCTAGTTGCAGTAACCGCTTGCGATTCTGCATCTCGGTGCCACCGAGTTGTTCCACTCAGTCACACTGACAGGGTCGGGATATATAAACCCACGGGTGAGATTTTGGAAATTTCTTCAAACTCCTCAGCCCGCGCGTGTCCTTCTCTGCCTCCTCGGGTCTCCGGATCGTCTTCTCGCCGCCAGCGACCTCCCGCCGCTGGTTTTCGTCATCGTCAACGGAATTCTGCTCTGTCGTTGTCGCCGTAGCGAACTCCCGCCGAACTAGGGTATGAGTTCGACTCTTTGTGCTATTTCCTTACTCTGATTCATAGCACATTGCTTTGCCATGATCTTTACCACGTGAAAACGATCTATCCACAGAAAACATACTTTATGATAGATTTGATTCAAAAATTTATGGTTAGGTCTCCGCCGGACTCATCTCGGACAAACCGAGTTGTAAAAATCGGTCTCACCGATTTGGCTTAGGCCATTGCACATCCAATTTCGGTTTGACCGAAAACTGCAAATCGGTGCGACCGAGTTCAACTCTATGTGAAACCGTAGCAATCTCGGTGCCACCAAACTGTGACTCGGTCTGACCGAGTTCACTAGTTTAGGCTCCAAAAATTGCTTCGCTATCACCGAGTTTAACAGATCGGTAGCTCCGAAATGCTTTCTGTGGAGAACTTAAACTAAGTTTTTGAGTCATCTGTTTTGCAAAAACTCTGCACTTTGTGATACTCATCCACTCTACCTCATCTACATATATTCATAGGATTTGCTGTCAGTGTGATTGCCAAGATGTCTGACCAGAGTGACAGCCAGAACAGATCTGAAGAGCAAGTGCATTTGAGTGAGGGATCTAGTCCCTAAAGCAGCTACGATGAGGGCAGCAGGAGCACACCAAGTAACTTGCCCAAGGCAGCCACTAGAACAAGGAAGAAGAGAACCTCAGACTCTGAGTATGAGGACTATGTGGATGTTGAGGATGAGGCCACCTCAAGGAAGAAAGTGCTGAAGAAAGAGTATGGCACTGCTGCTGCAACTAAGCCAGGGTTGCATAAGAAGGCACCAGCAAAGATATTCCCAATGTCAAAGCCAAGGAAAATTCCAACAGGAGAAACCATGAAATTCACAATAGAATCAGATGATGGTGAGGCAGTTGGAGATGACAAGAAGAAGAAGAGGGCAAGAACCACAGCTGCAAAGGTTCTTGGAAAATCAACTATGGTAAGAGATTCAGAGGAAGAGGAAGAGGATGCTGCACCAGCTCCCAAGTCTCAGAAGCTTATGGGAGATGCTATCAAGTCAGGGGCTGCAATATCAAAGCCTAAATCTGCTCCCAAAGCAACAGCTCAAGCTCAGAAGCCCATTAAGCCAAAGAGAAGCACTAGAAATATTCCTGCTGAAGAGAAGAACAAGGCCCGAGTGCCTGAGGTTGAATAAGAGGATGATGAAGCCTTAGTGCTAAGAAAACTGAAACCCAAGATTCCAGACCACAATGATGCTCATCCAGTGGCAGAGGACATGCACATCAGGAAAGATGCAGGCTGAGATTGTGGAGACAGTCTGATCCCTATGATGTGAGGAGGAGGACTGCAGTTGACTGATACGTCTCCGTCGTATCTACTTTTCCAAACACTTTTGCCCTTGTTTTGGACTCTAACTTACATGATTTGAATGGAACTAACCCGAAATGACGCCTGCTTTTCAAAGAGAATTGCCATGATGTTGTTTTATGTGCAGAAAACAAAAGTTCTCGGAATGACCCGAAACTCCACGGAACATCTTATAAAAAATAATAAAAAATCCTCGCCAAAGATGAAGACCAGGGGGCCCACACACTGTCCATGAGGGTGGGGGGCGCGCCCCCCTACCTCGTGGGCCCCCCGGAGATCTTCCGACGCCAACTCCAACTCTATATATTTGCTTTCGGGGAGGAAAAAATAGAGGAGAAGAAATCATCGCGTTCATTTATACACGGAGCGGCCGCCACGCCCTAACACCGCTCGGGAGGGCTGATCTGGAGTCCGTTCGGGGCTCCGGAGAGGGGGATTCGTCGCCGTCGTCATCATCAACCATCCTCCATCACCAATTCATGATGCTCACCGCCGTGCGTGAGTAATTCCATCGTAGGCTTGCTGGACGGTGATGGGTTGGATGAGATCTATCATGTAATCGAGTTAGTTTTGTTAGGGTTTGATCCCTAGTATCGACTATGTTCTGAGATTGATGTTGCTATTACTTTGCCATGATTAATGCTTGTCACTAGGGCCCGAGTGCCATGATTTCAGATCTGAACCTATTATGTTTTCATGAATATATGTGTGTTATTGATCCTATCTTGCAAGTCTATAGTCACCTACTATGTGTTATGATCCGGCAACCTGAAGTGACAATAATCGGGACCACTCCGGTGATGACCATAGTTTGAGGAGTTCATGTATTCACTATGTGCCAATGCTTTGTTCCGATTCTCTATTAAAAGGAGGCCTTAATATCCCTTAGTTTCCATTAGGACCCCGCTGCCACGGGAGGGTAGGACAAAAGATGTCATGCAAGTTCTTTTCCATAAGCATGTATGACTATATTCGGAATACATGCGTACATTACATTGATGAATTGGAGCTAGTTCTGTGTCACCCTATGTTATGACTGTTACATGATGAACCGCATCCGGCATAATTACCCATCACCGATCCAATGCCTTCGAGCTTTCCATATACTGGTTTACGCTTATTTACTTTCCGGTTGCTATTGTTACAATCACTACAAAATACCAAAAGTATTACTTTTGCTTCTGTTATCTTTTGTTACCGTTACCACTACTATCATATTACTTTGCTACTAAATACCTTGCTGCAGATATTAAGTTATCCAGGTGTGGTTGAATTGACAACTCAGCTGCTAATACTTGAGAACATTCTTTGGCTCCCCTTGTGTTGAATCAATAAATTTGGGTTGAATACTCTACCCTCGAAAGTCGCTATGTGTCCCCTACACTTGTGGGTTATCAAAAACAATTTCTGGCGCCGTTGCCGGGGAGCATAGCTCTATTCTTTGAGTAACTTGGGATTTATATCTGCTGGACACTATGAAGAACTTGAAAGACGAGAAAACAAAAATTTATCCCTCAACTACGAGGGAGGTAAGGAACTGCCATCTAGCTCGCACTTGATTCAACTTCTTTTATGAGTAAGCTTATACACCTAAACCTGCTTCTGCTATTCGTTCTGATATGTCGCATGTTATTGATGATACCACTTCTGCTATGCATGATACTTATGATGAAACTACTTCTATGCTTGATACTACTGTGCCCCTTAGTGAATTTATTGATGAACAAATTGCTAGGGCTAGAGAGAAAGAAATTATTGAAACTGATAATATTGATGAAAGTGATGATGAGGATAGGCCTGTTATTACTGAAGGTTATATTTTTGATATGGAATCTTCTGCCGCTATTTTAGCTTGCAAAGATAATCGTGAACTTAAGAGGCTATTAATTAAATGGAACAAGGAATCTCTTAGAGATAGAATGAGGACCGATCATGCTTTTCCTACTTCACCTATTTGTGTTCCCGATAAGGATTACGAATTCTCTATTGATCCTGATATAATTACTTTGGTTGAATCTGATCCTTTCCATGGTTATGAATCTGAAACTGTTGTGGCACATCTTACTAAATTAAATGATATAGCTACCCTGTTCACTAATGACGAGAGATCTCGCTACTTTTATATCCTTAAAATATTTCCGTTCTCATTAAAGGGTGATGCTAAGATATTGTTTAATTCTCTTGATCCTGGTTGTGTGCGTAGTCCCCACAATATGATTTATTACTTCTCTGCTAAATATTTCCTTGCTCATAAGAAACAAGCTGCTTTAAAGGAAATATACAACTTTGTGCAAATTAAAGAAGAGAGTCTCCCACAAGCTTGGGGAAGGCTTCTCAAGTTACTTAATGCTTTGCCTGATCATCCTCTTAAGAAAAATGAAATACTTGATATCTTTTATAATGGACTAACCGATGCTTCCAGAGATTACCTGAAAGTTGTGCTGGTTCTCTTTTCAGGAAAGAACACCGGATGAAGCTGAAATTTTATTGAATAATATGTTGACAAATGAAAATAATTAGGCACCTCCTGAGCCAGCTCCTGAGCCAGCTCCTGCTCCAATTACTGATCCTATTCCTAAACCAACTCCGAAGAAGAGAGATGTTCTATTTCTCGATCCACGAAGATATGCAAGAGGCAAAGAAATCTATGAAAGAAAAAGGTATTAAAGCTGAAGATGTTAAGAATTTACCTCCTATTGAAGAAATACATGGTTTTAATCTACCGCCTGTTGAAGAAATGATCCATTACCTATTGAAGAACCTCCTGATCTTGATAACCCGACACATGTAGTAAAGGTAAATTCTCTCTATAGATATGATAGAGCTAAAATCCCTCCTACTAAAATTGCTAGTCAGTGCTTTGATGAGTTTGATAATTTTATTGTCAAACAAGAAAATTTTAATGCTTATTTTGGTAGACAGTTGAAATACGATTCCGATATGATTAAACACTTGGGTGATTATATGGTAATATTAGAGGTGAACTTAAACTTGTTAGCAAACATGCTTCTATGGTTACCACTCAAGTAGAACAAGTACTTAAAGCTCAAAAAGAATTGCTCGATGAAATGAATAGTAAGAAAAAGGATTATGTGGTTAGAGTGGCTACTAGAACTGGTAGAATGACTCAAGAACCTTTGTATCCTGAAGGCCACCCTAAGAGAATTGAGCAAGATTCTCAGAGAAATAATATTGATGTACCTAGTTCTTCTAAAAGGAAGAAAAAGAAAAATTATAGGACCTTGCAAACTTCTAGTGAACCTATTGCTGAACCACCTGAGAATCCAAATGATATATCTATCTCTGATGCTGAAACACAATCTGGTAATCAACACGAACCTAGTGAAAATGTTAATGATGATGTTCATGATGATGCTCAACCTAGTAATGACAATGATGTAGAAATTGAACCTGCTGTTGATCTTGATAACCCACAATCAAAGAATCAACGTTATGATAAGAGAGACTTTGTTGCTAGGAAACATGGTAAAGAAAGAGAACCATGGGTTCGTAAACCCATGCCTTTTCCTCCCAAACCATCCAAGAAAAAGGATGATGAGGATTTTGAGCGCTTTCTTTGAAATGATTAGACCTATCTTTTATGTATGCGATTAATCTGATATGCTCAAAATGAATCCTTATGCTAAATATATGAAAGATATTGTCACTAATAAAAGAAAGATACCGGAAGCTGAAATTTCCACCATGCTTGCTAATTATACTTTTAAGGGTGGAATACCAAAGAAACTTGGAGATCCAGGAGAACCTACTATACCATGCTCCATTAAAAGAAATTATGTTAAGACTGCTTTATGTGATCTTGGAGCCGGTGTTAGTGTTATGCCTCTCTCTTTATATCGTAGACTTGACTTGAATAAGTTGACACCTACTGAAATATCTTTGCAAATGGCTGATAAATCAACTGCTATACCTGTCGGTATCTATGAGGATGTGCTTGTTGTGGTTGCAAACGTTACTATTTTAACGGACTTTGTTATTCTTGATATTCCCGAGGAAGATAGTATGTCTATTATTCTTGGAAGACCTTTTTTGAATATTGCAGGGGCTGTTATTGATTGCAACAAAGGCAATGTCACTTTTCATGTTAATGGTAATGAGCATACGGTACACTTTCCCGGGAAACAACCTCAAGTTCATAGTATTAACTCTATTGGAAAAATTCCATCGATTATATTTGGAGGTTTTGAATTTCCTCTTCCTACTGTCAAGAAGAAATATGATATTCTTATTATAGGGGATGTGCATATCCCCGTTGAGGTAACATAGTGTTATTCAAAATTTCTCCGGTTCCATGTTAATCGGAATGAGTTTGTTAACAAGACTTGATCAACCTTGTTAGTGGATTCTTTTTGATGAGCATGAGATGGATGAAACTAGAAGCACAAACTTCTGTACCCTCTTTATACTTTCTATTATTTAGTTGAAATAGTAAAAATAGTGTTTTTCTGTCTGTTTCCTGATTTATCTATGCAATATAAAAATATCCCGAAAATAAAAGTCCTCCAAATGCCATGCCAATTTAATATGATTTTTTCGGGAATATTTGAGGATTTATGGTGCAAAAATCACCATGGGGAGCTGCCACCGCCACGAGGGTGGAGGGCGCGCCCCCTGCCTCGTGGGCCCATGGTGGCCCTCCTCCACATATTCCTGCACCCATCCTCTTCTTCTTCCTCCCACAAACCCGAATAACCAGCTCAAGCACGAGTTCTAGCTCACTTTGCTCCGATTTTCGATCTCCTTGCTCAAAGCACCTATCGCAAAACTGCTTGAGGAGATTGTTCCTTGGTATGTGACTCCTCCATTGGTCCAATTAGTTTTTGTTCTAGTGCTTTATTCATTGCAAATTTGTGTTGCATAGGTGACCATGTTCTTGAGCTTGCATGTCGAATTTATATGGTTCCAAGAAGTTCTAATGCTTGATATGGGCTCTAGGCACTTGAAGGAGTAGTTGCTATCAATTTTTTGAAGTTGGTTCACTTTTGTTTGAAGTTACTAAAAATTTCAGAATATTTCAGAAAATAATGAAGAGGCTTTTGAGAGGCTCATCGAGCCGAAGCTCGAAGGAAAAACAAAATGAAGAAGCACAGACCCCCAAATATAATTTGCCTCGTACCGCGGAGGTCCGGCCGTGTGAATGGCCTTCCGATGACTTCTTGAGTAGGTATGGCAGTTTTGCCCATGGGTATGGGTATCTGGGGGTACCCTACCCTAAAACAACGGGCATGGGCAAGAGTTGGCAACATTTCGGACCCATGGGTAATGGGTATCCATACCCGCTAAATATATGGGTAGGGCATAGGTATTAAATTGCGCCCACGGGTAACCCAATGGATACCCAGAAAATGTCAGTAAAGGAAAATAACTCCAAAGACATATGGAGTCAACATCCAGCTCATATATCCCCAATGCTCAATCCCTTATTGCCTAAACCAGCCATTGCTCATAGGCTCGCATCCACCAACTTGCCACTACTCTTTCATCCTATGTGACTCCTCGAAACGGTGTAATCTTGATTCATCACCTCTTGTCCAATTCTTGGACCAATGAGCCCTACTTCCCACTATCACCTCCACTGTGCCGGGCTTCCACCAACCGCTTATTGTACTCCCTTGCCACCTCCGATAGACCTCCAGCTGGAGGATACCACGTCAATGCTAGATTGATCACCCATCGTCACTTTAATTTTACACACATTTCTTTACTTTTTCAAAATGTAAATGCAATATATTGTACCCACTAGATACCCATTGGGTATAGGATACCCGGTGGGTATGGGAATGGGTGTCAATTTGCGCCCATGGGTATTGAAATGGGTGGGTATAGAAAGTTTTCATGAGTATGGATTTGGGCACAAGAGGGTTGTACCCACCCATACTCTACCCATTGCCATCCCTATTCTTGAGATGAGCCGGGATTTATGAGGATTTCTATTCATTGATTGAGAATGCCGGCCTCACCGACTTCCTCCGCGACCAACGTCATCAGTATCTCTTACTCACAAATACTTTTTTGCAAAACTTCTACTTTTTCCCTAAGGAATCATCTCCTTCAGTAGAGTTTCATTTATATGACGTTGTTAAGAAGATGCCATTAGCTGAATTTTGCAAGGTTTGCAAAATACCCTCTGAGGGTACCTTAGATGAACCACACCGTAATGAAGTGGAATCATTTATTAACACTATCATTGTGGGAGAAACCAGGAAGGTTTCTGATGCAAGAATCACTAGCATACATTTTCCTGTTTACGCTACTTTGCCATATTTGCTAGTCGTTGCTTGATTGGTCGTGGAAACTGTGGAAACCTTAGTGTTCCTGATATTATCATTTTGTTCCATGGTTTATACCGCGATAACACTGTTAGTATGGGTGGAATTGTTGCTAGACGGTTAAGTCTGAACCGTACTAAGGGCCCCATCTTTGAGGCATTTATGCTTCACGCCTAGCTGCATATTTTAACATACCTATTAGGCATTATGAGAAAGAAGAAAAATTGTTGCCTAGTGCTTATCCAGATTATAAGAGTATGCTAGCGCATGATTTTATTGTTAAGAGTCGTGAAGGGGAGCTCAAATATAAATTGTACTTTCATAAACATCATCCTGAGACTATTACCTTGCCTGCTCCTTCCTTGTTTAATTTTGAAGGACCTTATCTCGTTACGTGGGCTGCCGTTCAAGCCTACCGGAATCCTGCACCAGCCCCGGAACCGGAACCACAAGATGAGCCTCCACGACAATCTGTTTATTCTTGGGATCCGGAGATGGCTGTCAGCCAGTGGCAGTCAGAGTCCTCTTCGTCGCAGTACGACCCCAGCTACACCTACGGGTATCCGCCAGGCTATCCCTGGCAATAAACCAACTCAGCACAAAAGCCTAAGCTTGGGGGAGTACGTATTTCCCACCGACATTACATTTATGTCCACACACTGATTGCTAGATGTCGGTGCTCATACTCTTTCACTGTAATATCCATGCTAGTTTATTTTCTTTTTCCTGCTTTCTTCTAGTGTGTTTGATAAACCTTAAGAAAAACAAAAAAAAATTAGTAGTAGTTTATTTTTCTTGCTGTAGTAGTAATAATTAAAAAGAAGACCCAAAAATATTTCCCGTTCTTCTTTTGCTTGTTGGGAGCTTTCCCGTGTAAATAGTTTTTATTTCTTTTCTTTTCTTTGGGGGTCGATAGGAGAAGACCATAATTAAATTGTTGAAGTGGCTTTTATATGCATTATTGATTGATTTAACCAAGAGCCCATATTGCCTTGTCTTCTCCTGTTTATTGAATGCTTGCAGACTCCAGCTTAGTCCAATGCACGTGCACTCTTATTATTATTCACATCGTTCGGTCGTGCAAGTGAAAGGCAATTATGACGATATATGATGGACTGACTGAGATGGGAAAAGCTGGTATGAACTCGACCTCTTTTGTTTTTGTAAATATGATGAGTTCATCGTTCTTGATTCAGCTTATTATGAATAAACATGTTTGCAATGACAATTAGAGATCATAGTTGCTTATGCCATGCTTGATTAGCTATGAGTTATAATGGTTTACCTTGCATGCCAACATGCTATTGAAATGGTTATGATGTGGTATAGCGGGGTGGTATCCTCCTTTGAATGATTTAAGTGACTTGACTTGGCACATGTTCACACATGTAGTTGAAACAAATCAACATAGCCTTCACGATATTTATGTTCATGGTGGATTATATCCTACTCATGCTTGCATCCAATGTTTATTAATTTTAATGCATGTACATGACTGTTGTCGCTCTCTAGTTGGTCGCTTCCAGTCTTTTGCTAGCCTTCACTTGTACTAAGAGGGAATACTGCTTGTGCATCCATTCCCTTAAACCCCAAAGTTATTCCATATGAGTACACTATACCTTCCTATATGCGGTATCTACCTGCCGTTCCAAGTAAATTTGTATGTGCCAAACTCTAAACCTTCAAATAAACATTCTGTTTTGTATGCTCGAATAGCTCATGTATCAACTAGGGCTGCCCTTATCTTCCATGTTAGGCGGGTTATTCTCAAGAGGAGTGGACTCCGCTCCTCACTCACGATAAAATGTCTGGTCACCGGGATGCCGAGTCCCATGCTTTATGCAAACTAAATCAAAATTAATTGCAAACAAAACTCCCCACAGGACCTCGATGTTTGTTGGAGGCACTCGTTGTTTCGAGCAAGCCATGGATTGATGCTTGTTGGTGGAGGGGGAGTATAAACTTTACCATTCTGCTTGGGAACCGCCTATAATGTGTGTGACATGGAAGATATCGCCATATCTTAGTTGTTATGTTGACAATGAAAGTATACCGCTCAAAATTTCATTTATCTCTATTTCAAAACCGAGCTCTGGCACCTCTACAAATCCCTGCTCCCCTCTGCGAAGGGCCTATCTATTTACTTTTATGTTGAGTCATCACCCTCTTATCAAAAGCACTAACTGGAGAGCACAGATGTCATTTGCATTCATTACTGTTAATCTATATTGGGTATGACTATGATTGGATCTCTTTTACCATGAATTACAATGTCTAGTCACTCCTTGATCTTTAAAGGTGCTCTGCGTTTATGTTTTGCGGTCTCAGAAAGGGCTAGCGAGATACCATCATGTTATATCATATTATGATTGTTTTGAGAAAGTGTTGTCATCCGAGATTTATTATTATCGCTCGCTAGTTGATTATGCTATTGATATGAGTAAACATGAGACCTGAGAATTATTGCAAATGTGGTTAGTTATGATCTTTCTTTGAAAACTTGAATGCTGGCTTGACATATTTACAACAACAAGAGCAAACAGAGTTTGTAAAAGTTTTTCTTTTTCTCTTTCGGTTTGTCAACTGAATTGCTTGAGGACAAGCAAGGGTTTAAGCTTGGGGGAGTTGATACGTCTCCGTCGTATCTACTTTTCCAAACACTTTTGCCCTTGTTTTGGACTCTAACTTACATGATTTGAATGGAACTAACCCGGACTGACGTTGTTTTCAGCAGAATTGCCATGATGTTGTTTTATGTGCGGAATACAAAAGTTCTCGGAATGACCTGAAACTCCAGGAACATCTTATAAAAAAATAATAAAAAATTCTCGCCAAAGATGAAGACCAGGGGGCCCACACCTTGTCCACGAGGGTGGGGGCGCCCACTCCCTAGGGCGCGCCCCCTACCTCATGGGCCCCCTGGAGACCCCCCGACGCCAACTCCAACTATATATATTTGCTTTTGGGGAGGAAAAATAGAGGAGAAGAAATCATCGCGTTTTACGATACGGAGCCGCCGCCAAGCCCTAAAACCTCTCGGGAGGGCTGATCTGGAGTCCGTTCGGGGCTCCGGAGAGGGGGATTCGTCGCCATCATCATCATCAACCATCCTCCATCGCCAATTTCATGATGCTCACCGCCGCGGCGTGAGTAATTCCATCGTGAGGCTTACTGGACGGTGATGGGTTGGATGAGATCTATCATGTAATCGAGTTAGTTTTGTTAGGGTTTGATCCCTAGTATCCACTATGTTCTGAGATTGATGTTGCTATGACTTTGCCATGCTTAATGCTTGTCACTAGGGCCCGAGTGCCATGATTTCAGATCTGAACCTATTATGTTTTCATGAATATATGTGTGTTCTTGATCCTATCTTGCAAGTCTATAGTCACCTACTATGTGTTATGATCCGGCAACCCCGAAGTGACAATAATCGGGACCACTCCCGATGATGACCATAGTTGGAGGAGTTCATGTATTCACTATGTGCTAATGCTTTGTTCCAGTTCTCTATTAAAAGGAGGCCTTAATATCCCTTAGTTTCCATTAGGACCCCGCTGCCACGGGAGGGTAGGACAAAAGATGTCATGCAAGTTCTTTTCCATAAGCACGTATGACTATGTTCGGAATACATGCCTACATTACATTGTTGAATTGGAGCTAGTTCTGTGTCACCCTATGTTATGATCGTTACATGATGAACCGCATCCGCATAATTATCCATCACCGATCCAATGCCTACGAGCTTTCCATATACTAGTTTACGCTTATTTACTTTCCCGTTGCTATTGTTACAATCACTACAAAATACCAAAAATATTACTTTTGCTTCCGTTATCTTTTGTTACCGTTACCACTACTATCATATTACTTTGCTACTAAATACCTTGTTGCAGATATTAAGTTATCCAGGCATGGTTGAATTGACAACTCAGCTGCTAATACTTGAGAATATTCTTTGGCTCCCCTTGTGTCGAATCAATAAATCTGGGTTGAATACTCTACCCTCGAAAGCTGTTGCGATCCCCTACACTTGTGGGTTATCATTGACTATAGGTTTCACACCAAGGAACAGCAAGATTTCTATGAGACTATTCTGCTTGATAAGAAGCCAATTGTCTGTGACATGAGATGGGTTGATTGGGAATACATCGAAGAGAAGGAAGATCACTTCCCAGGAGTATATGACAGCTTCAAAGCATATGGTGTTGACAAGTTTGTTGGGCAGAAGCTCACAAAATGGAATGATGAGCTAATCATGGTTTTATTCCACTGCTCATTTCTATCCAGATGGGAGGATAGTATGGATGTCTGAAGGTACAAGGTACCAATCAACTGTTGAAGAATGGGCCAAGTTGATCAATGCCCCAGAAGAGCATGATGTTGACTTGGATGTGTATGCCAAGAAGAAAAAAGACCACAACTCTATGGCAAACATGTACAAAGAGATCCCAGATAAATCTTTGGAGACACACAAGCTTGGATCTGTGTACTATTTGTTGTCTGGTCTACCCACTATCAACACCATCTTAAGGCATACTTTGCTACCCAAGTCCGGAGATCACAAGATGATTAGAGGACATTCCATCAACTTGCTGCAAATATTTGATGTGCCTAAAAAATTCAAGGTCATGAGTATGATTGTGGAGACAATCAAGAGGACATCTGCTGACCAAAAGAGATCATGTGGATATGCTCCACATATTCAGGTGCTCATCAACTCCAAGATGGGCACAGGCACTTACTTGTTGGACAAGGAGCATCTACCCCTGTACCCTGAATTTGAAGACAACACAGTTGTGATTAATGAGGATGAACCTTCATCAGCACAAGCACAAGATAAGAGAGCTAAAGCTAAGGCAGAGAAAGCTGCAAAGATGCCCAGTGTAGAGGAAGCATCACAGGTGTTCCTGAAGAGCAAGCAAGATCAGCTAGCATATCTGATCCAATCTAGTTTGAGGATTGAGAAGGGCTTGGCCACCCTGACTCAGAATCAGGAGAGCTTGGAGAGGATCATAGAGACCAAGTTCTATGAACTTTATTTAAAAGTCACTGAGATTCAGACTGCAGTTGAGCAGCTCCAGGAGGATGCGGAAGAGAAGAAGGGGAAGGCTATTACAGATGCTTTTCAGCGAGTGCTCAGAGGTCATAGGTCTACTGCAGTATCAGTACCAGATTCTAGAGCTACATCATCAGCACCAGCAGCTACAGCTTCAGTGCCACCTCCAGCAGCCACTCCACCAGCTCCAACTACATCAACTGATGCCTTCGATCTTGGAGTTCTCTCTACACCACCTCCCGAAGACCAAGCCTGAGAGACGCATAGCACTATGCATTTTCGAACTTCTTGGTAACTTGTTGCCAAAGGGGGAGAAATGTATAGATCATAGGCTTCGAGAGAGAGTGTTTTGTTTCTTTGTCTCTCTTGTTTTTTGTTGAACTTTATTTTGTGCTTGGTTGATACTCTATGTCTGTGTGAGATACTTGTTTGATCATGTGTTTGATCATATGCTACTTTAATGCTTACTTGGATGATATTATCTCTTATATCCCACATATGATCATTCACTTTGCTTGGTGATGAGTGCATGCTTTTAATTTCCATCATTTTGAGTGCTCCACCAAGATGTATGTACATGGAAGAGTAACCCATGATCCTAATCGATTGTGCATTTGCATTCAAAAGCAATTTTTAAATAATGCACAAATTTAGGGGGAGCTCTTGCTTATCACATACTTCTCAAAGCGACGATGTATTTCAATCTTATGATCATTTGTCAAAGATTTGATCTATATGTTGTCATCAATTACCAAAAAGGGGGGGGGTTGAAACTGCAACTATCCCTGGGTGGTTTTGGTAATTCCTAACAACATATAGCTCATTGAGCTAATGCTATTTCAAGATAAATATTTCAGGAAAGCTCAATGATTGGCATGGCATGGATTAGAAATGTGGACCCTTCAAAATGCTAAGGACAAAAGATTGGCCCAAGCTCTAAAGCTCAAGACTCTACATTTTTAATTTAGTGATCCAAGATCACATTGAGTCCATAGGAAAAGCCAATACTATTAAAAGGGGACGAGGTGTTGCTTAATGGATTGCTTGCTCAAAATGCTTAGTGATATGCTCCAAAACCCTCAACCACTTTCTCATATCCACATATGTCCCAAACCAAAAGTCAAACTCGGCCCCACCGAAACATTCTATCCGGCGCCACAGAGTTCATTTGACATAGCCACTGCCACAAACCCTAGTCACTTCGGTCTCACCGATAGGGATCTCGGTCTCACCGAGATGGGATTGCAAACTCTCTGTTTCCCTTCGTAACATTTCGGTCCAACTGAGATAAGTTCGGTCCCACCGAGTTTGTAATGCAAACTCTCTGTTTCCCCTTCTTAACATTTCGGTCTCACCGAGATGAGCGAATCGGTCCCACCGAGTTTGCCTGACCAACTCTCTGGTTAGCTTATTACCAAAATCGATTCCACCGAGTTTGTGTAATCGGTCTCACTGAGATTACGTTATGCCCTAACCCTAATGAAATCGGTCCCACCGAGTTGACATGTCGGTCCCACCGAATATCCTAACGTTCACATTTTGAACTAAATCGGTCTGACCGAGTTTCACTATTCGGTCCCACCGAGTTTGGTGATTTGTGTGTAACGGTTAGATTTTGTGTGGAGGCTATATATACCCCTCCAAACACTCTTCATTCATGGAGAGAGCCATCAGAACATGCCTACACTTCCATCATACATTTTCTAAGAGAGAACCACCTACTGATGTGTTCAGGTCAAGATATTCCATTCCAACCACATAAATCTTGATCTCTAGCCTTCTCCAACTTGCTTTTCACTCAAATCATCTTTCCACCAAATCCAAATCCGTGAGAGAGAGTTGGGTGTTGGGGAGACTATCATTTGAAGCACAAGAGCAAGGAGTTCATCATCAACACACCATCTATTACCTTTTGGAGAGTGGTATCTCCTAGATTGGTTAGGTGTCACTAGGGAGCCTCGGTCAAGATTATGGAGTTGAACCAAGGAGTTTGTATGGGCAAGGAGATCGCCTGCTTCGAGCAGATCTACCCTAGTGAGGCAAGTCCTTCATGGGCGATGGCCATGGTGGGATAGACAAGGTTGCTTATTCATGGACCCTTCGTGGGTGGAGCCCTCCATGGACTCGCGCAACCGTTAACCTTCGTGGGTTGAAGTCTCCATCAACGTGGATGTACGATAGCACCACCTATCGGAACCACGCCAAAAATCTCCGTGTCTACATTGTGTTTGCTCCCTCCAAACTCCTCCCTTTACCTTCATGTGCAATGTTTTACATTTTGCTGCTATACTCTTAGATTTGCATGTGTAGGTTGTTTGCTTGACTAGTGCTAAGTTGCTAAAATCTGCCAAGACTTAAAATTGGGAAAAGGCTAGATTTTTATTTGGTCAAGTAGTCTAATCACCACCCCTCTAGACATACTTTCGATCCTATACCTTGCAATGCCGAAGACAATCTGCGCGCCGGACACATCGTCATTGAAGCCTGGTTCAGGGGCAACTTAGGGAGTCCTGGATTAAGGGGTCCTCGGGCGTCCGGGCTATGTGACATCGGCCGGACTGATGGGCTATGAAGATACAAGATAGAAGACTTCCTCCCGTGTCCGGATGGGACTCTCCTTTGCGTGGAAGTCAAGCTTGGCATTCGGATATGAAGATTCCTTCCTCTGTAAACCGACTCTGTACAACCCTAGGTCCCTCCCATGTCTATATAAACCGGAGGGTTTAGTCTGTAGGGGAGAATCATAACCATACATGCTAGACATCTAGGGTTTAGCCATTATAATCTCGTGGTAGATCAACTCTTGTAATCCTCATATTCATCAACATCAATCAAGCAGGAAGTAGGGTATTACCTCCATCAAGAGGGCCCGAACCTGGGTAAACATCGTGTCCCCCGCCTCCTGTTACCATCGACCTTAGACGCATAATTCGGGACCCCCTACCCGAGATCCGCCGGTTTTGACACCGACACCTTTCCCTCGAAGAGGACAAGATCAGCTGGGTGGCCGGCGGAGGAAGTTCGTATTCAACTAGCGCTGCTTACAATCTTCAAACTCAGGGGGCTCCATCATCGGGAATCAAAACTACAGTCTGGAAGGCCTGGGCTCCAGTCACCGTGAAAATGTTTGCTTGGCTGCTGCATCATAATAGCGTGTGGTGCAACGATCAGCTGCAGTGGTGCGGATGGCCAAATGGATACTTTTGTGCCCTCTGTGTCAGAAACCTAGAGAGCTCAACGCACCTCTTTTGGGACTTCCCATTCTCCTCCTCGATCTGGCAGACAACGTCCACCAGGGTCGGTTGCACAGCATTGAAGGAGAAGCGGGAGATGCACCACAGCTCCCTCAGGCGCTGCCGAAGGCTGACCGCCCTCACACCAGCGAGATTCAGGAAGGGCATCAAGTAGATGCTGCTAATGATTACTTGGGAAACCTGGAAGGAGAGAAATGCTTGCAGTTTCAGAAACAAACTGCCGCAAACTGAAGATGTCCTGCGTGCCATCAGGGGTACTTTGGAACTGTGGCGACTAGCGGGTGCACGTTGTCTAGAGACCCCTTTTGGGGAAGATATAGTGAGATAGTTGCCGACGCGCTTTATTTCTGGTTCTTTCTTTTAGTTTTAGTCACATCTCTTGCAACCATGATCACTTGATCACACTGCTTTCCCGCTTGCTTTCTCCTAAATCAATGAAGCCGGTAACCCCGGATCTTTAAAAAAATCTTTGGAGTTCCTTCACTCTTGACTTTCAATAGACCATGTGTGAAGGGGGAGGGGTGCGTCTGCATGTGTCTGTGTTGTACTTGGTGTTACTAAGAGAAGTATACAACATTGCATACTTCCCTTCCTACTACTTACCGATCACAATTGGTGAATCACCCAACCCACGCCCCTCCTCCCATCCTCACCATGGCTCATTTGCCACCTTTGTCCATTATGGATATTATTCTAAATTTTAATATTTCACATGTTTCTTTTATGTCCTCTACAATGGGCTGAATTAGAAGTTAGATCCTTTATTTCGATTGATTCAATTTCAGACATCACAATCTCACCCCAAATCCAAATAAGTTGCTTTGTAGATATAATGGCTCACAACGATTGCATTGAAGACTTAATTCAAGCGTACACGAAATACAATCGTTGTTGCCTCGGTGGGAAATTCTCTCCTTCCAAAGTGACCTCTTTAATCTTTCTATTTTCCCCCTGTTCTCGACTACTATGGCACCTTCCTACATGTTTATGTGAGTTGTAGGGAGACTCGGCCGCCTATGAAGAAATCTCCGCTAACTACTGCAGGCTCATTGTTTTCCCAATTGCAAGGTGCTTTTTGCTACATCATCTCCACAAAATGATGCACAATTTCATCTTTGTTCTTAACATGAATAATCTTTGTTTTCATCACTTGGTGGAATATGTTGGGGAACGTAGTAATTTCAAAAAAATTCCTACGCACACGCAAGATCATGGTGATGCATAGCAACGAGAGGGGAGAGTGTGTCCACGTACCCTCGTAGACCGAAAGCGGAAGCGTTATGACAACGCGGTTGATGTAGTCATACGTCTTCACGATCCGACCGATCCAAGCACCGAACGTACGGCACCTCCGTGTTCTGCACACGTTCAGCTCGATGACGATCCCCGGACTCCTATCCAGCAGGGTGTCGGGGATGAGTTCCGTCAGCACGACGGCGTGGTGACGATGATGATGTTCTACCGACATAGGGCTTCGCCTAAACTCCGCGAAGATATGACCGAGGTGGAATATGGTGGAGGGGGCACCGCACACGGCTAAGGAACGATCACGAAGATCAACTTGTGTGTTCTAGGGTGCCCCCTGCCCCCGTATATAAAGGAGCAAGGGGGAGGCCGGTCGGCCCTTGTGGGCGCGCCAAGGAGGAGGAGTCCTCCTCCTAGTAGGAGTAGGACTCCCTCTTTCCTACTCCTACTAGGAGGGGAAAGGAAGGGGGAGAGGGAGAGGGAAAGAGGGGGGGCGCCGCACCCCCCCCCCCCTCTCCCAGTCCAATTCGGACCAGAGGGGGAGGGGGCGCGGGGCCCATCCTGGCTTCCCCTCTCTCTCTCCACTAAAGCCCATAAGGCCCAATACTCCTCCTGGGGGGGTTCCGGTAACCCTCCGGCACTCCGGTTTTCTCCGAAATCACCCGGAACACTTCCGGTGTCCGAATATAGTCGTCCAATATACCGATCTTTATGTCTCGACCATTTCAAGACTCCTCGTCATGTCCGTGATCACATCCGGGACTCCGAACAACCTTCAGTACATCAAAACTTATAAACTCATAATAAAACTATCATCGTAACGTTAAGCGTGCGGACCCTACGGGTTCGAGAACTATGTAGACATGACCTAGAACTGTTTCTGGTCAATAACCAATAGTGGAACCTGGATGTTCATATTGGCTCCTACATATTCTACAAAGATCTTTACCAGTTAAACCGCATAACAACATACGTTGTTCCCTTTGTCATCGGTATGTTACTTGCCCGAGATTCGATCGTCGGTATCCAATACCTAGGTCAATCTCGTTACCGGCAAGTCTCTTTACTTGTTCCATAATACATCATCCCGTAACTAACTCATTAGTTACAATGCTTGCAAGGCTTAAGTGATGTGTATTACCGAGAGGGCCCAGAGATACCTCTCCGACAATCGGAGTGACAAAACCTAATCTCGAAATACGCCAACCCAACATGTACCTTCAGAGACACCTGTAGAGCACCTTTATAATCACCCAGTTACGTTGTGACGTTTGGTAGCACACAAAGTGTTCCTCTGGTAAACGGGAGTTGCATAATCTCATAGTTGTAGGAACTTTGTATAAGTTAAGAAGAAAGCAAACTTTCGCATTACGCAGTGAGATCGCCTACTCCTCTCGAGGTTGGCATTTTTAGCAATATACTAAACGATCAAGTGCTAGGCTAACGGAATGGGTCAAGTCAATCACATCATTCTCCTAATGATGTGATCCCGTTAATCAAATGTCAACACATGTCTATGGTTAGGAAACATAACCATCTTTGATTAATGAGCTAGTCAAGTAGAGGCATACTAGTGACATTATGTTTGTCTATGTATTCACACATGTATCATCTTTCCGGGTAATACAATTCTAGCATGAATAATAAACATTTATCATGATATGAGGAAATAAATAATAACTTTATTATTGCCTCTAGGGCATATTTCCTTCAGTCTCCCACTTGCACTAGAGTCAATAATCTAGATTACATAGTAATGATTCTAACACCCATGGAGTCTTGGTGCTGATCATGTTTTTCTCGTGGAAGAGGCTTAGTCAATGGTCTGCAATATTCAGATCCGTATGTATCTTGTAAATCTCTATGTCTCCCACCTGGACTTGGTCCCGGATGGAATTGAAGCGTCTCTTGATGTGCTTGGTCCTCTTGTGAAATCTGGATTCCTTTGCCAAGGTAATTGCGCCAAGATCTTCACGTAAGATTTTCATTGGTCCCGATGCACTAGGTATGACACCTAGATCGGAAATGAACTCCTTCATCCGCACTCCTTCATTTGCTGCTCAAGAAGCTATGTACTCCGCTTCGCATGTAGATCCCGCTACGACGCTTTGTTTAGAACTGCACCAACTGACAGCTCCACCGTTTAATATAAATACGTATCCGGTTTGTGATTTAGAATCGTCCGGATCAGTGTCAAAGCTTGCATCGACGTAACCCTTTACGAAAAGCTCTTTGTCACCTCCATAAACGAGAAACATATCCTTAGTCCTTTTCAGGTATTTCAGGATGTTCTTGACCGCTGTCCAGTGATCCACTCCTAGATTACTTTGGTACCTCCCTGCTAAACTAATAGCAAGGCACACATCATGTCTGGTACACAACATTGCATACATGATAGAGCCTATGGCTGAGGCATAGGGAACTCCTTTCATTTTTTTCTCTATCTTCTGCAGTGGTCGGGCATTGAGTCTGACTCAACTTCACACCTTGTAATACGCAAGAATCCTTTCTTTGCACGATCCATATTGAACTTTTTCAAAATTTTATCAAGGTATGTGCTTTGTGAAAGTCCAATCAAGCGTCTTGATCTATCTCTATAGATCTTGATGCCCAATATGTAAGTGAAAGTGCTAGTTATCGACTAGAGGGGGGGTGAATAGGCGTTTTTTAGGAAAGTCTTCAAAACACGGATGTTTCGAAGACAAACAATAGAAATGACCTAATTGATATGCAGCGGAAGATAAACTACAACAAGCAAACCATAGTCAAGTATGCAATAACGTGAAAGTACAAGACTAATAGCAGCTCGGTAGTAGGATCAAGATGGAAGATAGTGAGAAGCCAATCAACAGAAGTAGTCAAGCAATGAAGTCAAACAGGTATGACAAATAGGCAATGACTTCACGAAGACAAACTCTAAGTAAGGAGAGGGAGAAGATAGAACCAGTCACTTGTTGAAGACACAGGATTTGTTGAACCAGTTCGATTCTTTGTGACAACTGTACATCTGTTAGGGAGTCGAGATTCAACTCAAGATCTGCGTCTTCACCTTATTCCCCTTGAGCTAAGGACACACAGTCCTCGCCCAATCACTCTGGTAAGTCTTCAAGGTAGACTTCCGAACATTCACAGCCTGCGTTCACCGGCAATCCACAATGACTCTTGGATTCTCAGAACGCGACGCCTAACTGGCTGGAGGATTCACAGTCCTCAAGTGTAATAAGTCTTCAGGTCACACATACAGAAAGACTTCGGTGATGCCTAACACTCTTTGGCTCTGGGTGTTTGGGCTTTGTCCTCGCAATGATTTCTCTCTCTCAAAGGCTTCGAGGTGGGTTGCTCTCAAACGACAAAAGCCGTGCACTAACTCTGAGCAGCCACCAATTTATGGTGTAGGGGGTGGGCTATTTATAGCCACTAGGTAACCTGTCGGGGATATACCCCGCGGTGTAAACCGGCCGGAAGTTAACCCGGCCGGACTTGGCGGTTTATTTGAGGTCCCGCTGGCACTTGGCGATATTCATCTGGTGACCCGCCCAGACCTGGCAATTTACCGGCAACCCGCCAGACGTTGTAACTCACCGGTGACCCCGGACGGGTCGAGGAGCGACAAGACCGGTGGCCCATCTGGCGGTTCATGAAGGCCGGTTCAACTATTGTGGGCGGTTTAAGAGGAAAGGTATGAGGAATATTTACCTTACAAGGAGTTAAGACCGGGACTTGTATCCGGTTTGCATTAGAGATAGACTAGTCCTAATCCTAATAGGACTCCACATGTAACACGCCCTTCAAAGATATATAAGGAGGGCGGGGCTCCCTAAAGAGGACAAGCTACAAGCAAGAAGAAACAATCTTAGGGCTAGACACAAAGAGGAGAGCGGTTTCTGGCGACTCCTCGTGATGATAATGAGACCTAGCCTCAAACAGCATGTAGGGTTTTTACTGGATGATGTTTCCCGGGGCCTGAAGCTGTCTAAATCCCTGTCTTGTGTTGCGTCTCTCGATTCCACTCAACCCCTCTCAAGCTACCACATAGATGCGTTGGCCTCACAACTAAGTCCTGACACTAAGGACATCTACCGTGACAAATCCACGACACAACCCAACCTGATATGTCCTAATGACCCTGGATCACTAAGGAACTGACACGTGTTCCAACGGTCAGATTTCAAACACACACGGCAACTTTACTTGGGCTACAAGCAAAGCTGACTCATCCAGCTCTGGATAAGATTTGCTCTCATTGTCTTCGCTCGAAGACATAGGATTTGGGTTGAGCATCAATTCATTCATTCTGACTTTGATCACTTGGACCCCACTTAACAGTACGGTGGTTCCTATGACTCAACAAAGAAGAAAAGGAAATAACGAAACGACACAGTCTTCGCGCTCCATAGTCTTCACTCATTGTCTTCTCATGCCATAGTCTTCAATGTGAATATCTTCACATGCCACCATTGTCATCAATGTCTTCATACATTTTTAGGGGTCATCTCCGGTAGGTAAACCGAATCAATGGGGGACACTACCTGCGTTATCCTGCAATTCTCACAAACGCATTAGTCCCTCAACCACATTTGTCGTCAATACTCCAAAACCAACTAGGGGTGGCACTAGATGCACTTACAATCTCCCCTTTTGGTGATTGATGACAAACCGTTGAAGTTTTCAACGGGATAAAGTATGTGAAATTGTAAAGGATAGGGAATTGTCTTCATAAGTGGCAAAGGCTCCCCCACGAAGATGTGCATATAAGTAGTTTGCTTTTGGAATGCAAATGCACATGGCAGGTTGTACTTGTGGAGATCCTCTTCAACTTATGAAGATAATTCATCATGCATGAAATGATATAACTAAGAGAATGACATGCATAATGAAAAATGGACGTCTGCAGAATGATCTAAGTGCGGAAGTTATCATCGCACATGCGGAATTTATCATCGCACCAGAGTAAAGAAAATAAGTAGCAGACGACCATCGAGTTTAAGTGTTACAACTCAAAGAACCAAATGTGTCAAAAGCGAGAGTTGTAAACACTAGACAAAATATTATGCAACCGCCCTTATGAACCCTCTTGAAGACTATAATACTCATATGCTTCTCCCCCTTTTGCCAGTAAGGACCAAAAAGGTTTGAAGACATAGAGCGTCTACTCATCCTCTTCAGAAGTAGATGATGCAGCAGGGTTGTCGTTGTTGTTGAGCGGCGCAGACGAACTTGGTGCGATGTCGTCTGCGAGCAGTAGGGGCGGTGAAGTAGCATCATCTTCATCATTGATCACTCTGGCATTGTGATTCTTGCGGAGGAAGAATAGTCAGAGTCTTCAAGTGATGGAGTTCGTCGTAGGACTGCATTCCATGGAGGAGTGGAGTCAAATTTGAAGCGTTCAGTGAAGCCATCATCTTGAAGATCTGCTTCTGCACTGAGCAATGTCAAACTCTTCCATGATCGCCGACAGGTCTCATGAGTGACAAAAGCATTCTTGGTGGCAAGATTTCGAATGCGATTGACGTCCACCAAGAGGCTTTGCATCTGTCGCTTGAGCCAGGAGTGATGCTTATCTTGTTTCTGATGCAGTGCCACAAGAAGTTCTCGGTTATTTAGGACGCGAGAGTGCTTCTGAGGCCTTTGTGCAATAGTGCTCTCAGTAGCTTCAGTTTGTGCACGGTGAGGCAGACGTGTGTTCCCAGCCAGAGGATAGACACGAGTTACTGCTTGGACGCCTTCCATGGGTTGAGTGAAGCTATGGTGATCTGCATTACGAAGACAAAGTGGCGTTTTGGCGGGCTCGGGGTATATGGCTTCAACCGACATATCAACCTCTAGTAGAAAGATCGGATGATTGCGGCGTAAGGCGATAGTTGATAGCAGAGTGCATCTTGATGAGGCGCATGACCCATGGAGCATAAAATTTCGCACCAAAAGATCGGAATCTGACGCAGCCAATTGCCGAATGAAGAATTCTTGCGTATTGAAGCTGATTCCATTGAGGATGTAAAAGACCATTGTCTTCATGGCTCCTTCAAGTTTTGCAGATGATGAATGCCCTTTGATAGGCCATAGAGTTCGCCTGATGACGTGATATATTGTACGAGTCAGATACTCAAGGTCATCAACAAAGAATTCCTGAGGGTATTCAGCGTCATGTGGCAGTGGCTTCATCATGTTCAACATCTGACTCATGTTGGGCTCCGGCTTATGAAAGATGCTCTCCAGTGCATCGCGGTGGAGTTGACAACTAGGTTCAAACAGCTCTCCGGGAGTGGGTAGGCCTGTGAGCTCAATGACGTAAAGAGCTTTGGCTACATGACGAACATTTCCTGTCATCCACTCGAGAACCCATGTCTTTGTATCTCTGTAGTAGCCGCGGATGTGGAGGGTAGCATAGAATTGAAGCATAAGTTCTTCATTCCAATGTTCTTTATGCATCACAAAGCCTAGCAGACCAGCATCACGAAAGCAATCAAGTGCTTCTTCTAAGCACGGCAGTCCGCAAGAATGGCTTCAAAGGTCTTGAGGCACATATGAGGGAAAATGCGCCCTTGATCATACGAATGCACGGAGTAATAGCTTCTTGATAGCTCCGTAAGCGGTCGATGATATCCTTGGACTTTGTGTAGGGGTTCTTTGCTCTGTCAAAGAAAGTGTTGTGGGCTTTGAAGCCATTTGCATTGGAAGACCCTATAGAGGTGGCAGTGCCTGGGAACCTTGGCAGTCTTGGCTTTGGCTTCTGGACTTGAGGCCTGTGTGCAATATGATAGTCGAACTGAGGACCAGAGGCATGAGGCGAAGGGACCAGAACATGCCATCTTACTGTGGTTAGATGACCATAGTTGTATGCTTGCTCAATTGTGTAGGGCCTTGGTGGCGGAACTGGAGCAGTGGCAACAACTAAGGCTTCAGGCTGCTCAGCAGATGCTTCAGGACCAGTTGCCTCATTGGCTTCAGGCACATTTGGTGCAGGCTTCACATTTGCTTCAGCCATGACTGTGTCATTGGCTTCATTGGTGTTGGAGGTGGCAGCCTCAATGTTTTCAACCTCCACTTGAGGAGCTGGAGGGTCGGGCACTGGCATGTTGATATCAGGAATAACTTCTTCAATAACAGGGGGTGTAGGGACACGTTCTTCTTCTTCTTGGGTGTCTTCGGCTGATGTAGCCGGATTGTCTTCAGCAGCTTTGGCTTCAGACTCGGAGACATTCACTTGACGTGCAACAGGTTGGTGGTGCACTTCTCCTTCTGGAACGCTCGAGAGAGGTACTTGAGGCCTTTGACCTTTGCGAAGCCTGCGTAATGCCGGCGACGCCTTAGGAGATGGAGTTGGCTGGGCCTCAAAGTCTTCCTCTTCTTCTTGTTGTTGTTGTTGGGGAGTGACTTGTTGTTGGGGAGTGACTTGTTGTTGGGGAGTACTAGGGGAGTCTTCTGGTTGTGGGTGATCAGCCCATGATGCATCCTGAGCAATTGGCGTCAGAGGACGACCAATGCTGATGAGTTCGCTGTTCGTGAGAACAGGCGATGTTACCGGGTTTGGTTCGATCTGAGGAAGAACTTCATCATCTTCGACATTGTCATGATGACCAATGTCTTGACCGGTGGGATCATTTCTTTGGAATGTCTTCGACTTCATGAGCCTCTGTGGAAGCGGGCTCATGAACTATCATCCGTCGTTCTTGGATTTCGGATGCAGGCGAATCACAGAAATAGGTTCAACAACCAAGGGCTCTGTGGGAGCAGCCCGATTCTTCTTGCTTTTGAGTTTCTTCTTGGAGGGAGCACCATCAGAGGCTTCAGGATTTTTCCTTTTTCTGGCTTCAGCCTCAGCAGCCCTCGTCTTCTTCTGTTCAGAAGCGGTTGACCTAACCTTTGGCTTCGAGCCAGTCATGCTGCTTGGGAAGACTATGCGGGGTTCTTCCTGCCTTGAAGGTGCAGCTTGGTCTGTTGAAGGCTTCTTTTTATTTGCAGCCATTAAGGGTCAATGCCAGGGCGGCCAAGAGCCTTGCGCTTCTCGGCCTCATTGTAGGCCGGCACACACTTGTCGGCCAGACTCTTCATGCGCTCACGAGCCTCTGGCTTCTTCACGCTTCTTGAGAAAGGCTTCTTTGAGCTCGTGCGACATGATCTTGAAGTTTTTGACATCTTGCACGCTGGCGCAGCCATATGCTTCTTGAACTGAGCCTTCTCATAGTCAATCTTATGCTTCAGTTCAACAATGCGCCGAGCAAGAGCTAGCTCGAAGCAATGGCGCCATTGAAAGAGACGCCGAGGCCAATAGCAAGTTGCGAGATCTTCAAAGTCGATGTTTGGGGTGTCAAACCACTCATCAATGAAGTGATGGATGATTGCCACATCAAAGAGAGGCAAATTGTTGAAAATTTCGCTTCTTCCTTGCTCTTGATTAGTTGCTCAAGTGCATCATCTGCAAGATCTTCATCATTTGGACAGATCAATGTGCTCTTCGCATAAAATAACAGCAGGAGTCGATGTCGTGTCGAGATTCTTGACAATTTTCTTTTTCTTCTCCATCTTCTTGGAGATACGGATTGATCTTCAGACCGCACACCGCTTCAGGAGGTGCGATGGCGATGGCTTCACACGTGAAGCTTTTGGAGGAGCGGTGACTTTGAAGCCTTGACTTTCTTTTTGCTTCGCAGCTTTGGAGCGGGAGGCGGAGCAAGAGCTGGGGCTTCATCAGAGTCAGCATCGTCATCAGAGTGATCCACTTGTGCACCTTGGGCCGCAATGTGAGTGATGAGGCCATCAAGGTTGTAGAAGGGACCAATGACATTGGGTTCAGCATCACGTGAGCCGTCAGCACGGGGAGCAGAGGGACCAGGGTTGAAGTCTAATCCCAATGACTTCTTGTTTTCCTTGGCCGAAGCCTTTGCGTCTTTGGAAGTTGCGCTTGAAGAGATTATCGTCACGACACCGAACAGCAACGACGTTGGGTCGGCATTCTCGGTGAGGTCCACGGACCATACAAGGATAGAAACCTGTGCAATAGCTTCAGCCCTGTTCTTGGGTGGAAGGCCTCGAAAGAGAATATCACCCCAAGGGCTTTTGATAGCATTCTTCTCGGCGTATTCCTGGGTCACGAACTTGTGCTTGAACCATTGTTCAGCCCAATATCGACGAATCCATTGGATTCGCGTCTTGAGCTGATTGTAATTCTCTTCGGGATCTGTCTTGTAAAGCTCTGCGAGGTCATCAGGCGGATCTTTTGAGGTTCCTCCACGACGCTGTCTGCCGCCCTTCCTAACTGATTTATCTGCAGCCATGAATTTCAAACTGAATGGCTTCAATATGTTCAGAGGCTTCAAAGGCTTGCGTTTGCTGGACAAACAAGAACTGGCTTCGGGAGAGTTAAGTTGATCTTTGTAAGAATTCTGCAAGCGAATGCGGACTATGAGAACCAAGGGATTCTCCCACGGACATGTACTGTGATAGCATTAGAGATGCGAGGAAGGGGAAGAGGTCATATGCATTCTCGTAAGATTTTGAAGATAAATCAGTTTGAAGACATTGATCTCATGATGCGAAGACATTCACTTATACGCGAGAGTTGGTTCCATTTGTACGAATCCGTGAATAAGTACAAGTGAGGAATCTAACTAGTTGTGAAGCTTAAGTGAATATACTAGGCAGTATGAGATGCAGACAGAATAGATCTAACATTGTATAGGAAGAAACCAATTTTGGTAAGAAGGATGAATCTTTGAGGATCAAAAGGATGGTAAAAATAGAGTTATATTTACCACTCGAAGAACTGCTAGACGGGAAGAAAAGGAGACGGAGCAGTTCAATCCACCATGCCCTAACTTGGCGACGAAGGACACCTACGGCGGCGGCGGAGAGGACGATGTTCGCGTCAAGTGAGGACGGCGTCGGAGAAGTCATGCGGCTAAGCGCTTCGTCATGGCGTCGTCGAGAGCTAAGCGTGGGCGCTAGGGTTTTGACGAGGTGGAGAGGTGGAAGAAGGTTTTCTTTACCGCATGGGACATGTATTTATAAGGAGGTGTGCGGCACAACGCAATTACGCAGATGCCCCTGGCGGTTCACATCTGAGGGGCACGTGGCAAGCATGCAACATACTTTGAGTTGTCCCACGTTCCCACGCCCGCCTGGTTTGTTGGATGGTCGTTCCGGCTTCTCCGGATTTCAACAATAAGGATGAATCATTTAAAGCAGACTTAAAGTTTTTCTCTGTGTCTTCTGCTGACAAGGACGCAGAGAAGACATTCGACAGTTTCAATAGAATTCAAAATATTTGGACAGATAGAGTTAGAGATAGAAAGCATAGAGAGATTAGGGTCCCATCACATTCACTTAGTTCAAAAGATTCAACTTGGAAGACATAGCTATAAGTGAATGTTGTAGAGGACAGAACAATATATATATATATATATATATATATATATATATATATATATATATCGGATAAAGAACCAAATCAACATAGTGAAGAAAATCATGAAGATAGGTTGAAGTTGAAGACAAATCAAATGCGAAGGTATTGCGAAATAACGCCATGAGTGAAACACTTCAAACAGAGAAATTTGGTGGTGGCGTTACCCACCGTATAGGAAGTATTAGACCCAGACACGGCGCACAATTATCGTGGCGCTCCAAAGTCAAATTCAACGTTAATGTATTCACACTCATAATGTAAGTCTTCATTGATTGAAGATATACTTTACTTCGTGTGTTGCACATCTAAGTCATCAACATGCATAAGTGTTAGGATGTGTGCTTGATCACAGGACATTTGAGGATTCCAAGATATTTAGCTCACACCGTAACTTGCAAAACCTTTTCTCATCCAAGGGCTTTGTGAAGATATCGCCAATTGCTCTTCGGTGTTGACGTGAATGATGTCAATATATTTCTTCATGACATGATCCACGAGAAAATGATGACGAATTTCAATGTGCTTTGTCTTCGAAAGTCTTTGGGACTGTATTGTTGGCAATCTTGATGGCGCTTTCATTGTCGCAGAAGAGAGGTACTTGTTTCAGATTGATGCCATAGTCCTTGAAAGTTTGCTTCATCCATAGAAGCTGAGCACAGCAAGATCCATCAGCAATGTATTCAGATTCGGCAGTTGAGAGTGATACACAGTTCTGCTTCTTTGAAGACCAACAGACAAGTGATCGTCCCAGAAAGTGACATGTGCCTGATGTAGACTTGCGATCCACCTTGTCACCAGCATAATCAGCATCCGAAAATCCAACCAAATCAAATTTTGAGCCCTTTGGATACCATAATCCGAGTGTTGGGGTGTGAGCCAAATATCGAAGAATTCGCTTCACAGCTAAGTGATGTGATTCCTTTGGTGTCGCTTGGAATCGAGCACACATGCAAACACTAAGCATAAAATCTGGCCTAGATGCACATAGGTAAAGTAAGGAACCAATCATGGAGCGGTATACCTTTTGATCGAACTCTTTACCATTGTAAATGCGGACCCGGATGGTGTTTAGCGAGCATTGGCGTCGTGTATCCTTTGCAATCTTGCATTCCAAACTTCTTTAGACAATCTTGGAGGTATTTTTCTTGAGATATAAAGATGCCATTCCTTTCTTGTGAATTTGAAGACTAAGGAAGAACTTGAGCTCTCCCATCATGGACATCTCGATATTGTTCTTGCATCATGTATCTAAATTCATCACTATACTTACGGTTGGTGCGGTAGAAGATAATGTCATCCACATATATTTGGCATACAAACAGTTCACCATCATATGTCTTCGTGAAGAGTGTGGGATCAAGGGATCCGGGTTTGAAGCCTTTGCTCTTCAGAAGTCTTTGATAAATATCATACCGGTAGCGAGGAGCTTGTTTGAGGCCATACAGTGCTTTATTTAGCTTGTACACCATATCAGGATGTTTTGGATCTTCAAAGCCAGGTGGTTGAGCGACGTATACTTCTTCTCCAATCTTGTCGTTGAGAAATGCACTCTTCACATCCATTTGATATAGCAAGATGTTGTGGTGGTTAGCATAGGCTAGTAGTATGCGAATAGCTTCAAGCCTAGCTACAGGAGCAAATGTTTCATCGAAGTCAATTCCTTCAACTTGAGTATATCCTTGAGCCACAAGACGTGCTTTGTTTCTGACAACTTGACCATGCTCATCTTGCTTGTTTCGATATATCCATTTGGTGCCAATAATGTTATGCTTGCGAGGTCGGGGCGGCTTGACAAGTTCCCAAACATTGTTCAAATTTTGAACTGTTGAAGTTCTTCTTGCATAGCTTGTATCCATTCTCGTTCCATAAAGGCTTCAACAACTTTCTTGGGTTCTCATATTGACACAAAAGAAAAGTTCCACAGAAATTTGCTAGTCTGTGTTGCTCTTGAGCGAGTAAGCGGACCAGTGCATTGATGCTATCGATTATCTTCTCAATCTGTACTTCATTTGCAACTCGAGGATGAACTGGATGAAGACTTTGCTCTTGCCGATCATTGTCATCATTGGGAGGATTGTCTTGGTGAGCATTGTCTTCGGAGTTGGTTAGGTGCGAAATGATAAGTTCTTCTTCAGTTGTGCTTGAAGGCATGATTTCACCAGTTCCATCGGCTTGATAGATTATTTGGGTGGAGCTTCGCCTAGTGTACTTGGTAGCAGCTCTCTTTGTGAACCATTGGTTTCATCAAATCGCACGTCCACGCTTTCGACGATTTTGTAGTGATAGAGGTTGAAGACTACAGAGGAGTGCGAGTCCTTTCCGTAACCGAGCATGAAGCATTCATGAGCCTTGGGTTCAAATTTTGACTTGTGATGGGGATCCTTGATCCAGCACTTAGCCCCAAATACTCTAAAGTAGCTGACATTTGGCTTCTTGCCAGTAAGGAGCTCATAGGATGTTTTGTTCAGAAGCTTATGGACATAAACACGGTTGATGACGTGGCATCTTTGTATCAATAGCTTCAGCCGAACTTTCTTGGTGTCTTGTACTCGTCGAGCATTGTTCGAGCCATCTCAATGAGGGTTCTATTCTTGCGCTCCACGATGCCATTTTGCTGAGGTGTGTATGGAGCAGAGAACACATGAGTGATTCCCATGGTATCCAGATAAAGATTAAGTCCGGTGTTCTTGAATTCAGTGTCGTTGTCACTTCTGATATGCTTGATCTTGACGCCATAATTGTTCATTGCTCGATTGGCGAAGCGTCTGAAGACATCTTGCACTTCAGTCTTGTAGAGAATTATGTGCACCCATGTGTATCTTGAGTAGTCATCAACAATGACGAAGCCATAGAGACAAGCAGTTGTTGTGAGGGTAGAGTAGTGAGTAGGGCCAAACAAATCCATGTGTAACAGCTCGAAGGGTTGAGATGTCATCATGATTGTCTTCGAGGGTGCTTTGCCCTAGTCATCTTTCCAATTCGCAGCACCACACAAATGATCCTTCTTGAACTTGACACCTTCGATGCCTATGACATGCTTCTTCTTGGCGAGTGTGTGTAAGTTCCTCATGCCAAGATGCCCCAGCCTCCGATGCGAGAGCCAAGATTCTCAAGCTTTTGCAAGAAGACATCTGACAAGTGTGGACTCTTTGAGAAATCTACCATGTAGAGATCATCTTTCCTATACCCTTCAAAGACTAGAGACTTGTCAGATTCCATTAGTACAAGGCAACGATATTTTCCGAATATCATGAGACAAGGGACACGATGTTTTTACCCAGGTTCGGGCCCTCTCGATGGAGGTAATACCCTACTCCTGCTTGATTAATATTGATGATATGGGTAGTACAAGAGTAGATATACCACGAGATCAAGGAGGCTAAACCCTAGAAGCTAGCCTATGGTATGATTGTTGTTAGATCCTCGGACTAAAACCCTCCGGTTTATATAGACACCGGATAGGTTAGGGTTACATAGTCGGTTACAATGGTAGGAGATCTACATATCCGTATCGCCAAGCTTGCCTTCCACGCCAAGGAAAGTCCCATCCGGACACGGGACGAAGTCTTCAATCTTGTATCTTCATAGTCTTGGAGTCCGGCCGTGATGATAGTTCGGCTATCCGGACACCCCTAGTCCAGACTCCTCAAGAGCCCCTGAACCAGGCTTCAATGACGACGAGTCCGGGCGCCATATTGTCTTCGGCATTGCAAGGCGGGTTCCTCCTCCGAATACTTCATAGAAGGTTTTGAACACCAGGATAGTGTCCGGCTCTGCAAAACAAGTTCCACATACCACCGTAGAGAGAATAATTTTTGCACAGATCTGCTGACGTATTCTGCGGCGTGACATCACACCACAGCTAGGCCTTCACATGAATCGTTTTTTACTATTCCACCTCAGCGCGTTTAGCGGGGCGGTTTCCTTGGCACGTCTTATCAGAGCATAGATCGTGCCCCCTTATTCCGGGATTCCCATCAATACGGACATGAGTAACCCAACCGTGCCCGTCGGCACGCCTCCTCTATCAAAGGCGAGTCCTAATCGACCACGGGGAGGGCTCTTGGTATTCAACTTCTTTATAATGAGACCAAGGCCCTCTTCTTTTTACACCCTCCATCGAGTTCGCCTCGCGATTCGAGTTCTAACACCCAAAGCTTCGGATTTAGGCGCTTCAGACCTTCGACGATGTCCGGCTCCGACCAGCACGGCCGATGGATGTCTTCCTCCGTCACAGAAGAAGATGTGCTAAAGCTGCGAGACGCCAGGTATCTAACCGGCGAGATTTCGCATAGGCTGCCTGCTCGAGGCAGGTCATTCCCACTCCGAGCCCAGCGAGAACGTGGTGTTCGTGTCTCACTTCCTTGAGGTTTAGGCTTCCCGACGGATCCCTTTGTCTTGAGGGCTCACGTTTTATTATGGGCTGGATTTCCATGACTTGAATCCGAGTCCATCCTCCATATCTAAATCGTTCATTGTCGTATGTGAGGCCTTCCTCCATATTACCCCTCACTTTGGATTGTGGCTCAAGACCTTCAAGGTGGAGCCAAAGATGATCGAGGCGACAAGCGAAGTCAGGAGGGGCGATCATAAGCAAATGTGCCGATGCTCCGTGGCCCGAGGGCTCTTTTCAAGGGAGCTTGGTTTGTGGCAACGGGAGTGGTTTTATATCACCGCTCAAGGGGCACCAAATGGGTGACGCTCCCGCCTTCGCTCGAGTCCACCACAGCGGTGGCGTCATGGGTCAACAAGGGGCTCGGCGGGGGCCGTCCAAAGATGTTCCTTTCTTGCGGGGCCGTGTTCGAGACCTCCAAGAAAGAGAGATCAATCTGGTTGCGATGGGCGCAGGTTATGTTGATCCGGCGCCTTCTCCCCTGCAAACGTCGCCCCCTCCGCCTGTGGGAATTTAATCTGGAGGGACCACGAGCTCTCCAAAATTTTATGGGCACGACGCCCGTGGAGATGTATAAACAGTTCTTCGAATCACAAGAGAAGTGTCCGGACCTGACTGAGGATGCAGGACTAAGCTGCAATTGCCCAGATACTCAAGTAAGTAGTCATGTAACCGGACAGGTTGTTCATTCATTTATCATATGTATGCCGTTGAAAGGAGCCGTTTCTTGAACAGGAGTGGATAGCCAAGGCAAAGTTAATAAGGTGTCCGGCTCCCCTCCCAGAGACCACGCCGGATCCCATGTTGACCAAGATGTTGAAGGCCGCGCCTTTTAAAGAAGGCGAAGGGGGAGCAGGGAAGCAACTGCCTCCACGAAGGAGGCTTCTGAGGAAGGAGGGGTCAAAAGTCCCACCCTCCAAGGAGAGAAGAGGACCGCTTCGGAAGATCCAAAGGTCAAGGCCTCAAAGAGGGGAAAGAAATCTTCGTCAGAGAGTCCGGCGTTGGGAAGCAACCCAGCCGCCTTTATTTCCCCAAGGGGATCAGCCCTCCGACAAGCCGTAAGTAAAAGGAAGGGTCTTGTAAATAAGGAACATCCTGCGTCTATTTCTAAAGATAACCGAAATTGTACCTTGTAGTTCGGATCTCAGCCCTTCTCAGTGAGCTCGTCTTTAGGGATATTTTTCCGGAGATGATGGAGAGCGACGCCTCCACCTGTCGCACCCTCATGCGAGGCGGGCGACCACGAGGTGTCGCCGTGGAGGGTTTCCCAAGTCCGTGGGCCGGAAGGTTCGGTGCCAATCGGGCGTGCGGTCGGAGGAGTCAAGAATGCCTTTCGAGGCGGCGGCTACCTCAGAAGATCACCGTGCTCTAATGGGTACGGTGATTGAAAGAATTGCATCCGCTGAGAGCGGATTGCATGAAGCCGCCAGAAGTTTACTGACGGGGTTTGAGGTACGCGAAAGTAATGTACCTTCTGACAGTTATGCATATAGAATGCGCCCTGTATAGATAGTAGCCCCTGAGACTCGGTATGTTGTCAAAATTGACCTCGTGCCGAGGATCATAATCTCAGTTATAACATATCGCCACTCCTAAATAGGTGGCGGGCGTCCGTGTGAGCGGGATCGATGAATATGCCGAACTAAAGCGGCAACTTGACGAGGCGGATGCGGACATCGCTGGTCAATAAACGGTTTGACGAGTCACAAGGTATGCGACTTCTCTGCGGACACACGGTAAGGGAGCTTGACGCCCATGCCTTACTACTTGTATGCTTAATGCAGATGGTGCCGCTCATGGAGGAGCTGGGCGGAACTCGCCCGACCGAAAGAGCAAGCCAGAAATAGTAATGTGGCCGCTTTAAGGGCGGCCGAAGAGCTAGAAGCCGAACGGGCTGCTCACTGCCGAAGCAAAGAGAAATGGCCGATATGGCCAGAAAATTGAAGGATACTACCGACCGCTGCGAGGTTCTTGAAAAAGAACGTCAAGCGGAGCAAGAGGGCTGAAAAAAGGCCACCGCCGAATCAAGGATGCCCGGTCCGCTTTGAGAGCGGCCAAGGAGGAGCTGAGTCAGGCCGGGTCTATTGCGGCTGGAAAACCGTTTCTGCTGCGGAGGAAATTACGGATCCGAAGTATGCTCAGTTGGACAAGTTGTGGAGTTCGGAGGATGCTTATCTGGACTTAGCGGCGAGCGCTGCGACGCGATTGAGCACTTCCGAGGCGGAAGGGGCACGAAGGGAAGAGCTATATTGGTCGCAATTCCATAGTCCGGGCGTCCTCTTCCGTTGGCCGATCGGTTGGCGAATGGGCGAGCTGAACCGATTATCCGGACTTGCCATGAAGCATGTCATGACTTCGTTTGTGGCGAAGCGGACCCTAGCTGAAGAGTTATTTTGGCTTAGTGCAGCAGTTCCTTGGTGCGGTACCGCGTATCGACGCAATGAAGCGGTCGGCGTGCATTGAGGGAGCGCGGATGGCTCTGGCCCGTGTCAAGACATACTGGACAGAGATGAAGGCCACCGATGTTGCGTCCCAAGATTCGGACAGAAGCCGAGTACCTGCCGAGCACTATTTTGAGGAAGTCCAGCAGGGCGCTTTTAATAGAGACGCAGTGCTCAAAGGATATCATGTTTAAATGACATGTATGATTTGTGAAAACAATGTTTCAATGTAATATAAGAGCTTTTTATACTTGTGCGTTCAAGTAGTAAACTACTCCCTGTGCGGCCATTGATGTATATGTATATATAACCTGAAAGATGGAAGTCCTTGGCTTCAACCCCCACGCACATAGTGCGGCGGTGTTCGCAAAGAAGGCGCTTTTTCACACTTAATCCAACGTCTTGGTCCTGTTAAGGAGGTGGTAGCGTAGCAAACTAGGCAACCGGACTATAATGCTTTATCACTTTCACTTAGCCATAGGAGTTCGAGGGTGGGGCTAATATATAGCCCACAGGGCACCGCACTCTCCCGAATTCGGGTGCGTATGTGCTGACCGAAAAACGGTCCTTCGTTAATGCGGAGGAATTCTAAACATGCCGGTGAGTCATCGAGTGGTTGACCGGTCTCGCTATATCATGACAATCGGTTTTCGGCTTTCTCTCTTTGAGGTGCTCGCCCGGCGAACCGGGCACAATCGCGATAGTTCTCCACGGTGCCGCGTTAGCCGATAAAAGCGGAACGTAAGGCAGCAAAACACGTGGAGCCGGGCAAACCGAACATTTGACCAAAGACATGATTCAGAGCTGATGCATATAAGGCCTAACTTCGAGACGCCGAATACTCCCTAAGGTATTCGGTCTTTATAACAATGGGCGAGTAATGCCCTAAGCCCCCGTGTCCAGTGCAGCGCAAAAATTCTGGTGCGGCCAATGCCAAAACGCTTGACCTCCTCCTCGGTTATGATAAGAAACCGGGATGTATATCAACAAGAGACAGTAAAAAGGTTTACGCAGGTCTTAATCTGAAAAGAATCCTTAACGGGTCCCTCTTGCACGTCCGCTACCGTGTCTCCGTTGCAGTATCTGGATGGGTGTAGCACGTTGTTCATGTGTAAAAGAGAGGAACTTAGTTTAAAAGAAAAGGATCGTGCAAAAGATGTACTTTATATTAAATAAGCAGTACGATTCGAAGAAGTGAATACAATTGAGCTTTATTGTCTCTTGTTGTACATGCATGCAGCCCCTTGTATGTGGGCTTGCCTCTAGTAGGCGCCGGACTCGTCTAGCCGTGTCCGGGTTCAATTACCTATTCAGTGCTTTGGTTAAGCGGAGCGGATCGGTGTGGGGCTGTCAAGGCAGCCTCGCATTCTTCCGTGCTCCAGTAACACTTAATACTCCCTTTTAATGAGATGCTGCCACGTGGACTGGGCATTTTAAGTGTAAGAGATGCATAATGCGGTATTGCGTTAAAGCGGGCGAAAGCTTCGCGTCCCAATAGTGCTTGATGGCTACTTTTAAATGGGGCGACATGGAAGACTAACTTTTTCAAGAACGGAAGTTGTCGGATGAACCGAACACAACTTCTAGCAGTAGGGAGCCCATACAATGGGCATATGGGCCTGGCATTACCCCTTTAGAGGAGGTGTTGCTATGGCGAATTTTGGTTGGGTCTATCCCCATCCTGCGGATTGTGTCCTGATATATCAGGTTTATGTCACTGCCGCCATCCATGAGGACTTGTGTAAACTGGAATCCGTCAATTATAGGATCCAATATCAAGGCAGTCCATCCTGCGTTCGAATCTTCGGAATAGTCCCGATGGTCGAAGGTGATTGGTTTTGACAACCGGTGTTGGTACTCCGCTAGAGGCGTGTATGTGTGCGGCGTCTTAATGGGCGCCCGCTCTGTTTTTCCTTTTATCACGTGAAGTGAGTTTCTTGTTTTAACTTCTTGTGGGAAATTCTTTTGTTTTCCGGCTCTGCTTGTGGTGCTCGTCATCATCTTCACTTGGTGTGTCGAGCCCTTGCGTTCGACATTGAGTTTGCGGACTGTTTGAAGACCCAACAATTTACGTGGGTATGGTTTGCGAGCCTCCCGGGAAGTCTTGTGGATTTGACATATCTTGTCCAAGATTTTGTTTAAGTTGGATAGCTCATCGCTGTTGTCCTTAAGGGGCAGTTTTTTATTGTTCTGCCGTGAGCTTTGAATCCGGCATTGACTGACGTGCTCTTTGGACCGCTGCCTTTAATCCGGCGCTGGTCCTTGTTGCGCCATGGTTTCCCGTTTCCATCCCTGACTTCGGATGTACTTGGGTCGCTGGTGCTGCATCTTGCTAGCCAGCTATCCTCTCCCGCGCAAAAGCGGGTCATGAGGCTTGTTAATACGGCCATTGTTCTTGGCTTTTCTTGGCCGAGGTGTCTGGCGAGCCATTCGTCTCGGACATCTTGTTTGAAGGCTGCTAAGGCTTCAGCGTCCGGACAGTCGACTATTTGGTTCTTTTTAGTAAGGAACCTGTTCCAGAATTTCCGGGCTGACTCTCCGGGCTGTTGAGTTATGTGACTTAAATCGTCTGCATCCGGAGGGCGGACATACGTCCCCTGAAATTTGCCCAAACGCATCCTCGAGCTCTTCCCAGCTTCAATAGTATTTTGGGGAGGCTTTTAAGCCAATGCCGAGCTGGCCCTTTGAGTTTGAGGGTAAGTATTTTATGGCGTGGAGATCATCTCCTCTAGCCATGTGTATGTGGAGGATGTAATCCTCAATCCAGACTCGAGTCTGTTGTTCCGTCGTATGCCTCTATGTTTACGGGTTTGAATCCCGCTGGGAATTCATGATCCAGCACCTCATCGGTGAAACATAGGGGGTGTGTGGCGCCCCTGTATTTGGGTGTGCCGTGATGTTCGGATATTCGGCGTGTTGCATTGCTTTGAAGAGCTTGCTTTCTCGGCCCATAGATGGACCTAACTGGGCCATCCTGATGATGTGAATCCTTATGCGGATCGCGTACCGGCTTGTGTGCGGCGCCATTTGTTGCTCTCTTTTTGCCATGGGGTCGTCCATCCGACCGGGTGGCCTTCTTACTTTTTGATTGTGGGGGCTCTATGGCCTCCTCATCAAATTCGGGCAGTAGTTTTCTCTTTGGGTAGCTCTTTGTTCGGCGATCGTCGCCCGCATTTGTCTCATGTGTTGAATACTCTACTCCATCTGATTACGAGTGCATCTTCCGCTGTTTTGAGCTTCCGCTTACGCTTTTTCAGGCTACGATACGCCGATTGGCGGCAGAGCCTTTTGTGGAGGTTATTCTGCTCCAACAATTTGTCCGGCGTGAGATCGTCCGGACTGTTGTCTTCGCCGGGACGGGTTGTTTATCCAAGTTGTCTTGTTCGACAATTGCTCGATAGCATTTTCGCCGTCCACCGGTTCGCCTCTGCTCTATGGCTGGGTCTTTGTTGAGGCGGGACTTGGTTCGCATTTACGTTGCCGTTTGACTGCTTCTCGAGGGATTTATCCTTCGTAGCGTCCCGTTGTTCCTCGTCTTCATTTCCTTTAGGTGTATCCACCATGTATACATCATGGGATGAGGTGGTTGTCCAGCATCCTATAGGCGCTGTTTCATGGTTGTCTCCTACATCGTCGTCCAAACCGTCGATGTCTTCGGAGTCGAAATCGAGCACGCCGTGTAAGCTTTCGACAGTGGCTACGAAGTGGGTGGTGGGTGGGCGTTGAATTTCTTCGTCGTCCGCATCCCAACCTTCCTGACCATAGTCCGGCCATGGCTCTACGGATAGAGAGAGAGACTTTAGTGAATTCAGATGTCACCAAAGGGCGAGTGTTGAAAGATGTCCGCGGCAGTGAACTCCATGACCGGCGCCCGGTCGGATTCGATTGGCAAGGGCGCGGAGGGTTCGGAGTCCAGAGAGGAGTCCGGCACCCTAGAGTCAAGGTCTTCGCCAAGGACAGGGATGGAGTTCGGCTCAATCGCCGTAGAGATCGTAACCCCCGAGGTGGTGTCCAACCACTCGTCCTCGATCGGGGAATCCGGCTCCGGATTAAGGGTCAGAGCGGATGCTGGTGCGGCCTCCAGGGCACTATTCGGCTGCAGAGCTAGATCATGCCCATCGAGACAGTGCGGCACGCTCGTCTGCGGCTCGAATCCGTCGAAGATCAAGTCTCCACGGACATCGGCCGTATAGTTCAAACTTCCAAATCGACTGATGGCGGGCGTAGCTTCGATCTGCTCCGGATGGCCAAATTGCCCGATGCAAAGCCGCTGAATACGAAGATCTGTCCAGGGAGAAAAGTCTCACCCTGGACCGCGTCGTTGTTGATGATCGAAGGAGCCATCGGGCCTATTGGTGACGACACAGAGGAACTCTCAATGAAAGCACCAATGTCGGTGTCAAAACTGGCGGATCTCGGGTAGGGGGTCCCGAACTGTGCGTCTAGGCGGATGGTAACAGGAGACAAGGGACACGATGTTTTTACCCAGGTTTAGGCCCTCTCGATGGAGGTAATACCCTACTCCTGCTTGATTAATATTGATAATATGGGTAGTACAAGAGTAGATCTACCACGAGATCAAGGAGGCTAAACCCTAGAAGCTAGCCTATGGTATGATTGTTGTTCGTCCTCTGGACTAAAACCCTCCGGTTTATATAGACACCGGATAGGTTAGGGTTACACGTAGTCGGTTACAATGGTAGGAGATCTACATATCTGTATCGCCAAGCTTGCCTTCCACGCCAAGGAAAGTCCCATCCGGACTCGGGACGAAGTCTTCAATCTTGTATCTTCATAGTCTTGGAGTCCGGCCGTGATGATAGTTCGGCTATCCGGACACCTCCTAGTCCAGGACTCCCTCATCTCCTGTTACCATCCGCCTAGACGCACAGTTCGGGACCCCCTACCCGAGATCCGCCGGTTTTGACACCGACATTGGTGCTTTCATTGAGAGTTTCTCTGTGTCGTCACCTATAGGCCCGATGGCTCCTTCGATCATCAACAACGACGCGGTCCAGGGTGAGACTTTTCTCCCCGGACAGGTCTTCGTACTCGGCAGCTTTGCACTGCGGGCTAATTCACTGGGCCATCTGGAGCAGATCGAAAGCCACGCCCCTGGCCATCAGGTCAGATTTGGAAGCTTGAATTATACGGCCGACATCTGCGGAGACTTGATCTTCGAGGGATTCGAGCCACATCCAAGTGCGCTGCACTGTCTCGATGGGCATGATCTAACTCTGCCGCCGAACAGTGTCCTGGAGGCCGCACTAGTGTCCTCTCCGAACATTGATTTGGAGCCGATCTCGCCGATCGAGGATGGTTGGTTGGACACCACCTCGGGGGCTGAAATTTCTACGGCGATTAAGCCAAACACAATCCCTATCCTTTGCAAAGACCGTGACTCCCAGGTGCCGGACTCCGAACCCTCCGCGCCCCTGCCAATCGAATCCGATCGGGCGCCGGTCATGGAGTTCACCGCCGCGGACATCTTTCAACACTCGCCCTTTGGCGACATCCTGAATTCACTAAAGTCTCTCTCTTTATCCGGAGAGCCATGGCCGGACTACGGTCAGGAAGGTTGGGATGCGTACGACGAAGAAATTCAATGCCCACCCACCACCCACTTCGTAGCCACTGTCGAAAGCTTACACGACGTGCTCGATTTCGACTCCGAAGACATCGACGGTATGGACGACGATGTAGGAGACAACCATGAAACAGCGCCTATAGGATGCTGGACAACCACCTCATCCCATGATGTATACATGGTGGATACACCTATAGGAAATGAAGACGAGGAACAACGGGATGCTATGAAGGATAAATCCCTCGAATAGCAGTCAAAACGGCAACGTAAACGCCGAACCAAGTCCTGGCTCAACAAAGACCCAGCCATAGAGCAGGGTGAACCGGTGGACGGCGAAAATGCTATCGAGCAATCGTCCGAACAAGACAACTTGGATAAACAACCCGTCCCCGGCGAAGACAACAGTCCGGACGATCTCACGCCGGACAAATTGCTGGAGCAGAATAACCTCCACAAAAGGCTCGTCGCCACTGCGCGTAGCCTGAAAAGCGTAAGCGGAAGCTCAAAACAGCAGAAGATGCACTCGAGAATAAGATGGAGCAGAGTATTCAACACCATGAGACAAATGCGGCGACGATCGCCGAACAAAGAGCTACCCAAAGAGAAAACTATTACCCGAATTTGATGAGGAGGCCATAGAGCCCCACAATCAAAAGTAAGAAGGCCACCTGGTCGGATGGACGACCCCACGGCAAAAAGAGAGCGGCAAATGGCGCCCGCACACAAGCCGATGCACGCGATCCGCATAAGGATTCACATAAAAGGATGGCCCGATTAGGTCCATCTATGGGCGAGAAAGCAAGCTCTTCAAAGCAATGCAACACGCCAAATATCCGAACATCACGGCACACCCAAATACAGCCAAGACATCCCCTATGTTTCACCGATGAGGTCTTTGGATCATGAATTTCCCGCGGGATTCAAACCCGTAAACATAGAGGCATACGACGGAACAACAGACCCCGGAGTCTGGATTGAGGATTACATCCTCCACATACACATGGCTAGAGGAGATGATCTCCACGCCATAAAATACTTACCCCTTAAACTCAAAGGGCCAGCTCGGCATTGGATTAGAAGCCTTCCCGAAAATACTATTGGAAGCTGGGAAGAGCTCGAGGATGCGTTTGGGCAAATTTGGGGACCTATGTCCGCCCTCCGGATGCGCGATGTAAGTCACATAACTCAACAGCCGGAGAGTCAGCCCGAAATTCGAACAGGTTCCTTACTAAAAGAACCAAATAGTCGATTGTCCGGACGTGAAGCCTTAGCAGCCTTCAAACACAACGTCCGAGACGAATGGCTCGCCCGACACCTCGGCCAAGAAAAACCAAGAACAATGGCCGCATTAACAAGCCTCATGACCCGCTTTTGCGCGGGAGAGGATAGCTGGCTAGCAAGATGCAGCACCAGCGACCCAAGTACATCCGAAGTCAGGGATGGAAACGGGAAACCATAGCGCAACAAGGACCAGCGCCGGATTAAAGGCAGCGGTCCAAAGAGCGCGGCAGTCAATGCCAGATTCAAAAGCTCACGGCAGAACAATAAAAAACTGCCCCTTAAGGACAATAGCGATGAGCTATCCAACTTAAACAAAATCTTGGACAAGATATGTCAAATCCACAAGATTCCTGGAGGCCTGCAAACCATACCCACAGAAATTGTTGGGTCTTCAAACAGTCTGGCAGACTCAATGCCGAACGCAAGGGGCTCGACACACCAAGTGAAGATGATGACGAGCACCACAAGAAGAGCCCCGGAAAACAAAATAATTTCCCACAAGAAGTTAAAACAGTAAACTCACTTCACGTGATAAAAGCAAAAAACAGAGCGGCGCCCATTAAGACGCCACGCATATACTACCCTAGCGGAGTACCAACACCTGGTTGTCAAAACCAATCACCTTCGACCATCGTGACTATTCCGAAGTATTCGGAACGCAGGATGGACTCACGAGGAGTTCCGGACTAGGGGTGTCCTGATAGCGAACTATCATCATCGGCCGGACTCCAAGACTATGAAGATACAAGATTGAAGACTTCGGCCCCGTGTCCCGGATGGGACTTTCCTTGGCGTGGAAGGCAAGCTTGGAGATACGGATATGTAGATCTCCTACCATTGTAACCGACTCTATGTAACCCTAGCCCTCTCCGGTGTCTATATAAACCGGAGGGCTTTAGTCCATAGGACGAAGAACAATCATACCATAGGCTAGCTTCTAGGGTTTAGCCTCTTTGATCTCGTGGTAGATCCACTCTTGTAACACACATCATCAATATTAATCAAGCAGGACGCAGGGTTTTACCTCCATCAAGAGGGCCTGAACTTGGGTAAAACATCGTGTCCCTTGTCTCCTGTTACCATCCGCCTAGACGCACGCCGGGACCCCTACCCGAGATCCGCCGGTTTTCACACCGACATTGGTGCTTTCATTGAGAGTTCCTCTGTGTCGTCACCAATAGGCCCGATGGCTCCTTTGATCATCAACAACGACGCGGTCCAGGGTGAGACTTTTCTCCCCGGACGGATCTTCGTGTTCGGCGGCTTTTGCATCGCGGGCCAATTCGCTGGCCATCCGGAGCAGATCGAAGCTACGCCCGCCGCCAGTCAGATTTTGAAGTTTAAACTATACGGCCGATATCCGCGGAGACTTGATCTTCGACGGATTCGAGCCGCAGCAGCTGCCGCCAAGATTGTCTTGACGGGCACGATCTAGCTCGCAGCCGGTCAAAGGCCTCGAGGCCGCACCAGAATCCGGGTCCGACCCTTAATCCGAGCCGGATTCCCGGTCGAGGACGAGTGGTTGGACACCGCCTCGGGGCTTTAATCTCTACGGCGATCGAGCGAACTCCATCCCTGTCGCTTTGCAAAGACCTCGACTCCGGTACCGGACTCCTCTCCGGACTCCGAACCTCCGCGCCCTTGCCAATTGAATCCGATTACGCCCGTTATGGAGTTCACGGCCATGACATCTTTTCAGCACTCGCCCTTTGGCGACATCCTGAATTCACTAAAGTCTCTCTCTCTTTATCCGGAGAGCCCTGGCCGGACTACGAACAGGAAGGTTGGGATGCGGACGATGAAGAAACTCAATGCCCACCCACCACCCACTTCATAGCTACTGTCGAAAGCTTACACGACATGCTTGATTTCGACTCCGAAGACATCGACGGTATGGACGACGATGTAGGAGACAACAATGAACCAACACCTATAGGATGCTGGACAACCTCATCCCATGATGTATACATGGTGGATACACCTAAAGGAAATGAAGACGAGGAACAACGGGACGCCCACGAAGGATAAATCCCTCAAAAGCAGTCAAAACGGCAATGTAAACGCCGAACAAAGTCCCAAGATCAACAAAGACCCAGCCATAGAGCAGGCGAACCGGTGGACAACGAACAAGCTATCGAAAGCAATCATCCTAACAAGACAACTTGGATAAAAAAACTGTCCCCTGCGAAGACAATATTCCGGTCGTCCTCAGGCCGGACAAAACATGGGAGCATACTGACCTCCAGCAAAGGCTCGTCGCCATCGCTACAGAGCCTGAAAAAAGCAGCGGAAGTTCAAAACAGCGGAAGATGCACTCGAGATTAGATGGAGCAAAGTATTCAAGACCGCTTGAATAAGTACTGGCGACAATCGCCCGAACAAAGAGCTACCCGAAAAGAAAGCTACTGCTGAACTTCGACAAGGAGGCCTTAGAGCCCCCACAATTAAAAAGCAAGAAGGCCACCCGTCGGATGGACGACCTCACGGCAAAAAAGAGAGCGGTGAATGGTGCCGCATACAAGCCAATATACGATCCGCCTAAGGATTCACATCAAAAGGATGGCCTAGTTAGGTCCATCTATGGGCCAAGAAAGCACGCCACAAAGCAATGCAACACGCTGAAATTTCAAAACCACGGCACACCCAAATATAGGGCGCCGCACACCCCTATGTTTCACCGATGAGGTGCCGGATCATGAATTTCAGTGATTCAAACCCGTAAACATAGAGGCATACGACGGAACAATGCACTGAGTCTGGATTGAGGATTACATCCTCCACATACACATGGCTAGAGGAGATGATCTCCACGCCGTAAAATACTTATCCCTTAAACTCAAAGGGCCAGCTCGGCATTGGCTTAAGAGCCTCCCCGAAAATACCATCGGAAGGTGGGAAGAGCTCGAGGATGCATTTCAGGCAAATTTTCAGGGGACCTACGTCCCGCCCTCGGACGAGACAATCTAAGTCACATAACTCACAAGCCCGAGAGTCAGCCCGAAATTCTCGAACAGGTTCCTTACTAAAAAGAACCAAATAGTCGATCGTTCGGACGCCAAGCCTTAGCATCTTTCAAACACAACGTCCGAGATGAATGGCTCGCCAGACACCTCGCCAAGAAAAGCCAAGAACAATGGCCGCATTAACAAGCCTCATGACCCGCTATGCTAGGGAAGACAATTGGCTGGCTAGATGCAAGACCAAATACCCGAGTACATCCAAATCAGGGATGGAAATGGGAAGTCACGACGCAGAAAAGATCGGCCGGAATAAGGAAAATGGCCCAAATAGTACGGGCGGTCAACGCCGGATTCAAAAGCTCTCGGCGAACAACAAAACACCGCCCCTAAAGGATAATAAAGGACGAGCTATGCAACCTAAACAAGATTCGATAGATCGTGCCAAATACATGGTACCTCCGGAAGCTCGCAAACCATACCCACAGAGATTGTTGGGTCTTCAAGTAGTCCGCCGACTTAACGCCGAACACAAGGGGCTCGACACACCAAGTGAAAGTGACGAAACCCAAAAGCAGCACTCCGGAAAACAAAAGACTTTCCCACTAGAAGTCAAAACAGTGAACTCACTTCATGTGATAACACACAGCGCGGCACCTGCCATACCAGGACACCGTCCGCATAACGGGGATAGAACCTACCAAAATTCTCTATAGCAGCACTTCCTTCAAAGGAATGACGCCATGCCTTCTTTATTATACAGGCTCTATACCACTAGAGGTTGTGTTCGGTTCATCCGACAACCCCCGTCGCGGAAAAGCTCACTCCCCATCGCCCCATTCAGCAGTAGCCCTTAAGCACTACTGAGGCGTACAACTTTCGCCCGCTTTAACGCAATACCGCATTATGCATCTCTAACACTTAAAATGCCCGGTCCACGCGGCATCATCTCGTTAAAAGGAAGTATTAAGTGTCACTTGAGCACGGAAGAACGGGAGACTGCCTTGACAGCCCCACAGCCTATCCGGCTCTGCTAGGCAAAGAACCTGAATCGGTCATTCAAACCCCGGACTCGGTTAGACGAAGTCAGCGCCTACTAGCGGCATACCCCCATAATAGGGCCGCATACATGTATAACAAGAGACAATAAAGCTCAATTTTATTTAATTCTTCAACTGCATCGCTGTTTATTTAATATTAAGTACACCTTTCGCACGACCCTTTTTCTTTCAAACTAAGTTCCTCTCTTTTACAGATGAACAACGTGCTACACCCCTCCAGGATACGGCACAACGGAGACACAAGCGCAGACGTGCAGTAGGGACACGTTGCAAAGATTCTTTTCAGATTAAGACCCTGCGTAAACCTTTTTTCACTGTCTCTTGTTGATATACATCCCCCCGGTTCCTTAATATAACCGAGGAGGAGGCTGGTGCTTTGGCATTGGTCGCACCAGTATTTTTAGCTGCATACCTAGACACCAGGGGCTTAGGGCATTATTCTCGCCCATTTTCATAAAGACCGAATACCTTAGGGAGTATTCGGCGTCTCGAAGTTAGGCCTTATATGCATCAGCTCGAATCATGTCTTTGGTCAAATGTTGGGTTGCGGCTCGTGTTTTGCTGCCTTACGCCCGCTTTTCACGGCTAACGCGGCACCAGGAGAACTCTGCAATTGTGCCCCGGTTCGCCGGGCGAGCACCTCGAGAGAAAGCCGAAATTGATCATCATGATATAGCGAGACCGGTCAACCACTCGATGACTCACAGAATGTTTAGGATTCCTCCGCATTAACGAAGGACCGGTTTTCGTCGTGCACATACGCACTCGAATTCGAGAGTGCGGTGCCCCTCAGGCTATGTAGTAGCCCCACCTCGAACTCCTATGGCTAAGTGAAAGTGATAAAGCATTATAGTCCGGTTGCACGGTTTGCTACGCTATCACCTCCTTAACAGGACCAAGACGTTGGATTAAGTGTGAAAAGCGCTTTTTGGTAAACACCCCGCACTATATGCGTGGGGCTGAAGCCAAGGACTGCCATCTTTCGTGTTATATACACATATACATAAACGGCCGCACAGGAGTAGTTTACTACTTGAACGCACAAGTATAAAAAGCACTTATATTACATTGAAACACTGTTTTCACAAATCATACATGTCATTTAAACATAATATCCTTCGAAAGCATCGCGTCTCTATTAAACGAGCGCCCGGAGACTTCTTCAAAGTAGTGCTCGCGGTACTCGCCTCTGTCAATCACGGGATGCAACGTCGGTGGCCTTCATCTTCGCCAAGATGTCTTGACACGGGCAAGAGCCATCCGCGCTCCCTCAATACACGCCGATCGCTTCATTGCGCCGATACGCTGCACCGCACCAAGAAACCGATGCACTAAACCAAAATAGTTTCTTCGGTGGGGTCCGTCCGCCACAAGTGAGTCAAGACATGCTTCATGGCAAATCCGGACAATCGATTCAGCTCGGCCCATTCGCCAACCGATCGGTCACGGCGTACGACGCCCGGACTATGGAATTGCGCCCAATATAGCTCTTCCTTCGTGCCCTTTCCGCCCCGGAAGTACTCAACCGCGTCCACGGCGCCGCCAAATCCAGATAAGCATCCTCTGAACTCCACAATTTATCCAATCGAGCATATTTTGATTCAGATATTTTCTCTGCAGCAGAAACGGTTTTCCAGCCGCAATTGCCCCGGCCTGACTCAGCTCCTCCTTGGAAGCTCTCAAAGCCGATTGGGCATTCTTCGATTCGGCGGCGGCCTTCTTTATGCCCTCTTGTTCCGCTTGACGTTCCTTTTCAAGAACCGCGCAGCGATCGGTAGTATTCCTTAACTTTTCGGCAATATCGGCCATCTCCTCTTTGCTTCGGCAGTGAGCAACCCGTTCAGCTTCTAGCTCTTCGGCCGCCTTTACAGCGGCCGCATTACTAATTCTGGCTTGCTCTTTCGCTCGGCGAAGTTCTGCCGCAGCTCCTCCACGTCAGCTGCACCATCTGCATTAAGAATACTAACACTAAGACATGGGCGTCAAGCTACCTTACATGGTGTCCGCATAGAGGGTCGCATACCTTGTGACTTGTCAAACCGTTTATTGACCAAAGCGATGTCCGTGATCCGCCTCGTCAAGTTGCCGCTTTAGTTCGGCATATTCAGCAGTCCGGCTTGGCCTCCGGACGCCCGCCACCTGTTCAGAGCGGCGATATGTTATAATCGAGAATTTGATCCTCGGCACATTGTCAATTTGGACAACATACCAAGTCTCGTGGGCTACTATCTATACAGGCGCATTTTATATGCATAACTCGTCGAAGGTACATCATTTTATGCACCTCAAACCCCATCAAGAAGCTTCGACGGCGTCATGCAATACGCTCTCCGCGGATGCAAATCTTTCAATCACCGTACCCATTAGAGCAAGATGATCCTCTCGAAATAGCCGCCGCCCGAGCAGATCCTTCAGCCTCCGATCAAGACGCCACTTGGCGCTGGACCTTCCGGCCCACGGGACTTGGGGAACCCTCCGCGACAACACCCCGGTCGTCCGCCTCACATGAGGGTGCGACAGTGGAGGCGTTCGCTCTCCATCATCTCCTAAGAAGATCCCCCGAAGACGAGCTCTGCTGAGAAGGGCTGAAGTCCGAACTACAAGGTACAATTTCGGTTATCCTCATGAATAAATACAGGGATGTTCCTTATTTACAATACCCCTTCTTTTTACTTACGGCTGGCTGGAGGGCTAATCCCCTTGGGGAAATAATGCGGCTGGGTTACTTCCCGGCGCGGACTCTCCGCCAAGATTCCTTCCCTCTTTGAGGCCTTGACCTCCGGATCTTCAAGCGGTCCTCTTCTCTCCTCGGAAGGTGGGAATCTTAATCCTCCTTCCTTGATATCCTCCTTCACAGAGCCGGTTGCTTCCCGCTCCCCTTCGCCTTCTTCAAAAGGCGCGACCTTCAACATCTTGGTCAACATGGGATCCGCGTGGTCCCCGGAGGAGCCGGACACCTTATTAACTTTGCCTTGGCTATCCACTCTGTTCAAGAAATGGCTCCTTTAAAGGGCATATATATATGAAATAAATGAATGAACAGCTTGTCCGGTTATAGGACTACTTACTTGAGTATCCAGGCGATTGCGGCTTAGTCTCAAGGCCCTCGGTCAAGTCCAGACACTTCTCTTGTGATCCGAAGAACAGTTTATACATCTCCACGGGCGTCGTGCCCATAAAATTTTGGAGAGCTCGTGGTCCCACTGGATTGAATTCCCACAGGCGGAGGGGCGACGTTTGCAGGGCTGAAGGCGCCGGATCACCATAACATGCGCCACTGCAACCAGATTGATCCCACTTTCCTGGAGATCTCGAATACGGCCCTGCAGCAGGGGAATGTCCTTGGACGGCCCCCAGTCGAGCCCCTTGTTGACCCATGATGTCACCACCGTGGTGGACTGGCGGAAGGCAGGAGCGCCGCCCATTTGGTGCCCCCGAGCGGTGATATAAAACCACTCCCGTTGCCAACCAAGCTCCTCTTGAAAAGAGCCCTCGGGCCACGGAGCATCAAGACATTTGCTTATGACCGCCCCTCGCACTCCGCTTGCTGCCCCTTGATCATCTTTTGGCTCCACCTTGAAGGTTTTGAGCCACAATCCAAAGTGGGGGTAATATGGAGGAAGGCCTCACATACTGGCATACAATGAATGAAGAGATATGGAGGATGGACTCGGATTCAAGTCATGGAAATCAAGCCCATGATAAAACATGAGCCCCGCACAAACGGGTCCGTCGGGAAGCCTAAACCCGAAGGAAGTGGGACACGAACACCACGTTCGCCGGGCTCGAGTGGGAGTGACCTGCCCCGAGCAGGCAGCCTATGCGAGATCTCGCCGGTCGATACACTGCATCTCGCAGCTTTAGCGCATCTTCTTCTGTGACGGAGGAAGACATCCATCGGCCGTGCTGGTCGGAGCCGGACATCGTCGAAAGTCCGAAGCGCCTGAATCTGAAGCTTTGGGTGTTGGAACTCGAAGCGCGAGGCGAACTCGGTGGAGGGTGTAAAGAAGAAGAGGGCCTTGGTCTCATCATAAAGAGCTTGAATACCAAGAGCCCACCCCGTGGTCGATTAGGACTCGCCGATAGAGAAGGCAGGCCAACGGGCATGGTTGGGTTACCCACGTCCGTATTGATGAGAATCCCGGAATAAGGGGGCACCCTCTACGCGTTGATAATACGTGCCAAGGAAACCGCCGCTAAACACGCCGAGGTGGAACAATAAAAATGATTCATATAAAGGCCTGGCTGGTGTGATATCACGCCGCGGAATACGTCAGCAGATCTGTGCAAAAATTATTCTCTCTACGGTGTTATGTGGAACTTGTTTTGCAGAGTCGGACACTATCCTTGTGTTCAAAACCTTCTATGAAGTATTCGGAGGAGGAACCCGCCTCTCAATGCCGAAGACAATCAACGCGCTGGACTCGTCGTCATGGAACCCTGGTTCAGGGGCTACTGAGGGAGTTCCGGACTAGGGGGTGTTCGGATAGCCGAACTATCATCATCGGCCGGACTCCAAGACTATGAAGATACAAGATTGAAGACTTCGTCCCGTGTCCGGATGGGACTTTCCTTGGCGTGGAAGGCAAGCTTGGAGATACGGATATGTAGATCTCCTACCATTGTAACCGACTCTATGTAACCCTAGCCCTCTCCGGTGTCTATATAAACCGGAGGGCTTTAGTCCATAGGACGAAGAACAATCATACCATAGGCTAGCTTCTAGGGTTTAGCCTCTTTGATCTCGTGGTAGATCCACTCTTGTAACACACATCATCAATATTAATCAAGCAGGACGCAGGGTTTTACCTCCATCAAGAGGGCCCGAACCTGGGTAAAACATCGTGTCCCTTGTCTCCTGTTACCATCCGCCTAGACGCACAGTTCGGGACCCCCTACCCGAGATCCGCCGGTTTTGACACCGACAACTGCCTTGATATTGGATCCTATAATTGTCGGATTCCAGTTTACACAAGTCCTCATGGATGGCGGCAGTGACATAAACCTGATATATCAGGACACAATCTGCAGGATGGGGATTGACCCAACCAAAATTTGCCATAGCAACACCTCCTTTAAAGGGGTAATGCCAAGCCCATATGCCCATTGTACGGGCTCCCTACTGCTAGAAGTTGTGTTCGGTTCATCCGACAACTTCCGCTATAAAAGTTAGTCTTCCATGTCGCCCCATTTAAAAGTAGCCATCAAGCACTATTGGGACGCGGAAGCTTTTCGCCCGCTTTTAACGCAATACCGCATTATGCATCTCTTACACTTAAAATGCCCAGTCCACGTGGCGGCATCTCATTAAAAGGAGTATTATGTTACCGAGCACGGAAGAATGCGAGGCTGCCTTGACAGCCCCACACCAATCCGCTCCGCTAACCAAAGCACCTGAATAGGTAATTCGAACCCCGGACACGGCTAGACGAGTCCGGCGCCTACTAGCGGCATGCCCACATACAAGGGGCTGCATGCATGTACAACAAGAGACAATAAAGCTCAATTTTATTCACTTCTTGAATCGCATCTGTTTATTTAATATAAAGTACATCTTTTGCACGATCCTTTTCTTTTAAACTAAGTTCCTCTCTTTTACACATGAACAACGTGCTACACCCGTCCAGGATACTGACAACGGAGACACAAAGCGGACGTGCAGTAGGGACCCGTCGCAAGGATTCTTTTCAGATTAAGACCCTGCGTAAACCTTTTTTACTGTCTCTTGTTGATATACATCCCCCGGTTTCTTACCATAACCGAGGAGGAGGCTGGCGTTTTGGCATTGGCCGCACCAGAATTTTTGCGCGTACCTGGACACCAGGGGCTTAGGGCATTACTCTGCCCATTGTTATAAAGACCGAATACCTTAGGGAGTATTCGGCGTCTCGAGTTAGGCCTTATATGCATCAGCTCTGAATCATGTCTTTGGTCAAATGTTCGGTTTGCCCGGCTCCTGTGTTTTGCTGCCTTACGTTCCGTTTTATCGGCTAACGCGGCACCAGGAGAACTACTGCGATTGTGCCCGGTTCGCCGGGCGAGCACCTCGAGAGAAAGCCGAAAACTGACCGTCATGATATAGCGAGAGACCGGTCAACCACTCGATGACTCACCGGCATGTTTAGAATTCCTCCGCATTAACGAAGGACCGTTTTTCGGTCAGCACATACGCACCGAATTCGGGAGAGTGCGGTGCTGTGGGCTATATAGTAGCCCCACACTCGAACTCCTATGGCTAAGTGAAAGTGATAAAGCATTATAGTCCGGTTGCCTAGTTTGCTACGCTACCACCTCCTTAATAGGACCAAGACGTTGGATTAAGTGTGAAAACGCCTTCTTTATAACACCCCCCACTATGTGCGTGGGGGCTGAAGCCAAGGACTGCCATCTTTCAGGTTATATATACATATACATCAACGGCCGCACAGGGAGTAGTTTACTACTTGAACACACAAGTATAAAAAGCTCTTATATTACATTGAAACATTGTTTCCACAAATCATACATGTCATTTAAACATGATATCCTTCGAAAGCATCGTCTCTATTAAACGAGCGCCTGCAGACTTCCTCAAAATAGTGCTCGGCAGTACTCGGCTTCGTCCGAATCTTGGGACGCAACATCGGTGGCCTTCATCTCCGCCAAGATATGTCTTGACACGGGCCAGAGCCATCCACACTCCCTCAATGCACGCCGACCGCTTCATTGCGTCGATACGCGGTACCGCACCAAGGAACTGCTGCACTAAGCCAAAATAACTCTTCGGCTGGGGTCCGCCTGGCCACAAACGAGTCATGACATGCTTCATGGCAAGTCCGGATAATCGGTTCAACTCGGCCCATTCGGCCAACCGATCGGTCAACGGAAGAGGACGCTCCGGACTATGGAATTGCGACCAATATAGCTCTTCCCTTCTGTGCCCCTTCTAGCCTCGGAAGTGCTCAATCGCGTCCAGCGGCCTTCCGCTAAGTCCAGATAAGCATCCTCCGAACTCCACAACTTGTCCAACTGAGCATACTTCGGATCCATATATTTCCTCCGCAGCAGAAATGGTTTTCCAGCCGCAATAGACCCGGCCTGACTCAGCTCCTCCTTGGCCGCTTTCAAAGCGGACCGGGCATCCTTGGATTCGGCGGTGGCCTTTTTCAGGCCCTCTTGCTCCGCTTGACATTCTTTTTCAAGAACCTCGCAGCGATCGGTAGTATCCTTCAATTTCCTCTTTGCTTCGGCAGTGAGCAGCCCGTTCGGCTTCTAGCTCTTCGGCCGCCCTTAAAGCGGCCGCATTACTATTTCTGGCTTGCTCTTTCGCTCGGGCGAGTTCCGCCCGCAGCTCCTCCACAAAGAGCGGCACCATCTGCATTAAGCATACAAGTAGTAAGGCATGGGCGTCAAGCTCCCTTACCAGGTGTCCGCGAGAAGTCGCATACCTTGTGACTCATCAAACCGTTTATTGACCAGCGCGATGTCCGCATCCGCCTCGTCAAGTTGCCGCTTTAGTTCGGCATATTCATCAGTCCGGCTGGCCACCGGACGCCCCACCACCTATTTAGGAGCGGTGATATGTTATAACTGAAATTATGATCCTCGGCACGCTGTCAATTTTGACAACATACCGAGTCTCAGGGGCTACTATCTATACGTATGCATTCTATATGCATAACTGCTGAAGGTACATTACTTTTATGCGTACCTCAAACCCCGTCGATAAACTTGGCGGCTTCATGCAATCCGCTCTCGGCGGATGCAATTCTTTCAATCACCGTACCCATTAGAGCACGGTGATGTTACGAGATAGCCACTCGCCCGGCAGATCCTTCACTCCTTCGACCGCACGCCCGATTGGCACGAACCTTCCGGCCCGGCCGGACTTAGAAACCCTCCGCGGCGACACCTCGGTGGTCGTCCGCCTCGCATGAGGGTGCGACAGGTGGAGGCGTTTCGCTCTCCATCATCTCCGGAAGAAGATCCCCTGAAGACGAGCTCTGCTGAGAAGGGCTGAGATCTGAACTACAAGGTACAATTTTGGTTATCTTTAGAAATAGACGCAGGGATGTTCCTTATTTACAAGACCCCTTCCTTTTTACTTACGGCTCACTGGAGGGCTGATCCCCTTCGGGAAACAGTGCGGCTGGGTTGCTTCCCAATGCCGGAGTCTCTGACGAAGATTTCTTTCCCCTCTTTGAGGCCTTGACCTCCGGATCTTCCGAAGCGGTCCTCTTCTCTCCTTGGAGGGTGGGACTTTTGATCCCTCCTTCCTCGAAGCCTCCTTCGTGGAGGCAGTTGCTTCCCTGCTCCCCCCTTCGCCTTCTTTAAAAGGTGCGGCCTTCAACATCTTGGTCAGCATGGGTCCGGCGTGGTCTCTGGGAGGGGAGCCGGACACCTTATTAACTTTGCCTTGGCTATCCACTCCTGTTCAAGAAACGGCTCCTTTAAAGGGCATACATATGATAAATAAATGAACAGCTTGGTTGGTTATAGGACTACTTACTTGAGTATCTGGGCGATTGCAGCTTAGTCCCGCGTCCTCAGTCAGGTCCGGACACTTCTCTTGTGATCCGAAGAACAGTTTATACATCTCCACGGGCGTCGTGCCCATAAAATTTTGGAGAGCTCGTGGTCCCTCTGGATTAAATTCCCACAAAGCGGAGGGGCGGCGTTTGCAGGCGTATACGCCGGATCAACATAACCTGTGCCACTGCAACCAGATTGATCTCTCTTTCTTGGAGGTCTCGAATCGGCCCTCGCAGCAAAGGAACGTCCTTGGACGGCCCCAGTCGAGCCCCTTGTTGACCCATGACGCCAAAGAGCAGTGGTGGACTGAGGGAAGGCGGGGAGCGCCACCCATTTGGTGCCCCTTGGAGCGGTGATATAAAACCACTCCCGTTGCCACAAACCAAGCTCCCCTTGAAAAGAGCCCTCGGGCCATGGAGCATCAGCACATTTGCTTATGATCGCCCCTCCGCACTCTGCTTGCTGCCCCTCGATCATCTTTGGCTCCACCTTGAAGGTCTTGAGCCACAATCAAAAGTGAGGGGTAATATGGAGGAAGGCCTCACATACGACAATGAATGACGAGATATGGAGGATGGACTCCGGATTCAAGTCATGGAAATCCAGCCCATAATAGAACATGAGCCCCGCACAAAGGGATCCGTCGAAGCCTAAACCCGAAGGAAGTGAGACACGAACACCACGTTTTCGCCCGGGCTCGGGAGTGGGAATGACCTGCCTGGAGCAGGCAGCCTATGCGAAATCTCGCCGGTTAGATACCGGCGTCTCGCAGCTTTAGCACATCTTCTTCGTGGACGGAGGAAGACATCCATCGGACGTCTTTGGTCGGGCCAGACATCGTCGAAGGTCCGAAGCGCCTAAATCCGAGGCTTTGGGTGTTAGAACTCGAAGCGCGAGGCGAACTCGATGGAGGGTGTAAAGAAGAAGAGGGCCTTGGTCTCATTATAAAGAGGTTGAATACCAAGAGCCCTCCCCGTGGTCGATTAGGACTCGCCTTTGATAGAGGAGGCGTGCCGATGGGCACGGTTGGGTTACCCACATCCGTATTGATGGGAATCCCGGAATAAGGGGGCACGATCTATGCTCTGATAAGACGTGCCAAGGAAACCGCCCCGCTAAATGCGCTGAGGTGGAACAGTAAAAAATGATTCATGTGAAGGCCTAGCTGTGGTGTGATGTCACGCCGCGGAATACGTCAGCAGATCTGTGCAAAAATTATTCTCTCTACGGTGGTATGTGGAACTTGTTTTGCAGAGCCGGACACTATCCTGGTGTTCAAAACCTTCTATGAAGTATTCGGAGGAGGAACCCGCCTTGCAACGCCAAAGACAATATGCGCGGCGGACTCGTCGTCATTGAAGCCTGGTTCAGGGGCTACTGAGGGAGCCCTGGACTAGGTGTCCGGATAGCCGAACTATCATCACGGCCAGAATCCAAGACTATGAAGATACAAGATTGAAGACTTCGTCCCGTGTCCGGATGGGACTTTCCTTGGCGTGGAAGGCAAGCTTGGCGATACGGATATGTAGATCTCCTACCATTGTAACCGACTCTGTGTAACCCTAACCTATCCGGTGTCTATATAAACCGGAGAGTTTTAGTCCGTAGGATGAACACCAATCATACCATAGGCTAGCTTCTAGGGTTTAGCCTCCTTGATCTCGTGGTAGATCTACTCTTGTACTACCCATATCATCAATATTAATCAAGTAGGAGTAGGTTATTACCTCCATCGAGAGGGCCTGAACTTGGGTAAAAACATTGTGTCCCTTGTCTCCTGTTACCATCCGCCTAGACGCACAGTTCGGGACCCCCTACCCGAGATCCGCCGGTTTTGACACCGACACCATGTGTTGATCCTTTGAGATTGCAACTCTACCTAGACCCAATACCTTGCTTTTACCAGTGTCAGCAAATGTGATGTGACTCTTGTCTGATGGACGTAAGGTTGAGTCCATGAGAAGACTTCGATCACCAGTCATATGATTAGTGCATCAGCTGTCCATAATCCATTCTGAAGCATGTGGTGTCATACCCTCTGATGCAGTTAGGGGATAGGCTTCACCAAGAGTATTGTGAAGCATAAACATTTGACGGACAAGAGGATTATTGAAGCTCAGATCAAGATTAAGACAGCTAGGATGAATGGCAAACGATTCAGGAACAAAATACATAGTGAGACCATTTGGGCATTTGATCTTGCGTCCTACAAGATGTTTTAGGTCCCGCAGCAATAGCATCAGACGCCTTTGATTTTCGGCTGGAGACCCTTCCCTGCAAAAGAGAGTTAATTCTTCTTAACCACCCACATCTTCAGGGGTGGCTTAGAAGCAATGAGTCTAAGTGCAGATCTCGAGAACTTCGGCTTTGGAGCCCTAGCAAATAGCCTTGCAGGAGATGAATGATACTCATATGAATAAGCAGAAAAGTTCTTAGTTCTATGAACATAGTGGTTTGAAGACACACGCTCATTCATAAATTTGAGTAGGGTTTCCCTGCAAAACATTGGAGTTAGGGTGACTCAGGTGAGTCCTCTGTCTGTATGAAGCCTTTGGACCATATGACGCCTTAGGTCTGGGGTTTGTCTTCTTCCTGTGTGGTATCATGATGACATTCAACTTTGGAAGATTCTCAAGACATCTTTTGGGAACCCAGATCTTCTTCATAGGGGGTCCATTCCTGCAGTTAGTACCAATATACCCGGCAAACACTTCACCATTCCGATTCTTGAACAGCTTATAGTTTGCATCAAAGGATTCATCAATGATAATAGGGTTAGCATGTAAAGCCGGATAAGGTGGATGGATCCACTGAAGGTCCCTTTGCAGCAACCCATGTGGTTTTGGGATACCGCTTTCGGGCTTCGATAGGAACCATCAACATTCATTTTCCTCTCGAACCCAACACCCTCTTTCCTAGGGTTTCGGTTCGTAATACGCTTTTTGAGGACATCGCATAAGCGCCCGATGCCCTTTCGGACTTTTATACATCCTGTTTCAAGCAATGTCTTCAACCTAGCATTTTCATCAAATAGCGGTGGTATCCTCCATGACGGGGTTAGTTACCACATTAGTAGTTGAAGACAATGCAACAAGATGTAACAGCTTGAACATTCAGCAACAGAGGTAGTGATATCACGCTCAAGACATTTTAGACATGGTGGTTCAAATCCATCCTGAAGCGAACTGATCCGTTGAGCGCGGTGACTCATTCTCTTTTGAAGATCTTCATGAGCCGCTCTCAATTTCTCAAGCTCTTGCTTCCTTTGAAGATAATCATAGGAGAGCTTTTCATGAGTAGTTGAGAGCGTTTCATGACGACTTTCAAGTTCTTGGTACTTAGCATGAAGATTTTTAATGTCTTCAACTAAGGACTGTGAACGTGTCATTTCCGCGTCCAACAGGTCATCGCTTTTGTCTAACAGTTTTTGAGTATGCTCCATAGCTCTTTGTTGTTCGGTTGCAATTTTAGCAAGTGTTTTGTAGCTCGGTTTGGATTCACAATCAGAGTCATCTTCACTTGATGTTTGAAAGTAAGCATCACGTGATTTTACCTTGGCACCACGTGCCATGAAGCGATAGAGGGTGGGAGCAGGGTCGTCCTTGTCATCGCCTTCAGCGTTGGTGTGGAAGTCATTGTCTTGATGTTGAAGATGGACTTGGCAACATAGGTTGTGGCTAAAGCCGGACTTGCAACGCCGGTCGGACTCCTCTTCGGACTCCACCTCCACCTCCTCGTAAGCGGACTCCTCCTCTGAATCCATTTCCTTGCCAACAAAAGCACGAGCCTTGCCAGATGAGCTCTTCTTATGAGATGAAGACTTAGATGAGGACTTGGAAGAAGACTTTGAAGATTTCTTCTTCTTCTTGTCATCAGAATCATATTCCTAGCTCTTCTTCTTCTTCTTCTCATTGTCCCACTGTGGACACTCAGAGATATAGTGTCCAGTTTTCTTGCACTTGTGACATGTTCTTTCTTGTAGCCATGAGTGGAAGCTTCATCATTTCTTGAGCTGGATCGTGAAGACTTTCTGAAGCCTTTCTTCCTAGTGAACTTCTGGAACTTCTTCACAAGCATAGCAAGTTCCTTTCCAATGTCTTCGGGATCATCGTAACCGCAATGATTCTTCTTCGGATGAGGAAACAACTTTTGCCTTCAAAGCGCGAGTTCGGCCATAGTTGGGACCATAGATATCTCTTTTCTCAGAAAGCTGGAACTCATGTGTGTTGAGCCTCTCCAGTATATCGACGGATCGAGTGTCTTGAAGTCGTATGCGTTCTTGTATCATGAGGGCAAGGGTGTCAAAAGAGCGGTCAAGTGATCTCAAGAGTGTCTTGACGATTTCATGCTTGGTGATCTCGGCGCCGAGAGCATGAAGCTCATTTGTGACGTCAGTGAGGCGATCAAACATGAGCTGGACATTTTCATTGTCGTTTCTCTTGAAGCGGTTGAAGAGGTTGCGAAGAACACTGATCCTTTGATCTCTCTGGGTTGAGACGCCTTCGTTGACCTTGGATAGCAAGTCCCACACTAGCTTCGACGTTTCCAAAGCACTCACACGGCCATACTGTCCTTTGGTTAGATGACCACAGATGATGTTCTTTGCAGTAGAGTCCAGTTGAATGAACTTATTGACATCAGCAGGGGTGACACCTTCACCAGTTTTGGGAACGCCGTTCTTGACGACATACCAGAGGTCGACATGAATGGCTTCAAGATGCATGCGCATCTTATTCTTCCAATAGGGATAGTCAGTTCCATCGAACACGGGCAAGCAGCGGAGACTTTGATTATCCCTGCGATCGACATAGCTAAAACTCCGGTGGTTAAACCGAATCACACAGAACAAGGGAGTACCTTGCTCTGATACCAATTGAAAGTGCTAGTTATCGACTAGAGGGGGGGTGAATAGGCGATTTTAACAACGTCTTCAAAACGCGGATGTTTCGAAGACAAACAATAGAAATGACCTAATTGATATGCAGCAGAAGATAAACTACAACAAGCAAACCATAGTCAAGTATGCAATAACGTGAAAGTACAAGACTAATAGCAGCTCGGTAGTAGGATCAAGATGGAAGATAGTGAGAAGCCAATCAACAAAAGTAGTCAAGCAATGAAGTAAAACAGTATGACAAATAGGCAATGACTTCACGAAGACAAACTCTAAGTAAGGAGAGGGAGAAGATAGAACCGATCACTTGTTGAAGACACGAGATTTGTTGGACTAGTTCCAGTTCTGTGACAAGCTGTACATCTGTTAGGGAGGCTGAGATTCAACTCGGTACTGCGTCTTCACCTTATTCCCTTGAGCTAAGGACACAGTCCTCGCCCAATCACTCTGGTAAGTCTTCAAGGTAGACTTCCGAACCTTCACAGATCAAGCGTTCACCGCAATCCACAATGACTCTTGGATGCTCAGAACGCGACGCCTAACCGGCCGGAGGATTCACAGTCCTCAAGTGTAATAAGTCTTCGTGTCACATGCATGTAAAGACTTGGTGATGCCTAACACTCTTTGGCTCTGGGTGTTTGGGCTTTGTCCTCGCAAGGATTTCTCTCTCTCAAAGGCTTCGAGGTGGGTTGCTCTCAAGCGACAAAAGCAAAGGCACTAACTCTGAGCAGCCACCAATTTATGGTGTAGGGGTGGGCTATTTATAGCCACTAGGCAACCCGACCTGATATGTCCGAAATGACCCTGGGTCACTAAGGAACTGACACGTGTTCCAACGGTCAGATTTTAAACACACACGACAACTTTACTTGGGCTACAAGCAAAGCTGACTCATCCATTTCTGGATAAGATTTGCTCTCATTGTCTTCGCTCGAAGACATAGGATTTGGGTTGAGCATCACTTGATCATTCCGACTTTGATCACTTGGACCCCACTTAACGGTATGGTGGTTCCTATGACTCAACAAAGAAGAAAAGGAAACAACGAAGCGACCACAGTCTTGGCGCTCCATAGTCTTCACTCAATGTCTTCTCATGTCATAGTCTTCAATGTGAATATCTTCACACGCCACCATTGTCGTCAATGTCTTCATACTTTTTTAGGGGTCATCTCCGGTAGGTAAACCGAACCAATGGGGGACACTACCTACGTTATCCTGCAATTCTCACAAACGCATTAGTCCCTCAACCACATTTGTCGTCAATACTCCAAAACCAACTAGGGGTGGCACTAGATGCACTTACAGTAAGCAGCTTCACCGAGGTCTTTCATTGAAAAACTTTTATTCAAGTATCCTTTTATGCTATCTAGAAATTCTATATCATTTCCAATCAATAATATGTCGTCCACATATAATATCAGAAATGCTACTGAGCTCCCACTCACTTTCTTGTAAATACAGGCTTCTCCAAAAGTCGTCATAAAACCATATGCTTTGATCACACTATCAAAGCATTTATTCCAACTCCGAGAGGCTTGCACCGACCATAAATGGATCGCTGGAGCTTGCACACTTTGTTAGCTCCTTAGGATCGACAAAACCTTACGGTTGCATCATATACAACTCTTCTTCCGTAAATCCATTCAGAATGCAGTTTTGACATCCATCCGCCATATTTCATAATCATAAAATGCGGCAATTGCTAACATGATTGAGATGACTTAAGCATCGCTTCTGGTGAGAAGGTCTCATCATAGTCAACCCCTTGAACTTGTCGAAAACCTTTTGCAACAAGTCGAGCTTTATGTAAACAAGAACATTACCGTCAAAGATCGGTCTTCTTCTTAAAGATCCATTTATTCTCTATTGCTTGTCGATCATTGGGCAAGTCAACCAAAGTCCACACTTTGTTCTCATACATGGATCCCATCTCAGATTTCATGGCTTCAAGCCATTTTATGAATCTGGGCTCACCATTGCTTCTTCATAGTTCGTAGGTTCACCATGATCTAGTAGCATGACTTCCGAATAGGATTACCGTACCACTGCAGTGCGGATCTTACTCTGGTTGATCTATGAAGTTCAGTAACAACTTGATCTGAAGTTTCATGATCATCATCATTAACTTCCTCACTAATTGGTGTAGGTGTCACAGGAACTGATTTCTGTGATGAACTACTTTCCAATAGGGGAGCCTGGTATTACCTCATCAAGTTCTACTTTCCTCCCACTCACTTCTTTCGAGAGAAACTCCTTCTCTAGAAAGGATCCATTCTTAGCAACAAATGTCTTGCCTTCGGATCTGTGATACAAGGTGTACCCAACTGTCTCCTTTGGGTATCCTATGAAGACACATTTTTCTGATTTGGGTTCGAGCTTATCAGGTTGAACTTTTTTCACATAAGCATCGCAGCCCCAAACTTTCAGAAACGACAACTTTGGTTTCTTGCCAAACCATAGTTCATAAGGAGTCATCTCAACGGATTTTGATGGTGCCCTATTTAACGTGAATGCGGCCGTCTCTAAAGCATAACCCCAAAGCAATAGCGGTAAGAGACATCATAGATCGCACCATATCTAGTAAAGTACGATTACGACGTTCGGACACACCATTATATTGTGGTGTTCCAGGTGGCGTAAGTTGCGAAACTATTCCGCATTGTTTCAAATGTAGACCAAACTCGTAACTCAAATATTCTCCTCCACGATCATATCGTAGAAACTTTATTTTCTTGTTACGATGATTTTCAACTTCACTCTGAAATTCTTTGAACTTTTCAAATGTTTCAGATTTATGCTTCATTAAGTAGATATACCCGTATCTGCTTAAATCATCTGTGAAGGTGAGAAAATAACGATATCCGCCACGAGCCTCAATATTCATCGGACCACATACATCCGTATGTATGATTTCCAACAAATCTGTTGCTCTCTCCATAGTACCGGAGAACGGTGTTTTAGTCATCTTGCCCATGAGGCACGGTTCGCAAGTACCAAGTGATTCATAATCAAGTGATTCCAAAAGTCCATCGGTATGGAGTTTCTTCATGCGTTTTACACCGATATGACCTAAATGGCAGTGCCACAAATAAGTTGCACTATCATTATCAACTCTGCATCTTTTGGCTTCAACATTATGAATATGTGTATTACTACTATCGAGATTCATCAAAAATAGACCACTCTTTAAGGGTGCATGACCATAAAAGATATTACTCATATAAATAGAACAACCATTATTCTCTCGATTCAAATGAATAACCGTCTCGCATCAAACAAGATCCAGATATAATGTTCATGCTCAACGGCACCAAATAACAATTATTCAGGTCTAAAACTAATCCCGAAGGTAGATGTAGAGGTAAGCGTGCCAATCGCGATCACATCGACTTTGGAACCATTTCCCATGCGCATCGTCACCTTGTCCTTGGCCGGTGTTCGCTTATTCAGAAGTCATCCTTTGTTTCGAAGTTGCAAATATTAGCAATGTAACCGTTATCAAATACCAGTGCTCTGCGAGCTCTAGTAAGGTACACATCAATAACATGTATATCACATATACCTTTGTTCACCTTGCCATCCTTCTTATCCGCCAAATACTTAGGGCAGTTCCGCTTCCAAGGACCAGCTTGCTTGCGTAGAAGCACTTTCGGTTTCAGGTTTAGGTCCAGACTTGGGTTTCTTCTCTTGAGCAGCAACTTGTTTGCTGTTCTTTTTGAAGTTCCCCTTCTTCTTCCCTTTGCCCTTTTTCTTGAAACTAGTGGTCTTGTTGACCTTCAACACTTGATGCTCCTTCTTGATTTCTACCTCCGCAGCTTTTAGCATTGCGAAGAGCTTGGGAATTGTCTTGTTCATCCCTTGCATATTATATTTCATCACGAAGCTCTTGTAGCTTGGTGGCGATGATTGGAGAATTCTGTCAATGACGCTATCATCCGAAGATTAACTCCCGGTTGAATCAAGTGATTATTATACCCGGACATTTTGAGTATATGCTCACTTGTAACTATTCTCCTCCATCTTGCAGCTATAGAACTTATTGGAGAATTCATATCTCTCAATCCGGGCATTTGCTTGAAATATTAACTTCAACTCTGGAACATCTCATATGCTCCATGACGTTCAAAACGTCGTTGAAGACCCAGTTCTAAGCCGTAAAGCATGGCACAATCGAACTATTGAGTAGTCATCGACTTTGCTCGCCAGATGTTCATAACATCTGGCGTTGCTCTGCAGCGGGCACTGGCACCCAGCGGTGCTTCCAGGACGTAATTCTTCCGCGGCAGCAATGAGGATAATCCTCAAATTACGGACCCAGTCCGTGTAATTGCTACCATCATCTTTCAACTTTGCTTTCTCAAGGAACGCATTAAAATTCAACGGAACAACAGCACGAGCCATCTATCTACAACAAACATAGATAAGAAAAATACTATCAGGTATTAAGTTCATGCTAAATTAAGTTCAATAAATCATATTACTTAAGAACTCCCACTCAGACAGACATCTCTCTAGTCATCTAAGTGATCACGTGATCCAAATCAACTAAACCATAACCGATCATCACGTGATATGGAGTAGTTTTCAATGGTGAACATCACTATGTTGATCATATCTACTATATGATTCACGCTCGACCTTTCGGTCTCCGTGTTCCGAGGCCATATCTGCATATGCTAGGCTCGTCAAGTTTAACCTGAGTATTCCGCGTGTAAAACTGGCTTGCACCCGTTGTAGATGGACGTTGAGCTTATCACACCCGATCATCACGTGGTGTCCGGGCACGACGAACTTTGGCAACGGTGCATACTCGTGGAGAACACTTCTTGATAATTTAGTGAGAGATCATCTTAAAATGCTACCATCAATCAAAGCAAGATAAGATGCATAAAGGATAAACATCACCTGCAATCAATATAAGTGATATGATATGGCCACCATCATCTTGTGCTTGTGATCTCCATCTCCGAAGCACCGTCATGATCACCATCGTCATCGGCGCGACACCTTGATCTCCATCATAGCATCGTTGTCGTCTCGCCAACTATTGCTTCTACGACTATCGCTACCGCTTAGTGATAAAGTAAAGCAATTACAAGGCATTTGCATTTCATACAATAAAGCGACAACCATATGGCTCCTGCCAGTTGCCGATAACTTGATTACAAAACATGATCATCTCATACAATAAAATATAGCATCACGTCTTGACCATATCACATCACAACATGCTCTGCAAAAACAAGTTAGACGTCCTCTACTTTGTTGTTGCAAGTTTTACGTGGCTGCTACGGGCTGAGCAAGAACCGTTCTTACCTACGCATCAAAACCACAACGATAGTTCGTCAAGTTAGTGCTGTTTTAACCTTCGCAAGGACCGGGCATAGCCATACTCGGTTCAACTAAAGTTGGAGAAACTGACACCGCCACCACGTGTGCAAAGCACGTCGGTAGAACCAGTCTCGCGTAAGCGTCTGGCGTAATGTCGGTCCGGGCCGCTTCATCCAACAATACCGCCAACCAAAGTATGACATCTTTGGTAAGCGGTATGACTTGTATCGCCCACAACTCACTTGTGTTCTACTCGTGCATATAACATCAACGCATAAAACCTGGCTCGGATGCCACCGTTGGGGAACGTAGTAATTTCAAAAAATTTCCTACGCACACGCAAGATCATGGTGATGCATAGCAACGAGAGGGGAGAGTGTGTCCACGCACTCGTGAGACCGAAAGCGGAAGCGTTATGACAGCGCGGTTGATGTAGTCATCGTCTTCATGATCCGACCGATCCAAGCACCGAACGACGGCACCTCCGTGTTCTGCACACGTTCAGCTCGATGGCGATCCCGGACTCCGATCCAAAGAGGGTGTCGGGGATGAGTTCCACAAGACGACGGCGTGGTGACGATGATGATGTTCTACCGACGCAGGGCTTCGCCTAAACTCCGCAACGATATGACCGAGGTGGAATATGGTGGAGGGGGGCACCGCACACGGCTAAGGAACGATCACGAAGATCAACTTGTGTGTTCTGGGGTGCCCCCCTGCCCCCGTATATAAAGGAGCAAGGGGGGAGGCCGGCCGGCCCTTGTGGGCGCGCCAAGGAGGAGGAGTCCTCCTCCTAGTAGGAGTAGGACTCCCTCTTTCCTACTCCTACTAGGAGGGGAAAGGAAGGGGGAGAGGGAGAGGGAAAGAGGGCCCCCCCCCCCGACCAGAGGGGGAGGGGCGCGCGGACCATCCTGGCTGCCCCTCTCTCTCTCCACTAAAGCCCGTAAGGCCCAATACTCCTCCCGGGGGGGGGTTCCGGTAACCCTCCGGCACTCCGGTTTTCTCTGAAATCACCCGGAACACTTCCGGTGTCCGAATATAGTCGTCCAATATATCGATCTTTATGTCTCGACCATTTCGAGACTCCTCGTCATGTCCGTGATCACATCCGGGACTCCGAACAACCTTAGGTACATCAAAACTTATAAACGCGTAATAAAATTGTCATCATAATGTTAAGCGTGCGGACCCTACGGGTTCGAGAACTATGTAGACATGACCTAGAACTGTTTCTGGTCAATAACCAATAGTGGAACCTGGATGTTCATATTGGCTCCTACATATTCTACGAAGATCTTTATCGGTCAAACCGCATAACAACATACGTTGTTCCCTTTGTCATCGGTATGTTACTTGCGAGATTCGATCGTCGGTATCCAATACCTAGTTCAATCTCGTTACGGCAAGTCTCTTTACTCGTTCATAATACATCATCCCGTAACTAACTCATTAGTTACAATGCTTGCAAGGCTTAAGTGATGTGTATTACCGAGAGGGCCCAGAGATACCTCTCCAGAGCAATCGGAGTGACAAAACCTAATCTCGAAATACGCCAACCCAACATGTACCTTCGGAGACACCTGTAGAGCACCTTTATAATCACCCGATTACGTTGTGATGAATGGTAGCACACAAAGTGTTCCTCACAGTAAACGGAGTTGCATAATCTCATAGTTGTAGGAACTTTGTATAAGTTATGAAGAAAGCAATAGCAATATACTAAGCGATCAAGTGCTAGGCTAATGTATGGGTCAAGTCAATCACATCATTCTTCTAATGATGTGATCCCGTTAATCAAATGACAACACATGTCTATGGTTAGGAAACATAACCATCTTTGATTAATGAGCTAGTCAAGTAGAGGCATACTAGTGACATTATGTTTGTCTATGTATTCACACATGTATCATGTTTCCGGGCAATACAATTCTAGCATGAATAATAAACATTTATCATGATATGAGGAAATAAATAATAACTTTATTATTGCCTCTAGGGCATATTTCCTTCAGAATAATCAACCCAATTTGCCATTAACAAATTGGTGTACATTGCTTTCTAAGGCATCACACGTTGGTTTTAAATTTTATCATCAATGGCAACCAAAACTAGAGTTAGAGTTGTTTTAGTTTCGTTGCCATTTTTTGAAAAAGATGATAACCCCGAGCCTCTGCATCGGGTGATGTACACATGCATATATTATTCATTATTAAAAATCCAGCACCCGAACAAATTTGACTTAAAAACAAGGCTGCATGCCTCACGGCAGTAACTCTGATTAGTCCCTTTAGTGGTCCAGTAAATGAGCAGAAAGAATTCTCGCCCTTTCCACAGAGGTGACCCAGAGTTATCAAACCCACGAGAGGACAATACCCTTTAAGTCAAGGGTTTCGAAAAAGCTTTTGCAAGAGAATTAAATTCTAGTCTTTGACCGGACCGGAATCAAGTTGACACAAGAAATAGTTATAATAAACATGGACATGGGTATGAGGACTTATTATTACAACCATATATTTGCGTCGGGACCATTATGATCTTAATTTGTGCCCTGGAAGTCATCCATCAAGATGTGCTTGCTACGTATCAAAGTGGGAGATGTGTTCAAATTACGTCTTGACCGGCACACGTCCTCCATCAAGAGTTAGTTGCCCAACCGAAGGCCCTATCTATCGCGCCAGGCTGTCCCGACAATTAAGATTGCAATAACCAGACAAAAGCATTGGGTGTTTACTGACTACACCTCTCGTATCCCAATAGATAGGATTCGTGTTACCATACTAAACCTTTCTATCACTAGTGTTCAGAATAACAAATCATGGTCTCCCTGCCCTTAGCCTCTTTGTGACTCATTCTCCATGATCCTGGGTACCTGCAGGGACGAAGAACACAAACGAGACAAGAGACAACTATGAAGCAATTTTATGTTACACATGCGAGCGTCAATTCAAAGTACTTCCATCAATCCCACCAACAAATACATCAGATTATAGGGCTATGCCTCAACTTATGACCTTGCCGAACTACTCACGCATGGAGATATGATCACATGAAGAAATCAATGAAGAACACATCATGAAGATTGATTGATTGATAATATGTCTTACAATGGATTCCGGATGTGATACACGATTACAGAGTATGGCTAGATGGCTGAGAACTATGGTGGCTATGAAGATGTAGATGGGAAATGATGGCAGCTAGGGTTGATGGAGATGACTGTTGGGAAGATGGTGATGTTATGTTGCTCATTTGGCATCAGGCCTTTTATATAAAGGTTGTTCATGTGGATCAGACGGCTCCATTGGCAGTCCATACGACCATCCATACGAGCGGCGATGGTCGTATGGAACACCGTCTTTTGCTCTGGTTCCTCTGTTGCGGCTCCCACTTGATCTTTCCTATTTCCGCTTTACTACTTTCCATGTATTGGCTTGATTTCATCCATAAATAGCCCATTTACAGTGGAAAAAAAATAAAGATCGGATATTTGAAATCCTTTGCATTCATTAGTGTTGGGAAACGTAGCATGCAATTTCAAAAAAAAATCTACGCTCACGCAAGATCTATCTAGGAGATAGATACGTCTCCAACGTATCTATAATTTTTGATTGCTCCATGCTACATTATCTACTGTTTTGGACATTAATGGGCTTTATTATCCACTTTTATATTATTTTTGGGACTAACCTATTAACCGGAGGCCCAGCCCAAAATTGCTGTTTTTTTGCCTATTTCAGAGTTTCGCAAAAAAGGAATATTAAACGGAGTCCAAACGGAATGAAACCTTCGGGAACGTGATTTTCTCACCGAACATGATCCAGAAGACTTGGACCCTACGTCAAGAAACGAAGGAGGAAGCCACGAGGTAGGGGGGCGCGCCCTCCACCCTCGTGGCCCCCCTGTTGCTCCACCGACGTATTCCTTCCTCCTATATATACCTACGTACCCCCAAACGATCAGATAAGTAGCCAAAAACCTAATTCCACCGCCGCAATCTTCTGTACCCATGAGATCCCATCTTGGGGCCTGTTCCGGAGCTCCACCGGAGAGGGAACCCATCATGGAGGGCTTCTACATCAACACCATAGCATCTTCGATGAAGTGTGAGTAGTTTACTTCAGACCTTCGGGTCCATAGTTAGTAGCTAGATGGCTTCTTCTCTCTTTTTGGATCTCAATATAATGTTCTCCCCCTCTCTCGTGGAGATCTATTCGATGTAATCTTCTTTTTGCGGTGTGTTTGTTGAGAACGATGAATTGTGGGTTCATGATCAAGATTATCTATGAACAATATTTGAATCTTCTCTGAATTCTTTTATGTATGATTGGTTATCTTTGCAAGTCTCTTCGAATTATCAGTTTGGTTTGGCCTACTAGATTGATCTTTCTTGCAATGGGAGAAGTGCTTAGATTTGGGTTCAATCTTGCGGTGTCATTTCCCAGTGACAGTAGGGGAAGCAAGGCACGTATTGTATTGTTGCCATCGAGGATAACAAGATGGGGTTTTTATCATATTGCATGAATTTATCTCTCTAGATCATGTCATCTTGCTTAAGGCGTTACTCTGTTTTCTTGAACTTAATACTCTAGATGCATGCTGGATAGCGGTCGATGAGTGGAGTAATAGTAGTAGATGCAGGCAGGAGTCGGTCTACTTGTCTCGGACGTGATGCCTATATACATGATCATACCTAGTCAATTGCTCAACAGTAATTCGTTCACCCACCGTAAAATACTTATGCTCTTGAGAGAAGCCACTAGTGAAATCTATGGCCCCCGGGTCTATCTTCATCATATTAATCCTCCAACACTTTGCTTTTTACTTTGCTTTTATTTTACTTTGCATCTTTATCACAAAAATACCAAAAAATATTATCCTATCATATCTATCAGATCTCACTCTCGTAAGTGACCGTGAAGGGATTGACAACCCCTTATCGCGTTGGTTGCGAGGAGTTATTTGTATTGTGCAAAAGCGAGGGACTCATGCGTAGCCTCCTCTTGGATTGATACCTTGGTTCTCAAAACTGAGGGAAATACTTACGCCATCAGGTTGCATCACCCTTTCCTCTTCAAGGAAATCCAACGCAGTGCTCAAGAGGTAGCAGAGAAGATTTCTGGCGTCGTTGCCAGGGAGGTCTATGCAAAAGTCAACATACCAAGTACCCATCACAATCCCTTATCTCCCGCATTACATTATTTGCCATTTGCCTCTCGTTTTCCTCTCCCCCACTTCACCCTTGTCGTTTTATTCGCCCTCTCTTTTCCGTTCGCCTCTTTTCGCTTGTTTTTGTTTGCTCGTGTGTTGGATTGCTTGCTTGTCACGATGGCTCAAGATAATACCAAATTATGTGACTTTACCAATACCAACAATAATGATTTGCTTAGCACTCCGATTGCTCCTCTTACCAATACTGAATCTTGTGAAATCAATGCTGCTTTGTTGAATCTTGCCATGGAAGATCAATTCGCCGGCCTTCCTAGTGAAGATGCCGCTACTCATCTAAATAGCTTCGTTGTTTTGTGTGATATGCAAAAGAAGAAATATGTTGATAATATTGTTAAATTGAAGCTATTTCCTTTTTCGCTTAGAGATCGTGCTAAAGCTTGGTTTTCGTCTTTGCCTAAAAATAGTATTGATTCTTGGAACAAGTGCAAAGATGCTTTTATCTCTAAGTATTTTCCTCCCACTAAGATCATCTCTCTTGGAAACGATATTATGAATTTTAAGCTACTTGATCATGAACATGTGGCACAAGCTTGGGAGAGGATGAAATTAATGATACGTAATTGCCCTACTCATGGTTTGAATTTGTGGATGATTATACAAAACTTTTACGCCGGATTGAATTTTGCTTCTAGAAATCTTTTAGAATCGGCCGCGGGAGGCACTTTTATGGAAATCACTTTAGGAGAAGCTACTAAACTCCTAGATAATATTATGGTTAATTATTCTCAATGGCACACCGAAAGATCTACTAATAAAAAAGTGCATGCGATAGAAGAAATTAATGTTTTGAGTGGAAAGATAGATGAACTTATGAAATTATTTGCTACTAAGAGTGTTTCTCCTGATCCTAATGATATGCCTTTGTCTACTTTGATTGAGAATAATAATGAATCTATGGATGTGAATTTTGTTGGTAGGAATAATTTTGGTAACAACGCCATTATAGAGGAAACTTTAATCCTAGGCCTTATCCTAGTAATTCCTCTAATAATTATGGAAATTTCTACAACAACTCTTATGGAAATTTTAATAAGATTCCCTCTGAATTTGAGACTAGTGTTAAAGAGTTTATGAATTCGCAAAAGAATTTTAGTGCTTTGCTTGAAGAGAAATTGCTTAAAGTTGATGAATTGGCTAGGAACATTGATAGAATTTCTCTTGATGTTGATGATTTAAAGCTTAGATCTATTCCTCCTAAGCATGATATCAATGAGTCTCTCAAAGCAATGAGAATTTCCATTGATGAGTGCAAAGAAAGAACCGCTAGGATGCGTGCTACGAAAGATGCCTTTATTAAAGCGTGTTCTTCTAGTTCCTATGAAAATAAAGATGAAGATCTAAAAGTTATTGACGTGTCCCCAATTAAATCTTTGTTTTGCAATATGAATCTTGATAATGATGGGACTGAATATGATCCACCTTTACCTAGAAGGCGTTCCAAAAATTCGGAGTTTTTAGATCTTGATGCTAAAATTGATAAAAGTGGGATTGAACATATCAAAACTCTAGATGTTGCTAAACCCACTATTTTGGATTTCATGGAATTTAATTATGAAAGTTGCTCTTTGATTGATTGTATTTCCTTGTTGCAATCCGTGCTAAATTCTTCTCATGCTTATAGTCAAAATAAAGTGTTTACTAAACATATCGTTGATGCCTTGATGCAATCTTATGAAGAAAAGCTTGAGTTGGAAGTTTCTATCCCTAGAAAACTTTATGATGAGTGGGAACCAACTATTAAAATTAAGACTAAGGATCATGAGTGTAATGCTTTATGTGATTTGGGTGCTAGTGTTTCCACTATTCCCAAAACTTTGTGCGATTTGCTAGATTTCCGCGATTTTGATGATTGCTCTCTAAACTTGCACCTTGCGGATTCCACTATTAAGAAACCTATGGGAAGAATTAATGATGTTCTTATTGTTGCAAATAGGAATTATGTGCCCGTAGATTTTATCGTTCTTGATATAGATTGCAATCCTTCATGTCCTATTATTCTTGGTAGGCCTTTCCTTAGAACGATTGGTGCAATCATTGATATGAAGGAAGGGAATATTAGATTCCAATTTCCATTAAGGAAAGGCATGGAACACTTCCCTAGGAAGAAAATAAAATTACCATATGAATCTATCATGAGAGTCACTTATGGATTGCCTACCAAAGATGGCAATACCTAGATCTATCCTTGCTTTTATGCCTAGCTAGGGGCGTTAAATGATAGCGCTTGTTGGGAGGCAACCCAATTTTATTTTTAGTTTTTAGTTTTTGTTTTTGCTTCTGTTTAGGAATGAATATTTGTTTTAGCCTCTGGTTAGATGTGTTTTTATGTTTTAATTAGTGTTTGTGCCAAGTTAAACCTATAGGATCTTCTTCGATGATAGTTATTTGATCTTGCAGAAATTTCCAGAAACTTTCTGTTCACGAAAAAAATTATTAAAAATCACCAGAACGTGATAAATAGTGATTCCAATTGCTACTTATCAATAAACAAATTTCCTAGGTCTTCCTATTTTGGCTGATTTTTTGGAGTTCCAGAAGTTTGCGTTAGTTACAGATTACTACAGACTGTTCTGTTTTTGACAGATTCTGTTTTTCGTGTGTTGTTTGCTTATTTTGATGAATCTATGGCTAGTAAAATAGTTTATAATCCTTATAGAAGTTGGAATACAGTAGGTTTAACACTTATATAAATAAAGAATGAGTTCATTACAGTACCTTGAAGTGGTCTTTTGTTTTCTTTCGCTAACGGAGCTCACGAGATTTCTGTTGAGTTTTGTGTTGTGAAGTTTTCAAGTTTTGGGTGAAAGATTTTGATGGATTATGGAACAAGGAGTGGCAAGAGCCTAAGCTTGGGGATGCCCATGGCACCCCCAAGATAATCTAAGGACACCTAAAAGCCAAAGCTTGGGGATTCCCCGGAAGACATCCCCTCTTTCGTCTACTTCCATCGGTAACTTTACTTGGAGCTATATTTTTATTCACCACATGATATGTATTTTGCTTGGAGCGTCTTGTATGATTTGAGTCTTTGCTTTTTAGTTTACCACAATCATCCTTGCTGTACACACCTTTTGAGAGAGCTATACATGATTTGGAAATTATTAGAATACTCTTTGTGCTTCACTTATACCTTTTGAGTTATATAGTTTTGCTCTAGTGCTTCACTTATATCTTTTAGAGCACTGTGGTGGATTTGTTTTATAGAAACTATTGATCTCTCATGCTTCACTTAGACTATTTTGAGAGTCTTAAATAGCATGGTAATTTTCTTAAATAATCCTAATATGCTTGGTATTCAAGATTTGTAAAACTTTCTTATGAGTGTGTTGAATACTATGAGAAGTTTGATACTTGATAATTGTTTTGAGATATGAAGATGGTGATATTAGAGTCATGATAGTTGAGTAGTTGTGAATTTGAGAAATACTTGTGTTAAAGTTTGTGATTCCCATAGCATGCACGTATGGTGAACCGTTATGTGATGAAGTCGGAGCATGATTTATTTATTGATTGTCTTCCCTATGAGTGGCGGTCGTGACGGCGATGGTCTTTTCCTACCAATCTATCCCCCTAGGAGCATGCGCGTAATACTTTGCTTTGATAACTTGTAGATTTTTGCAATAAGTATATGAGTTCTTTATGACTAATGTTGAGTCCATGGATTATATGCACTTCTCCTCCTTCCACATTGCTAGCCTCTCTAATACCGCGCACCTTTCGCCGTTATCATACACCCACCATATACCTTCCTCAAAACAGCCACCATACCTACCTATCATGGCATTTCCATAGCCATTCCGAGATATATTGCCATGCAACTTTCCTCTGTTCCGTTTGTTATGACACGCTCCATCATTGTCATATTGCTTAGCATGATCATGTAGTTGACATCGTATTTGTGGCAAAGCCACCATTCATAATTCTTTCATACATGTCACTCTTGAATCATTGCATATCCCGCACATCACGGAGGCATTCATATAGAGTCATATCTTGTTCTAAGTATTGAGTTGTAATTGTTGAGTTGTAAGAAAATAAAAGTGTGATGATCATCATTTTTAGAGCATTGTCCCAAGTGAGGAAAAGGATGATGGAGACTATGATTCCCCCATAAGTCGGGATGAGACTCCGAACGAAAAAAAAAGAAAAGAAGCCATAAAAAAGAGAAAGGGCCCAAATAAAAAAATGAGAGAAAAGAGAGAAGGGACAATGTTACTATCCTTTTACCACACTTGTGCTTCAAAGTAGCACCATGATCTTCATGATAGAGAGTCCCTCATTTTGTCACTTTCATATACTAGTGGGAATTTTTCATTATAGAACTTGGCTTGTATATTCCAATGATGAGCTTCCTCAAAATGCCCTAGGTCTTCATGAGCAAGCGAGTTGGATGCACACCCACTTAGTTTCTTTTGTTGAGCTTTCATATACTTATAGCTCTAATGCATCCATTGCATGGCAATCCCTACTCACTCACATTGATATCTATTGATGGGCATCTCCATAGCCCGTTGATACGCCTAGTTGATGTGAGACTATCTTCTCCCTTTTTGTCTTCTCCACAACCACCATTCTATTCCACATATAGTGCTATATCCATGGATCACGCTCATGTATTGCGCGAAGATTGAAAAAGTTTGAAAATGTAAAAAGTATGAAACAATTGCTTGGCTTGTAATCGGGGTTGTGCATGATTTAAATACTTTGTCTGGTGAAGATAGAGCATAGCCAGACTATATGATTTGTAGGGATAACTTTCTTTGGCCATGTTATTTTGAGAAGACATAATAGCTTTGTTAGTATGCTTGAAGTATTATTATTTTTATGTCAATATTAAAATTTTGTCTTGAATCTTTCGGATCTGAATATTCATACCACAATTAAGAAGAATTACATTGAAATTATGCCAAGTAGCACTCCGCATCAAAAATTATCTTTTTATCATTTACCTACTCGAGGACTAGCAGGAATTAAGCTTAGATGCTTGATACGTCTCCAACGTATCTATAATTTTTGATTGCTCCATGCTACATTATCTACTGTTTTGGACATTAATGGGCTTTATTATCCACTTTTATATTATTTTTGGGACTAACCTATTAACCGGAGGCCCAGCCCAGAATTGTTGTTTTTTGCCTATTTCAGAGTTTCGCAGAAAAGGAATATCAAACGGAGTCCAAACGGAATGAAACCTTCGGGAACGTGATTTTCTCACCGAACATGATCCAGGAGACTTGGACCCTACGTTAAGAAACGAAGGAGGAAGCCACGAGGCAGGGGGCGCGCCCACCCCCCCCCCCCCCAGGGCGCACCCTCCACCCTCGTGGGGCCCCTGTTGCTCCACCGACGTACTCCTTCCTCCTATATATACCTACGTACCCACAAACGATCAGATACGGAGCCAAAAACCTAATTCCACCACCGCAACCTTCAGACTCCACGAGATCCCGCCTTGGGGCCTGTTAGGAGCTCACGTGAGGGGGAACCCATCACGGAGGGCTTCTACATCAACACCAGAGCCTCTCCGATGAAGGGTGAGTAGTGTACTTCAGACCTTCGGGTCCATCGTTAGTAGCTAGATGGCTTCTTCTCTCTTTTGGATCTCAATACAATGTTCTCCCTCTCTCGTGGAGATCTATTCGATGTAATCTTATTTTTTGCGGTGTGTTTGTTGAGACCGATGAATTGTGGGTTTATGATCAAGATTATCTATGAACAATATTTGAATCTTCTCTGAATTCTTTTATGTATGATTGGTTATCTTTGCAAGTATCTTCGAATTATCAGTTTGGTTTGGCCTACTAGATTGATCTCTCTTGCAATGGGAGAAGTGCTTAGATTTGGGTTCAATCTTGCGGTGTCCTTTCCCAGTGACAGTACGGGCAGCAAGGCACGTATTTTATTGTTGCCATCGAGGATAACAAGATGGGGTTTTTATCATATTGCATGAATTTATCTCTACATCATGTCATCTTGCTTAAGGCGTTACTCTGTTTTCTTGAACTTAATACTCTAGATGCATCTTTGGATAGCGGTCATGAGTGGAGTAATAGTATTAGATGCACAGGAGTCGGTCTACTTGTCTCGACGTGATACCTATATACATGATCATACCTAGATATTCTCATAACTATGCTCAATTCTGTCAATTGCTCAACAGTAATTCATTCACCCACCGTAAAATACTTATGCTCTTGAGAGAAGCCACTAGTGAAATCTATGGCCCCCGGGTCTATCTTCATCATATTAATCCTCCAACACTTAGTTATTTCCTTTGTTTTTTTACTTTGCTTTTATTTTACTTTGCATCTTTATCACAAAATACCAAAAAATATTATCCTATCATATGTATCAGATCTCACTCTCGTAAGTGACCGTGAAGGGATTGACAACCCCTAATCGCGTTGGTTGCAAGGAGTTATTTGTATTGTGCAGGTGCGAGGGACTCGCGCGTAGCCTCCTACTGGATTGATACCTTGGTTCTCAAAAACTAAGGGAAATACTTACGCTACTGTGCTGCATCACCCTTTCCTCTTCAAGGAAATCCAACGCAGTGCTCAAGAGGTAGCAGAGGTGCATAGCAACGAGAGGGGAAGAGTGTGTCTACGTATCCTCGTAGACCAAAAGCGGAAGCATTTGACAACGCGGTTGATGTAGTCGAACTTCTTCTCCTTCCGACCTTGATCTCCATCGCAGCCTCGTGGCCGTCTCACCAACTATTGCTTCTACAACCATCGCTAACGCATAGTGATAAAGTAAAGCAATTACATGGCGTTTGCATTTCATACAATAAAGAGACAACCATAAGGCTCCTGCCGATTGCCGGCAACTTCTACAAAACTTGATCATCTCATACAATAACATATATCACATCATGTCTTGACCATATCACATCACAACATACCCTGCAAAAACAAGTTAGATGTCATCTACTTTGTTGTTGCAAGTTTTACGTGGCTCCTACGGGCTTCTAGCAAGAACCGTTCTTACCTATGCATCAAAACCACAACAGTGATTTATCAAGTTTGTTGTTTTAACCTTCAACAAGGACCGGTCACAGTCAAATTCGATTCAACTAAAGTTGGAGAAATAGACGCCCGACAGCCACCTTTATGCAAAACTAGTTGCATGTATGTCGGTGGAACCGGTCTCATGAACGTGGTCATGTAAGGTTGGTACGGGCTGCTTCATCCAATAATACCGCCGAATAAAAATAAGACATTGGTGGTAAGCAGTGTGACGATCACCGCCCACAACTCTTAGTGTTCTACTCGTGCATATCATCTACGCATAGACCTAGCTCGGATGCCACTGTTGGGAAACGTGGCATGCAATTTCAAAAAAATTCCTACGCTCACGCAAGATCTAACTAGGAGATGCATAGCTATGAAAGGGGGAGAGTGTGTCTACATACCCTCATAGACCGAAGGCAAAAGCGTTTGGAAACGTGGTTGATGTAGTCGAACTTCTTCTCATTCTGATCGATCAAGCACCGAACGTACGGCACCTCCGAGTTCTGCACACGTTCAGCTCGATGACATCCCTCGAACTCATGATCCAGCAAAGTGCCGAGGAAGTAGATGAGTTTCGTCAGCACGACGGCGTGGTGACGGTGATGGTGAAGTGATCCGCGCAGGGCTTCGCCTAAGCACTGCAAGAATATGACCGAGGGTGTAATCTGTGGAGGGGGGCACCGCACACGGCTAACAAATGTTGTTGTGTGTTCTAGGCGCCCCCTCCCCACCTCTATATAGGTGGGAGGGGGAGGGGAACAGCCTTGGGGTGCCCCAAGTAGGAGGAATCCTACTTGGGGAAATTCGGCCCCCCTTACCATATTTTTCGGAGGGGGAAGGAAGGAGGAGGGAGGAGGGAAGGAAGGGGGAGGCCGAATCCCTCCCCTTACTTCTCTCTTCCCCTCTTTCCTTCCTCCTCCGGTTCGGCCCATATGGGGGGCGCAGCAGCCCCTGCTGGCTGTTGAGTTTCCCCTCTTGGCCCATTAGGCCCATATCTTTGCCGGGGGGGGAGGGGTACCCTCCGGAACACTTCTGGTGTCCGAGTACTATCGTCCTATATATAAATCTTTACCTATCAACCATTTTGAGACTCCTCGTCGTGTCCGTGATCTCATCCGGGACTCCGAACAACATTCGGTCACAAAATCACAAAACTCATATAATAGAAAATCATCATCGAACATTAAGCGTGCGGACCCTACGGGTTCGAGAACTATGTAGGCATGACCGAGGCACCTCTCCGGTCAATAACCAATAGAGGAACCTGGATGCTCATATTGGTTCCTACATATTATATGAAGATCTTTATCGGTCGAACCGTAATGACAATATACGTTATTCCCTTTGTCATCGGTATGGTACTTGCCCGAGATTCGATCATCGGTATCTACATACCTAGTTCAATATCATTACTGGCAAGTCTCTTTACTCGTTCCGTAATACATCATCCCATGACTAACTCATTAGTCATTTACTTGCAAGGCTTATTATGATGTGCATTACCAAGAGGGCCTAGAGATACCTCTCCAAACTTTCGAGTGACAAATCCTAATCTCGATCTATGCCAACCCAACAAACACCTTCGGAGATACCTGTAGTGCATCTTTATAATCACCCAGTTATGTTTGTGATGTTTGATAGAACACAAGGTATTCCTCCGGTATTCGGGAGTTGCATAATCTCATAGTCAAAGGAATATGTATATGACATGAAGAAAGCTATAGCAATAAAACTAAACGATCAATATGTTAAGCTAACGGACGGGTCTTGTCCATCACATCATTCTCCTAATGATGTGATCTCGTTATCAAATGACAACTCATGTCCATGGTTAGGAAACCTTAACCATCTTTGATCAACGAGCTAGTCTAGTAGAGGCTCACTAGGGACACGTTGTTTGTTTATGTATTCACACATGTATTTAAGTTCCAATCAATACAATTCTAGCATGAATAATAAACCTTTATCATGAATAAGCAAATATAAAATAACAACTTTATTATTGCCTCTAGGGCATATTTTCTTCAGTCTCCCACTTGCACCAGAGTCAATAATCTAGTTCACATCGCCATGTGATTAACACCAATAGTTCACATCACCATGTGACCAACACCCAAAGGGTTTACTAGAGTCAATAATCTAGTTCACATCACCATGTGATTAACACCCAAAGAGTACTAAGGCGTGATCATGTTTTGCTTGTGAGAGAGTTTTAGTCAACGGATCTGCCACATTCAGAGTCGTATGTATTTTGCAAATTTCTATGTCTACAATACTCTGCATAGAGCTACTCTAGCTAATTGCTCCCACTTTCAATATGTATCCAGATTGAGACTCAGAGTCATCCGAATTGGTGACAAATCTTGCATCGACGTAACCCTTTACGACGAACTCTTTATCACCTCCATAACCGAGAAATATTCCTTAGTCCTTCTAGGTAACTAAGGATAATTTTTTACCGTGATCCAGTAATCTACTCCTAGATCACTATTGTACCCCCTTGTCAAACTCACGGCAAGGTACACAATATGTCTTGGTACACAACATGGCATACTTTACAGAACCTATGGCTGAGGCATAAGGAATGACTTTCATTCTCTTTCTATTTTCTGTCGTGGCCGGGTTTTGAGTCTTACTCAACTTCACACCTTGCAATACACGCAAGAACTCCTTCTTTGGCTGATCCATTTTGAACTCCTTCAAAAATCTTGTCAAGGTATGTACTCATTGAAAGTCTTATCAAGCGTCTTGATCTATCTCTGTAGATCTTGATGCCCAATATGTAAGCAGCTTCACCGAGGTGTTTCATTGAGAAATTCTTATTGAAGTATCCTTCTATGCTATCCAGAAATTCTATATCATTTCCCATCAGCAATATGTCATCCACATATAATATCAGAAATGTTACAGAGCTCCCACTCACTTTCTTGTAAATACAGGCTTCATCGTAAGTCTGTATAAAACCATATGCTTTGATCACCTCATCAAAGCGTATATTCCAACTCCGAGATGCTTGCACCAGTCCATATATGGATCGCTGGAGCTTGCACACTTTGTTAGCACCTTTAGATCGACAAAACCTTCTGGTTGCATCATATACAACTCTTCTTTAAGATATCCATTAAGGAGTTCAGTTTTGACGTCCATTTGCCAAATTTCATAATCATAAAATGTGACAACTGCTAACATGATTCGGACAGACTTAAGCATCGCTACAGGTGAGAAGGTCTCATCATAGTTAACTCCTTGAACTTGTTGAAAACCATTTGCAACAAGTCGAGTGATACGTCTCCAACGTATATATAATTTTTGATTGATCCATGCTATATTATCTTCTGTTTTGGACATTATTGGGCTTTATTATTCACTTTTATATTATTTTTGGGACTAACCTATTAACCGGAGGACCAGCCCAGAATTGCTGGTTTTTGCCTATTTCAGAGTTTCACAGAAAAAGAATATCAAACGGAGTCCAAACGGAATGAAACCTTCAGGAACGTGATTTTTGGAACGAACATGATCCAGGAGACTTGGACCCTAAGTCAAGGAAGCTTCCAGGAAGCCACGAGGTAGGGGGCGCACCCTCCACCCTCGTGGGCCCCATGTTGCTCCACCGACGTACTCCTTCCTCCTATATATACCTACGTACCCCCAAACGATCAGATACGGAGCCAAAAACCTAATTCCACCGCCGCAACCTTCTGTACCCACGAGATCCCATCTTGGGGCCTGTTTCGGAGCTCCACTGGAGGGGGCATCGATCACGGAGGGCTTCTACATCAACACCATAGCCCCTCCGATGAAGTGTGAGTAGTTTACCTCAGACCTTCGGGTCCATAGTTAGTAGCTAGATGGCTTCTTCTCTCTTTTTGGATCTCAATACAATGTTCTCCCCCTCTCGTGGAGATCTATTCGATGTAATCTTCTTTTTGCGGTGTGTTTGTTGAGACCTATGAATTGTGGGTTTATGATCAAGTTTATCTATGAACAATATTTGAATCTTCTGAATTCTTTTATGTATGATTGGTTATCTTTGCAAGTCTCTTCGAATTATCAGTTTGGTTTGGCCTACTAGATTGATCTTTCTTGCAATGGGAGAAGTGCTTAGCTTTGGGTTCAATCTTGAAGTGTCCTTTCCCAAAGGATGAGGGGCAGCAAGGCATGTATTGTATTGTTTCCATCGAGGATAACAAGATGGGGTTTTATCATATTGCATGAATTTATCCTCTACATCATGTCATCTTGCTTACATGCGTTACTCGTTTCTTATGAACTTAATACTCTAGATACATGCTGGATAGCGGTCGATGTGTGGAGTAATAGTAGTAGATGCATGCAGGAGTCGGTCTACTTGTCTCGGACGTGATGCCTATATACCTGATCATACCTAGATATTCTCATAACTATGCTCAATTCTGTCAATTTCTCAACAGTAATTAGTTCACCCACCGCAAAATACTTATGCTCTTGAGAGAAGCCACTAGTGAAACCTATGGCCCCCGGGTCTATCTTCATCATATTAATCTTCCAACACTTAGTTATTTCCGTTGCTTTTTACTTTGCTTTTATTTTACTTTGCATCTTTATCATAAAAATACCAAAATATTATCCTATCATATCTATCGATCTCACTCTAAATAAGTGACCGTGTAGGGATTGGCAACCCCTTATCGCGTTGGTTGCGAGGATTTATTTGTTTTGTGTAGGTGCGAGGGACTCATGCATAGCCTCCTCTTTGGATTGATACCTTGGTTCTCAAAAACTGAGGGAAATACTTATGCTACATTGCTACATCACCCTTTCCTCTTCAAGGGAAAACCAACGCAGTGCTCAAGAGCTAGCATCGAACTTTGTAGATGGTGACATTACCATCAGCGTTTGTCTTCTTCTTGAAGGTCCATTTATTCTCTATGGCTTGCTGATCATCGGGCAAGTCCACCAAAGTCCACACTTTGTTCTCATACATGGATCCTATCTCAGATTTCGTGGCCTCGAGCCATCTATCGGAATTTGGGCTCATCATAGCTTCTTCATAGTTTGTAGGTTCGCTGTCGGTGTCAAAACCGGCGGATCTCGGGTAGGGGGTCCCGAACTGTGCGTCTAGGCGGATGGTAACAGGAGACAAGGAACACAATGTTTTTACGCAGGTTCGGGCCCTCTCGATGGAGGTAATACCCTACTCCTGCTTGATTAATATTTATGATATGGGTAGTACAAGAGTTGATCTACCACGAGATCAAGGAGGCTAAACCCCAGAAGCTAGCCTATGGTATGATTGTCGTTCGTCCTACGGACTAAAACCCTCCGGTTTATATAGACACCGGATAGGTTAGGGTTACACAGAGTCGGTTACAATGGTAGGAGATCTACATATCCGGATCGCCAAGCTTGCCTTCCACGCCAAGGAAAGTCCCATCCGGACACGGGACGAAGTCTTCAATCTTGTATCTTCATAGTCTTGGAGTCCGGCCGTGACGATAGTCCGGCTATCCGGACACCCTAGTCCAGGACTCCTCAAGAGCCCTGAACCAGGCTTCAATGATGACGAGTCCGACGTTGATTGACTTCGCATTATGGCGGGTTCCTCCTCCGAATACTTCATAGAAGGTTTTGAACACAAGGATAGTGTCCGGCTCTGCAAAACAAGTTCCACATAACACCGTAGAGAGAATAATTTTTGCACAGATCTGCTGACGTATTCCACGGCGTGACATCACACCATGGCCAGGCCTTTATATGAATCGTTTTTTACTGTTCCACCTCAGCGTGTTTAGCGAGGCGGTTTCCGTGGCACGCCTTATCAAAGCATAGATCGTGCCCCCCTTATTCCGGGATTCTCATCAATACGGACGTGGGTAACCCAACCGTGCCCGTTGGCACGCCTCCTCTATCAAAGGCGAGTCCTAATCGACCACGGGTGGGCTCTTGGTATTCAACCTCTTTATAATGAGACCAAGGCCCTCTTCTTTTTACACCCTCCATCGAAGTTCGCCTCACGCTTGAGTTCCAACACCCAAAGCTTCAGATTCAGGCGCCTGGACTTTCGACGATGTCCGGCTCCGACCAAAGACGGGCCGATGGATGTCTTCCTCCGTCAGAGAAGAAGATGTGCTAAAGCTGCGAGGGACGCCAGTGCTCGACCGCGAGATTTCAGCAGGCTACCTGCTCCAGGCAGGTCATTCCCACTCTGAGCCCGACGAGAACGTGGTGTTTGTGTCTCACTTCCTTCGGGTTTAGGCTTCCCGACGGATCCCTTTGTGCGGGGCTCATGTTTTATTATGGGCTTGATTTCCATGACTTGAATCCGGAGTCCATCCTCCATATCTCGTCATTCATTGTCGATGTAAGGCCTTCCTCCATATTACCCCCACTTTGGATTGTGGCTCAAGACCTTCAAGGTGGAGCCAAGGATGATCGGGGCAACAAGCAGAGTGCGGAGGGGCGATCATAAGCAAATGTGCCGATGCTCCATGGCCCGAGGGCTCTTTTCAAGAGGAGCTTGGTTTGTGGCAACGGAGTGGTTTTATATCACCGCTCCCGGGGCACCAAATGGGCGGCGCCCGCCTTCCGCCAGTCCACCACAGCGGCCGGCATCATGGGTCAACAAGGGGCTCGACTGGGGCCGTCCAAGGACGTTCCCTTGCTGCAGGCCGTATTCGAGACCTCCGGGAAAGAGGGATCAATCTGGTTGCGATGGCGCAGGTTATGGTGATCCGGCGCCTTCAGCCAAGAACGCCGCCTCCGCCTGTGGGAATTCAATCCGGAGGGACCACGAGCTCTCCAAAGTTTTATGGGCACGACGCCCGTGGAGATGTATAAACTGTTCTTCAGATCACAAGAGAAGTGTTCGGACTTGACCGAGGACGCAGGACTAAGCTGCAATCGCCTAGATACTCAAGTAAGTAGTCCTGTAACCGGACAAGCTGTTCATTCATTTATTTTATATATATGCCCTTTAAAGGAGCTGTTTCTTGAACAGGAGTGGATAGCCAAGGCAAAGTTAATAAGGTGTCCGGCTCCCCTCCCAGAGACCACGCCGGATCCCATGCTGACCAAGATGTTGAAGGTCGCGCCTTTTGAAGAAGGGGGAGCGGGGAAGCAACTGCCTCTACGAAGGAGGCTATCAAGGAAGGAGGGATTAAAGGTCCCATCCTTCGAGGAGAGAAGAGGACCGCTTCAGAAGATCCGGAGGTCAAGGCCTCAAAGAGGGGAAAGGAATCTTTGTCAGAGAGTCCGGCGCTGGGAAGTAACCCAGCCGCACTATGTCCCTAAGGATCAGCCCTCCAAATGAGCCGTAAGTAAAAAGAAGGGGTCTTGTAAATAAGGAACATCCCTGTATTTATTTATGAAGATAACCTAAGTTGTACCTTGTAGTTGGGACCTCAGCCCTTCTCAGCAGAGCTCTTCTTCGGGGGATCTTCTTCCGGAGATGATGGAGAGCGAAACGCCTCCACCTGTCGCGCCCTCATGTGAAGCGGACGACCCGGAGGAGTCGTCATGAGGGTTCCCAAGTCGGCGGGGCCGGAAGGTCCAGCGCCAAGTGGTGTGCGGTCGGAGGAGCTGAAGGATCTGCTCGGGCGAGCGGCTATCTCAGAAGATCACCGTGCTCTAATGGGTACAGTGATTGAAAGAATTTCATCCGCGGAGAGCGGATTGCATGGAGCCGTCAGAAGCTTACTAACGGGGTTTGAGGTACGCAAGAAATGAGGTACCTTATGACAGTTATGCATATAAAATGCGCCCTGTATAGATAGTAGCCCGTGAGACTCGGTATGTTGTCAACATTGACAACATGTCGAGGATCAAATTCTCAGTTATAACATATCACTGCTCCTAAACAGGTGGCGGGGCATCCGGTGGCCAGCCGGACTGATGAATATGCCGAACTAAAGCGGCAACTTGACGAGGCGGAAGCGGACATCGCGCTGGTCAATAAACGGTTTGAAAGAGTCACAAGGTATGCGACTTCTATGCGGACACCTGGTAAGGGAGCTTGACGCCCATGTCTTACTATTCGTATGCTTAATGCAGATGGTGTCGCTGCCGTGGAGGAGAGTTGCTGGCGAGAACTTCGCCCGGCGAAAAGAGCAAGCCAGGATTAGTAATGTGGCGCTTTAAAGGCGGTCAAGAGCTAGAAGTTTAACGGGCTGCTCACTGCCGAAGCAAATAGGAAATGGCCGATATGGCCAAAAAGTTGAGGAATACTACCGATCGCTGCGAGGTTCTTGAAAAAGAACGTCAAGCGGAACAAGAGGGCGTGAAAAAGGCCGCCGCCGAATCCAAGAATGCCCAGGCGGCTTTGAGAGCTGCCAAGGAGGAGCTGAGTCAGGCCGGGGCAATTGCGGCCGAAAACCGCTTTCTCATGGAGGAAATATACGGATCCAAAGTATGCTCGCTTGGATAAGTTGTGGAGTTCGGAGGATGCTTATCTGGACTTGGCGGCGGCGCCATGGACGCTGTTGAGCACTTCCGGGGCGAAGGGAAGAGCTATATTGGTCACAATTCCATAGTCCGGGCGTCCTCCGCCACGACCGATCGGTTGGCGAATGGGCCGAGCTGAATCGGTTGTTCGGATTTGCCATGAAGCATGTCTTGACTCACTTGTGGTCGGGCGGACCCAAAGAAGAGCTATTTTGGTTTAGTGCAGCGGTTCCTCGGTGCGGTATCACAGACGACGCAATGAAGCGATCGGCGTGTATTGAGGGAGCGCGGATGGCTCGCCCGTGTCAAGACATACTGGGCAGAGATGAAGGCCACCGACGTTGCATCCCAAGATTCGGACAGAAGCCGAGTACCTGCCGAGCACTACTTTGAAGAAGTCCTGCCGGGCGCTTGTTTAATAGAGACGCAGTGCTCGAAGGATATTATGTTTAAATGACATGTATGATTTGTGAAAACAATGTTTCAATATAATATAAGAGCTTTTTATACTTGTGCGTTCAAGTAGTAAACTACTCCCTGTGCGGCCGCTTATGTATATGTATATATAACTTTGAAAGATGGCAGTCCTTGGATTCAGCCCCACGCACATAGTGCGGGGTGTTTGCAAAGAAAGCTTTTTCACACTTAATCCAACGTCTTGGTCTGTTAAGGAGGTGATAGCGTAGCAAACCGTGCAACCGGACTATAATGCTTTATCACTATCACTTAGCCATGGGAGTTCGAGGGTGGGGCTACTATATAGTTTCGGGGCACCGCACTCTCCCGAATTCAAAAGTGCGTATGTGCCTAACCAAAAACCGGTCCTTCGTTAATGCGGAGGAATCCTAAACATTCCGAGAGAGTCATCGAGTGGTTGACGATCTCTCGCTATATCATGACAGCGCCGGCTTTCACTCTTGAGGTGCTCGCTACCGAACCGGGCACAATCGCAGAGTTCTCCGGTGCCGCGTTAGCCGTGAAAACGAAACGTAAGGCAACAAAACACAGGAGCCGGGCAACCCAACATTTGACTAAAGACATGATTCGAGCTGATGCATATAAGGCCCTAACTTCGAGACGCGAATACTCCCTAAGGTATTCGGTCTTTATGAAAATGGGCAAAATAATGCCCTAAGCCCCAGTGTCCGTGCACGCGCAAAAATTCTGGTGCGGCCAATGCCAAAACGCTTGACCTCCTCCTCGGTTATAGTAAGGAACCGAGGGATGTATATCAACAAGAGACAAGAAAAAGGTTTACGCAGGTCTTAATCAAAAGAATCCTTGCAACGGGTCCCTCATCGCACGTCTGCTACTGTGTCTCCGCAGCCGTATCCTGGACGGGTGTAGCACGTTGTTCATCTGTAAAAGAGAGGAATTTAGTTTAAATGAAAAAGGATCGTGTGAAAGATGTACTTAATATTAAATAAACAGAGTACGGTTCGAAGAAGTGAATAAAATTGAGCTTTATTGTCTCTTGTTATACATGCATGCAGCCCCTCGTATGGGGGTATGCCGCTAGTAGGCGCCGGACTCGTCTAGCCGTGTCCGGGTTTGAATGACCAATTGAGTTCTTTGCCTAGCAGAGCCAGATAGCTGTGGGGCTGTCAAGGCGCCTCCCGTTCTTCCGCGCCGAGTAACACTTAATACTTCCTTTAACGAGATGATGCCGCGTGGACCGGGCATTTTAAGTGTTAGAGATGCATAATGCGGTATTGCGTTAAAGCGGGCGAAAGCTTGGCGTCCCAATAGTGCTTGATGGCTACTTTTAAACGGGGCGACATGGAAGAGTAACCTTCGCGACGGAAGTTGTCGGATGAACCGAACACAACTTCTAGCGGTATGGATCCCGTACAATGGGCATATGGGCTGGCATTACTCCTTTAAAGGAGGTGTTGCTACGGCGAATTTTGGTTGGGTTTATCCCCATCCTGCGGATTGTGTCCTCGATATATCGTGTTTATGTCACTACCGCCATCCATGAGGACTTGTGTAAACCGGAATCCGTCGATTATAGGATCCAATATCAAGGCAGTCCATCCTGCGTTAGGATATTATCTAATAGCCTTGATGGTCGAAGGTGATTGGTTTTGACAACCCGGTGTCTTGGTAGCGACTTTTAGTGGGCGCCGCTCTGTTTTTCCTTTGATCACGTGAAGTGAGTTTACTGTTTTAACCCCTTGTGGAAAAGTCTTTTGTTTTCCGGGCTCGCTTGTGGTGCTCGTCGTCATCTTCACTTGGTGTGTCGAGCCCCTTGTGTTCGGCGTTCAATCTGGGACTGTTTGAAGACCCAACAATTTACGTGGGTATGGTTAGCGAGCCTCCCGTGAGTCTTGGATTTGACATATCTTGTCCAAGATTTTGTTGAAGTTGGATAGCTCATCGCTATTGTCCTTAAGGGGCAGTTTTTTGTTGTTTTGCCGTGAGCTTTTGAATCCGGTGTTGACTAACGTGCTCTTTGGACTGTTCCTTTTAATCCGGCGCCGGTCCTTGTTGCGCCGTGGTTTCCCATTTCCATCCCTGATTTAGGATGTACTTGGGTCGCAGGTGCTGCATCTTGCTAGCCAGCTATCCTCTCCCGCGCAAAATCGGGTCATGAGGCTTGTTAATGCGGCCATTGTTCTTGGCTTTTCTTGGCCGAGGTGTCTGGCGAGCCATTCGTCTTGGACGTTGTGTTTGAAAGCTGCTAAGGCTTCGGCGTCCGGACAGTCGACTATTTGGTTCTTTTTAGTAAGGAACATGTTCCAGAATTTCCGGGCTGACTCTCCGGACTGTTGAGTTATGTGACTTAGATTGTCTGCATCCGGAGGGCGGACATAGGTCCCTTGAAAGTTTGCCCGAAACGCATCCTCGAGCTCTTCCCAGCTTCCAATGGTATTTTCGGGGAGGCTTTTAAGCCAATGCCGAGCTGGCCCTTTGAGTTTAAGGGGTAAGTATTTTATGGCGTGGAGATCATCTCCTCTAGCCATGTGTATATGGAGGATGTAATCCTCAATCCGCACTCTGTGGTCTATTGTTCCGTCAGATGCCTCTATGTTTACGGGTTTGAATCCCACCGAAATTCATGATCCAAAGACTCATCGGTGAAACATAGGGGATGTGCGGCGCCCTATATTTGGGTGTGTCGTGATCTTGAATTTTGGCGTGTTGCATTGCTTTGACAAGCACGCTTTACGGGCCCATAGATGGACCTAATCGGGCCATCCTTGGGATGTGAATCCTTATGCGGATCGCATATTGGCTTGTGTCTTGGCGCCATTCGCCGCTCTCTTTTGCCGTGGGTCGCCCATCCGACCGGTGGCCCTCTTACTTTTTAATTGTGGGGCTCTAAGGCCTCCTCGTCAATTCGGGCAAGAGCTTTCTTTTCGGTAGCTCTTTGTTCGGGCGATCGTCATTGCATTTGTCTCTGCGATCTTGAATACCTTGCTCCATCTCGATCCTGAGTGCATCTTCCGCTGTTTTGAGCTTCCGCTTCGCTTTTTCAGGCTACGCGCATGGCGACGAGCCTTTTCTCGGAGGTCATTTGCTCCAATAGTTTGTCCGTCGCCGATCGTCCGGACTGTTGTCTTCTTTGAGGACATGATTGTTTATCCAAGTTGTCTTGTTGGACGATTGCTTTCGATAGCTTGTTCGTTGTCCACCGGTTCGCCTGCTCTATGGCTGGGTCTTTGTTGAGGCGGGACTTTGTTCGGGCGTTTACGTTGCCGTTTGACTGCTTTTCGAGGGATTTATCCTTCAGAAGCGCCCCGTTGTTCCTCGTCTTCATTTCCTTTAGGTGTATCCACCATGTATACATCATGAGATGAGGTGGTTGTCCGACATCCTATAGGTGCCGGTTCATTGTTGTCTCCTACATCGCCGTCCATACCGCCGATGTCTTGAGTCGAAATCGAGCACGTCGTGTAAGCTTTCGACGGTGGCTACGAAAGTGGGTGGTGGGTGGGCGTTGAATTTCTTCGTCAGTCAGTGTCCCAACCTTCCTGACCGTAGTCCGGCCAGGGCTCTCCGGATAAAGAGAGAGACTTTAGTGAATTCAGGATGTCGCCAAAGGGCGAGTGCTGAAAGATGTCCGCGGCAGTGAACTCCATAACGGGCGCCCAATCAGATTCGATTGGTAGGGGCGCGGAGGGTTTGGAGTCCGGAGAGGAGTCCGGCACCCTAGAGTCAAGGTCTTCACAAAGGACAGGGATAGAGTTCGGCTCGATCGTCGTAGAGATTGTAGCCCCCGAGGCAGTGTCCAACCACTCGTCCTCGATCGGGGAATCCGGCTCCGGATTAAGGGTCGGAGTGCATGCTGGTGCGGCCTCCAGGGCACTGTTCGGCTGCAGTGCTAGATCATGCCCATCGAGCCAGTGCGGCAAGCTTGGCTAAGGCTCGAATCTGTCGAAGATCAAGTCTCCGCGGATATCGTCCGTATAGTTCAAACTTCCAAATCTGACCTGATGGCCAGGGGCGTAGCTTTCGATCTGCTTCCGGATGGCCTGCTTAATTGGCCCGCAGTGCAAAGCCGCCAAACACGAAGATCTGTCCGGGAAGAAAAGTCTCACCCTAGACCGCGTCGTTGTTGATAATCGAAGGAGCCATCGGGCCTATCGGTGACGACACAGAGGAACTCTCAATGAAAGCACCAATGTCGGTGTCAAACCGGCGGATCTCGAGTAGGGGGTCCCGAATCGTGCGTCTAGGCGGATGGTAACAGGAGACAAGGGACACGATGTTTTTATCCAGGTTCGGGCCCTCTCGATGGAGCTAATACCCTACTCCTGCTTGATTAATATTGATGATATGGGTAGTACAAGAGTGGATCTACCACGGGATCAAGGAGGTTAAACCCTAGAAGCTAGCCTATGGTATGATTGTTGTTCGTCCTACGGACTAAAACCCTTCGATTTATATAAAAACCGGACAGGTTAGGGTTACACAGAGTCGGTTACAATGGTAGGAGATCTACATATCCATATCGCCAAGCTTGCCTTCCACGCCAAGGAAAGTCCCATCCGGACACGGGACGAAGTCTTCAATCTTGTATCTTCATAGTCTTGGAGTCCGGCCGTGATGATAGTCCGGCTATCCGGACAGCCCCTAGTCCGGGACTCCCTCATTCGCCATGGTCTAGTAACATGACTTCCAGAACAGGATTACCATACCACTCTGGTGCGGATCGTGCTCTGGTTGACCTACAAGGTTCAGTAGTAACTTGATCTGAAGCTTCATGATCATCATCATTAGCCTCCTCTCTAGTTGGTGTAGGCATCATGGGAACAGTTTTCTGTGATGAGCTACTTTCCAATTTGAGAGAAGGTACAATTACCTCATCAAGTTCTACTTTCCTCCCACTCACTTCTTTTGAGAGAAACTCCTTCTCTGGAAAGGATCCATTCTTGGTAACAAAGATCATGCCTTCGATCTGTGGTACAAGGTGTAACCAATTGTTTCCTTAGGGTATCCTATGAAGATGCACTTCTCCGATTTGGGTTCGAGCTTATCAGGCTGAAGCCTTTTGACATAAGTGTCGCAACCCCAAACTTTAAGAAACAACAGCTTAGGTTTCTCGCCAAACCACAGTTCATACGGTGTCGTCTCAACGGATTTAGATGGTGCCCTATTTAACGTGAATGCAGTTGTCTCTAATGCATAACCCCAAAACGATAGTGGTAAATCAGTAAGAGACATCATAGATTGCACCATATCTAATAAAGTACGGTTACGACATTCGGACACACCATCACACTGTGGTGTTCCAGGTGGCGTGAGTTGTGAAACTATTCCACATTGTTTTTAAATGAAGGCCAAACTCGTAACTCAAATATTCGGCTCCGTGATCAGATCATAGAAACTTTATTTTCTTGTTACGATGATTTTCCACTTCACTCTGAAATTCTTTAAACTTTTCAAATGTTTCAGACTTATGTTTCATTAAGTAGATATACCCATATCTGCTTAAATCATATGTGAAGGTCAGAAAATAACGATACCCGCCGCGTGCGTCAACACTCATCGGACCGCATACATCGGTATGTATTATTTCCAATAAGTCATTAGCTCGCTCCATTGTTCCGGATAACGGAGTTTTAGTCATCTTGCCCATGAGCCATGTTTCGTAAGTATCAAATGATTCATAATCAAGTGATTCCAAAAGTCCAATTGCATGGAGTTTCTTCATGCGCTTTACACCAATATAACCTAAAGGGCAGTGCCACAAGTATGTTGCACTATCATTATCAACTTTGCATCTTTTGGCAACAATATTATGAATATGTGTATCACTATGATCGAGATTCAATAAACCATTCACATTGGGTGTATGACCATAGAAGATTTTATTCATGTAAACAAAACAACAATTATTCTCTGACTTAAATGAATAAACGTATTGCAATAAACATGATCTAATCATATTCATGCTCAACGCAAACACCAAATAACATTTATTTAGGTTGAACACTAATCCCGAAGGTAGAGGGAGTGTGCGATGGTGATCATATCAACCTTGGAATCATTTCCAACACACATCGTCACCTCGCTTTTAACTAGTCTCTGCAACTCCTGTTTCGAGTTACTAATCTTAGCAATTGAACCAGTATCAAATACCCAGGGGCTACTATGAACACTAGTAAAGTACACATCAATAATATGCATATCAAATATACCTTTGTTCACTTTGCCATCCTTTTTATCCGTCAAGTATTTGGGGAAGTTCCGCTTCCAATGACCATTTCCTTTGCTGTACAAGCACTCAGTTTCAGGCTTGGGGTCTAGCTTTGGGTTTCTTCATGGGAGTGGCAACTTGTCTGCCATTCTTCTTGAAGTTCCCTTTCTTTCCCTTTTGCCTTTTTTCTTGAAACTAGTGGTCTTGCTTAACCATCAACATTTGATGCTCTTTCTTGATTTCTAACCTTCGCCGATTTCAGCATCGCGAAGAGCTCGACAATCATTTTCGTCATCCCTTGCATATTATAGTTCATCACAAAGTTCTAGTAGCTTGGTGATAGTGACTAGAGAATTCTTTCAATCACTATCTTATCTAGAAGATTAACTCCCACTTGATTCAAGCGATTGTAGTACCCAGACATTCTGAGCACATGCTCACTGGCTGAGCTATTCTCCTCCATCTTGTAGGAAAAGTACTTGTCAGAGGTCTCATACCTCTCGACACGGGCATGAGTCTGAAATACCAATTTCAGCTCTTCAAACATCTCATATGTTCCATGGTGTTCAAAACATCTTTGAAGCCCCGATTCTAAGTCGTAAAGCATGGCGCACTAAACTATCAAGTAGTCATCATGTTGAGATTGTCAAACGTTCATAACGTCTGGATCAGGTCCTGCACCAGGTCTGTCACCTAGCGGTGCATCAAGGACATAATTATTTTGTGCAGCAATGAGGATAATCCTCAGATCACGGACTCAGTTCGCACCATTGCTACTATCATCTTTCAACTTAGTTTTCTCTAGGAACATATATATAAATAATATAGGAGCTATATCGCGAAACATTGATCTACAACATAGATATATGCAAATACTATCAGGACTAAGTTCATGATAAATTAACTTCAATTAATCAAATTACTTAAGAACTCCCACTTAAATAGACATCCCTCAAGTCATCTAAGTGATACGTGATCCAAATCAACTAAACCATGTCCGATCATCACGTGAGATGGAGTAGTCATCAATGGTGAACAACTCTATGTTGATCATATCTACTATATGATTCACGTTCGACCTTTTGGTCTCCAGTGTTCCCAGGCCATGTCTGTACATGCTAGGTTCGTCAAGTTTAACCCGAGTATTTCGCATGTGCAAAACTGTCTTGCACCCGATGTATGTGAACGTAGAGTCTATCACACCCGATCATCACGTGGTGTCTCGAAACGAAGAACAGTAGCAACGGTGCATACTCAGGGAGAACAGTTATACCTTGAAATTTTGTTAAGGGATCATCTTATAATGCTACCGCCGTACTAAGAAAAATAAGATGCATAAAAAGATAAACATCACATGCAATCAAAATATGTGACATGATATGGCCATCATCATCTTGTGCTTCTGATCTCCATCTCCAAAGCATCGTCATGATCTCCATCGTCACCGGCTTGACACCTTGATCTCCATCGCAGCCTCGTGGCCATCTCACCAACTATTGCTTCTACAACCATCGCTAACGCATAGTGATAAAAGTAAAGCAATTACATGGCGTTTGCATTTCATACAATAAAGAGACAACCATAAGGCTCCTGCCGATTGCCGGCAACTTCTACAAAACTTGATCATCTCATACAATAACATATATCACATCATGTCTTGACCATATCACATCACAACATACCCTGCAAAAACAAGTTAGATGTCATCTACTTTGTTGTTGCAAGTTTTACGTGGCTCCTACGGGCTTCTAGCAAGAACCGTTCTTACCTATGCATCAAAACCACAACAGTGATTTATCAAGTTTGTTGTTTTAACCTTCAACAAGGACCGGTCACAGTCAAATTCGATTCAACTAAAGTTGGAGAAATAGACGCCCGACAGCCACCTTTATGCAAAACTAGTTGCATGTATGTCGGTGGAACCGGTCTCATGAACGTGGTCATGTAAGGTTGGTCCGGGCCGCTTCATCCAATAATACCGCCGAATAATAATAAGACATTGGTGGTAAGCAGTGTCACGATCACCGCCCACAACTCTTAGTGTTCTACTCGTGCATATCATCTACGCATAGACCTAGCTCGGATGCCACTGTTGGGAAACGTGGCATGCAATTTCAAAAAAATTCCTACGCTCACGCAAGATCTATCTAGGAGATGCATAGCTATGAAAGGGGGAGAGTGTGTCTACATACCCTCGTAGACCGAAGGCAAAAGCGTTTGGAAACGTGGTTGATGTAGTCGAACTTCTTCTCATTCTGATCGATCAAGCACCGAACGTACGGCACCTCCGAGTTCTGCACACGTTCAGCTCGATGACATCCCTCGAACTCATGATCCAGCAAAGTGCCGAGGAAGTAGATGAGTTTAAATCGGACCTGACGGCGTGGTGACGGTGATGGTGAAGTGATCCGCGCAGGGCTTCGCCTAAGCACTGCAAGAATATGACCGAGGGTGTAATCTGTGGAGGGGGGCACCGCACACGGCTAACAAATGTTGTTGTGTGTTCTAGGCGCCCCCTCCCCACCTCTATATAGGTGGGAGGGGGAGGGGAACAGCCTTGGGGTGCCCCAAGTAGGAGGAATCCTACTTGGGGAAATTCGGCCCCCCTTACCATATTTTCCAGAGGGGGAAGGAAGGAGGAGGGAGGAGCAAGGAATGGGGAGGCCGAATCCCTCCCCTTCCTTCTCTCTTCCCCTATTTCCTTCTCCTCTGGTTTGGCCCATATGGGGGGTGCAACAGCCCCTACTGGCTGCGGCGTTTCCCCTCTTGGCCCATTAGGCCCATATCTTTTGCCGGGGGGGGGGGGGGGAGGGGTACCCTCCGGAACACTTCTGGTGTCCGAATACTATCGTCCTATATATAAATATTTACCTATCAACCATTTTGAGACTCCTCGTCGTGTCCGTGATCTCATCCGGACTCGAACAACATTCGGTCACAAAATCACAAAACTCATATAATAGAAAATCATCATCGAACATTAAGCGTGCGGACCCTACGGGTTCGAGAACTATGTAGGCATGACCGAGGCACCTCTCCGTCGATAACCAATAGAGGAACCTGGATGCTCATATTGGTTCCTACATATTATATGAAGATCTTTATCGATCGAACCGTAATGACAATATACGTTATTCCCTTTGTCATCGGTATGGTACTTGCCCGAGATTCGATCATCGGTATCTACATACCTAGTTCAATATCGTTACTGGCAAGTCTCTTTACTCGTTCCGTAATACATCATCCCATGACTAACTCATTAGTCATTTACTTGCAAGGCTTATTATGATGTGCATTACCAAGAGGGCCTAGAGATACCTCTCCGATACTCAGAGTGACAAATCCTAATCTCGATCTATGCCAACCCAACAAACACCTTCGGAGATACCTGTAGAGCATCTTTATAATCACCCAGTTACGTTGTGACGTTTGATAGCACACAAGGTATTCCTCCGGTATTCGGGAGTTGCATAATCTCATAGTCAAAGGAATATGTATATGACATGAAGAAAGCTATAGCAATAAAACTGAACGATCAATATGCTAAGCTAACGGATGGGTCTTGTACATCACATCATTCTCTAATGATGTGATCCTGTTATCAAATGACACATCATGCCCATGGTTAGGAAACCTTAACCATCTTTGATCAACGAGCTAGTCTAGTAGAGGCTCACTAGGGACACGGTGTTTGCTTATGTATTCACAAATGTATTTAAGTTTCCGATCAATACAATTCTAGCATGAATAATAAACCTTTATCATGAATAAGGAAATATAAAATAACAACTTTATTATTGCCTGTAGGGGATATTTCCTTCAATTAGTCATTAGTAGTAATATTGGAGCAAATATCTTGTTTTTTAATGAAATATCTCGGTTTAAACTCAGTTGGACGAGTGTAAAAATATCACTCATCAAACTCCACTAGAAAACCACCAACCTATGGTAAAACTGGAAATACACAGATCCTATGCTAAGCCTTCAAAAAGGAATCATAGCGCGTGCACCGATGATTATGAGTCCAACCGTAGGTCGTTCTTGGGATTTTCATCCCCAAAGCTAAGCTTCAAGCCACCCCTTCAGCAAGGACATGATGCAGGTGCATGTCGACATAGTCTGCTTAGAGATATAGTGTTTCCGTCGGAGTGTGCATACTCGTCACTGAAGCCGCCTCTACCATCATCACTTGTCCGGCTACCAACACCTCGCTAGATGGATATCGTAGGAGGAGATACTAAAATAGAAATACGGCCCATGCCGTCTCGCCTTCGGTCACTGTCGCACCACCTTCGATCCAGCAACAACAAGCAAAACATGAGACCTTCGCTAGAGCCGCCATGCATCACCTATCGGAAGCAAGCATGACTTGATGTCTCCACATGAGATGCCGTGCATAGTACCCACCGACGACTACACATGTCAAAGCGAGACTGCCGCTGGAGACGCCCAATATCCATCGCACACAACCCCCTTCCTCTCCTCCATAGCCCATGGTCGCGGTGGGGAGAGCCGCTGCCATGGGAGCTACAAGGGCACCCACACTCTCACCCTCATGCAACACCGCAACACCATCTCACCACCACGCCACACACAATGGTCCAGGCGTCCAGCTATAGGAGAACATGGCCTCTTCCCAGATTCATCGCGCTGCAACCATAGAGGAAGATACGGACAATATCCCCCTTCAAAGACAATATCATCTAACGTGAGAAGCTACTACTAGTTGTAGCATTGAGATGGTTTTTAGCATATTTTATTATTTTACAAAAGTGGAAAGCTAGATCAATTTTCGGATGGCATTCTGATAATTCTGGCATGTATTAATCAAGGGAATACATAATTGGTTCATTCCCTCGCATTTCTCATCAAATTTTGCTAAACATGTCTGGTAGTTGCACCACACTACCCCCTAGAGAATATGGGCATGAGTTGCCGGAAAGTCATTTCTGAGCCTGGGCTCACATGCTCCTATTATGATGACCATTGTTTCACCTCGAGATTAGTGTGGCTCAGATGCTCTTATTATCATGACCAGTCTTTCACCTTGAGATGAGTGTGCTCTCCTGTATTACTTCATGTATGTTAGTTGTGTATCCACACAAACTGGAACGAAGCCTCCGCATTAAGTCTTTGTAGGTAAAGTTAGCGTTAGCACAATCCATATGATCATGCCGACTAAAGGATCGAGATGGACCTGGAGGGGGGAATAGGAATTACAATTTTAATTAATTATTAGCAAGTTTAGGCAAATGTGGTATATAAATGTGAAACTAAACAATTGCTAGGATGAGATATAATTAATGAATCCAACAAGTTAATGATTGCAAGGTCAAGTGACCAAAGTAAATCATAAGTAGGAAACAAGGGTTAGGGATAACCGATGACACTAAGGTGAGGATGTATCTCGATTTTCACTTCCTTGGTGGGGAGCTATCATAGTTGGAGGGATGGGTATTACCATGAAGGCACAACAAAACCACCACGAAGGCTCACCCTATTCTCCTTGAGATATCACAACGATTGCAATCCTCAACCACTAATGGTATTACTTGAGGCGGCCTCCGAACCTTCACAAACTTAATGAGGGTAAATCACAAGTTGGTTCCTCACCGAAGACTCATACGACCTACGAGTCTCCAACCTACAAGATAACATTCCTACATAAGCCCGGACAGTCTGGCGCGTACTCGAACAAAATGACCCACTGAGTAACTGTGCGATAGAACCGTTCAGCTATGATGTCCAGCCACTAACGTAGTTGGGGCACCAGGATAGACATTCCAGCCAGCACCTTCAATAGTTCCACAAAGAGGCAGATGGTTCAACTAGCTACCTGGATAGTCCAGCTAGTAGCCCGGACGAAAATAGTCCCTGGTCAATTGTCCGACCCTTTGTCCGACTTGGAAGAAATGGCTACTAGTGTTTTGTGGAGTTAAACCAGACAATCCGGCTAGCAACCCGGACAGACCTCCGCTGAGCCAGCCAATCTGACTAGCAACCCACACATTCCGACCAGATGATGGTTATGTTTGCCTATGAACAAGCATGGAACATGCTACGGTTTATGGCTTTGGACTACTTGGTAGGAGGAGTGGAATGTGTTTTTGTGATGATTGACTTAAGCAAATCTTTTGCAAACTCCTTTGACCCCTCTTAATGGTGTGGGATCCCTACAACTCAGGATATTAAAAATGCTTTGCTTCTTGCCGTTATTGCACATTTCTTGAGTCATAACCATTTTACGGGGTCTATGATCCACACACATAATTTCCACGGGGACTAAAACCTGCATATTCACTTAGCAAGAGTAATTAGCTCTTATATGTAGTCATCAACATCAAAATATAAATAAGGGCATGATCACATATGCAAGTAGAAAGCGTCCACGACTGTCCGCAAACACAAACACTAAACTGACACAATTATTGAAGTAATGAGGATTAGTGCATTTTCACTACACGGATGTGATAGAAATATGCCCTAGAGGCAAAATAAAAATAGTTATTATTATATTTCCTAAATCATGATAAAGGTTTATTATTCATGCTAGAATTGTATTGACCGGAAACTTAAATACATGTGTGGATACATAAACAAATATCGTGTCCCTAGTGAGCCTCTACTAGACTAGCTCGTTGATCAAAGATGGTTAAGGTTTCCTAACCATAGACATGTGTTGTCATTTGATAACAGGATCACATCATTAGGAGAATGATGTGATGGACAAGACCCACCCATTAGGTTAGTATAATGATCGTTCAGTTTATTGCTATTGCTTTCTTCGTGTCAAATACATATTCCTCCGACTATGAGATTATGCAACTCCTGGATACCGGAGGAATGCCTTATGTGCTATCAAACATCACAACATAAATGGGTGATCATAAAGATGTTGTACAGGTATCTCCGAAGGTGTTTGTTGAGTTGGCATAGATCGAGATTAGGATTTGTCACTCCGAGTATCGGAGAGGTATCTCTAGGCCCTCTCGGTAATACACATCATTAGCTTGCAAGCAAATGACTAAGGAATTAGTCACAAGATGATGTATTACGGAACGAGTAAAGAGACTTGCCAGTAACGAGATTGAACTAGGTATGAAGATACCAACGATCGAATCTTGGGCAAGTAACATACCGATGGACAAAGGGAATTACATATGTTGTCATAACGGTTCGACCGATAAAGATCTTCGAAGAATATGTAGGAGCCAATATGGGCATCCAGGTTCTGCTATTGGTTATTGACCGGAGAGGTGTCTCGGTCATGTCTACATAGTTCTCGAACCCGTAGGATCCGCACGCTTAACGTTCGTTGACGATATAGTGTTATATGAGTTGTATGTTTTGGTGACCGAATGTTGTTCGGAGTCCCGGATAAGATCACGGACATGACGAGGAGTCTCGAAATAGTCAAGAGGTAAAGATTGATATATTGGACGATGGTATTTGGACACGGAAAGTGTTTCGGGACGTACCGGAAAGGAATCGGGTCACCGGAAGGGGTTCCGGGCACCCCCCGGAAAGATATGGGCTTTATGGGCCAAAGGAGGGGGCAGACAAGCCCAAAAGGGGGCTGGTGCGCCCCCTCCCTTGTTTGGCCAGCCCTAGGGAAGGAAAATGGGAGGGCTAGCCCCTCCTGCCTTTCCCTCTCATGGGAGAAAGGAAAGGGGGCACCCTTCCCTGCCTTTCCCACACTCCAAATAAGGAAAGGGGAGCGCGGCTTGGGAGGGCCCCAATTAGGATTCCTCCTACTTGGGTGCCTCCTTTGGCTGCTCCTCCCACCCACCCACCTATATATACGTGGGAGGGGGGCGCCTAGCACAGACAATTGCCTAGCCGTGTGCGGCGCCCCCCTCCACCGTTTACACCCCGGCCATATTTTCGTAGTGCTTAGGCGAAGCCCTGCGGAGATCACTTCACCATCACCATCATCACGCCATCGTGTTGTCGGAACTCATCTACTACCTCGCCGTCTTGCTAGATCAAGAAGGTGGAGGACGTCACCGAGCTGAACGTGTGCAGAACGCGGAGGTGCCGTACGTTCGGTACTTGATCGGTTGGAGCGCAAAGAAGTTCGACTACATCAACCGCGTTGTTAAACGCTTCCGCTTACGGTCTACGAGGGTAAGTAAATGCACTCTCCCCCTCGTTGCTATGCATCTCCATGGATAGATCATTGCGTGTGCATAGATTTGTTTTTGTTTTCCATGCAACCTTTCCCAACAGGATGGCATAGACACGTCCACGTGCATTCTTAGGCATGATTGTATTTTCACCAACGGCCGGTTTTTCTGGCCGTATTGTCCTGCCTTTTCCCCGCCATGGCCGCTCATCAGAACAAGAATGCTCCCCTGGGCAAGCGCAACTCCTCCATGCCGTCCAATCCCATCCCCTTTCTCCGCCACTATTCGACATTGACCCACCTCCTGGAATCCGCAAAGATCACTCTCTAGAAGTTCTTGCTCGCGCCAGGCAACCTCGAGCTAAGATCCCCCACATCGCCACATGGGAGTATCTAATGAGGTTGGGCATGAAGAAGGGTGGGGATGAAGAGGTGGACGTCGGCCGTCATGGGGCTACCAATGTACATCACTGTTCCCATCTTCTTTCACCGATCCCTTTTATTTGCCTCACTTGATTCCTCTTCAATGTTAGCCTCGTGATCTTCATGGTCCATCGCTCAGCAGGAGAAGGTCTATCACATCACTTGACCCTTCTGTGGTGACAAGGTGGCCACCTCCATTGCTTGTAAAGGCTAGCAATCGGGTTGCAGGGTGTAGTCTACTCCCTCCATCCGGTGAAAAGTGTACATATAATTTTTTTAGGACAAACTATGGAGTGGAGTAAAAAATGCGTTGGGAAGATGCAGGACACCATCTCTCTCCTTTTTAATTATCCAACCCCCAATGAGATAATTGCATGTAGAAATTATAGAGACAATGTAGAATGTTATTGGTCTTGATTACCGTGTGATGAGAGAACAACATTTTTTTCTACTTTAAAGTGCATTGAAAAGATAGAAGTACACTCTTTTGTGAACAAATTTTAAAGCCAAACATGCACTCTTCACTGGACGGAGGGAGTAGCTCAATATTATCAATCGAGATCCCAAATTCAACAACCGATGGAGCCGTCAGCCGCGCAACTTCATGGACCCACCGTACATCCATATTCGTACATGTATATGGTAAATGCGGAGCTTTTCCGCGAAGGAGAACTGTCCCATCAAAGGTCTTTTGTCCAATCACTATGTGTGAGGCAACAAACACAATTCTGATACCAGTTAAGCCCGGGCACCAAAATGCCCTAGTCATTTAGTTTCCACATAGATACACCTTGTTAGTTTGAAAAATAATTAAAATGATGTCAAAACTGTCAGAGGATCACAAAATATGAAGTAAATTATGATATTTAAAAAAAGATAAACATTGGCCCAAAATGAAATGTACTCTTAATTATATCAATATTTTCCTTTGATCCAATTGGATCCCAGTACCAATCTGACGTTCGATCTAGGGGACCTCCCAGTGAACTCAAATTTGAGGCTACCCCCAAGCAAACTTAACGTTCGCTAGGGAGGTTCCATCGATCAAACCATTGGCACTCTACGAAACGTTAGCTGCAATGGAATTCAATCGTAGCTGCCATTGGCCCAAACAGTGAGCAGTAAAACATGCTAGGCCTAGTTGACCACTTTTTTTTCCAAAAAATGCCATAAAAAATAGGGTACAAAAAAATGAAGTGAAGCATGAATTTATAACTTGCCATGCCCTAAATTGCAAAAAGGCCATGCTATATTATATGAAATGGGAAAAAATTATGAATTTTTAAACATGTCATATGACAAATTTTACACATTCTCGTAATGTCCACGTGACACTTTTTCATGTTTTTAGATGGCAAATTTCTTGCTTTTGGTGTAGAAGACATGGATTATTTTTCTAAAATAAAATAGGCAGATGGAAAATTTTACATATTGTTTTTTTTCTAATATCTTTTTTCTATAGACATGGCAAAATATAGAAAATTTCTCCTAGTCACAATGCAAATTTATGGCAAAATTTAGTTCTTCTTATAATTCTCCCATGAAAACAAATAGTCTCAAAAAAGATAACATAAAGAAGTCTCATGAAAACAAAATTTGCCAAGGGATGTTTAAAAACCAAATTTGCCATGGTGTACAAGAAATGAATTTAAAATTCAACGAATGTGGCATGTTCCAAAAATATGGCGCAAAAAAATGAATTTTCCATGGCACCAAATGTAAATTTTCCGTGTCCTAAATATATATATATGACATGATAGAAGAACAAAAACAGTAAGACGTGGGTTGTTCAATAAATTGTCGTGGTCTAGAAAAAGAAATTTGCAATGGTTCAAAAAGTAACTTTGCCTTGGTTAATAAGAGTAAAATTGCCATGTTGCAAAATAATAATTGCACGGTCCGTAAAGTAAAATTGCCATGGTTCGTAAAGTGAATTTGCCAAGGTCACATGGAAAATGTAAGCCATATTTGACATCGTTCATAAAGTAAATTTCTCATGGCGCTTAAACTAAATTTGCCATGTTGCAAAAAAAGAGAGGCAAATTATATGATATCCAACTGCCGTAGTTTGGAAAAAGAAGAAATGTTTTGAAATTGCCACGTGATCGTATGAAAATAAATTAAAAGTTACCATTTGTGTTGCATGAAATTCATAGAGTTGCCATGTTAGCATTAAAATATGTTTTAAAATTTGCCATGTTTTGGAAAAAGGTGTTTTGAAATTGCCATGTAACCATACAAAATAATTTCCAAAAATTATCATGAGTGGAGATAAAATTTTTAGAGCTTGCCATGTGAGCATGTAAAAATATTTTATAAAGTGGCCATATGTTGGATTCTTTTTCATAAATTTTCCATGTTCAAATAATTGACATATTATGAAAAACATATGGTCGTGGTAAAGATAATTTGCCATGCTATCTACAATGAAAATGCCATGATTCTTACAAAATGGTATTTGTTGCAAAATGTGTGTAAGTTTGCCAATGATGACAAATATAGTGTAAAATTGCTATGGTTTATAGAAACCAATTACCATGGCAAAAGACACATCTTAAAAACTTCATGGAGACATTGAAAACCATAAATTGTTGTCGGGACACATTATGATTTTACAATAATAGAAAATGTATCTATTTGCCATGGTGTGTTTAACAAATTTGCCATGGAATATTTGAAATAATTTCCCACCATGATATATGAGATTTTTGTTTGTTAAATTTGCCATTATGTACAAACACACACTTTCACCTATAATTGTCGTGTGATCGGTCCAAAAACATTTTGCACAACTTGCCATGTTGTATAGATCAAATTTTCAAAACGATTTGCCAAGTGACTATTACAAGTTTTCTAATTATTGCCATACTGCATGAGACAAAATCTTTATAATTTTTCCATGTGATCAATTAAAACATTGTTCTCTAAAATATACCATGTTATAGAGAACAAAGTTTCTACAATTTGCCATTTCGATATTACAAAATCTCTAACTTTTGCCATGATGCTGTAAACAAATTTGCCTAGCAAATCTAGTGAACACTATAATTCCTTAGAACTTGCGATGTGCTGCAACCGGTGGAACGACACAATCTTAGGGGATTTATCCTCCACAGCTTACACACATGTTCATAAAACCCGGACCAACCAACATCTCAGTAAAAACATAATAAAAGTGATCACAACATGACAAATCTAGAAAAACATACTAACTAATTTGGATCGGAAGGAGTAATACAAGTGAACACAACAAATTTGCCATGTGAAATGAATTAAAATTATGTAAATTTTCCATATAATGGGAAACAATTTTTTGCTAAAAGTGCCATGTGTAAGAAAGCCTTCGCATTTGACCATTACAAAAACAAATTCTCTGCAATTTTGTCATGATTAAGGAGAACCTTTTTTTCATGAGCCTGAACAAAACTTGTAGTAAAATTGCCATGGTCCCATCTACAAATCAAGTGCATAAAATTCAACTATAAATGCATGAATAAAGGACCCAAAAAGGGCACTTGAGCATGAAACGTCTTCCACGAATTTATAGATATATCTCGCGGTGCACGGTCGCGAGGGCAGCCTCCCTGACGATGACCATGTTGGTCGTCCGGGTCTGCAGCTCGGCGCTCCTGCTCTCCCCCGTCGCGGCCATGCCATGTCCCTAACAATGCGAAGGTGGCGTTTTTGGCGAGCTCGGTCGCCTTTGTTTCGCGTGGTCGCACTGTTGGAGATAATGCCCTAGGGGAAATCATTTATGATGATATTTCCTATGCGTTTATGAATAAAGATAGTCCTTGGACATTATCAATGATGTGTATCAGCACGTACATGACTTGTTTGTGGGACTATGCATTGTATGACAGCTGTCCTAAAAGGTCCTTAGTCGAAAGGGATGTGTGGATGGGCAGCCTACTAGACTAGCATATGATACGGTGGATGCTTTGGTCTCACTAGCCATGAAGCATTAGATGCTATCCGGATAATATGGGCTCGGAAGGATCTGATCGGATCCGACATAGTCGGATCCGAGTCGAGATAAGGTCCGAGCGGGACAGACCCAACCATGAGATGCGGCAATATGTCATTTATGAGTCTATAGTACAACATACGTTCTATGTCCTAAGACCTGAGTTGTCGCATGTACTCGAGATGGTGACAAATTTGCTTTGGGCCGACCAAACGCTACTCCGTAACTGGGTAGTTATAAAGGTAGGTTTCAGGCTTGTCAAGACCCATGTCGCGAGACATGGTCGAGGAAGATGTGATTTACCCCTCCGGCCAGGAGAGATATACTCTGGGCCCCTCGTGTGATCCGACCAAGATAAGCATGGTCGTGTGATAAGGACTATGAGATAATCCGTTTTGTGGTCGGCATCACTGGAACGAGAAAGAGGTCGGGCTAGCACAAGGATGACAAATTCGCCTTGAGCCCAACAACACATATCGTGTGGCAAAGGGAACAGAAGTGTGACATGTTGTACAGGTTCGTCAACCGGCTTCATTGTATTCTTGGTGGTCGGCACGCCTTGCTAGGGGCCGCTACCAACCGAGCATGTCAGAGGTGATCCAACCTACGACCAAGCCGACTTGATCCTAAGGGGTCGGGCGCTTAAGGGAATGAACCTGCGAGGCCTGATCCGACTCCATGAGTCAGATGTGATCCTACTCGGACTCGGATCCAGGCCGAACGAATTTTGGGCTTTAGGATCCGTGCGGGTCCCAAGTGTTGAGCCCGCGATGGATGCCTATGTATAGTGGGGGTGCGGCACACTCATTCAGTTGATCGCTTCGGCGTCGTCACTAGGGCTTTGCATGTGTTGCAAGTAGCCACCTCCACTCACCGCCAACTGTGTGATCGGACCTAGCAGTCCACCGCACGATGTTCATCGTGCACGCGGGGATACTGTTAGAGGCGGTGCACTTGCGCCGCTCCGGCGAACCAGTACGTGGGATCCGACGACCGGTTGTTAGAGGGAGATCAGACGAGTAGGAGACGAACCCCGCGGACGCGCAGCCCCAACTCTACTTCCGTTGCACGACACTGCACGTCTAGTGGCAACGATCCGTGATCCATCTCACATAGCATGTTCCTGGATGTTCTGCAGGTAAGAATTTTCAATTTGCAGTCGACGCATCCTAGCGTAGATCCCAACACGCACCTTGTGCTGCCATCCTCTACTCAACGCCGCCACACTGTCGTCGCACCTCGCGCGTCAATTCGCGCCACAGCTCCCCGCGAGCAATGTCTTGTCCTCAGACTACCATATCCACACCATGTCGCCGACCTCTATTGCGTTCCCCGACATCAAACGCGACACCTCTAGAATCCGCTGGCGCCCTCGCCCCCACCTCATTGTCACCGTTCAACGGGCCATGCATCAGAAGCACGCGAGCTTCTCCTCACCCGCATTGCGTGTTTGTGGAGCTGAGCCATGACACGCGCCACCACCCACTTCGTAGAACTGCTTGGGATTCGTCCGATCTGCTCATCTCGCCATGATGTGAGGGGAATGGAGGAGCGGGGAAAGAGAAAAGAAAACCTGGGAAGACAGAGGACTGGGGGTGTTCGCGACATTTGTCTCTTTTTCCTGAACAAACAAATTCATTCGGTGACGTGGCTGATCTCCCATGCTCCAAGATTCGTGCCTCAATCCAACGGTAAACGAGACGTTTGCCCGCAAAGTCCAAAAATCTGAAGTCTTAAGGTTTCTAGCTTTTGTGCCAAACATAGGAGTACTCGGTAGTCGGTAGCGATCTCTTTTGTAAGTTCAAATCGTATTTCAAATCCCATCTCGAGAACAGCAAAACCTCGGGTTTTAAAAAGTCCAAAGGATCCCAGCAAAAGAAAAAAAAACCCAATAACAACAGACCAAGCAAAGCTGGTGACCACACCACACCAACCAGCTCCCCCAGCGTCAGCGCTCAGTTGCCGCAGTGGAAGCAGATCGCGTGCGCCTCCAGGAAAGCCGCACGCTGCCACCACCCGTTTCACCACCGCACCTCAGTTTTTTTTCCGCCACCTCACGCCCGCTGCCTTCTTCCCTCTTCCCACCGGCCACCGCTTCCCTTTCCTTTCCGCCCCTCCCCGAGAGCAATAAAAACTCCCGCAGAAAGCGAAACACGCCGCAGTTATTCCCGCCCGCCACACGCAACCCGTCTCACCGCCCCCCCCCTCCCCCCATTTCAAATCACCGCCGCCGACCGACGGGTGGGCCGCGCGGGGGTACTACCCCGGCAGCTCAGTGTAACTGCGCCGCCACGTGGTCAACGTGGTCCCCACCTACGCTGCGTCGAGCAAGGGGTAGCAGTACAGCCTCCTCCGCCTCCTCCTTCCTCCCCGTGCTGCTGCTGCTGCTTCTTCTGCGGCGTGGCGTCTCGCTTTTAAAATCTCGCGACGCAGCGGCCTCTCTTCTCTTTTGGATTGAATGGAGCAGGCCATGTGAAGCCTCTGACCTTCGGATACCTTCCCCTCCCTCCGCCTCGCTCCCCCGTCCCGCGCCGCGCCGCGCCCCACCGCCGCGTGCGTGCGTGCGTGCGTCGCCTTGCGGGCGAGATCCGCGATGTCGTCGCGGCCGTCCTCGTCGTCCTCGTCGAGGCGGAGCAGCTCGCCCTTCTCCGCGGGGAGCCGCCGCCCGCCGACCTCCTCCTCCTCCTCCAGCTCCTACATGGCCGGGCGGCTCATCCCCCGCTCCTCCTCCTCCGTCTCCTCGTACGGCGGCGGCGGGGGCTCGAGGTCCACCACCCCCGGACGCCGGTCCGCCCCCGCCCCGCCGCCGCCTCCTGCTCCGGTGCCGTTCCCTAGCGCGGACGAGCTCGTCATTGAGGACACCTCCCGATCAGGCGACAGCATCTCCGTCACCATCCGCTTCCGGCCACTCAGGTGGGGATCTGGGAGGGGGCTGCGGGGATCTGCCTGCGGGAGCTGTTGCTATGGGTTTCTGCTGGGGCGCGGTCGCCAGTATTCCGACTGATTTGAGCTGGATTCGATGTGGTTGCAGCGAACGGGAGATCCAGCGTGGCGACGAGATCACGTGGTATCCCGACGGGGATCGGCTTGTGCGGTGTGACTACGTCCAGCCATCGGCTTATGGTTATGGTAAGCAGCTACTCTTTGTTGCTCCGTTGGTTTATTTGGGATTTGGCAATGTAGGTTGTGGGATTGGTGATTTGGCAAGTTAGGTACCTGACTAGTAGTTTTGAGCTATCTGTGATTTGGGGGCTTGGATTCTTCATGCAAATTTTGAGGATGATATCGGTTCGGCTATTGAATGCAATTCTTTCTCCAGGGTACATTGGTGAAATATGCATGTTTACACAGTCACATACACACTTTAACTGATATATGCATGTTTACACAGTCACAGTCACATACACGTTTTACACCATAAGTGAGGCACTACTGAAATTAGTACGGAGTCGGCTAGTATTGTGGGCTGACAGAATTCATAAGAGCCAAGACAAGGGGGGATGAACTGAAAATTTTAGTCCTGGTTCACATTTCTAGAGGCAGCTGATATTGTTTAGTCGACAGCTAGTAATTTTTCACGAGGTTGACTTCAGTATGCTGCGAAGACTGTTTTTATGGAGATTGCAGAAGACTGTTTGCTCTCAATTGCCCTCACTAAGTATGCTGTGAATTTCAGTTAAGAATTTCAGATGACTTGACAGTGAGATCTACGGTTTACATAGGCAATGCTAGTACAGGTCCCATGGCCCAATTTGTCCACGACCAGTGGATGTTTGAAGGCTTGTTCAAGCTATAGATACAGAGTACTCCCTCCGTCCCATAATGTAAGATGCTTTTTGACTCTACTGTAGTGTCAAAAAACGTCTTATATTATGGGACGGAGGGAGTATTTGTGAAGGGAAACATTGGTGTTGGCTGGTAATTTGAGAATGGGCACATGCCAGCCAGATACCTGGAGTAGTTAAGAACATATATATCATCAGTTTGTGGCTTTTTGGGCGTGGATAATTTTTGCCGCTTCTACATTATATATACCTGAGAGAGAAGTTCCAATTCTCACTGTATGATTTCACTACTTGTGTATTATACAACGTATATGCATATGGATATTTTGACTTATCCTTCTTTTGTATGTGCTTATTTGTTAAGTACAATGAATAGTATGGAGTGCATTATGATATTATCTGATCTATGTTATTAAAAGGCACAGTGATAAGACAGTCTTATGCCCACACATTTACACATAGCCTATGAAGCCTATGATTTAGAAGGGCGTTTTGAAATCTAGACTGAAGATGGGCGTACTTCACATTCACACATAAGCTACGAAGCCTATGATATAGATACAGTTTATGAGATCCTTTTGCTCACAAGAGTGTCCAATGCGGGCATGAAACCATAACAAAGCTTATCCAGAGGCAAGGATGCTGTTTCCTCTGAGATGTTGGGAAGTGCTGAGATCCCTGAAGTTTCATTGAAGTTTGTGGCATGATTCGTGGCTTCATATAAAGATACACAGATGGGTTTGATCACCTTTGATATGCGGGGTATGGACATGTGTGTGTGTGTGTGGGGGGGGGGGGGGGGTTGTCCTGTGTTCATACTTACGCAGGGTTTTGTTCATTTTAGTTTTCGCCTCCTGAGATGTAGATATATTGAAAATTCAGTCTGAAGGTATCCATTTGCAAATTCAAGAACTGTGGTTCACTGTCGAGATGCATTAGAATGTAGATACCAACAAGGCTTTATGTAGTTCTCTGGAATGTCTGATATTCTCCATGGACGTTGATCGTACGACATGGATGATGCTGACGCCCTGTGCTGTGATCTTTATCAATAGAAATTGGACACATGTGCTGAAAAAAGACCCAGAAAATTGTTTCACAGCAAACTTAATGGCATTTACTACTCCCTCCGTCCCCTATTATAAGATGTTATTACAGCCAACGTACTCATATATTGGTTGTAATAAGTTAATAACATCTTAAATTATGGGATGGAGGGAGTAGTTTCTAAACAGTTATCCTGATTCGTTCCCTTACTGTGATAAAACGTTACTGGTCACAGTAAATCAATATAACTGAATTTAAAACTGGCGAACCAACTAAGATAAATCAACATATTATGTCACCTTGATTTCTACATGATAATTAATCTCTTTTCTCCACTTTGTTTCTTTGTTTAGATAGAGTTTTTGGGCCTTCAACAGCTACAGAGGCTGTCTATGATGTTGCTGCTCGGCCTGTTGTGAAAGGTGCTATGGAGGGCATAAATGGTATGTTACTTTCATTTATTTAGGTTACTCTACACATTTTATGTTGATTTTTGATATAATTATAATGTCATATGTAATTCAACAGCCACAGAGACTTTTATCTGTCCACCTTCACTCTATGCCCATATGTAATATTACTGTCGTCACTGCACAGTGCATTATGAGATATCCAATCTCTAGCTTCTCATCATGCTTCCTTTGATACCTAATTTACTCTTATTGTCCATATCGTTTTCTTCAATGCTTCGATATTTTATGAGGGTTATTGCTGTAATGGCATGTATTCTTACATAATTCATATTTTGCCTTGTATGGTGAATTGTTAGCTTATCATAGTCACTGATCTCTGAACACATCTTTGTACTAACTTGTAGGGACAGTTTTTGCCTATGGTGTCACAAGCAGTGGGAAAACCCACACAATGCATGTAAGTTCTTATTTTCTACAGAAATAAGGTCAAAACACAGATAGAATAGCAGCAAGATATTATTCTTTGAAGGGTCTTCCCTTTAGCATATTCCTTTCAGTTCAATTCTGTTGTTCCAATCGATTTTCTGCACCTGCTACTTCACGTGGTAACAATTATGATTGTGCTATATCCATTTTTCGAAAATAATATTGTTGGATACAAGTCCATTTGTGATTTGTGAAGACAAGACTATTATTTATACTGCCTATTCATTTGTTCCCCAATCTTTCACAGGGTGACCAGAATTGTCCTGGAATAATCCCATTAGCCATCAAGGATGTCTTCAGCTTAATACAAGAGGTATGACAGCAAGTGCTTGAGTTACATAGCAATATAGCATTTAAACTCCACACTGTAAATATGTTTAACTGCACTAATGGATTTGTTTTATATTTTTTAATGAAGGAACACTTTACTTTGGTGACTAGTTAATCACCTTGTAAATCTGTACCTATGTCTTCCTAGTCATTACTAGCCACAAAGCATCGTTTGGATAAACACTAAATATAATTTCGAACACTGTATCACCAAAGCAGCCCATGTTTATGCATGTCATGCAAAACATGATCTGTTATATCCAAACTCAGCTGACCACAATAATCTGAATTTCCAAACAACAGAGCTTTAAGAGTTGAGAGTTAAGACTGAGTCTGTATAACTGTGTGGTAGCTCTTTCTTGAAGATAAACTCCCTGGAAAGTGGACTTATGAGTTTGGAGAGTTCTTTTGTTGGTTTTTACACAAGGATTTCCTCACTCACTTAGCGAACAAATAAAACAATCTTATTTATTTGATTAACTGAAGAGCATTGAGAGGCTGAGAGGGAAGGCTGACAACTTCAATTGTGGCCATTATGACATACTCAAACCTATATACAAAACTTGCACGTTCTGTTTTGTTGTAAATCGTGTTCTTTATCAACTCTACTGTTTACTCTTTGCTGCTCATATCTATTGAATATTTTCTCATTTTTTCTGGTTATACTGAACTTGAACCCTTGATTTGCATATCTTGACCAACAGACTCCTGGTAGGGAATTTTTGCTACGTGTATCATACCTGGAAATCTATAATGAGGTATGGCATCTCCATTTCGTAAATTTCTCCAAAGTCACTGCATTTATCCCTTTCTTGAATAGTCCAACAGCGTTACTCAAGTAACACTTGATCCTTGTGTGTTGTGCCTTTTCTCTTTGTTATAAATTAATATAAATACTGACTTGTCTGACCATTCGCAAAATATTTCCTGGTTGATTTCCCTACCTAGAGTGTGCTCCCATTAATTATCCTCATATTTCCCTTTTTCGTTTTGCTGCATGCTCTCAGCACTTATTTTTGTTGGTTGGACTTCACGTTCCTGATGGTAGATGTGTGGATGTGCCTACCTCCTCATATATGGCTGGCCTTTGTTTGAACAAAGTCAAAAGATCTACAGAGATTAATCCACTAAAGATATCAATTGTCCTGTTGTTCTGCTGGTTGGTTCCTGCAGGTGGAAGGCATCCCAGCCAAGCTTGAATCCCGCACTAAGCGAGTGAATACTATGTGCTGCATGGTGTCCAAAGCACTGCATGTGAAAAAACCTTGTGCTTAGAGAAAGATTGCAACTAATCATAAGATAGCAACTAACAGTTTTAGTCTCTTATTTAGGGAAATATCTAATCTTAAGTCTTAACTATTCTTGGTGTGGGTGCAGCTTGCATGAGCCACACCCATGCCAGTTGGTGATTGTCATATCCCTCCAATCTTGTGCTATACAAATACTGTCTGAGTGATACTATGATTTCCGGATATTGATTATTGAGCTCCTTGCCTTTCATGAAGATCAAGTTAAAAGTTACTCCCTCCGTAAAGAAATATAAGAGTGTTTAGATCACTAACACTCTTATATTTCTTTACAGAGGGAGTACAAGTCACACTCCATCACAGATTATCTGTATCCAGAATGCACTTTCATCTAGTACTATCTGGATGGTTTAAATCTGTACATTTTATTGCAGGTGATAAATGATCTGCTTGATCCTACTGGACAAAATCTGCGTGTGAGGGAGGATGCACAGGTTTAATCCTCTACAATTGTTACACTATGTTTATTGTCTTGCTTCTGTATCTGTGCTGTAATTCTGTATTTAATTTTTTGCATCTCCTCCTGAAACCTAATTTTGAGTACATTTTTGGTACTTATTTTCTTAGTTTTTTGCTGTTATTCTCGCTAGTACGAATCTGCTTTTCGTTTTGCCCCTCTTTTTACCTTGTTTCGTTTTTAAAGTTCTGGTCATCATTCCATCCAGTTAGCAAACTGTGAAGCTATTGTAATATTGATAGTTTAGCTTTCATGGGTTTGATATGGATATTACTCTTACTTGCTACACATTATCTTTCTGCCCCTTTTTTACCTTGTTTTGTTTTTAAAGTTCTGGCCATCATTCCATCCAGTTAACAAACTGTGAAGATAACTTAAAAAAAAAACAAAAACAAACTGTGAAGATATTGTAATATTATTAGTTTAGCTTTCATGGGTTTGATATGGATATTGCTCGTACTTGCTACACATTATCTTTCTTTAAACCTTGTTGTTTCCTCATGAAATGATGACTAGATTAATGGTTCCAGCAGAATGCCATCTATTTGATTTGCAAGTTATCAAAATGATAATCAGTTTTTGTGGCCTTCTTTTGGTAATGAAATTTACATGTCAAGTGAGCACGTAAACTATGTCTGGAGTGCCATTTGGCTCTGAGAGTGATTGACATGAAGATCTTGTTTGTGTAGTCAGTGACTCAGTGTTGTTTTTTCCTTGTTCATATACGATGCAAGCTGTGTTATATGCAATGACGCCAATGTAGCTTCATGCCTTTATCTACTGCAGTGATGACTCTAGTTTTGAGCTTCCGCTGATCTTCTTCCTTCTGCTACAGGGAACATATGTAGAAGGAATAAAAGAAGAAGTTGTACTTTCTCCTGGACATGCTCTCTCTTTCATAGCTGCTGGCGAAGGTGATTATAATATATTGCTTTCCCTACTACTAGAGTGTTACTGGCTAGATGGTAGGGGTCACCGATTGGTATGGATATGCACCAGGAAGGTGTTGTTTCTGTGAAACATGTGCTTTTTTTTTGCGGGGTAGACATGTGCTGTTAGCCATGCAGTATCTCTCTACAATGCATTAGTCTGCTTGTGAACTGTATGATTTTCTTCTCTTGTAGAACCAATAACTAGCCACTGATTTCCTATGATTGCTTTTGTTTAACGGATCAGCAGTTTCTCAGTCTGCGAGAAATTATTGTCTCTAAATCAGTTATGCTGCATATTATCAAGACTACTATTGTCCACTGACTTCTCTCCCATAATCTATTCTCAACGCCGGTCTCTCTTATATTCCCAATCACAATATGATTAATTCATAGATACTTTAGTTTGCAAACCTAAAACATCATCCATTCTGTAAAAAATAGGTTTAAGCATCAGCTAATATTATTTCTAGACAACATATGATTTTACTCACAGTTGTAATTATTCAGTTTGCTAACTCAATTTTGGTGCTAATTTCTGAATTACTCACACTTTTTGTCTTACCTGAGTGTTTCACAGTTTTTTCTGTTTTGATGATATTTTAATTCATGACCTACTATATAATTGTAGTCTTATCAGAGTCAAACTAATACTACTTCAAATGACAGAGCATCGGCATGTTGGTTCAAACAACTTCAACTTATTTAGCAGCCGAAGTCATACTATTTTCACTATGGTGAGCTCAGAAATTCCATCAGTATTTAAAGCATTTAATCAAATTTTTTTCTTGAGAAAACGCAAAAGACCTTTGCGTTTCAGTTCATTGAAAAGGTAGAAGTATGGTACAATCCTCCTAGGTGGCAAGGGTTACAGATAGATGGGAGGAAGTCAGTGTACATCCCAGGTAGAGGGCAAGACAGTTCTAAGTCCTAGAGCGCCGGCCGTCGCCCAAGAAGAAGCTTCGTCCTTGATCCTGCCTACAAGTGTAGCAATTGAAGGGCTGGCATTGTCGAAGACACACTCGTTCATGTGCTTCCAGATCATCCAAGGCACGAGGAGGGTGACAGATGCCAGCTCTTTGCGCTGCAGCGTTGTTGCTCCTTGTGTTGCGCACAGCACCAGTCCATTAGCGTTGCCTCATGGTTTGGTGTAGGTATCTGAACTCCTAGCCAAGTCAGTACCTCATGCCAGGTTTGCCAGGCGAAGGTGCAGTCCAACAAGAGGTGTCGCATAGTTTCCGGGGCTTGATCGCATAGTAGGCAGCGGGGGTGGTGCTGCAGGCCGCGGCGGGCGAGCCTGTCGGCTACCAGCACCGATCCTGGTTAGCCAGCTAGTGGAAGAACTTAACCCGTGGTGGCGCCCAGCTTTTCCAAATTAGTGTCCAGGAGTTGCAGAGTGAAGAACTTAATCAATTTATTTATGAATATTGCCTTATTGTTCTTGTATGGCGGATGCTCTTGGGTTTCTTGATAATGATGCATCATGTTTCTGAATCTTACATGTGATATGTTGTATTTATTTATTTGGGTCTATAATATTTGTGCGCTCTTCTGCAGATGATTGAAAGCAGTGATCGTGGTGACGAGTACGACGGAGCCATGTACTCACAGCTTGTATGTTGTTTTACCCATAAACAAGATTACGTTTTTCAACCGCTACGCTTTCTAGTCTTACTTTTTAATGCTTCTTCTCTATAGAATTTGATTGATCTAGCTGGCTCAGAGAGTTCTAAGACAGAGACTACGGGGTTAAGAAGAAGGGAAGGATCTTATATTAACAAGAGTCTTTTAACTCTCGGAACAGTAAGCTTTTGTTTCTAATTACCTGTCACAACTCAGGGTTTTCGTTTTATGCCTATTGTCGTAAATTTCAACTTGAAACACATCTTGTTGAGATCCTGTTTTAGAACTTCAGGGAGCACACCTGAACTTATATTTATATTGGACATCATCTGGTAATTAGTTGGAGCTGTTGAATGTGGCAACATATTTTGTACATTTATTCTAAGCAACCTCTACTTCAGGGCCACTTATGTTTCTGGTATCCTTAATGTAATCATTGATTAATTCTGAACTTAACTTCCTAATTCAAAGGTTATCGGGAAGCTCAGTGAAGGGAGAGCAACACATATACCCTATCGAGATTCTAAGTTGACTCGTCTGCTGCAGTCATCACTGAGTGGTCATGGTCACGTCTCAGTAAGTATCTACCCGTTCTTTAGAGCTTCCTGCTTTGGAACTCACTACATGTGCTGGTGGAGGCTATCTTTGCAGCGTGTAGTGAAACTTTATTTTCAATTATCCAGCTGACATACTGACTTCTTTATGCAGCTAATTTGCACAATTACCCCAGCATCGAGTAACATGGAGGAAACCCATAATACATTGAAATTTGCAAGCAGAGCAAAACGTGTTGAAATTTATGCCTCTCGTAACCGGGTAAATGTTCTCAGCATGCGATTCTTACTTCCCGTGGCACCATTACTTGAATAATTAATGGACATTTCATTATTTTCTCTGTGCAGTTAGTTGATGAGAAGTCTTTGATCAAGAAGTATCAGAGAGAAATATCATCTCTAAAGCAAGAGCTTGATGAGTTTAGGAGAGGAATGCTTGGGGGTGCTAGTCAGGAAGAAATAATGATTTTACGGCAACAGGTCTGCTTCATTTGCTTTTGCCAGACAAAACTAAGGAGCACAATGGTTTATGAGGCATCTATGCAAATGCTTGATTTTTACTGTTCTATATATGAATACTTATATTGATTTCATATTGTTAAGTTGGTAAATGCTTAAAAAATGACTTCTTTTGCCTTGTTTAGTTGGAAGAGGGCCAGGTAAAAATGCAATCTCGCCTTGAGGAGGAAGAGGATGCCAAAGCTGCTCTGATGAGCAGAATACAGCGGTTGACCAAGTTAATACTTGTTTCCACGAAGACCAATATTCCTGCTTTGACAGATTCGTCTCGTCTTCAGCGCCAAAATTCTGTTAGTGAGGAAGATGTGGGTGCTCATTATTGATCTGATTCTGCATTTGTTACCATATTTAAGGTTTTTGATTCTATGAAGTTATAACTCATGCTCTTTTAACTTAGAAAATGTACTAATTCTATCTATTTCAGAAGCTAAGCTCTTCCCAAGATAGTACTACGGTAGTCCAAAATGACAGTACATCAAAGGACACCTTATCATCTGCTTTGCCTGATCCGTTGGATGAGATCAATGGACTAAGGTCTGCTAGCGGAGATCCTTCTTCAGTAACTGGTTCAGGACAAGAGTCAATGCAGGTTTGCATTCTACATTTTTTAATTGACCAGTAAACCAGTGACATGTGCCCATGCCATAATCCTAAGGTTTATAGCTATCATCTTGCCGTTCTTGATTTTTTTGATGCACAACTTCTTGTGGAAAATATGTCTTGTCACTTGTTTGGCTCAAAACAACATTTGGAAAACTACAATATTAGAAATCCAAAACCTATTTGGCCATATTACTGGTTTTCCACTAAAAACATTACGTGCAATTAGTGCGTGTAACAGTCACAGCTTATTCCCCATTGCAGTCATGCATTGTTTCTTAACAGTCATGGCTGGGAGTTTTTTTTTGAGAGAATTCCTTATTTAGCCCTTTCTTAAAATCTGGTTCCCTATTTGGCCCTAGAAATTTTATTTTTCCCTTTTTAACATCATAAATTCATTTTATTCCTTCCATGACACTTCTGTCACTTTTTGCTGTTAACACCGTCAAATGTGACTTGAAATGTCTTATTTACCCTTGCTTTACCACGTCAGAAAAAAACAGAAAAATTTAGTTGCAGCGCGAGGCATACATCGACGGCATGAGGCATGGACGAGGGCGCGGCAAGTAGTGATGGAGGTCCAGGCGGCGCTGTGCAGGCCCAAGTCGCGGCGCCGGATGTCACGCCCCGAGACCCTCCAGTTGCTAGTGCAAAGGCCAAACAAACCTGGCCACCATGCATAGTCTCCACGTAGCCATTTGAATGTCCTAAGTATTTCTAGAGTGTTGCCTGCACATGCATGTACATCCCATAAGTATCAGGCCACATAGCTAGCTACTTCATGATTAATTTATACTTCTACTTACTTTGTACTGCTGAGTCAGACCGACATGAGCCAGAGGAAAAACTCTACATCTATTCTTCTCTTCTCACAAGTTCTCTATATATTGGCATGCGTACTACTCCCTCCGTTTTTAAATATAAGTCTTTTTACAGATTTCAATACAAACTACATACAGATGCATATAGACATACTTTAGAGTATAGATTTACTCATTTTGCTCCGTATGTAGTCCATAGTGTAATCTGTAAAAAGACTTATACTTAGGAACGAGTACTTAGCTTAAGAGAATTTCCTCCACCCGTGTACATCTTCCCATTATCCATGTACTAATCTTGTCTTAACTTGTAGCATTACTAGTCATGCATGGCTCATGTATAAATACACACATGCACGTACACTGATGTTAAGCTCTGGTGCATAACTACATACATATGGTCAGTGTGCGGTTATTCCATATAATTTTTATTGCATGCAAAAATAAGCTGTCTATTACATTTCTTTGACGCAGCGGTGTAGCATATCTTATTTGCTTAATTATTATTTTAAAAAATAATAAAAATTTAATTATCTAACTTAACTCAGCAACTTAAAATAAATATCCTTAAAAATCAGGGTTTTTACACCGGAGGTCCGTTGGTGGCAGGGGCGTGCTAGCTGGGTCGCCGTGGTTGCGTTCTTTCCATGGTCTAGTGTGCGCTCTTTGTGTGTGCGTGATGTGATGTGTGTGTTGTGTGCAAATAGAGAAATTGAGAGATGGATCTCTTCTGTACGTTGTGCGTGAAGAGAGAAACCATGAGAATGTTGTGCATGTCTGTACTGCTCGTACATGTTAATTAGTGCACTTGTTCTTATTAATATGGGTTTCTCAGTACAATCTTGTAATATAATTTCTTTGCAAATCCAAGGCACTTACACATTCTGTCCACGCGCCCACGTCGCCGTTGCTTTTGACTTCCAGTTCATAATTTTAGTCACAAAATACATCAGGGGTAAAATGGACTTTTCATGTTGCATTTAACGGTGTTAGTTGTCAAAACTAACGGAAATGTCATAGAGGGAACAAAATGAAGTTTGAGTGTCAAAATAGGAAGAATTTTTTTACTAAGGCCAAAAAGGGAATCAAATTTTAAGAAAGGGCCAAATAAGGAATTCCCTCTTTTTTTCTTGGAGAAAAGTCATGTATGGGAGTTGTGTTCTATTCTCACTGCCACGAATATTTTTGTGCTGAGCTCTATTTATCCTTTCCCAAGAATAGAAGGCATCTGCGATACAGATACTGCGATATGCTGATACAATATTTCCATAAAGCAAGAATGGATCGATTAATCTGTATTTTTGTTAGATAATACTCCTAGAAGCGTTTATTTGTACTTGAAAATAAATAAATTATTTAGTGAGGCTATGAGAGAGCAAGGAGTTGATATTACCATATGAAAATGGAAAACCTAAACTAAGATCGAGAGCGTCTATTTGCCATGCCCTAAATCCAAATGCAAATACCAAAATCAGATCTAGGTACTGGACATCTAGAATAAGTCCTAGAGAGGAGGCGGCAGCAGCAAGAGGTATGGAGGAGGTGGCTGTGGCAGGAACAACAGTTTAGTGCGGAGGCAGCACCATTGTGTGGTGGAGGCAGCGACCTTTGGTGAAGAAGGGAAAGGAAGAGGCAGCGACAGCCGATAGGAGTCAGGAGGGGAAGGAGGAGATACAACGGGAGGGCAGACAGAGGAGTCAAGGACCGAGTGGAGACTTGTAGTGGATCTTTATTTTGCACTGGCTGATGGAACATGTCCAACAGTCTATATTAACAATGGTCCTGGCTTCAGTAGCTCTGATGCTAGACATTCAATAGACAGTACAATGGTTATTTTATACTTTTTAAGAATCAATTTTATACTGGATTTTGAAAGAGAACGTGCTGAATTTACGAATGATTATTGGTTATAGCTTAATGTACTTTGTATATCAGGTGGGAATCACGGAATCGGATCATTTGGATCTATTGATTGAGCAAGTTAAGATGCTTGCTGGGGAGATTGCTTTTGGTACCAGTTCGCTGAAAAGATTAATTGAACAATCAATAGAAGACCCTGAAGGGACAAAGAATCAAGTAGGTGTCATTCCATTCTTAGCATTTTTTACATTTAACTTCCTGCTCAATATTCAACTTCTTGTTCTACTGAATAAGTATCCAGACAAAAAAGCATATGTGTTTGTGTTACTGAAAGACAGACACATGGAGTGCTTGACAGTTGCATACACTACACACTTCTGCTATCTTTCTAGGATTCTGAATATGTTCTAAAGCTCATGGTTGATATTTTATCTTGCTTTGCGCCCTTTACTTTAACTTCCTGCTCAATATTCAACTTCTTGTTCTACTGAATAAGTATCCAGACAAATAAGCATATGTGTTTGTGTTACTGAAAGACAGACACATGGAGTGCTTGACAGTTGCATACACTACACACTTCTGCTATCTTTCTAGGATTCTGAATATGTTCTAAAGCTCATGGTTGATATTTTATCTTGCTTTGCGCCCTTTACTTTAACCGTTCCATTTTAAATATGCCACTTCTGATAGATGGCCCCTTAACATCCTCTTTTGATAGTTTAGTAGTACCTCTTTTTGATAGAATGTATCATCTTCTATGTCTTCATGATGTTCCAATGCGTTGCACTGTAACTAATATTCATGCATGTATCTTTGATAACAGATAGAGAATCTAGAGCATGAAATCCAGCAAAAGAGGAGGCATCTGCGAGCCCTGGAACAAAAAATCATGGAAAGCGGTGAGGCATCAGTTGCTAATGCTTCTATGGTGGATATGCAGCAGGTAATGTTGTCTAGTATAAAGATAAGCCTCTTAATTATTTGCGTATCCCCTTCCCTGCGTAGTAACATACGTTTTGTGGAAACAGACTATTACGAAGTTGACAGCTCAATGCAATGAGAAGGCTTTTGACTTAGAGGTGATCTTACTAAATTTTCAGTGTGCTTCCATAAAACTGATGTGTCTTCAGTATACATGTATAGATATATTTTAGAAAAGTTCTGATTGTCTTCTTATATGTTGGAACAGTTAAAATCGGCCGATAATCGTGTCCTTCAGGAGCAGCTACAACAGAAGGTTCTCTTTCCTTCTTCCTTCCTTTTATGTGTGCCTAGTTTCAGTTTAGAATATTCGAGTGGGAAATACTTAATTTGTTGAACGAATTCTTTTTGCTACTTGCAGAGTATGGAAATCAATGATTTACAAGAAAAAGTTCTACGCCTTGAGGCACAGCTCATACCGAAAACCAACATATCCCCTGAACAATGCACACATCAGGAGATTCTTGATTTGAAATCTAAACTTCAGTCCAAGGTTTAATCTGTTTTATCTTCAGTTTAACTGGATTTCTTTCAAGATTTCTGCACTACTTTTTTGTGTCTTTAATTTTTTTTGTTTATAATGATATATTGTGCATCTATGGCATATTCTTATATTGTATAAAACGCACTACGTATTTGTTGATGATTTGCTGGAACATTGTGCTAAATTTTGTGCTGCACTCTTTTAAGCGCGTGGATATGCAATACTAATTATATGTTCATTTGTTAGTTGTACATAATTAGTTTACGTTTTTTTCCCTTATTAAATGAGTCAATCAACTTTGCCAATATATCTTGACAGGAAGTTGAAACTGAGAAGCTTAAATACCAGCATCTGGAAGTGATTGAAGAAAATCGAGACCTAATCAATCAGAACCACAAATTAAGTGAGGAAGCTGCTTATGCAAAAGAATTGGCATCTTCTGCAGCTGTTGAGCTTAAGAATTTGGCTGAAGAAGTTACGAAGCTATCGATACAAAATGCAAGGCAGGCAAAGGAGTTATTAATCTCCCAGGAGATGGCACATTCCAGGGTTCCTGTTAGAAAGGGGCGCCCAGCAGGTAGGGGCAGGGATGAAGTTGGGACCTGGAGTCTTGATTTAGAGGATATGAAGATGGAGCTACTGGCGCGAAAAAAGAGGGAAGCTGCTCTAGAAGCAGCTTTGGCAGAGAAGGAGCTTCTTGAAGAGGAGTACAAGAAGAAGTTTGATGAAGCAAAGAAAAAAGAGCTTTCTCTAGAAAATGATCTAGCAGGCATGTGGGTTCTTGTTGCTAAGTTGAAGAGAGGGGCTTTCAGCATATCTGATTTAAACGTTGATGACCGGTCTATCAATCTAGCTGACATAACTAATGATGCAAAGGAAAACAAAGGTGACACAAATGTAGCTTTAGTTGAGAAACAAGTGTCAGATGATACTGTGAAGTCATTGACTGCAGAAGAATATAGAAGTCCAGAATTTGAACCTCTTCTTGTTCGCCTCAAGGTATGTTTATAATTTTCGTTTCATGAAGGGGTGGACATATGTCCATTACTTTGTGTACCATTACCATTCTCATATGCATCAAAATAGTCTGTGGGATAAGTGTGATGCCTTTGTAGTATTAGTAAGACTTGGTATACAATACACCCTCTGATTCACAATTTAAGTAGTCTAGGACGTTGACATGGCTTTAAAAGTAGCATTTCGGTCACAGTTTGCTTAAGAAGTGTTGTTTTTAATAAAACAACAATATGTTATGAGCACTTCATGACGATGTGTGCAATTCTTTCTATGCTATAAAGGTCAAACCTAAAAATGTTTGAATGATTTTGTTTTTTGTAAACTGCTATTATTATGAATCAGAGGAAGTGGTTAGTAACTAAGGCCCTTGCGTGCTAAGCTGTTGATCCCTGTACGAACCTTTGAGGTATGCCCTGCAATGGTAATCTAAATTGACCTACATCGTCAGCTTCAACTAAAGTGATCGATTTGAACATAACAGCTTTTACATTTCACAAGTAAACTAATGTCTTCATTCCATCATAGAAGGCTGCACTGGCAGCTGGAGTAGGCTCTGGGCCTAGTTTAGTTAGTGGGATGAGTCTGTTTCAGTTTTAGGCTGGTTTCTCTTATTAACTGGCTAATTCTTTTCTCCATTTAATGAAGAGGCAGAGCTTCTGTTGGGTACTAAAATAAAATTCTATCATGAATGGCTGCTGGATTACTGATGTTTTGCTGCATGCAGGCTAAAATTCAAGAGATGAAGGAGAAGGAAACTGACCCCCTGAGTGATAAAGATGGCAATTCCCATGTCTGCAAAGTATGTTTTGAATCCGCAACTGCTGCAGTTTTGCTTCCTTGTCGGCATTTTTGCTGTAAGTCATGATAGGGAATTGCGTTCATGTGCTAAACATCCTTGTCGTTTATGTTTACTAACGTTATGCCTTTTCTTCAGTGTGCAAGCCTTGCGCACTTGCCTGTTCGGAATGCCCTCTGTGCCGCACACGAATCGTAGACAGGATAATTACCTTCACATAGATCACTTGTTAGCCTAAGGTACCAAATACTTCGCCACTTGCCTGTTGGTATCTTTGATCCTATCCTAATTTCTAACGTTTGAAATCGTCCGATGAAAATGCTTGCCAGGAAACTTTTGACGCACCCAATCTCTCCATGTAAAATCACCAACCTTATATGTTTCTTTTTCTGTGTAGCAAAGAAGGTTACTTTTATGTTCCTTCTATGTTGTATTGCCATTCGTTTGATTTCCCTATATGGCTTTACCTTGGCTCCTTGTTGTATTGAGAAGTTCGGCGACTTCTCGACAAATGTGTATAGATATGTGACTCAACATTGTCCTCAAGTAAAGCAAATTGATGTGGCAATACATATTTTTTTTTCTTATCTTTCAGAAAACGATGAACATGAGATCCTCAAGCTGATGCAGTTAATTATTTTCCTGTTGTTTATATGCTTGTTTGGTTTGGGACGTGGATTAACCTAACGAGCCATTAGGCAGTTTGAGACGTGGAAATCTCCCACAGTATTGTTTCCAGACGGTCGGTAGTGTAGTGAAAAATACTGTATCTGGACACAGACAGCACTGACTGACCGTTTCACAAATCAGCACACGAGAGCTGTGAACTCTAGTTCGTAGGTTGCATCACCTGCACCTGTCATCATCTGATGCGTGTGGGACGTCCTGCGGAGGGAACCTTGATTAGAAGCGTCACGCTGTTGTTTGTGCTGACAATTCGTTCGAGCTTAACAGATTGCTAAACCCAAGTGCCCAGCCACACTCGGCTGTCACCACAACATCCACTCCCCACACGCTAGGCTACTACTTTGATGTTTAGTTCTCTTCCTCGCGCTGCTGCCCACAATAAGAATTCCTTGTGGACTGCCTCGACTATGTCCGCTTCAGAGGCAATGGTGTTGCTGCGAACGACTCTGTCGTTCCTCTGCTTCTAGATGTTCCAACATACCGGCTGGTGTTGCTGCGAAAGACTCTGTCGTTCCTCTGCTTCTAGATGTTCCAACATACCGATGTGCAAAGGGTATCGAAACCTTTGTGATCCCTCTTATCAATGCGCTTCCTAGAAGCCATCCACCAGTCATCCAATGTAAGCTTCTAGATGTTCCAACATACTGACGTGCAAAGGGTATCGAAACCTTTGCGATCCCTCTTATCAATGCGCTTCCTAGAAGCCATCCACCAGTCACCCAATGTATGATCCCTGGTAGGCGTGAGCTCTATGTTAATGCCCAATCTCCTGAAGCAGAGAAACCAAACTTGTCTGGCATACACACATTGTATGAGAAGGTGCTCCACCGTGTCCTCCTGCTCACACAGAAAACAAGGCAAACTATGCTCTTGCAGTCCGTGTCTGTGCCTACGGTCAGATGTCCAAATCCTATGTTGTACGGCTAGCCACATGAAGATTTTGCATGTTAGTGTAGCCCAGCATCGCCAAACTGCCGAAGCGCATTGAAACCGAATGCCTCCATGGCACATCATCTTGTAGGCCGATTTTACCGAATAAGTGCCACTTGCCTCCCACTGCCAGATCGGGGTGTCCTCCGTGTCTGGCCTCAACTCCATTTGGATCATTATCTCCCACATTCTTATGAATTGGAGCAGCTCCTCAGTGGTCATCTCACCCATGATATCCTGGGTCCATGCATGAAGATGAAGCGCTTCATTGACCTTCCTCCTATTCACCACTTGCTTCACGACTTTGCAAACGAGAAGTAGCGCGATCTCGCTGACGTTTGATCCATTGATCCAACGATCCCTCCAGAACAGCACTTGCAAACCCTTGCCAATGTTCCACTTTACCATGCCGTCAAAGGCCAGAGCCACCTGTTTATCTGTGCCGAGGTTTAGACCTTGCCAAGGTCGATCATTATCGGTCCGCTTCAGCCACTCCCACCTGAGTCTAAGGGCCAGCCCCTGCTTGTAGAGATCCATGACTCCTAGGCCTCCCAACTCTTTGGGACGGCACACCCTCTTCCAAGCCACCGCACACATGCCTCCCTGGATCTCCTCAGTCCCAGCCCAGAAAAGCGCGCGGCAACCCTTGTCAATCTTCTCCAGCGCCCACTTAGGTGCCTCGGCCACGATCAAATGGTGCGTGGGCCGCGCGCGCACCACCTGATTAACAAGGATCAGACGCCCAGGCCTAGTCACCATGCCTCGTTGCCATCCTTGCATTAGCTTCAATACATTATCCACAATGGGCTGCCAGTCAGATCTTGTAAGCTGCTTGATTCCCAACTTAAGCCCTAGGTACTTGATGGGGAACTGCTCCATCTTCCAAGGTAGCGCCTGTCGCACTCGCTCCTCATCATCCTCGCCTGACCTAATCAAAACTGCCGAAGATTTTGTGAAGTTCACCCTGAGACCCGAAGCCTCTCCAAAGACCGAAAGGGCTTACTGGACAAACCAGAGGTCAGATCTCCATGGCCTAATAAACATGACCACATCATCGGCATATAACGTGAGTCTCTGCATTGGCGTGCATCCTGGCATCTTACTAACCACATTCAACTCCTCTGCCTTGGTCACCAGGGACGTGAGGACATCCATCGCAATCACAAAAAAGGAGCGGGGATATGGAGTCTCCCTGCCTTAACCCACAAGCATGCATGAACTTCCTGCCTGCACAACCATTGACCACCACTCGCGAGCTAGTCGTCCTAAGAAGGATAGATATCCAGGATCTCCAAGTGCTCGAAAAGCCCTTTGCCCGTGACACCTCAAAAAGGAAAGGCCAAGACAAGGAATCAAACGCTCGCAAGATATCCAACTTGAGCATTACTCCCTTTGTTTTCCTTTTGTGAAGTTTCCTTGCCAACTGTCTCACCAACAAGAAATGTTCGTGAATATTCCTTCCCTTGATGAATGCCGATTGGTTCACCTGGACCAACTCGCTCATGCGTGGCTGAAGCCGAGTTGCCAGAAGCTTCGAGGCCATCTTCGGGATGCTACGGGGCAGACAAATAGGTCTAAACTTGTTGATCTGGCAAGCATCCGGTTTTTTGGGGATCAGAGTGATCAGCGCCTGGTTGAGCCGCCCAAATCCGCGCCCATTGTTGAGAAAAATCTTGTGCATGGCAGCTATCACATCTCGCTTGACGATCGTCCACGCTTTCTGGAAGAAAATCCCAATGAAACCGTCTGGGCCCGGGGCACGATCCGAGGCCATGTCCTTCACCACATTCCAAATCTCCTCCTCCTGAAATACCATATCTTGGTCGGACAGATCTACTTGCTCGATGCCCAAGACTCCAAATCCAGCGTGTGCTCGCGTGGTGCACAAGTTCCAAGCAGCTCACTGTATGCTTCGAAGAAGGCCTCCTCCTTCCCAGCCTGGTTCATGATCGTACGTCCCTCCACCGGGATCGCGGGGATGAAGCTTTTTGCTTTCCTACCATTTGCCACCAAGTGAAAGAGCTTGGTATTGGCGTCACCCTCCTGCAGCCATGGGAGAAGGGATCGCTGCCTTGCGATCGTTCTTTCCAGGGATGCCAGGCCCAACACCATAAACTTCAGCAATCGTCGCAGCCATCGTTCTCCATCAGACAGTAGACGCCTCTCCTGTGCGCAATCTAGGCGTAATATGACCATGTTGGCAATCGCGATCTGGATCTTAATGTTCCCAATTTTACGCTGCCCCCACGCTGTTAGATGCTTCGCACAGTTCCTAAGCAGCACATCAAGCTGAACGAATGGGTCCGTAATGCTCTCCTCACAAGTCCATCCTTCTTGCACTGCTTCCATGAACCCGTCCAGCTTCACCCAGAATAACTCGAATCTGAATCTTTTCCGCGGCTGTAGCTGGTCTTCCATCGAAAGAAACAAGGGGCAGTGGTCCGAGATGTTGGTGGAGAGAGCCTGCAACAAACACTCCGGATACACGAGCTCCCAATCCATTGACACCAGGGCCCGGGCGATCTTGGTCATGGTGGGGTTATCTCTTTCGTTACTCCATGTGAAACGTCTGCCATGTAGGAACAACTCCTTGAGAGCATTGTCATCGACAAACCTTTTGAATCTACCCATCATTCTCTTGTCCAAGAGAGAGTTGTTTTTGTCCATGGCATTCAGTATCATGTTGAAATCTCCAATTGCCATCCACGGCCCCGGGCAGAGGCCCCTTCTAGCTGTCAGCTCCTCCATCATGGTAATCTTATGGGCATCCTCCTACGGTCCGTAAACGACCGACAACCACCAAGGTTGTCCCTCCCTTGGGGAAACATAGCCAGTGATGAAGTTAGTATCCAGCACTGTGTTAGATATCGACACCCTCGAGGAGTCCCAAGCAATGAAAATTCCACCACGGGTATCCGACGCAGGGAGATACGTGGAACCATCATAAGCCGGCCCCAAGCATCGCATGATAACATATCTATCTACATGGACGAGTTTTGTCTCCAAGATACACCAGATAGCTACATTCATCGAGTCGGCAAGCTCCCTTAGCGCACCCTTCTTGGCTGGGCTGTTGAGCCCTCTCACATTCCAGCACAACATCTCCACTGATGTGTACGACATTTGTAAGCATGAGTGCTCCAATGTTCGTACCCGCCCGCCCACTCTACGTGACCATCACACTTTCCATTGTACCGGTAAGGTTGACCGGCACCGTCTTCCCGAAGATGGCCACAATCACCTTGAGTTGAGGCTCGCGTAGAGGTGAGTCAAAGATGACCCGCAGCTGCTCCAACGCTCCATCTAATACGGCGAGGTCGTCCTCCGTGATGCCAAGAGTTTTGAGCAGGACTGTTTCTGCCGCCGAAGCCCTAGACTTGGTACGGTTGCCCGCTCCAACGGACAGTGTGTTGCGCCTCGGTGTGAAAGGGTCTTGTCCCGAACGGACACCCCTCATGGACTCAATCTCCTTAAGTAACGGTGGCGCCAACTTCTTCAGCAGGCCACAGCAGAAAGATTTGATATTGCCCAAAGTAACTTGCTCTTTGGCCGAAAGGCCCGCCTCCTCCCTTTGCATGGCGCCGGACGTGGTCATGTCAAGCGCACCCACCAGCTGCATGTGATCTGGGTCCCGCCCTGGAGAGGCCAACACGATTGCAAGGCCGGTCTCAACGGCCCCCGCATGCACAGCCTCCGAGGGAGATACGGTCTCCACCGCCGCCCCTACTTGGGCCTCGGGCCGGGAGTCAGAAGCAATCACGTCCGACATCGGGTCCCAGCCCGCTGCCAGGGCGTCCCCCTCAGCGACCACAGCCTGCACGTCCTGATCTGTCTCCTGCCAGATCGACTGTGGCCTGGAAACCTCCACCTCCACAACTGCCTCACTGCCCGAACACAGTCGCGACCACACCGGATCCCGGCCCTCTCCTGTCTCAGTCACCGCCAACTGTCCCAACTCCTGTGGCTTTGCACCCTTATCCTATGCACCTACCAACTCCTTGTCTGCCTCAGGGCCAGAACCGCTGTCAGCCGCCAACCGGGCGGCCACTTGCTCCGAACCCTCCACCTGCGAAGCTTGTCCCATCTCTCCAGTGGAGATCCCAATGTTGGGGAACATAGTAATTTAAATTTTTTTCCTACGCACACGCAAGATCATGGTGATGCATAGCAACGAGAGGGGAGAGTGTCGTCTACGTACCCTCGTAGACCGTAAGCGGAAGCGTTATGACAACGCGGTTGATGTAGTCGTACGTCTTCAGGATCCGACCGATCCAAGTACTAAACACACGGCACCTCCGAGTTCTGCACACGTCCAGCTCGGTGACGTCCCACGAACTCACGATCTAGCAGAGCTTCGCGGGAGAGTTCTGTCAGCACGACAGCGTGATGACAGTGATGATGATGCTACCGACGCAGGGCTTCGCCTAAGCACCACTACGATATTACCGAGGTGGATTATGGTGGAGGGGGGCACCGCACATGGCTAAAAGATCAACTGATCAACTTGTGTGTCCATGGGGTACCCCCCTCCTCCGTATATAAAGGAGTGGAGGAGGGGGAGGGCCGGCCCTCTATGGCGCGCCCTGGAGGAGTCCTACTCCCACCGGGAGTAGGATTCCCCCCTTCCCTAGTTGGACTAGAAGAGAAGGAAGGGGGAGAGAGGGAGGAAGGAAAGGGGGGCGCCGCCCCTCCTAGTCCAATTCGGACCAGAGGGGGAGGGGGCGCGCGGCCTGCCCTGGCCTCCTCTCTCTCTCCACTATGGCCCAATAAGGCCCATACACTTACCGGGGGGTTCCAGTAACCTCCCGGTACTCCGGTAAAATCCCGATTTCACCCGGAACTATTGCGATGTCCAAATATAGGCTTCCAATATATCGATCTTTATGTCTCGACCATTTCGAGACTCCTCGTCATGTCCGTGATCATATCCAGTACTCTGAACTACCTTCGGTGCATCAAAACATATAAACTCATAATACAGATCGTCACCGAATGTTAAGCGTGCGGACCCTATGGGTTCGAGAACTATGTAGACATGACCGAGACACGTCTCCGGTCAATAACCAATAGCGGAACCTGGATGCTCATATTGGCTCCTACATATTCTACGAAGATCATTATCGGTCAAACCGCATAACAACATACGTTGTTCCCTTTGTCATCGGTATGTTACTTGCCCGAGATTCGATCGTCGGTATCTCAATACCTAGTTCAATCTCGTTACCGGCAAGTCTATTTACTCGTTCTGTAATGCATCATCCAACAACTAACTCTTTAGTCACATTGCTTGCAAGGCTTATACTGATGTGCATTACCGAGAGAGCCCAGAGATACCTCTCCAACAACCGAAGTGACAAATCCTAATCTTGATCTATGCCAACTCAACAAGTACCATCGGAGACACCTATAGTGCACCTTTATAATCACCCAGTTACGTTGTGACGTTTGGTAGCACACAAAGTGTTCCTCCGGTATTCGGGTGTTGCATAATCGCATAGTCATAGGAACATGTATAAGTCATGAAGAAAGCAATAGCAATAAACTAAACGATCATAGTGCTAAGCTAACTGATGGGTCTTGTCCATCACATAATTCTTTAGTGATGTGATCCCGTTCATCAAATGACAACTCATGTCTATGGCTAGGAAACTTAACCATCTTTGATTCAACGAGCTAGTCAAGTAGAGGCATACTAGTGACACTCTGTTTGTCTATGTATTCACACATGTACTAAGTTTCCGGTTAATACAATTCTAGCATGAATAATAAACATTTATCATGATATAAGGAAATATAAATAACAACTTTATTATTGCGTCCAGGGCATATTTCCTTCAGTCTCCCACTTGCACTAGAGTCAGTAATCTAGTTCACATCGCCATGTGATTTAACACCAATAGTTCGCATCACCATGTGATTAATATCCATAGTTCACATCGCCATGTGGCCAACACTCAAAAGGTCTACTAGAGTCAGTAATCTAGTTCACATCACCATGTGATTAACACCCAAAGAGTACTAAGGTGTGATCATGTTTTGCTTGTGAGAGAAGTTTAGTTAATGGGTCTGCCAAATTCAGATCCGTATGTATTTTGCAAATTTCTATGTCTACAATGCTCTGCACGGATCTACTTTAGCTAATTGCTCCCACTTTCAATATGTATCCAGATTGAGAATTAGAGTCATCTGGATCAGTGTCATAACTTGCATCGACGTAACACTTTACGGCGAACCTTTTGTCACCTCCATAATCGAGAAACATATCCTTATTCCACTAAGGATAATTTTGACCGCTGTTCAGTGATCTACTCCTAGATCACTATTGTACTTCCTTGCCAAACTCAGTGTAGGGTATACAATAGATCTGGTACACATCATGTCATACTTTATAGAACCTATGGCTGAGGCATAGGGAATGAATTTCATTCTCTTTCTATCTTCTGCCGTGGTCGGGCTTTGAGTCTTACTCAATTTCACACCTTGTAACACAGGCAAGAACTCTTTCTTTGACTGTTCCATTTTGAACTACTTCAAAATCTTGTCAAGGTATGTACTCATTGAAAAAACTTATCAAGTGTCTTGATCTATCTCTATAGATCTTGATGCTCAATATGTAAGCAGCTTCACCGATGTCTTTCTTTAAAAAACTCCTTTCAAATACTCCTTTATGCTTTCTAGAAAATTCTACATTATTTCTGATCAACAATATGTCATTCACATATATTTATAATGCTGTATTGCTCCCACTCACTTTCTAGTAAATACAGGCTTCACCGTAAGTCTGTATAAAACTATATGCTTTGATCAACTCATCAAAGCGTATATTCCAACTCCGAGATGCTTGCACCAGTCCATAGATGGATCATTTGGAGCTTGCACATTTTGTTAGCACCTTTAGGATCGACAAAACCTTCTGGTTGCATCATATACAACTCTTCTTTAACAAATCCATTAAGGAATGTAGTTTTGACATCCATTTGCCAGATTTCCTAAAATGTGGCAATTTGCTAACATGATTCGGACAGACTTAAGCATCGCTACGAGTGAGAAAATCTCATCGTAGTCAACACCTTGAACTTTGTCAAAACCTTTTTCGACAAGTCTAGCTTTGTAGATAGTAACACTACTATTAGCGTCCGTCTTCCTCTTGAAGATCCATTTATTTTATATGGCTTGCCGATCATCGTGCAAGTCAACCAAAGTCCACACTTTGTTCTAATACATGGATCCCTTCTCAGATTTCATGGCCTCAAGCCATTTTGCGGAATCTGGGCTCATCATCGCTTCCTCATAGTTCGTAGGTTTGTCATGGTCAAGTAACATGACCTCCAGAACAGGATTACCGCATACCATCTGGTGCGGATCTCACTGGTTGACCTCACGAGGTTCGGTAGTAACTTGATCCGAAGTTACATGATCATCATCATTAGCTTCCTCACTAATTGGTGTAGGAGTCACAGGAACATATTTACGTGATGAACTACTTTCAATAAGGGAGTAGATACGATTACCTCATCAAGTTCTACTTTCCTCCCACTCACTTCTTTCGAGAGAAACTCCTTGTTGAGAAAGGATCCATTCTTAGCAACGAATGTCTTGCCTTCGGATCTGTGATAGAAGGTGTACCCAACTGTCTCCTTTGGGTATCCTATGAAGACACATTTCTCCGATTTGGGATTGAGCTTATCAGGATGAAACTTTTTCACATAAGCATCGCAACCCCAAACTTTAAGAAACGACAACTTTGGTTTCTTGCCAAACCACATTTCATATGGTGTCGTCTCAATGGATTTAGATGGTGCCCTATTTAACGTGAATGCAGCTGTCTCTAATGCATAATCCCAAAACGATAGTGGTAAATCGGTAAGAGACATCATAGATTGCACCATATCTAATAAAGTATGGTTACGATGTTCGGACACACCATTACGCTGTGGTGTTCCAGGTGGCGTGAGTTGCGAAACTATTCCACATTATTTCAAATGAAGACCAAACTCGCAACTCAAATATTCTCCTCCACGATCAGATTGTAGAAACTTTATTTTCTTGTTATGATGATTTTCCACTTCACTCTGAAATTATATGAACTTTTCAAATGTTTCAGACTTATGTTCCATCAAGTAGATATACCCATATATGCTCAAATCATCTGTGATGGTCAGAAAATAATGATACCCGCCGTGAGCCTCAACACTCATCGGATCGCATACATCAGTATGTATTATTTCCAATAAGTCAGTTGCTCGCTCCATTGTTCCGGAGAACGGAGTCTTAGTCATCTTGCCCATAAGGCATGGTTCGCAAGCATCAAGTGATTCATAATCAAGTGATTCCAAAATCTCACCAGCATGGAGTTTCTTCATGCGCTTTACATCAATATGACCTAAACGGCAGTGCCGAAATAAGTTGCACTATCATTATTAACTTTGCATCTTTTGGCTTCAATATTATGAATATGTGTATCACTACGACCGAGATCCAACAAACCATTTTCATTGGGTGTATGACCAGTGAAGGTTTTATTCATGTAGACAGAACAACAATTATTCTCTAACTTAGATGAATAACTATATTGCAATAAACATGATCAAATCATATTCATGCTCAAAGCAAACACCAAATAACACTTATTTAGGTTCAACACTAATCCCGAAAGTATAGGGAGTGTGTGATGATGATCATATCAATCTTGGAACTACTTCCAACTGTAACATCCCAAAATTCTAAATTTTGGAATGTTATAATAAATAGATAGATTTGATTGATTGGTTGATTGATTGACTGAAAGTGAGTGAATTTGAAACTTTTTGAAAGTTAAGTGAGAGGGAATAAAAGGACTTTCCCAAACTTTCATTTTTGCATTTTATGATCTCCGTGAATTCAAATTCTTTTCACCAAAAAACCCTGAAGAGAAGATGACATGACTTCTTCCATTTATTTAAATGACAAGGGGTGTTGAAAATATTTGAATTTCATTTGGAAAATATTTCCAATTCTGAAACTTTATGCAACTCAATGATTTTCACGAGCGAAGATAGAATGACTTCTTCAAAACATATGAAATATGAGTTGGGAGTTTCAAAGAATTAGATTCAAAGTTCTTTTGAATTTATTTTCAATTTGGAGTTATTTGAATTTTATTCAAATTATTTTTCTCCAAAAATAAAATATATGGAAAATAGAATAACATGATTCCCTACATCAGAAAAATGGAGAGAAATAAATTTGAATTAATTTTGGTATTTTTAAAATGATTTTATTGGGTTTTAAATAGGTCGGTAGCACTGTTTGAATTATTAAAATTTTTGTAGATTTTATTTGAAGCTATAATAATGTTCATCTTGTAGAAAATATTTTTCTGAAAATTTGGATATATTATATGCCTATATAATATTTTTATTTCTTTGGTTTTATTATTTTTTTGTTTGTCTCTGTTTAAAAAAGAAATGTTATTTTTTTTTAAAAAACTTCGTCTCCCCGATTGGGCCGGCCCAGCTCCCAGGCCAGGCCACGGCCCAGCCCGCGCCGCTCGCCTCCCCCGTCCCCGAGCGGGACTCCGCTAGGAGTCCGCCACGCCACCAGCGCCGCCGACCTCGACGGCTGTGACCGCCTCGGCCTCCTCCTACCCCTTCTCCAAGCCTCGCGCAGCCCTCCCCCCCCTCATAAAGCCGCGCCCCGGCTCCCTCTCTCTCTCCTTCGCATCGCGCCGCTCGCACTCGCTGGAGTTCGGGAACTCCGACGAGATCCGCCGCCGCCCCGTCGTCGCCACCACACCCACCGCTCCACGTCGCCTCCTCCCGTGCCTTTCGCCGCCTTCCCCGACGACCGGAGCCGCCTCCCCGCGCGTAGCCGACGCTGTCGCCGCCGTTTTCTCCGTCGCCGGCGACTCCATCCGCCGCGGTAACCGCCGCCCTCCCCTCGCCGTTGGATCTGGATCCAACGATCCAGATCTTTCTGTTTTTTTTCGTTTTTTTTATTTAGAGAACGTTCGCTGGTTAGAGTTAGAAAGCGAGCGGTTTTAGTCACATATGCTTCCGTAGCGAGCGTTCACTCAATAGGTTTTTTTCTTTTTCTTTTTAATTCCGGCCAGGGACCTATCTATGAATTCTTTTCTTACAGATTAGCCCCTGGTTTTCAAACCCTCACAACATTTTACTCGTTAGTCCAAATCCAATGAAACCAACGCCCACTTCTTCGTTACGATTCCCTCTATCCAGTAATCCAACTCAAACATGTTTTTGAAAGTTTAAAATTTGAATTAGATCAGATTTGAATTGGAACTTCGTTTGATCATAACTTGAGTTTCGTAACTCCGATTTAGTTGATTCTTTTTGCAGATTAAAGCTCTTGACATAAACTTTCTGATAAGGCCAAATTAACATAATTTTGGTACTGTTAGAAATTGTTTTATGTTGCAAGAGTTATCTGCTTGGTTTTGATGTTTTCCGAATCGTTTTCTTCGTTTGGTCCGATGTTTTGAGTGATTGCTTATGTGTGGCTACTATTGCTTGATTACGATAGATTGACCGGAGTGTGACGAGTAGAACTATCAAGAGTTTTGAGTGCGAACCATCTTCATCAACATTGCAGGCAAGTAACACTTTGATCATATACTTTTCATACCTAGTTTTTATGCATTAGATCAATCCTCAAACATTGCATGATTAGGATCTAATTAAATTGTGGGATGGGAAGTAGATGAGGTAGTACCTATTACCTGTTTATTATCAACCCTTGGGAGTTACTTCTACGTTTGCTTATTATGCCATGCTATGCTAGTAGACGTGGATTGGGTGAGTGTATTCCATGACAGGTGTGAGATTGTTAAATTAATGGTTTATTTAAGGTGGCAACTTAAACACACATCTGGGTGGATTGAGGCACCTGGTTTCCAACAGGACTTGCTTGTATTTCTTCGGACCGCCACCCAGGCTCAAAGGGATCATGAGATTATTCATGCTAGAAACTTCCGTGTGCAGCCACATGCTACTATGGGCTCTAGCATAGTTGACTAAGTTGTGCGAACTCTTACGGGTGGACTAGGCGATGTAGGGGTTGTAGGTTGGTACGGTTTACCCAAACGTAAGGTGCTAGCGCTTCTGAAAGACTATGTCTCGGTCATCCGTTTCTCAAACACCATGTAGTGCGAGAAATCAAACGGAGGAGATCGAGTCTTGTGGGAAAAAGTGCACAAACCTCTGCAGAGTGTATAAACTAATCATGGTTAGCCGTGTCCCCGGTTATGGACATTTTGAGTATCTAGTACTTGGATATCATGTGAATCTCATCATGTTACTCTAATTAATATTGTTGGGTTGTTAATGAGTACTTTTAATCGGGATTGAGGATGCTGTCAACCATTCTCAATGTTCAACAACCACCATGAAAGTTAAATAATTTATTCCTTTGCAGTAGGGAAAAAATTAGCTTTACGCAAAACTGTAACCATAGAGCTTTCCACCAGCCATATATGCATATAGTATAGGCTTATTCTTTCATTACTCTCTATGTGTTACATTGCCAGCATATTCCATGTGCTGACCCGTTTCGGGCTGCAACGTTTCATGTTGCGGACTTTTCGCATAACGAGTAAGTGATACGTTAGGGATACGATTTCTACACTCAACTTTGCCGTTGGTGTTGATGGGAATCCACAACCTTGTTACTTCCGCTATTTGGATTGAGGTAATAGTATTTACGTTACTTTATACATGTGATTTACCTCTGTTATAAATCCTCGAGTACTGTGTGTGTCAGCATACCGATCCAGGGATGACACTTAAGCACAGAGACTTGATCCATTCGGGTCGGGTCGCTACACCAACACACATCGTCACCTCGCCCTCAACTAGTTTCTGTTCATTCTGCAACTCCCGTTTCGAGTTACTACTCTTAGCGACTGAACCAGTATCAAATACTGAGGGGTTGTTATAAACACTAGTAAAGTACACATCAATAACATGTATATCCAATATACCTTTGTTCACTTTACCATCCTTCTTATTCGCCAAGTATCTAGGGTAGTTCCACTTCGAGTGACCATTTCCTTTGCAAGAGAAGCACTTTCGGTTTCAGGCTTGGGTCTAGCTTTGGGCTTCTTCACGGGAGCAGCAACTTGCTTGCCGTTCTTTTGAAGTTCCCCTTCTTCTCTTTGCCCTTTTCTTGAAACTAGTGGTCTTGTCAACCATCAACACTTTATGCTTTTCTTGTTTTCTACCTTCGTCGATTTCAGCATCACGAAGAGCTTGGGAATCGTTTCCGTTATTCCTTGCATATTATAGTTCATCACGAAGTTCTAGTAACTTGGTGATAGTGACTAGAGAACTCTGTCAATCACTATCTTATCTGGAAGATTAACTCCCACTTGATTCAAGTGATTGTAGTACTCAGACATTCTGAGCACATGCTCACTAGCTCAGCTATTGTCCTCCATCTTGTAGGCAAAGTACTTGTCAAAGGTCTCATACCTTTCGACATGGGCATGAGTCTGAAATACTAATTTCAATTCTTGGAACATCTCATATGCTCTGTGGCGTTTCAAAAACGTCTTTGAAGCCCCAATTCTAAGCCGTAAAGCATGGTGCACTAAACTATCAAGTAGTCATCATATCGAGCTTGCCAAACGTTCATAAGTCTGCATTTGCTCCACCGCAACGGTTACATCACCTAGCGGTGCATCAAGGACATAGTTCTTCTGTGCAACAATGAGGATAATCCTCAGATCACGGATCCAATACGCATCATTGCTACTAACATCTTTCAACTTAGTTTTCTCTAGGAACATATCAAAAATAAAACAGGGGAGCTAAACGCGAGCTATTGATCTACAACATAGATATGCTAATACTACCAGGACTAAGTTCATGATAAATTAAAGTTCAATTAATCATATTACTTAAGATCTCCCACTTAGATAGACATCCCTCTAATCATCTTAGTGATCACATGATCCATATCAACTAAACCATGTCCGATCATCACGTGAGATGGAGTAGTTTTCAATGGTGAACATCACTATGTTGATCATATCTTCTATATGATTCACGCCGACCTTTCGGTCTCCAAAGGTTCCGAGGCCATATCTGCATATGCTAGGCTCGTCAAGTTTAACCCGAGTATTCTGCGTGTGCAAAACTGGCTTGCACCTGTTGTATGTGAACGTAGAGCTTATCACACCCGATCATCACGTGGTGTCTCAGCACGACGAACTTTCGCAACGGTACATACTCAGGGAGAACACTTATACCTGAAATTTAGTGAGAGATCATCTTATAATGATACCGTCGATCTAAGCAAAATAAGATGCATAAAAGATAAAAATCACATGCAATCAATATAAGTGATATGATATGGCCATCATCATCTTGTGCCTTTGATCTCCGTCTTCAAAGCACCGTCATGATCACCATCGTCACCGGTGCGACACCTTGACCTCCATCGTAGCATCGTTGTCGTCTCGCCAACTATTGTTTCTACGACTATCGCTACTGCTTAGTGATGAAGTAAAAACAATTACAGGGCGATTGCATTGCACACAATAAAGCGACAACCATATGGCTCCTGCCAGTTGCCGGTAACTCTGTTACAAAACATGATCATCTCATACAACAAAATTTAGCATCATGTCTTGACCATATCACATCACAACATGCCCTGCAAAAACAAGTTAGACGTCCTCTACTTTGTTGTTGCAAGTTTTACGTGGCTGCTACGGGCTGAGCAAGAATCGTTCTTACCTACGCATCAAAACCACAACGATATTTCGTCAAGTTTGTGCTGTTTTAACCTTCAACAAGGACCGGGCGTAGCCACACTCGATTCAACTAAAGTTGGAGAAACTGACACCCACCAGCCACCTGTGTGCGAAGCACGTCGGTAGAACCAGTCTCGCGTAAGCGTACGCGTAATGTCGGTCCGGGCCGCTTCATCCAACAATACCACTGAATCAAAGTATGGCATGCTGGTAAGCAGTATGACTAGTATCGCCCACAACTCACTTGTGTTCTACTCGTACATATAACGTCTACACATAAACCTGGCTCGAATGCCACTGTTGGGGAACGTAGTAATTTTAAAAAATTTCCTACGCACACGCAAGATCATGGTGATGCATAGCAACGAGAGGGGAGAGTGTCGTCTACGTACCCTTGTAGACCTAAGCGGAATCATTCTAACAAAGCGGTTGATGTAGTCGTACGTCTTCACAATCCGACGGATCCAAGTACCGAACACACGACACCTCCGAGTTCTGCACACGTTCAGCTCGGTGACGTCCCATGAACTCATGATCCAGCAGAGCTTCGCGGGAGATTTCTGTCAGCACGACAGCGTGATGACGGTGATGATGATGCTACCGATGCAGGGCTTCGCCTAGACACCGCTACGATATTACCGAGGTGGATTATGGTGGAGGGGGGCACCGCACACGGCTAAACGATCAACTGATCAACTTGTGTGTCCATGGGGTGCCCCCCTCCTCCGTATATAAAGGAGTGGAGGAGGGGGGAGGGCCGGCCCTCTATGGCGCGCCCTAGAGGAGTCCTACTCCCAGAGGGAGTAGGATTCCCCCCTTCCCTAGTTGGACTAGGAGAGAAGGAAGGGGGAGAGAGGGAGGAAGAAAAGGGGGGGGGGGCGCCGCCCCCCTCCTAGTCCAATTCGGACCAGAGGGGGAGGGGGCCCGCGGCCTGCCCTGGCCTCCTCCCTCTCTCTCCACTATGGCCCAATAAGGCCCATACACTTATCGGGGGGTTCCGGTAACCTCCCGGTACTCCGGTAAAATCCCGATTTCACCCGGAAATATTCCGGTGTCCAAATATAGGCTTCCAATATATCGATCTTTATTTCTCGACCATTTTGAGACTCCTCGTCATGTCCGTGATCATATCCGGGACTCCGAACTACCTTCGGTGCATCAAAACACATAAACTCATAATACCGATCATCACCGAACGTTAAGCGTGCGGACCTACGGGTTCGAGAACTATGTAGACATGACCGAGACATGTCTCCGGTCAATAACCAATAGCGGAACCTGGATGCTCATATTGGCTCCTACATATTCTACGAAGATCTTTATCGGTCAAACCGCATAACAACATACGTTGTTCCCTTTGTCATCGGTATGTTACTTGCCCGAGATTCGATCGTCGGTATCTCAATACCTAGTTCAATCACGTTATCGGAAAGTCTCTTTACTCGTTCCGTAATGCATCATCCAGCAAATAAATCTTTAGTCACATTGCTTGCAAGGCCTATAGTGATGTGCATTACCGAGAGGGCCCAGAGATACCTCTCCGACAATCGGAGTGACAAATCCTAATCTCGATCTATGCCAACTCAACAAGTACCATCAGAGACACCTGTAGAGCACCTTTATAATCACCCGATTCGTTGTGACGTTTGGTAGCACACAAAGTGTTCCTCTGGTATTCGGGAGTTGCATAATCTCATAGTCATAGGAACATGTATAAGTCATGAAGAAAGCAATAGCAGCATACTAAACGATCAAGTGCTAAGCTAACGGTATGGGTCAAGTAAATCACATCATTCTCTAATGATGTGATCCCATTAATCAAATGACAACTCATGTCTATGGCTAGGAAACTTAACCATCTTTGATTCAACGAGCTAGTCAAGTAGAGGCATAATAGTGACACTCTGTTTGTCTATGTATTCACACATGTACTAAGTTTCCGGTTAATACAATTCTAGCATGAATAATAAACATTTATCATGATATAAGGAAATATAAATAACAACTTTATTATTGCCTCTAGGGCATATTTCTTTCACCCAAGACTCCGCGTGACCAGCCCAACTGCTGGCACCACCACATTGGCCGCCTGTGGGGTCAGACCCACCAGCGTGGCCACCGGGGTAGGTGAGTCATTTGAATCTCTTGGTCCTGGTCGCACCACCTGCCGACTCGGAGTGGCATTGCAGGGGATAGGCTGCCCCACTGGCACCGCCAACGTCATGGCCGGAACCCTCCAGTCCGAGGGCCCCAGCCTACCTTGCAGTGCCTGCCTGTAGGAGCCATGACCTGTGCCTCCACCCGTCGCTGGCCCCTATCTCCTCCGGCCAGCACCACGGTTATCGCAGACTCCATGCGACCACGGCTGAGCCATCCACTCGCCGCCCGAGAACGATCCATCTGAGCTGTCCGGCAGCCCGCTCTGCCCGCTGTCTCCATCCGATCCTGCTCGCCGCCAGTTGTCCGGTGAGTTTAAATCCCACAGCCTGCCAAGGATACTCCAGCAGCTGCCGATGCCTGACACGACGCGCCGCGGGGTCAACTACCAACTCCGGCGGCTTTGGCACCCACAAGCGCCGAAACACAGGCACCTCATCGGGATCGACACACCAAGCACACAGCTTGAACAATGAGTGGTCCTCCATGCTCTCTGTTTCGGGCGCAAGACATTCGATGAGACATGAGCTACCAAGAAGCTCCGCCGCATGTCCCGAGACCAGGCATGCGAGGGAATCCCTTCGATCATGAGGTACACTTGGACATGCATGAGCCTGGACGTCACCTGCGCCTGCCGAAGCCATAGCCTGATGAAGATCTTGACACCCTGATGCTCGATGAACGGCACCACCAGCGCCCTATTCCTGAACTCATGCGCTGCAAACACCACAAGAAAGTCCTCCGGATGAAATTTGTGGACGGAGAACTTATGCCTCAGAATGCCCAGCTGCGCCGAAATCGCTTCCGCCGCCACCACGCAGGATGTGGCCGGCCTGTAACCTCCCACGTACGCCACCACTGCCAACTTGAGCCTATGCTCGAGGTCGTCCATGCCCATCGAGCGCTGCAAGATGCAAACCTCCGACAGCGCCTCCAAGAAGGTAGCACCGGATACCTCAGGGGGAAAGCTGGGCGCATCTGGCGAGATACACGCCGGCGACGCGCTCTGCCTAGGCTCCAATAGTCTCTCCCCCAAAGGTGGTGACAGCCTCGGTGCCGGCTCCCGCCTGGCAACCTTGGCGATCACCGCTTGCCTGAGCTCCTTTTTTGACATAGGGCTGTGCGGCAGAGTGCACTGCGAGGAGACATGCCCGGCATAGCCGCAGCGGATGCAGAGGGGATCATTTGTGCAATCTTGCCTCCTGTGACCATCTTGAAAGCACCTGAAGCAGAGCCCGTAGAGGTACGACGGGATCTGTCTTCTCTCCGATGAAGTGGGCGAGTCTGGCCACCAGCACCCTGCTGGCGTTGCAGAGCACGGCAACACCTCCACATGGCCTTGCGGGACGGCCCTGGCCTGCGCCATCCCGGCTCCGGCACTGCCACCTCAGGAACCGCGAGCGCCGTGCCGACGGACGAAGAGCGCGCCGAACCGGGCGAGGCCGAGAGCCCCAACACCGAAACCACATGCCTCTCCCGCGGGTAGGTGGAGGACACTGATGGTGGGCTGCGAGACCCAGAGGCAATGGCGACGAGGGAGAAACGGGGCCAGAGAGGCCGTCGGCGAGGAAGAGGGGAAGGTGTACGCCGGGGCCGGAGTGGGCACCGGCGAGGGCTAGGAAGTGGACGTCGGGGCCGAAGCGGCCGCCGGCGGGGGAGGAGGAAGGCTAGTGTGTAGAAAAACATTCTTTCTACTTGCCCTCTGCCCGATGCTTCTTGAAGATGCTTCCTTCCACTATAACATTGCCCTTTGAACAGTTGTCTGGAAAATCGTTATCCAATACGTGGAGCACACTTTCATGAAGATCATCGATGATCACAAACCTAATACAACAACTATTTTTCTAAATCATGAATCACCCCTCCCGCCTCCAACCAAGCCCAGACTCCATAGGGAATACAACCTTAAATCAACACGCAAATCGATGAATCTACATTGCCATTATTGACCCATAGTCGATGATTAAATGCAATAAAAAACAATGCAACATTATAACTGGTGCCAGGATCTAATCCAATGCGTGGAGCTCGGCACACGGTCGAACCAACTACTTTAGAATCCATAGCCGTTGTTTTTGAGTCAACATAGGCGAAGATGCAATAGTAAGGTGGATGTACTTACAACGTCCGAAGCAACCGTGGTGGATGCCTGTGAAGGCATAGTTTGAGCGCCTTGGTAGGAGGCAAATCCAGATGGGAAAGAGAGCACCCCCTGCACCGCCGTGGAGACGTCCCAATTGTTGTTGTGGTGAAAATTAGTACTCTTCCTGAGCTAGCTTAAGCATATCTCGAGCGAGTGAGTTTCCCTCCATCAAGTTCTAAGCGATCAAATAAGGTCAAGCGGACGGAGGATTCGCCTCTACACCCCCAGGCCATGCCAGCGGCATGGTGCAAACGACTGAAGGGGAGAATGACGTCTGTAGGATCATAAGTAGGTCTAGAGTCTAGACGGGGATTACTAAACTACTTGCCAAATAAAAACTTAAGATTTTCCTAATTTTAGTTCTCGACAGATTTTAGCAATTTTAGCAAGTCTACAAACACCCTACACATGCAAGTCTAATAGCGGGGCAACGGAAAGTAAAGACTTTGCAGGTGATAGTAAGTAGAGGAAGGGTTTGGAGATATGCAAACGCTACGGTGGCACATAATATTTTGACCTGTGGTTCTGATAGGTGGTGCTATCGTACGTTCATGTTGATGGATGCTTCAATCTCAAGGATAACGATTGTGCGAGTCCACAGAGGGCTCCACCACGAAGGGTCCACGAATAAGCAATGTTGTCTATTCGACCATGGCTTACGTTCACGAAGGACTACCCTCACTCGGGGTAGATATTCATAAAGTAGGCGATCTCCTTGCCCTTACAAACTTTTTGATTCACTCCACAAGATTTGGAGGCTCCCAAGCACATCTAACCAATCTAGAAGGCAACACCCTTTAAAAGGTAACATATGTGGTTGTTGATGATGAACTTCTTACTCTTATGCTTCAAAAGATAGTCTCCTCAACACTGAAACACTCTCTCATGGATTTGACTATGTGGTAGGAGAGGGATTTGGGTGGAAAACAATTGAGGTGGCTAGAGATCAAAGTTCTGTGGTTGGAGTGGAATCCCTTTGATCTCAACACAAGGATATGGAGCTCTCTCTCAGAAAAATGGATATGATAAGTACATGCTTTGTTCTGGTTGCTCTGTGAGAGCTCGTGGAATGGATGGGAATATATATATATAGGCAGCACCAAAAATCCAACTGTTTTACACATTTATCACTGTTTGGTGGGACCGAGTGAAACCACTAGGTGAGACCAGCCTATTCAAAAGGTTTGAACTTTAGGTGTTTCGGTGAAACCGGATGAAACCTCTCGGTGAGACCATTCCGGTGTCCGAATATAACCTTCCAATATATCAATCTTTATGTATCGACCATTTCGAGACTCCTCATCATGTCCGTGATCTCATCCGGGACTCCGAACAATCTTCGATACATCAAATCACATAAACTATAATACGAATCGTCATCGAACGTTAAGCGTGCGGACCCTATGGGTTCGAGAACTATGTAGACATGATTGAGACACATCTCCGTTCAATAACCAATAGCGGAACCTGGATGCTCATATTGGCTCCTACATATTCTAAGAAGATCTTTATCGGTCAAACCGCATAACAATATACGTTGTTCCCTTTGTCATCGATATGTTACTCGCCCGAGATTCTGTGGTGTACAAAAAGAGGGGCACACTTTTGTACCCCTTTACCTGTGCACGGGTAGTCGGAGCCGCGCCTACGGTCGCACCAAGCAGAACAGGGGAGGTGAGCCAAGGTAAGACCTAAGCCCAAGATAATCAGAGCAACGCCAAGGCCAATACCACAAAGAGCAGAGGGACGAAGTAGGTTCCCCCGGTAAGACCCTTGCCGGGGCAGCCTCAACGCCCCGGCAAGGCCCTTGCCGGGGCAGCTCGCCCACACCAGCGGAGTGAGCCACCCTTGAGCCCACGGTCTCCAACATCACGTTGGGCCAGGGCTCGGGAGTCAGGGTGTGCATTCGGTTTTTTCGGTTTCATTCGGTTCGGTTCATACGGTTTTTGGTTTATACGGTTATTATACTTTGGTTTATACGGTTTTATACATAGATATAGTTCGGTTTCGGTAATAACCATTTAGTTTCGGTTTGGTTTCGGTAATAACCAAAATAACCAAAGTTGACGCGAATTTTTGAACAACAAATAATTATTTGGTCACATGATTCTGTCCGTGTATGTAGTTTAGATTTTTCGTGTGAGAACCACATACGTAGAGTAGATCATTAGACGACAAACATGATTTTGTTCTATGCAATTGGATGGTAGCAGATCAGATGGATAATAGATTAGGAAGGTTCCAAATTAGGGACGGTGTGTGATTACATGGGGGAGCACGTGGCGAGGCGGAAAAAGGAAATATCTTTTTTTATTATAGGGAAAAAGGGAAAGAGGCAATTCTGCATTGATGTTTGACGTCGGGATAAGGTATTCAGAATTTTTGGACAAGGGATCGAGCCACGAGCCCAGTCGTGGTGGGACAAGATGGGCCGATGGAGCACTCCACGCGTGGAGCGGTATAAATTTGGTAGCTAATTTGAGGCCCAACAAGAACCGCGTGCGCCAGGTTGCTTTGAGCTGCAGCTGTTTAGTACCACATCGCCGAACGAGTAGCAGTGCCACTGGTGGAGAGCTATAAAAGGAGGGGTAGGGTGAAGGGATTCAACTCAAATCTTTGCTTTCGGTTATTTCGGCTTAACCGAACGGTTTTCGGTTTTTAACCGAAAAAACCGAAGGCTAAATGGTTTCCTAAATTGAAAACTGAAACTGAAACCAAAACCTGAAAAAACTGAAACTTCGGTTCGGTTTCTTTTTTTCGGTTTGGTTTTTGGTTTTTAGTTCGGTTTTGCACACCCTGACTCGGGAGGCACCTCCATGGCGGCATGCAGATCTTTGTGAAGACAAGGAACACTCAAGATCAGATGAGGATTAGAAGACGACGATCCTCGACAAGATCCTTGCCGAGGAAGGCCACCAGACCCCCGGCAAGGTCCTTGCCGGGACGACATACGCCACGGCAAGACCCTTGCCGGGCCACACGGCAAGACCCTTGTCGGGCCACCCGGCAAGGACCTCACCAAGGACGCCAGCGGGGCCACCGCCAGGCTCGCGCCAACCAAGTTTCCACCGCCGTTCACATGCAGCTGCCAGCCCAACCAGCTGGGCAGGCACCTGCGTGGCAACAAGCAGATCCCAGGCCAACTCATCAAGCGCCTGCATGGCGGCATGCAGATCTTCGTGAAGACCCTACCACCGCGCCACCTCAGCTGCCTGCCTGCCTACATGGCGCCGCATGCATCGCTGGCCAGGGCGCATGTCGGAGGAGCGGCGACGGACGGGACGGGCCTCGCCCCCGTCCTCGATAAAGCAAGGGGACACCTCAGCGGCGCATTAAATACAACTTGTCATGTAATACGAGCGATAATCTCGTAGTACTGTACACCTATGCCACTGTGGCAGCCCCTTTTGCCTATAAAAGGAGGCCCATGGCATACTGGAGAAGGATTTGGCTCTTTCGAACCACACGCTCAGCACAGCTAGTTCGAGAGCTCAAGAACTCTCTGAAATACACCCACCAAAGCAGGACTAGGGTTTTACGCATCCTCGCGCCCGAACACAGGTAAATGATCCTCGTCTTTGACTCGATCCTGCTCTTCTTGCAACCCTGTGCCCCGGCAACCGCAGTAGGGATTCTTGTGATGCCATAGGTGCCGTTCCACACCGACATCTTTGGCGCGCCAGGTAAGGGTGGCACACTTGTGAGAATCTTGTCTAGTAGCTAGCCTAGCGGTTCTTCATCGCGATGGCTCCTGAGAAGAAGGCGGACGGAAGAACGACGCCAGCGCGGCGACAGAAAAGCTAAGTCATTCAGAGCTTTGAGTTATTTCCTTCTATATATAAGGTTATCATCCTCCGAGATCTTGCCTATGTATGAGAAACCTGCACGCGAAGGGGCCCTCCCGCAATTGGCAACATCCTTGTCTGTTTCGAGTCCGCTCAACAGCTCAAAGCGGCCGCGTCGAGAGTGGCAGGGTAGCCTTCCGCACTTGGCAACGCTCCCGACTCTGACTCGAGTCAAGCTCGACAGTTCGGGCGGCCGCGATAAGGGCGGTAAGGTGGTTCGCCTGGCAACAAGCACACCCGGCAGGCCAATGGGGATCTGTCCCCAAAGGCGCCGCCACAGGTTCTGGCCGGCAAGCCTACCCAGTTACGTAGGGTGGACATACAAGGAAAAATTGAACACGAAAATAACATGCATGATACTAAAAGTGCTGCAGAGTTATATTACATCGAATTGTTGCTGCGGTTCTAACTAGAGATAGCGATTGTCTTGGTTGTGAACCTGCAGCGGCGATAAGAAACGGGGTGCCTAATCCCGGCGCTGGCCCTCTACCCTCTGAATTCCGCCAACGCGGCTGATGATGGGCTTGATGCGCTCCCTGAGCGGCGCGAGGTCAGTACCCTCCGGCAAGCTCTCCAGCGCGGCGTCGAAGTCGAGGTCGGGGTACCAGTAGGCCACCTTGGTGAGAACCTTGGTCATGGCGCCCTGGCAAAGCCTCCGGGCCTCGTCGGCCAGCGAGGCCGCCCGGTTGGCGTGAAGCCGCTCCAAAGCGCCGAAAATTTTCTCAAAGAACAGGGTCAGGCTGTAGTTGGCGCACACGCTCTGCTCCGGGACATACCTCGCGTCCGGCATCCCCATGGTGGCCAGCTACGCGGCGGCCTGGTTGGCGACGGTGGCAAGGCGGTCGAGCCAGCTGTTCTCGCCCTCGACGTGATCCACAGAGTTGAGGCCCTCGTTCTTCTGCAGCTGCTTCTCCGCCTCCAGCTCCTTGGCCAGGGTCCCCTCGTGGGTTTTAGCCTCCGAGAGCATCCCCTCGAGGCCCTCCAGCTTTAGTGTGAGGTCCTTGATGGACTCGTTAGCCTCGGAGAGCTCCCCGACCCTGCTGACGGCCGCGCCCTGCGCCTCCGTCAGGGCGCTATTGAGCGTGTCCTTCTCCTGGGACAGCTTCAGGGCCTGCTCCTTCAGCTCGTCCCGCTCCACCTCCAGCTCCTTCACCTTGCCAGTGTGAACCTAGGCCTGGGCATTGAGCGCCTCTTTGTGGCTCTGCTCCAGCTCACTGGTCCGCTGCAAGACGAGCTTCTCCACCTCTTCATCCTTGCTGCGAAGCGTGGCGGCAAGCTTCTCCTCGCGCGCGGCAAAGTCCTCCTCCTGGGAGTTCAACGCGGCCTGGTGCTGGGTTCACGGCCTCATTTGTCGCGGCTTCGCCCGCCGTCTCCTGGGCCTTCTCGATGTCGGCCAGCTTCATGGTGAGCTCCACATCGCCCTTGGCCAGCTCGCCCTAGGTGGCCTTCAGCTCCTTGTAAGCCTCGCAGAACCAGTCCTGCGTCTCGGCAACGCGCTTCTGGAGGTCCGCCTCCGCCTTCTCCACCACCGCCGTCCTGAACTTAGCCTTGTCCAGGCGGGCACAGTGGAGCGCCTGGAGCTTCCGGAAGCTGGCACCCATGGCGTGGATGAGCCGCTCTTCCTGCGAGCCGTCGCCACCAACAATCGGCTCGTCGACGACTTCAAGCCCGGCAGCAGCGAGCACTTCGTCATCGAACACCTCTCCCTCAACGGGTGTCCTGGTGCTCGACGCGCCTGGAAGGTGGACGAACAAGTCGTCACTCACCCTTAGGTACTTGCCAGAGCCAGAAGCAACGGAGGAGGAAGGCTGGTCATCAGCCACCACCTCCTCCTCGGCAGCGGCCCCGCCGGCCTCCCCGGCAGGCCCCTTGCCGGTCTCCTCAGCGGCGGCCTTGCCGGCCTCCCCGCCAACATTTGGCGTCGAGGCAAAGCCGCCGGTGCCCAAGTTCTCCTCCTCCTCCTCCTCCTCCTCCATGTGTGTGGGCTCAGTGCTTGGCGCCCTTGCCGAGGACGCCCCTCGGGGCGGCGTGGTCGATGGGGGCGGCGTGTTGGGAGTAGCATTCTGCGGCTTCTCCTGCTGCTGCTCTCCTCCTGCATACCTGGCAAGGTCAGCACCAAAGTGTCGTGCTCCTGACACATGTCAACAGGGGAAGAGTGATGAACTTACGCTGGGGGCTATGCCAGGGCCTGCTGTCCGGGCTGCTCAACACTACCAGTGGCACCCTCGAAGTACCAGGCGGGGGCTGGCCACCCGCCGAGACCTTGGCCCTCTTCACTCTCTGGGCCAGCGTCTCCACGTCCCTGCAAAGATGAAGACAAGTCAAGACGAGCGACACAGATTGAGGAGGCAGAGATAACGAAAAGGAACTAGATACTTACTCGTCGTCCTCCTCCTCCTCTACTGTCTTCCTCTTCCTCCTCAGGCTGTGGGATCCATAATCAAAGGTGACCCCCGCGTCTGCGTCTGCCGGAGGAGGGGAGGAGGGCGGAGTCTATGGGCGCGTGGACGAAGAAGAAGCAGATGCCTTCTTCCTTGTTGCCGCGGCCTTCACCACCTTCTTCGCTGCCGCGGCCCTCGTCTGACGTGCGGCTTCCTTCGGGGACTTTGGCCGCCGTGCGGTCCTGACGGGCCGCACAGGCTCGCCAGAGGTGGCCCACCGCAGGACTCGCCCTCTCCCCATGGTCGGAGGGTCAACGGCCCCGGCCTCCTCCTACGACGACTCGTCGGCCGCTTCCTCAATCAGAGGAGCCTCGGTGCCGGCGCTGCTGGCTTCCCTGGCGGCCGCCGCCCATCGGGCGAGCTCCTCCTCCTCCGCGGCCGTCGCGGCCTTGTCCTCCACACCGCCAGCACTGCCGGCCTCCTCGGCAAGCTGTGCCTCCCTCGCACTGGTGGCGATGTGGTCCAGTTCCGCCTGGGTGGTGTCCTGGACGAGCAGCCGCTCGGCGTCGGCGTTGATGTACCCCTCGTGTAGAGTGTCAAAGAACTTCTGCACCTTGGCGTCCTCCGGCTCCTTCCAGCTCAGGTCAGGGCCATGCGCATTGCAGTCCGGCATCATGGCGATGATATGGGACCGGCGCGAGTTATTACACAATGGGACCACCCCCGTCGGCAGCTTGAACAAAGGCCCCTTGAAGACCTTGCCGGCCCTCGCAACCTTGCCGGTCCGCTCAACCTCGCCGTCGCAGCCCACATCAAGCTGGAAGAGCCGCTGGCAGAAATGGGCGTGTCCCATCACCGTGAAGTTGTGGTCGAGGCCGGGGCGGAGCCGCATGATGTCGGCGGGGTTCGTAAAGAGCTAGGCTGGCCTCCCCTTGTTATGCAGTGGGGCGATCCGGCGGCGGATGAAGTCCGCCCCGATCATCTCGAGGGTGAGCCCGGCCTCGGTGAGCCAAAGGATCCTGGTGATGGCGACCGTGAGCTTCTCGTCATCAGCATCGACGTCACTCCAATCGCTTCTGCGGACCGGCGGCGCCCGACGAACTTCGCAGAATGCCGGCGGGTCCTTCTCCTCGATCCAGCACCACCGGCCCCGCCATTCTTCCCACCTCTCCTTCATGGCACCCTCCGGATACGCTCCCTTGGATCTTGAGACCCAGGCGATGCAACCGGAGATGGCGCCCCCTGGTTGGATCCGAGGGGAGAAGTAATGGCGAAAGAGCACCGTGTTGGGGTGCACCCTGGCGAAGCCCTCGCAGAGATGCGCGAAAAGGGCCATGCACGCCACCGCATTCGGGGTAAAATCCAGGAGGCGGAAGCCAAAGGTGTGCATGATGTCGCTGAAGAAATCGAAGAAGAGAGGACAGAGCCCGCAGGAAAAATAATCGACAAAGAAGGGGTACCGATTTGGGGCAGCCTCGGCGCAGTCGGCGGGGATGACGCGCGTGGCTGGATGCCCCGACTTCTCTCCCCCATCTTCACCCCCCACAGGGGCCTGAAGGATTCCCGAAGCTCGAACATGTCAACTGTCGAGGGGAAGAAGGCGGACTACGTCTGCTGCACCGCCAGCGCACTCTCCGGTGCCTCCGCCGCTCCGGCATCCTTGGCCACCCCCTTGCCACTGACGGATTTCGGCGCCATGACGGCTGGGGGAGAAAGGGAGAGGACGACGGAAACACAACGACGGCGAGCAGGGGCAAAGCTTGGAGAAGAAGAGGAAGACGAGCGGAGGCTTTCGAGATTGGGATTGCGCGAAGGGTAAAAGGAACAGTGCACTCGCGGTTATCCCTTTTTATGGGGAAGCCGCGGGTCGCGCTGCCCATTTACGATGTGGACGCATGCGTGCAGGAACCGCCCCACGCATGTCCCATGTCACGCGCACCCTCCACGCCACGCTGCAGCGGGTCGTGGGAAGCGCAGCGAAAAAGTTTACATGATAAAAACCGCCCCTTTGCCCGCGCACCGTTTTGGGCCTGGCCCAACAACGTGTCGCGCTTATGTGTGGCCCAGGCCCGGGGGCTCCTGTCGGCGTACAAAAAGAGGGGCACACTTTTGTACCCCTTTACCTGTGCACGGGCAGTCGGAGCCGTGCCTACGGTCGCACCAAGGAGAACAGGGGAGGTGAGCCAAGGTAAGACCGAAGCCCAAGATAATCAGAGCAACGCCAAGGCCAAGACCACAAAGAGCAGAGGGACGAAGTAAGTTCCCCCGGCAAGATCCTTGCCGGGGCAGCCCCCACACCAGCGGAGTGAGCCACCCTTGAGCCCACGGTCTCCAACATCACGTTGGGCCAGGGCTCGGGAGGCACCTCCATGGTTGCATGCAGATCTTTGTGAAGACAAGGAACACTCAAGATCAGATGAGGATTAGAAGACGACGATCCTCGGCAAGATCCTTGCCGAGGAAGGCCACCAGCCTTGCCGGGGACGACAGCGCGCCACGGCAAGACCCTTGCCGGGCCACACGGCAAGATCCTTGCGGGGCCACCCGGCAAGGCCCTCACCAAGGACGCCAGCAGGGCCACCGCCAGGCCCGCGCCAACCAAGTTTCCACCGCTGTTCACATGCAGCTACCAGCTGAACCAGCTGGACGGGCACCTGCGTGGCAACAAGCAGCTCCCAGGCCAACTCATCAAGCGCCTACGTGGCGGCATGCAGATCTTCGTGAAGACCCTACCACCGCGCCACCTCAGCTGCCTGCCTGCCTACATGGCGCCGCACGCATCGCTTGTCAGGGCGCGTGTCAAAGCGAGGAGGAGCGGCGACGGACGGGACGGGCGTCGCCCCCGTCCCCGATAAAGCAATGGGACACCTCAACGGCGCATTAAATGCGACTTGTCCTGTAATACGAGCGATAAGCTCGTAGTACTGTACACCTTTCCACCTCCCGTATGCCACTGTGGCAGCCCCTTTCGCCTATAAAAGGAGGCCCATGGCATACTGGAGAAGGATTCAGCTCTTTCGAACCACATGCTCACCACAGCTAGTTCAAGAGCTCAAGAACTCTCTGAAATACACCCACCAAAGCAGGACTAGGGTTTTACGCATCCTCGCGGCCCGAACCTGGGTAAACGATCCTCATGCTGGCTACTGATCCTGCTCTTCTTGCAACCCTGCGCCCCGGCAACCGTAGTAGGGATTCTTGTGATCCCATAGGTGTCGTTCCACACCGACAGATTCGATCATCGGTATCATCATACCTAGTTCAATCTCGTTACCGGCAAGTCTCTTTACTCGTTTCCGTAATGCATCATCCCGTAACTAACTCATTAGTCACATTGCTTGCAAGGCTCATAGTGATGTGCATTACCAAGAGGGCCCAGAGATACCTCTCCGATACACGGAATGACAAATCCTAATCTCGATCCATGCCAACTCAACAAACACCATCAGAGACACGTGTAGTGCATCTTTATAATCACCCAGTTACGTTATGGCGTTTGATAGCACACAAGGTGTTCCTCCGGTATTCGGGAGTTGCATAATCTCATAGTCAGAGGAACATGTATAAGTCATGAAGAAAGCAATAGCAATAAAACTCAACGATCATAATGCTAAGCTAACGGATGGGTCTTGTCCATGACATCATTCTCTAATGATGTGATCCCGTTCATCAAATGACAACACATGTCTATGGGTCAGGAAACATAACCATCTTTGATTAACGAGCTAGTCAAGTAGAGGCATACTAGGGACACTCTGTTTTGTCTATGTATTCACACATGTACTAAGTTTCAGATTAATACAATTCTAGCATGAATAATAAACATTATCATGATATAAGGAAATATAAGTAACAACTTTATTATTGCCCCTAGGGCATATTTCCTTCAGTCTCCCACTTGCACTAGAGTCAATAATCTAGTTCACATCACCATGTGATTTAACACCAATAGTTCACATCACCATGTGATTAGTTCACATTGTGATGTAAATAATACCCAAAGAGTTTTACTAGAGTCAATAATCTAGTTCACATCGCTATGTGATTAACACCGAAAGAGTACTAAGGTGTTATCATGTTTTGTTTGTGAGAGAAGCTTAGTCAATGGGTCTGTCACATTCAGAGCCGTACGTATTTTGCAATTTTTCTATGTCTACAATGCTCTGCATGGAGATACTCTAGCTAATTGCTCCCACTTTCAATATGTATCCATATTGAGACTCAGAGTAATGCAGATAGGTGTAAAAGCTTGCATCGATGTAGCTCTTTACGACGAAATCTTTATCACCTCCATAACCGAGAAATATCTCCAATCTTCTAAGGATAATTTTGACCGCTGTCAAGTGATCCACTCCTGGATCAATATCGTACCCTCTTGCCAAACTCATGGCAAGGTACACAAAAGGTTTGGTACACATCATAGCATACTTTATAGAACCTATGGCTGAGGCATAGGGAATGATTTCCATTCTCTTTCAATTTTCTGCTGTGGTCGTGTTTTGAGTCTTACTCAACTTTACACACTGCAATACAGGCAAGAACTCCTTTGACTGTTCCATTTTGAACTGCTTCAAAAATCTTGTCAAGGTATGTACTCATTAAAAAATCTTATCAAGCGTCTTGATCTATCTCTATAGATCTTGATGCCGAATATGTAAGTAGCTTCACCGAGGTCTTTGTTTGAAAAACCCCTTTAAAACACTCCTTTATGTTTTCCAGAAAATTCTACATCATTTTCGATCAACAATATGTCATTCACATATACTTATCAGAAAGGCTGTAGTGCTCCCACTCACTTTCTTGTAAATACAGGCTTCACCACAAGTCTGTATAAAACTATATGCTTTGATCAACTTATCAAAGCATATATTGCAACTCCGAGATGCTTGCACTAGTCCATAGATGGATTGCTGGAGCTTGCACACTTTGCTAGCACCTTTAGGATTGACAAAACCTTCTTGTTGCATCATATGCAACTCTTCTTTAAGAAATCCATTAAGGAATGTAGTTTTGACATCCATTTGCCAGATTTCATAAAATGTGGCAATTGCTAACATGATTCGGACAGACTTAAGCATCGCTACGGGTGAGAAAATCTTATCATAGTCAACACCTTGAACTTGTCAAAAATCCTTTTCGACAAGTCGAGCTTTGTAGATACTAACACTACTATCAGTGTCCGTCTTCCTCTTGAAGATCCATTTTATTCTCTATGGCTTGCCGATCATCGGGCAAGTCAACCAAAGTCCATACTTTGTTCTAATACATGGATCCTATCAGATTTCATGGCCTCAAGCCATTTTGCGGAATCTGGGCTCATCATCGCTTCCTCACAGTTCGTAGGTTCGTCATGGTCAAGTAACATGACCTCCAGAACAGGATTGCCGTACCACTCTGGTGCGGACCTTACTCTGGTTGACTTACGAGGTTTGGTAGTAACTTGATCTGAAGTTTCATGATCATCATCATTAGCTTCCTCACTAATTGGTGTAGGCATCACCGGAACTGATTTCCGTGATGAACTACTTTCCAACTCGAGAGAAGGTACAATTACCTCATCAAGTTCTACTTTCCTCCCACTCACTTCTTTCGAGAGAAACTCCTTCTCTAGAAAGGATCCATCCGAAGCAACGAATATCTTGCTTTCGGTTCTGTGATAGAAGGTGTACCCAACAGTCTCCTTTGGGTATCCTATGAAGACGCATTTCTCCGATTTGGGTTCGAGCTTATCAGATTGAAGTTTTTTCACATAAGCATCATAGCCCCAAACTTTAAGAAACGACAGCGTAGGTTTCTTGCTAAACCACAGTTCATATGTTGTCGTCTCACCGGATTTAGATGGTGCCCTATTTAACGTGAATGCAGCTGTCTCTAATGCATAACCCAAAAACGATAGTGATAAATCGGTAAGAGACATCATAGATCACACCATATCTAAGAAAGTACTGTTATGACGTTCGGACACACCATTACGCTGTGGTGTTCCAGGTGGCGTGAGTTGTGAAACTATTCCACATCGTTTCAAATGAAGACCAAACTTGTCGGGGATATACCCCGCGGTATGACCCGGCTGGAGTTGTAAACCGGCTGGGACTTGGTAAACCGGCGGATGGTAAACCGGCGGAGAGTTAAGACAGAGAGTCAAGACAGATGGCTAAGACAGACGGTAAACCGGCTGGTGGTAAACCGGCAGACAATGTTAAACCGGCAGACAATGTTAAACCGACAGACCATGTTAAACCAGCAGACAATGTTAAACCGACAGACAATGTTAAACCGGCAGACAATGTTAAACCGGTAGACAATGTTAAACCGGCAAACAGTGATAACTGGGTTGTCAAGGGTTATGAAGCCCGAGATGTTATGAAGCCCAAGATGTTAAGAAGCCCATGAAGATAAGTTAGAATAGTTAAGTCTTAAGTCCGAGTTGGACTCTACATGTAACCCGCCTCTTCAACATATATAAGGAGGGGTAGGGCTCCCCAAAGAGGGACAAGCTACAAGCAAGAAGAAACAATCTTAGGGCTAGACACAAAGAGGAGAGCCGGTTTACGGTGACTCCCTCGTGATGATAATGAGACCTAGCCTCAAACAGCATGTAGGGTTTTTACCGGACGATGTTTCCCGGGGCCCGAAGCTGTCTAAATCCCCGTTTTGTGTCGCGTCTCTCGATTCCGCTCAACCCCTCTCAAGCTACCACATAGATGCGTTGGCCTCGCGACTAAGTCCTGACACTAAGGACATCTGACGTGTTAATTCCACGACAGTTGGCGCCCACCGTGGGGCCTGCGCACGGTGGTGTAAAGTTCTTGGAGGGATTTCTTCCAGGGATCGAGAAGTTTGCAGTTACCGGATGAAGATGAGCCGGTTTGGAAGGATCTGCATCAAGTCTGTCAAATTGTTGTCTGATCCGCCGAGTCCAGTTTGAGACCAACAAAAAAATTCTGCTGTCTAAACCGCCGAGTCACGGGAAGATTCTACTGCCAGGTACATGTTTAAAGCCACGTGGTTTCTGCTAAGGATCGGAGGACTAGTCCTATACAATCGATTATATGGGAGTATTATGTTCTACCGACTCATCACGTGCTAAAAAAAGGGGGAGCAGCCTACGACCCGCAAGTGGATGAGGTAACTCCGTCTCGCCTCTGTTTCTGTCGTCGAACCGCCATCAACAGGCGCGCCTCAACTGCCATACGGCCACGGCCCCTGCCAGACCGGCGCTTCTCCAACCTGCCGGATTGCTGCCACGGCCGCCCGCTCGTCATCTCCCTCAACGCGCCCGGATTACCTCTGCCGGGTTGCCTCCACCGGATTGCCTCCGCATCGCCGGCTCGCGTCTCCCTCACCGCGCCCGGCCACCTCACAGCATGCGCCGACTCTGCTTCGCTCCGCCCTCGAGCACGGGCGGTCGCATCGCGGCGGCTGCACCTGCCCGTGCCTGGTATCTCCGCCTCGGCCTGGGCCGTCTCCGCACCTCAGGCCGGCTGTGCCGGGTCAGCAGTGGCCGCGGTGCGACCTTGATGTTTGCGGCCTCGCCCCGGTCGCTCCTTGATTTCGCTGTTGTGAACCGCCACTGCTGTGCCGTTCGCTGTTGAAGCCTCCTCCGCTGCAACACCAACGCGCCGGACTGCGCTGCCGCGAACTCAAACCGCCGCCGCGCCTGTGAACCACACCCTCCACCTCAAACCGCCATCGACGCCCCAGCCTCTGCTCCGAGCCACCACTCCGAGTCACCACTCTGAACCGGCCACGCCCTCCTTCTAGCGCCTGCAACCGCCGCCGTTCTCACATCGACCTCCGCTCGGAATCGTGCCAAGCCGCCAGTCGTCGTCGCGTCCACAGCTACCGCTGCGCCACGGCCTCACCTGCGCCACCGCGCCTCAAGCCGGCCTCAAACCGACTCTGCCCCGTGGGTGCAACAAGCCGCCTTGGAGCGGTCCTGTCTTGCCTTTAAGCCGCCGATACAGCCGTGTTGAGCTCTTTGTGAGCCGCCCGTTCAAGATACTGCTTTATGTCGTTGTGGCTCGCCTCGCGGTCCTTTGTCGAACCGCCGAGACTGTCGTACAATCTGGCCGGCTGTCATGGATGGATCTACCGGGTCACTTCTCCCGCGCTGAACCGGCCATTACCGTGCGCCGTTCTGCTCGGCACCCTTCTACTTCTAAACCGCCGCATTGCCGGGTCACCGTCTGCATCCACGCCCTCGCCAGCGCCTTCAACCACCGAGATGGCCCCTGCCGAGCCGTCTCTGTTACGGTCCAGCGCCTCCAATCGCCTAACCACGCCTTTGCATCGGAGTCGCATCGTCCGGGCCGAGTTGACTTGACCTCGAGTCACTTCCGCCGTGGTGTTAAGCACTGTGCCGCCATTGCCTTTCCTCCAGACCTCGGAGGACCACCCTGAGTCGCCCTATCTCCGGTTCCAATCCGGACCCAGGTTCGCTGAATCGCCGCCGGGGCGCCACGGATTCGCCCCGCTGCCTGGACCTGCCCTGTTGCTTTGAGCCGCCTTGCCGGTTCGACGCCTCTGCCGTGGCCTCTCTCTGAGCCGCCGCTGAGGGCCACCGCACTACTCAAAACACCCCTGCCGCCTTGGCCTCGCCGTAAGCCGGCCCGCATTCGCCGCATGCAGCCCGGCCTGCCTTGCATCTGCTAGCTGCTGTTGCTGGTCTCTACGCCCGCGCGCCGGTGGGCTCCGATTTATCAGCTCCTCTCGCGCCTGCGCCTCGCCTCATCTTCAGCTACAAGTTGCCTGTCGCGTCTCGCTTCAGTCTTGAGTCGCCTGCGACTGCTGCGAGCTGCATGGAGCAACCCTGCTCCGCACTTCAAACTTTGCTGTTGTTAAAACTATGCCTGATCGAAGCCAGGATCAAACCTAAGGCTGTGGACTGCATTATCACTACGTCGTTATTCAGTCTGCTACACATGCAAGTGGAGACAAGGAAAACAATGGGGCAGAAACAAGTTACATCAAACACTCCTGCCACTGTTCACATAAAAGATTTCACGGACAAGTACTGATTGAGTACTCTTTGCTCACGTGACCATCTAGTACAAGTTGGTATTATTGAAAATCCATTGCTGCATCCACTCAAAAGCAGACCTACAAAATCACTTGGTGGCGGGCGAAGCTATAAAAAAAATCAGCCATGAAGTGTGTGGAGCTACTAACTTGGAGGTATGAGAGCCGTGGGGGCCGCAAGCCGCCTCTAATGTGTTGAGCCGCCGGGAGTTGCCGGTCTGCTTGAACCGCCGGGACTATTTTGAGTCGCTAGTCTACCTAAGCCGACTCTGTTGCGATTGAAGGGATCATCTGTTATCCGAACATATCAGGTGATATCTCTCTAAACTTATTTTATTAGCATATATTGTTTCTATCAAAGAACAAATTACTTTGATATGTGTATTTTTATATACAGGACAATCATTCACTACAAATATGGTTTATACCATGGGTATGGAGCACGGGTTGTCCGCGGGTGATAGTCCGTAACATATTATCCGATGAATGGAAGCGCACAAGCCGCCGTCCAGTCTACATCGACTCGCCGGGACCGCGCCTGCGGTTGGCTTGCCCGTCTGCGCGGCTTACCGCGCCTGCGATTGATCCGCTCGTCTGCACCGGTTTACAACGCCGCGGCCGACTCGGCCGTCATTAATTTCAGCTTTACCATGGTGATCATCAACTCCACGGTGAATAACCCCTGGCGTGATATATCAGGTGAAATCCATCCAATATATTTTATATTGTATATTGCCTTCTTTAAAAGAGCAATTACTTTGGCCTGCAAAGTTGTCTAATGCAGGACCCTAAACTGCCATATTGGTGCAAATTTAAAGGCCGTCAGAAAATTTCCGCCTTAAAAAGAGGGATTCTGGTTTAAAGTCCGGCTCAAGGGGAAGATATATCCCACAAAGCTTTGAAGCTCTCAAATCCGGTTCAAAATCCCGGTTCAAGAAGGATTTATCTCTTGCAAAAAGTTAAAGGGTGCCGAAGAGGACCTGCTGCCATGATGCGCGGTTCAGACATGGGTATCATGCCTTATTGGCTTATCATATTATTGATCACTTGGGGGTTTGGTCATGTCTGAACCATAGTCACGCCTCTTGATCGGCGCAATGCCACAGTATCACTTGGGGGCTTGGTCGTGTCCGAACCACTGCAACACCTTTTGATAGGCGAAAGCCACCAGTTGACTTGGGGACATGGTCAAGTCTGTACCAATCACGCCTCTTGATCGGCCTAAGGCCATAGAGTCACTTGGGAGCTTGGTCGAACCCGAACCATTGCCACGCCACTTGATCGGCATAATGCCACGGTTTCAGTAGGGGACCTGCTGACTTGAACCATAGCTACACCTTATTGGGAGCTTGGTCGTGTCCGACCATGGTAACACCATCTGATCGGCTCAGTAAAGCCTCTTTTTGCAAATGGTTTTATCTTTGCCTTTGCTTCTGTTTTTCTTTTGATAAAATATTTTTTCTGTTGTATTTTCACCCAACATTATTAAATCCGGTTCAACTGTCAGTTACAGATTGACGGAACACGATTAAATCATAATCCGGAGACTATCAGCCCGCTTTGGTTTCGACTATAAGTCGCCAATATATATTTGGATTGCGCCATTGGAATCATGCGCTCATAAATCATTGGACTATATTATTCAAATCTTCAAATAGCCAACATGGCTGGATTTTATTATGGTTATCAAGAATCAAAGATTTATGATTAAGGTTTTCAAAGTCGCTTTAGCGCAATGGCTATTATATTATCAATGAATATGATTTATTTTATAATTGAAGGAATAGTCCCGAGTTGCTGCAGGCTTACGACCCGGCACTTGGGGGCTACATTATTCAAGTTGAGATTACATCAAATATGCAGGTCTCATGTCGCTGCAAGCATGCACCATGACACTTGGGGGCTAATGCATAGTCATTGTTTGCTCACCTTATTGAAGACCCGACTCATCATATTATAATGTGCCGGCCCTTGGGGGCTACAAATTGCTCCTGTCAACTATTCAAGGTACAAAGCTTTTTATCCATTATATTGAAGGGTCCACTTCTCAGTTGGTAAAGCACAAAGCTCTCAACCTTGTGAACGTGGGTTCAAGCCCCATGATGGGAGTTACATAATATAATGTTATTCTCAATGAAGTATATACAAAGTCCCCTGCTCATTATGTGCATAATGACCCGGCCCTTGGGGGCTACACTGGTTGAAGTTTTATGAGCATAAGGAAATTACAAGTCCCGAGTTCTTTGCAAGCATGACAACCCGACACACAGGGGCTACATATGTGGAATACTCAATTCGACTAGTGATTGAGATGAACAACCTGGATTTCTTCAAGCTTGTGACATTCATATTGAAGCAAATCTTAAGCTGTTACTACGTTACCTTCTTAAGAGTTGAGGGCTACAAGTGATAGGCATATAAGAGGTATATTTTCAAAAGCTGATGTTAATAAACAGTTATGATCCGGTGCCATCAATATTTGTAAACCAGCAAAGTTCGACATTCTTAAACCGGCTGAAGATCAGATGAGTATTTCAAAGACCAATATTTTTGTTAAGCATTGGGAGCTGAGTCAAAGGAGTTATTATTCACAATATTTCTCTGTGATAAACCAATGTCAGCAAATTGATTATGAAGCTGGCCTATTGATCCAGATTTTCTAGAAGGAAATGACAAGGATTTAAAGATGCTCAGGATCAGTTTAACATGGATAAATCCAAATTAAACTGGGGGCTAATGTCGGGATATACCCCGCGGTATGACCCGGCTTGAGTTGTAAACCGGCTGGGACTTGGTAAACCGGCGGATGGTAAACCGGCGGAGAGTTAAGACAGAGAGTCAAGACAGATGGCTAAGACAGACGGTAAACCGGCTGGTGGTAATGTCAGGACCCCGATTCCAAGTCACATCGACCTAGCCGGTAACACCTCATATCACTTTGCGGCCTCACGCACGGTATTCCCACGGGTGTCGCCTTACCATGGCCCGAGACCGTTTGCGCCTTTTGGCACACGTATATGATAGTGTCGCTAGCATCCACATGACAAAGAACCCGGGCCGACATGGTTAGTCGTGAACCCAAAGCGGCGCTAACCTATGGGGATAGGCATACATGAATCACATCGAGCATGTCGGTCATCAACGTATAAATTCGGGCTGTAGCACTGGGCTAACAGGACTCCGGTATCCCGGGCTGTAGCAGGCTAGGCAGACTCGAATAACACCGCGTGACATTTCCCGAAGGGATGTATATAGGAACGGGTAAGACACATGCCGCCAGTCAAGTGTCCAAGCGGTAGTCTTTGGGCTAGCAGGACTCCGTGAACCGGTCAGAAGCGGACTACTATCGCCGTAAGCACGAGACTACATTTCCCCATATGAGAGGCTGCCAAGGATAAACAACTAGTTTGTCGGATCCCACACATACCAAGCATTTCAAACATACACACAATATGCTCAATATGTGTAGATACAACATGGCATCACAACATAACTCTACGACTCAGATATTTATTCATTAGGCTCCGAGGAGCGAGATATTACAAACATGGGTCTCATGACCCAACACTCAGAGCATACAAGTCGAAGCACAAGCGGAAGCTAAACATGTCTGAGTACAGACAACTATAAATGAAATAAGGCTGAGAAGCCTGACTATCTACCAGATCCTGCCGAGGGCACAAGATCGTAGCTGAGGTAACAAGCTAACCGTCGAAGTCCAAGCGGAACTACTAGCGAGACCGAAGTCTCTCTGCAAAACATAAAATAAGCAAACGTCAAGACAAACGCATTTCAAAGAAGACTTACATCAGAACTAACTACATATGCATCATTATCAAAAGGGGGTGGTGGAGTTTGACTGCAGCAAGCCAGCTTTGACTCGGTGGCTATCCTGAACTACGACTGCAAGTAACTCCTTTTGAGGTGGCGCACACGAGTCCACATATTCACCATATCAATACACCACTATGGACCCGCTCCCGTCTCCCTACGAGAACGCCATCCATAGCACTCACGCTTATCTTGCGCATTTTAGGGTATCCACTTTCACTTGTCTATGAACCGATATAGGCAACCCGTAAGTCCTTCTCCGTGGACACAGCTATTCGAATAGATCATATTAACCCTGCAGGGTGTACTTCTTCACACACGCTCACCACTTACCGCCGTTTACACGACATGTACTCGGCAACCTTCAAGCGGAAGCCCAACGTGGGTGTCGGCCACGACCTACCTAAACACACAAGTCCCTAGTCCAGGTTTATCGCCTATTCGGTTCCATCCGCAGGGAGTCCGCCGAGGTTTCCCATACAACCCCGAACGATGTGTGCAGGGTTCCCTAGACACCAAACGGGCGAATCGGTACACAACACGGTGCCTACCGCCAACACAACCCACCCCTACGGTCAGCGTATGCGGCCCCAAAGATGCTACAAACACCGAAACTACTTGCAACTCCCGGACTGGGAACAAGGGTGGTTAAGAAGCCGAGAGGGTCCATTGGTTTCGGGCCCAATGCTTGGTAGTAACTGTTTCATGGATCACAAACACAGAACTCAGTTCCTGAGGACGGCTGCAATGAGACAACCCACCATGTACTCCTACATGGCCTCTCACCGCTACCTTTACCAAATCGTGTTCACACACTTAGCTCACACACGATGGGACATGTTCACACAACCATTCCAATTCATTCCCGATGAATCGGACCTGACTCAACTCTAAGCAAGAGTGTGCATTACAACAAGCATGAATGAGTAGGCACAACATGGCTCAAACAACTCCTACTCATGCTAGTGGGTTTCATCTAATTACTGTGGAATGACGGGTCATGCAGAGGATAAAGGGGTTCAGCTACCGCAGCAAGTAACACATGAGTCGTTGTTGTCCTAATGCAGTAAAATAGAGCAGGAGCGAGAGAGTTGGATTATATCTGAATGAACAAGGGGGTTTTGCTTGCCTGGCACTTCTGAAGATATTATAGTTCTTCATCGGTGTCATCGAACAATCGTCTAACGCCGTCTCTTGAGAGGGGACAATTACCGCAAACAAGAGAGAACACAATTAATGCAATGCACATTCGCATGAATGACATGTCATGTTAAGGTACTGAATTAACCTAATGCAATGTCTAGCCATGTTAATTGAAGTGGAATTCAAACAAGGTTAAAATCCAACTCCAAATGCTAGTTCATAATTTACCCTAATCATGATTCATCCTATTCGGTGAGGTTAACTTGTTCAAACATGCATGATCATGGCATAAACATATTCTTCATATTTTTCTGATCATTTTTCATATATAAATTATTTAATTTGGAGTTACAGATTAAAAGTTATGAATATTTGAAGTTTGGGGTATTTTCTGAATTTTCCTGAATTAAATTAAATCCGAGAAAAGGGTATTACTTGATTACTGACGTCGATGTGACGTCGATGGTCAACGGAACATGGTCCGGTCAAACTCGACAGTGGGTCCCGCGTGTCAAGATAATTAGCTTAACTAAAATTAATTAAAACTAATCCTAAATAGTTAACAGGCTGCGCCCACCGTCATCGACTCAAGAGAGTCAACCAGGCCCACCCCGGTCAAAGTCAAAGTCGGTTGCCGTCTAGCCGCCGGGCGAGCCACGCAGCGGCGAGAGTGAGTTTTGGCCACTCCGGCGACCAAATGGGCCGCGGAGGGCATCTAGGAGGAGCCGAGGACGAGCCAAGCTCTTGGTGGAGTTAGCCGGGTCGGGTGGCCGGAATCGGCGCCATGGCGACCTAGGCGGCCGGGAGTTCGGCCGAGGTCGAACACGGCGCTAGGGAGCACGGCGAGGCGCGTGGGGTGGCGTTTTGCGCTCCTGCGAGTGCGGTGAGGGCGGTGGTGTGCTCGGAAGCGAGTGTGCGCGGTTGTGGCCACGGCTACGCCATGGCCGGCTGCGAGGAGCAATCGGCTCCGGCGGAATCAACAGCTAGAGAGGGAAATAGAGAACGGGGAGAGAGGGGTTCGGCAGAGGAGCTCACGGCGGGGTCGATGAGTAGCTCAGCGGGCTCGGGGGAGGTCGGACGGCGTCGGAGCATCTCTGGTGATCTCGGTTGCCCGAGGTAGAAGACGACCGCGGAGACGTCATTCGAGGCATCCGGTGTCGCGTGGCTCGGCGGAGAGGTTCAGGGTGGCGAGGCGGAGCTCGTGGGCGGGATGGCTGGCCGTGGGGAGGTCGGTGGCCATGACGAACGGCGACGGTGGCGACGAGGCCGCTCGGGTGCGTGCGAGTGAGAGAGCAGAGGAGGAGAGAGGCCACGGGCGAGGGAGAGAGGGGTCAGGGGGGTGCGTGGCGCTCGGGGGAGACGTCCAGAGCGTCGGGGGAGGGGAGCGGCAAGCAGGAGGTGGCTTGGCGGCGTCGGCGTGGTGGCCTACGCCTCGCGTCCTTCTGGTGCGAGGTGGGAGACGGTGGCGGTTCGGTGGGCTGGGCCGCTGGAGTTGGGCCAGGTGGGCTGAGAGGTGAGCGCCAGGTAGTTTCTCTCTCTCCTCTTTCTATTTATTTCAGTTTTCTATTATTCTGTGATTTTGTGGAGTTTTTAAAAATACCAAAACAGTTTCAAAAATCACCAAACTGCTCCTGGTCCATTGTTGGAATATTTCCAACATGAAACATTTTGGTTTGGCAATATTTGGGCATTTGAAATATTTTATATAATTTTAAATGCCCAAACTCAAATACTTATGATTTAATTCAAAGACCTTAGGATGACCTAGAAAATAGTGCACCATTTTTGGCAGAGGCTCTGAACCAAAGCAAAAGTGATGACATTTTTGAAGGGCATTTCAGGTTCATTGAAATAATTTTTAGTAAACCCTAGTTGGATTTAAAAGGGGTTCTGGGGGTTTCTGTCTTCCCCATTTCAAATTCAAATGAAATTTAAACATGATGCACACACTAATGCATGGTCTAACTGGGATGTGACAAGTCACCCCCACTAAACAAGAATCTCGCCCCGAGATTCAAGACGTGAGGTAAGAGGAAAAGGGAAGTCGCCAAACTATCACAAACTTCATGATCCATTTGCCCTTCTCGAAGATGTTGATTCATTCCATCATCTTGGTCTTGACGTCTTGCTTTCGAGATCTTCACTCGACACGACAATGGAAAGAGAGGGAGGTCCTACATGATTCGATCTTCACGAAGATCAAGTAAACATGATCGACTCACGGAATGAGATTTAAAAACATCTCGAGTTGAGACACAAAACACATCGAGAGGGATGGAAGAACAAACAACGGTGTGTGGTTAGTGGGCAACAATTCCACGCTTAGAAAGATGGTAGATGGTGTCAAGGTGGCGAGGAAAAAAATTGCCACGACTCAATAACGGGGCACCCTGTGGAGGTGACGCGAGGAACTATTCCCTTAAGTGGCAAAAGAATTACTTTTGAATCAGAGATCATTGAAACTCTTCATACCGGCCTAAGGCAATTCACAAAGATCGTTTGGTGGAGTGCAAGGAATGGCATACCCAGACTCGAATGGATGATGTGGACTACCTTGTTGAAGATAACGCAATGGATGAATTTTGCTTATCACCGGAAATGGATGGGACCCATGGTAAGTCCACTTTTGAAGATAATATTGGACAACAACTACCGAGAAAGGCAGCCCATGGGGAGTTGGCACAATAGGGATGCAAGCTGGGAACACAATGCAAATGTTGGGAATGTTCCAACCATCATATCTGCCTGAGATTCAGATCTGGTTGGTGTTAGGATATTCCAGACTCATTGAGTCTAGGAAGAAAAATGAAAGTTTGCAACACAAATCGACGAGAGGATGTTGCGAGATTCTCGGGAATGAACTACGATAGCAAGATCCAAAACATGAGCTGATTCTGCTACATACATGTGAACATATTGTCCAAGACAAGAATGACCACATAGTAGTCTTATCATGAAACAATACCGAGTTCAGGTGGGGAACCATCATCGAGGATAACGAAGTCCTTGTATAAGCCGCAGTCTTAAGAAGGAACTTCTTCTCCTTGAACAAATCAATCAGTGGCTTGGTGTGCTATGGAATTCATATGGAATGAAGATGATCAGTCTATCGCACCATAGAATACTTCACACGTGCATTAATCGACTTGGAATGATTCCAAAGGAAACAAAACAAACCTTTCTCAAATTCATGGCGGCAACTTACACCTAAAGCACATGAATTCGAGGAAGTCACTCTTTCCATCCAAGCATAAGCTTCATGAACGGAACACGAAGAAATGCTTACACAAGTTTCCAATACTAGGTTGATGTACAACATGAATCATGGGGGAGACAAAATGCTGCTGATGGGCTCAACAACAACTCATCGGAATTTCCATATCATCGACTTCCACCATCATGTGAACACGGTGATAGCATTGGTCGCACCAAAAGATATAATGGTGTATGCTCGAGGAATCAACCACGAGTAAGACAACATCACGAATATCGTTGGTTCTGATTTGACTTGATGATAGCCCATACTCAAATCAAAGGATTGATAAGACAATAGGTCCAGCAACTGATCACAGGGACCAATCAATGAAGATATCATCTTTCTTCAACACACACTACGCAAGAATATCCCTTTGGAACGAACTAAGTTAGGCAAACTTTTATCTTCCAATTCCCCAAGTTGTTGTCTAGCTTAACCAACTAGCTTAGGGATATCCAACACAGATTCTTGGAGAAATGATGGCTCACAGGAAACCAACTTGATCACGAGCTCAACATAACAAATCGAGGAGACAACCCGGTAACACTTCCAAGAAGATATTTGGAAAGTCACGAACCACCGGTATGTTACTAAGCTCGAGAACAATCTTGCTTTTGAGGGCAAGACGATATGATAAAATGAGTGAGGACTTGACAAGATCCTAACTCATCAATCGAAGTGTGCACCAGAAATAAGATCTAGGTAGCACGATCAACCTTAGGATGATGATTTAGCAACCAACACACTAAGAATGAGAATATTGTCCATTTACTACCAAGCAACGAGTTGCTAGGAGTATTGATTTCACACATCACAATTCACTTGTCGGCATTCCGGTTGCATCAACACGGGACCGAGGAATGAACAATGATGGCAAGAAGTATCACTACGACAAGAATTCATAAGAGAAGGTGCAATTGTCATGATGTTCCTGACATAAAGATGGTAACACTCCAAGGTAGAGCAGAATCAAAGCTGGATTGGCATTCTGCTCATGAATACAAATCGCTTTGACCCAATCCTAGAAATAGATGAGGTATCGAGTTTGTTTCTCCTAGTCATTCCGCAATGTAATGGCTTGACGGACCACAAGGATAAAAGACATCGATAAACGAATGCACACATACTCTTGGTTATCAACTGATAGAGGATGGTCAGGATACAACTAAAGAGAGCAACTCAAAGGAACATATAATTTTTCGAGTTGTGGATGCATAGATTAGTATGTCGAACCAAGTTCAACAGGTTTCTTCCAGATAACCCATGCAGAGAGGTAGGACTGGCAGATTCACAATATAGAATGGAGAACTCCTCAAGAGTACTATGATTGTGATCTTTTGGTTCAAAAGAACTTCTGCCATAACTAGTTCATGGTATTTGGAAGAAGGAAATACCATGGACCTCGAGGACTATCGCAAAGTTACTAATATCCTAAAGGAACTAGCAAATACTAACAACATGAAGTAGGGTGAATCTCGGGTTCAAAAACCCAGGAATAGAATACCTACTAACTAATAACATCACGGGATGCTTTCAAGAATAATGGCCAGAATCATCACACTGGGGATACAAAAGCATGGCTGGATTACATAGGTGACTCCCTAAAACACCTAGGTCATAATAATAAGTCCAACATATATGTCAAGGCAATAAATTACCTCAACGCACCGGTTAGTGTGCTTATTCTGACCAAAAGGACATCGGAAACGGAAGGAAAGGATTTGCAAATGCATCAGACTATTTAGAGACACAGGATGACTCGGGCAGCATAACGCTGTAAATGCTCAAAATGATTTGAGACATCCTGCAAAAATGGTGGCATAACCACTCAACATCACAATATCAAGGTTCCGAGATCAACAGTTATCATACGTAAATAGTAGGAACTGAACTGGGCTTAAAACCAACAATCTTAATAGTCTATGGTTTAGTAACACGTCATCTCGATAGATAGATGAGAAGCCTAGTTCTTAACCCGTAGAAAAGAAGAGGTTGACTCGGATCGAGAAGGCCATGAGGTAGAAGGAGTAAAAAGAGCCTTACGTTCCTTCCACAATCAATTCTCTTACATAACTAAAGCATTTCTAGACACAACTTCGACCAGTTTGGCTTGGTAATCCTACATGATCAGCTCGATACCAATGCTGTCGGGACCCGATTCCAAGTCACATCGACCTAGCCGGTAACACCTCATATCACTTTGCGGCCTCACGCACGGTATTCCACGGTGTCGCCTTACCATGGCCGGGACCGTTTAGCCTTTTGGCACACGTATATGATAGTGTCGCTAGCATCCACATGACAAAGAACCGGGCCGACATGGTTAGTCGTGAACCCAAAGCGGCGCTAACCTATGGGGATAGGCATACATGAATCACATCGAGCATGTCGGTCATCAACGTATAAATTCGGCTGTAGCATGGAGCTATGAGGACTCCGGTATCCGGGCTGTAGCAGGCTAGGCGGGACTCGAATAACACCGCGTGACATTTCCCGAAGGGACGGACATAGGAACAAAGTAAGACACATGCCGCCCGTTGAAGTGTCCAAGCGGTAGTCTTTGGGCTAGCAGGACTCCGGTGAACTGTCTGTAGCGGACTACTATCGCTCAGAAGCACGAGACTACATTTCCCCATATGAGAGGCTGCCAAGGATAAACAACTAGTTTGTCGGATCCCACACATACCAAGCATTTCAAACATACACACAATATGCTCAATATGTGTAGATACAACATGGCATCACAACATAACTCTACGACTCGGATATTTATTCATTAGGCTCCGAGGAGGCGAGATATTACAAACATGGGTCTCATGACCCAACACTCGGAAACATACAAGTCGAAGCACAAGCGGAAGCTAAACATGTCTGCATGCAGACAACTATAAATGAAATAAGGCTGAGAAGCCTGACTATCTACCAGATCCTGCCGAGGCACAAGATCGTGAGCCGAGGTAACAAGCTAACCGTCAAGTCCAAGCAGAACTACTAGCGAGACCGAAGTCTCTCGCAAAACATAAAATAAGCAAATGTGAGTACAAACGTACTCAGCAAGACTTACATCGTAACTAGCTACATATGCATCATTATCAAAAGGGGTGGTGGAGTTTGACTGCAGCAAGCCAGCTTTGACTTCGGTGGCTATCCTGAACTACGACTACAAGTAACTCCTTTTGAGGTGGCGCTACGAGTCCACATATTCACCATATCAATACACCACTATGGACCCGCTCCCGCCTCCCTACGAGAACGCCATCCATAGCACTCACGCTTATCTTGCGCATTTTAGGGTATCCACTTTCACTTGTCTATGAACTGATATAGGCAACCCAGAAGTCCTTCTCCGTGGACACGGCTATTCGAATAGATCATATTAACCCTGCGGGGTGTACTTCTTCACACACGCTCTCACCACTTACCGCCGTTTACACGACATGTACTCGGCAACCTTCAAGCGGAAGCCCAACGTGGGTGTCGGCCACGACCTACCTAAACACACAAGTCCCTAGTCCAGGTTTATCGCCTATTCGGGTTCCATCCGCAGGAGTCCGGCCGAGGTTTCCCATACAGCCCCGAACGATGTGTGCAGGGTTCCCCAGACACCAAAGCAGGCGAATCGGTACACGGGCCATGGTGCCTACCGCAACACAACCCACCCCTACGGTCGGTGTTGCGTCTGCCCCCTGACATGCTACAAACACCGAAACTACTTGCAACTCGGACCGGGAACAAGGGTGGTTAAGAAGCCGAGAGGGTCCATTGGTTTCGGGCCCAATGCTTGGTAGTAATCGTTTCATGGATCACAAACACGTAACTCGGTTCACGAGGGCGGCTGCAATGAGACAACCCACCATGAACTCCTACATGGCCTCTCACCGCTACCTTTACCAAATCGTGTTCACACACTTAGTTCACACACAGTAGGACATGTTCACACAACCATTCCAATTCATTCCCGCTGAATCAGACCTGACTCAACTCTAAGCAGTAGCAGGCATGACAACAAGCATGAATGAGTAGGCACAACATGGCTCAAACAACTCCTACTCATGCTAGTGGGTTTCATCTAATTCTTGTGGAATGACGGGTCATGCAGAGGATAAAGGGGTTCAGCTACCGCAGCAAGTAACACATGAGTCGTTGTTGTCCTAATGCAGTAAAATAGAGCAGGAGCGAGAGAGTGGGATTATATCGGAATGAACAAGGGGTTTTGCTTGCACGGCACTTCGAAGATATTATAGTTCTTCATCGGTGTCATCGAACAATCGTCGGTACGTCGTCTACTGAGAGGGGACAATTACCGGCAAACAAGAGAGAACACAATCAATGCAATGCACATTCACATGAATGACATGTCATGTTAAGGTACTGAATTCACCTAATGCAATGTCTAGCCAGGTTAATTGAAGTGGAATTCAAACAAGGTTAAAATCCAACTCCAAATGCTAGTTCATAATTTACCCTAATCATGATTCATCCTATTCGGTGAGGTTAACTTGTTCAAACATGCATGATCATGGCATAAGCAGATTCTTCATATTTTTCTGATCATTTTTCATATATAAATTATTTAATTTGGAGTTACAGATTAAAAGTTATGAATATTTGAAGTTTGGGGTATTTTCTGAAATTTCCTGAATTAAATTAAATCTAGAAAAGGGTATTACTGCGTCAGCCTGACGTCAGTGTGACGTCAGGGGTCAACGGAACATGGTCCGGGTCAAACCTGACAGTGGGTCCCGCGTGTCAGCATAATTAGCTTAACTAAAAATTAATTAAAACTAATCCTAAATAGTTACTGTGGTCGGGCCCCACTTGTCATTGACTCAGGAGAGTCAACCAGGGCCCACCCCTGGTCAAAGTCAAAGTCGGCTGTCGGCGTCTAGCCGCCGGCGAGCCCGACGCGGCAAGCGAGTGGTTTGGCCACTCCGCGACCAAATGGGCCATGGAGGGCATCTAGGAGGAGCCGAGGACGAGCCAAGCTCTTGGTGGAGTTAGCTGGGTCGGGTGGCCGGAATCGGCGCCGGCGGCGACCTAAGGCGGCCGCCGAGTTCGCCGAGGTCGAACACGGCGCTAGGGAGCACGGCGAGGCGTGGGGTGGCGTTTTGCGCTCCTGCGAAAGCGGTGAGGGCGGTGGTGTGCTCGGAAGCGGCGTCTTGTGGTTGTGGCCACGGCTACGCCATGGCCGGGCGGCGAGGAGCAATCGGCTCCGGCGGAATCAACGGCTAGAGAGGGAAATAGAGCACGGGGAGAGAGGGGTTCGGCAGAGGAGCTCACGGCGGGGTCGATGAGTAGCTCAGCGGGCTCGGGGGAGGCCGGACGGCGTCGGAGCATCTCTGGTGATCTCGGTTGCCCGAGGTAGAAGACGACCATGAGACGTCATTCTGGCATCCGGTGCCGCGTGGCTCAAGTGAGAGGTTCAGGGTGGCGAGGCAGAGCTCGTGGGCGGGATGGCTGGCCGTGGGGAGGTCGGTGGCCATGACGAACGGCGACGGTGGCGACGAGGCCGCTCGGGTGCGTGCGAGTGAGAGAGCAGAGGAGGAGAGAGGCCACGGATGAGGGAGAGACGGGTCAGGGGGGTGCGTGGCGCTCGGGGGAGACGTCCAGAGCGTCGGGGAAGGGGAGCGGCAAGCAGGAGGTGGCTCGGCGGCGTCTTGGCGTCACGGTGGCCTACGCCTCGCGTCCTTCTGGCGCGAGGTGGGAGACGGTGGCGGTTCGGTGGGCTGGGCCGCTGGAGTTGGGCCAGGTGGGCTGAGAGGTGAGCGCCAGGTTGTTTCTCACTCTCCTCTTTCTATTCATTTCAGTTTTCTATTATTCTGTAATTTTGTGGAGTTTTTAAAAATACCAAAATAGTTTCAAAAATCACCAAACTGCTCCTGGTCCATTGTTGGAATATTTCCAACATGAAACATTTTGGTTTGGCAATATTTGGGCATTTGAAATATTTTATATAATTTTAAATGCCCAAAGTCAAATACTTATGATTTAATTCAAAGACCTTAGGATGACCTAGAAAATAGTGCACCATTTTTGGCAGAGGCTCTGAACCAAAGCAAAAGTGATGAGCATTTTTGAAGGGCATTTCAGGTTCATTGAAATAATTTTTAGTAAACCCTAGTTGGATTTAAAAGGGGTTCTAGGGGTTTCTGTCTTCCCCATTTCAAATTCAAATGAAATTTAAACATGATGCACACACTAATGCATGGTCTAACTGGGATGTGACAGGTAAACCGGCAGACAATGTTAAACCGGCAGACAATGTTAAACCGGCAGACCATGTTAAACCAGCAGACAATGTTAAACCGGCAGACAATGTTAAACCGGCAGACAATGTTAAACCGGCAAACAGTGATAACTGGGTTGTCAAGGGTTATGAAGCCCGAGATGTTATGAAGCCCATGAAGATAAGTTAGAATAGTTAAGTCTTAAGTCCGAGTTGGACTCTACATGTAACCCGCCTCTTCAACATATATAAGGAGGGGTAGGGCTCCCCAAAGAGGGAGAAGCTACAAGCAAGAAGAAACAATCTTAGGGCTAGACACAAAGAGGAGAGCCGGTTTACGGCGACTCCCTCGTGATGATAATGAGACCTAGCCTCCAACAGCATGTAGGGTTTTTATCGGACAATGTTTCCCGGGGCCCGAAGCTGTCTAAATCCCCGTTTTGTGTTGCGTCTCTCGATTCTGCTCAACCCCTCTCAAGCTACCACATAGATGCGTTGGCCTCGCGACTAAGTCCTGACACTAAGGACATCTGACGTGTTAATTCCATGACAAAACTCGTAACTAAATATTCGTCTCCGCGATCAGATCATATAAACTTTATTTTCTTGTTACGATGATTTTCCACTTCACTCTGAAATTCTTTGAACTTTTCAAATGTTTCAGACTTATGTTTCATCAAGTAGATATACCCATATCTGCTCAAATTATCTATGAAGGTTAGATAATAACGATACCCGCCACGAGCCTCAACACATATCGGATCGCATACATCAGTATGTATTATTTCCAATAAGTGAGTTGCTTGCTCCATTGTTCCGGAGAACAGAGTCTTATTCATCTTGCCCATGAGGCATGGTTCACAAGCATCAAGTGATTCATAATCAAGTGATTCCAAAAGCCCATCAGCATGAAGTTTCTTCATGCGCTTTACACCAATATGACCTAAACGGCAGTGCCACAAATATGTTGCACTGTCATTATCAACTTTGCATCTTTTGGCATCAATATTATTAATATGTGTATCACTATGATCGAGATTCAATAAACCATTCACCTTGGGTGTATGACCACAGAAGGTTTTATTCATGTAAGCAGAATAACAATTATTCTTTTAAATGAATAACTGTATTGCAATAAACATGATCCAATCATATTATGCTCAACCCAAACACCAAATAACATTTATTTTAGGTTCAACACTAACCCCGAAGGTAAAGGGAGTGTGCGAAGGTGATCTTATCAACCTTGGAATTACTTCCAACACACATCGTCACCTTGCCCTCAACTAGTCTTTGTTCATTTTGTAACTCCTTTTTCGAGTTACTAATCATAGCAACTGAACTAGTATCAAATACCCTGGGGGTACTATGAACACTAGCAAAGTACACATCAATAACATGCATATCATATATACTTTTGTTCACTTTGCCATCCTTATTATCCGCCAAGTATTTGGGGCAGTTCCGTTTCCAGTGACCATTTCCTTCGCAGTAGAAGCACTCAGTTTCAGGCTTGGGTCTAGCTTTGGGCTTCTTCATGGGAGTGGCAACTTTCTTGCCATTCTTCTTGAAGTTCCATTTCTTTCCCTTGCCCTTTTACTTGAAACTAGTGGTCTTGTCAACCATCAAGACTTGATGCTTTTCTTGATTTCTACCTTAGCTGATTTTAGCATTGCGAAGAGCTCGGGAATCGTTTTCGTCATCCCTTACATATTATAGTTCATCACGAAGTTGTGGTAACTTGCTAATAGTGACTAGAGAACTCTGTCAATCACTATCTTATGTGGAAGATTAACTCCCACTCGATTCAAGCGATTGTATTGTAGTACTCAGACATTCTGAGCACATGCTCACTAGTTGAGCTATTCTCCTCCATCTTGTAGGCAAAATACTTGTGAGGGGTCTCATACCTCTCGACTCGGGCATGAGTCTGAAATACAAATTTCAGCTCTTGGAACATCTTATATATTCCGTGGCGTGCAAAACATTTTTGAAGTCCTGGTTCTAAGCCGTAAAGCATGGTGCACTAAACTGTCAAGTAGTCATCATACCGAGATTTGCCAAACGTTCATAACGTCTGCATCTGCTCCTACAATAGGTCCGTCACCTAGCGGTGCATCAAGGACATAATTCTTTTGTGCAGCAATGAGGATAATCCTCAGATCACGGACCTAGTCTGCATCATTACTACTAGCATCTTTCAACTTATTTTTCTCTAGGAACATATCAAAAGATAAACGGGGAAGCTATACGCGAGCTTATTGATCTACAACATAAATATGCAAACACTATCAGGACTAAGTTCATGATAAATTTAAGTTCAATTAATCATATTACTTAAGAACTCCCACTTAGATAGACATCCCTCTAGTCATCTAAATGATCACATGATCCATATCAACTAAACCATGTCCGATCATCACGTGAGATGGAGTAGCTTTCAACGGTGAACATCACTATGTTGATCGTATCTACTATATGATTCACGTTCAAATTTTCGGCCTCAGTGTTCCGAGGCCATATCTGCATATGCTAGGCTCGTCAAGTTTAACCCGATTATTCTGCTTGTGCAAAACTGGCTTGCATCCATTGTATGTGAACGTAGAGCTGTCGGATTTCGGGTTCCGGCAAAACCCTTGAGGTTCGAACTCTAGGGTGCGCATGAAGATCTCTCCTCCCCCTAGCTCACAGTCTCACCACAATCTCAAGGCTTAGCACATTGAACTCGCAGAACAAGGGACACAAGGTTTATACTGGTTCGGGCCACCAATGTGGTGTAATACCCTACTCCAGTGTGGTGTGGTGGATTGCCTCTTGGGCTGAGGATGAACAAGTACAAAGGAAGAACAGCCTCCTGAGGAGAGGTGTTCTTGGGCTCGATGAGCTTGTGTGGATGAGGATGATCTGAATCTGGATCAGTTGCCTCCTACTGTGGTGGCTAGTCCTATTTAGAGAGGCCCTGGTCCTCTTCCCAAATGTAGGCGGGAAGGGATCCAACAACGGCCAAATTTGAAGGGAGACAACCAGTACAAGTTATCCAGACTAAAGGTGGTCTTCGCCTGCCAAAGGCTCTGATGGTGACGCCGTCTTGGGATCCACGGTGACCTCAGTCTTGCCGTCCTGCTGGTCTTGGTCTTGTTGCACCGATATGGAAACCTTTGCCTGATGCCTCGGGACTCCTCGCCTGCGCCTGCCTCTTTAGCACCAAAGAGGAAACGAGTACACTGCGCACGCTGGCGCCCGCCTAGCCTTGTCGTCATGGCTTGCGTCATAGGAACCTCGCGAGGTGCCCCTCGCCTTGATCTCTCCGCCCCTCGCGAGCCAGCCTGGTGAGGCCGCCCCGAGGAGGTCTTGCATCGTCTGCCTCGTGAGGCTTGGCCCCTTGCGAGGGTCTTGAGCGTTTGCTAATGAAGATGGGCCGTCTGAGGCCGTTGGTGGAAACCTGTTGTGGGCTGCAGCGAGCAAGTCTGGGGACCCCTGCTCCCAAGACGCCGACAAGAGCCCCCGCCCAAGGTGTGCTCGGACTTGGCTTCGAGGAGAAGCCAAGGGGCAAGTGCGGAGCGCCGCGGGCCCCAACAGCCTGCGACCTCGGTTGACGCGTGGCGTTTGATGGGACGTGGGCGTCTCCGCTTCCCCATGCTGCCTCGGCAACAACCCAACTTGATAAGTCCCTGATGCATGCAGAGAAAACCATCATTACCAGTGATCGTGGGGGCCGCCGGCTGGCCTTCTCCTGCTATAAATGAGGAGGGGGGCGGAGCCCCCGTCGCCCATCTCTTCCTGTTCTGCTCGCCTCTTCTCCCTTGCTTCATTGCTAGCAGCGGCACTCATGGCGCCTGTGAAGAGGTTCTCGGCCGCAAAGAAGGGGAAGGCCCGCCAGGAGGGGCCCGGCTCGCTACCACCCAAGAGGGGGTGCGGTCGCCCACGGAAGCACGTCGCGACCCCTGCCGTGGCCCCTTGCGGCTGCGGCGGCGCCTCCTCGCGCAGTGGGAGCCGCCCAGGTCGTGGCAGCCCTGTCGATGAAGTGAGGCGCGTCATGGTTGCGCGGCCTCCCCGGCCGCGCTTCCACTCGGCTAAGGTGCTGCCGGAGTTCGTTGTGTGGTCGGAGAATCCGACCGGCACATGGCTTCAGCTCCCGCGCTTCTTCACCGGCGAACTGCTGGCCATTGGTCCAGGCGGTCTGTGGCTGCAGGCGGATGGCTGCTGCAGCAAGGCTTCGTGGGTCGCGGTGGAGGTCTCCGTCGCGGGAAACGCAGCCCTAGCCTGCGGCTGGCAGACGTTTGCCCACGCGCGCGGCCTAGGCAGGCGGTGTACCCTCCACTTCAAGTACGATGGCAACGCGACCCTCTATGTGAGGGTATTCGGGGAAAATGGTCGCCGCGTCGGATGCTGCCCTGAGGACAACAACGGCGGCGAGGTGCTCGGCCTTGGCGATGGTCGTCACAAGGGTGAAGGTGGGCTTGTCCGGGTGCCGGTCGCAGCTCGTCCAGCTACGGCGGCTCTTCCTCCAGCGACAGCTCCAGCAGCGGCGGCTATGACCAGCCGCCACGCCGCTATGCCTGCTTCAAGGGCGGTGGCGGGTCGTCTCGTCGCCGCGCCCCAGTGAAGCGCGAGGGGGGATCTGGCTAAGTCCAGGAGGGAGCCAAGGGCCTACCCTCACGAGCCGCTGCGGGGGCGCGCGCCGCTCTTGTTTATGTTCTTTCCTTTCTTCCTGCATTAAAAAAGCTACAAGTATGGGGACTTGCAAGGGCATGCAACGAATCGTGATTTCCAAGTTGCTATGTTATGTTTATCGTTCCTGTGTCGTGTTGCAGCATCAACATTTTATGTAGGCGTGTAGAGATAACTTAGCTTGACGTGTCTGAAGTAGTTTCCGCCTCATGAGGCGTGCATCTCCCAGCACCTGGTGAGACCTCCTTGCCGTTGGCTCGGGAGGCGTCGAGGAACTGCAAAAAAATTGTTAAGAAACTCTTATTCTTCCAAGCCCAGGTCGTAGGCGTGGCTGCTACGACCCAGCGCTCCGCATCGCGGTACCCGCGGGGCACGGATTAAGGGAGGTGCGCCAGCTTGCGAGCTCGAGCGAGGGTGCCTCGCGAAGACCAGGGAAAACGCTCACGAGTGCACCTGTCCAGCCCCCTCGCGAGGCATACGAGGGAGAGTACGGGTCAAAACAAAGAACCGAGGGAAGAAATAGAGGAAAAAGGCGATCGAACCAAGCCAACAAGAAACACCAGAATGCGAATTTCCATTAAAGAGGGGCAAGCCAACTACGAAAAGCAAATGAAAAGCCGCGTCCGGCACCTAGTCTAGTCTTCTCACCAACGCGGAGCTAAGTGCTGCCACTAGGACGTGGGAGGGAGCCCCCGAGGCCCGAGGGCGGCACTCCTAAGACTCTGGGGCGTGTACAACCCCACTCATTATTACATGAGAGTGTCACGAGCGGAGACCTTCACAGGCACTGGGCCTTGCTTCACAGGCACTAGGCCTTGCTTCATGGGTAGAACTTCAGGAGGTGCTGGATGTTCCAAGCATTCTGGATGGGGACCCCGTCCTGCGTCTCCAAGCGCATGACGCCAGGCCTGGAGACATGGGCTAGCCTAAATGGGCCCTCCCACATGGGCGAGAGCTTATGCAGCCCTTCCCTGGAGGGCACCCGCCTTAGGACGAGGTCGCCCACCTCAAGCGTCCTGGAGCAGATGCTGCGGCAGTGATACCATCGCAGCGCCTGCTGGTATCTTGCCGCTCGGAGCGTGGCTTCATGGCGGCGTCCTCCCCCAGCAGGAGGTCCATCCCCCGCATGGCGTCCTGCTGCGTTTCATCAAACGCCAGGACCCGCCCGGAGCGATGCTTGACCTCGTGAGGGAGAACCGCTTCTGCTCCATAGACGAGGAATAACGGGGTCTCGCCTGTTGGCTTGGTGGCGGTGGTGCGGATGGACCACAACACAGACTGGAGCTTGTTGCACCAGCCCCTGCCGCAGGCCTCGAGCTTCTTCTTGAAGGCCCTGGTCTTGAGGCCTCTCAACACTTTCGTGTTGGCGCGTTAGGCCAGGCCATTGCTCCTTGGGTGCGCCATCGAAGCGTAGCAGATCTGCGTTCGAAGGTTAGCACAATATGTCTTGAAGAGATTACTGGTGAACCACGAGCCATCGTCGGTGATGATGCCTTTGGGGACCCCGAACCGGCGCAAGAGACCCTTGATGAACTTGAGCGCCGACCCGGCCGGGATGGTGCGGACAGCTTCTACCTCCACCCATGTGGTGAACTTGTCGATGGCGATGTAGAGGTGGCGGTAGCCCCCAGGCGCTCGAGGGAACGAGGCTAGGATATCCAGCTCCCAGACCGCGAATGGCCACGAGAGCCGGATGGTCTGGAGGCCCTGAGCTGGCTGATGGATCTGCTTGGCATGGAATTGGCAGGCCTCGCAGGACTTCACTAGCTCGGTCGCGTCGTTGAGTGCCGTAGGCCAGTAGAACCCGCTGCGGAACGCCTTGCCGGCGAGGGTTTGTGACGACAAGTGGTGCCCGCAGTCCCCGCCGTGTATATCAGCTAGCAACTCGTTCCCTTGTTCCCTGGAGATGCATCGCAAGGAAACATCATTTGGCCGCTTCCTGTATAGCTCACCGTCCCGGATGCAGTATGCCGTAGCCTGTCGGGCCACACGCTCCGCGTCCTCCTCTTTCTCCGACAGCGTCCCTTGCGTCAGGTATTCCTTGAATTCCTTGGTCCAGCACCCCTCCTGAGGCTCGAGCGCCAGGAGTAGGCGTGTTCCCGAGGTCGGGGCGCAGGCCGGTGCTCCCGAGGTAGGTGGTTGAGGGAGTTCCTCCCGAGGCGACGCCGACCCTGAAAGCGGAGGTGCTGCTGAAGGCTTGAAGAGCCGCTCCTCGAAGACGCCATGCTCTTGGAGTTGGTGCTTGGATGCCCTTTTGGCGATGTCGTCGGCCTCCTTGTTGGTGCCATGGGGCACGTGCTGCAACTCTAGGCCCAAGAACTTCTTTTCCATTTTGCGTACCTCCACGAGGTATGCCTCCATGTGCTCGTCCCTCGGCTCGTATACCTTATTGGAGAAGTTGACGAGGAGCTGCGATTCGCCCCTGATGGTGAGGCGCTTCACCTCTAGGGCTAACGCAGCCTTAAGGCCAGCGATGAGGCCTTCGTACTCCGCGATGTTGTTGGAGACCTTCTCTCCCTACTGGAAGCAGAGCTGCACAACATAGTAGAGCTTGTCCTGAGTGGGCGAGATGAGCACTGCTCCAGCCCCCGCACCCTGGTGTGTGAACGTGCCATCGAAATACATAACCCAGCCATCTAGCGCTTCACTTCATGGCGACAGGGATCGGTCCTCGCCTGCTTCAAGTTCTGGGGCGTCAGTCCATTCTGCCACGAAGTCGGCGAGCGCGGCTCCCTTGATGACCCTGGTTGTGCTGAACTCCAGCTGGAAAGCCTGCTGCTCGATGTTCCATTCGGTGACTCTTCCAGCAGTGTTGGGGCTCCTGAGTACCCTCTCCAGTGGTTAGGCCGAGACGACCTTGATTGGGTGACCTTGGAAGTAGTGACGCAGCTTACGCGAGGCCACCAAGAGCGCTAGCAAGAGCTTTTGAGGCATGGGGTACTGTGCCCTCGCATCCTGCAGCACCGTGCTGACGAAGTACACAGGGTGCTCGACGAGGGCGGGAGCGTCGGCGGAGCTTGCATTTGCCGGAGGTTGGGGCGCCTCCTGAGGTGATGGGACCCCAAGAGCCTGGTCGCTCATTGGGGCCTGTGCAGGCCCGAGAACGTCGTCTTGCTGGGCCTGGTCATTCGCCGGTGTTGCTGCGGCCTTTTCGGTGCCCTCTAGGTCCCGTATTGCCTCGGTTGGAGGTGCGGCACGGTGCGGCGGACCCTTGGCCTGGCGCTCTTCCCGAACCGCCACTAGAGCTGCGCTAGCGGAGTAGGGAGTGGCGGCAAGGTAAAGCACCAGGGGCTCGAGAGGGCGAGGCGCCACCATCACCGGAGGGCTGGTCAGGTATCTCTTGAGGTCTTGAAACGCTTGGTCGGCCTCCGGGTTCCACTCGAACGGGCCCTTTTTCTTCATCAGCTTGAAGAACAGCAGGGCCTGCTCTCCCAGCTTGGAGATGAAGCGCCCCAGTGAGATCACGTAGCCCACAAGCTTCTGCATCTCTTTGAGGGTTTGTGGTGGGCTCATGTCTTCTATCGCCTTGACCTTCTCTGGGTTAGCCTCGATCCCCCTGTGGGACACGAGGAAGCCCAACAGCTTGCCGGAGGGGACACCGAACACACACTTCTCTGGGTTGAGCCGCAGGTCCACCTGGCGCAGGCTTGCGAAGGTCTCCTCCATGTCCTGAACCAGAGTTCTCGCCTCCCAAGACTTTACCACAATGTCGTCGACGTAGGCTTCAACATTCCTCCCAAGCTGCTGACCCAAGGCGATGTGCATCAGCAGTTGGAAGGTTGTGCCTGCGTTGCGCAGCCCGAACGGCATGCAAGTGTAGCAGTACACCCCACACGGGGTCAGGAAGGCTGTCTTCTCCACATCCTCTACTGCCATCTTGATCTGGTGATAGCCTGAGAATGCGTCCAGGAAGCACAGCAGGTCTCACTCGGCGGTGGAGTCAACAATCTGGTCGATGCGCGGAAGCGGGAACGGGTCTTGGGGGCAGGCCTTGTTGAGGTTGGTAAAGTCAACACACATGCGATCCTTCCCGCCTTTCTTTGGTACGACGACGGGGTTCGCCAGCCACTTAGGGTACCGAACCTCACGAATGAATCCTGCTACCGCTAGCTTGCGGGTTTCTTGGACGATGAAGGACTTCTTCTCCATGGACTGTCGCCGCGCCCTCTGCTTCACAGGGCGCACATTGGGGCACACCCTCAAGTGATGCTCGATCACCCCTCTTGGGACCCCTACTAGCTGCTTGGGTTCCTAGGAAAATACATCCTAGTTCGCACGCAGGAACCTCACCAATGCCTCCTCTTGATCCTGGTCGAGGTTGGCGCCTATGATGAAGGTGGCTCCTGAGGACCCATCTTCCTCGACCGGCACCTGCTTGGTTTCGTCCGGATCTATAGTGAACAACTGCTTCTTCTTTGCTGGCGCGGCCTCCTTAGCTCCAGGGGTGGCCTCGTCGGCCAGTCGCGCTGCCACAGTGCTTTTGAGGGCAAGCTTGAGCGCCGCTAGAGCCTCCTTGGTGTATCCCACTACGGTGAGGACTTCCTTGCTTCCAGGCATCTTCATGAGGTTGTAGGCCAGATGGGTCGCCGCCATAAACTAAGCCAGAGCCGGGTACCCAAGGATGGCGTTGTACGGGAGGACAATGCGGGTGATGTCGAAGTCGATCAGCTCGGTGCGGTAGTTGTCGCGAGTGCCGAAGGTCACGGGGAGGCGGATCTGCCCCAGGGGGCTGGCGGAGTGATACGTCTCCAACGTATCTATAATTTTTGATTGTTCCATGCTATTACATTATCTGTTTTGGATGTTTATGGGCTTTATTAAACACTTTTATATTATTTTTGGGACTAACCTATTGATCCAGAGCCCAGTGCCAGTTGCTGTTTTTCCCCTTGTTTCAGTGTTTCGAAAAAAGGAATATCAAACGGAGTCGAAACGAAATGAAACCTTCTGGAGAAGTTATTTTTGGAAGGAAAGCAACCGGGGAGACTTGGAGTCCACGTCAAAGAAGGAACAAGGAAGGCACGAGGCAGGGGGCGGGCCCACCCCCAGGGCGCGCCCTCCACCCTCATGGGCCCCTCGTGGCTCCCCTGACGTACTTCTTCCGCCTATATATCTTCATATACCCTAAAAACTTCGGGGAACAGAATAGATCGGGAGTTCCGCTGCCGCAAGCCTCTGTAGCCACCAAAAACCAATCGGGACCCTATTCTGGTACCCTGCCGGAGGGGGGAACCCTCACCGGTGGCCATCTTCATCATCACGGCGCTCTCCATGACGAGGAGGGAGTAGTTCACCCTCGGGGCTGAGGGTATGTACCAGTAGCTATGTGTTTGATCTCTCTCTCTCTCTCTCTCTCTCGTGTTCTTGATTTGGCACGATCTTGATGTATCGCGAGCTTTGCTATTATAGTTGGATCTTATGTTGCTTCTCCCCCTCTACTCTCTTGTAATGGATTGAGTTTTCCCTTTGAAGTAATCTTATCGGATTGAGTTTTAATGATTTGAGAACACTTGATGTATGTCTTGCCGTGCATATCTATGGTGACAATGGGATATCACGTGATTCACTTGATGTATGTTTGGTGATCAACTTGCGGGTTCCGCCCATGAACCTATGCATAGGGGTTGGCACATGTTTTCGTCTTGATTCTCCCGTAGAAACTTTTGGGCACTCTTTGAAGTACTTTGTGTTGGTTTGAATAGATGAATCTGAGATTGTGTGATGCATATCGTATAATCATACCCACGGGTACTTGAGGTGACATTGGAGTATCTAGGTGACATTAGGGTTTTGGTTGATTTGTGTCTTAAGGTGTTATTCTAGTACGAACTCTAGGGCTGTTTGTGACACTTATAGGAATAGCCCAACGGATTGATTGGAAAGAATAACTTTGAGGTGGTTTCGCATCTACCATAATCTCTTCGTTTGTTCTCCACTATAAGTGACTTTGGAGTGACTCTTTGTTGCATGTTGAGGGATAGTTATGTGATCCAATTATGTTATTATTGTTGAGAGAACTTGCATTAGTGAAAGTATGAACCCTAGGCCTTGTTTCCTAGCATAGAAATACCATTTACGCTCACTTTTATCATTAGTTACCTTGCTGTTTTATTATTTTCAGATTACAAAAACCTATATCTACCATCCATATTGCACTTGTATCACCATCTCTTCGCCGAACTAGTGCACCTATAAAATTTACCATTGTATTGGGTGTGTTGGGGACACAAGAGACTCTTTGTTATTTGGTTGCGGGGTTGTTTGAGAGAGACCATCTTCATCCTACACCTCCCACGGATTGATAAACCTTAGGTCATCCACTTGAGGGAAATTTGCTACTGTCCTACAAACCTCTACACTTGGAGGCCCAACACGTCTACAAGAAGAAGGTTGCGTAGTAGACATCAAGCAGTTTCTGGCGACGTTGCCGTGGAGGTGAGCGCTTGAAGGTATATCTTTAGATCTTGCAATCAAATTTTTTTGTTTCTTGTTTTATCACTAATTTAGTCTATAAAATAAAACTACCAAAAAATATGGAATTGAGTTTACCTCATACACTTCATCTTTTTAATATCTTTCGTGAGTATGATGGAAAGGAAAATTGTGCCAAAGTGTTAGAAGAAGAATGCATTAAAATGTTTGGCACTAAATCTTTGAATGATGAGCATGATTGCAATGTTGTTAGTATGAATTCCTTGAATATCCATCATACTAATGATGATTGCACTAGTTATGATGAAAATTTCTCCTATAAACATGCCAATTTTTGTGGAGTACATTGGGTTTGCAAGTACACACCAAATAGGGAAGATAGATATTGCAAGAGGCATAAGTATTTAGAAACTAAATTGTTGCAAGAAAGTCTTGATGATTGCGCTGAAAGATTCAATATTTATCGCACCCCTTGTGAACTTTGCAATGAACATGGTCATTTAAAGCTCCAATGCTATTTGTTTCATGACCGAATCGTATCCAAAAATTGTGATAATTTGATTACCCTTGAGCATCATAGAGCTTAGTATTCTTTTGGGGTATGAGGAAATGAAACGTATAACTGAGGGTATTCCAAAGTTTAATCTTGATAGATTTCTTGATTTTGATCTAGAAAAGATTTATATGTATTGTGCGGTGAATTGCATTGAAAATCCTTATATTGCCAAGTACATAAAGAAAAGAAAACAAATAGAAGATGAAGAGAATGCTAACGAAAGGGAAGAGACTTCCCAATATTCTCCTGTTATTTCTTATGATGAATCAGGTAACGAGGAGGAGCCTTCTATTCAACCAACCTCATTAATAAGGAGCTCCAAAAAGAGGATTGAACCCACACATGATGTGGTGAAGAAGAAGAAAATAAAAAGGAAGAGAGGTAAAAAGGTATCTCTCCCAAATAATGTTGCTCCTATTATTGTTGTGCCTCATGAAAATGAATCAAAAATAATTGTGGAAGATGATGCACTTGATGATGATCTCGTTATACCTATTGCTCGTTGTGATGATTATGATTGGGAAGATAGTGATACTTCTTATGATCTTGAAAATCTTTTTGGCATTTGCTTGGAAGAATATAATAATTGCTATACTATTGGTGCTATCCATACTATTAATGATGAGAGTGATTATGCTTATGATATGAAAAGGCCCAAGCTTGGGGAAGCTATGTTTGATGAGAATGACATATTTGAGAATATATTTGCTGAAATTAATGTTGGTCCCAAGCTTGGGGATGCTATGTTTAATGAAGATGATATTTTTAGCCTCCCAAGTTTTGATATGCAAATTTATAATGATGATAGCATGCCTTCTACCTATGATGATTATATTGATGAAAGTGGGTTTGTAAGAGTGTCAACTTTAGGAAGTAGTGATCCCAAAATATTGGAGGATGTTGAATCTTATAATATTTATGAAAGTGGATTTGGAGAGCTCATGACTTTATTTAGTGATGTATCCACTATTTCGGAAGAGGTTTCAATCGATTATGATGAGAACAAAGTTGATACTTATGACGATTATTGTGATAAAACTTATGCTATAAAGAGTAGTGATGATTATATTTATAAAACTTGTCATTATTATTATTACCCTTTTTATGAACATTACTCTTTTAATGTGGAAACAATTTATAGTATTCAAGTCTCTTATGATACTCCCACTATTCCGAATGAGAGGTATTTTGCTTATGTGGAGAGTAATAAAATTTCTATACTAGTAGATCATGAAAAGAATGCTTTAGGTGCTAGTTATATTGTTGAATTCATTCATTATGCTACTGAAAATTATTATGAGAGAGGAATATATGCTTGTAGGAATTGCAATAATATCAAGTTTCCTCTCTATGTGCTTAAAGTTTTGAAGTTATGCTTGTTTTGCCTTCCTATGCTAGTTGATTATTGCTCCCATAAGTTATTTTCTCACAAAATCCCTATGCTTAGGAAGTGGATTAGACTTAAATGTGCTAGTTATATTCTTCATGATGCTCTCTTTATGTTTCAATTCTTATCTTTTATGTGAGCATCATTGAAATCATCATGCCTAGCTAGGGGCGTTAAACGTTAGCGCTTGTTGGGAGGCAACCCAATTTTATTTTAGTTTCTTGATTTTTGGTTCTGTTTAGTAATAAATAATACATCTAGATTCTGTTTAGATGTGTTTGTGTGTTTTAGTTAGTGTTTGTGCCAAGTAGAACCTTTGGGAAGACTTGGGTGAAGTCTTTATGATCATGCTGTAAAAACCAGAAACTTTAGCGCTCACGAGATTAGCTTCAACTTTTTACTAGAGAGTGCTATTTAGTTGATTATTTTTGAAGATGATTACTAGACAAATTACTCAGGTCCACCAATTTATTTTAGAATTTTTGGAGTTCCAGAAGTTTGCGTTAGTTACAGATTACTACAGACTGTTCTGTTTTTGACAGATTCTGTTTTTCGTGTGTTATTTGCTTATTTTGATGATTCTATGGCTAGTAAAATAGTTTACAAACCATAGAGAAGTTGGAATACAGTAGGTTTAACACCAATATAAATAAACTATGAGTTCATTACAGTACCTTGAAGTGGTGTTTTGTTTTCTTTCGCTAACGGAGCTTACGAGTTTTCTGTTAAGTTTTGTGTTGTGAAGTTTCCAAGTTTTGGGTAAAGATTCGATGGACTATGGAATAAGGAGTGGCAAGAGCCTAAGCTTGGGGATGCCCAAGGCACCCCAAGGTAATATTCAAGGATAACCAAGAGCCTAAGCTTGGGGATGCCCTGGAAAGCATCCCCTCTTTCGTATTCATTCATCGGTAACTTTACTTGGAGCTATATTTTTATTCACCACATGATATGTGTTTTGCTTGGAGCGTCACTTTATTTTATTTAGCCTTGCTTGCTGTTTGAATAAAATACCAAGATCTGAAATTCTTAAATGAGAGAGAGAGTCTTCACATAGCTACATAATTATTTAACTACTCATTGATCTTCACTTATATCTTTTTGGAGTAGTTTGTCATTTACTCGTGTGCTTCACTTATATATTTTGAGCTATATAGTTCTGCTCTAGTACTTCACTTATATCTTTTAGAGCACGGTGGTGGATTTGTTTTATACAAACAATTGATCTCTCATGCTTCACTTATATTATTTTGAGAGTCTTAAATAGCATGGTAATTTGCTTAAATAATCCTAATATGCTAGGTATTCAAAAATAGTAAAAACTTTTTTATGAGTGTGTTGAATACTAAGAAAAGTTTGATGCTTGACAATTGTTTTGAGATATGGAGGTAATAATATTAAAGTCGTGCTAGTTGAGTAGTTGTGAATTTGAGAAATACTTGTGTAGAAGTTTGCAAGTCCCGTTGCATGCACGTATGGTAAACGTTATGTAACAAATTTGAAACATGAGGTGTTCTTTGATTGTCTTCCTTATGAGTGGCGGTCGGGGACGAGCGATGGTCTTTTCCTACCAATCTATCCCCCTAGGAGCATGCGCGTAGTGCTTTGTTTTTTGATGGCTTGTAGATTTTTGCAATAAGTATGTGAGTTCTTTATGACTAATGTTGAGTCCATGGATTATACACAATATCACCCTTCCATCATTGCTAGCCTCTTCGGTACCGTGCATTGCCCTTTCTCACATTGAGAGTTGGTGCAAACTTCACAGACATCCAAACCCCGTGATATGATACGCTCTTTCACACATAAACCTCCTTATATGTTCCTCAAAACAACCACCATACCTACCTATTATGGCATTTCCATAGCCATTCTGAGATATATTGCCATGCAACTTTCCACCATTCCGTTTATCATGACACATTCATCATTGTCATATTGCTTAGCATGATCATGTAGTTGACATAGTATTTGTGGCAAAGCCACCGTTCATAATTCTTTCATACATGTCACTATTGATTCATTGCATATCCCGGTACACCGCCGGAGGCATTCATATAGAGTCATACTTTGTTCTAGTTTTGAGTTGTAATCGTTGAGTTGTAAATAAATAGAAGTGTGATGATCATCATTTTCTAGAGCATTGTCCCAAGTGAGGAATAATAAAAAAGAAGAAGAGAAAGGCCATAAAAAAGAGAAGGCCCAAAAAGAAAAGAAAAGAGAAAGGCCATAAAAAAGAGAAGGCCCCAAAAAAAAGAGAGAAAAAGAGAGAAGGGACAATGTTACTATCCTTTTACCACACTTGTGCTTAGCACCATAATCTTCATGATAGAGAGTCTCTTTTTTTGTCACTTTCATATACTAGTGGGAATTTTTCATTATAGAACTTGGCTTGTATATTCCAACAATGGGCCTCCTCAAGTACCCTAGGTCTTCGTAAGCAAGCAAGTTGGATGCACACCCACTTAGTTTCTTTTGTTGAGCTTTCATACATTTATAGCTCTAGTGCATCCATTGCATGGCAGTCCCTACTCCTTGCATTAACATCAATCGATGGGCATCTCCATAGCTCATTGATTAGCCTCGTTGATGTCAGACTTTCTCCTTTTTTGTCTTCTCCACATAACCCCCATCATCATATTCTATTCCACCCATAGTGCTATGTCCATGGCTCGCGCTCATGTATTGCATGAAGGTTTATAAGTTTGAGATTACTAAAGTATGAAAGAATTGCTTGGCTTGTCATCGGGGTTGTGCATGATGAGAGCATTCTTGTGTGATGAAAATGGAGCATGACTAAACTATATGATTTTGTAGAGATGAACTTTCTTTGGCCATGTTATTTTGAGAGGACATAATTGCTTAATTAGTATGCTTGAAGTATTATTATTTTTATGTCAATATGAACTTTTATCTTGAATCTTTCGGATCTAAATATTCATACCACAATTAAGAAGAATTACATTGAAATTATGCCAAGTAGCATTCCACATCAAAATTTTTGTTTTTATCATTTACCTACTCGAGGACGAGCAGGAATTAAGCTTGGGGATGCTGATACGTCTCCAACGTATCTATAATTTTTGATTGTTCCATGCTATTATATTATCAGTTTTGGATGTTTATGGGCTTTATTAAACACTTTTATATTATTTTTGGGACTAACCTATTGACCCAGAGCCAGTGCCGCCTCGCTTTTTCCCCTTGTTTCAGTGTTTCGAAGAAAAGGAATATCAAACGGAGTCGAAACGGAATGAAACCTTCTTGAGAAGTTATTTTTGGAAGGAAAACAACCAGGGAGACTTGGAGTCCACGTCAAAGAAGCAACGAGGAAGGCACGAGGCAGGGGGACGCGCCCAACCCCCCAGGGCGCGCCCTCCACCCTCGTGGGCCCCTCGTGGCTCCCCTGACGTACTTCTTCCGCCTATATATCTCCATAAACCCTAAAAACTTCGGGGAACAGAATAGATCAGGAGTTCCGCCGCCGCAAGCCTTTGTAGCCACCAAAAACCAACCGGGACCCTGTTCCGGTACCCTGCCGGAGGGGGGAACCCTCACCGGTGGCCATCTTCATCATCCCGACGCTCTCCATGACGAGGAGGGAGTAGTTCACCCTCGGGGCTGAGGGTATGTACCAGTAGCTATGTGTTTGATCTCTCTCTCTCTCTCGTGTTCTTGATTTTGCACGATCTTGATGTATCGCGAGCTTTGCTATTATAGTTGGATCTTATGTTGCTTCTCCCCCTCTACTCTGTTGTAATGGATTGAGTTTTCCCTTGGAAGTAATCTTATCGGATTGAGTCTTTAATGATTTGAGAACAATTGATGTATGTCTTGCCGTGCGTATCTGTGGTGACAATGGGATATCACGTGATTCACTTGATGTATGTTTTGGTGATCAACTTGCAGGTTCCGCCCATGAACCTATGCATAGGGGTTGGCACACATTTTCGTCTTGATTCTCCGGTAGAAACTTTTGGGCACTCTTTGAAGTACTTTGTGTTGGTTTGAATAGATGAATCTAAGATTGTGTGATGCATATCGTATAATCATACCCACGGATACTTGAGGTGACATTGGAGTATCTAGGTGACATTAGGGTTTTGGTCGATTTGTGTCTTAAGGTATTATTCTAGTACGAACTCTAGGGCTGTTTGTGACACTTATAGGAATAGCCCAACGAATTGATTGGAAAGAATAACTTTGAGGTGGTTTCGTGCGCTACCATAATCTCTTCGTTTGTTCTCCGCTATTAGTGACTTTGGAGTGACTATTTGTTGCATGTTGAGGGATAGTTATGTGATCCAATTATGTTATTATTGTTGAGAGAACTTGCATTAGTGAAAGTATGAACCCTAGGCCTTGTTTCCTAGCATATAATTACCGTTTACGCTCACTTTTATCATTAGTTACCTTGTTGTTTTATTATTTTCAGATTACAAAAACCTATATCTACCATCCATATTGCACTTATATCACCATCTCTTCGCCGAACTAGTGCACCTATACAATTTACCATTGCATTGGGTGCGTTGGGGACACAAGAGACTCTTTGTTATTTGGTTGCAGGGTTGTTTGAGAGAGACCATCTTCATCCTACGCCTCCCACGGATTGATAAACCTTAGGTCATCAACTTGAGGGAAATTTGCTACTGTCCTACAAACCTCTGCACTTGGAGGCCCAACACGTCTACAAGAAGAAGGTTGGGTAGTAGACATCACGGAGCCGCCGCCGACCCCGGAGAAGGGCTTGCTGAGGCGGATCCGTTCGAGTGGTACGGGAAGAAGGCTAAAAGCCTCCACAGAGAGCACGCTGAGGCCGGCGCCGCCGTTGATGAGGGTCTTGGTGACAGCTACGTTGCAGATGGTGGGCATGCAAAGCATTTTAAGCACGCCCGAGCCGACGGTGGTGATGGGGTGATCCCCCGAGTCGAAGGTGAGGTCGGCCTTGGGCGCCGCCCAACCCAGGGGAGCTCCTTGATGCACGGAAGCGGTGCCGATCTGGCAAAAGAACTGCTTGGTGTGACGGTCCGAGGGCGGTGCTTGCGAACCACCGAGGAGGGCTGCGACGGCGAGGGGTGTCGGTGCCGTGAAGCGTGCGATGAAGAGGCCGTGCAGCTCCTCCCAAGATGCCACTGAGGATCCTGGGAGGGCGAGCACCCGGCGCGTGGCGCACCAGCGAGTACCATGGGAAGCCAGTTGGCCATGACCTTGTCATCGCCCCCAGCCTTCAGGACGACCTCTTCATATGTCAGCAGGAAGGCCGACGGGTCCGCCGCGCTGTCATAACACGCCGGCATCTCCGGTTTGAACTTGGGCGGCCATTGTACCTGCTGCAAAGCGGGGGAAAAGGCCCTGAGCCCCCTGGCGCCGTCGTAGGCATCCGTCATCCCAACCGGGGGAGCAATGCCGGCCATGGGGGCAAGGCACGGAGGTGGCGGAGCATGGATTGACGGAAGGAAAGCTTCAGCGCACCCCTACCTGGCGCGCCAAATGTCGGATTTCGGGTTCCGGCAAAACCCTTGAGGTTCGAACTCTGGGGTGCGCACGAAGATCTCTCCTCCCCCTAGCTCACGCTCTCACCACGATCTCAAGGCTCAGCACATCAAACTCGCAGAACAAGGGACACATGGTTTATACTGGTTCGGGCCACCGATGTGGTGTAATACCCTACTCCAGTGTGGTGTGGTGGATTACCTCTTGGGCTGAGGATGAACAAGTACAAAGGAAGAACAACCTCCTGAGGATAGGTGTTCTTGGGCTCGATGAGCTTGTGTGGATGAGGATGATCTGAATCTGGATCAGTTGCCTCCTACTGTGGTGGCTAGTCCTATTCATAGAGGCCCTGGTCCTCTTCCCAAATGTAGGCGGGAAGGGATCCAACAACGGCCAAATTTGAAGGGAGACAACCAATACAAGTTATCCCGACTAAAGGTGGTCTTCGCCTGCCAAAGGCTGTAATGGTGACGCCGTCTTGGGCTCCAAGGTGACCTCCGTCCTGCCGCCCTGCTGGTCTTGGTCTTGTTGCACCAATATGGAAACCTTTGTCTGATGCCTCGGGACTCCTCGCCTGTGCCTGCCTCTTTAGCACCAAAGAGGAAATGAGTACACTGCCCGCTGGCGCCCGCCTGGCCTTGGTCGTCATGGCTTGCGTCACAGGAACCTCGCGAGGTGTCCCTCGTCTTGATCTCTCCGCCCCTCGCGAGCCAGCCTGGTGAGGCTGCCCCGAGGAGGTCTTGAGTCGTCCGCCTCGCGAGGCTTGGCCCATAACGAGGGTCTTGAGCGTTTGCTGATGAAGATGGGCCGTACAGGGCCACTGGTGGAGCCACGCTGTGGGCCGCAGGCAAGCAAGTCTGGGGACCCCCGTTCCCAGTACGCCGACAAGAGCTTATCCCGATCATCACGTGGTGTCTCAGCATGAAGAATTGTCACAACGGTGCATACTCAGGGAGAACACTTATACCTTGAAATTTTAGTGAGAGATCATCTTATAATGCTACCGCCGTACTAAGCAAAATAAGATGCATAAAAGATAAACATCACATGCAACAAAAATAAGTGATATGATATGGCCATCATCATCTTGTGCCTTGGATCTCCATTTCCAAAGCACCATCATGATCACCATCGCCACCGGCTTGACACCTTGATCTCCATCATAGCATCGTTGTCATCTCGCCAGCTATTGCTTCTACGACTATCACTACCGCTTAGTGATAAAGTAAAGCAATTACATGGCGATGACATTTCATACAATAAAGCGACAACCGTAAGGCTCCTGCCAGTTGCCGACAACTTATACAAAACATGATCATATCATACAACAATTTATATATCATCACGTCTTGACCATATCACATCACAGCAAGCCCTGCAAAAACAAGTTAGACGTCCTCTACTTTGTTGTTGCAAGTTTTACATGGCTGCTACGGGCTTCTAGCAAGAACCGTTCTTACCTACGCATCAAAACCACAACGATTTTTCATCAAGTGTGCTGTTTTAACCTTCAACAAGGACAGGGCGTAGTCAAACTCGATTCAACTAAAGTTGGAGAAATAGACACCCACTAGCCACCTGTGTGCGAAGCACGGCGGTAGAACCAGTCTCATGAACGCGGTCATGTAATGTCAGTCTAGGCCGCTTCGTCCAACAATACCACCAAATCAAAGTAAGATGTTGCTGGTAAGCAGTATGACTATTATCGCCCACAACTCTTTGTGTTCTACTCGTGCATATAACATCTACGCATAGACCTGGCTCGGATGCCACTGTTGGGGAACCTAGTATTTCAAAAAAATTCCTACGATCATGCAAGATCTATCTAGGAGAAGCATAGCAACGAGCGGGGAGAGTGGGTCCACGTACCCTTGTAGACCAAAAGCGGAAGCGTTTAGTAACGCGGTTGATGTAGTCGAACATCTTCGCGATCCAACCGATTCAAGTACCGAATGCACGGCACCTCCGCGATCTGCACACGTTCAGCTCGGTGACGTCCCTCGAACTCTTGATCCAGTTGAGGTCGAGGGAGAGTTTCACAAGATGACGCAAGGCAGACGGTGATGATGATGAAGTTACCGGTGCAGGGCTTCGCCTAAGCACTACGACAATATGACCGAGGTGTGTTTCTGTGGAGGGGGGCACCGCACACGGCTAAATATCAACTTGTGTCTATGGGTTGCCCCCCTCCCCCGTATATAAAGGGGGGAGGAGAGGAGGCTATCCCTAGGAGGGGGCGCGCCATGGGGGAGTCCTACTTGGACTCCTAGTCCAAGTAGGAATCGCCCCCCTTTCCTAGTCCAAGTAGGAGAAGAAGGGAAAGAGGAGAGAAGAGAAGGAAGGAGGGGGGCGCCGCCCCCTCCCCTTGTCCAATTCGGACTGGGCAAGGGGGGGAGGGCGCCACATCTGGCCGGCCCTCTCTCTTCTCCACTAAGGCCCATTGTGGCTCATTATTTCCCCGGGGTGTTTCCGGTAACCCCCCGGTACTCCGGAAAATACCCGATACACATCAGAACCGTTCCAGTGTCCGAATATAACCTTTCAATATATCAATCTTTATGTCTCAACCATTTTGAGACTCCTCGTCATGTCTGTGATCTCATCTGGGACTCCGAACAACCTTCGTTACATCAAATCACATAAACTCATAATACGAATCGTCATCAAACGTTAAGCATGCGGACCCTACGGGTTCGAGAACTATGTAGACATGACCGAGACACATCTCCGGTCAATAACCAATAGCGGAACCTGGATCCTCATATTGGCTCCTACATATTCTACAAAGATCTTTATCGGTCAAACCACATAAAAATATATGTTGTTCCCTTTGTCACGATATGTTACTTGCCCGAGATTCGATCGTCGGTATCATCATACCTAGTTCAATCTCGTTACCGGCAAGTCTGTTTACTCGTTTCCGTAATGCATCATCCCGTAACTAACTCATTAGTCACATTGCTTGCAAGGCTCATAGTGATGTGCATTACCGAGAGGGCCCAGAGATACCTCTCCGATACACGGAGTGACAAATCCTAATATCGATCTATGCCAACTCAACAAACACCATCGGAGACACCTGTAGAGCATCTTTGTAATCACCCAGTTACGTTGTGACGTTTGATAGCACACAAGGTGTTCCTCCGGTATTCGGGAGTTGCATAATATCATAGTCAGAGGAACATGTATAAGTCATGAAGAAAGCAATAACAATAAAACTCAACGATCATAATGCTAAGCTAACGGATGGGTCTTGTCCATCACAACATTCTCTAATGATGTGATCCCGTCCAATAAATGACAACACATGTCTATGGCTAGGAAACATAACAATCTTTGATTAACGAGCTAGTCAAGTAGAGGCATACTAGGGACACTCTGTTTTGTCTATGTATTCACACATGTACTAAGTTTCCGGTTAATACAATTCTAGCATGAATAATAAACATTTATCATGATATAAGGAAATATAAATAACAACTTTATTAATGCCTCTAGGGCATATTTCCTTCAGGAAAGGGGGGCGCCGCCCCCTCCCCTTGTCCTATTCGGACTCCCATGGGGGGGGCACCCCTTGTGGGCTGTCCCCTCTCTCTCCCGTGGCCCATGAGGCCCATGACTTCCCCCGGGGGGTTCCGGTAACCCCTCGGTACTTCGGTAAAATAGACGAACCTCTCGAAACCATTCCGATGTCCGAATACCACCTTCCAATATATCAACCTTTACCTCTCGACTATTTCGAGATTCCTCGTCATGTCTGTGATCTCATCCGGGACTTCGAAAAAAATCCGGTCATCAAAACACATAAATCATAATACAAATCGTCATCGAACGTTAAGCGTGCAGACCCTACGGGTTCGAGAACTATGTAGACATGACCGAGACACATCTCCGGTCAATAACCAATAGCGGAACCTGGATGCTCATATTGGTTCCTACATATTCTACGAAGATCTTTATCAGTTAAACCGCAATAACAACATACATTATTCCCTTTGTCATTGGTATGCTACTTGCCCGAGATTCGATCGTCGGTATCATCATACCTAGTTCAATCTCGTTACCAGCAAGTCTCTTTACTCGTTCTGTAATGCATCATCCCGTAACTAACTCATTAGTCACATTGCTTGCAAGGCTTATAGTGATGTACATTACCGAGAGGGCCCAGAGATACCTTTCCGATACTCGGAGTGACAAATCCTAATCTTCATCTATGCCAACCCAACAAACACCTTCGGAGACACCTATAGAGCATCTTTATAATCACCCAGTTATGTTGTGATGTTTGATAGCACACAAGGTGTTCCTCCGGCATTCGGGAGTTGCATAATCTCATAGTAATAGGAATATGTATAAGTCATGAAGAAAGCAATAGCAATAAAACTTAACAATCATTATGGAAAGCTAACGGATGGGTCTTATCCATCACATCATTCTCTAATTATGTGATCCCATTCATCAAATGACAACACATGTCTATGGTTAGGAAACTTAACTATCTTTGATTAACAAGCTAGTCAAGTAGAGGCATATTAGGGACACTCTGTTTTGTCTATGTATTCACACATGTACTAAGTTTCCAGTTAATACAATTCTAGCATGAATAATAAACATTTATATTGATATAAGGAAATATAAATAACAACTTTATTATTGCCTCTAGGGTATATTTCCTTCAGTCTCCCACTTGCACTAGAGTCAATAATCTAGATTACATTGTAATGATTCTAACACCCATGGAGTCTTGGTGCTGATCATGTTTTGCTCATGGAAGAGCCTTAGTCAAGGGGTCTGCAACATTCAGATCCGTATGTATTTTGCAAATCTCTTTGTGTCCCTCCTTGACTTGATCGCAGATAGAATTGAAGCGTCTCTTGATGTGTTTGGTTCTCTTGTGGAATTTGGATTCCTTCGCCAAGGCAAGTGCTCCAGTATTGTCATAAAAGATTTTCATTGGACCCGATGCACTAGGTATTACACCTAGATCAGATATGAACTCCTTCATCCAGACTCCTTCATTTGCTGCTTCCAAAGCAGCTATGTACTCCGCTTCACACGTAGATCACCTTACGGCCTCTGCTTGGAACTGCACCAACCGACAACTCCACCATTAAATATAAATACATATCCGCTTTGTGACTTAGAGTCATCCGGATCAGTGTCAAAGCTTGCATCGACGTAACCATTTACGACAAGCTCTTTGTCACCTCCATAAACGAGAAACATATCCTTAGTCCTTTTCAGGAATTTCAGGATGTTATTGACCGCTGTCCAGTGATCCACTCCTAGATTACTTTGGTACGTACCTCCCTGCTAAACTTGTAGCAAGGCACACATCAGGTCTAGTACACATCATTGCATACATGATAGAACCTATGGCTGAGGCATAGGGAATGATTTTCATTTTCTCTCTATCTTCTGCAGTGGTCGGGCATTGAGTCTGGCTCAACTTCACACCTTGTAACACAGGCAAGAACCCTTTCTTTGACAGATCCATTTTGAACTTTTTCAAAACTTTATCAAGGTATGTGCTTTGTAAAAGTCCAATTAAGCATCTTGATCTATCTCCATAGATCTTGATGCCCAATATATAAGCAGCTTCACTGAGGTCTTTCATTGAAAAATTGTTATTCAAGTATCCTTTTATGCTATCCAGAAATTATGTATTATTTCCAATCAATAATATGTCATCCACATATAATATCAGAAATGCTACAGAGCTCCCACTCACTTTCTTGTAAATACGAGCTTCTCCAAAAGTGCAGATAAAACCATATGCTTTGATCACACTATCAAAGCATGTATTCCAACTCCGAGATGCTTGCACCAGTCCATAAATGGATCACTGGAGCTTGCACACCTTGTGAGCACATTTAGGATCGACAAAACCTTCTGGTTGCATCATATACAACTCTTCTTTAAGAAATCCATTAAGGAATGCAGTTTTGACATCCATTTTCCAAATTTCATAATCATAAAATGCGGCAATTGCTAACATGATTCGGACAGACTTAAGCATCACTATGGGTGAGAAGGTCTCATTGTAGTCAACTCCTTGAACTTGTCGAAAACCTTTTACAACAAGTCGAGCTTTGTAGACAGTAACATTACAGTCAGCGTTAGTCTTCTTCTCGAGGATCCATTTATTCTCTATGGCTTGCCGATCATCGGGCAAGTCAACCAAAGTCCACACTTTGTTCTCATACATGGATCCCATCTCAGGTTTCATGGCCTCAAGACATTTCGCGGAATCTGGGCTCATCATCGCTTCCTCATAGTTCGTACGCTCGTCATGGTCTAGTAACATGACTTCTAGAACAGGATTACTGTACCACTCTGGTGTGGACCGTACTCTGGTTGACCTACGAGGTTCGGTAGTAACTGGATCTGAAGTTTCATGATCATCATCATTAACTTCCTCACTAATTCGTGTAGGCATCACTGGAACTGATTTCTGTGATGAACCATTTTCCATTTCGAGAGAAGGTACAACTACCTCATCAAGTTCTAGTTTCCTCCCACTCACTTCTTTCGAGAGAAATTCCTTCTCTAGAAAGGATCCATTCTTAGCAACAAATGTCTTGCCTTCGGATCTGTGATAGAATGTATACCCAACAGTTTCTTTTGGGTATCCTATGAAGACACACTTCTCCGATTTGGGTTCGAGCTTATCAGGTTGAAGCTTTTTCACATAGGCGTCTGTAGGATCAAAAGTATGTCTAGAGGGGGGGGGGGGGTGATTAGACTATGTGACCAAATAAAAATCTAGCCTTTTCCCAATTTTAAGTCTTGGCAGATTTTAGCAACATATAATAAGTCAAGCAATCAACCTACACATACAATTCTAAGAGTATAGCAGCGGAATGTAAATCATTGCATATGAAGGTAAAGGGGAGGAGTTTGGAGGGAGCAAACATAATGTAGACACGGAGATTTTTGGCATGGTTTCGATAGGTGGTGCTATCGTACATCCACGTTGATGGAGACTTCAACCCACGAAGGGTAACGGATGCGCGATTCCACGGAGGGCTCCACCCACGAAGGGTCCACAAAGAAGCAACCTTGTCTATCCCACCATGGCCGTCGCCCATGAAGGACTTGCCTCACTAGGGTAGATCTTCACGAAGTAGGCGACCTCCTTGCCCGTACAAACTCCTTGGTTCAACTCCACAATCTTGACGGAGACTCCCAAGTGACACCTAACCAATCTAGGAGACACCACTCTCCAAAAGGTAATAGATGGTGTGTTGATGATGAACTCCTTGCTCTTGTGCTTCAAATGATAGTCTCCCCAACACTCAACTCTCATCACAGATTTGGATTTGGTGGAAAGATGATTTGAGTGGAAAGCAACTTGGGGAAGGCTAGAGATCAAGATTCTTGTGGTTGGATTGGAATATCTTGGTCTCAACACATGAGTAGGTGGTTCTCTCTCGGAAAATGAATGTTGGAAGTGTAGGCACGTTCTGATGGCTCTCTCCACGAATGGAGGATGGGTGAAGGGGTATATATAGTCTCCACACAAATTCTAACCGTTACACACAATTTACCAAACTCGGTGGGACCGAATACTGAAACTCGGTCAGACCGATTTAGTTCAAAATGTGAACGTTAGACTTTTCAGTGGGACCGACATGTCAACTTGGTGGGACCGATTGTGTTAGGGTTAGTGCATAACGTAATCTCGGTGAGACCGATCACATGAACTCAGTGAGACCGATTTCTGTATTAGGAAAACAGAGAATTGGTCTGGCAAACTCGGTGGGACCGATCGCTCATTTCGGTGAGACCAAAACGTTACGAAAAGGAAATAGAGAGTTTGCATTGCGAACTCGGTGGGACCGATCGCTCATCTTGTTTAGACCAAAACGTTACGAAGGGAAACAGAGAGTTTGCAATCCCATCTCAGTGAGACCGAGATCCCTATCAGTGAGACCGAATTGATTAGGGTTTCTGGCTGTGGCTATGTCAAATGAACTCGGTGGCGCCGGATAGACCAAATCGGTGGGGCCGAGTTTGGCTTTTGGTTTGGGACATATGTGGATATGAGAAAGTGGTTGAGGGCTTTTGGAGCATATCAATAAGCATTTTGAGCAAGCAAGCCATTAAGCAACACCCCATCCCCTTTTAATAGAATTGGCTTTTCCTATGGACTCAATATGATCTTGGATCACTAAAATGAAAATGTAGAGTCTTGAGCTTGAGCCAATATGTGTCCTTAGCATTTTGAGGGGTCCACATCTCTAGTCCATGCCATGCCAATCATTGAACTTTCTGAAAAGATTATCTTGAATGGATATTAGTTCAATGAGCTATATGTTGTTAATAATTACCAAAACCACCCAGGGATTAGTTGCACTTTCAGCATCGCAGCCCCAAACTTTAAGAAACGACATCTTAGGTTTCTTGCCAAACCACAATTCATATGGTTTCGTCTCAACGGATTTAGATGGTGCCCTATTTAACATGAATGCAGCCGTCTCTAAAGCATAGCCCCAAAACGATAGTGGTAAATCGGTAAGAGACATCATGGATCACACCATATCTAATAAAGTATGGTTACGACGTTCGGACACACCATTACACTGTGGTGTTCTAGGTGGTGTGAGTTGCGAAACTATTCCACATTGTTTCAAATGAAGACCAAACTCGTAACTCAAATATTCACCTCCACGATCAGATCGTAGAAACTTTATTTTCTTGTTACGATGATTTTCCACTTCACTCTGAAATTCTTTGAACTTTTCAAATGTTTCAGACTTGTGTTTCATTAAGTATATATACCCATATCTGCTCAAATCATCAGTGAAGGTCAGAAAATAACGATACCCACTGCGAGCCTGAACACTCATCGGTCCGCATACATCAGTATGTATTATTTCCAATAAGTCAGTGGCTCGCTCCATTATTCCAGAGAACAGAGTCTTAGTCATTTTGCCCATGAGGCATGGTTTGCAAGCATCAAGTGATTCATAATCAAGTGATTTCAAAATCCCATCAGCATGGAGTTTCTTCATGCGCTTTACACCAATATGACCTAAACGGTAGTGCCACAAATAAGTTGCACTATCATTATTAACTTTGCATCTTTTGGCTTCAATATTATGAATATGTGTATCACTACGATCGGGATTCAACAAAAATAGACCACCCATCAAGGGTGCATGACCATAAAAGATATTACTCATATAAATAGAATAACCATTATTCTCTGATTTAAATGAATAACCATCTCACATCAAACAAGATCTAGATATAATATTCATGCTCAACGCTGGCACCAAATAACAATTATTCAGGTCTAAAACTAATCCCGAAGGTATATGTAGAGGTAGCGCGCCGACGGCGATCACATCAACCTTGGAACCATTTCCGACGGGCATCGTCACCTCGTCCTTAGCCAATCTTTGTTTAATCCATAGCCCCTATTTCGAGTTGCAAATATGAGCAATGTAACCAAGATCAAATACCCAGGCGCGACTACGAGCATTGGTAAGGTACACATCAATAACATGTATATCAAATATACCTTTCACTTTGCCATCCTTCTTATCCGCCAAATACTTGGGGCAGTTCCGCTTCTAGTGACCAGTCACTTTGCAGTAGAAGCACTCAATTTTAGGCTTAGGTCCAGACTTGGGCTTCTTCCCTTGAGCAGCAACTTGCTTGCTATTCTTCTTGAAGTTCCCCTTCTTCCCTTTTCCCTTTTTCTTGAAACTAGTGGTCTTGTTAACCATCAACACTTGATGCTCCTTCTTGATTTCTACCTCCGCAGCCTTAAGCATTGCGAAGAGCTCGGGAATTGTCTTTTCCATCCCTTGCATGTTATAGGTCATCACGAAGCCTTTATAGCTTGGTGGCAGTGATTGAAGAACTCACATGACACTATCATCGTGAAGATTAACTCCCACCGAGTCAAGTGGTTATGGTACCTAGACATTACGAGTATGTGTTCACCCTTGTAACTATGCTCCTCCATCTTGCAGCTATAGAACTTGTTGGAGACTTCATATCTCTCAACTCGGGCATTTGCTTGAAATATTAACTTCAACTCCTGGAACATATCATATGCTCCATGACGTTCAAAACGTCTTTGAAGTCCCGATTCTAAGCCGTAAAGCATGGCACACTGAACTATCGAGTAGTCATCAACTTTAGCTTGCCAGACATTCATAACATCCGCAGTTGCTCTTGCAGCAGGCCTTGCACCTAGCAATGCTTCCAGGATGTAATTCTTCTGTGCAGCAATGAGGATAATCCTCAAGTTATGGACCCAGTCTGTGTAGTTGCTACCATCATCTTTCAACTTATCTTTCTCTAGGAACGCATTAAAATTCAAGGGAACGGTAGCATAGGCCATTGATCTACAACAACATAGATATGCAAAAACCAGCAGGACTAAGTTCATGATAAATTAAAGTTCAATTAATCATATTACTTAAGAACTCCCACTTAGATATACATCCCTCTAGTCATCTAAATGATCACGTGATCCATATCAACTAAACCATGTCCAATCATCACGTGAGATGGAGTAGTTTTCAATGGTGAACATCTCTATGTTGATCATATCTACTATATGATTCACGTTCGACCTTTCGGTCTCAGTGTTCCGAGGCCATATCTGCATATGCTAGGCTCATCAAGTTTAACCCGAGTATTCTGTATGTGCAAAACTGGCTTGCGCCCATTGTATGTGAACGTAGAGCTTATCACACCCGATCACCACGTGGTGTCTCGGCACGATGAACTGTAGCAACGGTGCATACTCGGGGAGAACACTTATACCTTGAAATTTAGCGAGGGATCATCTTATAATGCTACTGCCGTACTTAAGCAAAATAAGACGCATAAAAGATAAACATCACATGCAATCAAAATATGTGACATGAGACGCAAAACAAGACGCATAAAAGATGAACAATGGTGTCCAAAGATTCCAGCCGCTGGAAGAAGGCCAACGTCTTTCTGTCCTCGCTTGCCTTGTAGTGGCCTATTTAGGCGATTTCCTTGTAGATGTGGATGTGCAGGTCGACGGTTTCTTGCATGGCGAGGCGCTGCGTGGTGAGCGCGGCCTCGAGGTGCAAATTCTTTGTCGCGACCTCCGGCACCTGCAGGGCCACCAGGGCTTGAAAGAGTTTGTCACCATGTAGGCCGATGAGGGTGGCAGGTAATGAGGAGCCTGGGCGCGCGGGCTGGAGCAGTACGGCAAGGTCGTCCGTGCGCTTCTTGACGGCGGTGAACTTGCGGATGGATTTGACCATCATGTCATCCATGCGAGAGGCGAAGCCGGCGTCGGCGAGGACTACGATTCCTGCGGTCGCCAAGACCGTCGAAACGCTATGCTGGTCTTGAGGGCAGGCCGGCGCCTTTGGATGATTTGGCACAGCCGATCGCCGCCGCTCGCGTCCATCGCCTCCATAGGTGCTTGTGGCTTCGGTTCACTTGGTCTTGGATTGGAGTGAGCGGTGTTGCAGAGACTTGGAAGTAGATGGATTGGAGTGGTGGGCGCCTTTATTATATGAGAGTCCAAACTCATTGCATTCACATCGTGCTGGCTCTAGTCTGCTTCTCCAATTAATTCCCTCTACATGTAATTGAGGATGCATCATTGACTGTTCAACATCTCGGGAACCGCTACCCTCTTCCTCCTTGGCATTCAAGCACCTATGGACCCGTCGACGACGAGGTGCCTATGGTGACTTCATAAATTTCAAGATGATAGTGCCGTGTGTGTGTGCGTTCATAGGGGTGCGTGTATGCGCATGTATATGAGCGCTTGCGTCTGTACTGTGTCAAAAAAAACAACGTAAATGCGTGTCAAAAAGAGACTAGTCAGTATACTCAATATTGTGCACCTCGGAGAGGAAAACGATAGAACTAGTACGTATTTATTTACGGTGCAGATTCACTCATTTTGCTCCATATGTACTCTGCCTTGGTGTAGTCTAGTCACTTGTTGAAATCTCTATAAGGGCAAATACTCCTTTCTGGTTTACAGGGCTATACTAGCAAGTAGTTGTACGTACTAGTACAATAGTGGGCTCACATAACAATTTTGTCTCATGCAAGAGCCTGGCTATATGCGTGCTCCAATGTTCGCGAATCGCAACGTTCGGTTTGCGCTTGGCTCTTCGCCTCTTCGAGAAGACGAACAATGATGTTACTACTATCGCTTCTCTACGATGTCGAATCCATCACTGCATGTCCGTCCACCGCGAAGCGGGACGGATAGCTTGTTGTAGAAGTACTACTAAGCAAAAGCATGTCCTCGTTATAGAAACAAGCGCATGGGCGAGGGAGAAAGGCGTGTAGTAAAATCAAGCTTCTCCTCGTTCTCTGAGTTGACGCGACACATCATAGCACCGCCACACATGCTTGCCTCTAAACTTGGCTGAAAGACCCGCAGTGTACAATATATTTGCTGCAACCTCTAACATTTACCCACCACAAATTAAAATATATGTGGCCTTATGCATCGCTCGATGCACGAGGCCGAGAGTCCCCCTTAAAAAACAAATTAAAACATATATTCCTGTCTTGACCAGATGAGCGTGCAAACTACAATCACCGAGGTGACAGGTAGGGCGTAAGACTATTTTAATTTAAAAAAAAAACTTCGAGACGGCCACATAGCATGGACCCGACCCCAACGATTTTAAGCTTACAAGCACGGTACACGCTATCTAGACTACTCTACACATGAAACTACCACCACGGCGTCCGGGCTGCGCTTGGCTCTTCGCCTCTTCGAAGTCGAACAATGATGGTGTACTACTGCACTAGAGGAGTACTACAAGACGCTTCCGGCCATCGACACCGATTGAACTGCTGCATGTCCACTGTGCGGGAGGGAGAGCGTGTAGCAGCTTCTCCTATTCTTGCCAGCCACCACGCTCATGGGCGAGGGAGGGATGCTCCTGTCTTTGAGTGTATGACAGGTGGGCCCGACAGGTGTGTGGCCAACCTGTCATACAACCAAAGGCAGGTGCAGTTAAGTCCGCGAGAGAGAGGATAATCAAACTTCTCGTTGATGTACGAGTTGACGCGACACATCAAAGCACTACACTCAATATATTTCAATAATTTGCGTTTAGCGATGCATTAATTACAACGCATGCATGCATGCCGTGACTCTTCTTTTGATAGTACTTGCATGTGTTGATTTAATGCACCTTGAAGTAGTACTCCCTCCATTCCTAAATTATAGGTCTTTGTAGGGATTCCATTATGAATTACATACGGATGTATATAGATGCATTTTAAGTGTGGATTCATTCATTTTGCTCCGTATGTAGTCCAGCTAGTGAAATCTATATAAAGACTTACTCCCTCCGTTCAGAATAAGGCTGGTCATAGTGGGGAGTAACTTAGACTAGTAACATGCATACGTTACTAGTCTATGTTACTACCTCTATAGTGCATAGTATCATAGATTAGTAGTATCATAGATGGTCCCATTTATTGCCATGCATGACACATAGTAGCACCATATTTATTATGTTACGGTATCTACCTATGTTACTATAACCATCTCTCTCTTCTTTAATTGCCTGCCACACAAGCATGTTTGCGAGTCCCAAGTGCATGATACTACTTATGTTACTCCCACTATGGCCAGCCTTACTTGTCACGAAAATGGATGTATCTAGACGTATTTTAGTTCTAGATACATCCATTTCCGAGACAAGTAATTCCGAACGGAGGGAGTACATTTAGGAATGGAGGGAGTATAAAATATGTGACGATAAGCTTTGTAATACCCCAACCCAAGTCGAGAGATGGTTGTGCACGAGGAGGGCGAGATCATGCAGACCGAACAGGAACAGGACCCGACGATGGAGCTCTCTAAGGTCTCGATGGACCTCATCGTGCTCCACTGCCCCTTGTGCCTCCGCCCCTTGACGCCTCCAGTGTATGAGGTTCGAATACACCTCGTCCGTTCGGCTGATTGAGCAAGGTGCAAGTTTCTTGATTGATGTGCTGTTGGATTGATTTCTGCAGTGCAAGGGAGGGCACCTGGCCTACGCGGACTGCCGCGTAGAGCGCCCCGGGAACCAGCGGCAGTGCCAGAAGTGCAAGCACGGCAGTGGCTTCGACGTGCGGAACACGGCGGTGGACTCCGTCCTTTCGTCGGTGAGGGTGGAGTGCCCGCACGAAGGTTGTGGGCTCTACGTCACTTACCACAAGCGCGCCGATCACCAGAGCGTGTGTCCGCTCGCACCCTGCAAATGCTCCGTGCCTGTCTGCGGCTACGAAGGCCCGCCGCTGGCGCTCTACCACCACATCAGCACCGCGCATCCCATGCCCGTGCACAGGATCCAATACGGCAAGGTGCTCCAGCTACAAGTGCCACTGTCAGAGCCACAGCTCTTGCTGTTCACGGAGGAGGACCGCCGCGCGTTTTTCTTGGTCGGCAGCAAGCTCGACATCGGTGCGCCTATCGCCGTGTCGGTCGTCTGCATTAGAGCGGGGGCGTCCCCAGTGCCGCACTACTTGGCCAAGCTGTGGGCGAACGGCCCGCCGGGGGAGCCCAAAGGCACGACCGACACCGTCAAGGTGGAAATGGAGGTGACAAGCAGCAAGGATCCCGGTGACGTCGCCGTGCATGAGCTGACCTTCTTCACAGTTCCGCCCAAGCTGCTGGTCGGGGCCAAGCCGGTGTCCCTCCACATTCAGATTGACAAGCTCACGTCCTAAATGTTTTGACAGTGCCTGCTGTTTATCTTAGTAATATGCTAATATAGGGATTACCTTGGTCTACTTTAGCTTAAGAAATGGTGGGTTTTGGTGGCCATGTAGCAATTACTTCGACATCAGATCAGTAATTTCCAACAGTCGAACAGATATTTTGTGTCTGTTGAATATAAAGTTCCTTTGGGTAAGAAGTACTACTTGTCATCAAAATGGATAAAAGGAGATGTATGTAGACGTACTTTAGTTCTTGATACGTCCCTTTTATCCATTTTGATGACAAGAACTCCCTCCGTTCCACAATACATGCCTTCCATTTGTCAAAATATAGATGTATCTAGACATGTTTTAGTATATAGGTACATCCATGACAGAGCCAATCGGATGGTTGAGAACACTACAATTCGTAGCTACAGATGCGTGTGTGACTCCCAGATGCAGAGGCCGGGGGTCATCATCCTCCTTTTCGAGAAAAAACAGACGCATGTGTGAGAGGACGAGTGCGTGCGTGCACCTCTTCTCTTCCTGTATAACGTACTACTAAACTCAGAGTACAAGTTTTTGTGGGTGGCACGATGGTGCGTGCAAGAAGTCCCGAGAGATAGGTTTAATGCGTCTGAAAAAAGGACTAGCCTAGAGCTCGCCACGCGGCTATTCCTGTCGAACTCCCCATTAACCGTAAGATATATATACGACGGTGCCAGCTATTGCACGTACACAACAATACTCCCTCCTTTCCGGTTTATGGTGAGTGGTGGAATAGTTTTTGTAGTTTGCAAAAGCGCCTAATTAATGCTCTTGTTTTTCTCAAAAAATTATGTTTATCAATGCATTAATTGCAATGCATGCATGCATAAAGTACATGCATTGGTCAATTTTCTCTTAATACTTGCATGCAATGATTTAATGCACCTTGGAATCTGAACATGTGTTGGGGAACAACCAAATTGAGCCTTATAAAATGGAAAAACTAAAATTTTGAGATAAGCCCTATAAAACTGGAAAGGAGGGAGTAGAAAAAGAAGTACTCCATCCGGGAATAGTGCCGCACTTCGAAACTAGAACCGTCAATACATTTTGAGCTTGCGTCTCATCACATTCCAAATTACTCCACACTATATTGAATTGCAAACCTGTTCACACCGATCACAACCTAAACGGTTTCCCACTTAGGAGCGTATTAGTACCACGCTCAAACCTGTTCACACCGATCACAACCTAAACGGTTTCCCACTCAGGAGCGTATTAGTACTCGGTTATAAATATTAGTATGCCAAGATGACTACACATTCCTCCTCAACTCCACATCCACAAAAACAAACAAGTCATTCAGCATCCTTCCCTTGCGTCTGCCATGGCCAGTGTGAGTTCTGGGTCGAGAGATTGCCACCAGGGAGAGGCGAGCATGGAAGCGGAAGCACGAGAGATGTCCCGCCGCGAGAGCAGCCGACATGTCCCGCCGCCGGAAGTAGCAACCTGAAGGTCCCGCGCCCGGCAAAGCCTGAAGGTCCCATCGCGCCGTCGATGCAGCAGATCGGGTCCGCCACGCCGCTGAAGCAGCAGAGATGTCCCGCGCCACACGAATGAAGCGAAGATGTCCGCCCGCTGCGGCCTGGGAAAAAATTTCTCGCGGCAAAGCGGCATCGTTACGGCGCGTGCATGCGATCTTTCATAGCCAGATGGATCAGATCTCCGGCTTGCCGAGGTTGCAGGACGACGTGAAAGCCTCGTTTGAACAGGCTACCAGCGTCATCCGTCAACTAAGGGAGGGCAATGTGAGGCTCCGGGCGAAACACGACCCATCGAGGGAGAAGATCGTCCGAAGTGCGTACCAAAGGAGGAGACCAGTGCCTTGTTGAAGAGGACCGGCGTCATCGTCAAGAAACTTATGGGCGAGAATGACATGCTCCGCAACGGCGCCAAAGGCTGGTGGAGGAATCCGTGGATGTTCTCAAGCAGCGTCTTGAGGACACGAAGAGCTCATCGCCGCTCAGCCGCGGAGACTAGTTCCCGACTGCAAGAACGCATCTTGAAAGTAGAGATCAGCGAGCCAGATCCTTGTCTTCCTTCTTCTTTTGCCCTTGTGTATTTCGGGCGTAGCCGCATGTGGCTTTTTTATTTATCTTTCTAATTATGTAAGACAATTAATCGTCCTCATCTTTCTGTGGAAGATCAATGTTGCGAGGCTGGAATGAAGAAAACTTTTGTTGTGGCGACCCTGGCGTTGTTGTTCTTCTAGTTGCTGCTGGGCTTCCTTCAATTTCCTGGTTTCTTTTAATGTAATAACCGGTTTAGGATGTGGATTGTGTCGTCGGTTGTGAAATATTGGGTTCTAGCGCGGATGTTTGGCCTTTGTTGTCCTCTTGGGATGTTGCGATTTCAATCTGGTATGTAGCTTTTAGTCCTTCGTGTTAGGCTGGAGTTGTGCTGAACTTCTTGTGAATTGTGGTGGTTTTCAGTAATGAAAATCGGAAGGGGCAAGCCCTTCTTTGATCAAAAAAAATAAAAATCGTCCTTATATATTCATCAGTCTTGCTATAAGTCGCAGTAGATGCTATATAGGTCCGTCGGATCTTACATCAAGATCCGTGCTTTCAGATTTTCTTTTTTCTCTCTTAAATCTCAGTCGAGTGAGACATAGCCACACCATTAAACAGAGGCTCGGGCGCCATTAATGGAGACCTTGGGAGAGAGGTGGACGGCAGATGTAGGTCAAAGGGCTCTCCTCCCGATAAGCACGCGCAGGGTTTGATCGCACGCCTCTCGTACTCAAATAGCTACCCTGCACGGCGCCTCCTAGCTAATAAAAAATGGGGACGCGTGGCGGCACGTAAATGGTACTAGTAAGTAGAACGCCCACGGTTTCAATAATACTTGTGTTTCCGATTGTAACGTGGCATCACTTGTTCGAAAATGACTTTGTTGATTGTTAATGTGTGCGCCTTCGCAAATCGGACTGCAAATTTACCACAGCATGTTGGTGCCATGTCATGGCACCAAGCCAAGTTTCATTATTTTCATGCGTGTTTTGGATTTACAGGAATTAAAAACTAAGTTTCTCAATGTTTCCAACCCAGCCACGACGCCTGTAATTTTGAATTTCATTCCCATTTCTTGCATGGAACCTAGAAATTTACCCGAGGACACACATGTGATTTTTCAACCAACTTTGGTGCACTGGAACATGTGCTTGTATTTCAAATTTGAATTATGCACACAAAGGTGACACGTTCCCTCCGAGAACCACGAGCCTTCTTGAGAGAAGCTCCGATTTGCGAGAAGGTTATACCAAAATTTGTTCCTATTCAGCCAATTTTTTTTACCACGGCATGGTACTACCATGACATGACACCATGCCATGTTTCATGATTTTAAAACCAAGTTTCTCAATGTTCTCGACCGAGCCACGATGCCCAGATGTTTGAATCTTATTCTCATTTTTTGCATGGGAGTAGAAATTCACCCGAGGACACAAATGTGATTTTTCAACCAACTTTGGTGCACGGGAGCACGTGCTTATAGTTCAAATTTGAATTATGCACATTAAATGACCAAAAACTCAATTAATGTGTAAATAAGGCCAAACGAAGCCGGGATAATTCCAAAATTTAACAGGCCACTCATGTAGTTCTATGTTGCCTTTGTAAATAAACTCAAGTGGGAGAACGTATATCGTTTCGCACTCAAAGGTGACACGTTCCCTCTCAGAACCACGAGCCTTCTTGAGAGAAGCTTTGGTTGGCAAGAAGCTTATACCAAAATCTGTTCCTATTCGGCCATTTTTTTACCACAACATTGTAGTACCATGACATGACATCCATGCCAAGTTTCATGATTTTCAGACGTGTTTTGGATTTACAAGAATTTTAAAACCAAGTTTCTCAATGTTCTCGGCCGAGCCACGATGCCCAGATGTTTTAATTTTAGTCTCATTTCTTGCATGTTACCTAGAAATTCACCCGAGGACACAAATGTGATTTTTCAGCCAACTTTGGTGCACGAGAGCATGTGCTTGTAGTTCAAATTTGACTTATGCACATTAAATGACCGTAAACTCAATTAATGTATAAAAACGACAAACGAACCGGAATAATTCCAAAATTTAACATGGCACTAATGTAGTTCTATGTTGCCTTTGTTAAGAAACTCAAAGAGGCGGCGGGGCAGCGTATATCATTTCACACTCAAAGGTGGTACGTTCCCTCTTAGAACCACGAGCTTCCAAATCGGCCCAATTTTGTACCACAACATGTTAGTGCCATGACATGACACCATGCCAAGTTTCATTATTTCTAGCCGAGTTTTGGATTTACATGAATTTAAAATCTAAGTTTCTCGATGTTCTCGGCAGAGTCATGACGCCCAAATGTTTGAATTTCATTCTCATTTCTTCCATGGGACCTAGAAATTCAACCAAGGACACACATGTGATTTTTCAACCCACTTTGGTGCACCGGAGCATGTGCATGCAATTCATATTTAGATTATGCACATTAAAAGTCCGAAACTCAATTAATGTATAAAAGGCCAAATGAACCCGAAATAATTCCAAAATTTAACAGGGCACTCATATAGTTCTATGTTGCATCTGTAAATAAAATCAGGGGGAGGTAGCGTATATCATTTCGCACACAAAGGTGACACGTTCCCTCTCGGAATCACGAGGCTTGTTGAGAGAATCTCCGGTTTTGCAAGAGGCTTATACCAAAACTTGTCCCAATTCAGCCAAAAATTATACGTATGAAAACAGGGTTTAGATTATCCCGAACATCGCGCTACCTAGACCAATAATGTATTATGATTTGAATTCAACATAAAATGGATACAGATATTTGAATTGGATAGCGTATGGTACATGTAGTTCATAGTGAAATATGATTACTGCTATATGCATGTCTTTTTATTATCAAGATAATATTTAAATTATTGTATAACTTGACAACAATCGTATTCAAATAAGGAAAATTGATTCAAATTTAGACCATATGGTAGACGAAAATATATATGTTCACATGTTGGAGTAAAATGTTCATATATGATGGAAGATCAAAATGTACGACTACATCAATTATAAACCGCAAGGTCACCTAATGATATATTCGAACTCAACATAACGTGGATTCAAAAATTGAAATTCGAGATCATGGCATCTCTAATCATATAAAAAGGGACATTACTATTTCTTTGGTGGGAATAGATTTGTTTTTTGTTGTTGTTGAGGGAAGTGCGAATCAATTTGGTACTGTGCAGGATAATCTTGTTCTCCCGATTTTTTTTACATTTTTCTTGTAGTTTTCTCAATGGCATCTATAGCAATATAGTAAAAGGGGACATGACTCTCTTGTGTCTTGTATGATTTTTTTACACGTTAAGTTTGTCCTGCCGAACAAGGAATCCGCACCTTGTTATCCCGAAATTTTCAAGCTCGAGTATCTTTTGTCTCACCTGCTTTGAAACTCCCGCTTCTTCAACCCGCGCCGCACCTTGTTATCCCAAAATTTGGACGCGCGCGAGAACTCCCTCCTCATCCAAAATCGCTCCCGCATCCCAGACACGCGAAATCCCCCTTCTACCCCTCAACCGGAAATGAAGCTCCACGTCGCGGTGTCAAAACCGGCGGGGGTACGCTGATAACTTACCCTACATTTCGGACAAGCGCATCCTAAGCTTGGATCCCCACTCCCCCTTCGCCCCCCCATTCATACACCGAGGCCGCCAAAACCCACGAAACCCTGCGCTCCTCCGTCGGCCTCCCGACCGCCGCCCAGCCGGAGACTCTTCCCCGACTACGTCGTCCACCGCAACAGCTCGCCGTCCCTCATCCACCGCACTGGATGAGGATCCGTTGTCGATCTCGTCGTCCCGCCGGATCAGCCGCCCCGTCCTCCACCTCCAAGGAGCTGCTCCGACGTTCGCCTCGTCTATCGCGCCACCTCAATCCCCACAGCACCGTCTTGACCTGCCCCACCGGAACCGCAGCACCCTCACCAATTCCTCAGATGAAGCTGAGGCCAACTCAGCGCCACCAAGGAGGTTCTGCACTCACCACTGCATTTTATCTTTTATTCGATCTCACGGGGCTGCCGGTGCTCGATATCGAGCAGACATGGCGTCTCCATCGACGGCGCCGTCGCCGGCCACATCATCCACGTTGTCTCTCCCCATGTCGTTGCTTCGTCGGCGGCGACTTCCACAACGGCACTAGCTGCAGCTGCTCCGGCTCTCGCCTGTGACTGCGGCTCTGTTCTTCTTGTCGAGTCCAGCTGCTGCCTTTGCTCCTGCTTTTAGATTCGTCTTGCTGCTTTCTTGCTCTTCTTGTCGCTTGCTTGCTTCTTTCTTTACCACGACCTCCGGCAGCTCTGATTCTTTGCTTTAGCTTCGCCGTCATTGTGCTCTTGCACGACTTGCTCTCTGCTAGTGTGTTCCCTGCTCGAGCGTCTGCTGATTTAGATCACTGCTTCTCTGCTACTAGTGCTTGAACGCCCTAAACATCTATTGTAATGCTCTGTTACTAGTTCAATCAGTTTCGACAGTAAAATTCAGTTTCGATTTGTGAAGTTCATTTTCTTGATTAAGTTCGGGGTGAATAGTACTTACAACATCTCGTCGGAGCTGCCGTGGCGCTGATGCGTTTACATCTAGCACTTTTTGGTGATGTATTTTACATCATCTATTGCGAGATGATATTAGGGTCCCACTTTATTAAAGTTATGCATCTTGTCATGCTTCAGCCTCGTCGCTGTACACCTTAGCGGAGCTGCTCCAACGACGGAACCGTCCATCACAGCAGAGCAGTACCCTCGGCACCGTTTCAAGAGGCCTCAGATCTTCTTCCTCGCCTCCGACAGTAACACCAGCATCATCACCATCCTCCACGTCCAACCCAATGATGCCGAGGTCCACAAGGCTATGCCAAAGAGGCTGTACACTCGTCGCATCACTTTGTTTCTCCATTCCTTTGTTCTTCCAATTCATCTGAGCCAAACACCCAGGTTGACTGAAATCCTAGGTTTCCAAATGCTCTGTTCTGCACGTGCATTCCTATCCTATTCCTGTGTTTTTCCTGTCCCTGCGTTTATAGAATCCTCCAATTCTAAGGAGCCCTTACAGATTTACTTCATTTTCAGATTGGCGTCAAAGAAAACTCTGTGTGTTATGTCCTGCTCCTACCATGCCGTCATCCACCCTACCTGAGGTGCACCATCGACAGAAGCATTGACTGCAGCAGAGATCCCCCTGCAGTCTTTCTTTCACCGCCTCAGATCATCTTCCCCGTTGCCGGCAGGCACGCCAACTGCATTACCATCATCGATCGAGATGAACACGAGGACTAGACGAGTTAGGAAGAGAGGTCGCATCTTTCGTGTTTGCTTACGTTATACATCGGTTATTATTACCTGCTACTTTATCGTTCAATCTTGAGTTTTGAATTGCCCATGGGTCTCATATCGAGCCCGAACGAATAGTATTTGTCTACTATGTGGTTCATCCGGGTCTTCTATGTGGTTCATGTTGGGTGGGCAACAAACAATAGATGATCCATTGTCTATCTTTTAAACTGAAGCTATAATCTACCTACTATCATTAGTTTTGGATCCATCCACTCGTTTGGTACCATCAGTCTTGATTTTTGCATGCACCCCTTAGGCCTTACAAAATCTAACTATTTTTTATTATGCATGTCAGATATTGTACACAATCGTACTGAACATGTAGAGAGAAAGAGAAGACCGCTGCGTGCAAATATAATGTCATGCAGACGCTGCTCCATGGTGGGCGAAGTGCCCCCCTCTCCTGCTTTTCCAGATTGTATTCCAGAGGAAGATAACTATTCAGATGGAGATTCAGAAGGAGCCGACCATTCCTGTTTACCACACGAGGTGTTTGCTCTAACTCAGCATGCTTGATGTTGGTCATATCATGCATATGGCGCCTTGCATTGCTTACATTATACATCTTATATGTCATCAGCTTAGTTTAGATTTGCTTTGTGTGAATGCCACCTGTTTGTTTTCTATATCATACTCCCACCATTCCTAAATATTTGTATTTTTAGAGATTTCAACAAGTGACTACATACGGAACAAAATGAGTGAATCTACACTCTAAAATATGTCTATATACATCCGTATGTGGTAGTCCATTTGAAATCTCTAAAAAGATAAATATTTAGGAATGGAGGGAGTATATGGGAATTATGCAATGCCATCTTCTTTAGCCAGGCATCATATACGTGAATCATGCAATGCCATCCTGTTTAGCCAGTCATCGTATATGTGAATTGTATCGTGCCATATTTTTTCCATAATGTATTCCATTTGTCAACAATGTTTATACATTCATCTACTCTTCCTGTGCATCAGCCATTTGAGTAGGTCATGGGAAAATCTGGAGTGAAAACAAGGTCTTCTGAGCAGTCAGTGCTACCTGTCGATGCAGATTTCTTGTTGGTTACAGATAGCTCCTCAGAGGAGGATTCAGAGAGAGATGACCAGCCGTATCCCCCCACCCCGAGGTGCATGCTCTAACTTGGCTGGGTTATATTGCTCATATCATGCATATGGTGTCTTGCATTGCCATGCCATCTGCTTAGATTAGACATGCTTTGTGTGAATGCCTCCTGTTTGCTTTCTATATCAGATATGTGAATTATGCAATGCCATGTTTTTCAGCCAGTTATCATATATGTGAATTATGCACCGCCATGGAGCTAGGCATCATATATGTGAATTATCTCATGCCATCTTTTATTTTCATTACGTATTCCATTTGTCGACAATCTGTGTATATTGAACTACTCTTCATGTGTATCAGCCATTTGAGCCGGTTATGGAAAAATCTGGAGTGAAAACAAGGTCTTCAGAGCAGGAAATGGTACTGTTGAAGCATATATCTCGATGGTTCTGAGGAGCTCCTCATAGGAGGATTCGGAGACAGATGACCATCCTATATCCCACCGAGGTGTATGCTCTAAGTTGCAATGTTTATATTTCTCATATGATGCATATGGTGTCTTGCATTGCTTAGTTTAGACATCATATGCACAATATTGAATTATATCTGCTTAGTTTAGAGATCATACATGCAAGTGCCACCGCTTAGTATATGAATCAATTATGTCAATTATATCATGCCATCCTGTATACTTAGACAACATGTATGTGAATTATTTCATCCCAACCTATTTTAGAAAGACATCATATAGTTTTGTCATGTCATCCTGTTTAGGTACTCATCATATGTTGATTTATGCCATTATATCCTATTAAATTATCCATCATATATCTGAAACTATGTCATGCTATCATGTTTAGTTAGGCATCATATATGTGAAATTGTGTCATGTCTTTGTCTGTTTGGTTAGACAACATATATGTGAATTACCACATCTGCTATCATACAATGTCTCATACGTTCAATTTCTTTTCTTGTTTATCAGCCATTTGAATTGGACGGGGTGATGGCAGTATCTAAGGGAGCAAAAATCCGTTCTTCACAAAAGACAGTGCTACCCGTTGATGCAGATAGAACCATGGTTGTACTGGCCCACAAACTAGCCCCACCACACATAACCAAGACTCTTCCAGATTGCACACTTCCACTGTTGGGCAGAGAACCAGCTACAACCCATCTAACCGCAACCCCAGCGGATAGTAACCCACTTATAGTTGACAAAGCACCATGTCCACCACAAAGTACCCCCACACGAGCAGTTTGTAAAGCTGCTGTAGTGCCCAAAGCACGAAAGCTAACCCAAACTCCACGTTTAAAGCAGAAGAGCAACTGTTCTCAGGTCAGATTCCGTAGCTATGGTCCATACTCCTTTGCTGTTGCATCACTGTATTTACTCATACCAACTACTTTCAAATTTGAAGGATCCAATTGAAACTCCAATGGCGCAACAGGTATCTTTTAAACCTATTTCTTTAACTGGATTGTTGTTCTAACTTCTTGCTCTATGTTGATTTCAGTTTAAGTTTTATAAATAGTTATGTTCTCATGTGATGCACATTACAAGTGCTGCCAATGCTGTGTAGTTTCTCACACTTATATTATGTCTATGCTGTTGTGTCTTAAAACATATGAGTTGAACTGTGTCTCTATCTTGATTAGGGAACATAAACTAGAATGATATGGACAATACAGTGACCATAGTACATAGATATATGTTTGTTTCATGCTACTACTGAACCGGTTTACCAAAATGAGTTTGGTATACTACAAGCTAAACCTGTGATGTGTCTGCTTGTTTCTCTTGTAGTATGCAAACAGAATATTGTAGAAGAGCACCCCACTATGCAATGGTAGAGAAAGTAATGCAGATAAGGTTCAATATAGTGAGACAACCCTGTTGGTCTCCAAGAAAGGTGATAAAAACGATCTTGTAGACAGTGAGAAAACCCCACGATCCTGCGTTGATGTAGTGTTCAAATTCTTGGCACTGTACGGCTGCACGCTCTTTGAACTCGCTGCTGAATCACTTGGCTTCTTGAGTCTTAGCTACAAGCTGAAAAGGCATCGGGCCACCGTGTCTTGACAAGAAGTCAAGGACCGAGAAAGTCCCTGCAGAATTCAGATCGTACTTTCTTGTGCAACAGCGAAAGCTGGAGAATTTAAGCACCAAACAAGAGAAAGTTAATAAGCTTGCTAAGCATCTTGCCGACATTATGGGTACTCGGGATATTGTTTCTTGAACTCTTCAAGTGGTTTCGATTCTGGACTTGTTTTGCTTGGCGTTTATATGCTCGTTGTGTTCCCTATATTTGCACTTTGGTGGTGAACTTTGATGCCCAAGTGGATGTAATATGTGTAATAGCCGTGATAGCCTAGCATAAGTTGCTTGCTTATTTATTTCCTTGTTGTCTTGTTTATTTGTTTGCTTGTAGTCGGTGCATTTCTTTTCCGTGGTTTGCTAGTGGCTGCAATAACCTATTTTTAAAACTAGGCCACAATAACCATGGGCTAATATTTACTGTAGTGACAGTGGGCCTCCTACGGGCCGTAGAAACAGTGGGCCTTCTACGGGCCGTAGAAACAGTAGGCCTTCTACGGGCCATAGAAACATTGGGCCTTCTACGGGCCATAGAAACAATGGGCCTTCTACGGGCCATATCATCAATGGGCCTTATACGGGCCGTATGATCGATTGGCCAAACATGGGCCAATAACAGGCCGCATTATGGCCGTAAACGGGCTAGATTTGGAATCGTTCGTTCATGGGCCAACCATAACGGGCCATCGTTAATAGGTTGTATTTGATGACGCTATAAAAACGACCCAATGTATTAACGGACCACAAACGGGCCGACTGTAACCACATGCTGAATTTGGCCCACAAGCAGAAAATGACAGTAACGGGCCGTAAGTAAACTAATGCTCAAAATGAGCCCAAGAATAAATGGGCTCTGAGAAGGCCGAAAGATAACATGGGCTGGAAACGGCTGTCGGTGTGAAAACCGGCGGATCTCGGGTAGGGGGTCCCGATCTGTGCGTCAAGGCTGATGGTAACAGGAAACAGGGGACACAGATGTTTACCCAGGTTCGGGCCCTCTCGATGGAGGTAAAACCCTACTTCCTGCTTGATTAATATTGATGATATGGGTAGTACAAGAGTAGATCTACCACGAGATCGTAGAGGCTAAACCCTAAGAGCTAGCCTATGATGGTATGATTGTAATTGTGATCGGCCTTCTAAGGACCAGCCTCTCCGGTTTATATAGACACCGAAGAGGGCTAGGGTTTACATGGAGTCGGTTACAAGGAAGGAAATATAATATCCAGATCGCCAAGCTTGCCTTCCACGCCAAGAAAAGTCCCATCCGGACACGGGCCGAAGTCTTGAGTCTTGTATCTTCACACTTCAATATTCCACACGTTGTACACAGTCCGGCTGTCCGAATACCCCCTAATCCAGGACTCCCTCAGTAGCCCCTGAACAAGGCTTCAATGACGACGAGTCCGGCGAGCAGCATTGTCTTCGGCATTGCAAGGCGGGTTCCTTCTCCGAATACTCCAAAGTACCTGTTACGACGAATAGTGTCCGACCTCCAATCAATGTTGTGCTCTTCGGCTTCGTTGCCTCAGTAATAACCATCTCCTCGCGTCGGGCGAATGCGGAGTCGAGGCATTTTTGCATTTGCCACCCTCGATCCTTCGGTTAACCGTCTATTTGAAGGGACGGGGATTTTCAGATCCAAACCTCACTCTCCCTCCCAGAGCCAGCATCCAACAGAGCGCTCTGCGAAAAGCCATTCCAACATGGCCGGCCGTCGCAGCTCTTCTGCTGGCCCTTCTCGTTCCAAGTCGGGGGATTGGGGAGAGTGTTCAGTTCCTCATAGCCGTTTGATAAAGTTACAAACCCAAGGGTTTCTCCCACGGCGTTCATGGTCCCCGTCCGAGCTGGAATAGCCACTTATGACGGAGGAGACCAAGCTGAGGGAACTCCTAACCCATCTCCGGAGGAGCGTATATGTCTGATCCCTCATCTTTGAGGCGTCGGGTTCCCTATCCACCCGTTTCTTCGCGGGCTCCTGGAGTTCTATGGCCTCCAGTTACACGATCTTACCCCTGCCACTATTCTGCACATAGCGGGGTATGTTGCCCTTTGCGAGCTGCTTTTAGGCTGCAAACCACACTTCGGATTATGGAGGAAGCTGTTCTGTCTCGTCCCCCGCACCCAAGTGGAGTCCCTATGTAAAGTGGGCGGGGCTGAAGTATGGCGCATTGCCGAGACCGGATACCTGTCCGGCACTCCTAAGAAGGCACCAAAAAACTGGCCTTCAGGGTGGTTCTATATAAACGACGTCCCCCTTCCGGATCTAGTCCGGCGAGGCCTCTGCAAGTTCAGCAACGCCCCGCCGAGGGCACGCCTAAACTGGCACCCCCGGGGCCCTCAAGAAGAGGACACAAGAGAAATACTCCTCCTGATGGACATGATAAAGTTACTGGCCAAATCCGGACTGACGATAGTTGAGGTTATGGCGATATGCATAAGACGGGGAGTGCAGCCGCTCCAATATCGGGGGATGCCCATGTGGCATTTCAACGGGGAAGATGACGCCACCCGCTGCGGCCGTAAGGGTCCGAACTCCGCTGCCGCTCTGGCAATGATATTGTCTGATTTGTACAATGGGAAGAGGAGGAATTCCTTCACATAAAAACGCGGAATGGATTCTCCATGTACAACCCCCCAGCATGGGTAAGTTGCCATTCTTTTTCCCTGGTTTAATTATTCTAGCATTCTTCTGCTAAGATTACTTGCATCAATGCTTCTGGGCAGGAACTAAGGAGGGCCGTAGGAGGAATCTTCAGCCCACCAACCCCCCCCCCCCCCCCGCAACCAGAGGACCCTGGAAGGGCCCTAGATCAAGGACTTAAAGTTGATCCGGATATCACTGTGGAGCTCGTCAACGGGGTATTCTATCAGGCGAGCTGGGATGGTGCCCTAGTGGCCATTACGGCCGACTACCCTGGACTGCTCCCTGCATCGCGTGTAAGCCGAACTGAAAAACCCTATCCTTCGAAAAGGACTCTTCCCAGGTATTACAATTTACCTTTGAGGCGTCGTTCTATTTGCAGAAACGACGGCCAGAGCAAGGGGCCTGTCCCCTAGGGACTCGTCAGCCACGGGCGCCCAGATCGGGCAGGCTCAAGAGGAAGGCGGTGAGGGTTGACACACCGCTACAAAGGTAAAGCAATAACCCGTCCTGTAATTGTAGAATTTAAAATATGACAGCGCCCTTTGTGTCTGGCAGGAAGAGGAATAACCGGACTATATCCGGCGATCCTACCAATCACGCCTCCACCAGCCGAGTTCCAGAACCGGCTTCGGGGGCGGAGGCGGACACGGGGCTAGCACCGCATAGCTCTCCAACAGAGAGTGCGGATATGCTCTCAGCCACTAATTCCCAAGTAGAGAGCGCCATGAATCACAGGCGCCGACGGGCCGTACTTCGGAACAACATCTTTTCCGAAGAGGCATTTATTGCCTTCAATTCGGGAGATGCATACATCCGAGCTGCTCAAGGCGGGCTTGCCCGAGCGACGGACCAGTATACCAAAGATATACGGGTAAGAAAATTTGATAAGCATGTGTAGCAGTAGCCCCTGAGACTTGAAAACGGTTGAAACAACTGTTTTAAGGATCCATTTGTCCACAGGTCCTTGTAGAGAAGAATGAGCAATTGTCTCGGGAGCTGGAGGAATGCAAGGCCGAACTGAGGGCCGCAGTTGCCAAATTAGAGAAACCCCAAAAGCCCTCGTCTGGTAACAATTGTCACAATTGCACGAAGATGCACCAGTCAGTAAATGGCTGACGTGACAAGTTTAATAGAAAATTCTGCACACAATCCCGGGGTGAATCCGGAGGGCGTAAGAGAGGACACATCACATCTCAAAAAGCAACTGGAGGCTGGCGAGCGCATTTTTACGTGAGTTAGGCAGGACAAGAACGATCTTCAAGATGCCAAAGTTTAGCTGGACGTGGAGTTAAAAGATCTCCGTGCTCAGCTGGGGGACTCCGTGAAGGAGAACAAGAGGCTTCGACGCGGCATTTATGGTAAGTGCCTAGACGAACTGTTGTATAGTTCGGCGAGGAAGTATATAGAAAGAATTTTGCTTGCAGGAATGTTAACGGGTCGCCCTGAGGAGGAGATGCCCTTATCTACAAATGATTTATCTTGCCAAGACAGTTCGCAATCGCAGCGAGCTCGGCAAGTGATGCAGGGTGTTGCTCAGGCTTTGTGGCCATCAAGCCTACTGCCAAATGGCATGGAGGAACTTGGGGACCTGCTTTGAGGAGCCCGGCGGCGCTTCCGTCTATGGAAGATATCAGCATGCCGGCAAGGAGCAAGGGAAGCCTGGGAAATGGTGAAGACGCGCTACACCAAGCTGGACCCGAACCATATGGCCGAAGTGGGACCGACGGGGCCCGATGGGAAAGAAATTCCCATAAGTCTGGTGTATGACCAGGTAGCGTTAGCCGCTAAGTATTCTCAACAGGATTATAAGCTAGATAGCCTGTTGGACGATATAGAAGAGGAATGTAATCTGTCCAAGTGACTGTGTAATTTAATGGGCTTAAGTAGCCCCTAGCTGGATTAAAATCATTTGTCATGGCGGACCTTTTCGCTTCAGCCCCTGGATCCTATATTCCGGGGTGTGTCCGAATACTCGCTCAGTCATACAAGACCGGTGTATGCGTGGAAACAAGGTGTAGGGGTCATAAGTGCTTGAACAGACAAGTACCCAACTAGTTATGTTATATTACATGGATAGTAAGAAACATCTTCCAGAGAGAATAGTTCTGTTAGGGGTTCCTTTCCCTGGGTACACATGCGACAATGCACATGTCTGGACTACGAACGATGGCGCGGGATACAAGACTTCTGGGGATTTATGTTATAGTAAACGAACACATCTTTTGTTCACCGACTGAATATTCTCTTAAGGAAGCTAGCTTTCGGCTTCACCCAGTCTGAGGTACACATCCGGCTGAACCGACAGTAACAATCGCAGAGGTGCTCCCCTTATGCCCTAGCCGAATTAACGGGAATGTAGGGCATAAAAACAAGAGCCAGGCAACCCAGCTTGGCAACATCTTAAGTCATATCGATGCATATAATGGTGAAGAAAAGGCACATATGGAAAAAGAATGCATATGTGATGGGCAAAAAGCCCACTGAGTAATCAGTTTTAGCTTGCGTATAGGAAGCCCCTAGGTATTGTTTACACACTTAGTGCGGCCGGAGTGATCCGGAAATCCGCACTGTATTGAATACTTTGTGTGAAGAGAGAAAAAGGTCGAGAAAGGAAAAAAAGGATGGAGCGTAATTTAAAAAGGAGGGGTTAGGAGACGAACACTGTGTTCTGTGCTAGGCATAGAATCTCCGTAGTCTGGCCGCGTTCCATGGGTTCGGCTCGAGTCTGTTGTCGGATGCATTATGTAAGTGGTACGCTCCTCCGATGAGAACTTTGTCAATGATAAAGGGACCCTCCCACTTGGGTTTGAGTTTGTCATTCTTCTTCTCCGATAGGCGTAGAACGAGCTCGCCAATATTGTAAGTTTTGGCCCGCACTTCTGTACTTTGGTATCGTCACGCCTGTTGCTGATAGAATACGGAACGGGCCTTTGCGACATCGCGCTCCTCCTCTAGGGCATCCAAACTATCCTGCCGATCTAACTCGGCTTCCTTCTCTTCATACATGCGTACACGTGGCGAATCATGTATTATGTCGCAAGGTAATACTGCTTCCGCGCCGTACACCATAAAAATGGTGTATATCCGGTGGTGCGATTTCGCGTGGTCCGTAGCCCCCAGAGTACGGAGTCGAGCTCCTCCAACCAGTGCGTATCCGACTCTGTCAAGGATTGCACTAGTCTAGGTTTGATGCCGCTCATGATGAGACCATTTGCCCGCTCTACCAGGCCGTTTGTTTGGGGATGGTAGACGGAAGCGTAATCGAGCTTGATGCCCATTTTTGCGCACCAAGTTTTCACTTCGTCGGCTGTGAAATTCGAGCCATTATCGGTGATGATCTTTGTGGGGACACCGTATCGGTGTACGACCCCAGATATGAAGTCAATTACTGGTCCAGATTCAGCCGTTTTGACTGGTTTAGCTTCTATCCATTTGGTGAATTTGTCCACCATGACCAATAAGTATTTTTCTTATGGCTTCCCCCTTTAAGAGGTCCGACCATATCCAGCCCCCAGACCACAAAGGGCCAAGTTATGGGGATTGTTTGTAGAGCGGTAGGGGGCATATGACTCTGATTGGCAAAGAGCTGGCAACCGACGCAATGTTGGACAAGGTCTTGTGTGTCTGCTCGGGCCGTCGGCCAATAGAAACCTATACGGAAGGCCTTGCTAACTAAAGCTCGAGCCGCGGCGTGGTGCCCGCCCAGGCTGGCATGGATTTCAGCCAAGAGCTGCCGCCCCTCCTCTTCGAAGATGCATCTTTGAAGTACTCCGGTAGCACTTTTCTTGTAGAGTTCCCCTTCGTAGACTTTGTAAGCTTTAGAACGCCGGACAATGCATCGTTCTTCATTTTGGTCTTCAGGGAGCTCCTGCCTATTTAGGTAGGCCAAGAAGGGCTCGGTCTACGGGGCGACTACAACCATGATCTCGTGGGCCGAGGACGTTATTTCGGGGGTAGAACCTCCGACTATGTCTGATGGTTCGGAATCTGGGGGTGTATTCGGATCCGTGCTAATATTGCCGGACTCCCCTTCCCATAATACGGATGGCTTGAAAAGCCGTTCCAGGAATATATTAGGTGGGACAGGGTTGCATTTAGCGCCAATGCGAGCGAGGACATCCGCCGCTTGATTGTTTTCTCGAGCCACATGGTGGAATTCGAGCCCCTTGAACCGAGCTGACATTTTGAGGATGGCGTTACGGTAGGCTGCCATTTTCGGGTCCTTGGCATCAAAATCTCTGTTTATCTGTTATATTGCTAGGTTTGAGTCCCCGCGCACTTCTAGGCGTTGAATGCCCATAGAGACTGCCATCTGAAGACCGTGCAACAGAGCATCGTATTCGGCTGCATTGTTGGAGTCTGTGTATAATATTTGGAGGACGTACTGGACCGTGTCTCCGTTGGGAGACGTCAGGACTACACCTGCTCCCAATCCGGCCAGCATTTTAGAGCCGTCGAAGTGCATGATCCAGTTTGAGTGTGCGCCGTACTCTTTAGGGAGTTCGGCTTCTGTCCATTCGGCGACGAAGTCAGCCAACACTTGCGACTTGATGGCCCGCCGTGGTTTGTATGTTATATCAAACGGGAGGAGCTCAATGGCCCATTTGGCAATCCGGCCTGTAGCATCACGGTTATTTATTATGTCATTGAGTGGTACTTCGGATGCCACTGTAATCAAACACTCTTGAAAGTAGTGTTGTAGCTTTCGGGATGCCATGAACATCGCGTATGCTATTTTTTGATAGTGTGGGTATCGGGATTTGCATGGGGTTAGGACCATGGACACGTAGTAGACCGGCTTTTGGAGTGGGTATTTGTACCCGTCAGCCTCTCGTTCAACGACGAGCACTGCGCTTACGACTTGATGCGTTGCAGCTATGTACAACAGCATAGGTTCGTCGATATTCGGCGCTGTTAGGACTGGATTACTGGCCAGTAAGGTCTTTATTTCATCGAGTCCGGCCGCGGCTGCATCCGTCCATACGAAGTGTTCGGTGCGCCGCAGGAGGCGGTAAAGAGGCAATGCATTTTCTCCTAGCCTGGAGATAAAGCGGCTCAAAGCGGCCACACATCCGGCTAGCTTCTGAATGTGCTTGAGGTCTGTTGGTATAGCCAACTGAGACAAAGCTCGGATTTTTGCCAGGTTCGCTTCAATTCCTCTATTGGAAACAATGAAGCCCAGGAGTTTCCCCGATGGGACGCCGAAGACGCATTTTTCCGGATTTAACTTAATGTCGTATGTTCGTAGGTTTTCGAATGTGAGCCTCAAGTCATCTATCATGGTTTCGACATGTCTAGTTTTTATGACCATGTCGTCCACATATGCTTCTACTGTTTTGCCGATTTGTTTTTCTAGGCATGTTTGAATCATGCGTTGATAGGTTGCGCCGGCATTCTTGAGCCCGAAGGGCATAGTGTTGAAGCAAAAAGGGCCATATGGCGTTATAAAAGCTGTTGCAGCTTGGTCAGACTCTGCCATCTTTATTTGATGGTATCCAGAGTATCTTGCCGAGAAAACACAATGAGTCGTGTCCCAACGTGGCATCGATGATTTGATCGATCTTGAGGGCAGGGGAAAGGGATCCTTGGGGCAAGCCTTGTTGAGGTCTTTGAAGTCGACGCATAGGCGCCAGGATTTGTCCTTCTTTGGCACCATCACCAAATTTGCCAGCCACTCCGGATGTTTGATATCTCTGATGAATCTGGCCTCGAGTAACTTGGCTAACTCTTCCCCCATTGCCTGTCGGTTGGGCTCTGAGAATCACCTTAGGGTCTGTTTGACTGGTTTATATCCTTTTAGAATATTGAGGCTGTGTTCGGCCAGTCTGCGCGGGATGCCTGGCATGTCCGATGAGTGCCAGGCGAAAATGTCCCAATTCTCGCGTAAGAAATCTCGCAGTGCAACGTCAATCGTGGGGCTCAGCTGTGTACCAATGGAAGCTGTCTTCATGGGGTCCGTTGGATGGACCTAGAATTTGACTATCTCGTCTGCAGGTTTAAATGAGGTGGACTTGGGTTGCTTGTCTAGTATCACGTCGTCCCTGTCCACGGTGGCCCGCAGTGTTGCTAACTCTTCGGCTGCTAGGGCCTCGGATAATGCCTCCAGGGCTAGTGCTGCGGTTTTGTTTTCGGCGTGAAGTGCGACGTCCGGATCACTGGCTAGAGTGATGATTCCATTGGGCCCGGGCATTTTAAGCTTCATGTACCCGTAATGGGGTATAGCTTGAAAGCTTGCAAATGCGTCCCACCCTAAAAGGGCGTGGTATCCGCTGCTGAAAGGGGCCACTTGGAATGTGATTTCTTCGGACCTATAATTCTTCAGTGTGCCGAATACCACGTCAAGTGTGATTTTTCACGCACACCGTTCTTCCCGACTAGGGATAATTCCCCTGAAGGTTGTGCCGCTTTGTTCAATGCGGCCTTTGTCAATTTCCGTCTTATTGAGTGTCTCTTCCTATATCAGATTTAATCCGCTTCCACCGTCCATGAGTACTTTGGTGAGCCGAAATCCGTCCACGATTGGGCTAAGAACCAAAGCAGCTGGCGCCCGGACAGTCCGGGATCGAGGTTCGTCACTGGCGTTAAAAGTTATAGCAGTGTCGTTCCAAGGGTTTATTTTTGCCACATGGTAAATTTCAGCGGAGCTTTGACGAGCTCGCTTGCGCCTATTGTTCGAGGCAAAAGTCTCGAAGACTGTTAGTACCGTATTGTGTTCGCTGGCAGGATGTTGTTCCGCTTTATGGCCCATAAGAAGATCCTCGCCACTTTTTGCCACCTGCCGGAGTATCCAACATGCCTTAAGGCTATGAGTAGGTGTTGTATCCGAGTATCTTGTGGAGCTTACATGGCCCGTCGAGCCATTCTTCCAATCTGGATCTCCATACAGGTGGGCTTTGGTTTCTTGGGGTTGGGAGGGACGACTTACGGGAGTTCGTCCGTTTAGTTCGGACAAAGGTTTTGGTGAGAGCAGTACTATCCCAAAATTCTGCTTGGGTCTTCCAAGCGCTCTCCATCGCATAGTACTTCCGCACTATGGTTTCCAAGTCCGCGAATCATATTATGTCGCGGCGGCTTATAGCATTGAGGAGTCCTCCGTCCGTGCAGTTTTTGCAGAAAAGTGAGACCATGTCCTCTTCATGGCAGTCCCTGACCTTGTTGAGCGCAAGGAGGAATCTGGCCCAGTAACGATGTATGGATTCCTGGGGCTCTTGCCTGATGTGGGAGAGACAGTTTAGGTCCAGTTTAGGGTCCGGATTTTGATCCGATCCGACGCCCGAGGGCGCGGGCGGTCCCGAGCTCAACAACTCAGAATCCGGAGTGCCCAATTTCTTCGACCCAATGCCCAATTCTAAGTCCGGGACCTGGGTCAGGTTTTCCTTTGAGCAGATCTTTGGCTCAAGGAGTTCGGTGATCCGAACATAACTTGTCCTCAAAGTTGAGGGGCAATCCGCATGCGGTTCCCCCATTATCGCTATTTCATGGGTGGCCGGCGGGGACCTGATGTCCCTTTGGTCAGGTTTAAGCCTAATCCGGTCGTGATGCATGGCGACTCCCGGGCGTCGCGATCCAAGAGTTCGTTAAGGGAGGAGAGCTCCATTGGATCCATCTGTTCGGCAAGTTCCGAACTGACGCGAAGGTTATGATTGATGACTCGAGAGGCCATCGTCGTCGCCACCGCTGATGGGGCGACCATGATAAAGCCTCCGAGCCGGAGCGTCTGGCCTACAGCCAGAAACCCATCCGAGGTAATGTCGTCCCTGACAATGAGACGAGCCATCGATCCTGACGACGACGACACAGAGGAACTCTCAATGAAAGCACCAATGTCGGTGTCAAAACCGGAGGATCTCGGGTAGGGGGTCCCGATCTGTGCGTCAAGGCTGATGGTAAAAGGAAACAGGGGACACAGATCTTTACCCAGGTTTGGGCCCTCTCGATGGAGGTAAAACCCTACTTCCTGCTTGATTAATATTGATGATATGGGTAGTACAAGAGTAGACCTACCACGAGATCGTAGAGGCTAAACCCTAAGAGCTAGCCTATGATGGTATGATTGTAATTGTGATCGGCCTTCTAAGGACCAGCCTCTCCGGTTTATATAGACACCGGAGAGGGCTAGGGTTTACATGGAGTCGGTTACAAGGAAGGAAATATAATATCCGGATCGCCAAGCTTGCCTTCCACGCCAAGAAAAGTCCCATCCGGACACGGGCCGAAGTCTTGAGTCTTGTATCTTCACGCTTCAATAGTCCGGACGTTGTACACAGTCCGGCAGTCCAGATACCCCCTAATCCAGGACTCCCTCAACGGCCCAACTGAATAACGGGCCCTTAATGGGTATAAAGTGATACACTGTTCATTACGGGCCAGTTTCACCACGGGCCGTTAATGGGTCTAAAGTGATACACTGTTCATTGCGGGCCAGTTTCACCACGGGCCGTTAATAGGCCAAGAGTTACATAGGGCCTCATATGGGCTGAAAGACGTCATGGGCCATACATGGGCGTAAGTGAAAACAATTTGGAATCATATTGGATGGCCCAGATGACGCTACTGGGCCTAATTCGGACAGGGCGTAACGGGCCTTGGGTTAGCGGGCTGTAAATGGGCTATATGCGAACAAGCCGTTAACAGGCTTTCTGTGGGCCAAGCCATCACCTTTTGACCAAGTCAAACGGGCCAGCCTTTTCACGAGAATGGGCCTCTATTGGGCCGTGCCACTGTCGGCGTATCATAGGCGCTGTTACATCCAATGAGTGGATGACATCTATCCCAACAATGAGCCGACACGTGTTTCCTCCAGCCAATGATGATTTTACACGTGGAAAATCCCCATTGGTCGGGGCTGTTAACGGGTTATCGGATCCAAAACCTGACCTGATAGCTTAACGGCGTTCCGTTACGGTGGATGCCACGTGTCGGTCACCCTTGACGAAAGCACTTCTGTGACACGCGATTTATCGTCATGGAAGTGGACACTTCCGTGATGATAATTTTGGTAATGTCATGGAACACTTCTCTGACGACAAAGACATGTATGACTATCTTGATTACATCATAAATTTGTCATGGATGTACATGGATGACAAAAAACGCGACCTACTGTGACAAACACGTATCATCACGGAAGTGTATTTTTTTTGTAGTGAGGAGATTCAAATATTGTTCATAGATAATCTTGATCATAAACCCACAATTTATCGGATCTCGACAAACACACCGCAAAAGAAGATTACATCGAATAGATCTCCAAGAGAATCAAGTAGAACTTTGTATTGAGATCCAAAGAGAGAGAAGAAGCCATCTAGCTAATAACTATGGACCCGAAGACCTGAAGTAAACTACTCACACATCATCGGAGAGGCTATGGTGTTGATGTAGAAGCTCCATGATCGATGCCCCCTCCAGCGAAGCGCCGGAAAAGGCCCCAAGATGGGATCTCACTGGTATAGAAGGTTGCGGGGTACGTAGGTATATATAGGATGAAGAAGTAGGTCGGTGGAGCTATGAGGGGCCCACGAGGGTGGAGGGCGCGCCCCCTGCCTCGTGGCCTCCTTGTTGATTGCTTGACGTCCACTCCAAGTCCTCTGGATCATGTTTGTTCAGAAAATCACGTTCCCGAAGGTTTCATTCCGTTTGGACTCCGTTTGATATTCCTTTCCTTCGAAACACTGAAATAGGCAAAAAAAACAACAATTTGGGCTGGGCCTCCGGTTAATAGGTTAGTCCCAAAAATAATATTAAAGTGTCTAATAAATCCCATTGAACATCCAAAACAAATAATAATATAGCATGGAACAATAAAAAATTATAGATACGTTGGAGACGTATCAAGCATCCCCAAGCTTAATTCCTGCTCGTCCTCAAGTAGGTAAATGATAAAAACAGAATTTTTGATGTGGAATGCTACTTAGCATAATTTTCAATGTAATTCTTTTTATTGAGGCATGAATATTTAGATCAGAAAGATTCAAGATAAAAGTTTAATGTTGACATAAAAACAATAATACTTCAAACATGCTAACCAAGCAACTATGTCTTATCAAAATAACATAGCCAAAGAAAGCTCATCCCTACAAAATCATATAGTTGGGCCATGCTTCAATTTTGTCACACAGAACGTTCTCATCATGCATAACCCCGATGACAAGCCAAGCAATTGGTTCATACTTTTTAACGCGCTTCAGCCTTTTCAACCCTTACGCAATACATGAGCGCAAGCCATGGATATAGCACTATGGGTGGAATAAAGTATAATGATGGGGGTTATGTGTGTGACGCCCGGGTAATTAAGCTACGGTAACCCTCTACTAAGGATGCCACATCGCCTCGGTTACTGGTGATAATCTCACGCCGGTTCGAAAACCGGTTTAAAATTCAAATTCAAAATATGGCAAACAACAAAAGTTTTCAAACATTGCATGGGTATATATGGTGGAGAAACTACACTTTTATAGAATGTTTAAAGGCTCTAAGATAATTAAAACAGTAGTTAAAACAATTAAATAAATGCCTTTTGTATTTTATAAAATATTAAACTATTCATTTAGTTGCCAAAAAGATAATCGGGAAGTAGCATAATTAGTATCGCTAATTTAGGATTTTACATTATAATTTATAAAAATAAAATAAAAGAGGAACTAAAATAGTAAAATAAAAATAAATAAAAGAAAAGTAGAAAGAAAAAGAAATATAAAAAAAGAAACAAATGTAAAAGGCCTAAGTGCACTGTGCACTTAGGCACCGCCAACAAACCGAGCCACCCCCTACCTCTCTGTTCACCGCAGCACGGTGGAGTTCCGTGCGCCGTCCACGACGCTGATGGACCATGGGGCGGCCATCCGGCGACTCCCCGGTGACCTCAAGACGCTGGCGACCCTCCCTGGCGCAACCCTAACCCTAGACGCCTCCCTGTTTGCCCCTCTCGCCAGATCCCCTTTCCCCGCGCACCTTCGACGCCTCTGCCACCATGGCCGCCGTCGCCCTCGCGGCCACCGTCCTCCCCGATCCCGTCCGAAGTGCCTGTTCACTCCGTCGTCGTCCCCTACACCACCTGCCACCTCGAGTTGGAGCTCGGAGCCCATACAGCGACCGCGACAACTTCATCTTCCTCCTCGGCCACCTCGGATCGCCGCCACCCGTTCGTCGTCATCGAGCCTTCCCCGCGCCCGCTTAGCACATCTGCAGGCCCCCTATGAGCATCTCTCTCCTTCCCCTCACTCCGTCGTCGGCCGAAAGCCGAAAGCTTGCTCCGCCTCTCACCTCGCCATCGGCCGAAAGCTTGCTCCACCGCTCACCTCGCCGTCGCGGCCACAGCGCTGGCATTTGAGCACACCAACGTACTCAACATCTCCGTAGGATGCCGTAGCACCCACTAGCTCTTTCCTTCGTGCCCCCTGCGTCTTCCCCGTCGGTGCCGTGCTCCGGTCACCGCCTCGGCTCATCACCGGTGCCGTTCCCGACCACCTCGGCACCTGCCGCTTGCCGCACCCGACGCGCGCGAGCGTCAGCTCACCGTAGGACCTAGCCGCGCTCTAGATGGGCCACTGTGGCCGATTTCCGGTGTTGTCCCGCATCGCGCCGCCGTCGGTTTGGTCACCGGCGCGCGCGCCGGTGTTTAAACACCGGCGGGACCCACCCGTCAAGCCATTAGCCGCTAATAGCCGTCACTAACACCCACTGACCTGTGGGCCCACCTACTGTAGAGTTTAAATAAATTAAACTAACCATGTTATTAAACTAGGACACTGACAGCCGGACCCCACCCTGTTAACTAACTAATTAAATTAACTAAACCACTGTTGTTTAGCTTACTCGCTGACTACTGGGCCCGACTGGTTAGTTTGACCAGTCAACCTGCTGACTGGGCTAGTCCCAGTCTATGACAGGTAGGCCCCATGTTGACATGTTTACTACCAATGTCAACTGCTGACTGCCTGACCGAAAGCAGGCCGCCCAATTGTCAGCCTGTAATGCCACTGTTGTCTACAGTTCTCTGTGTACACCTAGCATTTAGTATTTAATATATTTTCGAATTAAGTAAATTCTAGAAATTCAAAAAATGATTTAAAACTTAAAAAATTAATATAAAATAATCCGTAACTCGGATGAAAATACTTTGAACATGAAAGTTGCTCAGAACGACGAGACAAATCTGAATACGCAGCCTGTTCGTCCGCCACACTCCCCTAGCATAGCAAACACGCAACTTTCCCCCTCCGGTTCATTTGTCCGAAAACGCGAAACACCGGGGATACTTTCCCGGATGTTTCCCCCTTCGTCGGTATCACCTCCTACCACGTTAGGGCACACCTAGCACCGCTCATTGTCATGTCTTGCATCGTCATGCTTATGTTTGCATTATATTTATTGTTTCTTCCCCATCTTCTCTCGTTAGACACCGAGACCGACACCGCTGCTACCTAGTACGACTACGGTGTTGACGACCCCTCCTTCTTGCTAGAGCAACCAGGCAAGCCCCCCTTGATCACCAGATATCGCCTATTCTTCTCTCTACTGCTTGCATTAGAGTAGTGTAGCATGTTACTGCTTTCCGTTAATCCTATCCTGATGCATAGCATGTCCTTGTTACTGATTTGTTACCTTTACCGCAATCCTACATGCTTAGTATAGGATGCTAGTATTCCATCGGTGGCCCTACACTCTTGTCTGCATACCATGCTATACTCGGGCCCTGATCACTTCGGAGGTGATCACGGGCATATGCTATATACTTTATCTGTTACATTACTTATGATACTGTTAGGAGATGAAATTTGAAGGCGGTGGCTCCATCCCGGTAGAGGTGGGCCTGGGTTCTGACGGCCCCCAACTGTTACTTTGTGGCGGAGCTGACAGGGCAGGTTGAGACCACCTAGGCGAGAGGTGGGCCTGGCCTGGTCAGATTCATGATTACTTTAAAATAACACGCTTAACGAGTTCTTGGTATTTGATCTGAGTCTGGCCATTTGGTCTATACGCACTAACCAACTACATGGGAAAGATATGGGCACTCAGCGTCGTGGTATCAGCCGAAGCCTTCGTGACGTCAGCGACTGAGCGGCGCGCGCCGGATTGGAACGTAAGCCTGCTCTTGTATTAAGGGGGCTAGTTCTGCTTCCGGCCGCCCACGCAACATGCAGGTGTGCAATGGGCGATGGGCCCAGACCCTTGCGCCATTGGATTTAGACCGGCGTGCTGACCTCTCTGTTGTGCCTAGGTAGGGCTGCGACGTGTTGAACTTCCGAGGCCGGGCATCACCCACAAAAGTGTGTCCGGCCAAATGGGATCGAGCGTGTTGGGTTATGTGGTGCACCCTTGCAGGGAAGTTTATCTATTCGAATAGTCGTGATCTTCGGTAACAGGACGACTTGGAGTTGTACCTTGACCTTATGACAACTAGAACCGGATACTTAATAAAACACACCCTTCCAATTGCCAGATACAACCCGATGATCGCTCGAGGAGAGGATCTTCGGGTAGGTTTATGCTATACGATGCTACTTGGTGAACTTACCATCTACTCTCTTCTACAGGCTGCAAGATGGAGGCTGCCAGAAGCGTAGTCTTCGACAAGATTAGCTATCCCCCTCTTATTCTGGCATTCTGCAGTTCAGTCCACCGATATGGCCCCTTTACACATATACCCATGCATATGTAGTGTAGATCCTTGCGTGCGAGTACTTTGGATGAGTACTCACGGTTGCTTTTCTCCCTCTTTCCCCCTTTCCCTTCTACTTGGTTGTCGCAACCAGATGCTGGAGCCCAAGAGCTTGACGTCACCGTCGACGCCGACTCCTACTACACCGGAGGTGCCTACTACTACATGCAGGTCGCTGACGACGACCAGGAGTAGTTTAGGAGGATCCCAGGCAGGAGGCCTGCGCCTCTTTCGATCTGTATCCCAGTTTGTGCTAGCCTTCTTAAGGCAAACTTGTTTAACTTATGTCTGTACTCAGATATTGTTGCTTCCGCTGACTCATCTATGATCGAGCACTTGTATTCGAGCCCTCGAGGCCCCTGGCTTGTATTATGATGCTTGTATGACTTATTTATGTTGTTAGAGTTGTGTTGTGATATCTTCCCGTGAGTCCCTGATCTTGATCGTACACATATGCGTGCATGATTAGTGTACGATTGAATCGGGGGCGTCACAATGTGAGAAGACAAAAAGGTAGAAAGTCTCACACTGACACGACTAATCAATAGGCTATGGAGAAACCCATCAATTGATGTCAATGAGAGGAGTAGGGATTGCCATGCAACGGATGCACTAGAGCTATAAATATATGAAAGCTCAACAAAAGAAACTAAGTGGGTGTGCATCCAACTTACTTGCTCACGGAGACCTAGGGCATTTTGAGGAAGCCCATCATTGGAATATACAAGCCAAGTTCTATACAAAAAAAATTCCCACTAGTATATGAAAGTGAAAACATAGGAGACTCTCTATCATGAAGATCATGGTGCTACTTTGAAGCACAAGTGTGGAAAAAGGATAGTAACATTGTCCCTTCTCTCTTTTTCTCTCATTTTTTTCTCTTTTTTTTCTTTTTGTTCTTTCTCTTTTTTTTGTTGGACCTTCTCTTTATTTTTTGGCCTCCTTTTTTTATTTAGTCTGGAATCTCATCCCGACTTGTGGGGGAATCATAGTCTCCATCATCCTTTCCTCACATGGGACAATGCTCTAATAATGATGATCATCACACTTTTATTACTTACAACTCAAGAATTACTTAGAACAAAATATGACTCTATGTGAATGCCTCCGGCGGTATACCGGGATATGCAATGAATCAAGAGTGACATGTATAAAAAATTATGAAAGGTGGCTTTGCCACAAATACGATGTCAACTACATGATCATGCAAAGCAATATGACAATGATGGAGCGTGTCATAATAAACGGAATGGTGGTAAGTTGCATGACAATATATCTCGGAATGGCTATGGAAATGCCATGATAGGTAGGTATGGTGGCTGTTTTGAGGAAGATATAAGGAGGTTTATGTGTGATAGAGCGTATCATATTGTAGCGACCCGACCTCAGACGGTCAAGCCTCTGTGTATCTGTGCCATCCACGGATCAAGATATCTTTGGCACACAGTACATCAATGTATATATCAAAGTGCAATCACATGTATAAATAACGTAAAATGATATATACCTCATAATACTCAGCGGAAACAATCAAGCGGGTGTGGAGTCCCATCAACGCCATCGGCAGGTTGAGTGTAGACCGTAACCTCAGATCGTAACTCTTACTGTCGAGTAAATATACGCAACATGATACGTTGCAGCCGTGTAGGTCAAGACATTGAATGTACCGCAAGATCACAACATGAATAAACAGATGGTAAAACTATACTATATGCAATTTGGCTTTGTGGCTCAGATCTGAGTTTTGTTTGCGTAAAAGCTGATTTTATTTTCCCTACATCAAAGGAATAAATGAAGTCTGTACTATGGAGTTTTCTATCATGACATGGTTCCGCCAACCGATGTCTCATAGCCCAAAATCATCATATGTTGCCCACAATTAAGTTATCAATCCGGTGTTGAGAGTTCCGAGATAGATCCAAGTCCAGATGCTCAAATTGTCCGTAATCGGGACACGGCTAATCGATTAGGTTTAAACCCTCTGCAGAGGTTTGTACACTTTACCCGCAAGATTCGATCCCTCTCTTTACGTTCTCGCACTTGAGTGTTTGAGAACAAGATGACCGAAACATGGTCTTCCAAAGAGTTCCTCGACCACCGTCCGTACTCATCCCATCCTACCGTAGTTCTACATCTGCTAGTACCGTCCCAGCCAGAGTCACAACTAAGGTCAACCAAGCGAGCCCATAATGACTTGCGGTTGCAGGTAAGCTTCCGGGCATGAAGTATTCTTCCGTCTCTTTGAGTCTGGGTGAAGCTTTCCGCAAGATGTCATGGCGCTTCTCCATGCATCCCGCCAACCACTGGTTTCTCCAGGTGCCCGTCAGCAAATCCTTCACCCGATGGTGTGTCTTTGAATTCTTGTCTCGAGTCTTGAAGTCTTGAGGCCTTGAAGATGCAGTCCTTGCAGCTTTCATCATGGTGTTGTCGTTATTGACGTAGATCCTCCATTCTCACACCACTCTTGAGCACTCATACCAAACCCGTCTACTACAGCGTAGCATTAGAATAAATAACGTCCGGGCTTGGTAACAGGGTGATGGATTCCTACCTCATGCATACTACTCAACTACAAGAATTTCAATAACACTACTGAGGGGTGGTTTCAAAGATGCCACTAAGTGCAATAAAAACATAGGTATGAAAGCATGGTCAAAGTGAACTTGCACAGTAATACTTGATGAAGATAACAACGCTGTCAGAAAATGACTTGGTAGAACTAATCGTTACTCCGTTGAAAATCTATATAGTCAAACATAGCATTCACATAAGCAAACATCCTAGCAAACAATTTTAGCACTCGAAATAACAATCAAAACAGGAAGGAAAATCGATAATAAAACTCAAACAAAATCAAAAGAAACTTCAAATAAAACTACAAAGAAAAACTACTAACGAAGATCTATGACTTTGCTACAAACATCTAATATAGTTTTGCCGTAAGTAAAAACTTAACAAAAATTAAAATACTAAACTAATAAATTAACAGAAAATAAAATGTAAAATAACTAATTTAACAGAAAGTATTTTTTTCCATAAAATTTTATTTGCAAAAAGAAACAAATAAAAAGCTTTTATAAAACTCTAACTATGACCTATAGAAGGTTTCATACAAAACTAAGGAAAATAAATTTTTTTAAGTAAAAATAAATTTTCTCCTGTTGTCTAACAGAAACACAACTAATTTTGTCAAAAGTGACAAAAAGAAATAATTTAAATCTAATAAAAACAATAAATAAAAGCTAAAACAGAACTAATATTAAAACAGTACTGTTTTGCTAAAAACCTAATTTAAATTAACCTGAAAATAAAATACTAAATACTACTGGATAAACAAAGGTCCTAGAGACCAGGAGCAAAAAGAATTAATTAAAATCTCTTTTTAAACTCCCGGAATAAGCAAAACAAGCTTTAATTCAAATCTGATCTAACTCAATTTTTTATAAATCCAAACATAGACAAATAATATATTTTTGGAAACTATAAGAAAATTGTGATCTAACGCAAAAAGAATCAGCATCATTGGACTTCTAGATCAAAAGTTATAAGCTAAACAAGAACGGAACTAAATCTGTTACGGAAATAAATCTGAAAAATGAAAACGGAGTTACCTGTACGTGAGGCAGAGATGGCAGGAAGGAGATGGCGATGTGGAGGGCTGCTCCAGCGAGGGGGCGAGGTCGCCGGCGAGGGTGGGGGTCGGCGCTTGGGGAGGTGGCGCTGGGCGCCCTCAGGTGCTGCTCACTCCTGGCGTCGGGCTTCTGGGAGAGCTCCTGGTGAGCGTTTCTAGGCAGGAAAAGGAGGACGGTGGCGAGGTGGCTACGGGCAGGAGGCGTGGTGATGGAAAAATGGAGCGAGGAGAGGGAGGGGTTTTATAGGCGGTCTCGGGAGGCGATGGGATGGAAAGACGAGGGAGATCGGGAAGGTGGAGATTCCTGTCTCCATGGATATGGAAAGCTTCAGAACGTGAGAGGAAAGCAGAGGAAGGAGATGATCTCTTGTTGGGCTAGAATAGGAAAGTGCTTAATCTGCCAGCAGGTTTTTCCTAATAAAACGATTCCATTCCTATTTTTAAAATTAGGAAACTAAAACAATAAAAAGGAAATCAAATTAATTCGAATAAAGAGTTTTTATATACTAAAATTATAAGAAAAATAAAAAGTAGATGATGATCATTATTCAACTGCCAAAATAAAAACTTAAAAAAGTTATACAGAAAATCCCTAAAGGCTTTATTTCTTTTTCAAAATAATTTTTAAATAAAAACTTTGGTTTTTCTTGGCTCAAATATTTTCAAAATGCCCCTGATTTTGGAGGGTCATTTTCCTCCGCTCTTTCTTGCTTGCAAGAATTTATTTTTCGGGTATTTCTCGGGAAGAAAAATAGAGAAGCAAGTGCAAATATTTGAAAGAATTAAATTGCAAAACTCCGTTCAAATTCTTTATAGTTGAAGAAGTCATGTCATCTTCTCTCATTGATTTTAATAGGATGAATTTGAATTTACGGAGAAGGGAAAGTCATTTTATTCCCTCTCATTCAAAAGTTTTTGAAAAGGTTCAAATTTCACTCAAGTTTAATTCACTCAAGCAAAAAAACAAACAATTCAATTAATTATATTAACATTCCAAAATTTGGGATGTTACACATATCACATGGTTTGGATGCACCGGCGAAGTTTGCACCAACTCTCAAGGCGAGAAAGGGCAATGGACGGTACCGTAGAGGCTAGAAAATTGTGGAAGGTTGAGAGTGCGTATAATCCTGGACTCACATTAGTCATAAAGAACTCATATGCTTATTGTAAAAGTTTATTAGCCCTCGAAGCAAAGTACTACTACGCATGCCCCTAGAGGGATAGATTGGTAGGAAAAGACCATCGCTCGTCCCCGACCACCACTCATAAGAAAAGCAATAAAAGAACAACTTATGTGTCAAAATTGTCACACAACTTTCACCATACGTGCATGCTACGGGACTTGCCAACCTTAACACAAGTATTTCTCAATTTCACAATTACTCAACTAGCACACTCTAATATTACCACCTTTATATGTCAAAACACTTATCAAGTATCAAACTTCTAATGATATTCAATGAACTCAATATGGAAGTTTTTATTATGCTCATCTCGGATGCCTATCACATTCGGATTAATTTCACAATTAAATCAAATTACCATGCTGTTTAAGACTCTCAAAATAATATAAGTGAAGAATGAGAGATCAATAATTTCTATAAAATAAAACCACCACCGTGCTCTAAAAGATATAAGTGAAGCACTAGAGCAAAAACTATATAGCTCAAAAGATATAAGTGAAGCACATAGAGTATTCTAACAAATTCCGAATCATGTGTCTCTCTCAAAAGGTGTGTACAGAAAGGATGATTGTGGTAAACTAAAAAGCAAAGACTCAAATCATACAAGACGCTCCAAGCAAAACACATATCATGTGGTGAATACAAATATAGCCCCAAGTAAAGTTACCGATAGACGAAGACGAAAGAGGGGATGCCTTCCGGGGCATCCCCAAGCTTAGGCTTTGGGTTATCCTTAAATTTTACCCTTGGGTGCCTTGGGCATCCCCAAGCTTAGGCTCTTTCCATTCCTTGTTCCATGATCCATCAAATCTTTACCCAAAACATGAAAACTTCACAACACAAAACTTAACAGAAAATCTCGTGAGCTCCGTTAGCGAAAGAAAACAAAACACCACTTCAAGGTACTGTAATGAACTCATTATTTATTTATATTGGTGTTAAACCCACTGCATTCCAACTTCTCTATGGTTCATAAACTCTTTTACTAGCCATAGATTCATCAAAATAAGCAAACAACACACGAAAAACAGAATCTGTCAAAAACTGAACAGTCTGTAGTAATCTGTATCTAACCCAAACTTCTGGAACTTAGAAAATCTACCAAAATAGGACGACTTAGATAATTTGTTTATTGATCTACTGCAATTTGAATCAGTATTTTATCACGTTCTGGTGATTTTAAACAATTTGTTTCGTGAACAGAAAGTTTCTGGAATTTTTAGCAAGATCAAATAACTATCATCCAAGAAGATCCTATAGGTTTCACTTGGAAAAAATGCTAATTAAAACATAAAAACACATCTAACCAGAGGCTAGATCAAAGATTTATTACTTAACAGAAATAAAAAGCAAGAAAATTTAAATAAAATTGGGTTGCCTCCCAACAAGCGCTATCGTTTAACCCCCCTAGCTAGGCATAAAAGCAAAGATAGATCTAAGTATTGCCATAATAATGGTAAGGCAGTCATGAAAACTTCTCTCATACTCTCTACGTTCAGAAGCAAGTTTTCTTTGTGGCAAGTAAAAATAATCAAAAGGGCTAAGTTTAACGGGACAAAAGTCCCCAAGATCAAGCTCGGGAGGTATGAGTTCCTCCTTTGGCCCCTTATATCGCGCAACTAATTCATCATTATAAGCGTTTTTTTACAAAAGGTCACAAGCCTTTGCTCGAGAGAAAAACCTAACCCATTATTCTGAATAGCAAAATCATCATTAAGTTCATAAATTCTATCAACTAGAACATCGACAGGAACCTTTTTTCTAAGATTTTCATTATAAGCAACATGATCTAAAGATTGTAAACGCATTATGTCTTCTTGGTTAAAAATTATAGCTTCTATGGGAGGATGACCAACATCAACCCTATAATGCGCAAAAATTTCTTTAGCCTCTTTCATTATAAATCTGATCTCATGAGCCAAAAAGATAGTAGCGACATGCTTAACAGAAGAGTGTTCAATATTAGAGAATTCAAGGAAAATTCTTTGTATGCAAGGATGCATATGAAGAAATTGTCTTTCAAGTTCAACTACGAGCAAAGATATTGCATCCGCAAGGCTACTAGTTCTATGAAGAATAGAGCCACCCATAATGGGCAAAGCACTGGCACAAGTAAAGAAATCTTGAATAACTCCTTTCCCAATAATATTACCACTACCAACTCGAAACCTTTTAGTATGCAAGATAGTAGGTTCCTCAATAGGATCATCAAAAGACTCAAAGTTTCCCATGTTATTATCAGCGATAACCTCCCCAGTTTCAGACATAATGACAACAAATATCTCAAAGAATAAGCAAGAAAAAGGCGAAGGGAAAAGAGGGCAAATAAAACGGCAAGGGTGAAGTGGGGGAGAGGAAAACGAGAGGCAAATGGCAAATAATGTAATGCGAGGGATAGGAGTTTGTGATGGGTACTTGGTATGTCTTGACTTGTGCGTAGACTCCCCGGCAACAGTGTCAAAAATCCTTCTTTCTACCTCTTGAGCACTGCGTTGGTTTTCCCTTGAAGAGGAAAGGGTGATGCAATAAAGTAGCGTAGGTATTTCCCTCAGTTTTTGAGAACCAAGGTATCAATCCAGTAGGAGACCACGCTCAAGTCCCACGCACCTACACAAACAAATAAGAACCTTGCGACCAACGCGATAAAGGGGTTGTCAATCCCTTCACGGCCACTTGCAAAAGTGAGATCTGATAGAGATGATAAGATAATATTTTTGGTATTTTTATGATAAAGACTAAAAGTAAAGAAAGCAAAATAACGGTAATAGAAATAATAGTAGATTAATATGATAGAGAATAGACCCGGGGGCCATAGGTTTCACTAGTGGCTTCTCTCAAGATAGAATAAGTATTACGGCGGGTGAACAAATTACTGTCGAGCAATTGATAGAATTGAGCATAGTTATGAGAATATCTAGGTATGATCGTGTATATAGGCATCACGCCCGTGACAAGTAGACCGACTCCAGCCTGCATCTACTACTATTACTCCACACATTGACTGCTATCTAGCATGCATCTAGAGTATTAAGTTCATAAGAATGGAGTAACGGTTTAAGCAAGATGACATGATGTAGAGGGATAAACTCATGCAATATGATATAAACCCCACCTTTTTATCCTCGATGGCAACAATACAATACGTTTTGTTTCCCCTACTGTCACTGGGATCGAGCACCGCAAGATTGAGCCCAAAGCTAAGCACTTATCCCATTGCAAGAAAGATCAATCTAGTAGGCCAAACCAAACTGATAATTCGAAGAGACTTGCAAAGATAAGCAATCATACATAAAAGAATTCAGAGGAGATTCAAATATTGTTCATAGATAATCTTGATCATAAACCCACAATTCATCGGATCTGGACAAACACACCACAGAAGAAGATTACATCGAATAGATCTCCAAGAGAATCAAGGAGAACTTTGTATTGAGATCCAAAGAGAGAGAAGAAGCCATCTAGCTAATAACTATGGACCCGAAGGTCGGAAGTAAACTACTCACACATCATCGGAGAGGCTATGGTGTTGATGTAGAAGCCCTCCGTGATCGATGCCCCCTCCGGCGGAGCACCGGAAAAGGCCCCAAGATGGGATCTCATGGGTATAGAAGGTTGCGGCGGTGGAAATAGGGTTTTTGCTCCTCTGCTGATGTTTTTGGGGTACATAGGTATATATAGGAGGAAGAAGTAGGTCGATGGAGCTACGAGGGGCCCATGAGGGTGTAGGGCGCACCCAGGGGGTAGGCGCGCCCCCTGCCTCGTGGCCTCCTTGTTGATTGCTTGACGTCCACTCCATATCTGGATCACGTTTGTTCAGAAAATCACGTTCCCGAAGGTTTCATTCCGCTTGGACTCCGTTTGATATTCCTTTCCTTCGAAACACTGAAATAGGCAAAAAAAACAGCAATTTGGGCTGGGTCTCCGATTAATAGGTTAGTCCCAAAAATAATATAAAAGAGTATAATAAAGCCCATTGAACATCCAAAACAGATAATAATATAGAATGGAACAATAAAAAAATATAGATACGTTCGAGACGTATCAGCTATGTGTTTAATCTCTCTCTCTCTCTCTCTCTCTCTCTCTCGTGTTCTTGATTTGACACGATCTTGTTGTATCGTGAGCTTTGTTAATGTAGTTGGATCATATGGTGTTCTCCCATCTCTATCTTGTTGTGATGAATTGAGTTTTCCCTTTGAGATTTCGTTATTATCGGATTGAATACTTTTATGGATCTGAGAGCACTTGATGTATATTTTGCTATGAATACCCGTGGTGACAATGGGGTATCATATTGATTCACTTGATATATGTATTGGCACTCAACTCGCGGTTTCCCGAGGTGACATTGGAGTAATCTATGCATAGGGGTTGATGCACGTTTTCGTCCTATTGATAGGTTTGTGCGAAGGTACTTGATAGGTTTTGGTGATGTCTCCCCGACAACGGCGCCAGAAATTCTTCCTGCTACTTGCGAGCTGTGTTGGAATTTCCTCAAAGAGGAGAGGATGATGCAGTATAGTAGAGATAAGTATTTTGCTCAGTTAAGAACGAAGGTTATCAATCCAGTAGGAGAACCACACAGAATCTCGTTAGCATCACCTGCACATGCAAAAGCAAATACTTGCACCCATAGCAATCAAGAGGGTTATCAATCCCCTTGGCGGTTATTTGCAAGGATCAAATCTCGTAGTGGTAGACAGATAAAATTAATTGCAAAATAAAATAAAGGAAATAAAATAGCAGCAAGATATTTTGGATTTTATATATTACTCCCTCCGTAAACAAATATAAGAGCGTTTAGGTCACTACTTTAGTGATCTAAACACTCTTATATTTATTTACAGAGGGAGTATAAAAGTAGACCCGAGGCCCATAGTTTTCACAAGAGGCTTCTCTCTCGAACACAAAGCATACGGCGGGTAAACAAATTACTGTTGGGCAATTGATAGAAAAGCGCATAGTTATGACAACATTCAAGGCAATGATCGTGTATATAGGCATCACATCTGAGACAAGTAGACTAACTCCTGCCTGCATTTACTACTATTACTCCACCCATCGACCACTATCCAGCATGCATCTAGGGTATGCTGTAAAAACAAAGTAACGCCTTAAGCAAGATGACATGATGTAGACAAAGTAAATCCAGGCAATATGGATAAACCCCATCTTTTATCCTTGATGGCAACAATACAAATGCGTGTCCTTTCCCTTTCTGTCACTAGGATGGAGCACCACATGATTGAACCCATCACAAAGCACCTCCCCCATTGCAAAATAAATTAATCTAGTTGGCCAAACCAAACCGATAGATCAGAGAGAAATACAAAGCTATAATAATCATGCATAAAAGAATTCAGAGAAGACACAATTAATATTCATGAGTAATCTGATCATATACCCACATTTCATTGGATCCCAACAAACATACCGCAAAAGAAGATTACATCAGATAGAACTCCAAGAAGATCAAGGAGAACATTGTATGGAAGATCAAAGAGAAAGAAGAAGCCATCTAACTACTACCTATGGACCCTAGATCTGTGGTGAACTACTGACGCATCATCGGAAGGGAAGCAAGGATGATGTAGAAGCCCTATGTGACCGATTCCCCCTCCGACAGAGTACCGGATAAGGCCTCCAGATGGGATCGCGGAAGAACAAAAACTTGTGGCGACGGAAAAAGTGTTTCGGGTGGCTCTCTGATGTATTGGGAATATTTGACCAGCCCCCCCGGGGCGCACCCGATGAGCTTGTCGCTCCCTCGTGGATCCTCTGCTCTTCTCCCGAACCTTCTAGGGTCTCTTTTGGTCCGGAAAAAGTCATCAAAAAGTTTCGTAGCATTTGGACTCCATTTGGTACCGATTTCCTGAAAAGCCAAAAACAAGCAAATAGCATGGAACAATCAAAAACTGGCACTGGGCACTAGGTTAATAGGTTAGTCCCAAAAAATGATATATAATTGCATATAAAACATCCAAGATTGATACTATAATAGCATGGAACAATAAAAAATTATAGATACGTTGGAGACATATCAGGTTTGTTGTTGACGACTTTGTGAAGTTTTACTTGTTGTGGAAACTCAATATATGATGACCATCAAGAGTTGGAGCATTCCATTGGATTTGTAACACTTTCAACCTACATGGGTTAGTGTCACACGGAACAATAAGATTATCCAACACACATGGAGTGAAGTTCACATATATAATGATATCCATGCATGCATTGATTACCTTATTCCTTGCCTTACCAACAAGAGGGTTTGTGACTTCATGTAGTGCATGATGTGGAAGTGATTTGCACTAACTCCTTGCCATAAATGAATGAGAGTGAAGATGTTTGGCGGACTCATCCTCAAGAACTCTCTAGTTCTTCTTCTTTGGGATCCACATCAACTTGATGTGAATCCTCGGAGTTGTGGTAGCATTTGAAGAAGTGGAGCTCGAAGTAGCTGTAAGAATCCATTTGACCAAAGCTTGACCAAACCTATTTCCCAAGCCATCCATACTTTTTTTATGAGTTGTTTACAACTTTCGGCCAAGACTTGCACATAAAAAATCTAATTGCGTGGCTAGACATCGGTGGTGGAGATGAAAACAAAGGAAAATCCACTAGAAAAAATGGGAGGATAATGCTGTCCAAAAAGGTTTTGGTTTGATGCGAATAAGGGATCTTTAAAAAATCAATCAAGCTATGCTTGTCAAACTAGGATGACACCTGCTCACCAAACCTGAATCCTCGCATATTTGAGTTCGGAAGGTCACCCCCCCCAATTGTGACTTTATGAAGGCGACAAAAATAACATGCTTCTCATAGATGAGAGCCATTATGTATGGGAGAGAAGCGCTAAATAAGGGCTTGATTAAGAGAGTGTCTTATGGGGTTACAAATTTGGGAAGACACCTGGATCCTGACTAATAACAGTTTTAAACTAGTTATCACGCACACGGCGACCAATGTTGACTAAGGGCATGTTGCAGGGTGGTGGTTTGGGCTGAAACATTGAAAAACTCAAGGCTAATTTCTATGCGGCCAACATTAAAGCAATTTCCTGCATTCCGAGTGTCATAGTTCCCTCTGCTTACCATCAACGAGAAAAACATGGTTGTTCCCCTCTCATTTATCTCAGAGGGGATATGTAACCTTTCTGGAATTGCTTGTGGAAGATGAAAACTTCACCAAAGATCAATTCCTTTTGGTGGAGAGTGATCAAAGACTTCATTCATTACAAGGGTGTTATAGAAAAAAGGCACATGGACATAATCCTATTTTGTGAATTTTGTGGAGCCGAGGATAAACCATAAGACATGCATTGTTCAAGTGCGAACGAGTCTTATTATTTTGGAACAATCGAATCGCTTACGGAAAAATCCCATCCTTGCATCCTCATTCTTGGACAATGGACATCATAGACGACTCAGTTGTGGAGGAGAATGATGCTTGTTTAAAGTTGTGTGGTATGTGGTGTCGGTGTAAAAACCGGTAGATCTCGGGTAGGGGGTCCCGAACTGTGCGTCTAAGGCTTGATGGTAACAGGAGACGGGGGACACGATGTTTACCCAGGTTCGGGCCCTCTTGATGGAGGTAATACCCTACTTCCTGCTTGATTGATCTTGATGAATATAAGGATTACAAGAGTTGATCTACCACAAGATCGTAATGGCTAAACCCTAGAAGTCTAGCCTGTTGTATGCTTATGATCGCCTCTACGGACTAAACCCTCCGATTTATATAGACACCGGAGGGGCCTAGGGATGTACAGAGTCGGTTTACAGAGGAAGGAATCTTCATATCCGAACGCCAAGCTTGCCATCCACGCAAAGGAGAGTCCCACCCCGACACGGTAGAAAATCTTCCATCTTGTATCTTCATGGCCCATCAGTCCGGCCCACGTCACATAGGCCGGATGTCCGAGGACCCCTTAATCCAGGACTCCCTCAGTAGCCCCTGAACCAGGCTTCAATGACGATGTGTCCGGCACGTAGATTGTCTTCGACATTCCAAGGCGTGTTCCTCCTCTGAATACTTCAAAGTAGTCCTCGAACACAGAAAACGTGTCCGGCTCTACAAAACAAGCTCCATCTACTTACATATTTTGTAGTGAGACACCACGTCCTTGCACGTTCATTATTTCAAACCATTTTTAGCCTCCCGCTCCACGTTTCGGGATGCGGTTTCCATTGGCACGTCTGATCGAAGCAGAGATCAAGTCCCCTTATCACGAGATTCTCATCAATACAGGCGTGGGTAATCCCACCGTGTCGTCCCCACGACCCTTGGGGAATAAGCGAGTTTTAAGGCGAGTGGGGAGGCGCTTCACATTCACTGCCTTTATAAATAGATAAGGATTCACCCTTTCACCCACGCCTTCTTTCTCTCTGCCCACTCATTCTCGAGCTCCAGCGCCCAAGCCTCCATCCTTTCCGCCTCAAAAAAGCACTCCGGCCATGTCTGTATCTGGAGCGCAGGGCAAGTGGATGGCCTCCTCTGTCACGGAGAAGGACATTACGAAGCTCCGGGAGGCGGGGGTACTTGGCCCAGGAAATCGCCCACCGGCTTCCAACCAAGGGGCAGATCGTCCCCACCCCGAAGCCCCAGGAGAGGGTGGTGTTCATTCCCCACTTCGTCCGTGGGTTGGGATTTCCTCTCCATCCATTCGTCCACAGACTCATGTTGTACTACGGGCTAGATTTCCATGATCTGGCCCCAAACTCCTTCCTCAACATCTCGGCATTCATTGTCGTGTGCGAGGCCTTCCGCCGCATCCCACCCCACTTCGGATTGTGGCTAAAGACCTTCAACGTGAAGCCGTAGGTGGTGGGTGGTAAACACGCAGAGTGCGGAGGTGCCATGGTGAGCAAAATGTCCAACGTTATGTGGCCCAAAGGCACCTTCGTTGAGACTGTCAAAGGGTGGCAGCAGTAGTGGTTCTACGTCACAGAGCCCCGCAACACCACCTGGGCCGCGGCTCCCGAATTCAAATCCGGGGCCCCAATACGGCTTACCTCCTGGCTAGAGAAGGGCCTGGACTGGGCCTCGTCGGACGAGCTGACTGCGCTGCAGACGCGCATCAAGAGTATGGTGGACAAGAACATCAAGCTTGTCAATGTGATCCAGGTGATGCTCTTTCGCCGGATCCTTCCTTGCCAAAGCCGGACTTGCAATTTGTGGGAGTTCAATCCAGCCAAGCACCAGACCTTGCAACAGTTCTTCGGTGCTATGCACGAAGGCATCTGGGAGGTGCTTTTCAAGGCCAATGAGACGTGGCCGGAGACAACCGAGGACCGTGGGTACAATCTGACCCATCTCGCCAGTCTGGTAAGTTTTTTTCATTCCAAGGTGTATCATTTACCTGTACAATCAAGGAAGATGCCTAAGCTTCCCTATCTGTCTTTTCAGGGCTGGACAACGAAGGCAGAGCGGATCCAGAGTCCGGCTCCGCTGTCCGAAAACCCAACAATCCCACTTCTGATGAAGGTGCTGGTTCCGGCGCCCTACCAGGCGCCGGAGAAGAAGGCCAAGAAGAAGGCCAAGGAGACCCGAAGTGGCCTCCACCATAAAGGCACTTTGGACGTGACGTCTGAAGACGTTGAGACCCTCCCCCACCACTGATGACGACGAGAAGGAGGAAAGCAACTCTCCCCCCGAGGGGGGATGTCAGTGTACTAGAGTAGGGGTACCCTAGTATCCCGAACTTGTGCACGGGCAGTTGCAGCCCTCCGCGGCAAGGCTTGCCGGGTGACCGCCAAGGCCCTCCGTGGTTCCTTTGGAACAATTCAAGAACAAAGTATTCAAGCCAAGGAGACAAGGCCCCGCAAGAGGAGCTTGCCGAAGGCCAACCAAGGCATCTCAAGAAACTTGCCGCGACGCGCCACGCGTCCCGGCAAGGCCCGGCGAGCGACAAGCTTCCGGACGCGACAAGACAACAACCGCGGCAAGGCGCTTGCCAAGGCAGACCACCACCCTGTACCTGCGCTCCAGCACATCCACTAACGTGTCGCCCTGGGACCTTTCCCGGTAGCGTGTGGCGAGATCTTTGTGCAGCCAGCGGTGCTGTGGTGGTAAGCGGCCCGACAAGATTGCCATCGTGGCGGCGGTGGCGTCCCGACGGTCCCTATTTGCACCGTTAGGGCGACGAGACGGGCATTTAATGCCTTTGTCCCCTGCCGTCAGGGTTAGGTATGATACACTGTACAAGTAGCTGTACCAACCACTCCTTTTCCATTTTTACCCTTGTCTACGTTGCCACCTGTCGGAGACCCCTTGAGCATATAACAGGAGGCCCATGCGCAACGTAGAGGGGGGAGGGAGATGTTCGGAGAGGTTCGAAGCCAGAGATGTCAGGACCCCGATTCCAAGTCACATCGATCTAGCCGGTAACACCTCATATCACTTTGCGCCCTCACGCACGATATTCCCACGGGTGTCGCCTTACCATGGCCCGGGACCGTTTGCGTCTTTTGGCTCACGTATATGATAGTGTCGCTAGCATCCATATGACAGAGAACCCGAGCCGACATGGCTAGTCGTGAACCCAAAGCGGCACTAACCCATGGGGACAGGCATACATGAATCACATCGAGCATGTCGGTCATCAACGTATGAATCCGGGCTGTAACCTTTGGGCTAACAGGACTCCGGTAACCCGGTACATGTTAGGCTAAGCGGGACTCCGGATGTCACCGCGTGACATTTCCCGAAGGGACAGACATATAGGAACGAAGTGAAACACATGCGGCCAGTCAAGTGTCCAGAGCAAGAGTCTTTGGGCTAGCAGGACTCCGGTGAACCGGGTCAGAAGCGGACTACTATCGCTCAGAAGCACTAGACTACATTTCCCCATATGAGAGGCTGCCAAGGATAAACAACTAGATTGTCGGATCCCACATTTACCAAGCATTTCAAACATACACACAATATGCTCAATATGTGTAAATACAACATGGCATCACAACATAACTCTATGACTCAAATATTCATTCATTTGGCTCCGAGGAGCGAGATATTACATACATGGGTCTCATGACCCAACACTCGAAACATACAAGTCAAAGCACAAGCGGAAGCTTAACATGTCCGAGTACAGACATCTACAAATGAAAAGGCCGAGAAGCCCGACTATCTACCACATCCTGCCGGGGCACAAGATCGTAGCTGAGGTAACAAGCTAAACGTCAAGTCCACGGAACTACTAAGCGAGACCGACGTCTCTCGCAAAACATAAAATAAGCAAACGTGAGTACAAATGTACTCATCAAGACTTACATCGTAACTAACTACATATGCATCAGTATCAAAGGGGGGGTGGTGGAGTTTGACTGCAGCAAGCCAGCTTTGACTCGGTGGCTATCCTGAACTACGACTGCAAGTAACTCTTTTGAGGTGGCGCACACGAGTCCACATATTCACCATATCAATACACCACTATGGATTCGCTTCCGTCTCCCTACGAGAACGCCATCCATAGCACTCACGCTTATCTTGCGCATTTTAGAGTATCCACTTTCACTTGTCTATGAACTATGCAAGGGGTCCAAGTTTCCATATCCGAGGAATCCGGCTATTCGAATAGATATTGATAACCCTGCAGGGGTGTACTTCTTCACACACGCTCTCGCCACTTATGGCCCTGTACACGTCATGTACCTCGGCAACCTTCAAGCGGAAGCCGGGCGAGGGAGTCGGCCGCGACCTGACTAACCACACAAGTCTCTCGTCCAGGTTTATCGCCTATTCGGGTTCCATCCGCAAGGAGATCCAGCGGGGGTGTAGATCACGGCCCCAAACGATGTGTGCAGGGTTCCCAAGCCCACCAACCGGGTGCCACTTGGTACACCGAGCGCTGTGCCTAGTCTGTCCCAAGCCCACCTGTACCGGGTGCCACTTGGTAGACTACTAACACTACCTACAAACACCAGAAACTAGTTGCAACTCCTGGACAGAGATTGAGTTGATTAATAAGCCGAGAGAGCTTGGAGCGCCCGGAGCCCAATGTGTGGTAGTAACTGTTCATGGATCACAAACACAGAACTCAGTTCCTGAGGACAGCTGCAATGAGACAACCCACCATGTACTCCTACATGGCCTCTCACCGCTACCTTTACCAAATCGTGTTCACACACTTAGCTCACACACACAGTAGGACATGTTCACCACTTTCCAATTCATTCCCGATGAATCGACACGACACAACTCTAAGCAATAGCAGGCATGACAAACAAGCATGAATGAGTAGGCACATCAGGGCTCAAACAACTCCTACTCATGCTAGTGGGTTTCATCTAATTACTGTGGAATGACAGGTCATGCAGAGGATAAAGGGGTTCAGCTACCGCATCAAGTAACACATGAGTCGTTGTTGTCCTAATGCAGTAAAATAGAGCAGGAGCGAGAGAGTGGGATTATATCGGAATGAACAAGGGGGGTTTTGCTTGCCTGGCACTTCTGAAGATAATATAGTTCTTCATCGGTGTCATCGAACTCATCGTCGGTACGTCGTCTACTGAGAGGGGACAAATACCGGCAAATAAGGGAGAACACCATCAATGCAATGCAACAATATGATGCATGAATGTGACATGGCAATATGCTGGTGTTTTGAGCTAATGCAGCTAGAAACAAAGTTAAATGAAGTTGGTTTGAACCCTAAGTTCAAAACCAAACTCCATATGTGAAATTCAAATGTCATTTATATGATTTGTGCTAAACAGCAGCTATAAGTTGTTTTAACATGCATGAAATGGTACAGATGGATAGATTGGATTTTTCTGATCATTTTTCATATATAAATTATTTGATTTTGAGTTACGGTTGATTTTCTATGAATTTTAGAAGTTTATACTAATTTCTAGAATTTCCTGAATAAGAATAAATCCAGTAAATGATTTATTGCATCAGCATTGCGTCAGGGTGGCGTCATCAAGTCAATGATCGGGTCCGTGTCAAACCCGAGGGTGGGCCCCACATGTCGATGTCCTAGTTAATTAACAGAGGTCGTTAGTGCTAATTTTGTCCTAACTAAAAAGTGTCAGTGAGGCATTGGCCCACAAGTAAGTGACCCAGAGGGTCATTAGATTAGTGCCTAATGGCGTTCTCGCTGGAGTTAGGCCGCCGGCGAGGTGCCGCGGCGGCAGGTGCTTCGGAAAACCGCTGTGCTGCACCGTTTGAGGCGGGGTTTGCTCCTACGTGTTCCTGGAAGCGAGCTGCGTCGACCAGTGGTGGTGGCCGGACCTATGGTGGCCGGAGCCGACGACGGCGAGCTCCAAGGCGGCGGCCGGAGTTCGGGTGGTCGCGGGATCGGTGTTGCAGCTCGCAAGCGAGCCAACAGATGCGCTGGGGCTGCTCTACGGGGTGCTACGAGCGTGTTGGAGTCGCCGGGGTGACCAAATGGTCACCGGAGTTGCGTTGACAGCGAGCTCGGCCGGCGGCGTGCTGCAGGCAGCAAGGGGGCGATGGCTACGGAGAGCAAGAGGCAGCGGGGTTAGGGGGATTAGATGCAGGTGCTCACAGGGAGAATGATGAGGTGGTCAGCGAGCTCGGGGGCGTCTTCGGTGCTGTGAATCGAGCGGCGGCAATCGCCGGCCGTGGCGATGAAGATGGCGGTGATGGCGTGGCTTCAGGGCACCCGGCGTCGCGTGCGTCGTGGTAGAGCTTCCCGGATCCAAGGCGGAGCTCGTGGCCTAACTGGCTGGGCGTGGGGATGCTGGTGGCTCCGGTGGTGCTCGTCGGCGGTCTCGGGTGCGTCCGGGGATGAGCGAGGGAGAGAGACAGAGGAGGGAGAGGGGCACGGGGAGAGAGTGGGGCGGTCGGGGAGGTTGCGTGGCGTCTCCGTGGCGTCGTCTAGGAGCACCGGGAGGAGCCAGGCAGGCAGGGAGGGGGGAGGTGGCCGGCGCGGGGCGGCCACGCGCCTCTGTCCTTCTGGCGAGGGAGGAAGACGACACGGGGGGGGAGCGGCGGTGGGCTGGGCCGTGCTGGTGGGCTGCCAGCTGGGCCGGTTGGTGGCGCCAGGTAAGTTATTCCCTCTCTCTCTTATTTCTGTTTTCTATTTTTCTGAAACTTTGCGCTTTTTTAAAAATATCTAGGCATTTTCAAAAATCACCAAACTGTGCATGCCCAATGTATAGAATATATCCAACATGGAACATTTCAGTTTAGGAGTATTTGGACATTTAAAATATTTTATAGAATTTAAATGTCCAAATTCAAATACTTATGATTTAATCCAGTGACCTCGTGGATGACCTAGAAAATTGTGCAGCATTTTTGTCGAGGTTTAAGACCAAGGCAAAGATGATGAACATTTTAGAAATCCATTTGGATTCACTGAAAATATTTTTAGGTTGAACCTATTTGAATTCCATTTGGTACTAGGGTTTGGACATCCCCATTTCAGGTTTAAATGAAACTTTAAACATGATGCAGCAACAAGCTAGTCCAAGTGCATAGCAAGGCTAGGAACGTGACAACTCACCCTCACTAAACAAGAATCTCGTCCCGAGATTCAGGCATAGGGTAGAATGAAGGGGAAACGCAAACTAACACAATCTTCACGATCCAGGGTGCACTTCATAAGAGCGTTGATTCGATCACCATCTTTGTCTCGTCCTCTTGCTCCGAGAACTCAAGCCAAAGATGACAAAGAGAGGATAGGGAAAAAGTCTAAAAGGATCGATCTTATTGAAGGTCGAACAACTTAGAATCAACTCAGGGGATGAGGCATAGAACACCTCTTGAGCTGAGAAGTTCTAACACACTTCGAGAGGAATGGAAGAACAGATGACGGGGTTCTATTTGGTAGGCAATAATTCCACGCTTGAGGAGATGGTGAATGGTTTCAAGATAGCGACGAAATAATTGCCATGATACCATAACGGGGCACCTTAGGGGAGGTGACTTGTGGAAATATTCCCTTAAGTGGCAAAAAGAATTACTTTTGATACAGATATCATTGAAACTCTTTATACCAACCTAAGGCAATTCTCGAGCGACCAATTGGAGGGGTTCAGTAGAATGGCATACCTGGATTAGAATGGATGATGTGGATTACTTTGTTGAAAACAACACAAGGGATGATTTTAGTAACTGGGGAGAAGCTCAACAGTAGAGAGTGAGTCCACTGTTTGAAAAGTTATAGCATAATCGAGGAAACTGAGAGCAATCCCAGTTAGTGCCGATGATAACACCTAGCGCTTGTGCGTGCTCTCAAGAACTTGAGCATTTCCATATTCATCAAGGTTTTACCAACATCCGTGTCACGGATCCTGGCAACACAACATACTACCATGATGGATAGTGATGGACAATGCAGATGCATAGGAAGATAACAGCTTCTCAGATTTCACCTTAGCGGGCCAAGGGAATAAAATCTGGATGATCAATCGAGAGACATTTAGCACTCCGCTTCTAATGTTCTCCTTGATGTGCTAGCGTAAACCATAGATAATTATGGTTTGATATCTAGAACATCAAGTAAAAGGTCGAACTGAACACAAAAATCCATAAGAAACAACTAGGGAGTAGATCCTACAAAATCCTTATGGGGAGGTGGCCAACTTCCTCAAACAAGATACTACAATAATAGGTCTTCCGGCTGGGTGTGTTGGCCACGACATCCACTTTACCGGTTATCGAGGAACCAATATTATAGTCCTTGGGAAATGTTCCAACCATCATATCTGCCTGAGATTCAGATCTGTTTGGTGTCAGGATATTCCAGACTCATCGAGTCTAGGAAGAAAAACAAAAGTTTGCAACACAAATCGACGAAATGACGTTGCGAGATTCTCGGGAAATGAACTACGATAGAAAGCTCCAAAACATGAGCTGGTTCTGCTACACATGTGTGAACACGCTGTCTCAGACAAAACATGATCACATGGTAGTCTTACAATAAAACACTACCGAGTTCTGATAGGGAACCATCATCAATGACATCGAAGTCTCCACGTGTGGAAGTCCAAAGAGTTCACCTTGGACAGACTCCTTTATCTTTGAACAACTCAATCAGTGGCTTGGTGTGCTAGGAATACATATAGAATGAAGGTTGCAAGTCTCCAGACCACAGGATACTTCGCACATATGCATGACTGACTTGGGATGATTCCAGAGGAAGCAAAACAAACCTTTCTCAAATCCACGGCGGCAACTTGCACCAAATGCACGTGAATCAGATAAATTCACTTCTTTCATCCAACATATTCTTCACGGATGGGACAAGAAGATAATGCTTATAGAAGTTTCCAACACTAGTTTAATGTTCAACATGAATCATGGGGGAGACAAAATGCTGCTGATGAGCTCAACAACAACTCATCAGAATTTCCATATCACTGGACTTCCACCATCATGTGAACACGGTGATAGTATTGGTCAGACCAAAAGATGTAATGGTGTATGCTCGAGGGGTCAACCACGAGTAAGACAACATTACGAGCATCGTTGGTACTGATTTGATTTGACGATAGCCCACACTCAAATCAAAGGATTGATAGGACAATAGGTCCAAGAACTGATCACGAGGACCAATCGATGAAGATATCATCTTTCTTCAACACACACTACACAAGAATATCCCTTTGGAACGAACTAAGTTAGGCAAGCTTTTATCTTCCAACTCTCCAAGTTGTTGTTTAGCCTACACAACTAGCTCAAGGGTTTCCAACACAGATTCTTGGAGAAGGGGTGGTTTACACGAAATCAACTTGATCACGCACTGAACATAGCGGTCAGGTGACAACCTGGTGATACTCCCGAGAAGACATTCGGAAAATCACGAACCACCGGTATGTTACTAAGCTCGAGAACAATCTTGCTTTTGAGGCAAGACGATATGATCAAATGGGTGAGGACTTGACAAGATCCTGACTCATAGATCGAAGGGTGCACCGGAAATAAGGACTAGGTAGCACGATCAATCTTAGGATGATGATTTAGTAACCAACACGCTAAGAATGAGAATATTGTCCATTTGCTACCAAGCAACGAGGTTGCTAGGAGTATCGATTTCACACACCACAATTCACTAGTCGGCATTCCGGTTGCGACAACACGGAACCGAAGAATGAATAATGATGGCGGGAAGTATCACTGCATCAAGAATTCCTAAGAGGTTGTGCAATTCCCATGACATTCTTGACATAAGATGGAAATACTTCGAGGTAGAACAGAATCAAAAGCTGAATTGGCATTTTGATCTGCGGAATACAACCGCTTTGACCCAATCCTGGATATGGATGAGGTACTGGAGTTTGTTTCTTCTAGTCATTCCGGAATAGAATGGCTTGATAGACCACATGAGTAATAGGCATCGATGAACACGAATGCACAATTACTCCTGACTATCAATTGACAGACGGGGGTCGGAATACAACTAAGGAGGAACAACTCGAGGAGCATATAACTTTCTGAGTTGTGGATGCATAGGTTAGTATGTCGAACCAAGTTCAACATGTTTCTTCCGGATAACCCATGCAGAGAGGTAGGACTGGCAGAGTCACAATTATGAATGGAGAACTCCTCAAGGGTACTCTGATTGTGATCTTTTGGTTCAAATAAATTCTGCCTTAAATAGTTCATGGCATTTGGAAGAAGCAAATGCCACGGACCTCAAGGACTATCGCAAAGTTACTAATAACCTAAGGGAGCTAGCAATTACTATCAACATGAAGTAAGTAGGGTGAATCTCGGGTTCAGAAAGCCAGGAGTAGAATACCTACTACTAAATGGCATCACGGGATGCTTTTGAGAATGGTGGCCAGAGTTATCACACTGGGGATACAAAAGCATTGCTAAATTGCTAGGTGACTTCCTAAACAACTAGGGTCATAATAATAGCTCCAACATCTACGCCGAGGCAACAAAGTACCTCAACTTACCGATTAGTGTGCTTATTCTGACCAAAAAGGACATCGGAACGGAAGGAAAGGATTTGCAAATGCATCAGACTATTTAGAGACCTGGGATGACTCGGACAGCATAACGGCTGTAAATGCTCAAAAAGATTTGAGACATCATGCAAAATAGTGGCATAGCCACTCAACAACATCATAACAAGATTCTGAGATCAACAGTTAACATACAGAAATAGTAGAAACTGAACTGGGCTTAAAACCAACAATCTTAAAAGTCTATGGATTAGTAACACATCATCCTAATAGATAGATGAGAAGCCTAGTTCTTAATCCCGTAGAAGAGAAGAGGATGACTCGGATCAAGGCCATGAGGTATAAGGAGTAAAAAGAGCCTTACGTTCCTTCCACAATCAATTCCCTTACATAACTAAAGCATTTCTAGACACAACCCGACCAGTTTGGCTTGGTAATCCTCTGAGCAACAAAGCTCTGATACCAAAGCTGTCAGGACCCCGATTCCAAGTCACATCGATCTAGCCGGTAACACCTCATATCACTTTGTGGCCTCACGCACGGTATTCCCACGGGTATCGCCTTACCGTGGCCCGGGACCGTTTGCGTCTTTTGGCTCACGTGTATGATAGTGTCTCTAGCATCCATATGACAGAGAACCCGAGCCGACATGGCTAGTCGTGAACCCAAAGCGGCGCTAACCCATGGGGACAGGCATACATGAATCACATCGAGCATGTCAGTCATCAATGTATGAATCCGGGCTGTAGCACTGGGCTAACAGGACTCCGGTAACCCGAGCTGTAGCAGGCTAGGCAGGACTCCGGATGTCACCGCGTGACATTTCCCGAAGGACGTATATAGGAACGAAGTGAAACACATGCCGGCAGTCAAGTGTCCAGAGCAGTAGTCTTTGGGCTAGCGAGGACTCCGGTGAACCGGCCAGAGCGGACTACTATCGCTCGAGAAGCACTAGACTACATTTCCCCATATGAGAGGCTGCCAAGGATAAACAACTAGATTGTTTGGATCCCACACATACCAAGCATTTCAAACATACACACAATATGCTCAATATGTGTAAATACAACATGGCATCACAACATAACTCTATGACTCAAATATTCATTCATTAGGCTCCGAGGAGCGAGATATTACAAACATGGGTCTCATGACCCAACACTCGAAACATACAAGTCAAAGCACAAGCGGAAGCTTAACATGTCCGAGTACGAGACATCTACAAATGAAAAAGGCTGAGAAGCCCGACTATCTACCACATCCTGCCGGGCACAAGATCGTAGCTGAGGTAACAAGCTAAACGTCAAGTCCACATCGGAACTACTAAGCGAGACCGACGCCTCTCTACAAAACATAAAATAAGCAAACGTGAGTACAAATGTACTCAAAGAAGACTTACATCGTAACTAACTACATATGCATCATTATCAAAAAGGGGTGGTGGAGTTTGACCGCAGCAAGCCAGCTTTGACTCGGTGGCTATCCCTGAACTACATCGAAGTAACTCTTTTGAGGTGGCGCACACGAGTCCACATATTCACCATATCAATACACCACTATGGATTCGCTCCCGTCTCCCTACGAGAACGCCATCCATAGCACTCACGCATATCTTGTGCATTTTAGAGTATCCACTTTCACTTGTCTATGAACTATGCAAGGGGTCCAAGTTTCCATATCCGAGGAATCCGGCTATTCGAATAGATATTGATAACCCTGCAGGGGTGTACTTCTTCACACACGCTCTCGCCACTTATCGCCTCAGACACGTCATGTAACTCGGCAACCTTCAAGCGGAAGCCGGGCGAGGGAGTCGGCCGCGACCTGACTAACCACACAAGTCTCTCGTCCAGGTTTATCGCCTATTCGGGTTCCATCCGCAAGGAGATCCGGCGGGGGTGTCGCTCACGGCCCCAAACGATGTGTGCAGGGTTCCCAAGACCACCAACAGGGTGCCACTTGGTACACTGGGCCACTGTGCCTAGTCATCCCAAGCCCACCTGTCTGGTGCCACTTGGTAGACTACTAACACTACCTACAAACACCAGAAACTAGTTGCAACTCCGGACAGAGATCGAGTTGATTAATAAGCCGAGAGAGCTTGGGCGCCTTGAGCCCAATGTGTGGTAGTAACTGTTCATGGATCACAAACACGTAACTCAGTTCACGAGGACGGCCGTAATGAGACAACCCACCATGTACTCCTACATGGCCTCTCACCGCTACCTTTACCAAATCGTGTTCACACACTTAGCTCACACACGTGAGGACATGTTCACCACTTTCCAATTCATTCCCGATGAATCAGACTGACACAACTCTAAGCAATAGCAGGCATGACAAACAAGCATGAATGAGTAGGCACATCGTGGCTCAAACAACTCCTACTCATGCTAGTGGGTTTCATCTAATTCTTGTGGAATGACAGGTCATGCAAGAGGATAAAGGGGTTCAGCTACCGCAGCAAGTAACACATGAGTCGTTGTTGTCCTAATGCAAAAAATAGAGCAGGAGCGAGAGAGTGGGATTATATCGGAATGAACAAGGGGTTTTGCTTGCACGGCACTTCGAAGATAATATAGTTCTTCATCGGTGTCATCGAACTCATCGTCAGACGCCGTCTCATCGAGAGGGACAAATACCGAGAACACCATCAATGCAATGCAACAATATGATGCATGAATGTGACATGGCAATATGCTGGGTGTTTTGAGCTAATGCAGCTAGAAACAAAGTTAAATGAAGTTGGTTTGAACCCTAAGTTCAAAACCAAACTCCATATGTGAAATTCAAATGTCATTTATATGATTTGTGCTAAACAGCAGCTATAAGTTGTTTTAACATGCATGAAATGGTACAGATGGATAGATTGGATTTTTCTGATCATTTTTCATATATAAATTATTTGATTTGGAGTTACGGTTGATTTTCTATGAATTTTAGAAGTTTATACTAATTTCTGGAATTTCCTGAATAAGAATAAATCCAGTAAATGATTTATTGCGTCAGCATTGCGTCAGGGTGGCGTCATCAAGTCAACAGACCGGGTCCAGGTCAAACCTGAGGGTGGGCCCCACATGGCAGTGTCCTAGTTAATTAACATAGGCTGTTAGTGCTAATTTTGTCCTAACTAAAAAGTGTCAGTGAGGCATGGGCCCACATGTAAGTGACCCAGAGGGTCATTAGATTAGTGCCTAATGGTGTTCTCGCCGAGTTAGGCCGCCCGGCGAGGTGTCAGCGGTGGCAGGTGCTTAAAACCAATCGCGGCTGCACCGTTTGAGGCGTGGTTTGCTCCTACGTGTTCCTGGAAGCGAGCTGCGTCGACCAGTGGTGCTGGCCGGACCTATGGTGGCCGGAGCCGACGACGGCGAGCTCCAAGGCGGCGGCCGAAGTTCGGGTGGTCGCGGGATCGGTGTTGCAGCTTGCAAGCGAGCCAACAGATGCGCTGGGGCTGCTCTACGGGGTGCTACGAGCGTGTTGGAGTCGCCGAGGTGACCAAATGGTCACCGGAGCTGCGTTGACGGCGAGCTCGGCCGGCGGCGTCTTCGCGGGCAGCAAGGGGCGGCAGCCACGGCGAGCAAGAGGCAGCGGGGTTAGGGGATTAGATGCAGGTGCTCACAAGGAGAACGATGAGGTGGTCACGAGCTCGGGGCGTCTTCGGTCAGCGAATCGGCGGCGATCGCCGGCCGTGGCGATGAAGATGGCGGTGATGGCGTGGCTTGTGGCACCCGGCGTCGCGTCGTCATGGTAGAGCTTCCGGATCAAAGGCGAGCTCGTGGCCTAACTGGCTGGGCGTGGGGATGCTGGTGGCTCCGGTGGTGCTCGTCGGCCGGTCTCAGGTGCGTCCGGGGATGAGCGAGGAGAGAGACAGGAGGGAGAGTGCAGGGGAGAGAGTGGGGCGGTCGGGGAGGTTGCGTGGCATCTCCGTAGCGTCGTCTAGGAGCACCGGGAGGAGCCAGGCAGGCAGGGAGGGGGAGGTGGCCGGCGCGGGGCGGCCACGCGCCTCTGTCCTTCTGGCGAGGGAGGAAGACGACACAGGGGGGGGGAAGCGGCGGTGGGCTGGGCCGTGCTGGTGGGCTGCCAGCTGGGCCGGTTGGTGGCGCCAGGTAAGTTATTCCCTCTCTCTCTTATTTCTGTTTTCTATTTTTCTGAAACTTTGCGGCTTTATTAAAAATATCTAGGCATTTTCAAAAATCACCAAACTGTGCATGCCCAATGTATAGAATATATCCAACATGGAACATTTCAGTTTAGGAGTATTTGGACATTTAAAATATTTTATAGAATTTAAATGTCCAAATTCAAATACTTATGATTTAATACAAAGGACCTCGGGATGACCTAGAAAATTGTGCAGCATTTTTGTCGAGGTTTAAGACCAAGGCAAAGATGATGAACATTTTAGAAAGCCATTTGGATTCACTGAAAATATTTTTAGGTTGAACCTATTTGAATTCCATTTGGTACTAGGGTTTGGATATCCCCATTTCAGGTTTAAATGAAATTTTAAACATGATGCAGTAACAAGCTAGTCCAAGTGCATAGCAAGGCTAGGGACGTGACAAGAGAACACTCACGCTCGGTCTCGTTAGCAGCTAGTGTGTACTGCAGCACTCAGCGCTCCTGAGCAAGAACTCAATACACTCAGACATGCAGCAGTAGGAGTGTTATCTCTCAGGAGAGCTCCGGTGGAGTAAACTGCTCGTGTGCTTCGCCTCGATCTGATCTTCGTGCGACCTCCGCCCCCGCCGAACCGAAAGGGGCTCGGTCCGCCGGTCCCATAGGTGTTCGTGGGCCACATCAGCCTCCCCGACAGGGGAAGGAAGAAAAGGGCGGCCTCCATGAATCTGGAGGCAGAGGCGTCCTAGAAAGGGAGGGTCTCCCCCGCGGATAATCCTGCGGTGGATACTGATAGCAGCTCCGAGTGGTGTCCTAGGGATAAGCCCCTTGCTGAATCATAAGTACTCAAAGGCACAAATATATCCAACTTCTTTACTTCGCGGTTTTAATATGTCGAATCATGCGCTGCAGTCCGGCCCACGTCCGCCCCGAGCGATCCTCATCTTCAGGGAATTCGCTGGACCCGAAGGCGATGGACAGCGGGTCGCTTCCGGCGGCCTCCTATCCCAGGGCCACAGACGATGCCGAGGTGCTGTCCCGAAGGACCCTCGCAGGCCAGGGAGAGGTACAGGAGGCCGTTAGATGGCGCCAAAGGGTGATACCTCGGTCGTCGGACACATGGGGGAGCGAATCCCCCTGGAGACTGGTGATGTGGGCCATATCCAATTCGGCCCCCAGCCGAATACTATTCTGGAGGCTCATACGGCTCCGGAATCAGGCAAGCAGTCTCCTTCGAAAGAAGGAGGTGCACCTATGCAGCCGGTGACCCCTATCCATCCATAGGCGCCGGATACTTTACTAGAAGCACTGCAAACTGCTTCCCTTGTTGAAGAACACCGTACCCTCAGGGGTGCGGTGATTGAGAGGATTCAGTCTGCTAAGAGCGGACTGACCGAAGCCTGCACCAGCCTTCTAACAGGCTTTGATGTATGCGTCGTAATTTATGCAAAAATAATGTCATAGTATAGACAGTAGCCCCTGAGACTATGTTCGATATTTGGAAAGAAAAGCCGGACAGAGGATCAAATAATTTTCGCAGGAGACTAACCATACATGTCTATGTGAATAAGCAGGCATCAATGCTGGTTGCGACCTCCCATTCTGCCGAAGTCTCTAAACTGAAGCAGAGTCTGGAGTGGGCCGAGGAAGAGCTCGGCCATGTGAAAAAGCAACTAGAGGACCAACAAGGTATGCAATTGTCTATTCCGATCTAGAAAGATATGAATTGCTTGTGTTGATCATGCTATCATGATATTTCGTAGGAGCTGCGACCGAGGTGGAGTCCCTCAAGAACGCACTGGCCGAGGCCCAGAAGAGAGTGGCAAAGGAACAAGCCGCCCGTGAAATGCACGAGGCCAGGGTCGGGGAGGTCCAGCAGGAGCTCCAGAACACCATGAAGAAATGCGAGTCCTTGGAGCACAATACTGCGGACCAAGAGTCCGAACTTGCCAAGGCCCGCCAAAGCGCACAAGAGGCCCGGGTTGAAGCCCAGGGCGCCCTCCAGGAAATCTAGGAGGCCAGGAAAATCGCGGCGGGTAAGGCCTTTATTATGCAGAGCAAATATGTGAGGAAAATGTACGTCTTACTGACCCGGATTTGGAGTTCTCCAGGAGCGTTTCCGGATCTGCCGCGCAATGTTGCTGATGCTGCGGAGTTCTTCCGAGCCAAAGAGGGGAGCTCAACGGAGAAGCTGTTCTGGTCGCAATACCTTGCTCCAGAGCATCCAGTGCCCTTTAGCGATCAGCTTAAACAGCTGACCAAACTGCATAGGGTGTCTGAATTGGCCATGAAGGATTTGATAATCCGTCTATGGCCAACTAAAGCCATACCCAGCAGCTACTCCGGACTCGTGAAGCGGCTGGCCAATGCCTGCCCTCGGCTTGATGCCATCAAGCGGTCGGTCTGGATCGAAAGTGCGCGGATGGCCTTCGCCCGTGTCAAGGTGCAGTGGGCGAATATGGACGCAGTCAAGCTCGCAACCGAGGGACCGCCCGTGGGCAAGGAGCACCGCACGCCCGAGCGGTATGTTGATGATGTCCTGAAGGGGTCCCGCATTGTAGAGGGCCAGTGTTCAAAGACATTATCTTTGAATGAATACATTCATGTTTATCCCGTCTTGTATTATGAAACAAAGCCTATATGTAATATGATGCTTGCTGTTTATTTAAAATTTTACCTCGTGTGTGGCCATTTTATTAAATCTGAGAGTTGGCCAGTCGTCGGCTTCAGCCCCCACGTAGGTAGTACGGGGGTGTTCGGGTTGAAACCTAAACACACTTCATCCAAGAGTTTGGTCTTTGAAGGAGGTGTTTAGCGCGGCGAACCAGGCAATCGGACTATGTGGCTTTATCACCCTCGCTTAGCCATAGGATTTTGAGAAATGTAATTGCAACCCCTAGTGAGGATATGTTAATCCAGACTAGGGTGCTGTAGACACCTGATCAGGTGGAGGCTGATCCGTCGCATAATGCGGGAAAAATTTGTAAAAGATTTGAACCTCCGAATAGCTGACCAGCTCTCGCCGCATCATGACAGTCAGTTTTCGGCTTTCTCTACTGAGGTGTTTGTCCGGATAGAACAGGGACACAATCGCAGTAGTTCTCCCTTTACTACCCTAGCCGATAGGACGGAACGTAAGGCAGTAAGCACAGGAGCCGGGCAACCCAACTATTGACCAAAGACATGATTCGAAGCCGATGCATATAATGCTAAATTCGGGGTGCCGAACTATGCTGTAAAAAGTATTCGGACTTGTTGCCGTAGTATGGAGCACAATGAAGCCCCAGGCGAATTAAGGCGTACCAAAGTGTACAGGTGCAATCGATAAGAATAGCGAAGTAAAATGAAGTAGTAAGCCATTGCCACATAAGTTGGGCCACAAACTGTTTCCGTTATAATTTTATTAATACGTCAAAGCGTATTTGTACAAATAGTGCGATAAGCAACAGGGCTATTTAACATGCCGAGGCCAAGAGGGAGCTTCGTGCGGGTCCTGAAAATAGGTAGAGTGATCGTCAAGAACACCTAGAGATTCCCACGTACGTCGATGCAGCTTGCCGCCTTGGAATATCCATCCTTCGAAAGGATCGATGATCAGGCCGTCGTGAGGGGCCCGTGGAGAAGAAACCTGAAAAGGAGAAAAAGAAAGGGGGAAATATATGTGTGCCCAGGGAAGGTCGAGCCGTATTATGGACCACGATCGAGTTACGCCTCCGTCTTTGCCCATGGTATTTTGAGTGCATAGTTATGTACGTGCGGTACGTATGCCGCCATTCGGTCGGGACTGAGACGGAGTCCGAATTGCTAGTCGAACTCCTGACGAGCTGGACTATCAAGATGCGGCGTAGTCCAGACTCGTTTGACCGTGTCCGGGAGCTTGGCCGCTGAATTAATATTCTGCTTGATAAGGCCGCTCTGTGCTTCCACTGCCAGGGCCGCGGTGTGCTCCTCGGTACGGAGGGAGCGTTCCGTGTTTCCATTGACTTTTATGACACCACACGGTCCGGGCATCTTGAGTTTGAGGTAAGCATAGTGTGGCACCGCATTGAGTCGAGCAAATGCAGTTCGTCCGAGCACTGCGTGATAGCCACTATGGAAGGGGACTATATCGAAGATCAAGTCCTCGCTTCGGAAGTTGTCCGAAGATCCGAAGACGACTTCCAATGTGATTGAGCCCGTTGATGTCTACTGCGCAACCTTCTTCTTGTAGACGTTGTTGGGCCTCCAAGTGTAGAGGTTTGTAGAACAGTAGCAAATTTCCTTCAAGTGGATGACCTAAGGTTTATCAATACGTGGGAGGAGTAGGATGAACAAGGTCTCTCTCAAGCAACCCTGCAACCAAATAACAAAGAGTCTCTTGTGTCCCCAACACACCCAATACAATGGTAAATTGTATAGGTGCACTAGTTCGGCGAAGAGAGGGTGATACAAGTGCAGTATGGATGGTAGATATAGGTTTTTGTAATCTGAAAATATAAAAACAGCAAGGTAACTAATGATAAAAGTGAGCATAAACGGTATTGCAATGCTAGGAAACAAGGCCTAGGGTTCATACTTTCACTAGTGCAAGTTCTCTCAACAATAATAACATAATTGGATCATATAACAATCCCACAACATGCAAAAAAGAGTCACTCCAAAGTCACTAATAGCGGAGAACAAACGAAGAGATTATTGTAGGGTACAAAACCACCTCAAAGTTATTCTTTCGGATCGATCTATTCAAGAGTTCGTACTAGAATAACACCTTAAGACACATATCAACCAAAACCCTAATGTCACCTAGATACTCCAATGTCACCTCAAGTATCCGTGGGTATGATTATACGATATGCATCACACAATCTCAGATTCATCTATTCAAACCAACACAAAGTACTTCAAAGAGTGCCCCAAAGTTTCTATCGAAGAGTCAAGACGAAAACGTGTGCCAACCCCTATGCATAAGTTCACAATGTTACGGAACCCGCAAGTTGATCACCAAAACATACATCAAGTAGACCACGTGAATATCCCAATGTCACCACAGATAAGCACATGCAAGACATACATCAAGTGTTCTCAAATCCTTAAAGACTCAATCCGATAAGATAACTTCAAAGGAAAACTCAATCCATTACAAGAGATAGAGGGGAAGAAACATCATAAGATCCAACTATAATAGCAAAGCTCGCGATACATCAAGATCGTTCCGAATCAAGAACACGAGAGAGAGAGAGAGAGAGAGAGAGAGAGAGAGAGAGAGATCAAACACATAGCTACTGGTTCATAGCCTCAGCCCCGAGGGTGGACTACTCCCTCCTCGTCATGGAGATCGTCGGGTTGATGAAGATGGCCACCGGTGAGGGATCCCCCCTCCGGCAGGGTGCCGGAACAGGGTCCCGATTGGTATTTGGTGGCTACAGAGGCTTGCGGCGGCGTAACTCCCGATCTATTGTGTTCCTCGATGTTTTTAGGGTATATGGATATATATAGGCGAAAGAAGTCGGTCAGGGGAGCCAAGAGGGGCCCATGAGGGTGGGGGCGCACCCAGGGGGTAGGGCGCGCCTCCCTGCCTCATGGCTTCCTCTAAGCTTCCCTGATGTCTACTCTAAGTCTCCTGGATTGCTTCCATTCCAAAAATAACTCTCCTGAAGGTTTCATTCCGTTTGGACTCCGTTTGATATTCCTTTTCTTCGAAACACTGAAATAGGCAAGAAAACAGGAATTTGGGCTGGGCCTCCAGTTAATAGGTTAGTCCCAAAAATAATATAAAAGTGTTTAGTAAAGCCCATAAACATCCAAAATAGATAATATAATAGCATGAATACTTCATAAATTATAGTTACATTGGAGACGTATCAGCATCCCCAAGCTTAATTCCTGCTCGTCCTCGAGTAGGTAAATGATAAAAGAAATAATTTATGAAGTGTGAATGCTAGCAGGTGCACAAGTTGATCAATGATAATTTCAATCACCTCTTCTAGAATCATTATATATCATAACAATAGCTCATATCATAAGGCTTCTCATGATCAAGTAACAAGCTATTCACATGTTAAAGTATAGATCATAAACTTTCTTGAAAACTAACAAACAGTTCTCAGTCATCAAACAATTGCAATTCGTCTTATTTTGAGGAAGGGTCTATGTAAGAGCTTTGATTTAGCAAATCCCACATACTCAACTATCATATAATATTCCATGATTGCTACCACTCAAAGCATATTTTTAGAACAAATAGCATCCATCGAACACAGAGAAAGATAGGGGCTTAATGTTTCACCTCCCAACTTATTTATCATATAGATAATTGTCAACAATAATAATTCATGATCAAATATATTTGAATGGCCATATATGCTTAGATCTTTCTCCACCACATGTGCTTGCCAACTAAAAAGTAGGTTGGAATGAGAAGGAACATTACTGACTCTTGCATAAAAGTAAAAGATAGGCCCTTCACAGAGGGAAGCAGGGATTTGTAGAGGTGCCAGAGCTCGAAGCTAAAATAGAGATGAAAATAATTTTGAGAGGTATGCTTTCATTGTCAACATAACGACCAAGAGTTCCCAATATCTTCCATACTAGATACATTATAGGCAGTTCCCAAATAGAAAGGTAAAGACTTTACTCCCCCTCAACCAACAATCACACTCCATGGCTTGTCCGAAACAACGGGTGCCGTCCAACTATCAACAATCCTGGGGAGTTTGTTTAAATTATTTGCGAATTTGTTTTTGACCTTTTGATCATAGGACTGGGCATCCCAGTTACCAGCCATTTTCTCATGAATGATGAGCGGAGTCCACTCATTGTGAGAATAGCCCACCTAGCATGGAAGATACTGACAGCCCCTAGTCGCTACATGAACGATTCGGGCATACAAAACAGATTATTATTTGAAGGTTTAGAGTTTGGCACATGCAAATTTACTTGGAATGGCAGGTAAATACCGCATATAGGTAGATATGGTGGACACTCATGGAAGAAACTTGGTTCAAGGAATTTGGATGCACAAGCAGTATTCCCGCTTAGTACAGATATTTTGGCTAGCAAAGGATTTTAAATAGCAAGCACCACATGTTAGAGGATACATTACAATATAACTTCTATACAAATATACCCAAGCATAACTCATTATGTTGTCTTCCTTGTACAACTTCAACTAATTTTCTCAGGTTTGAAAATAATTAATGGGGCTCACAATCATAGAAGATGTCCAAGATAGTATATTTATATGTGAAATCTCTCTTCCTTCAATATTCTTTCATGAATTGTTCAAGTGACAAGTACAATGTTTGCTAACCTTCAATAAATTTACCACCTCTACTTCTTATATGTGAAGTCATTACTCCCCATGGGATAAGCATATGAAACATATATAATTTCAGATTTATGACATTCAAATCATTCAGCCATTTACTCATAGGATATAAGTGAAGCACACGAGTAAATGACAAACTACTCCAAAAAGATATAAGTGAAGATCAATGAGTACTTAAATAATTATGCAGCTATGTAAAGACCCTCTCTCATTTAAGAATTTCAGATCTTGGGATATTATTCAAACAACAAGCAAAACAAAATAAAATGACATTTCAAGGATAGCACTCATCATGTGAAGAAGCAAAAATTTAGGCTCAACCGATACTAACCGATAATTGTTGAAGAAGAAAGGTGGGATGCCTATCGGGGCATCCCCAAGCTTAGGTGCTTGAGACTTCTTGAAATATTATCTTGGGGTGCCTTGGGCGTCCCCAAGCTTGAGCTTTTTTGTCTCCTTAATTCCTTTTATATCATGATTTCCTAAATCTCGAAAGCTTCATCCACACAAAACTCAACAAGAACTCGTGAGATAAGTTAGTATAAACCAATGCAAAAACCTTATCATTTTCTAATGTAATAAATCACTAAAATTATTATTCAACATTGCATACTAAATGCCTATGCATATTTAATAATCCTATCCTCAAATAGAATCATTAAATAAGCAAACATATGCAAACATAACAGCAATCTGCCAAAACAAAGATGCAGTCAGAAAATGCAAGATTCATCATACTTCCCTAACTCTAAACATTATGAAATTCTACCACACTGTAGAAAATTTATCAGAGCTCAATATGCAAAAAGTTACAACATTTTATCATATTCTGACTTTTCTAGGGAATTTTTGCAACAGCGGTAAACTTTCTGTTTTGAAACGGCAACATGTATACTTGCAAAATAAGCATGGTATAGGCTATCCTTGACATTTTTATTGAAAATAGAGATGCAAAACATTATTCTAAATAATAGAAAGCAAATACTAACTGAATAAAATGACGCTCCAAGCAAAACACATATCATGTGGTGAATAAAAATATAGCTCCAAGTAAAGTTACCGATGAACGAAGACGAAAGAGAGGATGCCTTCCGGGGCATCCCCAAGCTTAGGCTCTTGGTTGTCCTTGAATATTGCCTTGGGGTGCCTTGGGAATCCCCAATCTTAGGCTCTTTGCCACTCCTTATTCCATAGTCCATCGAATCTTTACCCAAAACTTGAAAACTTCACAACACAAAACACAACAGAAAATCTCATGAGCTCCGTTAGCGAAATAAAACAAACCACTACTTTAAGGTACTGTATTGAACTCACTATTTATTTATATTGGTGTTAAACCCACTGTATTCAAACTTCTCTATGGTTCATACCCTCCGATACTACTCATAGATTCATCAAAATAAGCAAACAACGCATAGAAAACAGAATCTGAACAAAGTATACATGAACCTCACTCCTGGTCAAAGTCATGTTTTGACTGCCTTCATTGAAGAAGAGAAATGGAAATTTGAACAAGGAAGAAGAGTGAAGAAAGTGCAGTACAAGAAACAACGCTTTCTGAAGCAAAATGTTCTGAAGCTTTCCCCTGAAGAACTAGTTGCCTTGCAAGCTGAGATCAAGCAACTGAGTGATGAATTTGATCGCTACTATGCTGACTGGCTTGGAGCCAAAGTCAGATTTGTGAATTTGACTGAGAAGTTCACGTCAAAGGTTGCACCCCCAACGCAACAGGAAAACCCTCAGGCTGAGGAATCTGCTCAGCCGACTGAAGAAAATGCCAGCACCGCTGATGAAAATCAGGCTGCTGAAGAAACTCAAAGTACTAGGGCTGATGACTATATTCCAGCTGCTGAAGAAATTTCCAGGGCATCCACTAGTGGTGCGCTTGAAGAAACTGAAGAAGTCAGGGCAATTGCATCAGTTGTGCCTGAAGAATTTGAACCAAATCCCTGTTCTCCTCCTGCGCCCACACCAACTCTAATCCTTCCATCTGCATCAGATGCGAAGAATACCAAGGCTGCGGAGCGTGCAGCTGTGAAGAAAAGGAAGGTATCAACTTCATCAGATTCTTCAGCTCCGAAGAAGATGAAGCCACTGACTAGTTCATTTGACAACCCAATTGATGCTATTGCTGTCTCATCCATGCCATCAAAGGACCTTGTTCCTTTTGATGAAGAATATGTGTTTCCATATGAATCTGATGACGACATTCCTTCTGCTGCTTCGTCAGAGCAGTTGGATGAAGAAATTAAAGCGGATGCATTCCCTTCAACCCCAATAGTCTCATCGTCCATGCCTCAGTTCACTTCTGAAGAGTCCGACGTTGAAGAAAAAGAAGAAGATGAAGATGTGGACATTGGTCGTACCATACGAGTGATGAATGATGACTTCTGGGAAAGTCAGCACCCCAACTCTCCTCTGTTCACACCACTACAACAAATTCCTCAGTCCCCTGTCAACACTGAAGTACAAATGGGATCTGAAGAACCTCATGCAACCCCGTCTGTCCATGAAGAAATTCTAGCCACTAGTGCTGATGAAAATGAAAATGAAGAATTGAAGCCCAGGCTGTCACTGAAGAAGAACCTAAAATTCCTCAGCCTGTGGAGCCTCAGATTGCGATTCCTGAGGTGGTGATGCAATTGACTGATACTCCTCAGCCCAAGCCAAAGGATCCCTTCTCAAAGAAGCAGAAGTTCAAGGCTGATGACTTCTTCGGCGAGCACGTGTTCTTCACTGATTATAATCCATATGACTTTGCTCGTCTTAGAAGGAAGCGCTTCTGGACTGCCAGCCAGGCCAATCTATATTCTTCACTGCTCTTCAACAAGGATAAAGTCTTCGACCACGAGCATATTCCTCACGTGGACATGGAATCACTGCCTTGCTTCGCCCATGTTCTCAGTGTGCTTCATGATGCAGGCCTCCTCAACTTTTGCTCTGACATTGTTGATTGGAATGAAGAACTTATTTTTCAATTCTATGCAACGCTGCACATCACAGGAGATGCTGATGATGTGAACTCTTGGGTTTTGGACTGGATGACCGAAAACACTCATTTCAAAGCACCGGCCTCTGAATTACTTCACGCCCTGCCAGTCAGTCCTCCCCTAGAAGGTGCTCGTTGTCTGTACCAAGAGCCTGAACTCACTGCCCATTATATGCAAGTACTTATGAAGCCTCTGAAGCTCGGTCAAGCGCCAAGGACCAAATTACTCGTGAAGGAATTGCTATATGTGCCCAGAACAGTCTATCGCATTCTGACGAAGATAATGAGTCCTATCAAGGGCCACGACTCGTCTGATGAAGAAGTCGTTGGCATCATGAAGAATCTGCTATTCAACATCATGCATGGCATCCCTGTCAACTATCATGATTTCTTCATGAGGACTCTGGCCAACGTCGCTCTCTCTCTCTGTTTGAGTTGAAGCTAAATGCTCCTTGGATTATGAGATTCCTCAGAACAAGGTCTTCCCTCAACTAAAAAGCTGATTTTCAGAATCACGTCAGCTACTTGCCCCCAATTGAAGTCCTCAAGCGGACATATTCCTCAGCTGATGAAAAGGGCAAGGCTGCTGCTGTCATTGATGAAGGCATTCGTCCATTGGATGGTCAGTTTCACAAAGCTGCATCTTATTCCACCAATGATGACTCTGCCACTCATGATTCTGCTGCCCATGCATCCAAGCCAAATCCTCAAGCCACGGCTCCAAGAGTGATGACTGATCGTGAGCTGCTTCTTAGTCTTCACCAGAAGGTGGATCGTTAAGCGTCAGTTTGGTTCTATTCTTCACAACATGACTGCTACACATAATGCAGTGAAGAAAAACCATTACCACCTCCATGAAGTCTTCGCTCGCACCTGGGCTATTCTGTCACATCTGTATGGTGAAGAAGATCTGAAGCAAATGGGTCTCAAGGAGGACTTTTACTGGTCTACACCTCCACCGAAGAAATACAAGAAGGTCAAGGTTCCTTCCTTGGTGGCCAGCTCATATTCTTCATCACACGAAACCGACGAGCATGAAGACTTGGACGACACTGCGGTAGGCCCTACTACAACAACCGACCCCAACAACGCTGACGCAACTCCATCAACATGATATTCTTCAGGGGCGTTATTCCTCATTTTTCGATCCTTTTGGTCATTCGATGACAAAGGGGGAGAAATTTGAGTTAGTCTTCAAGCGGGTCTACATATATGTGCATTTTTTTGCTAAGTTACAACTCTCGTTCTTTTGATGACTTTGCTGGATCGAGTTGTAAACTTAAACCCTATGGCGGTCTAATACTTTTGCTGTGTTTTTCTGCATGCTTATTCCTCATTAATGTTAATGCATGCATGCTGAATTACATCAGTCACCATATTTCATCATGCATTTCAAATTCTTCATACTATATGTCAAATGTGTGTATGAATTACAAGATATAGGGGGAGATCTCCATGATACTACTCTTCAAGTGTGCATTGCTTCAAAAGCAAATTCCTCACCATGCACATCTTCAGGGGGAGTTCTTCTATATCTTGCAATCAAATTCCTCAATATCAATATTTACACTTCATATGTTTATCCCCGTTGAAAACTTAACCTATATTGTCACCAATCACCAAAAAGGGGGAGATTGTAAGTGCATCTAGTGTTCCTTAGTGATTTTGGTGTATTGAAGACTTATAGGTTAAGGGACTGATGTGTTTGTGAGTGTACACAGGTCAATAAGTCTATGAGGAGTTTGATATTTACAGAGAAAGTCGACCCCTAAAAATGAAGTTCTTCGACTAAAGACTTTGGATTTCTGAAGACTTTCTGAAGACTTTGAAAGTGAAGAAATTGGTGTGACCTTGAAGACTTGGTATTCATTCGAGGAACATGAAGCGTGAAGAATTTTGTTTTCGTAGTTTCATTTTCTCTTTCTTGAGTCATAGGAAACACCGTACTGTTATAGGGGGTCGAGGAAATACTAAGGAAAAACTTCCATGTGATGCTCAACTCAAAATCCTACACCTACCAATCCCTTCGAGAGAAGCCATTGGAAATATCATACAGTTCAGTCAATTTCTTCAGTGATAGAGACGAAGTTCTTCTAGTTGCTGAGGAATTTGTTCTGACTGAGGAGTTAGGAATTCGCCAGTCTGGATTGCCTACACAGTGAGGAACTTGATAGCCCTGAGGTATTAAATACTCAAATTTCTGACCGTTCTTTGTACTCTGGCATGACTGTCCCAAAATATCTACCCACCTAACGGTCATATCATTGAAGGGCATTTATGTCTTATCATGTCGGGCTGCTCCCTAGGCTATAAATAGCCGCCCCCTACAACCACTAGCTGGTTGGCTGCTCCGAGAGAAACTGGCACTTGTGATTTGAGAGCATCCCATCCTCCGAGGACTTTGAGCTAAAATCATCAAGTGAGGAAACCCAAACCCAAACACCTACAAACCCAAAGTGATTGAGCATCATCAAGAGATTGATCATCGTGGATCCGATGCTTGTTACCTTTGAAGACTGTGCATCTTCCAGACGGTTAGGCGTCATGGTCTAGAGCATCCAAGAGGAAATTGTGGATCATTTGAGTGACCGAGTTTGTGAAGGTTTGGAAGTCACCAAGACTTACCACGAGTGATTGGGCGAGGTCTGTGTGACCTTAGTGAAGGAGAATATGGTGAGGACTGTGTCCGGATCGTGTCCTCTGGTTTAAATACCTAGCCGCTCCAACCAGACGTACAACTGTCACAGCAGTTGGAATTGGTCTACCAAATCATTGTCTTCACCAAGCCTACTGGTTCTATTTTCTCAACTCTTCCATTTCCTCATTACAGTTGTTGTGTGCTTGTTCATATCTGTTTGAAGATTTTGACTGAAGACTTTCTCAATTTCCTTAGTTCAATTTCTTTAGTCTGTTTGTCTTCATCCTATTTTATCCTGTGTTTACGCTTTCTGTACTCTGTGCTTGTCTTGATTTCATCATGATGACCATGCTTGTGTTCTTTTATGTTCACATCTGAGTACTTATTCCGCTGCAAGTAGTTCTTCGCTTAGGAATTTCCTCACCCTGAAATTCCTCAGTGAAGAATTCATAAAAATCACCTATTCACCCCCCTCTAGTCAATATAACGCACTTTCAATTGGTATCAGAGCAAGGTACTCCCTTGTTCTGTGTGATTTTGGTTTAACCTTTGTAGTTTTAGTTATGACGACCGCGGTATGATCAAGGTCTCTTTGGGTGTCCTACCTTCGATGGGACGGACTACCCCTATTGGAAGAATAAGATGCGAATGCATCTTGAGGCAATTGACAACGATCTCTGGTATGTTGTGGAAAATGGTGTTCCCTCAGTCACACCTTCTCTGAACGCTACTGATGTGAAGAGATTCAAGCAACTCGATTCTCAAGCAAAGAACATCATATGTGGCCATCTGAGCAAAGGGTAGTATGGAAGAGTGAGTGCTTTGGAAACTGCTAAGCTTATCTGGGATAGGCTGTCCAAAGTTAATGAAGGAGTCTCAACTCAACGTGACTCTCGTGTTGACGTTCTTCGCAATCTCTTCAACCGCTTCAAGAGACTCGACAATGAAAATGTTTAGCAAACCTTCGATCGCCTCACTGACATCTCAAATGAGCTTCAAGCACTTGGTGCCACTGACATCACCGACCATGAGGTGGTGAAGAAATTGCTGATATCGCTTGATTCCTCATTTGATACTCTGGCACTAATGATACAAGAACGTGCTGATTACAAGTCACTTGATCCCGCTGATATCCTAGAGAGGCTAAACACTCATGAGTTCTAGCTTGCTGAGAAGAGAGATCTCTCTGGTTCAAGTTATGGCAGATCACGTGCCCTGAAGGCCAAGGCTATCTCTGAACCTGAAGGTGAAGATTCTGGTAGTAGCCTTGGTGATCCTGAAGAACTGAGCCAGGAGCTAGCACTGCTCGTGAAGAAATTCCAGAAGTTCTCAAGACGTGGTCGCTTTGGAAAATCCTCAAGGAGCAATGATTCCTCATCTAGTGACTACAAGAAGAGGCTATGCCACAAATGCAAGAAACCTGGTCACTACATTCAAGATTGTCCTCAGTGGGAAAAGGAATCAAAGAAGAAGAAATACAAGGATTACAGTTCTGATGATGCGAAGAAGAAGAAATCTTCAAAGTCTTCATCATCAAAATCCTCGAAGTCTTCATCTCACAAGAAGAGTAGTTCCAAGAAGGCTCGGTCATTCATTGGCAAGGAAATGGACTCTGAGGCTGAATCTGAGGAACATGAGGGAGAGGAGGCATCTGAGGAGTCTGAGTCCGGTGTGGCGAGCCTAGCTCTCACCACTGCATTCGTCAGCAAGTCCATCTTCAACTCTGAAGAAAATGGCTTCACCAACAAGGCTGATGAAGGCAATTATGACTACGTTCCCACCTATTGCTTCATTGCAAAGGGTGCCAAGGTACTCAAATATACCTCCTCTGAATCAAGTGAGGATGAATCTGATGAAAACCTAAAGCCCAGCTATTCTAAACTTGCTAAGATTGCTGTGAAACAATAAAAGGCTTTTGAAAAGGTTCAAAACATGCTAGACAAAAGTGATGATATGTTGGGTGAAGAAATGGATCACACTAAGACCCTGACTGTAAATCTTCAGAGACTTCAGTCCAGGTTTGACAACCTTCATGGTCATCATAACACTATCTTATCGGATCATGAGAAGCTTTCTTATGAATTTCTTCAAAGAAAGCAAGATCTTGAAAAGCTAAGAGTGAGTTATGAAGACCTTCAGAAGGAGCGCGATTCATTACTTGCTCAAAAAATCAGCGCTTCTCAGGAAGAATTTGTTTCTCCATGTTTGAAGTGCATTGAACGTGAATCTGCTAATTCTTCACCTGAATGTTCAAATGCTTCTAATGCTACAAATTCTTCATCTGTCTCTGCTATCACTAATTCCTCACCTGAGGACATTGCTAGTATCACTAATGATGCATGGCTGAAGGAATTGTACATGACATGCATGTACAAAAGCCTCAAAGGGCATCAGACTCTTTGTGATGTGCTTAAAAAGCAGATCCTCAATAGGAACCCTAGGAAAGAGGGTATTGCCTTTGAGAGGAAACTCAATGCTGATGGTACATATTGGAAGCCCAGCGGTACCCCAAAACCTCATGGGTTGCTTTGCAAAGGGACCTCCAGTTGATCCATCCAATTTATCTGGCTTTACATGTGAATCTCCTCATTCTTCTGATGAGTCATTTGACTCCAACTACAAACTGTTCAAAAATTAGAATGGTGAAGTATTTGCTAGATATGTTGGCACTAACTGCAGGAACGGTTCCCCTATGAAGAAAATCTGGGTTCCCAAAAGATGCCTTGAAAGTCTTCAGGTGAATGTCGTCATGACACCACCTGTGAAGAATAGGAACCCCAGATCAAATTCTTCATATGGACCAAATTCTTCATATGGATCCAAGTCCTCATATGGACCAAATTCCTCACATGGATCAAATTCCTCAAAAGGATCAAAGTCCTCATATGAACATAATCATGCTAACACCTCTGTTTCGCAGGGAAGATCTAAGGGCTATGAATATGATCACTATTCTTCTAATCATTATGTTCATAAGTCCTCGAAGAATTTCTCTGCTTATTCATATGCTTATCCTAACTCCTCTTATGTGAAACGAAGTGGACTGGCTTCTATGCCACCTTTCTCGTATGGAGCTCGCAGAGTGATGAACTCTTTGCCACCCCTTCAGATGTGGGTGGTGAAGAAAAAGAACTAATCTCTTATGCAGGGTCAGGTCTCCAGACGTGCTTAAACGTCTGAAGAATTTGCTGGAGACCTGAAAATGCCTGAAAGGACGCAAGCTAATCATGAAGAAATGAACTTTCATTTCTCACATCCTCATATTGCTTTGTCTGTTCTATTACTTGATGAAATTGATCTGATGAAATTGATGTCATATTCTTCACTGATGAAGTATATGAGTTCGTAAGTTGCACTAATTCATCTACAGGATGATCAACCCAAAGCCAATGAGTAGGTCCTCGATAGTGGATGTACAAATCACATGACTGGTGACAAGAATCTATTGATGGATGCTCCCTTATCTCCATCGCATCTGAAGCATATCATCTTCGCTGACAAAGGCAAAAGTCAGATATTGGGTCTAGGTAAGGTTGCGATCTCAAAGGATCGACACATGGACAAAGTCATGCTTGTCGAGTCCTTAGGATACAACCTCATGTCTGTCTCAATGCTTTGTGATCTTGATATGGTTGTTGTCTTTGGCAAGTATCGTTGTGATCATGGAAGCTGACCATTCCAAAGTCTTCGAAGGCTTTAGGAGAGGAGACCTGTATATTGTTGATTTCTCTACAGGACCACAACCAGCCGTATGCCTACTTGCTAAAGCTTTAGAAGGCTGGCTATGGCATCAATGACTTGGTCATGCAGGCATGAGGAATCTGCACACGCTCGCGAAGAAGAAGCATGTCATTGGCATTGAGAATGTCAAATTCCTCAAGGATCACTTATGCGGAGCCTATGAAGCTGGAAAGATGACCAAGGCCACACATCCAGCGAAGACTATCATGACTACCACTCGACCATTTGAATTGCTTCATATGGATCTCTTTGGCCCTAATCATTATTCTGCAGTTACAAATGATGCATCTCTATATGGCTTTGTTATTGTTGACGATTACTCTCGTCACACATGGGTACATATTGTCACTTACAAACATGAGGTGCAGGAAGTCTTCAAATGATTTTCCTCGAGGGCTTCAACCAAATTTGGTGTGAAGATCAAGCACATCAGAAGTGATAATGGAAATGAGTTCAAGAATTCTGGTCTTGATGACTATCTTGATGAACTTGGTATTACTCATGAGTTATCTGCTCCTTATACTCCTCAGCAGAATGGCGTCGTGGAGCACAAGAACATGACTCTTGTTGAGATGGCTTGCACTATGCTTGATGATTATAAGACGCCTCGTCGCTTCTGGATTGAGGCAATTGATACTGCTTGCCGCATCATCAACAGGGTATATCTTCACAAATTCTTCAAAAAGACTGCTTATGAACTCCTCACCGACAAGAAACCCAATGTGAGTTATTTCAAAGTCTTCGGTGCTAAATGTTGGATTAGAGATCCTCGTCGCAACTCTAAATTTGCACCGAAAGCACATGAAGGTTTTATGCTTGGTTACGGAAAGGACTCGCACACCTACAGAGTCTTCAACAACGTTCATCACAAAGTTGTTGAAACTGTAGATGTGCGGTTCGATGAAACTAATGGCTCAAAAAGAGAGCACCTACCTTCTGTGATAGATGAACCATCACCTGAGGAAACTATCAAGTTCAAGGCTACTGAGGATGTCATTCCGACCGAAGAATCTGCTGAAGAATTCATTCCAGATCGTGAAGAACGTCGAGTTGATGCACCCGAAGAAAATGGTACTAAAGAAAATGCTGATCAAATTCCTCGACGACAACCCGCTCATCCTCGCATGGCAAATGAAGTGCAGATTGAGAGAATCATCGATGACATTGAAGCACCAGGTCCTCTCACACGCTCAAGAGCTTCACATTTATCTAACTTTTTTGGGCACTTTGCTTTTGTCTCTATCACAGAGCTCACTAAGGTAGATGAAGCATTTCTGAAACCTGAGTGGATTCAAGCTATGCAACAAGAATTACATCAGTTCGAGGTCAACAACGTCTGGGAACTGGTCAAACGTCCAGATCCTCGCAAGCACAATATCATTGGCACAAAGTGGATCTACCGCAATAAGCAAGAAGAAAATGGCCTTGTTATGAGGAATAAGGCATGGCTTGTAGCTCAAGGCTACACACATGTTGAAGGAATTGATTTTGATGAAACTTTTGCACCTGTTGCTAGATTTTAGGCTATTCGCATATTACTTGCTTATGCTAACCATCATGATATCACTTTATATCAAATGGATGTGAAAAGTGCATTCCTCAATGGTAAGCTTGAGGAAGAAGTATATGTTGCTCAACCCCCAGGTTTTGAAGATCCAAAGCATCCTGACAAAGTCTTCAGACTCAATAAGGCCCTCTATGGCCTCAAGCAGGCCCCTCGGGCGTGGTATGATACTTTGAAGGAATTCCTCATGAAGAAAGGCTTCAAACCCGGTTCACTTGACCCAACTCTTTTCACTAAATCTTATGATGGTGAATTGTTTGTGTGCCAAATATATGTTGATGATATTATCTTTGGCCGTCTTGACCAACGTTCTGATGATGAATTTGCCTATATGATGAGTGAAGAATATCAAATGTCTATGATGGGAGAATTGAAATTCTTCTTAGGTCTTCAAATTAAATCAACAAGCAATGGCATATTCATATCTCAGGAGAAATACCTCAAGGATGTACTGAGGAAATTTGGCATGCAAGATTGCAAAGGGGTCAAAATTCCAATGCCCACAAATGGCCATCTATGCACTGATGAAAATGGTATTGACTTCGATCAAAAGGTATACTGCTTCATGATTGGCTCTTTATTGTATTTATGTGCATCTAGGCCAGACATTATGCTTACTGTTTGCATGTGTGCCTGATTTCAAGCTACACCGAAGGAATCACACCATAAGGCTATGAAGCATATTCTTTGATATCTAGCTCACACACCAACACTTGGATTATGGTATCCCAAGGGCTCGGCTTTTGATCTCATTGGATATTCAGACTCGGACTATGCTGGTGATCGTGTGGACCGCAAGTCAACATCTGGCACATGCCATTTCCTCGGACGATCTTTGGTTTGTTGGTCCTAGAAGAAACAGGATTGCGTATCACTGTCTACTACTGAAGCTGAGTACATTGCTGCTGGTTCTTGCTGTGCTCAATTGCTGTGGATGAAGCAAACTCTCAAGGACTATGGCATCAACGTGAAGAATGTGCCTCTCTACTGTGACAATGAGAGTGCCATCAAGATTGCTCACAACCCAGTTCAGCACTCGAAGACAAAGCACATTCAGATTCGTCATCATTTTCTTCGTGATCATGTGTTGAAGGGCGACATTTCTATTGAGCATGTGAAGATCAAGAACATCTAGCCGATATCTTCACAAAGCCCTTGGATGAGAAGAGATTTAGCAAGTTGCGGTGTGAGCTAAATATCTTAGAATCTTCGAATGTTCTTTGAAAAGGACACTCATCCTAACACTTATGCAAAATTGATGGCTTAGATGTGCAACACATGAAGAAACGTTTTTCTTCAATCAATGAAGACTAACACTCTAAGTGTGAAGAAATTAACGAAGAATTTGATTCTCAGAGCCCTATGACAATTGTACGCGGTGTCTGAAATCATCATTCTTATACGGTGGGTCATGCCACCACCACAAATTGAAAAATCTTCAATTTGAGTTTTTCTTCATTTTCGTAATTCCTCAGTTGTTCATTTGCTTCAAATTTGCATTGTCTTCACTATTTCCGTCGTTTTTCTTCATTGGCTATATATATATATATATATTCACTTATTGCCATTTCTTCAAGTTGCTTTTTCTGCTAAGTGAATGTGATCAGACCCTTCCCCCTCTATGCTAAACTCAACCCAATCTATTCACAAATTATTCATGTGCGTTCTATTTGAAACTTGTTCAAAATCTTCACCGTGTCCTTGTCAGCTGAAGAATTTGCTACCGAAACTTTAAAACTTATATTATCCAAATTTTCGGCTTTGCCGCTCAAACCGTTCCACATTCTATGTAATGTTTATCTATTCACCCACGATCTCACATGATCGCCACCTCTCAGTACATGGGTGACACATGTCAAACGAATGAGAAGGGTCAGGGGCACGTTCGTCCAATTTCTTCGGGCGAACCGTTTTTCACCGTGGCTATATATACCCCTCCCCTTCCTCACTTCACTTTTACTCCGCTCGATCTCTCTCCCTCGCTCGAGCTTCTCAAATCCTAGCGCCGCCGCTACTTCATCATCGTTGGTGAGGAAGAGCTTCACTTCCTCGACCTCGTCGTCGTCGTACTCGCGCTGGCTGCAGATTTCTTCACTCTGCTGCCGCCGTAGCTGTCTTCCTCTGCCGAGTTAGGGCATGGAAGATCTGAATTGACGACTTCACTTCTACACTTCCCAGTCCATCGTGTTCTTCGTCAAGGGTAGTTTAAAGTTACTTTTACTGCCCTCTTTGATTTGAATGTTTTCTAAAAAAAATTCAAAGTTGTTTTTCTTCAAATCCTCACAAACTAAAACACCTCACATGTCATCTGTTCTTGATCCGTTTCTCTAAGCAATATTTTTCTTCAAGATTCCTCAATTGTGTGGATTTTTGATTTGTACAACTCTGGAACCTAAGACAAAGAACGCTTAGTGAAATTCTTCAAGACTCATCTGGTAAAATTCCTCAAACTTGTTATTTTTTGAAAGACCTCTGAGAACGCATATGACCTCTCCAAATTCCTCGCAACTATACTCTGTTCACAGGTACACATGTCCGCTGCTGAATCACTAGGTTCTCATCAACTTAACTCATTTGCAGCGTTCCTCGAAGAAAAGTTGCACACCTCTTAGAAAATTCAGTTGTTCATATTCCTCATCTGAAGAAAATGGCCGATGGTAAGAAGCCACAGAAGGGAGGAAAGAGGCCTTAGGTTAACACAACGTTTGAAATCCCTGATGACATTTATATTGGGTACTGCACACCCCCTGAGGAGGATAAAAATCAACGCAAGGTGCGCATTCAAAAGATTGAGATGAGATGGGCAAGAGAGTGGAGGGAGTACATATATGTTACTCCCAAATACATGAAGAAATTCGCTGTTACCCCTCCATGCTCAAGACCTACATTGGCACCTGGCCAAGTAGTAGATCCCACCAGCCTCAAGCGCGGTGAGGACTATCCTGAAGAATGGGCCAAGCGCCCGGCCAAAAAGGCCAAACGGGCAAAGGAGGCAGTGAGGAAATTTAATGAAGACTCTGCTGCTGCTACCACTCCTGAGGCCTCTGCAAGAAAGCCAAAGAAGGCCATGGCTAAGAAGCCTGCTCATAAGCCAAGTGCTTCACCTTCAAATCCCTCACGGCCAAGTTCCTCAGCAATGCCCTCACGGCCAGATTCTTCAAAGCCCTCATGACCAACTCCTCAAGCTGCACCGGCTCCTCCAAAGTCCTCAGCTCCTCCGTCAAAACCCTCAGCTGCTCCGACCAAATCCTCAGCACCTGTGCATCTCGCCACGTGCCAAAGGACAACAGACATCTCTATTGCCTCAGGAGCTTCTGCTAGTTCCTCAGCTGCACCAAATTCTTCAGCTGGCCCCTCTCTGCTGAAGAAAAAGGCCACTGCTAGACGAGGCACTCGACCAAGTCCTCACAAGAAGCAGGTCGCCTTCCAAGTGCCGTCTGATGAAGACGAAGTTGATGATGAGGAACTTGCCGAAATCATCAGAGACAGGCAGGTCAAGGCCACTAGAGCCAAAGGCAGCAATGTGCCATTGCTTCTGGATCCGAAGCCGATCCTAGACTTCATCGACCTATGGCACAAGGATCCCAATCGCCAGAGATGAACCTCACTCCTGGTCAAAGTCATGTTTTGACTGCCTTCATTGAAGAAGAGAAATGGAAATTTGAACAAGGAAGAAGAGTGAAGAAAGCGCAGTACAAGAAACAACGCTTTCTGAAGCAAAATGTTCTGAAGCTTTCCCCTGAAGAACTAGTTGCCTTGCAAGCTGAGATCAAGCAACTGAGTGATGAATTTGATCGCTACTATGCTGACTGGCTTGGAGCCAAAGTCAGATTTGTGAATTTGACTGAGAAGTTCACATCAAAGGTTGCACCCCCAACGCAACAGGAAAACCCTCAGCCGAGGCATCCGCCACCGACCGAAGAAAATGCCAAGACCACCGATGACAATCAGTCTTTGAAGAAACTCAAAGTACCGAGGCTGATGACTACATTCCAATTTGAAGAAATTGCTGGGGCATCCACTAGTGGTGTGCCCAAGAAAGCTGAAGAAGTCGAGGCAACCGTGCATCGGCCAGCTCAAGAATTTGAACCAAATCCCTGTGCTCCTCCTGCGCCCACACCAACTCCAATCCTTCCATCTGCATCAGATGCGAAGAAGACCAAGGCTGCAGAGCGTGCAACTGTGAAGAAAAGGAAGGCATCAACTTCATCAGATTCTTCAGCTCCGAAGAAGATGAAGCCGCTGACTAGTTCATTTGACAACCCAATTGATGCTATTGCTGTCTCATCCATGCCATCAAAGGACCTTGTTCCTTTTGATGAAGAATATGTGATTCCAGATGAATCTAATGATGACATTCCTTCTGCTGCTTCGTCAGAGCAGTTGGATGAAGAAATTAAAGCGGATGCAATCCCTTCAACCCCAATAGTCTCATCGCCCATGCCTCAGTTCACTTCTAAAGAGTCCGGCGTTGAAGAAAAAGAAGAAGATGAAGATGTGGACATTGGTCGTACCACACCAGTGATGAATGATGACTTTTGGGGAAGTCAGCACCCCAATTCTCCTCTGTTCACACCACTACAACAAATTCCTCAGTCCCCTGTCAACATTGAAGTACAAATGGGATCTGAAGAACCTCATGCAACCCCGTCTGTCCATGAAGAAATTCCAGCAACTAGTGCTGATGAGAATGCAAATGAAGAATTGAAGCCTAGGCTGTCACTGAAGAAGAACCTGAATTCCTCAGCCTGTGGAGCCTCAGATTGCGATTCCTGAGGTGGTGATGCAATTGACTGATACTCCTCAGCCCAAGCCAAAGGATCCCTTCTCAAAGAAGCAGAAGTTCAAGGCTGATGACTTCTTCGACGAGCACGTGTTCTTCACTGATTAATCCGTATGACTTTGCTCGTCTTAGAAGGAAGCGCTTCTGGAGTGCCAGCCAGGCCAATTTATATTCTTCACTACTCTTCAAGAAGGATAAAGTCTTCGACCACGAGCATATTCCTCACGTGGACATGGAATCACTGCCTTGCATCACCCCTGTTCTCAGTGTGCTTCATGATGCAGGCCTCCTCAACTTTTTCTCTGACATTGTTGATTGGAATGAAGAACTTATTTTTCAGTTCAACGCAACGCTGCACATCACAGGAGATGCTGACGATGTGAACTCTTGGGTTTTTGATTGGATGACCGAAAACACTCATTTCAAAGCACCGGCCTATGAAGTACTTCACGCCCTGCCAATCAGTCCTCCCCTTGAAGGTGCTCGTTGTCTGTACCAAGAGCCTGAACTCACTGCCTGTTATATGCAAGTACTTATGAAGCCTCTGAAGCCCGGTCGAGCCCCAAGGACCAAATTACTCGTGAAGGAATTGCTATATGTGCCCAGAACAGTCTATCACATTCTGACGAAGAAAATGAGTCCTATCAAGGGCCACGACTCGTTTGATGAAGAAGTCGTTGGCATCATGAAGAATCTGCTATTCAACATCATGCATGGCATCCCTGTCAACTATCATGATTTCTTCATGAGGACTCTGGCCGACGTTGCTCTCTCTCCGTTTAAGTTGAAGCCTTATGCTCCTTGGATTATGAGATTCCTTAGAACAAGGTCTTCACTCAACTAAAAAGCTGATTTTCAGAATCACGTCAGCTACTTGCCCCCGATTGAAGTCCTCAAGCGGACATATTCCTCAGCTGATGAAAAGGGCAAGGCTGCTGCTGTCATTGATGAAGGCATTTGTCCATTGGATGGTCAGTTTCGCAAAGCTGCATCTTATTCCACCAATGATGACTCTGCCACTCATGATTCTGCTGCGCTTGCATCATAGCCAAATCATCAAGCCACAGCTCCAAGAGTGATGACTGATCGTGAGCTGTTTCTTAGTCTTCACCAGAAGGTGGATCAAAACCACAAATGGGTTAAGCGTCAATTTGGTTCTATTCTTCACAACATGACTGCTACACATAATGCAGTGAAGAAAAACCATTACCACCTCCATGAAATCTTCGGTCGTACCTGGGCTATTCTGTCACATCTGTATGGTGAAGAAGATCTGAAGAAAATGGGTCTCAAGGAGGACTTTTACTGGTTTGCACCTCCACCAAAGAAATACAAGAAGGTCAAGGTTCCTTCCTTGGTGGCCAGCTCATATTCTTCATCGCGCGAAACGACGAGCATGAAGACTTGGACGACACAGCAGTAGGCCCTACTACAACAACCGACCCCAACAACGCTGACGCTCCTCCATCAACATGATATTCTTCAGGGGCGTTATTCCTCATTTTTCGATCCTTTTGGTCATTCGATGACAAAGGGGGAGAAATTTGAGTTAGTCTTCAAGCGGGTCTACATATATGGGCGTTTTTTTGCTAAGTTACAACTCTCGTTCTTTTGATGACTTTGCTGGATCGAGTTGTAAACTTAAACCCTATGGTGGTCTAATACTTTTGCTGTGTTTTTATGCATGCTTATTCCTCATTAATGTTAATGCATGCATGCTGAATTACATCAGTCACCATATTTCATCATGCATTTCAAATTCTTCATATTATATGTCAAATGTGTGTATGAATTACAAGATATAGGGGGAGATCTCCATGATACTACTCTTCAAGTGTGCATTGCTTCAAAATAAAATTCCTCACTATGCACATCTTCAGGGGGAGTTCTTCTATATCTTGCAATCAAATTCCTCAAAATCAATATTTACACTTCATATGTTTATCCCCGTTGAAAACTTAACCTATATTGTCACCAATCACCAAAAAGGGGGAGATTGTAAGTGCATCTAGTGTTCCTTAGTGATTTTGGTGTATTCAAGACTTATAGGTTAAGGGACTGATGTGTTTGTGAGTGTACACAGGTCTATAAGTCTATGAGGAGTTTGATATTTACAGAGAAAGTCGACCCCTAAAAATGAAGATCTTCGACTAAAGACTTTGGATTTCTGAAGACTTTCTGAAGACTTTGAAAGTGAAGAAATTGGTGTGACCTTGAAGACTTGGTATTCATTCGAGGAACATGAAGCGTGAAGACTTTTGTTTTTCGTAGTTTCATTTTCTCTTTCTTGAGTCATAGGAAACACCGTACTGTTAAAGGGGGTCGAGGAAATACTAAGGAAAAACTTCCATGTGATTCTCAACTCAAAATCCTACACCTACCAATCCCTTCGAGTGAAGCCATTAGAAATCTCATACAGTTCAGTCAATTTCTTCAGTGACAGAGACGAAGTTCTTTTGGTCGCTGAGGAATTTGTTCTGACTGAGGAGTTAGGAATTCGCCAGCGCGGATTGCCTACACAGTGAGGAACTTGATAGCCCTGATGTATTTGATACTCAAATTTTCGACCGTTGCTGCGCTACGCGCCAGCTGTCCCAAAATATCTACCCACCTAACGGTCATATCATTGATGGGCATATATGTCTTATCTTGTCGGGCTGCTCCCTAGGCTATAAATAGCCGCCCCCTACAACCACTAGCTGGTTGGCTGCTCCGAGAGAAACTGACACTTGTCATTTGAGAGCATCCCATCCTCCGAGGACTTTGAGCGAAAATCATCAAGTGAGGAAACCCAAACCCAAACACCTACAAACCCAAAGTGATTGAGCATCACTGAAGAGATTGATCCTGCGTGGATCCGACGCTTGTTACCTTTGAAGATTGTGCATCTTCCAGACGGTTAGGCGTCATGGTCTAGAGCATCCAAGAGGAAATTGTGGATCGCCGAGTGACCGAGTTTGTGAAGGTATGGAAGTCACCTGAAGACTTACCACGAGTGAATGGGCGAGGTCTGTGTGACCTTAGCTCAAGGAGAATATGGTGAGGATTGTGTGTCCTCAGGTTTAAATACCTAGCCGCTCCAACCAGACGTACAACTATAACAGCAGTTGGAATTGGTCTACCAAATCATTGTCTTCACCAAGCCTACTGGTTCTATTTTCTCAACTCTTCCGTTTCCTCATTACAGTTGTTGTGTGCTTGTTCATATCTGTTTGAAGATTTTGACTGAAGACTTTCTCAATTTCTTCAGTTCAATTTCTTCAGTCTATTTGTCTTCATCCTGTTTTATCCTGTGTTTACGCTTTTTGTACTCTGTGCTTGTCTTCATTTCATCATGATGACCATGCTTGTGTTCTGTTATGTTTACATCTGAGTACTTATTCCGCTGCAAGTAGTTCTTCACTTAGGAATTTCCTCACCCTGAAATTCCTCAGTGAAGAATTCATAAAAATCGCCTATTCACCCCCCTCTAGTTGATATAATGCACTTTCAGCTATTAGCCGGCGCTTAAAGCGCTCCTGCTCGAGAGGTTCCTCAGGCACGATAAAGTTTTCGTCGCCGAGGCTCCCCTCGTCCTTGGAGAGTGGAAGATAATTACTGTCCTCCGAGTCTTTGTTTACAGCCTGTTCATTAGGGCTAACTTGCCCATCTTCCCGACCGTCATGTTCGGAGGTTGGCTCGACGGGGTTTTCTTGGTCTTCAGCATCGTCTGGAGTACTGTTGTCTCTCGTGCCGGTATTGCTGTCTTTTCCACGGCGTGATTTAGAGCAGCGTCACTGACGTCGGTGCTTTGGTGGTATCTCAGGAGGTTTATCCTCTGCTTGATTTTTCTCGTTATCGCCATTACCCTCTTTGGGTGTATCCACCATGTACACATCATATGAAGAGGTGGCCGTCCATCGTCTGGTAAATGGCGGGTTTTGGGCCAGCTCTTCTCTGGCATCGTCGTGCATACCGTCGATGTATTCGGAGCCGTAATCAAGCATGTAAGTTAAGTCATCGACAGTGGCTATGAAGTGGGTGGTGGGTGGGACGTAAAATTCCCTGCTCTCAGCCCCTAGTCCGGGCTGGGCGTAGTTCGGACGTTGCTCCCCTGTAATGACGAGGGATCGCATCAAGTCTAGAGCCTTGCTTAAAGGAAAGGTTTGGCTGGGGGGAAGAGAGTCCGTGGAGTACGGGGGGAAGGAGACTCCCTGGCCGAGCCCACAAGATGCTGACTCCAAGGGTTCGGAGCCAGTTCCCGGGGAAGTGTCCGGCTTCATGATGGTTGCCAGCGACACTACTTCCCCCTGCTCTCCCGTACTGGGCTCAAGGCCTGCAGACAGTCTGGTGGGCTCAGGGATCCCGTCTTCGGACCTGGCAATGCGCTCCGGATCTAAGGCCAGAGCGGAGGTTGGGGTCGTGAACCCTTGGAAGATCAAGTCTCCTCGGATATCCGCGACATAGTCCAGGTTTCCAAAACTAATCTGGTGACCTGGGACGTAGCTATCGATCTGCTCCAAATGGCCAAGCGAATTGGCCCGCAGTGTGAAGACGCCGAACACAAAGATCTGGCCGGGGAGAAAGACCTTCCTCAGGGCAGTATTATTGTAGATGATGGATGGAGCCATCAAACCTTCTGGCGATGACACAGCGGAACTCTCAATGAAAGCACCAATGTCGGTGTCAAAACCGACAGATCTCGGGTAGGGGGCCCTGAACTGTGCGTCTAAGGCTTGATGGTAACAGGAGACGGGGGACATGATGTTTACCCAGGTTCGGGCCCTCTTGATGGAGGTAATACCCTACTTCCTGCTTGATTGATCTTGATGAATTTGAGGATTACAAGAGTTGATCTACCACGAGATCGTAATGGCTAAACCCTAGAAGTCTAGCCTGTATGGTTATGATCGCCTCTACGGACTAAACCCTCCGGTTTATATAGACACCAGAGGGACCTAGGGTTGTACAGAGTCGGTTTACAGAGGAAGGAATCTTCATATACGAATGCCAAGCTTGCCATCCACGCAGAGGAGAGTCCCATCCGGACACGGGAGAAAGTATTCTTTATGGCCCATCAGTCCGGCCCACGTCACATAGGCCAGACGCCCCAGGACCCCTTAATCCAGGACTCCCTCATGTGGTCCATTTGGAAAGCCCGTAAAGACGCATTGCATGATGAAAGGGTTAGTCCTATAGCGAAATTTGTCCTCTTGACTATTCCTTTGACCTATGGAATTCGAGCATCAAAAGGATTCCTAGAGCCAAACCCTAGACCACAAGCAATGGAAACTACACTAGATGGACTGCACCAAAATAAATGTGGATGTAGCCTTTAAATGTGAAATGATGGAGGGAGCAACTCTCATAACCATGACGAGAGCTAGTGTGCGCTCATGTCTAAACTGTACCGAAACACTGTGAGTGCCCTTATAATGGAGGCTTATGTCGACATGCAGTCTATGAGGTTGTGCTAGTGGATGAGAAGGAAGGCCTACTAACGGCTATTTTTAGAGTGACTCCCAGGTTCTAACTAAAATATGGGATGATGGAATCTCATCGCTTCAAAGTTGAGGCCATTTTGAGCTGACATAAAGGAGCTTATCAGAAAATTTAGGTGTTTTAATTTTTTTTTTGAGAATTCAGTTTTATTCATAAAAGTGCTAATGTGGCTGCTCACTTGTGTGCAAAGAATCCTGCTAATTGTAGGCAAAGGTGTTTGTGAAAAGCCAGACCCTCGAATTCCTATGTAGTTCCTACAATAAGGCATCATTGGTTCACACGATTCTAAAAATGTAGGAAAGGAAAAACACGCATGAATTGGGTGAGAATGCATTGGTGAAATAGAGAACTGGAAAACATAGGATTTTACAGACCTGGATTTTTGGTTCACCGAAATACGAAAACAGGAAATCTTACTAAACAAAGTCAAACCACAAGGAAACATGTAATTAACATATTATTATGTCACTAAGGATCTCAGTCACCTTCTTTTGTCTGTAAAAATTTGAAAAAGAAGTCCAAATGAAATATAAAACCCTATGTTTTTTCTCTAAACATGAGACCAAAGGACCATTTTAACATTCCTTTGAACGACTTGATAATGCCGCCATATAATATTTTTTTCATTGCTATATGTTTCCTTCACTTTTCCTTTAAACGAAAGTAAACCTAACTGCCCCTCACAAGAAAAAAGGAAACCTAATGTTGTTGCGAGAATAGGGTGTCGCCTTGTCCGTTAGGTGGCTAGGCTTAGAAAATGTGCAGCTAGCCCATTTATTTATTTAGATACATTAAAATTGAGCACTAATCCAGCTATCTCAGGCCATTAGCATCCACAGTCGTCGGATCTATAGTTTTCAGCATTTTCGACCGTCGAACGAAACTCTACCATAGTACTTCTCACGACTGGAGCGGGCAGCTACTCCTGTGACAAAATTGGGGGGCCGTAGTTAATTGGGCCATATCACACAAAGCCCTTATAAACACCACGAGGAAGAAAAACATCAAACACCACCCCTTTCCCTTCACCCGACACCCTCTCCGTGCCACCTCGCTTCCTTTGCGACTTAGAGATGCCCGTGGTGGCCGAGATCCCTCCCAGCCCTCTCGCGCTATGACTCCGTCCGGCAGAAAAGGGGGAATACTTGGCAAACATGAAGATCATTTGCTGGTACATCCGTTCCTGTCTCGGTTGTCCATCAATTTGGAGGCGACGAGGCGGCTGGCGCAGCGAGGAAGTGTCGCCATCTCCCGACCTGAGCGTGCCACCTCCAAGGTCTCCCTCCCTCCTACCTCCTCCTGACCCAAACCATCATCTCGCTCATCCGCCTGCCCTGACCCGTTTGTTGCCAATCTGATTAGCGATTGTGCCGATGCTCCGTGTTCCGGTCGATACCCAGAAGTATTCCAACACAGCTTCCCAACTTCTCCTTTCCCTCATGATTTGAAACTGGGATCTGGTTAATCTGCAAGTTTTTTTGCGAGGTAATCTGTGAGTAGGTGATTTGATGGTCATAGTAGCCCTGAAACAATCAGATTACAATGACGAGGGTGGCTCATGCCCTCTGTATCCCCATTCTCCCATTGTGTATGTTCTTATTGGTGATTCAACACAGGATGGTTGAGGGAAAGCACTCTAGAAACCATCCAACTGTGACGGGACGAGGCCTCTTCTTTGCCATCTCTAATCACGTTGCCTGCCATGATGTTGATACATACCTTATTTTATACATGATTACACATGAATTTAGGAATGTCCTTGATATGCAGCAATCGGTTATTTGTTGGTAGACTAAGAAAACATGTGACAATCTTTTTTCCTATGAAGAACTGAGATAATTTTCTCTATCTTTTCGAAGAGAGTCAATGCAGTTAGCAAAGTCTTTTTTCAAACGCATTGACCAATGGAAGGAGTCCTCAGTTTGGTACTTGGCTAATCTGACTTTTATGCCACCACAATAGTAATGGTCATAACGATATTGAGGGACCTTTATTACGGGATAGATGAAGATAAATGCATAGCTACAAGGTCTGCTATGCTTCACTTTGGCTGATAAGTGACAAATTCCAATGCATAGAACATGTAGGTCTCAACTCTCAAAGCCCCATAATAAATCTTCTGCAACATTTACATTTTTAATGTTTCTCAAAACTTCCTTTTTTGCAAGGAGCAAATTTATTAATCAACCGCGGCCAAGTCTGGATTACAAATGTCAGGAACCTCATCTGGTCCCGAGCAAAGCCACATGGCAGTGCGCTTATTTATTCTACCAAAATGTTGCTCATAACTTGGTATTATCAGCATGACTTCTGATTGACATCTACGCAAATATTATGTTAGTTATTGATTACTATTTGACTGACCACTATTGTTGATATCTTTACTGCCAGAAATTTCATATAACAAATAAGCTTCCCTTCATATCAACTAGTGGTTGAAAAGAAGCTCATGCTTGAGAGAAAAACTGTCAAAGCATGATATATGGGATGAGAAATTTCCATGTGAGGTAAGCCCACTTGATTGCTGACCCATTGCATATTGTGTCACCAGTAATGAAGACATTCATGTTAATAGAGTAAATAATCGTATGGATTGGTTAATTTACTAATATTTAATGGTATAGTATCTCCCTCGTTCAATTCAATGGGAAGTTGCCTACATACTAGTACAATTTTTAAATTTTGCATTCTGAGGGTACACAAGGTAGCTCGAATGCCACTAAGAGAGGAAAACTTTATATTGCCACGAAATAAATTGCCATGTTAGCTTAATTTATGGAGATGGTTTTGGAGTTGAATGCCATGCCATTCTTTATCTTACTGGTTAATTTTCACATTTCCTCATTCCATGTTTCACTCATCATTTTGGCAGGTCCACAACTAGAAAGATTAGTATGGTGTTACCATATTGACGCAATTAGTTGCAATTCGAGCCTTGCCTGATTGTTTGTATGAAGTAATGTCATCTCCAACTTCTTCATTATTATAGCTAGGGGAAAGCAACATTTAGGTTTGAACAATATATTGTTTCTTTTATTTTCAGTTCTTGAATTCCCTACCAATGTTTCACAATGGACAAGAGATAAGAGTGTAACAGAAGCTTTTGCGAGGTTATACAAGTAATGTTTTGTACATAGGCTACTTTCCATAATAGAATGTGTGCTGTCATTTTTATATGTTGCTTACGTTTAGCTTATGTTTTTATCCATGTTGTGCTGTTTGGAATCCTCTCATATGACTTTATCACATTCGGGTGAGCTATTGCAGGGGTATTTCTCCTAGATTGGGATTACCTACATATAATTAATTATATGAGATGTGGAATTTTGAACCATGCTAAAGTTTGTTCCCTTGCATGTCTCAGTACAAACATAATATTGCATCTTACATTTTCAATTATTGTTTTTATTTTCTGGTTGAAGATGTGAATGTCCTTAAGAATGGGACTATGTTTGCCTTGATTTTTGTTTTCATTTTCATATAATAGATACATTATATTTATCTGTATTCAGGCAGTATAAATTGTCCACCAAAGGTCCAAAGCCGATCCAATCCGTCCAAGGTATATTATACTGTCCCCTAATCCCCACTCCCTATACGTTTAATACTAATTAAGCAATTTATCCTTTGCATCCATGGTGCATAGCTGATACCGATCAACCTTTGCTGCCATTATTTATTTATTTATTTATTTTCAGCATGGTGAAAAAAGATGCAACATGTGAATGAGTTGATACAATTAGAGAGGCTTTCTTGATAAAATTTTCAAGAGTAATATTGGTGTTTTGTTGATTCCAGTTGGTAAATTGGCGATTATTGTGGAGGAAGAGAAACAAAATGAGGGTAATTCTGAATCTTACCAAGAGGAAAATGTTGGCATCAGTATCGGTGTTAAAAATGTAAGTGGCCTTGATAGTACAATTATTTCAATGGGTGTACATGCCCAGTCTGATAGTGTTGATGAACTTCTTGTTTTGCTTTTTATGTTCTGAAATAAAGATTATGAAATTCACTTTGTCATATCGTGTAATGTCTATTATTTGATTTTCGAGTTTGTTAGGGAAGTCATTTTTTATCCTAATGCCTCTATTGCTTATCATCTTACTTACAGTGCATATAACTGTCACATCGGTTGGAGGAAGGTTTACAAAGATAGAATTAACTAATTGAGATCAACAATTACCCAAAGGAGTTTAAATGGTTTTACAACGCTATGCATCGAGAAGAAATTATTGGACTAGATTGAAATCGACCCTATAAGTGACTTTCCATCTTGGAATGTTAGAATTTTTGAAAAGGTAGCATGTATAATTATTTCATATGTATACTATTTTTTACGCATTTAAGTGTTTATTGGTAAGATTTCATACATACATATATCCATTATTATTATTGTATTGTATTGTTTATACTAAGAGCCCCGAGTTTTGCCTTCACCCCGGGCCCCCAAAACCTCAGGACCGTCCCTGGGCACAAACTTCCTCCCCCCTGCTCGAGATGCCATGAAGATCCGGTTCCAATGCAACTCTTCTTCTCCCCTTGATCCCGATGTTCTGCTCTCTGACCCCATCTTGATGATTCCTGTTCGATTCAGTCAATAGCAGGAGCAGTTTCTGCTCGCGACCTCCACCTTGATTAGGAATAGGATGACCACCGCCTGCTGTGCTACTGCTCAGGACCCTCCCTACGCTTCTCCTCGCTGGTCCGGGTCCAGCTTAGTCTCTCCGACCCTGCCACTTGCTCCTCCTCGTTAAATCGGTGTATAGCCTCAGTGTGTGCAATGTTCGTCCCCTAGGGTTAGCTGCTTGGGGGCCATGGGGTGTTCCGGGCGGGCGCTGCCTACGCTGCCGCCTGGTTGCGTCTCGTGCGCCGCGGCGGCAAGCTGGCCGGGAACGTCCGAGACTGGAGGTCCCTACTCGCCAACTTGCAGGCGACTGTTAATTCTTCAGTAAAAAAAGAGTAAGCTTTCTTCCAAGCCTGTGATTTTCCTTTCATCCTCTTTGTTGGTGCCTGTGTTGATAATGCGGCCCTTAATTCCTTGGTTCAGATATCCTGAAGGAGGAGTATCCGAAAGGGGATAAGATCAACAAGTTTGAATTGAAAGAGGTATACCCATCTGTCGTGGAATTGTCACGACAGATGTCCTAGTGTGAGGACTTAGTCATGAGGCCAACGCATCTATGTGGTAGCTTGAGAGGGGTTGATCAGAATCGAGAGACGCAACACAAGACAAGGATTTAGACAGCTTCGAGCCCCGGGAAACATCATCCGGTAACAACCCTACATGCTGTTTGTGGCTAGGTTTCAATATCATCTCGAGGGAGTCGCCGTAAACCGGCTCTCCTAGTTGTGTCTAACCTTAACGATTATTTTCCCTCCCTCTTGGGGTGCCCTACCCCTCCTTATATAAGTTGAAGGGGCGGGTTACATGTAGAGTCCAACTTGGACTTAAGACTTAACTATTATGACTTCTCTTTGTCGGCGTTGTGGGAACGGGGGTCCCCAGACTTGCCTGCCTGCGGCCACGGCGTGGCTCTGCGAGCAGGCCCGTACGACCCGTCTTCACCAGCAAGTACCCAAGACCCTCGCGAGGGGCCAAGCCTCGCGAGGCGGATGACACAAGACCCCCTCGGGAGCGGCCTCACCAAGCTGGCTCACGAGGGGCGGAGAGATCAAGGCAAGCCAAACCTCGCGAGGTTCTCACGACGTAGGCCATGATGGTCAAGGTCAGGCGGGCGCCAGCGCGCACAATGTCCTTGCTTCCTCTTTGGTGCTAAGGAGGCAAGCGCAGGCGAAGAGCACCGAGGCGTCAAGCAAAGGTTTCCATATCGGTGCAGCGAGACCAAGACCAGCAGGACGGTAGGATGGAGGTCACCATGGAGCCCAAGACGGCGTCACCAACAGAGCCTTTGGCAGGCGAAGACTGCTTTTGTCAGGATAAGCTGTAATAGTTGTCCCCTTTCAAATTGGCCGTTGTGGCATCCCTTCCCGCTCAATATTACGGAAGAGGACCAGGGCCTCTATAAATAGGGCTAGCCACCGTAGTAGGAGGCAACTCGTCTCAAACTCATTCAGCTCATCCCCACACCCACCGAGCACAAGCACACCTCTCCCCAGGAGGTTGTTCTTCCCCTTGTACTGTTCATCATCAGCCCAAGAGGCAATGCACCACCACCACACTGGAGTAGGGTATTACACCACAACGGTGGCCCAAACTAGTATAAATCTTGTGTCCCCGTGTTCTTTGGGTTCGGCGAGCTAGTCCGTGAGATCGTGGAGTGGGAGAGCTTGGGAGAGGAGAGATCTTCGTGCGCACCCAAGTGTTCGAACCTCAAGGGTTTTGCCGGAAACCGAAATACGACATTTGGCGCGCCGGGTAGGGGTGCGACGGAGCCTCTCTCCCGCCAGCTGACCCACTGACGCTCCGCGGCTCCGATGCCCGGCGACCGAAGAGCCAATACCAACCGCTGGGCAGCGTGGCCAACCCGGGCGGCGTCGTCCACCCAGGAAGACCTCGACCCCACGCTCCATGCGGCACGAGCCACCTAACGCTGCAGGGCGTGGGCGGCGCGGCCAGGTGCCGTCCACCCTTTCTTCGCGAGAGGCGCGAGCTACTGCAAGGGCCGCAAGCCATGTCGCGGCGACGGTGCCGCACACCCGGCGGGAGCAGGCGAACATGCGGGCTGCACTCACGGTGGCACGGGATCTGCTGCGGTGCCGACTGATGGAGAGCAGCCGGGATACACTGCTGGAACACGTCGCCGAGCTACTAGACGCAGCGGCCACGGGAGCGTCGCCCTTTTGCTACTAGCTCACGCCCCAGGCAGTGGCCGGCTCCCATGGCGGGCCTCGCCGCGCCCGCGTGCCCCCGAATGCGCCCGGGGGTCCCATCGACATCAGCACGACCCACTGCAGAGGGCGCCCCATCGCACCCGCGCCACCCCCGATGGTGCGGGCACGAGCGCTGCTGCACACGGCCCCGGCGGGGCACTACCTTACCATCCTCAGGACGGCATGATGGGCTGGGCGACATGGAGCGTGGGGCACTTCGGCAAGGTCTTCGGGGCAACGGCCTCGGAGGCCTACGTGCCCCGCGTGATGAACCAGGAGTACATGCTGGAAGATGACCCTGGCTCGTTCCTCGAGCCAGGATGGGAAGAGGAGGCGCTAGGAGCTGAGGCCTTCCAGGAGCCGCCCAAGAGCCCCGCCAACCATGCCATCGACAACAGCTACAGGGTACCACTAATCTCCCAGGGGCAGGCTTACGCTAACCATGAATCGCAAGTGAATCAGGTCACAGCGCCAGGCGACAGTTTCGGCACGGCGGTATCCATCCCACCAGGAGAAGCTCGCTGGGGGCTACGTGGGAGGAGCCAGGAGAAAGGACCCTCCCTGCGTCGCACGGAGCAAGGTGTTGCCCGGAGGTAGGCCCTCTGCCGGGGAGGCGCCGGCGAGCCTTCCCCCGGTAGAGGACCCGTGGTCGCCGAGGGCGCCGCTGGCGTCCCCTTTGCCCCCTTTGGCGTCGTCCTGGTTTCCGGTCGTCCCAACAGTGGTAGAGGGTGGCGCAAGGCGGGGCCCTCGTCTGACGATATGAAGTAACGCTCAAGCCTGTGAAGGTCTCTGCCCGTGACACTCTCACGTAATAATGAGTGGGGCTGCGCACGCCCCGGAACCTCAGGAGTGCCGCCCTCGGGCCTCGAGGGCTCCCTCCCACGTCCTAGTGGCAGCACTTAGCTCTGCGCTGGTGAGAAGACTCGAAGACAAGAAGACTAGACTAGGCGCCAGACGGGGCCATTTGCTTTTAACCTCTTTTCTGTAGCCCTACTTTCTGGCTTTGGATTTAAGTTGGAGTTGAGCTTTCATTGATGCGTGCGGGGGGTGCCTTTTCTCGTTCGTGCTATTTCTTGCAATCTGGTTCTTGCCTTATTTCGGGGCTCGCGCTTATTGCCTCCACCTCACGAGCCCCTTGCGAGCGGGGCTGGGAATAACACACGCACACCACACATGGGTCGTGCCACGGCTGGCTCATGCCTCTCGCGAGACCCTCTCAGGTGGATCGGAAGGCTCCTCAGGAACTCACAACCTCATGAGTCAATTCGGAACCTTCCTAGGTTAAGGTAAATTACAACAGCAAACTCGCCACGGGACTCGTGAGCTCATAAAGGCACATATTCGGCTTGGCCCAAAAGAATAGGGGCAGTAATCTGTTTACATGAGGGGCACCCCTCCCAAAATGCTCTCACAACCTCTGGGCCGTGCCCAAGCTTTTGCGTGCAGGATAAACAACAAAACATGGGATTAATCGGACATGTCACTTGCCGCGTCCCCTGGGTCGCCTTTAGAGGAGAAGCTGGCGTCGTTGTCACCGTCGCCGGCATCACCATCACCTTCGACGGCGCTGCCATCACCATCGTCGACCACATCACCTTCGTCTACCGCGACCACCACCTCGTCGTCCTCGGAAGAGAAGGCCTTGGCCAGCGCGTCCACATTATCTTCCACCCACCGTGCCAGGTCACCCCGGATGGCCTCCGGTACTGGGCAATGGCGGCGTCAAGGTCGAAGTTGGGATAGGTATTCTGGAGATGGCTGAAGACGCGGGAGAACGCGCACCCGAGCAGGCTGCGGCTCCTCTCTTCAACAAGCTGGCGAGCTCTCTCGGAACGGTTCTCTAGGCGCGTCACCACTTCGGTGAAGAAGTGGAGGTGATTGGCGTAGTCGTCTGCGTGGGGATGAGGGGCATTTTCATCGCAGATGTGGCCCAGTGCAATGTTGGCCATGTTCCTGAGGCCCTGGAGCATGGGGGCGGGCACGCGCTCCAGTGTCCGCCGCTGAAGCACTTCCTCCCTGTTCTGCCACGCGATGGACTCGGCCTCGGCAACCCACTGCTGAAGAGGGAACAGCTCGGCGCGGGTGGAGGCTAGTTCAGCCTGCGCCGCGACCAGGGGGCTCTGGCGGCCTCCTCACGCCGCTCCGCCTCAGCCAGCTTAGACTTGAGGGCAGCAGTCCTGCCTGCAGCCTCGGCTTTAACGCGCCTCAGCTTCAAGTCGTACCTACCCACAAGATATGCGCGAGCCTTGGCCACGCGGCGGTCGACCTCCTCCTGGACCCGGGCCTCGCGCGCACCAACAACATCCTCCGGTTGTGCGACTTGGCGCTCCCTCGTCTCCAACCGCTCAAGCTCAAGGCTGCGCTCCATGGCTTCTAGCGCCAGCACTTCCTCACGCTTCAGGATCTCTTCCACCTCGGAAGGCGTCCCCCTCATCGATACATGGGCGGCTTGGCGCGCCTCCACGTGCTGCGCCAAGGAGGCGCTCCATGCTTGGAGCTCCCACAAGCGTTTCTCTGCGATCTCGCAGCGGCGGTCAGCTTCCCGGGCTTCTTCCAAGGCTCGGGAGCAGGCCTCGCGCAAGGTCGCGAGGGATGCCTCGGCCTTCGCATTGTCAAGCTCGCGCTGGTGGCGCCCGAGGTTGATGGCCACCTTCAACTTGCACTGCTCCTCCATCAGCCGAAGACCCTCGGCCACAAGGCGCGTGTCAACGTCCGCGAGTTCTTCACCGAGCCAGTTAATCGCGCCCATCGCATCCCGAAAGTGCTCGTGGCGGACAACACTCCGCTCGTGCGCCGATCTAAGCAGGCTGCTGACTCCGTCCTCCACCGTGGGGGACGCGGACGGGGCCCAAAGCGGCTCGCCCCTTTCAGCAGGGGGGCTGGCGCCTGCCCGGCTGCCGGCCAAGCCTCGCGAGGGGCCCGGATGAGTGGAGACTCGCCACTCGAAGAAGATCCTAGGATCGAAGCCAACCAGCGCCGTCCATGATCAGAGGAGGGGCCCTTGGCACACTAGTCGCGCTCCAAGCAAGGCCGCAAAGGGGAGACGGTGAAGGCACGAGCTCAAGGCGCCCACAAGCTTGCTCCTCCAGCGGACCTTGCGCCAGGGGCGGCATGCAGGCTTGGGGCGCTCGAAGCTGGCGGGGGAGACGAAGCGAGGGGAGGATGCCACTCGGGAGGCCCCGCGGCCTTGGCGGAAGGGATCCTGGGGAACCATCGTCAAGAAGGAAGCAGCGCACAAGGAATGACCGGGACAAGGTACTTACTCATCAATGGCAATGTACTTCTTTTGCTTCAACGGCCCAAAGGCGCCACTGCTGCAGCTTGGGGATCCCTTCCTGTTGCGGAGCTCCTCAAACTCCACGCGAAGCCGGCCGAAGCGTTGGACGTGGCGACCATCGCGGGGCGCAACTAGAGAAGCACCCAAGGAGACCACCTTAGGAGCGCCAAGCTGGGGGAAGCTATCGGGCTCCGCCTCGCGACGACCTGCCGAGCTCTCAGGAGCTTCAACCTCAGGAGCAGCGGACTGCGTCGCCCCTGCAGCTACCGCCCCAGCGTGGGGATCACAGGTTCCCGAGGATGACGCCTCGGTAGCCTCAGGCAGCATCAACACATCGGTACCCGCGCCCCCGGCATCCGACGGTGCTTGCCTCCTAGCGTCCACTCTTGGGGCAAGACCGGGGCTGGTGGCAAGGAGAGGAACCACGATGATGGGGTCCTCACGGGGCCCCACGAGGCTGACTGGACGCAGTCCCCACTCATCGAAGGAGGGCATTTGCTCCATGAATTTCACCTTGTTCAAGCAGCGGTACAGAAGGCAACTCTTCCCTGGCATGTCGTCTGGAAACGGGACACCCGTCAGGACCTCGAGCATCGTTCGCCGCGCCTCAAGGGGGAGCCCGGACTCCTGAAGTCTCATGTGGTCCTTGCTGTTGAGCAAGGCCCACATTGATCGAGAGTGGCGCTGAAGCGGAGCGATTCGGCGCCGGACGAACTCCTTCACCACCATAGGCGCAGTCACACCAAGGTCTTTCAGCCTCTTCAGCCTGAGCCAGACGGAAACAAGGCGTGGATCGGCGAGCCTTTGGTGGCACCAACCGGAGTTGGGAATGGCGGGCGCCGACGGAGACGAGAGCAGGGGGCTGAGCACTCTAACATCAAAAAATACCCACCGTGTCCGAAACTCGCTCGTGGATGGTGGAAGCTCGAAGTCAATCCCGCGCCGGCCGTCGCCGCCATGGCCTGGAAGCTTAGGCATCCCGAGCTCTACCGGGGATCCATCAGGTGCAACGAGAAGAAGTGGCGGAGAAGGGCCACGGAAGGAGCAATGCCTACCATGGCCTCGCAAACACAGGCGAAGGCGGCGAGAAGGGTCACAGATTGGGGATCGAGGTGCAGCATGTGGATCTGATAATGGGCAAGCACTGCGTTGAAGAAGGCGGAGAAAGGAGGAACCAGGCCAGCCCAAAGGGCGTCGATGAAGAATGGGACCTTGGTGTCCGTACGGTCGACAGGAGCTCGAGACACATGCTAGGCCACCGTCCCTCCCCACTCATTGAAGCTGGAGGCGAGCATGGGGCGCACCTTGTCCATGGCTTCTTGGTTGAGCACCAGCGACCTGCCAACAGCAGGCTCAATGGCCGGAGGTCGTTCGGCGGAGGACAGGGGCTTCTTCCCTTTCTCCGTTTGATCCGGCGCCATGGCAAAGGGAGGACTGAGCTCAGATCGGATTGGGAGAAGGGGCTAAACTTCGAGGGAGCGGGAGAATTGGGGGAGTGCGTCGCAATAATGAGAGGGAAACCGTGTAGACCGCAGTGGCCGCCTAACCAGGGGGGTATCAAGGCTGCATGGGGAAGCGGAGACGCGCACGTCCAATCAACCACCACGCGTCGACCAAGGCCACAGGCTACTGGGGCCCGCGGCGCTCCGCACTTGCCCTTTGGCTTCGCCTCGAAGCCAAGTCCGAGCGCACCTTGGGCCCGGGGGCTACTGTCGGCGTGCCTGGGAACTGGGTGCCCAGACTTGCTGCTCATGCCCACGGCGTGGCTCTGAAAGGCGCCAGATGACCCATCTTCACCAGCAAGTACCCAAGACCCTCGCGAGGCGTACGACACAAGACCCCCTCGGGAGCGGCCTCACCAGTCTGGCTCGCGAGGGGCGGAGAGATCAAGGCAAGGCAAACCTCGTGAGGTTCTCACGACGTAGGCCATGACGATCAAGGCCAGGCGGGCGCCAGCGCGCACAGTGTCCTTGCTTCCTCTTTGGTCCTAAGGAGGCAAGCGCAGGTGAGGAGTACCGAGCCGTCAAGCAAAGGTTTCCATATCGGTGCAACGAGAACAAGACCTGTAGGACGGTAGGACGGAGGTCACCGTGGAGCCCAAGACGGCGTCACCACCAGAGCCTTTGGCAAGCGAAGACTGCTTTTGTCAGGATAAGCTGTACTAGCTGTATGTTGGGGAACATAATAATTTCAAAAAAATTCCTACGCACACGCAAGATCATGATGATGCATAGCAACAAGAGGGGAGAGTATGTCCACGTACCCTCGTAGACCAAAAGCGGAAGCGTTAGCACAACGCGGTTGATGTAGTCGTACGCCTTCCCAATCCGACCGATCAAGTACCGAACGCACGGCACCTCCGAGTTCGGCACACGTTCAGCCCGATGATGTCCCTCAAACTCCAATCTAGCCGAGTGTTGAGGGAGAGTTTTGTCAGCATGAGGGCGTGGTGACGGTGATGATGTTCTACCGACGCAGGGCTTCGTCTAAGCACCGCTACGATATTATCGAGGTGGACTATGGTGGAGGGGGGCACCGCACACGGCTAAAAGATCAATGATCAATTGTTGTGTCTTTGGGGTGCCCCCTGCCCCCGTATATAAAGGAGCAAGGGGGAGAGGCGGCCGGCCAGGAGAGGGGCGCGCCAGGAGGAGTCCTACTCCCACCGGGAGTAAGACTCCCTCCCTTCCTTGTTGGATTAGAAGAAGGGGTAAAGAGGAAAGAGAGAGGAAGGAAAGGTGGGGCACCGCCCCCCCCCCCTCCTTGTATAATTTGGACTAGAGGGGAAGGGGGCGTGCGGCCTGCCCTATCAGCCTCTCCTCTTCTCCACTAAGGCCCATGTAGGCCCATTAAACCCCCGGGGTGTTCCGGTAACCTCCCGGTACTCTGGTATATATCCGATAACCCCCGGAACCATTCCAGTGTCCGAATATAGTCGTCCAATATATCAATCTTCATGTCTCGACCATTTCGAGACTCCTCGTAATGTCCGTGATCACATTCGGTACTCCGAACTACCTTCGGTACATCAAAACATATAAACTCATAATATAACTGCCATCGAAACTTTAAGCGTGCGGACCCTACGGGTTCGAGAACTATGTAGACATGACCGAGACACGTCTCCGGTCAATAACCAATAGCGGAACCTGGATGCTGATATTGGCTCCCACATATTCTACGAAGATCTTTATCGGTCAAACCGCATAACAACATACGTTTGTTCCCTTTGTCATCGGTATGTTACTTGCTCGAGATTCGACCGTCGGTATCTTAATACCCAGTTCAATCTCGTTACCGGCAAGTCTCTTTACTCGTTCTGTATACATCATCCCGCAACTAACTCATTAGTTGCAATGCTTGGAAGGTTTAAGTGATGTGCATTACCGAGTGGGCCCAGAGATACCTCTCCGACAATAGGAGTGACAAATCCTAATCTCGAAATACGCAAACCCAACAAGTACCTTTAGAGACACCTGTAGAACACCTTTATAGTCACCCAGTTATGTTGTGACGTTTGGTAGCACACAAAGTGTTCCTCCGGTAAACGGGAGTTGCATAATCTCATAGTCATAGGAACATGTATAAGTCATGAAGAAAGCAATAGCAGAATACTAAACGATCGAGTGCTAAGCTAATGGAATGGGTCAATTCAATCACATCATTCTCCTAATGATGTGATCCCGGTAATCAAATGACAACTCATGTCTATGGTTAGGAAACATAATCATCTTTAATTAACGAGCTAGTCAAGTAGAGGCATACTAGTGACACTGCTTGACTATGTATTCACACATGTATTATGTTTCGGTTAATACAATTCTAGCATGAATAATAAACATTTATCATGATATAAGGAAATAAATAATAACTTTATTATTGCCTCTAGGGCATATTTCCTTCAGTCTCCCACTTGCACTAGAGTCAATAATCTAGTTCACATCACCATGTGATTTAATACCAATAGTTCACATCACCACGTGATTAACACCCATAGTTCACATCGTCATGTGACCAACACCGAAAGGGTTTAGTAGAGTCAATAATCTAGTTCACATCGCTATGTGGTTAACACCCAAAGAGTACTAAGGTGTGATCATGCTTTGCTTGTGAGAGAAGTTTAGTCAACGGGTCTGCCACATTCAGATCCGTATGTATTTTGCAAATTTCTATGTCAACAATGCTCTGCACGGAGCTACTCTAGCTAATTGCTCCCACTTTCAATATGTATCCAGATTGAGACTTATAGTCATCTGGATTAGTATCAAAATTTGCATCGACGTAACCCTTTACGATGAACCTTTTTGTCACCTCCATAAGCGAGAAACATATCCTTATTCCACTAAGGATAATTTGGACCGCTGTCCTGTGATCTACTCCTAGATCACTATTGTACTCCCTTGCAAAAATCAGTGTAGGGTACACAATATATCTGGTAGACAGCATGGCATACTTTATAGAACCTATGGCCAAGGCATAGGGAATGTCTTTCATTCTCTTTCTATCTTCTGCCGTGGTCGGGCTTTGAGTCTTACTCAATTTCACACCTTGTAACACAGGCAAGAACTCTTTCTTTGACTGTTCCATTTTGAACTACTTAAAAAACTTGTCAAGGTATGTACTCATTGAAAAAAAACTTATCAAGTGTCTTTATCTATCTCTATAGATCTTGATGCTCATATGTAAGCAGCTTTACCGAGGTCTTTATTTGAAAAACTCCTTTCAAACACTCCTTTATGCTTTGCAGAATAATTCTACATTATTTCCGATCAACAATATGTCATTCACATATACTTATCAGAAATTTTGTAGTGCTCCCACTCACTTTCTTGTAAATACAAAGCTTCACCGCAAGTCTCAGATAAAACTATATCCTTTGATCAACTTATCAAAGCGTATATTCCAACTCCGAGATGCTTGCACCAGTCCATAGATGGATCATTTGGAGCTTGCATATTTTGTTAGCACCTTTAGGATGGACAAAACCTTTTGGTTGCATCATATACAACTCTTCTGTAATAAATCCATTAAGGAATGCAGTTTGTTTATCCATTTGCCAGATTTCATAAAATGCGGCAATTGCTAACATGATTCGGACAGACTTAAGCATAGGTACGAGTGAGAAACTCTCATCGTAGTCAACACCTTGAACTTGTCGAAAAAACTTTTGCGACAATTCTAGCTTTGTAGACAGTAACATTACCGTCAGCGTCAGTCTTCTTCTTGAAGATCCATTTATTCTCAATGGCTTGCCGATCATCGGGCAAGTCAACCAAAGTCCACACTTTGTTCTCATACATGGATCCCATCTCAGATTTCATGGCCTCAAGCCATTTTGCGGAATCTGGGCTCACCATCGCTTCTTCATAGTTCGTAGGTTCGTCATGGTCCAGTAGCATAACCTCCAGAACAGGATTACCGTACCACTCTGCTGCGGATCTTACTCTGGTTGAACTACGAGGTTCAGTAACAACTTGATCTGAAGTTTCATGATCATCATCATTAACTTCCTCACTAATTGGTGTAGGTGTCACAGGAACCGGTTTCTATGATGAACTACTTTCCAATAAGGGAGCAGGTACAGTTACCTCATCAAGTTCTACTTTCCTCCCACTCAATTCTGTCGAGAGAAACTCCTTCTCTAGAAAGATTCCAAATTCAGCAACGAATATCTTGCCTTCGGATCTGTGATAGAAGGCGTACGCAACTGTCTCCTTTGGGCATCCTATGAAGACACATTTCTCCGATTTGGGTTTGAGCTTATCAGGATGAAACTTTTTCTTATAAGCATCACAAAACCAAACTTTAAGAAATGACAACGTTGGTTTCTTGCCAAACCACAGTTCATACGGTGTCGTCTCAAAACGAATTTAGATGGTGCCCTTTTTACGTGAATGCAACTGTCTCTAATGCATAACCCCAAAACTATAGTGGTAAATCGGTAAGAAACATCATAGATTGCACTATATCCAATAAAGTACGGTTATGACGTTCGGACACACCATTACGCTGTGGTGTTCCAGGTGGCGTGAGTTGTGAAACTATTCCGCATTGTTTCAAATGAAGACCAAACTCGTAACTCAAATATTCTTCTCCACGATCAGATCGTAGAAACTTTATTTTCTTGTTACGATGATTTTCCACTTCACTCTGAAATTATATGAACTTTTCAAATGTTTCGACTTGCTTCATTAAGTAGATATACCCATATCTGCTCAAATCATCTCTGAAGGTCGGAAAATAATGATACCGCCATTGCGAGCCTCAATATTCATCGGACGACATACATCAGTATGTATGATTTCCAACAAATCTGTTGCTTGCTCCATTGTTCCGGAGAACGGTGTTTTAGTCATCTTGCCCAAGAGGCATGGTTCGCAAGCATCAAGTGATTCATAATCAAGTGATTCCAAAAGCCCATCAAGATGGAGTTTCTTCATGCGCTTTACACCAATATGACCTAAACGGCGATTGCCACAAATAAGTTGCACTATCATTATTAACTTTGCATCTTTTTGGCTTCAATATTATGAATATGTGTATCACTACGATCGAGATCCAACAAACCATTTTCATTGGGTGTATGACTATAGAAGGTTTTATTCATGTAAACAGAACAACAATTATTCTCTAACTTAAATGAATAACCTTGTTGCAATAAACATGATCAAATCATATTCATGCTCAACGCAAACACCAAATAACACTTATTTAGGTTCAACACTAATCTCGAAAGTACAGGGTGTTGGGGATATAACTATTTGTGTAAGCCGCCCAAGAGGGGCCGGGTTACGTAAAGAGTTACCAGACAGAAGCCCAAGTCCAAGCATGAAGATGGCGTCTCAACAAGGGGCCTAAGGCCCACAGGCGACTTAAGGCTCGTTGTAGTAAACCGCCATAATGGCATGGCTTGTATCACAAGGTAGACTTGACTAGTCACCGAGTCGGACACTGTTTATGAGCCGGCCGGGACTCTGTAAGCCGCAGGGCGTCAACCCGTGTATATAAGGGGACGACCCGCCGGTGGCTTAGGGCAAGAAACAACCCTTCGAGAACCGGGATAGCGTATCTCGCTCCCTGGTCATCGAAACCTCAAGCAATACCAACCCAACTAGACGTAGGCTTACCTTCACCGTAAGGAGCCGAACTAGTATAAACCCTCTCATGTCCTTTGTCCCGATTAACCCCTTTAAGCTTCCTAGTTGCGATGGCTCCATGATTAAGTCCTTACAAGAGGACATCTGCCGTGACAATTCCACGACAGTTGGCGCCCACCGTGGGGCCAACGCACGGTGGATTTGAGTTCTTGAAGGGCAGCTTCGAAGGGCTCAAGGGATATGCAGTGGGCCGGATGACCAAGTGTCGTCGCGGCAAGATCTACATCGACAATGAAGGCTGGGGCCTCGAGGCCGACTCGATTGAGTACGGGTACCGGGTCCCCTTTCGCGGAATTCACGTCTTCATTGGCCGGATTGGTGAGCCGGTCCCAGAGCCGGGTAGCTGTACCGACCTCATTGAGACGGCTCAGCGTGCGAGACCCGCTCAGATTCAACCTACGATGAAGCGTGCCTTTGTGGGCTGTGTTCATGGAGAGGCACTTTCGGAAGGATCTAAGGATGGCGAAGAGACGGCCGTCCCATCAGATGATGATTCGTCCTCCGGTTCAACAGATTCTCTCAGACGTCCAAGAAGGCATGCTAGGGGCTGTTCGGACGACTCTAGCGTTCGAGATTGCTATGAGCCGCCAAGCTGGGCAGGAGTCTTCATGGCTGGTACCCAACCCGGTCAAAACTCGACGGCCAAGCGACAAAGAATCACGTCCCGGGTTAGGAGCGGCCGGGCAGGAGGCCCCAGCTACCACGGCTCAGTCTTGATAGATCTTATGGACAAGTTGACGGCCTTGTTAACCTCCAGGTTATTCCTGCAAATCTAGATGAACATAATGTGGAGGTGGCAAAGGTACGTGAGGAGATAGCCCAGGCCAAGGAGGCCTTGGCAGCTGAGGACACCAGGCTAGCTGCGGAGCGGGCGTCTTTGCATGCACGGGCGCAGCGACTCCAGTCAGAGGCTTTCCAGCTTAACATGAATCTGAATGCATCTAATGAGGTGATTAGAAGGAGACATCGAAAACCCAGTCCGTCGCCTCCGGTTTACGATCCTCGGAATCTTTTCACGACACCCGGAGCTGGTCCTAGCAATCCGCCCGAAGCCAATCAATTTACGACACCCGGAGGAGGAGGGCCGGTTCAGCCTCGAGAGACGGCGCCTCTTCACGGGAGCATGGCCCCGACCCGATACATACCAACACCTCCGGGCCACTTTTCCAACCCCATGGAGAACCTGATAGCAGCTTCGGCGCGACTGGCGGCTCTTCCAGTGGATGGTGACGACCCGACGGCGGTGGAAACCCGGAGGGTTAGGAGCTTCTTCAGTCGGCCTTGGCACAGCAAGAGGCCTATTCTTATAGCAGGGACATGATTCATTCCACTCCTCAGCCTTGGGTAGCACCTCGACCAAACCGGAGTCCGAGTTACAGCAGACACATGGAGTCAGAGGCTTTCTCAAGTAATGCCCAGAGTCGCAACCAACCCGACGGCTATAACCCGGTGCAGGATCGATTGCATCAGGAGGATGAACGGGCGGCTCAATTAGCGGCTCAGCAGACGACGTATGATGGTTTCCCAGAGTATCCAATGACTTCTGTTGGAGCCGGGGTGGCCACTAGAACCGGCTGTGTCCCTTGTCTGGTGCCGGCTCTTCGAGATGTGCGTCTGCCCAAGGATTTCAAGGGTCCTCGAAAAGTGCCGAATTACACGGCCGACTTACAGCCGGGGGCATGGATTGAAAGTTACGAGATGGCCATGGAATTATTGGAAGTCAGCGACGCGGCAATGGCTAAGTATTTCACCATGATGTTAGATGGAACGGCCCGAACTTGGTTGAAAAGCTTGCCTCCCAATTCCATTAGTTCATGGGCCGAGTTAATGGCCCGTTCATCCGTAACTTTAAGGATACTTGCAAGCAATCTATGTCCATTGTGGACTTGACCAATTATGTAAGGAGGAGGGTGAGTCCACAACTCATTGGGTGCACCAGTCAAGGAAATAATACATTCATCCGATAAGATGGATGCCGTCTCTATGATACTTATGCTCCATCGTAATTGTCGTTTGTGCCGCTGAAGCGAAGTAGGCGCCTTAAGCGTGATTGCAATGACATGGGTACGCTGATGGCGGCTTTGGTTAAATATGCCGATTCTGATACTACTGAAGATCCCGTGTCTGAGGAGGAAAAGACAGGGAAGGGAAAGAAGAACGGCAACGGAAAGGGTCAGCAGCAACTCCCGGCAAGTCAAGGTGGTAACAAGCGTAAGCCGGACGGTAACCAGCGTTTGTGGCCAATGCTAATGCTCAAGGTAATAACAATAAGCGTTAGGTGAGAGGACCTCCTTGATCTGGTGGCTCAGGTCCATCTCTTGATCAGCTTCTGAATGAGCCTTGTCCAAGACACGGTACTCGAGAAAATCTTGCCACCCACTTATGGAAGGACTAGCGATCATGAAGGCTTTCAAGAATTCAAACATGTTTGATGGCAATCACGGGTCAGCGGCGGTTCAGAGCAGTGTGGTTTCCATGGCCGGGTGGCGGCTCAAGTTCCGGTTTTCAAGGTGGTCAAGGTGGCTATAATCAGCAGCAGTCCGGTCAAGGAGGACAGCAGCAGCAGCAGTCAGGTTATCAGAGCCATCCAAAATAGTTAAACGGTGGGCAATACCATGTGTTTACCACTAACTTGTGTAAACGTGACCAGAAGGTTCATAAAAGGGCTGTGAATTCGGTTGAACCGGCGGTTCCCCATTACCTGAGGTGGTCAGAACAGCCTATCATTTGGAGTAGAGAAGATCACCCCGGGTTGATAACCCGGGTCGATTAGCCTTGGTGGTGGCCCCTCAGGTTGGTGGATATAAATTCACTAAGGTGCTCATGGACGGCGGAAGCAGCATCAATATTCTTTATTATGAGACCTTTCGCCGTATGGGTCTGACTGATAAAGACTTGAGGACATCTAACATTGTTTTCCATGGGGTGGTACCCGGTAAGTTGGTGTATCCTGTTGAAAAGATCGAGCTGGAAATGGCTTTTGGAGACGAATACGATTCCAGGGCTGAGAAGCTGACGTTTGAGGTAGTCAAAATCAGAAGCCCATATCATGCTCTGTTTGGACGGCCGACTTATGCCAAGTTTATGGCACGGTCGTGTTATGTTTATCTGCAGCTCAAGATGCCGGGTTACAAGGGCACCATCACTATGCATGGGAGTCGAAAAGTGGCCTTGGAGTGCGAGGAAGGAGATGCGGGTTATGCTGAATCCGTTTGTGCTAAAGAGGAGCTGAAGTTTTATCAAACTAATGTTGACCCGGCAGATATGACCTCTTTGAAGAAGCCAACCACAGAGCAAGAGTCGGCTTTGAAATTTAAGTCGGTCACGAGACAAAACTGGTTGACTTCACTCCAGGTGACTCTTCCAAGCAGTTCAACATCAGTACCAATTTGGATCCCAAATAGGAAAGCGCGCTCATCGACTTCATCCATGAGAACCGGGACATCTTTGCATGGAAACCTTCTGACATGCCGGGTGTCCCGAGAGAACTCGCTGAGCACACTCTTAATATTGATCCAAATTATAAGCCGGTCAGGCAGTTTCTCCGGCGATTCAATGAGGAAAGGCGGAAGGCTATAGGGGAAGAGGTCGCTCGGCTCTTAGCGGCAGGGTTAATCATGGAAGTTTTCCACCCGGAGTGGTTGGCTAACCCGGTGCTTGTGCTCAAGAAAAATGGCACCTCGCGGATGTGTGTCGATTACACGGACCTAAATAAAGCTTGGCCGGTTGATCCCTTTGCTCTGCCCCGCATTGATCAAATCATCGATGCCACTGCGGGTTGTGAGCGGTTGAGCTTCTTGGATGCTTACTCTGGTTATCATCAGATCAAGATGGCAGTTAAGGACCAGGAGAAGACGGCTTTCATTACTCCATTTGGAGCCTTCTGCTATGTGTCTATGCCGTTTGGGCTCAAGAGTGCCCAGGCGACTTATCGGCCGTGTGCAGAATTGTCTCCACAATCAGATTGGGCACAATGTTCATGCTTATGTGGATGACATTGTGGAGAAGTCCAGAGAGAAGGAAACCTTGATCTCTGATTTAAAGGAAACCTTTGATAATCTCCGGGTCTACAAGATGATGCTTAACCCGGACAAGTGCGTGTTGGTGTACTGCAGCAAACTTTTGGGATTCCCGGTCTCAAACAGGGCATTGAAGCTAACCCGGAGAAGATCAAGGCGATTACCTCTCTGGCTAAGCCGGGCGTGCATCAATGATGTTCAACGATCGCGGGTCGCGTTGCTTTGCTAAGCCGATTCATAAGCGGCTAGGGAGAAGGCTTTACCGTTGTATCAAATGATGAAGAAAGCGAGACACCTTTGTGCAGGTGAGGCTGCTGATGCTGCTTTTGAAGATTTAAAGAGACAATTGGCTGAGCCGCCGGTTCTCGCAGCTCCAATTGATAAAGAGCCATTGCTATTGTATGTTGCTGCTAACTCACGTGTTGTTAGTGTGGCTATTATGGTGAAGCGTAAGGAGACTGGCAAGGAGCATCCGGTTCAGCGGCCGGTTTATTACATCAGTGAGGTGCTCATAGAGTCCAAGCAAAGGTATCCGCATTGGCAGAAACTGGTTTATGGGGTGTTCATGGCGGCCGAAGCTAAAGCAGTACTTCCTGGGTCATCCTATAACTGTGGTAAGTTCAGCCCCCTTGGGAGACATCATCCAGAATAAGGAAGCCACAGGACGAGTTGCCAAGTGGGCCATCGAGCTTGGGCCTCACGGTTTGAAGTATATGCCACACACAGCTATCAAGTCTCAAGCCCTAGTGGATTTTATTAATGATTGGACGGAGTTGCAGGCACCAGAGGAGAAGCCGGGTAACACGTATTGGACTATTCACTTTGATGGGTCCAGACAGTTAGAAGGCTCGGGGGCTGGAGTTGTTTTAACTTCCCCTCGAGGTGACAAATTTTGTTATGTGCTCCGGCTTATGTTTCCCTGTACTAACAATGCAGCTGAATATGAGGCTTTACTCCATGGCCTCCGGATGGCCAAAGAGATGAATTTGAGCCGGGTAAGATGCTTGGGCGATTCAGACCTTGTTGCTCAATAGGTGTCAGGCACGTGGGATTCTAAGGATCCCCTTATGGTGGCTTATCGTCGTGAAGTTGATGCGGTGGCTGGGCACTTCAAGGGTTATCAAGTAGAGCACATTGATCGAAGGAAGAACGAGGCGGCTGATGCTTTAAGCCGGCTGGGGTCTCAGCTTAAGCCGGTGCCGCCTAATACTTTTCTTGACATTTTGCATAACCCTTCTGTCAGAGTGCCTACAAAGGAAGAACTCGTAGTGCCAGACCCGGAGGCGCGGCTGGTGGCGGCTCTCCATGCCATCCCAGATTGGACGGTCCCATACTTGGCCTATATGACCCGGGGGAGAGTTGCCTGAGGACGAGACCTTGGCAAGACAAATCATCAGGCGGTCCAAATCCATGACGATTGTTCACGGCGAGTTGCATCACTGCAGCGTCACTAGGGCGTTTCAGCGTTGTGTATCACCTACGGAGGGTCAGGAGATACTTCGTGAGATTCATGAAGGTGATTGCGGTCATCATGCCGGTTCAAAGTCTCTGGTAGCCAAGGCTTTTCGTCATGGTTTTTATTGGCTGACGGCTCATGCTGATGCGGAGGATCTGGTCAGCAAATGCGATGTATGTCAAAATTTCTCACGACGAGCTCATGTGCCGGCTCAAGAATTGAGGATGATTCCAAGTACTTGGCCGTTTGCAGTCTGGGGGCTTGATATGGTTGGACCTTTCAAAAGGTCTAAAGATAAGAAGACACACTTGTTGGTGGCGGTGGATAAATTCACCAAGTGGGTTGAAGCAGAGCCGGTCAGTAAGTGTGATGCAGCCACGGCGGTTCAGTTCATCAAAAAGGTGATCTTTCGTTTTGGTTTTCCACATAGTATTATAACTGATAATGGCACTAATCTCTCCAAGGGTGCCATGGGAGAGTTCTGTCAACAAGAGCACATCCGGCTTGATGTTTCGGTTGTTGCTCACCCCCAGTCTAATGATCAGGCAGAAAGAGCTAATCAAGAGATCTTGAAAGGTATCAAACCCCAGCTCTTAGTTCCTTTACAGCAAACTCCGGGTTGTTGGGTGGAGGAATTACCTTCTATGCTATGGAGCATCAACACAACACCTAACAGGTCGACTGGTTATACACCTTTCTTCATGGTGTACGGAGCAGAGGTGGTTCTGCCAAGTGACATCCGACATGATTCACCCCGGGTAGCGGCTTACGTTGAGGCTAATAACAAAAAAGCTCGACAGGATGCGCTTGACTTGTTGGATGAAGAGCGAGACTTGGCCATAGCCCGCTCGGCGATTTACCAGCAAGACCTGCGCCGTTATCACAGCCGCCGGGTTAGAAGCAGAACTTTCCAGGAAGGTGATTTAGTGCTCCGGCTCATCCAGGATCAAACTGATATGCACAAGCTGTCCCTCCTTGGGAAGGACCTTTCGTGGTCAGCAAGAATCCCAACAACGGGTCATATTACCTCATCGATGTTCGAGAGCACAAAGACTCACGTAAGTCGGAGGAGGAGACCCGCCGGCCGTGGAACATAGCGCATCTCCGGCCCTACTATACTTAAGCCGCTGGCTTTCAGAGTATATTTACCTTTTATTTTTTAGCAATGTATATATTATAAAGCAATAAAGCAGGACCTCTTTCTTTTCCATCCTACAAGGTTTATGTGTCTTCTTTACCAGGTGATGGAAACGACTAACAGGGAGCGGATCATATCTGAATCCGGTTTTTTCCCTTTGGTCCGGCTTATGATCATATCTGAATCAAGCCATGGTCATTTGGGGGCTTCCTATTCAAACATAGGTCGTATTCGAACCAAAGAGAACATAGTTGTCGATACCCAATTGATTGGCACACTGCCAAACCCACTTGGGGGCTTCCTGATCATATTTGAATCATAGCTTAACCTCTTTGGGCCTGATGTGGATCGTATTCGAATCAGTGTCATTAAACAACTCTCATGGTCACTTGGGGGCTTCCTGTTCAAACATAGGTCGTATTCGAACCAAAAAGAACATAGTTGTCGATACCCATTTGATCGGCATCGCCAAAGCCATTGAGGGCTATATGATCGTATCTGAATCTTAGCTTAACCCCTCTGGAACGGTTCTACTGATCGTATTTGAATCAGAGGCCTTTGAAAATCAGGTTTACTTTGTTCTATAAGAGTAAATAATACTAAGGGCCAGGTAAACATTATATGTGCCAATTTTCAGAAGTTAAGTATAACTGTCTGCTTTTTTGGAATCAAGTAAGCCGGTAAGGTACGCCTTAAACCGGCTGATACTTATGATGTTTTGTTTCCTACTCCGGGTTAATGTTATCTTACATGACCCCGGATGTGGTGAGATGCCAAAGGAAGTTTTTGTTTTATACACAGGGTAAAGCAGAAAGCTTTTGGATGATTCAAGCAAGCCGGCAGTACACATTGCTGGCGGCTCGAGGCATTGCTAAGCACCGCAAAACATGCCAAGGCATGACAGAAGTTAAGAAGTTTTTCTACCCTATTACAAGACTCCACGAGTCTGAATAATGAAGTATTGTTTTCTTTAAAAGACTTAAGTGCTAGGCGGATTACTCCTTTGGTGGACTTGACGACTTCGGTTATCCTTCTCCGCCTCTTAAATCTGCTTTGTCCTGGAAGGTTGATGAGGTCTAGTCAATGCCGCTTAAGGCTTCAAATTCAGCTTCAACATCTATTAAACTGGCCGGCTCAACTTCAGGAGCAAAGGTATGCTTACGAGTTGGAGGGATCAGGCTGACATCATCATAATGCGGAGTTGGAATCCTCCGGTTCTCGTTGTCATAACCCGGCTGGTACTTTGTAAGATCAATATCGTTGCCGATGATGGTGGCCACAGGGCGTATGACTCTCACACAGGTGGTGAAGTATGATTGACTGAATGCAGAGCCGTCCTCCTTTAAGCTGGGGTATCCAAGAGCAACATCGTTTAAGTCTAGCTCTGGAGCCAATGCTTTGGCCCGGCTTAAGGCGGCTATGGCCCCGGCTCTACCAGATGCTCGCCTTAACTCCACGAATCCGTTGGGGTAACACGACAAGCCGCTTGAGTACATCTTGCAGGAGATAAGGTGCATCATTTGATAAAGCCACAACGGCTAAAAGCATCGTTGTGACCCGGTGTACTGATTGTTCCACCAGAGTGTACACCGCCTTAAGCTTGACCAACATATTACGCTTGAGGTTCGTGCTCACAGGGGCTGCGTTTATACACATAAGGTGAGCCGGAGTTAACAATTAAAATAGACATCAAAGGAACCATTGTGATATTCAGAGTTATACATGGTAACTTACCGAAGATTGCTGAGACCATTTGAGATATCTGGCGCTTTAAGCCGGACAGCTCGGCGGTTGCCTCGGCAAGAGATGCCTCTCATTGTTTCAGCCCGAGTCACCGATTGAAGCCCTCTTCTCAACCCAAGTTTTCTTCTCTGATTCAAAATTTTTCTTCAGTTTCTCTTGTTCGGAGACACTGAATTCAAACTTGGAGTTGGCTTTTTGAGTTTCAAGCTCTTGGGTTTTCAACTGACTCTTCAGATCAACAATCTCCGCCTCAAATTGACTTATGGCGGCCTGCATCGACATCAGGTTTTGGTAAGAATCACGGTAAGATTACATTCAAGTCCCAAACACTTTACAAGTAAAGATACTTGGCACTTGGGGGCTAATGTATGCTTAAAGAATTCTTAACCTATTTTACCGAGTCATGTATATTAAGTCTCAAGCACTTTACAAGTAAAGGCACTTGACACTTGGGGGCTAATGTGTTACCCAAATTCAAAGTTTCATGCTATCACCGAGTTAAATATATTCAATTTAAGCGGACAAAACTAATGATAAGTAGATTTCTAAGTCTACAAACATATTCATTCATAAGCAATAGACTTGGGGCTGATACAAGAAGTAAGGTTAAAGGTATACCTCAGATTTATGTTGTATTTGCTTCACCATGTCAATTTCCAGGTCACGGCTATTGTGCACTTGGTTCAAATAGCCCGAGACTATGTCACCAATGCTTAGGTGAGTATAATCAGTGATGTCCTGTTTGGTTTTCCGACGTTGGGCAAACTCCTCCTTGGCAGTGCATCGAGCAAGGACGATGAGGCTGGCCGGTTCAACATATTGGCTTTTCGTAAATTCAACTTCGTTCACCGTCTTGACCGGGCTAGGAATTTCCGGCTTATCGAATCGTGGACAACGTCTTCTGCGGCGGTCGAGGTTGACACCGGAATATCAAAAAGCGGTTCAAAGCGGTGGCTGATGAGTGGAGCTATCAGGAACGGATGAGTCAATTTCCGGTTCAGTGATCACCGGTTCTCGGGACAAATTATTCTTTTTAGCCTTCTTGCTAGGCTTCACTTGCAGGCTGTCAGTCAAAGTGGAAGGATGAGTACCAACGGATAAGTATGGAAAAACTTAAAGTAAGAAAGGTGGCATTACCGGGAGCTGTTTTAAAAGCGGCATGTTTGATTGCATCGACTCATGGGAAGACGGAGAGGTATCCTGATAATTGGAGTCAGATGAATTGAGGGGTCGATGAAATAAACCCGCCAAAGGATAAACAGAACGCAAAGCGGAGATGACCTCAGTTCGACGCTTCCTGGTTATATCAGGTAAGCTGGAGGAGAGTTCTGTGTCTTGAGTGGCCCGAGTTTGCCTCCGGTTCTCAAGTTGTTGTTGCTTCAAAAGAAATTGAGGATCTTGGTAAGCTAGAGGGTGTGAAAACCTTACTTTCCGGGTCACCCTTCGGATTTTTTGTGTTGGCAAAGGCTCTGAGTCGGAGGAAATTATAGTTACCTCTTCGCCAGCTGCTTGACTGTTTCTAGTATCCTCCTGAAAGGATCAAATGTCAGTAAAAGTAATGGCAAAGGAGTTAAAGAAAATTGAAAAAGATTACCTCTTCCTCATCCGAAGAAGAGTCATCGAACTTAAACATATCAGAGGCGCTGGGTTTCTTCTTCTTAGAGGTGCCCGTCCTGGCGGCTTTTCTTTCGATCTTCTTGGCATACAGCCTGTTTAGCAACCTCATGGTCATACTTGACCTTCCGTAAATCATCGCTCACTGTGGAAACAGATAAAGAATCATAAGTATAAGAAGGTAACATATAAAAGAGTATTTGTGAAGACTAGTAACTTACCACAGGAGCCGGGTTCTTCTTACAGAAGGGAAGTAAGCCGAAGGCATTACTGGTTACAGTGCCTTCCTTCAACAGAGATTGGACTGTAGCATCTACCGCATCGTCTGATAAATCATCAGAGCTATGGCGCATCGAGTCATCCTTTTCGCCTGTATAAGTACACATTAAGCCGGAGCAGCGGCTTAACGGTAGTATCCGCCAGGTGACCCAGACTCGAACCAGATCGATGCCATTTAAACCGTTCCCTAGAAGAGCTTTGATCTTCTTGATGGTGGGGTTGAGAGGCAGGCGTTCCAAAGCGGATAACTTATCTGCCAGCGGATGATTGGATTCGAGACGCAGGGCGCGAAAGCCGGGCAGTGGCTTCGCATCAGCCGATGATGTATCTTGGCAGTAGAACCACGTCTGGTTCCAGTCTTTTGGGTGACTTGGTAGCTCAGCATAAGGGAAAAGACAATCTCTTCGCCGCTGGATGGAGATGCCGCCAAGTTCAAGACTAGGCCCGTTGGCACGTTCGTTTTGCGGTTCGGATAAAAAGTTCTCTCGAACAAAAGCAGATTTGGTTCTTCTCCCGGTACACTTTGCGTAGAAAACTTGAAAATTGCGAGAGGTTTGACACGGAATTGGGCCCGATGTCTTGAGGTCTAAGGTCAAAGAAATGCAGAACTTCTCCGAAAAATTTTGAGCCGGGAGGGCAAATCCCGGTTCATGTGATCCGTGAAAACTATCACTTCCCGCCTTTTGGTTGAGGCTTTTCTTCGGATGCGTCGAGAACACGATAAGACATGACCTCCTTTTTGGCAAATGACCAGATTTCACAAACTCGGCCAGCTTGCTTTTGGTGACAGTGGATGGGACCCGATTGCGAGAGTTACAGGAGCTTTGGTCGACTTAGGCGCCATAACAACAGATTGGCCTATTGCAAAATAAGAAGTTCCGGGTTAAATTTTAACCCGGAAGAAAATATTCAAATTGATGAGTGGTAGCGGCTTAAAGGGGCCTAATGATATAAGGGTGATTGTGCAACAATATTTAAGCCGCTACAAACATCAAGAGTGATTCAAAAAATTTAAAGTCATGAGAAGACGGCAAGGATTACAGCTCAGTATCACTTATTTAAACCGGACACCTGGACAGTTGTGTTTAAGGGCATTTACCAGAAGAAGCTTTCCGGGTGATAGAAACAAGTTTCATAGATGACAGCTATTATTTTGGATCAAATTATTGTTCTGAAAGATATTTTTTCTAGACCTAAAACAGAGCAGAGAAGTTCACGCACTCGAAGAAAGTTCCCAAACAAGGGAGATGAGATCTGTTTTTATGCAAGATCAACACAAACAACTACCGTAGTTGTTCTATATAGTTTTATGATCTAAGCAGGTTGTGGAGGTGCAAGCTAGCAAAGGTTTGCGTCGGGCGGTGATGAACGCCGACGAACTCAGGAAAGTTCCGATGCAGATCTAAAGAAAGGAAAGGAGAGGAACTCATGGATGAACTTGAGCTGCGGAGGTTCGCCGTCGATTTCTGGTCCGAGTCAGGCCTGAGTCGATGAAGGCGAGGGGTTCGACGGCGGTGGCGGCGGAGCTTGAGTGACAGAGAAGAGAGGATGAAGACGACTGGAAGGAGAAGAATGAAAGACCTAAAGTCGCGCCTATTTATAGGGAGAAGATAACCGAGACGGCGCGGGAAACAAGGAGATACGAATTACTATCCAGCGGCCCCGACGCCTCGATTCTCGGAACGGGCAATAAAGACAAAGATCTGTTGGGCCGATTCGGCGGGATAAAAGGAAAGATGACGTCATGACGGGTTAACACGGATCCAAAGAATGACATCACGCCGGGTTAAAGAAAGTTTTTTTGCGCAGTCCGAAGACTGAAGATCTATGTTTTAAGTTATTTTAAGATTGACATGAGCAGGTTCAAATCAATCTGGGGCCTAATGTTGGGGATATAACTATTTGTGTAAGACGCCCAGGAGGGGCCGGGTTACGTAAAGTGTTACAGACGAAGCCCAAGTCCAAGCATGAAGATGGCGTCTCAACAAGGGGCCTAAGGCCCACAGGCGACTTAAGGCCCGTTGTAGTAAACCGCCATAATGGCATGACTTGTATCATAAGGTAGACTTGACTAGTCACCGAGCCGGACACTGTTTATGAGCCAGCCGGGACTCTGTAAGCCGCAGGGCGTCAACCCGTGTATATAAGGGGACAACCCGCCGGCGGCTTAGGGCAAGAAACAACCCTTCGAGAACCGGGATAGCGTATCTCGCTCCCTGGTCATCGAAACCTAAAGCAATACCAACCCAACTAGACGTAGGCTTACCTTCACCGTAAGGAGCCGAACTAGTATAAACCCTCTTGTGTCCTTTGTCCCGATTAACCCCTTTAAGCTTCCTAGTTGCGATGGCTCCACGATTAAGTCCTTACAAGAGGACATCTGCCGTGACAATTCCACGACACAGGGAGTGTGCGATGATGATCATATCAATCTTGGAACTACTTCCAACACACATCGTCACCTCGCCCTTAACTAGTTTCTGTTCATTCTGCAATTCCGTTTGAAGTTACTACTCTTAGCAATCAACCCGTATCAAATACCGAGGGGTTGCTACGAACACTAGTAAAATACACATCAATAATGTATATCAAATATAGCTTGTTCACTTTGCCATCCTTCTTATCCGCCAAATACTTGGGGTGGTTCCGCTTCTAGTGACCAGTCCCTTTGTAGTAAAGCACTTAGTCTCAGGCTTAGGTCCAGACTTGGGCTTCTTCACTTGAGCATCAACTTTCTTGCCGTTCTTCTTGAAGTTCCCCTTCTTCCCTTTGTCCTTTCTCTTGAAACTAGTGGTCTTGTCAACCATCAACACTTGATGTTTTTTCATGATTTCTACCTTCGCCGATTTTAGCATCGCGAAGAGATTGGGAATTGTTTTCGTCATCCCTTGCATATTATAGTTCATCACGAATATCTACTAACTTGGTGATGGTGACTAGAGAATTCTATCAATCACTATTTTATCTGGAAGATTAACTCCCACTTGATTCAAGCGATTGTAGTACCCAGACAATCTGAGCACATGCTCACTGCTTGAGCTATTCTCCTCCATCTTTTAGCTATAGAAATTGTTGGAGACTTCATATCTCTCAACACGGGTATTTTCTTGAAATATTAACTTCAACTCCTGGAACATCTCATATGGTCCATGACGTTCAAAACATCTTTGAAGTCCCGATTCTAAGCCGTTAAGCATGGTGCACTAAACTATCAAGTAGTCATCATATTGAGCTAGCCAAACGTTCATAACGTCTGCATCTGCTCCTGCAATAGGTCTGTCACCTAGCGGGGCATCAAGGACATAATTCTTCTGTGCAGCAATGAGGATAATCCTCAGATCACGGATCCAGTCCGCATCATTGCTAATAACATCTTTCAACTCAGTTTTCTCTAGGAACATATCAAAAATAAGACAGGGGAGCTAAACGCGAGCTATTGATCTACAACATAGATATGCTAATACAACCAGGACTAAGTTCATGATAAATTTAAGTTCAATTAATCATATTACTTAAGAAACTCCCACTTAGATAGACATCCCTCTAATCTTCTAAGTGATCACGTGATCCATATCAACTAAACCATGTCCGATCATCACGTGAGATGGAGTAGTTTCAATGGTGAACATCACTATGTTGATCATATCTACTATATGATTCACGCTCGACCTTTCGGTCTCAGTGTTCCGAGGCCATATCTATTATATGCTAGGTTCGTCAAGTTTAACCTGAGTATTCCGCGTGTGCAACTGTTTTGCACCCATTGTATTTGAACGTAGAGCATATCACACCCGATCATCACGTGGTGTCTCAGCACGAAGAACTTGCGCAACGGTGCATTCTCAGGGAGAACACTTATACCTTGATAATTTAGTGAGAGATCATCTTATAATGCTACCGTCAATCAAAGCAAGATAAGATGCATAAAAAATAAACGTCACATGCAATCAATATCAGTGATATGATATGGCTATCATCATCTTGTGCTTGTGATCTCCATCTTCGAAGCACCGTCATGATCACCATCGTCACCGACGCGACGCCTTGATCTCCATCGTAGCATCGTTGTCGTCTCGCCAATCTTATGCTTCTACGACTATCGCTACCGCTTAGTGATAAAGTAAAGCATTACATGGCGATTGCATTGCATACAATAAAGCGACAACCATATGGCTCCTGCCAGTTGCCGATAACTCGGTTACAAAACATGATCATCTCATACAATAAAATTTAGCATCATGCCATGACCATATCACATCACAACATGCCCTACAAAAACAAGTTAGACGTCATCTACTTTGTTGTTGCAAGTTTTACGTGGCTGCTACGGGCTGAGCAAGAACTGTTCTTACCTACGCATCAAAACCACAACGATAGTTCGTCAAGTTAGTGCTGTTTTAACCTTCTCAATGACCGGGTGTAGCCGCACTCAGTTCAACTAAAGTTGGAGAAACTGACACCCACCAGCCACATGTGTGCAAAGCACGTCGGTAGAACCAGTCTCGCGTAAGCGTACGCGTAATGTTGGTCCGGGCCGCTTCATCCAACAATACCGCCGAACCAAAGTATGACATGCTGGTAAACAGTATGACTTGTATCGCCCACAACTCACATGTGTTCTACTCGTGCATATGACATCTACGCATAAAAACTGGCTCGGATGCCACTGTTGGGGAACATAGTAATTTCACAAAATTCCTATGCACACGCAAGATCATGGTGATGCATAGCAACGAAAGGGGAGAGTATGTCCACGTACCCTCGTAGACCAAAATCGGAAGCGTTAGCACAACACGGTTGATGTAGTCGTACGTCTTCATGATCCGACCAGTCAAGTACCGAACGCACGGCACCTCCGAGTTCAGCACAAGTTCAGCCTGATGACGTCCCTCGAACTCCGATCCAGCCGAGTGTTGAGGGAGAGTTTCGTCAGCACGACGGAGTGGTGACGATGATGATGTTCTATAGACGCAGGGCTTCGCCTAAGCACCGCTATGATATTATCGAGATGGACTATGGTGGAGGGGGGCACCACACACGGCTAAAAGATCAATGATCAATTGTTGTGTCTTTGGTGTGCCCCCTGCCCCCGTATATAAAGGAGCAAGAGGGGAGAGGCGGCCGGCTAGGAGAGGGGCGCGCCAGGAGGAGTCTTACTCCCACCGGGAGTAGGACTCCCTCCCTTCCTTGTTGGATTAGGAAAAGAGGGAAAGAGGAGAGAGAGGAAGGAAAGGGGGGCGCCGCCCCCACCTCCTTGTACAACTCGGACTAGAGGGGGAGGGGCGTGCGGCCTGCGCTAGCCGCCTCTCCTCTTCTCCACTAAGGCCCATGTAGGCCCATTAAACCCCCGGGGGGTTCCGGTAACCTCCCGGTACTCCGGTATATATCCGATAACCCCCGGAACCATTCCGGTGTCCGAATATAGTCGTCCAATATATGAATCTTCATGTCTTGACCATTTCGAGACTCCTCGTAAAGTCCGTGATCACATCCGGGACTCCTAGCTACCTTCGGTACATCAAAACATATAAACTCAAAATATAACTGTCAGCAAAACTTTAAGCGTGCGGACCCTACGGGTTCGAGAACTATGTAGACATGACCGAGACACGTCTATGGTCAATAACCAATAGCGGAACCTGGATGCTCATATTGGCTCCCACATATTCGACGAAGATCTTTATCGGTCAAACCGCATAACAACATACGTTTGTTCCCTTTGTCATCGGTATGTTACTTGCCCGAGATTCGATCGTCGGTATCTCAATACCTAGTTCAATATCATTACCGGCAAGTCTCTTTACTCGTTCTGTAATAAATCAACCCGCAACTAACTCATTAGTTGCAATGCTTGCAAGGCTTAAGTGATGTGCATTACCGAGTGGGCCCAGAGATACCTCTTCGACAATCGGAGTGACAAATCCTAATCTCGAAATACACCAACCCAACAAGTACCTTTGGAGACACCTGTAGAGCACCTTTATAATCACCCAGTTACGTTGTGACGTTTGGTAGCACACAAAGTGTTCCTCTGATAAACGGGAGTTGCATAATCTCATAGTCATAGGAACATGTATAAGTCATGAAGAAAGCAATAGCAGAATACTAAACGATCGAGTGCTAAGCTAACGGAATGGGTCAAGTCAATCACATCATTCTCCTAATGATGTGATCCCATTAATCAAATGACAACTCATGTCTATGGTTAGGAAACATAACCATCTTTACTTAACGAGCTAGTCAAGTAGAGGCATACTAGTGACACTCTGTTTGTCTATGTATTCACACATGTATTATGTTTCCGGTTAATACAATTCTAGCATGAATAATAAACATTTATCATGATATAAGGAAATAAATAATAACTTTATTATTGCCTCTAGGGCATATTTCCTTCACTGTCCCCTTTCAAATTGGCCGTTGTGGCATCCCTTCCCGCTCAATATTTGGGAAGAGGACCAGGGCCTCTATAAATAGGGCTAGCCACCGTAGTAGGAGGCAACTCGTATCGAACTCATTCAGCTCATCCCCACACCCACCGAGCACAAGAATACCTCTCCTCAGGAGGCTGTTCTTCCCCTTATACTGTTCATCCTCAGCCCAAGAGGCAATCCACCACCACCACACTGGAGTAGGGTATTATACCACAACGGTGGCTTGAACCAGTATAAATCTTGTGTCCCCGTGTTCTTTGGGTTCGGCGAGCTAGTCCATGAGATCGTGGAGTGCGAGAGCTTGGGAGAGGAGAGATCTTCGTGTGCACCCCAGTGTTGGAATCTCAAGGGTTTTGCCGGAACCCCGACACTCTTCACGGGCTTCTCTCCATGGGCTTCTTAACGTCTTGGGCTACTGCCGACTTACAATCTGGCTTACCATCTGGCTTAACTGTCTGCCGGCTTACCATGCTTAAATGTCCTCGTCGGCTTACCATGCTTAACTGCCTCCGGCGGCTTACCCTGCTTACGTGTCCGTCGGCTTACCCTGCTTAACTGTCCGCCGGCTTACCCTGCTTAACTGTCCGTCGGCTTAAACAGCTTAAACAATCTGCTGGGTCACCAACGAAACACCAAGTCCAAGCCGGGACATATCTCCGACCGGGTCACACCGCGGGGTATATCCCCGACATTAGCCCGCAGTTTAATTTGGATTCATCCATGTTAAACTGATCCTGTAAACAAAACACAAGAACAATTTTAACAGGTTATGCTCCGGGTTAAATATTCCTGTAAGCCGGCACCTGAACATCCTTAAGTCCTTGGTATTTCTTTCTTCTAGAAAATCCTGGTCAATAGGCCAACTTCATTATCAATTTGCTGACGTTGGTTTCTCACAGAGAAAAATTGTGAAAAATAATTCATTTGACTCCGCTCCCAATGCTTAGAAATTTCGAAGATTTCTCTCCCTCATATCCATATTACCTATAGCCCCCAAGTCTTGAGCAGAACAAAGTGATGACTTAAGACTTGCTTCAACATAAATATTACCACTTTGAAGAAATCCATGTTGTTCATCTCAATCACTAGTCAGAACTGAGTATTCCACATATGTAGCCCCCAAGTGACGGGTTGTCATGCTTGCAGCAACCTGGGACTTGTAATTGTCTGATGCTCATAAAAACCTCAACCAGTGTAACCCCCAAGGGCCGGGTTATTATGCAATAATAAGCAGGTACTTTGTAGATATGATCATATAAACTTGAGCAGCGACGTGTAGCCCCCAAGGGCCGGCTCAGTAAGATAATACTAAGCTGGGACTTTATGTATACTTTGTTGAAAAGAATATCTTATGATGTAACCCCATCATGGACCTTGAACCCACGTCCACAAGGTTAAGAGCTTTGTGCTTTACCAACCGAGCAGTGGACCCTTCAATATAATGGATTAAGACTTGTGTACCTTGAATTGTTGACAGGAGCAATTGGTAGCCCCCAAGGGTCGACTCATTACATTGTGATGAGTCGGGTCTTCAATAAGGTGATCCAAAAAAAGACTTTGCATTAGCCCCCAAGTGCCATGGTGCATGCTGGCAGTGATATGGGACTTGCATACTTGATGTAATCTCAACTTGAATAATGTAGCCCCCAAGTGCCGGGTCGTAAGCCTGCAGCGACTCGGGACTATTCCTTCCATTATAGAATAAATAATATTCGTTGATAAAATAATAGCCATTGCACTAAAGCGACTTTGAAAACCTCAATCATAATACTGGTTATTGATAACCATAAAAAATCCAGCCATGTTTGGCTATTAAAGATTTGAATAATATAACCCGGTTTGAAAACCGGTTCCTGTGATATTTGATCACACTGTTGGTTTACCAATCCAGTGTAGTAAGGGTGATAACCCAAAACTTGAGCACTGGTAATTATCATATATTGTCGGCTTATGAATAAAGCCAGGGCGGGTTAATAAACACCGGATATTATTTTATCTCATACTGGCGACTTATACTCACAAGCCAGGCCGGGTTAATAAACACCGGATATTATCTCATCTCATACTGGCGACTTATAGTCAAAAGCTAGGTCGGGTTAATAAACACCGGTGAATCATAAAACATTATAAGCCTCATCCAATAAACCTCAAAAGATATGTCGAATAAAAAAACAAAAAACAAGGCTTTTCATGGGTTGCCAGGCCGAAAACCGAGTGCTTTCACGGGCTGCACAGGCCACTGAGTTAACCATTTTACAAACCTTATAAGATGGACCTCACATAACCAATCGTCGTTTTAACTTTGACAAGTTCAGGGTCTGCATAACATTGACTTGTCAAACGTTCGGTGGGTCATTCTAGGAATACCTTGGTGGAGTAGCTTACTTAAAAAGGCAAGATAACCCGGGGTTTTAGGTGAATACACCTGGCTTCCAAGCCTGGCTTTTAAGCCTATCACAAGGGTTATAGCAACTCTTGTTCTTTAGAACAAAAGAGCCCCCAAGCAATATTTTTGAGCTATGCTTAATGGGCACCTATGTTTGAGTTGTGCTTTTGCAACAGATTCTCTTTGGTTCCTTTAACCTGGGTAGCAAGCCCCCAAGTGTTTTGTAAGCATGGTGTATAAGACGGATCAAGGGGTAATCATAGCTTATCTCAATAAGCCGGAAGCCCCCATGTGATCATAATAAGATAAGACCATAAAGCAGGATACCCATGTTTGACCCGCGCATCATGGCAGCAAGTTCTCTTTGGCAACCTTTAATTTTTCTGATAACTCGAACTTGCGAGAGATGAATTTCTTTTTTCAACCGGTGTTTTGAACCGGATATTGAGGACTTCAAAGCTTTGTGGGAGACAGATTTTCCTTGAACCGGAATCCTTCTTTTTAAGCCGGAATTTTTTTCTGGCGGCATTTAAATATTTCACCAATGTGGCGGGGACTGGGTTATTTTTTCCCTCCAATGTCTTGGGGTTCTTGAATTTGCTGAAACTGGCAAGACTTTGCTGAGTCATGTCATCGTAGCCCCCGAGTCTTAAGACTACTCGAGGAGTTGGCTTGAGACTCTCCATGCTTGACCATGATATAACCAGTGGATTGCTGGAATATGTTGAATCTCGGTGGGTTATAATTGACCCTGTCCATTGACCCGTCCGATGTAGGCAAGGGCAATAGCTTGATGGCCTCTTTTGTAATGATGAATTGTTCTGCATAAGAAGTTTCACAGAAGAGAGTAATTTTTCTCAAAGAAAATAAAAATGTATCAATAAAACTTGATAGGATGAATTTCACCTAATATGTTGTACCGAAATTTATCAGCCATGGGGTGACAGCAGAGGTGGCGGCTTATAGCATGACCGTAGCAAAAAAGGTCATCGGGCGGCTCAAAAAAGTTCCTCCGGGACATGTTGCCCTTTTTTTAAGCAGCCATCCCTTGACTTTTAGTCCAATCTTCCTACAGACAGCCGACCCCCCATCTCTTCCCCCTGTCTTCAGCCGGACTTGCAAAGGCAACAGTGGACTCGGCGAGCAACCGGTGAAGCAGGAGCGGCGAACCAATAGAGGGTGGAGCAGGCGGGTCTGGAGGCAGGGCCAGGTCAAAGCCTTGGTCGTGCGGGTCGGAGACGAGGTGGCCCGGAGCAGAGGGGCGACGGGCGGCGGCTCAGTAGAAAGGGTGGGGCAGGACAAGGAGGTCCGCCACAGTGGCTCAACGCGGGGAGACCCGGAGGCGCGGAGCAGCTCTCCGATGGTGAAGTGAACAATGGCGGCAGCAGCTGCTCACAGCAGGGGCAAAGCGGCGGCTACTTAAAGTGGCACAGAGAGTCGATGTGGCAGAGCAAGGTCAGAGGTGACTCGTCGGGGCCGTGGGCGAGCTGCGGTAGAAAACACGCCAGCGGAGCACAGCCACGGCAGCGGCGGCTTGTCGCTGAGGCGAGCAAAGGCGGCTCGAGACCACAGCGGCGGGCGAACCCAAGGCACGGCGGGTCGGAAGAACGCGCCAGTGGGTGAAGACCACGGCCATGGGGCAGCTCAACGCGCGGCGAGGTCACGGGCGGCTCGACGGCTGTCGCAAGGCCGCGACGGTGGCTCAACGCAAACGGGCCTGCAGCGGTGCAGCAGCCTGCCGGCTGATGGCGAGGACTGGCGGCTTGGCAGGGGTGACTTGGAGTGTGGCCAGGGCGACCAACGACGGTGGCGGAGGCAAATTACGGCAACGGATGCAAAACATCGGCGGTAGAAGCAAAATGCGGCGGCGGGTTACCGAGACCACGGGAGTGGAGGTATGGCCGGCTCAAGGAAGTGTGGCTGGATCAACACGGCGCCGTGGACACGACAGGGCCGACTCTGCAGCAGAGGCAATCTCCTGGCAACGAAGCAGGACGGCTCAAAGCCGGCTACGGCGGTTCACGGTTGAGGAGGCGCACGGCAGCGCGGGATTCAGAACCGGCCATGGTGAAGGCGCGGGGGGAGGCCGGCTGATTGCGTCTGTTTAAAGCATTGAGGCGGCCGGCTGTTCTGTTTCTTCGAGGTGGAGGAGTGACGGAGCGAGACCGGCTCAGTGGCCGGGCATCAGCTTTGTCCATGGCGAAGGTAAGTGGTGGTACCGAGCGGCAAAGGCAGGCTCAGAGTCGAGAGCGATTCAGGGTAAGCCCGTAGAGTCGAAGGTGACTCAGATCAGGCCGACCCCCTGGCAAGTCGGTGTGGTGCGGGCAGAAACGTCCGTGGCCGCGGCGTGCCGCAACGGAGGCGAGTCAAGGCTAGCGAGGCGACAGCTGAGCCGGCCCAAGGCGCCGGCTCACCGAAGACCAGCAACTTGGAGCGGCACGGAGGAACGGCCCCGCGCGACCATGAAGGAGGAGGCCGGAGCAACTTAAACGGGGCCGGCTGGGACGGAGTCAGCCAGACGGCGGCCCAGCATAGGTCGAGCCTGTAGCCGGCGAGTCAATTCAGAGGCGAACGGGCGGCTCTTCGGTTGGCGGTTCAATGAGGCGAGGATAGGCCATAGCGAGGCCGAGTCAGAGCGATTCGGAGCGAAGGCCACTCGGAGCCAGAGTCTGGGCATGAGCCGGCCGCGGCGACTCACGAGTGGAGCAACCCGTGGTTTGCAAAGTGGAGCTGGCAATTCGGCTTCTCGAACATCTCAGGTGGCCGGGCGGCTTGAGGCCACGGTGGCTTAGCAGCGGTGAAGGTAGCTCACGGCGCAGACGACTCTCCCCTATACACTCACCGCGCGGCAGCGGTTCACAGCACGGAGGCTGAGAAGAACTGTGGTGGACGCAGAACGGCAGCAGAGGAAAGCAAAGTGTGATCGGGCAGGCAACATTGATTCCTCCTCCGGGTCGTGATTGGTTTGACCTCATATCCTTGCCAAACCAGAAGTACTAGTCCATTGCATTGACTTGTCCGACCCCAGTGTGTGGCTTTGGTGATTTTCTGATCGTAGAAAAAACGGTTTCAATGACTCTATAGATCTGGAAGGATATACGCGGATCAATACTACTCTTTGATCTCTACTTGCTTTATCTTTGTATCCACGTGAACTAACAACACTAAGCAGCCTTGGGGCTTGAGCCTATAATCCAGCCGCAGCAACTTACGGAACTCAGCTGATCGGACATGGGAAATCTTTTGTCCGTTTTGATGAAAACTTTGACCTGACAGATTGCAAGACTCGGCGAAACAAATCTTCCGTCAGGTTGGACAGATCGTCTCGCATCGGCAGCGTGTAAAATGCAAAACCCTAATTCTTTTAGTCTCAATCTCGTATGTCACTCCGACAGCTTGCCACGGAGACGATGGATATTCTTTTGCGCTGGCTCTTTTTCTCCAGCACATCCCGAGCTTCTCGATCCCTAAAGAGATCCCTCCTAGAACTCAACACCACCGTGCGCGAGCCCCACGGTGGGCGCCAACTGTCGTGGGATTGTCACGTCAGATGTCCTAGTGTGAGGACTTAGTCATGAGGCCAACACATCTATGTGGTAGCTTGAGAGGGTTGATCGGAATCGAGAGATGCAACACAAGACAAGGATTTACACAGCTTCGGGCCCCGGGAAACATCATCCGGTAACAACCCTACATGTTGTTTGTGGCTAGGTCTCATTATCATCTCAAGGGAGTCGCCATAAACCGGCTCTCCTAGTTGTGTCTAACCTTAACGATTGTTTTCCCTCCCTCTTGGGGTGCCCTGCCCCTCCTTATATAAGTTGAAGGGGCGGGTTACATGTAGAGTCCAACTCGGACTTAAGACTTAACTATTCTGACTTCTCTTCACGGGCTTCTCTCCATGGGCTTCTTAACGTCTTGGGCTTCTGCCGACTTACAATCTGGCTTACCATCTGGCTTAACTGTCTGCCGGCTTACCATGCTTAACTGTCCTCGCCGGCTTACCATGCTTAACTGTCTCCGCTGGCTTACCCTACTTAACTATCCGTCGGCTTACCCTGCTTAATTGTCCGCCGGCTTACCCTGCTTAACTGTTCGCCAGCTTAAACAACTTAAACAGTCTGCCGGTTCACCAATGAAACACTAAATCCCAGTCGGGTCATATCTCAGGTCGGGTCACACCGCGTGGTATATCCCTGACACCATCTGTCTGTAGACTGCTCTTAGTACATTTTTCCTTGGTCGTGCTATGATGTTTAGGTCTTTCCACTTATCAGATTTTAGTTCCATTTGAAGCGATGCATATTGGGATATATTTTCCTATCCTTCCAGCTGTTGCATGAATAAATAACAACATATTACCATCACAAGCGAAGAATATCAGAAATCGTCTTATCAAAAGATGGTGCAGTGGGACTAATAACTAATCATAGAGGTGAGGTCTTTGCAGTGCATTCCTGGGCCTAGCGAGTCGAGCACCTGGATACGTTGCCCCCTGGTATTTATAACTGGTAGGTACCAATGAAAGTCTTCAATGTTGACTGGAACGAATATCAGAAAATAATTTTTTTAGTTTAGGTCCCATCTATACAAACATTCATCCTTGATTTAATTCATATAAATAATATGTACGGAACCGAGACTCACCATATCATGTTTCTAATAAGTGGTAGCTCTGTCTAATACCAATCTTGGTGCGTCATCCGTATAGAGCTAAATTTCTTTATCATCTTAGAGATGCATGCATTCTCTAAGAACACACTTCTACCTGACCTCATCTATAGATCCGCACTTTTGCAATTCATGTATGCATCTATGATCTGCAATATCAAGTGCACACGTTGGTTATAGGAGATAATAAAAACGCATGTTAAAATAGCATCTCTTGTCATAAAGCTACATATACTTACCTCGTCGCCAAAAAATTCTCCGGGGATCAAAAGACATTCTAACTGTTGCCTTTGGAGATGTGAGCCGTCGATGCTCACTCAATTTCTTTTATCGTTTGGTTCAGACATGATATTTTCAATCATGGACCAATCAGTGCCGGTGCAGGCGTAATCTATCATGATATAAGTGACAACATTTATTAATAATGAAGAAAATAAATGTAGCAAAAGCAAGGCATAGAAGGATTTGTCCGTGCCTTCTGGAGCCACCACATACTCTTGTGCCTTCTTAGGTTTGTTATGCAGTCAGATCAGCTTCCCTGTCTACGTGGGCATTGCTAGCTTGTCCCCTACAATTTCTGCCCCTTCCCTACCAGACGTTTGCTCTAATTCTTCCACCTCAGGTGCCTCCATTTGTTCACTTGTTTCCTGGGAGCAACATTACAAAGAATGATCCGTATGCAGGATATAATATAATTACAGTTAGAACTATTTGGGACATAGTTGGACACCATTACCAATGGACATGGACACAGGTGTACGTATTTCATTTTCCTGGTCATTGATATTGATAGAAACCAGGACAACGTCCGTATTTCTCTCACTATAGGCTTGATGTTGCCTCTTCAGCTTCTTAGTGTCTAATATATGATACATTATAGTTATAGTTTACCATATAATGTAGTATTTGGACGATACATAAGCATGCAGTACAAGGGCATGTTTACCTTGGGACATGGCCAGGGGTATATGCCAGAAGGATAGCCGGGCTGGGCACTGGATGCCACGCTGCGAGGGGGCAGGGTAGCCTCCTGGGCGCCTATGTGGATGGTGTAGGGAGGCGAAGGCGCGATGGACCTGGTATAGGCGTGCTCATCTATAGGCTTCCCTCTCCTGATTCATGTAACTTCATCTCGGAATTTTTTGGACCATTAGATCTGGGAAGGTCATTTGAAGATTTATTTTTCTGTAAAAAAGGGTAAATTATTAATTGAGCTTCTCCGTATGTTTCATTCTGCACGACAATTTCATCCCCACGCACGGACGAATCCAATCTCAATCTCCTCGCATAGCCGCCGCTGCACTTCCCACTCGTAGACGACTCGCTCGGTGGCTACCACCAGGCGGCGACCTAGATCCAAGTGAGCACCTGCAATCCGGCCTCAGCAACCCAGTTTGCGGGCCTAGTCTGGCGACGATAGAGCCAACCAACACAAACAACAACTTCACCTACTACAAAAAAAGACACATCCATGATATTTTGGGCCGAACGAATTTTTTTCCTGTCATGCTTATGGCACTTCTATGATGATGATTGTGACAAAACCCGGTATCATCATAGATGTGGTGGGCTCCTACTTCTATGACAAAAAATGGGCATTTCGTCCTGGACGGGCCGGAGACGCAGCTGCATGACATTCTTTGGGCCGTCCATGACGGAAAAAACATGGTAGAAGCGAGGGCGAGGAAAATATCGGGGAGTTGCCGGTTACGGTGGGTGGTCGGGACCGAGCGATGCATGGAGGTTTGTGTGTTTCTCTCGTACACGTACGCACGTGCCTGCGAGGCGTTGCGCTCTAACTGAACCCGAGTGAGGCGTTGGGCTCTAACTGAACCCGAGCGATTGCACTAGCTACGTTACTGAACACCAATCGATCCATTGCTATTAACTGAACCCGAGTGATTCCTTCGCTACTACTGCTAACTGAAGCCGATTGAACCCTGCTGCCTCCTTCCCATGATGAACTGTGAGTTGTTGGGGGGGCGGGGGGTTGGATGAACAATTCCCAGTGGGGGGTTAGATGAACAGGACCCCGTGGTAGTAGAGGTCGTTGCCGCTGGATGAACAGGACCCCGATCGATCGAGCCGGTTGGGGGTGGATGAACAGGACCCTATTGAGGGCTGGATGAACAGGACCCCGTGGAGGGCTGGTTGAACAGTAGCCGATGGAGGGCTGGATGAACAGTAGCCCGTGGAGGGGTGATTGAACAGGACCCCGTGGAGAGGGCTGGTTGAACAGTAGCCGGTGGAGGAGCGGTGGAGGCTGGATGAACAGGAGCCCGTGGAGGCAGGAGGGGTGACGTCGTGGATGAACAGTCGTAGGTGGAGGCTGGAGGAGGTTGACGGTGGATGAACAATAGCGTGTGGAGGCAGTCGACGGTGGAGATGAACAGTATCCCGTGGAGTCCCATTTTGCGGTATGCCACACTCCTCCCGATGAACATGACCCCCGTTTCGACCATAGTGCTCCAACACAAGATTGTTTCCTCCGTTTTGCGGTACGCCACACCCGTCCCGATCAACAAGACCCCGTTTCGACTGTAGTAGGTCCAAGAGAAGTCTGTTTCCTTCATATTGCGGTACGCCATACCCCTCCCGATGAACAGGATCCCGTTTCGACCATGGCCGGTCGAACACAAGGCCTTTTCCTCCATTCTGCGGTACGCCAGGCCTCATTTCGATCGGTCGTTCCGTCCAAGCCGGTTGGCTCCCGATAAACATGACGACACAGTTTCTTTGTTCCGACCCAGCCATTTACACGAGCCTTGGCCGTACGTATGCGCGAGTAGGCGTTCGAGACCCCGCCCATATGTACGTACATCACCGTATTTTTTGGCATGTGGATGTATGTACATGTACATGGTTTAGACGGGACAACATGAACTACTACGTGGGGGGGCTCTACTATGACATGTGCTGCTACTTACTCGGCCACCGTTCATCGTTGCAGAGCGACCGATCGACCAGTATGTACGTACACGTTCGCGACAAGACAAACAACGGTATGTACGCTTCGACCGGGTGGGTCCCAGTTGTCAGGGAGGATAAGGACGCACTTCCTTGTGTGCGAAGATATAGCTGCTGGGTCCCAGCTGTCAGGGGGGTCTTTTTTTTGCCCGTAATAAGGACACACTTCCTTGCATGCGAAGATGTAGCCGGTGGGCCCCAACAGTCAGGGTGAGAAAACATAATTTTTCAGGGCAAAAAGGATGCAGTTGCATGCATGCGTCCATGGGCGTAGTGCATCCCCACTGTCTCTCACGTACAGTCATCTTCCAATGACTCTCGTTTGTTGACCACATTGACCACACCGTGTCGAGCACACCAAGGCCGGTGGGCGACGGCGAGGCCCCAGACTGGAACAACCCAGAGATGGGGAGTCACCGATGGAGAGGAGTGGGAAACTTGACTGATTCGGGTGCACGGCAGCACTGCCGCCCACGGGAGACAGGAGCAAGAACAGAGGTTGAAGAAGGAGCACGGCTATTGGATTAACATCCAATGGTCCAGCCGCTAGAACAATTTGTTGATTAAGTTGACAAAGCCCTGCATACACGTCTGCTTAGTAGGCCCACAAGTCAGCCACCAAATCTGCCGGGTCCCAGCTGTCATCGGGAGGAATAGTTTTTTTCGCATAACAAGGAGGCACTTCCTTCTGTGCGAAGATACAGCCGGTGAGTCCCAGCTGTCAGGGGGAGGAAACAGCTTAATAAGGAGAAACTTTCCTTGGGTGCGACCATGGACCTCGTGGGTCCCAGCCGTCAGGCTCTCCACGTGCAGTCCTCTTCCGATGACTCTTGTTTGCTGACCACGCCGCACCGAGCGCAACGAGGCACTGGACAATGGCGAGGCCCCAGACTGGAATGACCCGGAGATGGGGAAGAAACGGCGGTGGAGTCGCAGACGGGGAGGAGTGGGAAACTTGCCTGGTTCGGGTGCGGGGTGGGCCAACACTCGGCAGAGATTAACAGGAGGTGCGGAGTGGAGAGATGGCCTGGCCGTCGGCGGGATAGCGTTTCGCTGCGAGGCGCGCAAAACAACGCCACTGGACGCCGGAGGCTGGAGCAGGCGGTCCCGGCAGCGCTGGGGGAAGAAGACGAGAGATTGAAGAAGAATGCCGGCCGTTGGATGTAAATCCAACGCCTTGCTTAGGCTTCGACCTACTGGCCCACTTGTCAGCTAGTCCATTTGGTTTTTTAGTCCATTTGGTAGGCTGGGTGAAACAATGATGTAGCATCTATGCAGCCCGTTTATATATTATGGTAGAATTTAAAGCCCATTTGCTTTTTTCTCGAAATCCATGGACTTGTTGGGCTTGGTGAAAATATCATGTTGGGCTAGATGGAGAAATGTTATAAAAACATAAACACATGATTGCACGTCTATTATTGCATTGGTCAGTAAAATCTTTCCAAGCTTATGTTCGCAATCACTAAGAGTTAACTTGCCAAGTTATATATAAACAATTATTATTATTATTTTGTAAGAACTTTCAATTTACAAAATAAAATATCATTTTAATTTGATGAGTTAATAGGACGTGGGGTATTATTGTTTTTAGGCTAGAGTTGGGATAGTTGAGTTGGTTCTAGGGAAAAGTACTGGGAGAAAACTCAGTTTACATCGAAAAAGAAAGTGGGAGAAAATTCAGATGTAAGATTAATGAAAACAAAAAATAAAGGAAGTGGGAAGGTCTATAAAATGGTTGGACGAACGACAGGTTTAACAGAACCTTATGTTGTTTCTATTATATATATATATATATATATATATATATATATATAGGTGTGTGTGTGTGTGTGTGTGTGTGTAATAAAATAAGATATATATATATATATAATATTATAGATGGGAAAACATAGTTTCAGTTTTGAATTCTTATAGAAAAATAGAACTGAGTTAAAGGCTGCCTTGAGAAAACAAACATAACTTGGGTTGCTGATGTTATAGACAAGCTAGGTTGGGAGGCCCAGAGGCTGCTTGACACCTGCTGGATCCAAAAAACATTGAAACATGTCGTGGGCTGCCCATGTTAAACAACAAAACCTAGGCCATGGACCTGGTGGGCCAGGGACTGTTAGCCTCTCGACGAACAGTTGTCTCCCGATTCCTCTTGTTTTGCTGACCATGTTGGGAATGACAGACGGCGCTGCGGCGAGAGCACCAAGGCGGAGGACGATGTCGAGACCATGGACCGAACGGACCGCGGCGGGGGAAGACGCAGGCGGTGGGGAGTACGAGGGTTGACTTGTTCGGGTGCAGGGTGGGCCGATGGAGCTGCCGCCGCCGGACAATGTGTGGGCGTAGAGGGATGGCCTGGCCAGCGCCATAGGCTATGATGGCCAGCAGCTGTATAGGAAGAGGACGAAAGATTGAACAAAATAAAGAAATACAAATGGATAGGTGGTTGGTCCCATATGTCTGTGTACGAGACCTGCTGGGTCCACCTGAGAAGGGGAATATGTTGGGTGGAAGGAGATTCAAAGCACGGCAGCCGAGTGAATTAGTTACATACATAAGCAAATAGCCACTGTCGGATTTTGGGTTCCGGCAAAACCCTTAAGGTTCGAACACTGGGGTGTGCACGAAGATCTCTCCCTCCCTCTAGCTCGCTCACTCATCACGATATCAAAGCTCATCGCATCGAACTGGAAGAACAAGGGACACAGGGTTTATACTGGTTCGGGCCACCGATGTGATGTAATACCCTACTCCAGTGTGGTATGGTGGATTGCCTCTTGGGCTGAGGATGAACAAGTACAAGGGAAGAACAGCCTCCTGAGGAGAGGTGTTCTTGGGCTCAGTGAGCTTGTGTGTGTGAGGATGAAATGGATCCGATCCCAGATCAGTTGCCTCCTACTGTGTGGTGGCTAGTCCTATTTATAGAGGCCCCGGTCCTCTTCCCAAATGTAGGCGGGAAGGGATCCAACAATGGCCAAATTTGAAGGGAGACAACCAGTACAAGTTATCCTGACTAGGTGGTCTTCGCCTGCCAAAGGCTCTGGTGGTGACACCATCCTGGTCTCCACGGTGACCTCTGTCCTGCCGTCCTGCTGGTCTTGGTCTTGTTGCACCGATGTGGAAACCTTTGCATGATGCCTCGGGACTCCTCACCTGCGCTTCCCTCTTTAGCACCAAAGAGGAAACGAGTACACTGCGCGCGCTGGCGCCCGCCTAGCCTTGGTCGTCACGGCTCACATCACGGGAACCTCACGAGGCGCCCCTTGCCTTGATCTCTCCGCCCCTCGCGAGCCAGCCTAGTGAGGCCACCCCCGAGGAGGTCTTGTGACGTCCGCCTCGCAAGGCTTGGCCCCTCGCGAGGGTCTTGAGTGTTTGCTGGTGAAGATGGGCCGTGCATCAGCCCGGTGGAGCCACGCAGCAGGCATGCAGTGCAAGTCTGGGGACCCCCGTTCCCAGGCAGCTCTGATAGCCCGGGCCCAAGGTGCGCTCGGACTTGGCTTTGAGGCGAAGCCAAAGGGAAAGTGCGGAGCGCCACGGGCCCCAGTAGCCTGCGGCCTCGGTTGACGCTTGGCGATTGATGGGACGTGGGCGTCTCCGCTTCCCCACGCTGCCTCGGGAACTGCCCAACTTGACGAGTCTCTGGTGCATGCAGAGAAAACCATCATTACCTGTGATCGTGGGGGTCACCGGTTGGTCTTCTCCTGCTGTAAATGAGGAGGGGGCGGAGCCCCCGTCGCCCATCTCTCCCCATTCTGCTCGCTTCTTCTTCCTTGCTTCGTTGCTAGCAGCGACACCCATGGCGCCAGTGAAGAGGTTCTCGGCTGCAGAGAAGGGGAAGGCCCGCCTGGAGGGTCCCGGCTCGCTCCCGACCAAGAGGGGGCACGGTCGCCCACGCAAGCACGTCGGGACCCCCGCCGTGGCCCGTCGCAGCCGCAGTGGCACCTCTTCGCGCGGTGGGAGCCGCCCATGTCGTGGCAGCCCTGTTGATGAAGGGAGGCGCGCCGTGGTTGCGCGGCCGCCTCGGCCGCGCTTCCACTCGACGGAGGGGCTGCCGGAGTTCTTCGTGTGGCCGGAGAACCTGGCCAGCACCTGGCTTCAGCTCCCGCGCTTCTTCGCCGGCGAACTGCCGGCCACAGGTCCAGACGGCCTCTGGCTGCAGGTGGATGGCTGCTACAGCAAGGCTTCGTGGGTTGCCGTGGAAGTCTCCGTCGTGGGCAACACATCCCTGGCCCGCAGCTGGCAGACGTTCGCCTGCGCGCGCGCAGCCTGGGTAGGCGGTGCACCCTCCAATTCAAGTACGACGGCAACGCGACCCTCTACATGCAAGTATTCAGGGAAGATGGTCGGCGCGTCGGATGCTGCCCCGAGGGCAACAACGGCAGCGAGGTGCTCAGCCTTGGCGACAGTCGTGACAAGGGTGAAGGTGGACTTGCCCTCGGTGCCAGCCGCGGCTCGTCCAGCTACGGCAGCTCTTCCCTCGGCGACAGCTCCAGCAGCGGCGGCTATGACCAGCTGCCACGCCACCGTGCCCGTTTCGAAGGCGGTAGTGGGTCGTCTCATCGTCGCGCCCTAGTGAAGCGCGAGGAGGGGTCTGGTTGAGTCCAGGAGGGTGCCAAGGGCCTACCCTCACGAACCATTGTGTGGGCGCGTGCCACTTTTGTTTTGTTCCTTCCTTTCTTCCTGCATTCGAAAAAGAAACAAGTATGGGGCCCTGCAAGGGCGTGCAACGAACCGTGATTTCCAAGTCTCTATGTTATGTTTATTGTTTCTGTGTCGTGTTGCAGCATCAATGTTTTATGTAGGCGTGTAGAGATAACTTAGCTCGACGTGTCTGAAGTAGTTTCTGCCTCGTGAGGAGCGCGTCTCCCAGCACCTGGTGAGACCTCCTTGCCGTAGGCTTGGGGGAGTAGAGGAACTGCAAAAAATTGTTAAGAAACTCTTATTCTTCCAAGCCCAGGGCCCCAGGAGTGGGCGGCTATGACCTAGCGTTCCGCATCGTGGTACCCGAGGGGCACGGACTTAAGAGAGGGAGGTGCGCCAGCTTGCGAGCTTGAGCGAGGGTGCCTCGCGAAGACCAGGAAAATGCTCACGAGTGCACGTGTCCGGCCCCCTCGCGAGGCATGCGAGGGAGAGTACGGGCCAAAACAAAGAACCGAGGGAAGAAACACAGGAAAAAGGCGATCGAACCAAGACGACAAGAAACACCACAATGTGAATTTCCATTAAATGGAGGCAAGCCAACTACAGAAAGCAAATGAAAAGCCGCGTCCGGCACCTAGTCTAGTCTTCTCACCAGCGCGGAGCTAAGTGCTGCCACTAGGACGTGGGAGGGAGCCCCTGAGGCCCGAGGGCGACGCTCCTGAGACTCTGGGGCGTGTACAGCCCCACTCATTATTACGTGAGAGTGTCACGAGCGGAGACCTTCACAGGCACGGGGCCTTGCTTCACAGGCACTGGGCCTTGCTTCATGGGTAGAACTTCCGGAGGTGCTGGATGTTCCAGGCGTTCTGGATGGGGACCCCGTCCTGCGTCTCCAGGCGCACGGCGCCAGGCCTGGAGACGTGGGCGACCCTAAACGGGCCCTCCCACATGGGCGAGAGCTTATGCAGCCCTTCCCTGGAGAGCACCCGCCTTAGGACGAGGTCGCCCACCTCGAGCGTCCTGGAGCGGATGCCGCTGTAGTGATACCACCGCAGTGCCTGCTGGTATCTTGCCGCTCGAAGCGTGGCTTCGTGGCGGCGTTCCTCCCCCAGCACAAGGTCCATCCCCCGCATGGCGTCCTGCTGCGTCTCATCAAACGCCAGGACCCGCGTGAAGCGATGCTTGACCTCGTGAGGGAGAACCGCCTCTGCTCCGTAGACGAGGAAGAACGAGGTCTCGCCTGTTGGCTTGGTGGTGGTGGTGCGGATGGACCACAACACACACTGGAGCTCATCGTGCCAACCCTACCGTTGGCCTCGAGCTTCTTCTTGAAGGTCCTGGTCTTGAGGCCTCTCAGGACTTCCGCATTGGCGCGTTCGGCTTGACCATTGCTCCTGGGGTGTGCCACCGAAGCGTAGCAGATCTGTGTTCCAAGGTTAGCACAATATGTTTTGAAGAGATTGGTAGTGAACTGCGAGCCGTTGTCGGTGATGATGCGATTAGGGACCCCGAACCGGCTCACAAGACCCTTGATGAACTTGGCCGTTGACCCGGCCGGGATGGTGCGCACAGCTTCTACCTCCACCCATTTGGTGAACTTGTCGATGGCGATGTAGAGGTAGCGGTAGCCCCCCAGGCGCTCGAGGGAACGGGCCTAGGATATCCAGCCCCCAGACTGCGAATGGCCACGAGAGTGGGATGGTCTGGAGGCCCTGAGCTGGTTGATGAATCTGCTTGGCATGGAATTGGCAGGCCTCGCAGGACTTCACCAGTCGGTCGCGTCGTTGAGTGTCGTACGCCAGTAGAACCCGCTGTGGAACGCTTTCCGACGAGGGTTCATGACGACGAGTGGTGCCCGCAGTCTCCGCCATGTATGTCAGCCAGCAACTCGTTCCCCTGTTCCCTGGAAATGCATCGCAAGGAAACATCATTTGGCCGCTTCCTGTATAGCTCACTGTCCTCGATGCGGTATGCCGTAGCCTGTCGGGCCACGCGCTCCGCGTACTTCTCTTTCTCCGACAGTGTCCCTTGCATCAGATATTCCTTGAACTCCTTGGTCCAGCACCCCTCCTAAGGCTCGAGCGCCAGGAGTAGGCGTGCTCCCGAGGTCGGGCCGCAGGCCGGGGCTCCCGAGGTAGGTGGTTGGGGGAGTTCCTCCCGAGGCTGCACCGGCCCTGAAAGCGGAGGTGCTGCCGAAGGCTTGAAGAGCCACTCCTCGAAGACGCCAGGCTCTTGGGGTTGGCGCTTGGATGCCCTTTTGGCCATGTCGTCAGCCTCCTTGTTGGTGCCACGGGGCACGTGCTGCAACTCTAGGCCCAGGAACTGCTTTTCCATTTTGCGTACCTCCGCGAGGTATGCCTCCATGTGCTCGTCCCTCGGCTCGTATACCTTGTTGGAGAAGTTGACGAGGAGCTGCGAGTCGCCCCTGATGGTGAGGCGCTTCATCCCTAGGGCCGTTGCAACCTTAAGGCCAGCGATGAGGCCCTCGTACTCCGCGATGTTGTTGGAGACCTTCTCGCCTTGCTGGAAGCAGAACTGCATGACGTAGTAGAGCTTGCCCTGAGTGTGTGAGATGAGCACTGCTCCAGCTCCCGTGCCCTGGCGTGCAAACGTGCCATCGAAATACATGACCCAACCATCTGGTGCTTCACTTCCTGGCGAGAGCGGTCGGTCCTCGCTGTCCGTGAAAAAACCAGCGGATCTCGGGTAGGGGGTCCCGAACTGTGCGTCTAGGCGGATGGTAACAGGAGACAAGGGACACGATGTTTTTACCCAGGTTCGGGCCCTCTCGATGGAGGTAATACCCTACTCCTGCTTGATTAAAATATTGATGATATGGGTAGTACAAGAGTAGATCTACCACGAGATCAAGGAGGCTAAACCCTAGAAGCTAGCCTATGGTATGATTGTTGTTCGTCCTCTGAACTAAAACCCTCTCGTTTATATAGACACGGATAGGTTAGGGTTACACAGTCGGTTACAATGGTAGGAGATCTACATATCCGTATCGCCAAGCTTGCCTTCCACGCCAAGGAAAGTCCCATCCGGACACGGGACGAAGTCTTCAATCTTGTATCTTCATAGTCTTGGAGTCCGCCATGACGATATTCCGCTATCCGGACACCCCTAGTCTGGACTCCTCGGTAGCCCCCGAACCAGGCTTCAATGACGACGAGTCCGTAGCATATTGTCTTCGGCATTGCAAGGCGGGTTCCTCCTCCGAATACTTCATAGAAGGTTTTGAACACCAGGATAGTGTCCGGCTCTGCAAAACAAGTTCCACATTCCACTGTAGAGAGAATAACTTTTGCACAGATCTGCTGACGTATCCCGCGGCGTGACATCACACCACGGCCAGGCCTTCATACGAATCGTTTTTTACCGTTTCACTTTAGCGCGTTTAGCGAGGCGGTTTCCTTGGCACGTCTTATCAAAGCATAGATCGTGCCCCCTTATTCCGGGATTCTCATCAATACGGACGTGGGTAACCCATCCGCGCTATTGATTACAGCGCTTGGGAAATAAGCGAGTTTTACCAGGCTGGTGGGGGACGCATAGCTTCGTCCGTCCATATAAGGGGATAAGGATCCACCTTTTCACCTACGCCTTCTTCCTCCTTTGCTTATCCATTTCACAAGACTCGATCTCCAGCGCCAAGTCCGCGACATCCCACCTCAACCTTCTCCAACCATGTCGAGGCGGGAGGCAGGTGGATGGCCTCCTCCGTCACGGAGGGGCACATCACAAGACTGTGGGAGGCCGGATACTTGTCCGGCGACATCACAAGACAAAGCTGCCCGATGCGGGGCAACTCATTCCAACCCCCAGGCCCCATGAGAGGGTGGTGTTTCTCCCCCACTTCCTCCGCGGACTAGGTTTTCCACTTCACCCATTTTTCCGGGGGCTCATGTTCTACTACGGCATGAACTTCCACGACCTGGCCCCGAATTTCATCCTCAACATCTCGGCGTTTATCGTCGTGGGCGAGGCTTTCCTCTGCATCCAGCCCCACTTCGGCTTATGGCTGAAGATCTTCAACGTCCGGCCGAAGGTAGTGGGCGGCCGTCAAGCGGAGTGCGGAGGCGCGATGGTTGGCAAGATGGCCAAGGTCCTATGGCTCGAGGGCTCCTTTGTGGAGACCATAAAGGGGCGGCAATCGGGGTGGTTCTACATCACCGAGCCACGCGACCCCGAATGGGTGGCGGCCCCCGAATTCAGATCTGGCTTCCCCACACGGCTCTCGTCATGGAAGGAGGCGGGCCTGACGTGGGGGAATTCGGAAGAGCTATCCGGACTCCAAACATGCGTCCAAAACCTGGTGGACAAGAATCTCAGGCTTGTCGACGCAATCCAGGTGATGCTCATCCGCCGGATTCTCCCATGCCAACAACGGGCCTTTAACTTGTGGGAGTTCGATCCGGCACAAAGACCGAACCTTGAGCCGGCTCTTCGACACTACGTACGAAGATGCCTGGAAGGTGCTGTTCAAGGGCGCTGAAGCCCCAACATCCACTAACAAGGATCGCGGATACAGCTCGCGGCGTCCAGCCGGCGAGGTAAGTTATTTTACCCTTTACGGGACTCTTTTTTCATAGATTGACTCTATGTGGGATCTAAAACTCCCTAATCTTTGACAGGACTGGCTGAAGACGTCCGGACAGATTAACTGTCCGGCTCCTTTGCCGGAAGACCCGGAGGACGCCCGATTGACGGGGCTGCTGGCTCCGGCGCCCCATGTGGTGCCGGAGAAGAAGGCCAAGAAGGAGGCCACGGGAACTCGAAGGAGCTCCCGACGCCAGGTGCTGTCGGATTCGATGCGTAATCTTCTCTGAGGAAGAAGAAGAAGCTCCTCCCCACCGGGGAGGAGAAGAAAAGGAAGGCCGCCCCAACTGGGGAGGCCGGAGGGTCCAAGAAGGGAAGAACCCTTCCTCCGGACTTCTCCACCAACGTCGACGATGACGAGGAGGATTGGCCGACAAGGGCCAAGCCCCTGGAGAGATCGTAAGTGTCCGGATACCCATGGCTTTTTATTATTGCAGAGTGTTCTCTAATGTCGAACAATCGTGCAGCCCGCCCAAGGGCGAGTTCGCCGATTCATCGAGCGGGTCCCTGGGCTCGTCGGAAATGGAGAGTACTTCGCTTCCGACCGCCTCCTTGCCTCACACTGCGGACGACGCTGCGGTGGGGCCCCAAGGGGGGCTTGGTCAAGAGGAGGTAGCGCAGGAGGTGCCACAAGGCAACCTCCCGGACTCCAGGCACGCGGGGGGCAAGACCCCCAGGGGCTCTAAGCCCGACCCTCGTCCGGACTCCATGCCGGAACCATCAGCGGTTCCGAAGTCCAGCCAGCAGATCCTTCGCAAGAAGGGTAAGACGCCGGTGTCCTCCGTCCAACCGGAGGCACCGGCTAGCTTACAGGAGGCGCTTAACAGCGCTTCCACCGAGGAGGAGCACCGCACTGTTATGAGTGCGGTGATCCGGACAGTTCAGTCCGCCAAGAGCGGACTGACCGAAGCCTGTACCAGCCTTCTAACAGGCTTTGAGGTAAGTTTAAAATATATAAAAATGTTACCGCATAGACAGTAGTTCTCGATGCTTAGTTCGGTGTTCGGAAGAAAAGCCGGACTAAGGATCTAAAAAGATATCTGTGAGGAGTCTAACATAAGTATGTCAATATGGGAATGCAGGCTGCCGACCTCTGCCGCCAGACCGATGCGGAGGTCAATGCATTGAAGCAGAACCTCGAGCGGTCCGAGAGCGAGCTCGGACAAGCCAAGAAGGAGCTCGAGGATAAGGAAGGTAAGTAATACCTTATTAAAGAAATACCTTGTACAAAAGGCTTTGGTTGCAAAAAATAACAGGAATAACTTGGGTATTGCAGGGGCCACGCGAGCAGGTGGAGACCACTGAAGGAAGCGGTGTCCGTGGCCGAAACAAAGCGGCTATGGAACGCACCGAGCGAGAGAAGGGGAGGCGCAGCTGACCAAAGGTACGGCAAGAGCTCCAAGCTCGTGGAAAAACATGAGGGTTTGGAGCGTGACTCAAGACTCGAGAGTCCGAGCTCGCCTCGGCTCTTGAGAGTGCCAAAGCTGCTAAGGCCGAGGCCCAAAAAGCCCTCCAAGAAATCGAGTCGTTGAAGAAGATAGCAGCGGGTAAGGCATTCTTTATGCAAAGCAAGCATGTGAAAGTGAATTACCTATTACTTACCCAGATTCGGAGCTCTCCAGGAGCATTCGCAGATTTGCCTCATAGTGTGTCTGATGCTGCCGCATTCTACCGTGCCAAGGAGGGGAGCTCGACGGAAAAGGTGTTCTGGTCTCAGTATGCTGAGGCCGACCATCCGGTGCCCCTGAGCGACCATCTGAAGCAGCTGGTCGAGCTCCACAAGGTCGCCGAACAGGCCATGAAGGGCCTTATAAGCGCCGGGTTGTGGCCATTGGAGGCCATGCCCGGAGCTACTTGCTTGGTGCAGCGCCGGTGGATGCCCGCTGCTGGCTTGAAGTCATCAAGCGCTCCGTCTGCATTGAAGGTGTCTGTCGGGCCCTTGCCCGTGCTAAAGTGCACTGGGGCAAGCTGGATGCGGAGAGGCTTGTGACGGATGGGCCACCGAAGGGCCATGAGCATCGCACGCCCGAAATGTACTATGAGGGCCTCCTGAAGGGTGCCCGCCGAATAGCGGATGAGTGCTCCAAAGATGTGATTTTTGAATAGGCTCGCATTTGTTATCCTGTACGCTGAAAACTTGTTCATATGCGCTAAGCAACGCTTTTTAATTTAAAATATTACCTTCTGTGCGGCTGTTTATCAAATTTGGGAGATGGCAAGTCGTTAGCTTCAGTCCCCGTGCCACGAGTGCATGGGTGTTCGGGATAAACTTGAGCACTCTTGTTCCCATTCTTGGGTCCATCTAGGGAGGCGCTGAACACAACGAACAAGGCAACCGGACTTATAATGCGTGAACACTCTCACTTAGCAATAGAATTCTATAATTTTAAATTTCGGCGAAGCCCCTAGTATTCGGAAGACCGAGTTCGGGGCGCTATCCACTCCTTGGCCGGACAATTCCGGTTCCTCGCTCTAAGAGGCATAAGTCTTTAGGGACCCGAAAAAACCTCTCGAACAGCAACCGGCTCTCGCCCTATCATGACGGTCAGTTTTAGCTTTCTCCACTGAGGTGCTCGACCCAGCTCAACTGGGGCACAATCGCGATGGTTCTCCGGTGCTACCTTAGCCGATAAAGCGGAATGTAAGGTACCAAAACACGGGAGCCGGGCAAACCCAACTATTGACCCAAGACATGATTCGGAGCCGATTCATATAATGCTATAAGTTCGGGGTGCCGCACTTGTGAAAGTGTTTGGACTTATCACACCATAATTTTGGGATACTTAAGCCCCTGGTGTATTTTCCGTACCAAAGTGTACGGTTGCAACATGTCGTGAAATGAACATATGTATATATAAAGGAAGTAGAGCAATAATAAGCAAAAGCTATGTATTGTTTATTCAAAAAGGTACTGCAATGGAAGCGAAGCGATACAAATAGTGCGATAAGCAAGGGATGGGACTATCTAACATGTCCCCTCCGAGGGTAAGCTGCGGGATGGTATGTAAAAGCGGTATAGTGCTCGTAATAGAGACCACACAACACTTGACGTGGCTTTACGCTTCCTGGCTGTTGCATCGTGAGTTCGGCAATTCTAGTGCCGGACATGACTGATGAAAGACGGAGTCCTGAAAGTAAGAAAAAGGAAGAAAAAGGGAAAAAAGAAAAAGAATGACACAATCGGGAGCTATCGGTGTTCTGGGAACGGGGGTCCCCAGACTTGCCTGCCTGCGGCCTGCGGCGTGGCTCGAAGGAGGCCCAGGACAGCCCATCTTCATCAACACAAGCTCAAGACCCTCGCGAGGGGCCAAGCCTCGCGGGGCGGACGACCAGGAGCTTCCTCAGGCACGGCCTCGTCAGTGGCCGCTCACGAGGAGGCGGAGAGTTCAAGGCAGGGTACCTCGCGAGGTGCCCGTGGCATAAGCCATGACGACCAAGGGCGCGATCGAGGCGCCAGCCGCCATGGCGTCCTCCTTTCCTCTTTGGTGCAAAGGGAGCAAGCGCAGGCAAGAGCATCAAGCAAAGGCATCCGTTTCGGTGCAACAAGACCAAGACCAGGCCCAACGGCTGGAATGCGGTCATCGTGGAGCCCAAGCAGGCGTCATCACGAGAGCCTTTGGCAGGCGAGGACCAACTTTAGTCAGGATAAGTGTACCCGCTGTTCCCCTTCGAAATGGCCAATTGTTGGCACCCTTCCCACTCAATATTTGGGAAGAGGCCCAGGGCCTTCGCCTATATAAGTAGAGCTAGCCACCATAGGAGCGGACACACTGAGGGACGACGAAGGATCCGCCATTCGGAATCCACGGAGAGAGAGATAGAGACCCGATCCTCAAGCTAGAGCGACGGGACACCACTTAGCAGTTCATTGCTTCCACCAAGAACAGACCCTCGCGAGGCTGTTCTTCCCTGCATCTTATTCTTCATCACCAGAGGCAATCCACCACGCCACAAACTAGAGTAGGGTATTACACCACAACGGTGGCCCGAACTAGTATAAATCTTGCGTCTCTTGTGTTGTTCTTGCTAGTAGTTTAGGTCCCTGCGATTCGGCGAGGTACGAGACGGTGGAGGGTTGGATCTCCGCGCGCACCCCAGAGTTCGAACCTTAAGGGTATGCCGGAACCCGAAATCCGACATTTGGCGCGCCAGGTAGGGGTGCGCCTGAATCCGACTTCTGCCAACTCGTGTCCCTTCGAATCGTCATCACCATGTCCTGCGACCATGCGGGCAACCAAGATCCTTGGGCGGCGTGGCCCGCCCACAGAGCCGCTTAGCCTCGGGCGACCCGTGCCCAGTAGCTCAAGCGTCCGCAGGGCGCCAAGGGGCCGCGGGCGACGCGGACAGGCCTCGACGGCTCTCACACCGAGGCAGGCGCGGTCGGCAGCGAGAGCCTCCAACCACGCCTCGACCACATCACCGTACACACGCCGGGAGCATGCGAACTCGAGGGCCGCGCTCATAGTGGCCCGAGAGTTGCTGCAGTGCAGGCTCTTTGGAGAGCGGCATGACGTGCTCTTTGGAGCGAGTGGCGGAGCTCCTGGGCTTCGCCGCCTCGGGGGCTCACCCCTTCTGCATCCAACTCCCGCCTCAGACCGAGGGCGGCCCGCACGGGGGCTCCACGCGCGCCCGCGGGCTTCAAAGCTACTCCTGCACCGGCGAAGCAGTCAGCACCGGGTCGGCGGCGGGATTGCCCCCGCCCCCGGCCCGCGGAGAAGAAGGACTCGACGCAACTCACGGCCCTGGTGGACCGCCGCGCCACCACCCCACAGCGGGCGCATCAAGCAGAGCAGCAAGGCATGCTCAGCACTACGGCGTGGCCTTCGGGATGACGGCGCCGGAAAAATACGTGCCCCACATGATGGACCAAGGGCACCCGCATGAGGGAGAGCAAGACTCGCTCCTCATCCCAATCTGGGGGGATGAGGCGCCAGAAGCCGCGCTCTTCCAGGAGTCTCGAGACGGTCCCACTGGTCACGCCAGGGGCGACGATTATCGGGTACAGCTACTTCCTCAAGAGCAAACATACGCTAACCATAGGTCGCAGGAGATACAGGTCGCCACGGCGAGCGGCTGCCCCGCTCCCGCAGTCTCCTACCCCTCGAGAGGGGGGCGCAGGGGGCTGCCGGAGAGGGGCAGAGATCCGACATCACCACCGCGGCGTTCGGATCAAGGCGTTCTCAGGAGGTAGGCCCTCTGCTGGGAGGTGCCTCGGGGCCTGCCCTGGCGGAGGACCTGTGGTCGTCGGGGAACTGGCTGGCGACCGCTCTACCCCACCGGCGGCCCCTGGTTTCCGGTCATCGTCGGTGGCACTAGAGTGTGGCGCAAAGGCGGGGCCCTCGTCTGGCGATATGAAGCAAGGCCGGTACACTGAAGAAGGCCCGGTGCTGTGAAGCTCGCCACCCCATGACACTCTCACGTAATAATGAGTGGGGCTGTACACGCCCGAGTCTAAGGGTGCGGCCTCGGGCCCCGGGCTCCCTCCAACGCCCAAGAGCAGCACTTAGCTCGCTACCGGTGAGAAGACGTCCAAGACTAGACTAGGTGCCGGACGTGGCTTTTTCTCCTTTCATTGGTTTTCCCTCTGGCTGTCGTTTTCCCCTGTTGGATTTAAGTTGAATTTGAGCTCGAAGATTTGCGGCGTGACCGGGAAGGGTGCTTAGTCTCGTTCGAGCAAATCTCTCGTGTTTGATTTACAACTCCGCCTCGGCTCCCTCCTCGCGAGCCCCTCATGAGCAGACTAACTGGGACTCGAATATCACCGTGACATTTCCCGAAGGGACAGGACATAGGAACGAAGTGAAACACATGCCGGCCAGTCAAGTGTCCAAAGCAGTAGTCTTTGGGCTAGCGAGGACTCGGTGAACCAGGCTGTAGCGGACTACTATCGCTCAGGAAGCACTAGACTACATTACCCCATATGAGAGGCTGCCAAGGATAAACAACTAGATTGTCGGATCCCACACATACCAAGCATTTCAAACATACACACAATATGCTCAATATGTGTAAATACAACATGGCATCACAACATAACTCTACGACTCAAAGTATTTATTCATTAGGCTCCGAGGAGCGAGATATTACAAACATGGGTCTCATGACCCAACATTGAAACATACAAAACAAAGCACTAGCGGAAGCTTAACATGTCTGAAAGTACGACATCTACAAATGAAAAAGGCCGAGAAGCGACTATCTACCAGATCTGCCGAGGGCACAAGATCGTAAATGAGGTAACAAGCTAAGCGTCAAGTCCACGCGGAACTACTAAGCGAGACCGAAGTCTCTCTCTGCAAAAAACATAAAATAGGCAAACGTGAGTACAATTGTACTCAACAACACTTACATCGTAACTAACTACATATGCATCATTATCAACAAGGGGTGGTGGAGTTTGACTACGGCAAGCCAGCTTTGACTCGGTGGCTATCACGAACTACGATTTGCAAGTAACTCTTTTGAGGTGGCGCTACGAGTCCACATATTCACCATATCAATACACCACTATGGATCCGCTCCCGTCTCCCTACGAGAACGCCATCCATAGCACTCACGCTTATCTTGCGCATTTTAGAGTATCCACTTTCACTTGTCTATGAACTGTTATAGGCAACCCAGAAGTCCTTTCCGCGGACACGGCTATTCGAATAGATCATATTAACCCTGCAGGGGTGTACTTCTTCACACACGCTCTCGCCACTTACCGCCATGTACACCTTGTGTATCTCGGCAACCTTCAAGCGGAAGCCTAGCGAGGGAGTCGACCACGACCTGACTAACCACACAAGTCTCTAGTCCAGGTTTATCGCCTATTCGGGTTCCATCCGCAAGGAGATCCGGCCGGGGTGTCGCTCACGGCCCCAAACGATGTGAGCAGGGTTCCCAAGCCCACCTCGACGGGTGGATCTACGCTTGGTACACCGTGCCATGGTGCCTAGTCTGTCCCAAGCCCACCTGTACCGAGTGCCACTTGGTAGACTACTAACACTACCTACAAACACCGTAAACTAGTTGCAACTCCTGGGCCAGAGATCAAGTTGATTAATAAGTCAAGAGGGGCACTTAAGCATTCCAATGCGTGGTAGTAACTGTTCATGGATCACAAACACAGAACTCAGTTCCTGAGGACGGCTGCAATTAGACAACCCACCATGTACTCCTACATGGCCTCTCACCGCCACCTTTACCAAATCGTGTTCACACATGGTAGAACATGTTCACACACCTCCGATTCATTCCCGATGAATCAGACCTGACACAACTCTAAGCAATAGCAGGCATGACAAACAAGCATGAATGAGTAGGCACATCAGGGCTCAAACAACTCCTACTCATGCTAGTGGGTTTCATCTAATTACTGTGGAATGACAGTTCATGCAGAGGATAAAGGGGTTCAGCTACCGCAACAAGTAACACATGAGTCGTTGTTGTCCTAATGCAGTAAAATAGAGCAGGAGCGAGAGAGTGGGATTATATCGGAATGAACAAGGGGGGTTTTGCTTGCCTGGCACTTCTAAAGATATTATAGCTCTTCATCGGTGTCATCAATCTCATCGTCGAACGTCGTCTACTGAGAGGGGACAAACACCGGCAAACAAGGAAGAACACAATCAATGCGATGCAACAATATGATGCATGAATGTGACATGGCAATATGCTGTTGTTTGGGCTAATGCAACCAGCACCAAGGTTAAATGAAGTTGGTTTGAACCTAAGATTCAAATCCAAACTCCATATGTGAAATTCAAATGCCGTTTATATGATTTGTGCTAAACAGAAGCTATAAATTGTTATAACATGCATGAAAATGGTACAGATAGATGGATTGGATTTTTCTGATCATTTTTCATATATAAATTGTTTCAATCTGAGCTACGGTTGAATTTATATGAATCTTAGAAGTTTACACTATTTTTGGAATTTCCTGGTTTAATTAAAATCCAGAAAATCACTTACTGCGTCAGCATGACATCACCCTGACATCATCAGGTCAACAAGGCGGGTTCAGGTCAAACCTGACCAGTGGGGCCCATCAGTCGCTGACTCGATTAGTTAACTTAGTTGATTAGGGTTAAACTAATACTAACGAAAATGTCAGCAGGGCTGGGCCCACATGTCAGTGGCTTAATTAATTAACTAAATTAATTAGTGTTAACTAATCTAACACCTAAGTAAACAGTGCACAGCCCACACGTCGAGAGATGAGAGGGTCAGTGCAGTCAAACCCGGGTCAAGCTTCGCGGAGTTGACCCGGGGCTCATCGCCGGCAGGCCGTGGACGGCGGAGAGGTGAGTTTCCTCCTCCGGCGACCAAATCGACGGAGGAGAGCGGCTACGTGGAGCTGGAGCTCGCGCGCGTCGAGTGGTGCCGGTGGGAGGTGCTGGGGTGGCCGGAAACGTCGCCGGCGATGACCTTGGCGGTCGCCGGAGTTCGGGCGAGGTTGGTTCCGATGCTAGGGGGGCATGGCGAGGCGCATGGGAAGTGCTACGGGCTCGTGCGAGTGCGGCGGAGACGATGACGTGCTCGGAATCGATCCAACGTGTCTGTAGCCCGCAGCGGCGGCGTCACGATGGCGGCGCGGCGGGTGCGGCGAGCTTCGGTGCGATTCTTTGTGGTGCTCGAGCGAAGCAGGAAGGGGAGAAGGAAGAGGAGCTCACGGGAGTCGGGCTTGGAGCAGACGGCGAGCTTCGGGATGTCCGGACGGCGGTGGAATTACTGGCGGTGATCGCTGGGACCCGAGGAGGGAACGGCGGAGCTAAGCGGCATCCGAGGGCTTCAGCGCCTTTCGTCTAGGTGAGGATGAAAAGGGGGCGGCGGAGGTTCTTGGGTCGTCGGCGAGGCGGGAGGTGGTCAGTGGCCCGAACGGCGTCGGTGGCGACGGCGGCGCTCGGTGGGGAAGAGAGAGTTATCCAGGGGGGAAATGAGGGTGAGGGAGAGAGCGAGGAGGGTCCAGGAGGTGTCATGGCGTCCCCGTGGCGTCGTCTAGGAGCACCGGGAGGAGCCAGGCAGGCAGGGAGGGAGGAGGTGGCCGGCGCGGGGCGGCCACACGCCTCCTCCTTCCAAGTAGGAGGAAGGCAAGCAGGGGGAAGCGGCGGTGGGCTGGGCCGTCTTGGGCAGTTGGTGGCGCCAGTAAGGCCCAGTACTAACTCTCTCTCTCTGTGTTATTTTATTTATTGTTTACATTTTCTATTTATTTTGATCTGCTTTTGAATTAGTAAAAATACTAACTCATTTTGTAAAATCTCGACAAAAATTGTGGGCACTATTTTAATTATTTCCAACAGCCCTCAATTGTTTTCGTAAGTATTGAAGCATTTAAAATATTTATAGGCATTAAATGCTCCAATTCAAATACTTTAAGAATTAATCCAGTGACCAAATATGTCATGAAAAATGTGCATCACCTCTGGTTATGGTTTATAGCATTTTTCCAGAAATGATGAACATTTTCTATAGCCATTTGGATTCACTTTGAAAAATATTTTTGGGTGAACCTATTTGAATTCCTTTAATGCTAGGGTTTAGGCAATCCCCATTTCAATTTCAAAAGAATTTAAACATGATGCAACACATGACTAGCTAGCTCAGTGCATACTAGAACTAGGGATGTGACAACTCACCCCCACTATACAAGAATCTCGTCCCGAGATTCGTGGCGTGAAGTAAGAAGACGAGAGGGCACAAAACTATCACAATCTTCTCGATCCAATTGCCCTTCTCGAAGATGTTGATTCATTCCATCATCTTGGTCTTGACATCTTTGCCTTCGAGATCTTCACTGACCACGACAATGTAAGAGAGGAAACCCTACAAGATTTGATCTTCTTGAAGATCGAGCAAGCTGACGATAAACTCACGGAATGAGGCATAGAACACCTCTTGTGCTGAGATGTTCAAACACACTTCGGGAGGGATGGAAGAACAGATGACGGGGGTTTGATTTGGTGGGCAACAATTCCACGCTTAGAAAGATGGTGGATGGTGTCAAGGTGGCGAGGAAATAACTGCCATGATCCCGTAACGGGGCACCTTGGAGAAGGTGACTCGAAGAACTATTCCCTCAAGTGGCAAAAGGAATTACTTTTGATCCATAGATCATTGGAACTCTTCATACCAGCTTAAGGCAATTTACAATTGATTGATTGAAAGAGCTCGAAGAAATGGCATACTCGGACTAGAATGGATGATGTGGATTACCTTGTTGAAAACAACACAAGGGATGATTTGCTTGCGCGTGCTCTCAAGAACTTGAGCATTTCCATATTGATCAAGGTCTTACCAATATCCGTGTCAAGGATCCTGGCAACACAACGGACTACCATGATGAATAATGATGGATGATGCAGATACAAAGGAAGACAACACCTTTTCAGATTTCACCTTAGCGAGGCCAAGGAAACAAAATCTGGATGATCGACCGAGAGACATTTAGCACTCCGCTTCTAATGTTCTCCTTGATGTGCTAGCGTAACCCATTCATAAAGACGGTTTGATATCTAGAACATCAAGTAAAAGGTCGGACTTTGGGAACACAAGAATTCCATAAGGAACAACTAGGGAGTAAATCCTACGAAATCCTTATGGGGAGGTGGCCAACTTCCTCAGTCAAGATATTACAATAATAGGTCTTCCGGTTGGGTGCGTTGACCACGAAATCCACTTTACCGGTTACGGTGAGACCAATGTTATAGTTCTTGGGAGATGTTCCAACCATCATATCTGCCTGAGATTCAGATCTGGTTGGTGTAAGGATATTCCAGACTCATCGAGTCTAGTAAGAAAAATGAATGTTTGCAACACAAATCGATGAGATGACGTTGCGAGATTCTCGGGAAATGAACTACGATAGCAAGCTCCAAGGCATGAGCTGGTTCTGCTACACACATGTGAACACGATGTCCTAGACAAAGCATGACCACATAGTAGTCTTACAATGAAACACTACCGAGTTCTGATTGGGAATCATCATTGCGGAGAGCGAAATCCTGCGCACGTACCTTTGGGTCCTTAAGGATTAGCGCTTAAGAACTTCTTTTCCTTGAACAAAACAATCAGTGGCTTGGTGTGCTAGGGAATTCATATGGAATGAAGATGATCAGTCTATCAGACCATAGAATACTTCGCACATGCATGACTGACTTGGGATGATTCCAGAGGAAGTAAAAACAAACTTTCTCGGATCCATGACGACAACTTACAACAATGCACGTGGATTAGAGGAAGTCACTTCCTTCATCCAAACATAGGCTTCATGAACGAAGCACGAAGGTAATGCTTACAAAGTTTCCAACACTAGGTTGATGTTCAACATGAATCATGGGGGAGGGCCAAGATGCTGCTGGTGGGCTCAACGGCAACTCATCGGAATTTCCATATCACTGGACTTCCACCATCATGTGAACACGGTGATAGTATTGGTCAGACCAAAGATGTAATGGTGTATGCTCGAGGGATCAACCACGAGTAAGACAACATTACGAGCATCGTTGGTTCTGACTTGATTTGAGGATAGCCCATGCACAAATCAAAGGTTGGACAAGACAATAGATCCAACAACTGATCACGAGGACCAACTGATGAAGATATCATTTTTCTTCAACACACACACAAAAGATATCCCTTAAAATGAACTGAGTCGGACAAGTTTTTTTTTATCTTCCAACTCTCCAAGTTGTTGTTTAGCTTATCCAACTAGCTCGGGGTATCCAACACGGATTCTTGGAGAAGGGGTGGTTTACACGAAACCAACTTGATCACGAACTCAACATAGCGGTCAGGTGACAACCTGGTGATACTTCCGAGAAGATAATCGAAAAATCACGAACCACCGATATATTACTAAGATCGAGAACAATCTTGCTTTTCAGGGCAAGACGATATGATCCTAACTCATTGGTCGAAGGGTGCACCAGAAATAAGGACTAGGTAGCACGATCAATCTTAGGATGATGATTTAATAACCAACACGCTAAGAATGAGAATATTGTCCATTAACTACCAAGCAACGAGGTTGCTAGGAGTATAGATTTCACACATCACGATTCACTTGTCGGTATTCCGGTTGCGACAACACGGAACCGAGGAATGAATAATGATGGCGAGAAGTATCAACTTCGTCAAGAATTCCTAAGAGGTTGTGCAATTCCCATGACATTCTTGACATAAGATGGCAATACTTCAGGTAACAGAATCAAAAGCTGGATTGGCATTTGATCTGCGGAATACAACTGCTTTGACCCAATCCTAGATATGGATGATGCACTGGAGTTTGTTTCTCCAAGTCATACAGGACAGAATGGCTTGACGGACCACAAAAGTAATAGGCATTGATAACATGAATGCACAACTACTCCTGACTATCAACTGATAGGCGGGGGTCAGAATACAACTAAGGAGGAACAACTCAAAGGAACATATAACTTTTCGAGTTGTGGAGGCATGGATTAGTATATCGAGCAAAGCTCAACATTTCTCCCGGATAACCCATGCAGAGAAGATAGAACCGGCGAGTCACAATATGAATGGAGTACTCCTCAAGAGCACTCTGGTTGTGATCTTTTGGTTCAAAAGAACTTCTGCCATAAGCAGTTCATGGTATTTGGAAGAAGGAAATACCACAGACCTCGAGGACTGTCGCAAGGTTACTAATATCCTAAAGGAACTAGCAAATACTAACAACAATGAAGTAGGGTGAATCTCGGGTTCAGAGGGGTAGAATGCCTACCGACTAATAACATCATGGGATGCTTTCAAGAATAATGGCCAGAATCATCACACTGGGAATACAAAAGCATTGCTAAATTGCTAGGTGACTTCCTAAACAACTAGGGTCATAATAAGAGCTCCAACATCTACGCCGAGGCAACAAGTACCTCAACTTACCGATTAGTGTGCTTAATCTGGCCCAAAAGGACATCAGGAACGGGAGGAAGGGATTTGCAAATGCATCGGATAGTTTAGAAACCTGGGATGACTCGGACAGCATAACGGCTATAAATGCTCAAAAAGATTTGAGACATCATGCAAAATGGTGGCATAGCCACTCAACAACATCATATCAAGGTTCCGAGATCACAGTTAACATACGGAAATAGTAGAAACTGAACTGGGCTTAAAACCAACAATCTTAAAAGTCTATGGATTAGTAACACGTCATCCTCGATAGATAGATGAGAAGGCCTAGTTCTTAACCCCGTAGAAGAGAAGAGGATGACTCGGTCAAGGCCATGAGGTATAAGGAGTAAAAAGAGCCTTATGTTCCCTCCCACAATCAATTCCCTTACATAACTAAAGCATTTCTAGACACAACTTGACCGGTTTGGCTTGGTAATCCTCTGATGATCGAACTCGATACCAACGCTGTCGGGACAACGATTCTAAGTCACATCGATCTAGCCGGTAACACCTCATATCACTTTGCGGCCTCACGCACGGTATTCCCACGGTGTCGCCTTACCATGGCCCGGGACCGTTTGCGACTTTTGGCTCACGTATATGATAGTGTCGCTAGCATCCATATGACGGAGAACCGGGCCGACATGGCTAGTCGTGAACCCAAAGCGGCGCTAACCCATGGGGACAGGCATACATGAATCACATCGAGCATGTCGGTCATCAACGTATGAATTCGGGCTGTAGCACTGGGCTAACAGGACTCCGAATATCACCGCGTGACATTTCCCCGAAGGGACAGACATAGGAACGAAGTGAAACACATGCCGGCCAGTCAAGTGTCCAAAGCAGTAGTGCTGGGCTAGCAGGACTCCGGTGAACTGGGCTGTAGCGGATTACTATCGCTCAAGAAGCACTAGACTACATTACCCCATATGAGAGGCTGCCAAGGATAAACAACTAGATTGTCGGATCCCACACATACCAAGCATTTTAAACATACACACAATATGCTCAATATGTGTAAATACAGCATGGCATCACAACATAACTCTACGACTCAAAGTATTTATTCATTAGGCTCCGAGGAGCGAGATATTACAAACATGGGTCTCATGACCCAACATTGAAACATACAAAACAAAGCACTAGCGGAAGCTTAACATGTCTGAGTACGTACATCTACAAATGAAAAAGGCTGAGAAGCCCTGTTGTCTACCTGAGATCTGCCGAGGGCACAAGATCGTAGCTGAGGTAACAAGCTAAACGTCAAGTCCACGCGGAACTACTAGCGAGGCCGAAGTCTCTCTGCAAAAACATAAAATAGGCAAGCGTGAGTACAATTGCACTCAGAAGACTTACATCAAACTAACTACATATGCATCATTATCAACAAGGGGTGGTGGAGTTTGACTGCAGCAAGCCAGCTTTGACTCGGTGGCTATCTGAACTACGATTGCAAGTAACTCTTTTGAGGTGGCGCACGAGTCCACATATTCACCATATCAATACACCACTATGGATCCGCTCCGTCTCCCTCACGAGAACGCCATCCATAGCACTCACGCTTATCTTGGCGCATTTTAGAGTATCCACTTTCACTTGTCTATGAACTGTTATAGGCAACCCAAGTCCTTTACCGCGGACACGGCTATTCGAATAGATCATATTAACCCTGCAGGGGTGTACTTCTTCACACACGCTCTCGCCACTTACCGCCATGTACACCTTGTGTATCTCGGCAACCTTCAAGCGGAAGCCTAGCGAGGGAGTCGACCACGACCTGACTAACCACACAAGTCTCTAGTCCGTGTTTATCGCCTATTCGGGTTCCATCCGCAAGGAGATCCGGCCGGTGTCGCTCACGGCCCCAAGCGATGTGAGCAGGGTTCCCAAGCCCACCTCGACGGGTGGATCTACGCTTGGTACACCGTGCCATGGTGCCTAGTCTGTCCCAAGCCCACATGCAGGTGCCACTTGGTAGACTACTAACACTACCTACAAACACCGTAAACTAGTTGCAACTCACGGGCGGAGATCAAGTTGATTAATAAGTCAAGAGGGCACTTAAGCATTCAATGCGTGGTAGTAACTGTTCATGGATCACAAACACAGAACTCAGTTCCTGAGGACGGCTGCAATTAGACAACCCACCATGTACTCCTACATGGCCTCTCACCGCCACCTTTACCAAATCGTGTTCACACACGGTAGAACATGTTCACACACCTCCGATTCATTCCCGATGAATCAGACCTGACACAACTCTAAGCAATAGCAGGCATGACAAACAAGCATGAATGAGTAGGCACATCAGGGCTCAAACAACTCCTACTCATGCTAGTGGGTTTCATCTAATTCTTGTGGAATGTCGGGGTCATGCGAGAGGATAAAGGGGTTCAGCTACATGACAAGTAACACATGAGTCGTTGTTGTCCTAATGCAGTAAAATAGAGCAGGAGCGAGAGAGTGGGATTATATCGGAATGAACAAGGGGTTTTGCTTGCACAGCACTTGAAGATATTATAGCTCTTCATCGGTGTCATCGATCTCATCGTTGAACGTCGTCTACTGAGAGGGGACAAACACCGGCAAACAAGGAAGAACACAATCAATGCAATGCAACAATATGATGCATGAATGTGACATGGCAATATGTTGTTGTTTGGGCTAATGCAACTAGCACCAAGGTTAAATGAAGTTGGTTTGAACTTAAGATTCAAATCCAAACTCCATATGTGAAATTCAAATGCCGTTTATATGATTTGTGCTAAACAGCAGCTATAAATTGTTCTAACATGCATGAAAATGGTACAGATAGATAGATTGGATTTTTCTGATCATTTTTCATATATAAATTGTTTCAATCGAGCTACGGTTGAATTTATATGAATTTTAGAAGTTTACACTATTTTACGGAATTTCCTGGTTTAATTAAAATCCAGAAAATCACTTACAACATCGACATGACATCACCTGACGTCATCAGGTCAACAAAAGGCGGGTTCAGGTCAAACTGACCAGTGGGGCCCATGTCGGTGACTCGATTGGTTAACCGAGTTGATTAGGTTAAACTAATACTAACGAAAATGTCGGCAGGTCAGCCCACATGTCGGTGGCTTAATTAATTAACTAAATTAATTAGTGTTAACTAATCTAACACCTAAGTAAATGCTGCAGCCCACACGTCGAGAGAGACAGAGAGGGTCAAAGTGCGGTCAAACCCGGGTCAAACTTCATGAAGTTGACCGGGGCTCATCGCCAGGCCGGGGCAGGGCAGCGGAGAGGTGCGAGTTTCCTCCTCCGGCGACCAAATCGACGGAGGAGAGCGGCTCACGTGGGCTGGAGCTTCATGCGTCGAGTGGTGCCGGTGGGAGGTCTTTGGGTGGCGGAAACGTCGCCGGCGATGACCTTGGCGGTCGCCGGAGTTCGGGCGACGTTGGTTCCGATGCTAGGGGGCACGGCGAGGCGCGTGGGAAGTGCTACGGGCTCGTCGCGAGTCTGGCGTAAGCGATGGCGTGCTCGGAATCGATCCAACGTGTCTGTAGCCACGACGGGCGTCTTGATGGCGGCCGGCGGTGCGGCGAGCTTCGGTGCGATTCTTTGTGGTGCTCGAGCGAAGCAGGAAGGGGGAGAAGGAAGAGGAGCTCACGGGGAGTCGGTTGGAGCGGACGGCGAGCTCGGGGATGTTCGGACGGCGGTGGAATCACGACAGCGATCGCCGGGACCCGAGGAGGGGAACGGCGGAGCTAGCGGCATCCAGGGGCTTCCGGCGCCTTTCGTCTGGGTGAGGATGAAAAGGGGGGGCGAGGCGGAGCTTCCTGGGTCGTCGGCGAGGCGGGGAGGTGGCTGTGGCCGCGTTGAACGGCGTCGGTGGCGACGGCGGCGCTCGGTGGGGAAGAGAGAGGGATCCAGGGGAAGTGAGGGTGAGGGAGAAAGCGAGGAGGGTCCAGGAGGTGTCCTGGCGTCCCCGTGGCGTCGTCTAGGAAACTGGAGGAGCCGAGCAGGCAGTGAGGCAGGAGGTGGCGGCGTGCGGCCACGCGCCTCTTCCTGGCGAGGAGGAAGACGACAGGGGGGGAAGCGGCGGTGGGCTGGGCCGTGCTGGGCCGGTTGGTGGCGCCAGGTAAGGCCCAGGTACTAACTCTCTCTCTCTCTGTGTTATTTTATTTATTGTTTCTGTTTTCTATTTATTTTGATCTGTTTTGAATTAGTAAAAATACTAACTCATTTTGTAAAATCCTGACAAAAATTGTGGGCACTATTTGAATTATTTCCAACAGCCCTCAACTGTTTTTCGTAAGTATTGAAGCATTTAAAATATTTATAGGCATTAAATGCTCCAATTCAAATACTTTAAGAATTAATCCGATGACCAAATATGTCATGAAAAATGTGCATCACCTCTGGTTATGGTTTATAGCATTTTTCCAGAAATGATGAACATTTTCTAAAGCCATTTGGAATCACTGAAAAATATTTTTGGGTGAACCTATTTGAATTCCTTTAATGCTAGGGTTTAGGCAATCCCCATTTCAATTTCAAAAGAATTTAAACATGATGCAACACATGACTAGCTAGCTCAGTGCATACTAGAACTAGGGATTTGACAGCCCCCTCTAGACAGGGGGCTGGCACCCTCGCGACGGCCGGGCAGCCTGTAAGCCTGGAGCCAGCCCATCCCAGACAAAGGCGCAAGCGCCTCAGCCAATCGCCGTCCACGACCAGGCGAGAAGCCCACGGCAGGCTAGCTATGCCTCGGGAAGGCTCGCGAGGGAGGATCACGGGGCGCGCGGGGCCACGGCGCGCCTCGGGACGGCTCGCCTCCCCAATCGCCCTCACCACAAGAGCTCCACTGCTTGGAGCACTCGAGGACTGGGGAGGGGGCGAAGCCGGTGTAACGCCCCGAGACCGACGCTCCAGAAGACTTCCATATATTCCGGGTTTCGCCGTGTGTTTCATTTGTGCCGCCCTTTTATTTTTGCATTGCATCATGTCATCATGCCATCATCTCATAAATCTTCTGCAACTCAACTAAATAAATTGTATGGATCCTCGGTCCATTTAAATCGAGGGGTATTCACAATGGTGATTTCTCTTTATAATATATCCTCCCAATATTTAAGGAGCTATATTAAACCATTCCATAACACATTTGCGCGGTTCTTCAAATTTCCTTTTTATCCAACTCAACTTCTTTTCTTCCTTTGGTGCCTTTTTAGTAAAATTGAGTTGCAATTTTACTTTATCCACAAATGTTCCAAATCAGCCCATAAATCACATCTAGTGTGTAGGGCCATCTCCTATAATTTCAATCCATTTGGAGTTCATTCGAATGGGTTTTGAAATTCAAACATGTCGAGTTAAATTCTACATGTGTGGATTTTACATTCTCTAAAAATCCTCGGGCCATTTTTGTTAAATTCCTCATATTTTTGTGAGCCTAAGGAAATGCCTTCCTGGCCTTTCTCTTCTTCCTTTTTCCCCACCTAGAGAGAGAGAGAGAGAGCCTAGCAGTCGGGCCCCTGGCCATTCTCCTCCCCACCAGGCCGGCCCAGTCTCCCTAGGCCCAAGGCCCAGCCAGCAACCGCTGCTCTAACCCTAGCCCCAACCGATCCAGCCCCCGCATCTCTCCCTCGATTCCCATCTCTCCCTCTCGTTCCCGTCTTGCGCCCAGACCCATCCCTCGATCCCCTCTCCCTCTCCTCGCTCGATCCCATCTCTCCCTCCTGCTCCTCGCCGATCCCTCCTCTCGAGCACGCCTCTCATGGCGCCCGCATCAGCCGGCCTCCTTCCTCTCCTCCTCCATGGCGCCTCCCCTCCTCGTAGCGCTGCCGCCTTGTCTCCCCATCGCCATGGCCAGCACCACTCCTCCCCCTCGCTCCTTGACTGCCAGCACCACAGCCTCCGCCTGCAGGCGCAGAGCCCCGAGGTCCCGTCCCTGTCGCCCGAGCGCTCAAGGAGAGGAGCTCCTCGAGCACCTCGCCCGCATCCGTCGTCTTCCGCTGCCCGGCGACCCTCTGCATCCACCTCCAACAGCACTCCCTGCGACCTCATCTTCATCACCGCCTCGTGCGTCCCTACCGACTCCGGCCAAGAGCCCCACCGCTTCGCTTGTACATGGCATCCGCCTTCCTGCCGCACGCATTGCTTTCGCTTCGTCGCCCGCCTCCCTTCGTTGACCACCAAGACCCGAGGCATGTGTGCTCCACTACTAGTTTCGGGGACGCCAAGTACCTCGACGAACACCTTTGTTACCGCCTCGCAAGACGTTCCCTGGTTACGCCAAGACCCGGACCAACAAGTACCACGACGTCCGTCGATCGCCAAGTACCCCTACACGTGGATACGCCAAGTTCCTCTTCGACCCGCGTACCACTACCATCGCCGAAGACCTGTGTAAAGGAACCGTCAAGTTCGACTACCACTACTTCCATGACGACCCGTGTACGACTACATAACGAACCGTGAGGTTCCACAAGATAACGTGTACCACTACCGTCGCCCTGAAGTCGTTGGATTCGTCAAGTACCTCTCCGAAACGAACGTGTACAACTACTTCCACTACCGTCTCGAAAACGACTACTTCCACTACGGCCCGTGTACCACTACTTCCTTTGTCGAACTCGATCCGCCCCGAAAATGCACGCTTCGAAGGTATAACCCCGAGACGACCGCCCGCGAACGAATGCTTGTGTGTTGTATGAGATGCTCGTGTTTGCCTTGTGCCCGTTTGTTTCGTGCACGTTCCTCCTCATTTGCCATGCCCCTAACCCGTGGGAACCCGGTAGTCGGGAGCACCCCACCATCTCTAGCATGTTGCGCACATCCGCACGCCTCCTTTTGCACCGGTATCTCCGTGAGCTACCGGAACCGATATGTTGCCGTGGCATCATTTTCGGATTCGTTGCCGTGGCACCCGTTTTGTTCCGCCATGGTAATGCTTCATAACATGCTTATGTCAACATTTTCATAAAATTGCTTAAAACTTGCACATGTCATCCGCATCATGATAACAACATTTAAATGTTTATATTTGTTGTTTCCATTAATTTGCTAAATGCTTATGGGGATTTACCGGATTTGTTGTTTTTATATCCGGCCCCATTTAAATTGTTTAGATGGTATAGTTTTGATATGCTTCACCTCTTGCCATGTTTAATAACATTTAATGTTGTTGAGTACCTAATCGGGAGTGAACTAAATAATTGATGTGGTGTTTCATCAATATGCAACTCGTTGCATATTGGGCTCCATTTAACTTGTAGTTTTGTTTGTGCATATTGCCATGCCATGCTATTTAAACCGGACATGCATCATACTTGTTTGCGCATCATGCCATGTTTATGTGATTGTTGGTTTACTATGTTGTTTGCTTCTTTCCGGGTTGCTTCTCTTGTTAGCTTGGTTTCGTTCGGAGTTGTGAGGATTCGTTCGACTACATCCTTTTATCTTCTTCATGGACTCGTTCTTCTTCCTTGCGGGATTTCAGGCAAGATGACCATACCCTCGAAATCACTTCTATCTTTGCTTGCTAGATGCTCGCTCTTTTGCTATGCCTATGCTATGATGCCTACCACTTGCTATATCATGCCTCCCATGTTGCCATGTCAAGCCTCTAACCATCCTTTCCTAGCAAACCGTTGTTTGGCTATGTTACCGCTTTGCTCAGCCCCTCTTATAGCGTTGTTAGTTGCAGGTGAAGATGAAGTTTGTTCCTTGTTGGAACATGGAGATGTTGTTCCTTGTTGGAACATGTTTACTTGTTGGGATATCACAATATATCTTATTTAATTAATGCATCTATATACTTGGTAAAGGGTGGAAGGCTCGGCCTTATGCACAGTGTTTTGTTCCACTCTTGCCGCCCTAGTTTTCGTCATATCGGTATTATGTTCCCGGATTTTATGCGTTCCTTACACGGTTGGGTGATTTATGGGACCCCCTTGACAGTTAACTTTGAATAAGACTCCTCCAACAAGGCCCAACATTGGTTTTACCATTTGCCACCTAAGCCTTTTCCCTTGGGTTCTGCAGACTCAAGGGTCATCTTTATTTTAACCCCGGGCGGTGCTCCTTGAGTGTTGGTCCAAAGCTGTCGACCGCCCGGTGTACTCGGGGGCAACTCTGGGCTCGCCTAGGAAGTTTGGACAATCCGGTGTGCCTCGAGAACGAGGTATGCGTCGACTCCTATCGGGATTTGTCGGCACATCGGGCGGCTTTGCTGGTCTTGTTTTACCATTGTCGAGATGTCTTGTAGTCCGGGATTCCGAGTCTGATCGGGTCTTCCCGGTAGAAGAAATATCCTTCATTGACCGTGAGAGCTTATAATGGGCTAAGTTGGGACACCCCTGCAGGGTATTATCTTTCGAAAGCCGTGCCCATGTTATGAGGCAGATGGGAATTTGGTAATGTCCGGTTGTAGAAAACCCGAAGTTGACCTTAATTAAAATACATCAACTGTGTGTAACTGCGTGATGGTCTCTTCTCGTGAGTCCGGGAAGTGAACACGATGTTGGAGTTATGTTTGACGTAAGTAGTTTCAGGATCACTTCTTGATCGCTACTAGCTTCACGACCGTGCTTTGCCTCCTCTTCTCGCTCTCTTTTGCGTATGGTAGCCACCATATATGCTAGTCGCTTGCTGCAACTCCACCTCACTACCCTGTCCTACCTATAAGCTTAAATAGTCTTGATCTCGCGGGTGTGAGATTGCTGAGTCCCCGTGACTCACATATACTTCCAAAACCAGTTTACAGGTGCCGATGAAACCGTGCAGGTGACGCACCCGAGCTCAAGGAGGAGCTCGATGAAGATCTTGTTCATTGTGTTGTTACGTTTCAGTTAATCAGTAGTGGAGCCCAGTTGGGACGATCGGGGATCTGTGTAGCATTTGGGTAGTCTTCTTTTATTTTGGTTCCGTAGTCGGACCTTGATTGTATCTGTATGATGTAATGCTTTACTCATGTATTGTGTGAAGTGGCGATTGTAAGCCAACTATGTATCTCTTTCCCTTATGTATTACATGGGTTGTGTGAAGATTACCTCACTTGCGACATTGCTTTCAATGCGGTTATGCCTCTAAGTCGTGCTTCGACACGTGGGAGATATAGCCGCATCGAGGCGTTACAAGTTGGTAATCGAGCCATCCCGACTTAGGAGCCCCCTGCTTGATTGAATCGCTGACTTTGTTGAGTCTAGAAAAAAATGTCTTGAGTCTTAGGATTTTATATATCGGAGAGTAGGATTCTTTTTACTCCTCGGTCCCTTCGTCGCTCTGGCGAGGCATCCTGACGTAGAAGTTTTGACTCTTCTCTCCTCAAATTTCACTAAAAAAAATTTTAGGATCACGCGGGTATCTTGGAAACGTTCCGATGGTTTTGTGACGAGAACATTGTTCTTGGTGCCTCCTGACATTTAGGGGTTGTGGCAGTGTCCCGGGGAGTTGAGCTCTGAGGTGTTGTCGTCACAATTTTATCGTTGCTGTTCTGGAATACCTGAGTTTTGCCGACATCAAAAATCTCTTTTATGCAGTTGTTGGTGAGATAACCTCGATAAGCCAGTACTGGGGCGAGCTCGAGAGTATTGCCATGACTCGTATAACGGATGCTTTTCGAAGGTCGAGGTAAACGATTTCCGGAGTTTTTTTGGTTATGTGTTGAAGGATGGATACAGCTGGATCTAGGTATTGTTAGTTTGGGTGATATATTTTGTGTCCCCTGTATCCCCAACACCAGATTGCATAACTAGAAAGTTTCGGGAGTTTATGGCTGGGAATGCAAGTAGCTCCTAGAATATCTTTCCGACAGATGCATGATATGAGATTGGGTAAATCTCTATCATATGTATTTGTTCCGGCTTATTCCGCAAGCCAAATCCTTTGTTTTTGTTCCGTTTTGTGGTATTCAAGTTGCTTCAATGCCAAGTGTTGATTCCATACCTTATTCTAAACGGTGTTCTCATATTTCTATGTGGATGCTAATCCTTCTTGTTCATCAAGGTCGTCTTTTCAATCCTTTCCAACCGTGTGCTTCTCTCCAATTAAATCCGATCATTCCAACATTCGCAAGATCAATTCTAAGCTTTTTCTCAACGGTGTTCGTTTCATCCGACCCTAGTTGCCTTTGTTTTCCGCCCTCCACCTTTTTCTTCAAGGACTCAGATTTCTTAATCAAGTATCCATTTTATTGAGTGAAGTTTCTTCATTCTTTTCCTTTAAATGTTTTATCCGGTGATTTCTCATGAAGACGCTAAGGAAGCTTCAACCTTATCATTGTTCCATTCTAATTTTCTTCTCCGGTGGATTTAATTCAAGATTTCGGTGTTGATCTTATCCCTTTTCCTCTTTTCACAATGCTTTCTCATGCCGGTGTATCTCTTAATCATTCACTTCTCGCTATTCATTTGGTTGGGAGTGATGAAGATATCTCAGAAGATTCGTGTTTCCATTCTTAATCCGTTCAAGTTATTTCGAGTTTGTTATCTCATTCAAGCCATTTAAATCAACCGGTGCAACCTCCCTTTCAAGCAATCGTTCAACGGTGCATCTTTTGAGTGGGTCCTAACCCACAGGTCTTTTCGAGGATCTTACGACTCTTTTAATTTTCTTGGAGCTATTCTCAAATTCTTTTGAAGTTTGGCGTAAGTATGAATTTCATCGATCATGGCTTTCTCCAAGATCTTTCAAATTCTTTTCATTGTTGGTTCAACCTTTCTAATTTTCATTATGGAGTGCCTCAACAATTTATGGTGGTGTTTCTCGTCGTCATTCTCGGATTTTGAAGACCGAAGAGGAGTTCCTCTTAAATCCTTACCCGTTCTTCCAAAGATGCCTAGTTCAAGCTTGATGCCATCCTCTCATAATTGTTTTCGATTGTGAGAATTCTTTTCAACCATCCGGAGCAATTCAGGAATCTTTTCAGTTTGATTCTCCAGATCCATCATCTCAGAATTATTCATTCCAGCTTTCAGCTCTCGTTCTCCAAATCTTACCGGTGCATCATTCAAGTATTCACTAATCAGTTCATGATCTCTTCGTTCTAATGTATCTAAGTTTTGTCAAGCATCTTTATTCGCTTTTCTAATTCTTCACGGTGAATTGTGCCTTTGCTACTTTCATTTTCAATTCTTACGGTGGTTCGTTCAAGAGTTCTCTTCCTTCGTTATTATATAGATTCATTCGTCTTTCCGAATCCTACCGCGGATCGTTGAAGACCTTCCCAAGTTGAGCAATATCTCTCTTCAATCCTTTTTCATCGAGAATAAGTAGTATGCCTAATCCGTTGCTTGTCATCAATCTAAATTGGTGAAGGATACGCATAACATAATTCTTGTTCTTGTTTCATCCAAGTGATTGATTCATTCTTCCGGAGTTCGTAATGGTATCAATTTCTCAGTTCTAAGTTGTTCATCTCTTCTTTCCAGAGTTTGTTCATCATATCACATTCTCGGTCCGAGATGCTTCATCTTTTCTTTCCGGAGTTCAAAGTTTTCTCGGTTATATCATTTCAAAGCTTCTTCTTATCAACTGGAAGGCTTCACCTTGTGTTTTCAACTTCTCTTTCTTTTATCATCCTTTTCTTACGGAGTTCTTCATGGAGGCTCTACATGGTGCTTCGTCAAGGATTCTTTTCATTCTTCAATTGTTCATCAAGATTTCTCTCGGAGTTAAGATCCGTCAAGCCATACTTCAAAATAAACATGGTGCTCAACACATGTTTTGTTTTGAGGAGTTCAAGCATTCTTCATCTTGCATTCCGAAGTGCAATTCGTTCTACCTTATCATTTGAGGTGGTGTTATGTCATTCTTGACAATTTGAGTTCGTGTTTCATGATTCACATGTTGTCAAGAATGAGGTATTTTAAATCCATCAATCCCTTTGTTGGAGTTATCTTGGGTCATATTTCACCTAAAGCTTCCCCTAAGGATTGTTGCTATTTATGGTGCTTATAAATGACCCAAGTTCTTCATTTGTCCTCTCGGTGAAATAAGTTTCTCGTCTCCTTGCTGATATCAATCCAATCGTTTGTTTCCGTTGGTGGCAGAAGCTCACCTCATAATGTTGAGAGGTTTCCATAAGTCCACTACAAGGTTATTCTTTTTCGTTGTTGGTTTTCCAACAACTTCGTTCTATCCTTCTTTTTAAGGGTGCTTTCCAAACTCATTTGTGGTAGAAGTTGGCATTTTCTTCTCCGTTCTTTTCTTCCCAACAATCTAGCTTCTATTCTTTCGTTCGGAGGCATTGTGATGTTACTCTCTTCGACCCATCATCTCATTTTGTAAATATCATGTTCTTTTCCTTGCTTATCCATTTAACAGGAGTGTTATGTCCTCTGCTCAAGCTCTTTCATATATCAAGTTTTTCCTCTCTTTTCAACCTAAGTGATGTCTGAAATCCTTCTTACCCCTTGTGCCATTCTTTCAATAGTTCCGGAGGCAGTGTGTTGTTGATTTCATCAAGTATCATCCCATCTTCTCAAGTTCATGATTCTAATTCCTTCCATTTTCAATTGAGTGCTGCCCAAATTATATCATTCTTATTCCTTCTCTATCTTGTTTTTAACCGGAGTGGTGTCAATATCTATCTTATCATTAAACCTCTTGGTTCTCGTCAGTATCCCATGTTCGTCTTTTCTAACAGAGTGTTTTCAACTTTGTTCATCTTCGTTATTTTCTTTCTTTCATTTTGTTCAACCTCTCAAGGTTCGTGGTTTCACTCGTTCGTCAAAGAAGCAACTTTGTTTTACTTCTTCCTCTTCCGCTTTTCTCCGGTGCCATCCTAGATCTCGGGACTAGATCCTCTTGTAGTGGTGGAGTGTTGTAACGCCCCGAGACCGACGCTCCAGAAGACTTCCATATATTCCGGGTTTCGCCGTGTGTTTCATTTGTGCCGCCCTTTTATTTTTGCATTGCATCATGTCATCATGCCATCATCTCATAAATCTTCTGCAACTCAACTAAATAAATTGTATGGATCCTCGGTCCATTTAAATCGAGGTATTCACAATGGTGATTTCTCTTTATAATATATCCTCCCAATATTTAGGGAGCTATATTAAACCATTCCATAACACATTTCTTGCCGGTTCTTCAAATTTCCTTTTTATCCAACTCAACTTCTTTTCTTCCTTTGGTGCCTTTTTAGTAAAATTGAGTTGCAATTTTACTTTATCCACAAATGTTCCAAATCAGCCCATAAATCACATCTAGTGTGTAGGGCCATCTCCTATAATTTCAACCCATTTGGAGTTCATTCGAATGGGTTTCGAAATTCAAACATGTCGAGTTAAATTCTACATGTGTGGATTTTACATTCTCTAAAAATCCTCGGGCCATTTTTTGTTAAATTCCTCATATTTTTGTGAGCCTAAGGAAATGCCCTCCTAGCCTTTCTCTTCTTCCTTTTTTGTCCCCTGCTAGAGAGAGAGAAGAGAGCCTAGCAGTCAGGCCCCTGGCCATTCTCCTCCCCACCAGGCCGGCCCAGTCTCCCTAGGCCCAAGGCCCAGCCGCAACCGCTGCTCTAACCCTAGCCCCAACCGATCCAGCCCCCCCCCCCCCGCATCTCTCCCTCGATTCCCATCTCTCCCTCTCGTTCCCGTCTTGCGCCCTTGAGACCCATCCCTCGATCCCCCTCTCCCTCTCCTCGCTCGATCCCATCTCTCCCTCCTGCTCCTCGCCCGATCCCCTCCTCTCGAGCACGCCTCTCATGGCACCCGCATCAGCCGGCCTCCTTCCTCTCCTCCTCCATGGCGCCTCCCCTCCTCGTAGCGCTGCCGCCTCGTCTCCCCGTCGCCATGGCCAGCACCACTCCTCCCCCTCGCTCCTTGACCGCCAGCGCCACAACCTCCGCTTTGCAGCGCCTTGAGCCCCGAGGTCGCATCCACATGTCGCCCGGCGCTCAGGAGAGGAGCTCCTCGAGCACCTCGCCCGCATCCGTCGTCTTCCGCCGCCCGGCGACCCTCTGCATCCACCTCCAACAGCACTCCTGCGACCTCATCTTCATCACCGCCTCGTGCGTCCCTACCGACTCCGACCGGAGCCCCGCCCGCTTCGCTTGTACATGGCATCCGCCTTCACCTGCAGCAGCGTTGCTTTCTTTCGTCGCCGCCTCCCTTCGTTGACCACCAAGACCCGAGGCATGTGTGCTCCACTACTAGTTTCGGGGGCCTTGAGTACCTCGACGAACACCTTTGTTACCGCCTCGCAAGACGTTCCTAGTTACGCCAAGACCGGACCAACAAGTACCACGGCGTCCGTCGATCGCCAAGTACCCCTACACGTGGATACGCCAATTTCCTCTTCGACCCGTGTACCACTACCGTCGCCGAAGACCTGTGTAACGGAACTGTCAAGTTCGACTACCTTCATGTGTACCACTACTTCCATGATGACCCGTGTACGACTACATAACGAACCGTGAAGTTCCACAAGATAACGTGTAACACTACCGTCGCCCTGAAGTCGTTGGATTCGTCAAGTACCTCTCCGAAACGAACGTGTACAACTACTTCCACTACCGTCGCGAAAACGACTACTTCCACTACGGCCCGTGTACCACTACTTCCTTTGTCGAACTCGATCCGCCCCGAAAATGCACGCTTTGAAGGTATAACCCCGAGACGACCTCCCGCGAACGAATGCTTGTGTGTTGTATGAGATGCTCGTGTTTGCCTTGTGCCCGTTTGTTTCGTGCATGTTCCTCCTCATTTGCCATGCCCCTAACCCGTGGGAACCCGGTAGTCGGGAGCACCCCACCATCTCTAGCATGTTGCGCACATCCATACGCCTCCTTTTGCACGGTATCTCCGTGAGCTACCGGAACCGATATGTTGCCGTGGCATCATTTTCGGATTCGTTGCCGTGGCACCCGTTTTGTTCCGCCATGGTAATGCTTCATAACATGCTTATGTCAACATTTTCATAAAATTGCTTAAAACTTGCACATGTCATCCGCATCATGATAACAACATTTAAATGTTAATATTTGTTGTTTCCATTAATTTGCTAAATGCTTACGGGGATTTACCGGATTTTTTGTTTTTATATCCGGCCCCATTTAAATTGTTTAGATGGTATAGTTTTGATATGCTTCACCTCTTGCCATGTTTAATAACATTTAATGTTGTTGAGTACCTAGTCGGGAGTGAACTAAATAATTGATGTGGTGTTTCATCAATATGCAACTCGTTGCATATTGGGCTCCATTTAACTTGTAGTTTTGTTTGTGCATATTGCCATGCCATGCTATTTAAAACGGACATGCATCATACTTGTTTGCGCATCATGCCATGTTTATGTGATTGTTGGTTTACTATGTTGTTTGCTTCTTTCCGGGTTGCTTCTCTTGTTAGCTTCGGTTTCGTTCCGGAGTTGTGAGGATTCGTTCGACTACATCCTCTTGTCTTCTTCATGGACTCGTTCTTCTTCCTTGCGGGATTGCAGGCAAGATGACCATACCCTCGAAATCACTTCTATCTTTGCTTGCTAGATGCTCGCTCTTTTGCTATGCCTATGCTACGATGGCTACCACTTGCTATATCATGCCTCTCATGTTGCCATGTCAAGCCTCTAACCATCCTTTCCTAGCAAACCGTTGTTTGGCTATGTTACCGCTTTGCTCAGCCCCTCTTATAGCGTTGTTAGTTGCAGGTGAAGATGAAGTTTGTTCCTTGTTGGAACATGGAGATGTTGTTCCTTGTTGGAACATGTTTACTTGTTGGGATATCACAATATATCTTATTTAATTAATGCATCTATATACTTGGTAAAGGGTGGAAGGCTCGGCCTTATGCCTGGTGTTTTGTTCCACTCTTGTCGCCCTAGTTTTCGTCATATCGGTATTATGTTCCCGGATTTTGCGTTCCTTACACGGTTGGGTGATTTATGGGACCCCCTTGACAGTTCGCTTTGAATAAGACTCCTCCAGCAAGGCCCAACATTGGTTTTACCATTTGCCACCTAAGCCTTTTTCCCTTGGGTTCTGCAGACTCAAGGGTCATCTTTATTTTAACCCCGGGCGGTGCTCCTTGGTGTTGGTCCAAAGCTGTCACCGCCGGTGGCCACTGTGGGCAACTCTGGGCTCGCCTCTGGGAAGTTTGGACAATCCGGTGTGCCACGAGAACGAGGTACGTGCGACTCCTATCGGGATTTGTCGGCACATCGGGCGGCTTTGCTGGTCTTGTTTTACCATTGTCGAGATGTCTTGTAGTCCGGGATTCCGAGTCTGATCGGGTGTTCCCGGTAGAAGAAATATCCTTCATTGACCGTGAGAGCTTATAATGGGCTAAGTTGGGACACCCTGCAGGGTATTATCTTTCAAAGCCGTGCCCATGCGGTTATGAGGCAGATGGGAATTTGTTAATGTCCGGTTGTAGAAAACCCGAAGTTGACCTTACTTAAAATACATCAACCGCGTGTGTAACCGTGATGGTCTCTTCTCGGCGGAGTCCGGGAAGTGAACACGGTGTTGGGGTTATGTTTGACGTAAGTAGTTTCAGGATCACTTCTTGATCGCTACTAGCTTCACGACCGTGCTTTGCCTCCTCTTCTCGCTCTCTTTTGCATATGGTAGCCACCATATATGCTAGTCGCTTGCTGCAGCTCCACCTCACTACCCTGTCCTACCTATAAGCTTAAATAGTCTTGATCTCGCGGGTGTGAGATTGCTGAGTCCCGTGACTCACGGATACTTCAAAACCAGTTTGCAGGTGCCGATGAAACCGTGCAGGTGACGCACCCGAGCTCAAGGAGGAGCTCGATGAAGATCTTCTTCATTGTGTTGTTACGTTTCAGTTGATCAGTAGTGGAGCCCAGTTGGGACGATCGGGGATCTATGTAGCATTTGGGGTAGTCTTCTTTTATTTTGGTTCCGTAGTCGGACCTTGATTGTATCTGTATGATGTAATGCTTTACTCATGTATTGTGTGAAGTGGCGATTGTAAGCCAACTATGTATCTCTTTCCCTTATGTATTACATGGGTTGTGTGAAGATTACCTCACTTGCGACATTGCTTTCAATGCGGTTATGCCTCTAAGTTGTGCTTCGACACGTGGGAGATATAGCCACATCGAGGGCGTTACAGCCGGGGAGGACGGCTCCTCACCCGTCTGCATGTGCTCGGCAGGAAGGGGCTTGCAGGGCAGGTATCAGTACAAGCACCAGAAGAATCAGGAGCTGGAGAAGGAGAAGGCTTACTCATCAGTAGCGAAGTACTTCCTACGCTTCAGCAGGCGACAAGGGTAATCATCGCCCAGGACCTCCCTTCTCTTTCGGAGGGCCTCGAAGTTCACGCGTAAACGGCCCAAGATTTGAGCGCAAGGATCAGCCTGCGGCGAGTGAGAAGCATCAAGGCGACTTGCGTCAGGGGCGTCTGCCTGGCGCGCGTTGCTAGTCGCCTCACCAAGAGAAGCAGCAGGGGCCTCGGGGGCTCCATCCGCGGGCGCTGCGGACGACCGCCTGCGGCCCTCAGCCGCAGCGGCATGAGCCTCAGGAGCCACCCCCTCACGAGCATCGCCCGGTGCTGTCACCCCGACTGGGGTCCCTTCGGCCTCTAGCGGCTCGCGCCTCCCTGCTCCAACACTTGAGGAGGAGCCGCCTTGGCCGAGTGGAAGGGTTGTCACCACCACTGGATTCTCGCGAGGCCCCTGGAGACCAGTGGGGCGCAGCCCCCATTCGTCGAAGATAGGCATCTGGTTCACCAAATCACCCCTGTTCCGGCAGAGGTACAGCAATGCCCCTTCATGCCGGATGCCACCGGGGTTAGGGTCGCCGGTCAGGACCATGAGCACTTTCCTTAGCGCTTCTGGCGTCAGGTCTTCTTCCTGGAGCCTCATACGATCACCAGGCCCACTGAAGGCCTACATCCGGTGGGAATGGCGTTGGCGAGGAGCAATGCAGCGCATTAGGAACTCCTTCACCACCTTGGGCGCTGTTACAGCAAGCGACCTTAGGAACGCGAAGCGGCGCCAGACGAAGATGAGCCGAGGGCTTGAAAGCGTCTCCTGGCCCCAGCCTGAATTGGGGACAGAAAGGCGAGGTTAGCTCCGACAGGGGGCTGGGCACCCCCACATCCACATACAGCCACCTCTCGCGGAACTCAGCCGCGGGCGGAGGCAAGCTAAAGTCAATCCCTGAGGCCGCTGTCTCGGGCGCGGCGACGAAGCTCACGCATGCCGAGCATTGAGTGGGGTCGACAAGGCGCAGAGAGAAGATGTGGCGCAGCAAGGCAACCGAGGGAAGGATGCCCATCATTGCCTCACAAACAAAGGGGAAGACCGAGAGGAGAGTAATGGACTCAGGACCCAGATGCATAATGTTTATCTGATAGATGGAAAGCACGGCAATAAATAAATCAGAGAAGGGGGAACCAGCCCCGCCCACAGGGCGTCAGCGAAATACCGGACCTCAGTGACTATCCTGTCGATAGAGAAGTGGGACGCGGGCCAAGCCGTCGTCCTCCCGCTTTCATTGAAGGAGGTAGCAAGAGCCGAACTGACCTTGCCCAAGCCCTCTAGATTGAGTATGATGGGCCGAATTGACGGCGGAGGCCAGCCCGGCCGTGGCGAGGCGGAGGCAGGTTTCTTCCCTTTCCCTTCTTCGCCAGAGCCATGGCGTCGAAAGGGAGGGAGATCCGGGATTGGATTGGAAATGGAAGCTGGAGTTCGAGAGGGGAAGGACTAGGCGCTGGCAGCGAGAGGGAGCGGATGTGTGCGTGGCGTGTCCGCCCTAGCAAGGCACGAAATAAGGAGGCGTGGGGAACAGTGCACGCCCATCGTCAATCAACCGCCACGCGTCGCCCAAGGCCTTGAGCTGTTAGGGCCCATGACGCCGCCTTGCCCTTTCGCCTCTCTGCTCGGCCAAGTTCAGGCGCCGTGAGCCCGGGGGCTCTTGTCGGTGTTACAGGAATGGGGTCCCCGGCTTGCACTGCTGACTGCGGCGTGGCTCAAAGGAGGCCCAGGACAGCCCATCTTCATCAACACAAACTCAAGACCCTCGCGAGGGGCCAAGCCTCACGGGGCGGATGACCAGGAGCTTCCTCAGGCACGGCCTCGTCAGGCTGGCTCACGAGGAGACGGAGAGTTCAAGGCAGGGTACCTCGCGAGGTGCCCGTGACGCAAGCCGTGACGACCAAGGGCGCCCGATCGAGGCGCCCGGCCAGCAGCGTCCTCCTTTCCTCTTTGGTGCAAAGGGAGCAAGCACGAGCAAGAGCATCAAGCAAAGGCATCCGTTTCGGTGCAACAAGACCAAGACCAGCCCCAACGGCTGGAATGCGGTCATCGTGGAGCCCAAGCAGGCGTCATCACCAAAGCCTTTGGCAGGCGAGGACCAACTTTAGTCAGGATAAGTGTACCCGCTTTTCCCCTTCGAAATGGCCAATTGTTGGCGCCCTTCCCGCTCAATATTTGGGAAGAGGCCCAGGGCCTTCGCCTATATAAGTAGAGCTAGCCACCATAGGACTGGACACACTGAGGGACGATGAAGGATCCGCCATTCGGAATCCAGAGAGAGAGATAGAGACCCGATCCTCAAGCTAGAGCGACGGGACACCACTTAGCAGTTCATCGCTTCCACCAAGAACAGACCCTCACGAGGCTGTTCTTCCTGTCTTATTCTTCATCAGCCCTGCAGGCAATCCACCACACCACAAACTAGAGTAGGGTATTACACCACAACGGTGGCCCGAACTAGTATAAATCTTGCGTCTCTTGTGTTGTCCTTGCTAGTAGTTTAGGTCCCTGCGATTCGGCGAGGTACGAGACGGTGGAGGGTTGGATCTCCGCGCACACCCCAGAGTTCGAACCTTAAGGGTCTGCCGGAACCCGAAATCCGACAGGAGCCCCTGGTGCGGTCGAGCCGCATTCTTGGCGTGTCGTGGTCTTGCCCCTCCCCATATGCCCATGGTATCTCCAGAGCATAATTATGTACGCGTAATACTAGCTTCGCAATGTCGCGAGGGCTGGGGTTGGGGCGGATTGATCTGGCGATGCTTGAATCATGTCAGCGGTCTTGTTGTAGGTTACTCCGGCGCGCTTATGGTGTCCGGACGCTTGATGGCGGACTCGAGAGTTGCTTTGTGAGAGGCTGCTTTGTACCTCCGCCCGCGAGGGTCAGCCGTGTGCTCCTCCGTTCGGAGAGAGCGTTCGGTGTTTCCATTGACCGTGATTACTCCTCGAGGGCCTGACATCTTTGAGCTTGAGGTATGCGTAGTGCGGCACCGCATTGAACTTTGCAAATGCGGTTCGTCCGAGCAGTGCGTGATAGTCGCTGCAGAATGGGACGATGTCGACGATTAAATCTTCGCTTCGGAAGTTATCCGGGGATCCGAAGACCACTTTAAGTGTAACTGAGCCCGTACAACTGGCCTCTACACCCGGTATGACGCCTTTAAAGGTCGTCTTTGTAGGTTTAATCCTTGAGGGGTCTATGCCCATTTTGCGCACTGTATCCTGATAAAGCGGGTTCAGGCTGCTACCGCCGTCCATCAGGACTCTGGTGAGGTGAAATCCGTCAATGATTGGGTCAAGAACCAATGTGGCGAAGCCTCCGTGACGGGTGCTAGTGGGGTGGTCCCTTCGATCGAAGGTGATCGGGCAGGAAGACCATGGGTTGAACTTCGGGGCGACTGGCTCCATCGCATATACGTTCCTTAGTGCACGCTTCCTCTCCCTTTTGGGTATGTGTGTTGCGTATATCATGTTCACCGTCCACACTTGTGTAGGAAAACCCTTCTGTCCTCTATTGTTCGGCGGCCGGGGCTCTTCCTTGTCATCGCTATGCAGCCCCTTGTCATTGAGTTCGGCACTTAACTTGCATGCTTGCTTGAACACCCAATAGTCCCTGTTGTTGTGATTGGCTGGTTTTTCGGGGGTGCCATGTATCTGGCACAAGCGATCGAGTATTCGGTCCAAGTTGGACGGGCCGTGGGTATTTCTTTTGAATGGCTTCTTCCGCTGACCGGGTTTAGAGCCTCAGAATCCGGCATTGACGGCCGTATCTTCAGTGTTATCGCCGTTAATGCGGCGCTTGTTCTTGTTGCGACGCGACCTGCCATTGCTGTCCTTGGTATCCGAACTATCAGGATGTTTGGCCAAGTTGTTTCTTCGAGCTAGCCAGCTGTCCTCTCCCGCACAAAAGCGGGTCATGAGTGTTGTGAGGGCTGCCATGGATTTTGGCTTTTCTGTCCTAGGTGCCGGGCAAGCCACTCGTCATGGATGTTATGTTTGAAGGCTGCAAGGGCCTCTGCATCCGGACAATCAATGATTTGATTTTTCTTTGTTAGGAACCGTGTCGAATTGTCCGGCGATTCTTACAGGCTGCTGGATTATGTGGCTAAGGTCATCGGTGCTGGTGGTCGCACATATGTGCCACTGGAAGTTATCAAGGAATGCGGCTTCCAGGTCCTCCCAACAACCAATTGATTCTGCTGGCAAGCTGTTGAGCCAATGCCGAGCTGGTCCTTTAAGCTTGAGTGGGAGGTATTTGATGGCATGTAGATCATCACTGCGGGCCATGTGGATATGGAGGAGATAATCCTCGATCCAGACCGCATGATCTGTGGTACCATCGTATGATTCGATGTTCTACGGGCTTGAAGCCCTCGGGGATTTGATGATCCATTACTTCATCCGTGAAGCATAGTGGGTGTGCGACGCCTCTGTATTGGGCTATATCACGGCGTAGCTCATATGAGATTTGTCTCATCGTGTTCGGCCCGGCGGGTTTGCTGTATCCGGCGCGACGGTAATCATCATCCCGTCGTTGCCCACGCCGATCCGTGAGATCGGTCTTGTATGTTTTGCCTTATCCTCCAATATATCTCGCAAGTCCGGCGTTTTCCCGTGCCTTGGTACTTTTTGAGCGGCGTCGGGGTGTGGCTTGAGCGGAGGCTTCTCGGTCATGACCACGGGTGGCGATCTGCCATGTCGTCTTGTTGGTGACTTGGGTGCTTCCTCCTCTAGTCGAGGCAACGGCCTGTGTTTGGGGTAGCTTTTGGAGGGCGTTCGAGTTCATACTCTTGGTGCAAGGACTTGAGTCCATCTGTCGACTAGCAGGTCTTGATCAGCTCTAAGTTGTTGCTGCTTTTCTTGAGGCTGCTTGCCGTGGCTATAAGCCTGCGTTTGAAAGCAGCTCTGTTGGCGGGATCCTCGGGCATGACAAATTCGTCATCGTCGAGGCTTGCCTCATCTTCGGAGGGAGGCGCATAATTATCGCCCTCGACCTCTCTTTTCGCCGCCTTGTCGCGGACTTGCTTCTCCCTCCTCCTGCGCTGAGTCCTGCTGGAGAGGGTTCTCTTCAGCACTGTCCGGGGTGTTATTATCTCCCGTGCCGGAATCACCGTTTTTATTATGGCGGGATTTAGAGCGGCGCCGCTGACGTTGGCGCTTCGGCTCTTTCTTGGAGGGGTCATCCTCCGTTGTTCCATCGTCGTTCCCATCTTTTGGGATGTCCACCATATATATGTCATATGACGAGGTGGCCTTCCGGTGCCACATGGCGCTGGGTCTTGGTCGTCTCCGGCATAAATCGTCCCATACCGTCGATGTCTTCGGAGTCGTAGTCTAGCATGTCGGTTAAATCACCGACAGTGGCTACAAAGTGGGTGGTGGGTGGGCGTTGAATTTCTTCGTCGTCCGCATCCCAACCTTCCTGTCCGTAGCCCGGCCAGGGCTCTCCGGATGAAGAGAGAGACTTTAGTGAATTCAGGATGTCGCCAAAGGGCGAGTAATGAAAGATGTCCGCGGCAGTGAACTCCATGACCGGCGCCCAATCGGATTCGATTGGCAGGGGCGCGGAGGGTTTGGAGTTTGGAGAGGAGTCCGGCACCCTGGAGTCGAGGTCTTCGCGAAGGACAGGGATGGAGTTCGGCTCGATCGCCGTAGAGATTGTAGCCCCCGAGGCGGTGTCCAACCACTCGTCCTCGATCGGGGAATCCGGCTCCGGATTAAGGGTCGGAGCGGATTCTGGTGCGGCCTCCAGGGCACTGTTCGGCTGTAGAGCTAGATCATGCCCATCGAGACAGTGCGGCACGCTTGGCTGCGGCTTGAATCCGTCGAAGATCAAGTCTCCGCGGATATCGGCCGTATAGTTCAAACTTCCAAATCTAACCTGATGGCCAGGGGCGTAGCTTTCGATCTGCTCCAGATGGCCAAGCGAATTGGCCCGCAGTGCAAAGCCGCCGAACACGAAGATCTGTCCCGGGAGAAAAGTCTCACCCTGGACCGCGTCGTTGTTGATGATCGAAGGAGCCATCGGGCCTATCGGTGACGACAGACGAACTCTCAATGAAAGCACCAATGTCGGTGTCAAACCGGCGGATCTCGGGTAGGGGTCCCGAATCAGCGTCTAGGCGGGTGGTAACAGGAGACAAGGGACACGATGTTTTTACCCAGGTTCGGGCCCTCTCGATCGAGGTAATACCCTACTCCTGCTTGATTAATATTGATGATATGGGTAGTACAAGAGTAGATCTACCACGAGATCAAGGAGGCTAAACCCTAGAAGCTAGCCTATGGTATGATTGTTGTTAGATCCCTCGGACTAAAACCCTCCGGGTTCTATGGACACCGGATAGGTTAGGGTTACACCGAGTCGGGTACAATGGGAGGCGATAGACCTATCCGTTTCGCCCAGCTTGCCTTCCACGCCAAGGAAAGTCCCATCCGGACACGGGACGAAGTCTTCAATCTTGTATCTTCATAGTCTTGGAGTCCGGCCGTGACGATAGTCCGGCTATCCGGACACCCCCTAGTCCGGGACTCCCTCACTCGCCTGCTTCAAGCCCTAGGGTGTCAGTACATTTTGCCACGAAGTCGGTGAGCGCGGCTCCCTTAATGACTCTGGTTGTGCTGAACTCCTACTGGAATGCTTGCAGCCCGATGTTCCATTCCGCAGCTCTTCCAGCAGCGTTGGGGCTCCTGAGTACCCTCTCTAGCAGGTTGGCCGAGACGACCTTGATCGGGTGACCTTGGAAGTAGTGATGCAGTTTGTGAGAGGCCACCAAGTGCGCGAGCAAGAGCTTTTGAGGCATGGGGTATTGTGCCCTTGCAGCCCGCAGTACCGTGCTGACGAAGTACACCGGGTGCTCGACGAGGGCGGGAGCATCGACGGAGCCTGCGTCTGCCAAAGGTTGGGTCGTCTCCTGAGGTGACGAGACCCCAAGAGCCTGGTCGCCCACTGGGGCCTCTGCAGGCTTGCGAACGCTGTCTTGCTGGGCCTGATCACTCGTGGGTGTTGCTGCAGCTTTTGCGGTGCCCTCTAGGTCCTGTATCGCCCTGGCTGGAGGTGCGGCATAGCGCGGCGGACCCTTGGCCTGGCGCTCTTCCTGAACCACCACTAGAGCTGCACTAGCGGAGTAGGGAGTGGCGGCAAGGTAAAGCACCAAGGGCTCGAGAGGGCGAGGCGCCACCATCACCGGAGGGCTGGTTAGGTATCTCTTGAGGTCTTGAAACACTTGGTCGGCCTCCGGGGTCCACTTGAACGGACCCTTCTTCTTCATCAGCTTGAAGAATGGCAGGGAGCGCTCTCCCAGCTTGGAGATGAAGCGCCCCAGCGAGGTCATGCAGCCCGCAAGCTTCTGTATCACCTTGAGAGTTTGTGGTGGGCTCATGTCTTCTATCACCTTGACCTTCTCCGGGTTAGCCTCGACCCCCCTATGGGACACGAGGAAGCCCAGGAGCTTGCCGGAAGGGACACTGAACATGCACTTCTCTGGGTTGAGCCAAAAGTCTAGTTGGCGTAGGCTCGCGAAGGTCTCCTCCAGGTCCTGAATCAAAGTTCTTGCCTCCTTTGATTTTACCATGATGTCGTCGATGTAGGCTTCAGCGTTCCTCCCGAGCTGTTGACCCAGGGCGATCTGCATCAGCCATTGGAAGGTCGCTGTCGGTGTCAAAACCGGCGGATCTCGGGTAGGGGGTCCCGAACTGTGCGTCTAGGCGGATGGTAACAGGAGACAAGGGACACGATGTTTTTACCCAGGTTCGGGCCCTCTCGATGGAGGTAATACCCTACTCCTGCTTGATTAATATTGATGATATGGGTAGTACAAGAGTAGATCTACCACGAGATCAAGGAGGCTAAACCCTAGAAGCTAGCCTATGGTATGATTGTTGTTCGTCCTACGGACTAAAAACCCTCCGGTTTATATAGACACCGGATAGGTTAGGGTTACATAGAGTCGGTTACAAGGGTAGGAGATCTACATATCCGTATCGCCAAGCTTGCCTTCCACGCCAAGGAAAGTCCCATACGGACACCGGACGAAGTCTTCAAAATTGTATCTTCATAATCTTTGAGTCCGACCGTGGCGATAGTCCGGCTATCCGGACACCCCTAGTCCGGACTCCTCAGTAGCCCCTGAACCAGGCTTCAATGACGATGAGTCCGGCGTGTTGCTTGTCTTCGGCATTGCGAGGCGGGTTCCTCCTCTGAATTCTTCAGAGAAGGTTTTGAACACAAGGATAGTGTCCCGCTCTGCAAAACAAGTTCCACATACCACCGTAGAGAGAATAACTTTTGCGGATCTGGCGGCGTATTCAGCGGCATGACATCACACCACGGCCAGGCCTTTATATGAATCGTTTTTACCGTTCCACCTCGGTAGCGTTTAGCGAGGCGGTTTCCTTGGCACGTCTTATCAAAGCATAGATCGTGCCCCACTTATTCCGGGATTCCCATCAATATGGACGTGGGTAACCCAACCGTGTCCGTTGGCACGCCTCCTCTATCAAAGGCGAGTCCTAATCGACCACGGGGTGGGCTGTTGGTATTCAACCTCTTTATAATGAGACCAAGGCCCTCTTATTTTTACACCCTTCATCGAGTTCGCCTCGCGCTTCGAGTTCCAACACCCAAAGCTTCAGATTTAGGCGCTTCGGACCTTCGACGATGTCCGACTCCGACCAGCACGGCCGATGGATGTCTTCCTCCGTCACAGAAGAAGACGTGCTAAAAGGCTGCGAGACGCCCGGTATCTAACCGCGAGATCTCGCATAGGCTACCTGCTCGGGCAGGTCATTCCCACTCTGAGCCCGGCGAGAACGTGGTGTTCGTGTCTCACTTCCTTCGGGTTTAGGCTTCCCGACGGATCCCTTTGTCGGCGGCTCATGTTTTATTATGGGCTGGATTTCCATGACTTGAATCCGAGTCCATCCTCCATATCTCGTCATTCATCGTCAGATGTGAGGCCTTCCTCCATATTACCCCCACTTTGGATTGTGGCTCAAGACCTTCAAGGTGGAGCCAAGGATGATCGAGGGGCAACAAGCAGAAGTGGAGGGGCGGTCATAAGCAAATGTCTTGATGCTCCATGGCCCGAGGGCTCTTTTCAAGAGGAGCTTGGTTTGTGGCAATGGGAGTGGTTTTATATCACCGCTCCCGGGGCACCAAATGGGCGGCGCTCCCCACCTTCCGCTCGGAGTCCACCACAGTAGCCGGGCGTCATGGGTCAACAAGGGGCTCGACTGGGGTCGTCCAAGGGCGTTCCCTTGCTGCAGGGTCGTATTAGAGACCTCCAAGAGAGGAGATCAATCTGATTGCGATGGCACGAGTTATGTTGATCCGGCGTCTTACGCCTGCAAGCGTCGCCCCCTCCGCTTTGTGGAATTCAATCCGGAGGGACCACGAGCTCTCCAAAATTTTATGGGCACGACGCCCGTGGAGATGTATAAACTGTTCTTCGGATCGCAAGAGAAGTGTCCGGACCTGACTGAGGACGCAGGACTAAGCTGCAATCGCCCAGATACTCAAGTAAGTAGTCCTGTAACCGGACAAGCTGTTCATTCATTTATTTTATATATATGCCCTTTAAAGGAGCCGTTCCTTGAATAGGAGTGGATAGCCAAGGCAAAGTTAATAAGGTGTCCGGCTCCCCTCCCAGAGACCACGCCGGATCCCATGCTGACCAAGATGTTGAAGGTCACGCCTTTTGAAGAAGGCGAAGGGGGGAGCGGGGAAGCAACTGCCTCTACGAAGGAGGCTATCAAGGAAGGAGGGATTAAAAGTCCCGTCTTTCGAGGAGAGAAGAGGACTGCTTCGGAAGATCTGGAGGTCAAGGCCTCAAAGAGGGGAAGGGAATCTTCGTCGAAGAGTCTGGCGCTGGGGAGTAACCTAGCCGCACTATTTCCCCAAGGGGATCAGCCCTCCAGCGAGCCGTAAGTAAAAAGAAGGGGTCTTGTAAATAAGGAACATCCCTGTATTTAAATATGAAGATAACCGAAATTGTACCTTGTAGTTCGGACCTCAGCCCTTCTCGTGAGCTCGTCTTGAGGATCTTCTTCCGGAGATGATGGAGAGCCAACGCCTCCACCTGTCGCACCCTCATGTAAGCGGGCGACCCGGAGGTGTCGTCATGGAGGGTTCCCCAAGTCCGGCGGGCGGAAGGTCCGGCGCCAAGTGGTGTGCGGTCGGAGGAGCTGAAGGATCTGCTCGGGCGAGCGGCTATCTCAGAAGATCACCTTGCTCTAATGGGTACGGTGATTGAAAGAATTGCATCTACGGAGAGCGGATTGCACAAAGCCGTCAGAAGCTTACTGACGGGGTTTGAGGTACGCGAAAAATAATGTACTTTCTGACAGTTATGCATATAAAATGCGCCCTGTATAGATAGTAGCCCCTGAGACTCGGTATGTTGTCAAAATTGACAACGTCGAGGATCAAATTCTCAGATTATAACATATCGCCGCTCCTAAACAGGTGGCGGGCGTCCGGAGGCCAGCCGGATCGATGAATATGCCGAACTAAAGCGGCAACTTGACGAGGCGGATGCGGACATCGTCTTTGGTCAATAAACGGTTTGACGAGTCACAAGGTATGCGACTTCTATGCGGACACCTGGTAAGGGAGCTTGACGCCCATGTCTTACTATTTGTATGCTTAATGCAGATGGTGCCACTGTTGTGGAAGAGCTGCGGGTGGAACTCGCCCGAGCGAAAGAGCAAGCCAGAAAAAATGTCGGCCGCTTTAAAAGGCGGCGAAGAGCTAGAAGCGAACGGGCTGCTCCTTTGTCAAGCAGAGGAAATGGCCGATATGGCCAAAAGTTGAGGAATACTACTGATCGCTGTGAGGGTCTTGAAAAAGAACGTCAAAGCGGAACAAGAGGGCTGAAAAGGCCGCCGCCGAATCAAGAATGCCCGGTCGGCTTTGAGAGCTGCCAAGGAGGAGCTGAGTCGGGCCGGGCAATTGCGGCTGGAAAACCGTTTTTGCTTTGAGGAAATATACGGATCCAAAGTATGCTCGATTGGATAAGTTGTGGAGTTCGGAGGATGCTTATCTGGACTTGGCGGCGAAGCGCCATGGACGCTGTTGAGCACTTCCGAGGCCGGAAGGCACGTAAGAGAAGAGCTATATTGGTCGCAATTCCATAGTCCGTAGCGTCCTCTGCCGCTGACCGATCGGTTGGCCGAATGGGCCGAGCTTAATCGGTTGTCCGGATTTGCCATGAAGCATGCCTTGACTCACTTGTGGCCGGGCGGACCCCAGCCGAAGAGCTATTTTGCTTTAGTGCGGCAGTTCCTTGGTGTTGTACCGCGTATCGACGCAATGAAGCGATCGGCGTGTATTGAGGGAGCGCGGATGGCTCTGGCCCGTGTCAAGACATACTGGGCAGAGATGAAGGACACCGATGTTGCATCCCAAGATTCGGACAGAAGCCGAGTACCTGCCGAGCACTACTTTGAAGAAGTCTGCCGCGCTCGTTTAATAGAGACGCAGCTTTCGAAGGATATTATGTTTAAATGACATGTATGATTTGTAAAAACAATGTTTCAATATAATATAAGAGCTTTTTATACTTGTGCGTTCAAGTAGTAAACTACTCCCTGTGCGGCCGTTTATGTATATGTGTATATAACCTGAAAGATGGCAGTCCTTGGCTTCAGCCCCCACGCACATAGTGCGGGGTGTTTAAAGCGCTTTTTCACACTTAATCCAACGTCTTGGTCCTGTTAAGGAGGTGATAAGCGTAGCAAACCGAGCAACCGGACTATAATGCTTTATCACTTTCACTTAGCCATAGGAGTTCGAGGGTGGGGCTACTATATAGCCCACAGGGGCACCGCACTCTCCTGAATTTAAAAGCGTATGTGCACGACCAAAACCGGTCCTTCGTTAATGCGGAGGAATCCTAAACACTCCAAAGTGAGTCATCGAGTGGTTGACCAGTCTCTCGCTATATCATGACAAAGTTTCGGCTTTCTCTCTTGAGGTGCTCTTGCGGCGAACGAGGCACAATCGCATGTGTTCTCCACGGTGCCGCGTTAGCCGTGAAAAGCGGAACGTAAGGCAGCAAAACACAGGCGCCGGGCAACCCAACATTTGACCAAAGACATGATTCGGAGCTGATGCATATAAGGCCTAACTCGAGACGCTGAATACTCCCTAAGGTATTCGGTCTTTATGAAAATGGGCAGAATAACGCCCTAAGCCCAGTGTCCAAATGCAGCATAAAAAATTCTGGTGCGGCCAATACCAAAACGCCAACCTCCTCCTCGGTTATAGTAAGGAACCGGGGATGTATATCAACAAGAGACAGTAAAAAAGGTTTACGCAGGGTCTTAATCGAAAAGAATCCTTGCAGCGGGTCCCTCATGCCGCGTCTGCTTTGTGTCTCCGTTGTGCCGTATCCTGGATGGGTGTAGCACGTTGTTCATCTGTAAAAGAGAGAAACTTAGTTTAAAAGAAAAGGATCGTCACGTAAAGATGTACTTAATATTAAATAAACAGAGTACGGTTCGAAGAAGTGAATAAAATTGAGCTTTATTGTCTCTTATTATACATGCATGCATCCCCTCGTATGGGGGTATGCCGCTAGTAGACGCCGGACTCGTCTAGCCGTGTCCGGGGTTTGAATGACCAATTCAGGTTCTTTGCCTAGCAGAGCCGGATAGCTGTGGGGCTGTCAAGGCAGTCTCCCGTTCTTCCGTGCTCGAGTAACACTTAATACTTACATTTAACGAGATGATGCCGCGTGGACCGGGCATTTTAAGTGTTAGAGATGCATAATGCGGTATTGTGTTAAAGCGGGCGAAAGCTTCACGTCCCAATAGTGCTTGATGGCTACTTTTAAATGGGGCGATATGGAAGAGTAACCTTTCGCGACGGAAGTTGTCGGATGAACCGAACACAACTTCTAGCAGTATGGAGCCCGTACAATGGGCATATGGGCCTTGCATTACTCCTTTAAAGGAGGTGTTGCTACGACGAATCTTGGTTGGGTTTATCCCCATCCTGCGGATTGTGTCCTAATATATCAGGTTTATGTCACTGCCGCCATCCATGAGGACATGTGTAAATTGGAATCCGATAGGATCCAATATCAAGGCAGTCCATCCTGCGTTTCGGATATTTTCAGAATAGTCTGATGGTCGAAGGTGATTGGTTTTGACAACCGGTGTCTGGCGCGCCTTTTAGTGGGCGCCGCCTGCTTTTTCCCTTTGATCACGTGAAGTGAGTTTACTGTTTTAACCTCTTGTGGGAAAGTATTTTGTTTTCCGGGGCTCTGCTTGTGGTGCTCGTCGTCATCTTCACTTGGTGTGTCGAGCCCCTTGTGTTCGGCGTTCAGTCTGCCGGACTGTTTGAAGACCCAACAATTTCTGTGGGTATGGTTAGCGAGCCTCCTGTGAGTATGCGTGGATTTGACATATCTTGTCCAAGATTTTGTTGAAGTTGGATAGCTCATCGCTATTGTCCTTAAGGGCAGTTTTTGTTGTTCTGCCGTGAGCTTTTGAATCCGGCGTTGACCGCCGTGCTCTTTGGACTGTTCCTTTTAATCCGCGCTGGTCCTTGTTGCGTCGTGGTTTCCATTTCCATCCCTGATTTCGGATGTACTTGGGTCGCTGGTGCTGCATCTTGCTAGCCAGCTATCCTCTCCAGCATAAGCGGGTCATGAGGCTTGTTAATGCGGCCATTGTTCTTGGATTTTCTTGGCGAGGTGTCTGGCGAGCCATTCGTCTCGGACGTTGTGTTTGAAAGCTGCTAAGGCTTGGCGTCCTGACAATCGACTATTTGGTTCTTTTAGTAAGGAACCTGTTCCAGAATTTCGGGCTGACTCTCCGGGCTGTTGAGTTATGTGACTTAGATCGTCTCAGATCCCGGAGGGCGGACATAAGTCCCTGAAAATTTGCCGAAATGCATCCTCGAGCTCCTCCCAGCTTCAATGGTATTTTCGGGGAGGCTTTTAAGCCAATGCCGAGCTGGCCCTTTGAGTTTAAGGGGTAAGTATTTTATGGCGTGGAGATCATCTCCTCTAGCCATGTGTATGTGGAGGATGTAATCCTCAATCCAGACTCCAGGGTCTGTTGTTCCGTCGTATGCCTCTATGTTTACGGGTTTGAATCCCGCTGGAAATTCATGATCCAAAGACCTCATCGGTGAAACATAGGGGTGTGCGGCGCCCTATATTTGGGTGTGCCACGATCTTGAATTTTGGCGTATTGCATTGCTTTGTGAGCATGCTTTCTTGGCCCATAGATGGACCTAATCGGGCCATCCTTTTGATGTGAATCCTTATGCGGATCGCATATTGGCTTGTGTGTGGCGCCATTTGCCGCTCTCTTTTGCCGTGGGGTCGCCCATCCGACCGGGTGGCCTTCTTACTTTTTAATTGTGGGGCTCTAAGGCCTCCTCGTCAATTCGGGTAGTAGCTTTCTTTTCGGGTAGCTCTTTGTTCGGCGGTCGCCCGTACTTTGTTCTGCGGTGCTGAATACTTTGCTCCATCTGATCCTGAGTGCATCTTTCGCTGTTTTGAGCTTCCGCTTCTGCTTTTTCAGGCTACGCACAGTGGCGACGAGCCTTTTCTGGAGGTCATTTTGCTCCAATAGTTTGTCCGGCGTGAGATCGTCCAGATCGTTGTCTTCGCCGGGACAGATTGTTTATCCAAGTTGTCTTGTTCGGACGATTGCTCGATAGCTTGTTCGTTGTCCACCGGTTCGCCCTGCTGTATGGCTGGGTCTTTGTTGAGGCGGGACATTGTTCGGTGTTTACGTTGCCGTGTTGACTGCTTTTCGAGGGATTTATCCTTCGTAGCGTCCCGTTGTTCCTCTTCTTCATTTCCTTTAGGTGTATCCACCATGTATACATCATGGGATGAGGTGGTTGTCCAGCATCCTATAGGTGATGGTTCATTGTTGTCTCCTACATCGCCGTCCATGCCGTCGATGTCTTGAGTCGAAATCGAGCACGTCGTGTAAGCTTTCGGCGATGGCTGAAAGTGGGTGGTGGGTGGGCGTTGAGTTTCTTCGCCGTCTGCATCCCAACCTTCCCGACCGTAGTCCGCCAGGCTCTCCGGATAAAGAGTGAGACTTTAGTGAATTCAGGATGTCGCCAAAGGCGAAGTGCGGAAAAGATGTCCGCGTTGTGAATCGCATGACCGCGCCCAATCGGATCCGATTGGCGGGCGCGGAGGGTTGAGTCCGAAAGGAGTCCGGCACCTGAGTCGAGGTCTTCGCAAAGGACAGGATGGAGTTCGGCTCAATCATGTAGAGATTGTAGCCCCGGCGGTGTCCAACCACTCGTCCTCGATCGGGAATCCAGCTCGGATTAAGGGTCGGAGGCGGATCTTTGGTGCGACCTCGAGGCCTTTGTTCGGCCGCAGAGCTAGATCATGCCCATCGAGACAGTGCGGCACGCTCGGCTGCGGCTCGAATCCATCGAAGATCAAGTCTCCGCGGATATCGGCCGTATAGTTCAAACTTCCAAATCTGACCTGATGGCCAGGGGCGCAGCTTTCGATCTGCTCCAGATGGCCAAGCGAATTGGCCCGTAGTGCAAAGCCGCCGAATACGAAGGTCTGTCCGGGGAGAAAAGTCTCACCCTGGACCGCATCGTTGTTGATGATCGAAGGAGCCATCGGGCCTATCAGTGACGACACAGAGGAACTCTCAATGAAAGCACCAATGTCGGTGTCAAAACCGGCGGATCTCGGGTAGGGGGTGCCGAACTGTGCGTCTAGGCGGATGGTAACAGGAGACAAGGGACACGATGGTTTTACCCAGGTTCGGGCCCTCTCTATGGAGGTAATACCCTACTCCTGCTTGATTAATATTGATGATATGGGTAGTACAAGAGTAGATCTACCACGAGATCAAGGAGGCTAAACCCTAGAAGCTAGCCTATGGTATGATGATTGTTCGTCCTACGGACTAAAAACCCTCCGGTTTATATAGACACCGGATAGGTTAGGGTTACACAGAGTCGGTTACAAGGGTAGGAGATCTACATATCCGTATCGCTAAGCTTGGCTTCCACGCCAAGGAAAGTCCTATCCGGACACGGGGCGAAGTCTTCAATCTTGTATCTTCATAGTCTTGGAGTCTGGCCATGACGATAGTCCGGCTATCCGGACACCCCCTAGTCCGGGACTCCCTCGATCACAAGATGCGTTATGCAGCCTTGAGCGGCATGCACGTAGCAAGACACCCCACACGGGTCAGGAAGGCCGTCTTCTCCACATCCTCTACTGCCATCTTGATCTGGTGCTAGCCTGAGAATGCGTCCAGGAAGCACAGCAGATCGCACTCGGCGGTGGATTCAACAATCTGGTCGATGCGCAGAAGCGGGAACGGGTCTTGGGGATAAGCCTTGTTGAGGTTGGTGAAGTCGACACACATGTACTCCTTCCCGCCTTTCTTCGGTACGGCGACGTGGTTCGCCAGCCACTCAGGGTACCGAACCTCGCGAATGACACCTGCTGCCTCCAGCTTGCGGCTTTCCTGGACGATGAAGGACTTCTTCTCCGTGGACTATCGCCGCGCCTTCTGCTTCACGGGGCGCACATTGCGGCATACCCTCAAATGATGCTCGATCACCCCCTAGGACCCCTACTAGCTGCTTGGGTTCCCAGGCGAATACATCCTTGTTCGCGCGCAGGAATCTCACCAGTGCCTCCTCTTGATCTGGGTCGAGGTTGGCGCCGATGGTGAAGGTGGCTCCTGAGGACTCATCTTCCTCGACCGGCACCTGCTTAGTTTCGGCCCGATCTTGAGTGAACAACTGCTTATTCTTTGCTAGCACGGCCTCCTTAGCTCCATAGGTGGCCTCGTCGGCCGGCCGCGCCGCCGTGGTGGTTTTGAGGGGAAGCTTGAGCGTCGCCAGAGCCTCCTTGGTGTCTCCAACTATGGTGAGGACGTCCTTGCTCCCGGGCATCTTCATGAGGTTGTAGGCCGGATGGGTCGCCGCCATACACTGAGCCAGAGCCGGGTACCCGAGGATGGCATTGTATGGGAGGCCAATGCGGGCGATGTCGAAGTCGACCAGCTCGGTGCGGTAGTTTTCACGCATGTCGAATGTCACAGGAAGGCGGATCTACCCCAGGGGGCTGGGGCGAAGCCGTTCGAGCGGTACGTGAAGAAGGCTGAAAGCCTCCATGGAGAGCATGTTGAGGCCGATGCCGTCGTCGACGAGGGTCTTGGTGACAACTACGTTGCAAATGGTGGGCGTGCAAAGCATTGGGAGCACACCCGAGCCGACAGTGGTGACGGGGTGATCCTCCGAGTCGAAGGTGAGGTCGGGGTTGGGCGCCACCCAACCCGGGGGAGCTCCTTGCTGCACGGAAGCGGCGCCGACCTGGCAGAAGAACTGCTTGGTGTGACGGCCCGAGGGCGGTGCTTGCGAGCCGCCGAGGAGGGCTGCGATGGTGCGGGGCGCCGGTGCCGCGAAGCGTGCGACGAAGAGGCCGCGCAGCTCCTCCCAAGATGCCACTGAGGATCCTGGGAGGGTGAGCAGCCAGGCGTGTGGTGCACCAGCGAGGGCCATGGGAAGCCAGCTGGCCATGACCTTGTTGTCGCCCCCAGCCTTCAGAACGGCCTCTTTATATGCCTGCAGTTAGGCCGACGGGTCCGCTGTGTCGTTGTAATGCGGTGGCATCTCCGGCTTGAACTTGGGCGGCCATTGTACCCGTCGGAAGGCGGGGGCAAAGACTCCGACCCCCTGGCGCCGTCATGGGCGTCCGCCATCCGAGCTGGAGGAGCGACGCCAGCCATGGGGACAAGGCACGGAGGCGGTGGAGCGCGGATCAACGGAAGGAAAGCTTCAGCGTACCCCTACCTGGCGCGCCAAATGTCAGATTTCGGGTTCCGGCAAAACCCTTAAGGTTCGAACACCGGGGTGCGCACGAAGATCTCTCCCTCCCTCTAGCTCGCTCACGCACCACAATCTCAAAGCTCAGCACGTCGAACTCGAAGAACAAGCGACACAGGGTTTATACTGGTTCGGGCCACCGATGTGGTGTAATACCCTACTTCAGTGTGGTATGGTGAATTGCCTCTTGGGCTGAGGTTGAACAAGTACAAGGGAAGAACAGCCTCCTGAGGAGAGGTGTTCTTGGGCTCAGTGAGCTTGTGTGTGTGAGGATGAAATGGATCCGATCCAAGATCAGTTGCCTCCTACTGTGGTGGCTAGTCCTATTTATAGAGGCCCCGGTCCTCTTCCCAAACGTAGGCGGGAAGGGATCCAACAACGGCCAAATCTGAAGGGAGACAACCAGTACAAGTTATCCTGACTAAAGGTGGTCTTCGCCTGCCGAAGGCTCTGGTGGTGACGCCGTCCTGGGCTCCACGGTGACCTCCGTCCTGCTGGTCTTGGTCTTGTTGCACCGATATGGAAACCTTTGCCTGATGCCTCAGGACTCCTCGCCTGCGCTTGCCTATTTAGCACCAAAGAGGAAACGAGTACACTGCATGCGCTGGCGCCCGCCTAGCCTTGGTCGTCACGGCTCACGTCACGGGAACGTCATGAGGCGCCCCTTGCCTTGATCTCTTCGCCCCTCGCGAGCAAGCCTAGTGAGGCCACCCCCGAGGAGGTCTTGTGCCGTCCGCCTCGCGAGGCTTGGCCCCTAGCGAGGGTCTTGAGTGTTTGCTGGTGAAGATGGGCCGTACCAGGCTACTGGTGGAGCCACGCCGTGGACCGCAGGCAGGCAAGTCTGGGGACCCCCGTTCCTAGAATGCCAACAGCTACTAAAAAAAGTAAACATGTTAATGGGTTCTTAGAAGAAATGTTTCAGACAAAACAGATAGTTATGACACATAGGCTAATGCATGAAACACTCAGATGATAAAGGTGCTTAAACAGATAAAGTATAATATCTAGACCTTCCTGGCATGCTTGATCATGACACTTCGGTTGTCCGTGTACTCGTCGGTTACGGGAAGCAGACACGCGCTCATGTCCAAGATCTGCCTGTACATGTCGTAGCATGCGTATGCGTCCTTGGCCATGTAGGTTATGTAGGCTAGATTCAGAGGTACCTCCCACGTGTTCAGGTCCTTGGTATCGTTGTCTTCTTTCACGTTGGCGTAGCAGGGGTCGATGATGGTCTTGGTGAGGTCAACCATGGAGTCCTTCTCCTGCCCGTTGCCGATGATCTTGTATTGCTTCTGGATATCGACAAGCTTGTTGCACCAGATAGCCTAATCGCCGCATTCTTCCTTCTCTCCACCATAGCGAAGGTGCAGTCGGAGCTGCCGATGAAACGGACGAATGCTCTAGAACCTCTGATGGCCCTACATCAGTGGTAGACGAGAACCTCGTCCCGCATGCATACCTGGGCGACCGCGATCCGCTGGTCCCTGTCAGGAGACGAATGGATGAGCACAAGGTCTAGTGCTGCGACCATGTGCTTCCTCGTCATGTAGGTACTGCTTGAACTCGTCGAGGAAGAGCTTCACCGAGTCCGGATCGTTGGTGTACATCACATTCAACTTGGTGCAGCCATGGGACTTAACGGCGAACTCAAAGGTGAACTCCTTGCTAAAGTCCACATCCAGCAGGCTCACCCCTCGGATCGCCATTGGATTCTCTTCAAGTGAACGAGTGGATAGGTGGCGGCAGCAGTTCGTTTTTCAGCTCTTGGGGAACAGGAATCAACAGTCAACTGAGTGTGTATAGGCGACAACAGTTACTACCCCTCCCTCGCCCGCTGCACGGCCGGGGGAACATGCACCCTCGGCGCATTCAAACGCCTCCATTAAGAAACCTATTCCGTCCACACGTTGGTTCATGAGCTGGTCTGTATTGGTACTGTAATAACAAGTGTTAGTGGTCGTTGTACTTAAATTTAATTAGCTTTAATAGAAATTTATTCTTAAAACAAGCAATGCATTGGCTCGTTCTATCAGTGCCACAGGATCAACATGCACAACAATTAGAATTATTATTCTCAGGATGCACATGATCAACACATTTGTCGCACTTTCACACAGATAATACTACCAAGTTTGAACTGTTTGTTATGGTTGTTGTCCTCTGCATCATCATGCCGGGTTTCCCAGCTTGCAAGATTCAGAACCAACAAATAAGATACAAATAATAAGTACATCAAAGATGCCCACACATCTCATTGATTCCCAGCTTGCAAGATTCAGAACCAACAAATAAGATTCAAACAATAAGTACAACAAGATGCCTACACATCCCAACTTGCAAGATTCAGAACCAACCCATTAGAGCCTTTTGATAAACTGAATATCGGGATTAAATCCATCTTGGCTAGCCGTGTCATACAACCCAAGAACTTGGCGAATGCTCTTGACCATCACAACATCTGTAATTGAGTATTCCCGTTTGCACAGATAAGAAAGAGCATGATTACTATAATAGTGGCATTAGTTGAGGCAAACTTTATTTCCAAAACGAGAAAATATTGCGATAGAATAGCTTTATTTAAAATATAGAACATTAGCACAATATGACAAAGCACAATCATGTTGATAAGGATAGTACTGACCGGTGTGAGGGGCCCTATGCCGCCACGACTCGATGTGGTGAACCTGCAACTCTACTCGGATGAGGTTAGCCTGGAGTTCCATGATTCAATTTATGTGCCTTTTTCTGCAGTTCACCTGAAATGAAGCAAAGATTGCATCATTCAGCTAGCAAGAAGTACTTGCTCTCATGAGCTGGCAGGTTCTTATTTAGTAGTTGCACTAAAATTCAGCAACATTAAGCTTGGCTGTCCTGCTCATGTAAGGTGCAACTATAATTTGCTTATCCTTTTGTGTAGTTCCACTAAAATAAAGTGCCATTGTGGTGACAGTGACGGCTCATCTTGCAAAGGCTAATAAAATGTTGCACGAGATTACCAGCAGAATTTGATGGAGATTTTGGAAACTCCAACCACCATTTTGTGCAATTCCACCAAAATTGAGAGATGTTGCCCACGTGACATTTTAGTTGAACTGCACAAGACAATCATTCAAAAAAAAAGTGTTTTGTGCAGTTCACCAAAAGGTAACAATAGCAACAAGGTGAAATGGGTATCTCTACCTACACAAAAAGATAGAAAGTAAACAGTTGCTGGTCAATAATAATATACGAAACATACACGAAATGAAAAAAAAGCATCTTAATTATGTTCATGGCAATCACGCAAGGACAATAGAAATTTTAAAACGTCAGTAATGCTTCATGTTACCGGAAGCATTACCATCAACAATGACATTCGTCAAATATGGGATTACTTTAATGGTGGCATTGCTTGTTTACCAGATACAGTAAATCAACAACAGCTGAAGAGTTGGTTTAAGGGCATGGGACTGTGGGGACACCAGGTCACTCAGCAGCGTAAAGAAGCAACTTACTTATCATACTGGGGAAAACAACAGGAGGACCATTTGTAACACAGTTTAATTGCATCATATCACTGGAGGCATTAGATTAACAATAACACTGGTTAGACATGTCCTTATGGTTACAACGTGATCGCTTCATTTTACATGCGCCCTTACATTAACAAAAACAAAAAGTTGGTATGAGGACATGCGCCAGTGGATGCATCAGCACAATGTACCTACAAGGAGGCATAAAGTGGTGATGCTGAGTTTGTTCATGCTCTGTGAGGGCAGCAAATCTAATCCTGGAGACCTTTTACTATGTGAGGGCAGCAAATCTAATCCTAGAGACCTTTTACTATGTGAGGGCAGAAAATCTAATCCTAGAGACCTTTTACTATGTGAGGGCAGCAAATCTAATCCTGGATACCTTTTACTATGTGAGGGCAGCAAAAATCTAATCCTGGACATACTTTGTTGACTCCTCCACCAGCCACCACTTTTTATCCTTTTTTCAACCAATAATAGATATGTTCCTTATCCAGTGTGTACCGAGTTTTCCCATTATTTCCCTTTTCAACCAAGAGACCGGATGGGTATCTCGTCTCTACTACTTTCCGCCTGTTATTTCCTCTTTGAATCAAGTCCTAGATTCATGCTACGAATTTCCCCCCTTTCTTCATTGTTTGAACCAAGTCCTAGATTCGAATGCATGAAGTAGCTTTACCTCTAACAATACTGAAAATTTAGGTGGATTTGGAAGAGCTAATGGAAGTAGAAAAAGATGCACATGCAGGCACGTGGGGAGCTGGGGCATTAGAGCAAGGCCGCTTTCGAAGAACTTGTACCTGAGGGTCGTCGGGATGTCGGCGGCGGCAAGTCCGATCCGTGCACAATATGGCAGGGAGGAAGAAGGGCCGGAGGACCTCCGAGCCAGTGTCGGAGAAGAGCGACAGGCGGAAGGATTGGGCCCAGCCCGTAATGGGTTTCCTCCCTCGCCGGTGATGACTGCGTGAAGGATGCACCTTTTAGTCCTATACACACACCGGCCGAAGGGATTGATACGTCTCCAACGTATCTATAATTTTTGATTGTTCCATGCTATTATATTATCTGTTTTAGATGTTTAATGGGCTTTATTATACACTTTTGTATTATTTTTGGGACTAACCTACTAACGGGAGGCCCAGTGCAAATTGTTGTTTTTTTGCCTATTTCAGTGTTTCGCAGAAAAGGAATATCAAACGGAATGAAACCTTTGGGAGAGTTATTTTTGGAACAAACATGATCTAGGAGACTTGGAGTGGACGTCAAGGAAGCAACGAGGCAGGGAGGCGTGCCCCCCACCCTCATGGGCCCCTCGTGGCTTCACCGACCTACTTCCTTCGCCTATATATACTCATATACCCCGAAAACTTCCGAGAGCACACCGAAACCCTATTTCCACCGCCGCAACCTTCTATACCTGTGAGATTCCATTTTGGGGCCTTTTTCGGCGCTCCGCTGGAGGGGGAATCGATCATGGAGGGCTTCTACATCAACACCATAGCCTCTCCGATGATGTGTGAGTAGTTTACCACAGACCTTCGGGTCCATAGTTATTAGCTAGATGGCTTCTTATCTCTCTTTGGATCTCAATACAAAGTTCTCCTCGATTCTCTTGGAGATCTATTCGATGTAATTATTTTTGCAGTGTGTTTGTCGAGATCCGATGAATTGTGGGTTTATGATCAAGATTATCTATGAACAATAATTGGTTCTTCTATGAATTCTTATATGTATGATTTGATATCTTTGCAAGTCTCTTCGAATTATCAGTTTGGTTTGGCCTACTAGATTGATCTTTCTTGCAATGGGAGAAGTGCATAGCTTTGGGTTCAATCTTGCGATGTCCTTTCCAAAGGATGTGAGGGCAGCAAGGCACGTATTGTATCGTTGCCATCGAGGATAAAAAGATGGGGTTTATATCATATTGCTTGAGTTTATCCCTCTACATCATGTCATCTTGCCTAATGCGTTACTCCGTTCTTATGAACTTAATACTCTAGATGCATGCTGGATAGCGGTCAATGTGTGGAGTAATAGTAGTAGATGCAGAATCGTTTCGGTCTACTTGTCGCGGGCGTGATGCCTATATACATGATCATGCCTAGATATTCTCATAACTATGCACTTTTCTATCAATTGCTCGATAGTAATTTGTTCACCCACCGTAGATTATGCTACCTTGAGAGAAGCCACTAGTGAAACCTATGGCCCCCGGGTCTATTTTCCAACATATAAATTTCCGATCTATTTTATTTTGCAATCTTTACTTTCCAATCTATATCATAAAAATACCAAAAATATTTATCTTATTATCTCTATCAGATCTCACTTTTGCAAGTGGCTGTGAAGGGATTGGCAACCCGTTTTTCGCGTTGGTTGCAAGGTTCTTATTTGTTTGTGCAGGTACAAGGCGACTTGCGTGTAACCTCCTACTGGATTGATACCTTGGTTCTCAAAAACTGAGGGAAATACTTACACTACTTTGTTGCATCACCCTTTCCTCTTCAAGGGAAAACCAACGCATGCTCACAAGGTAGCAAGAAGGATTTCTGGCGCCGTTGTCGGGGAGGCTTACGCCAAGTCAAGTCAAGATTTGATCTCCCAACAACTAACCATTTCTGGCGCCGTTGCCGGGGAGATCTACACACAAGTCAAGACATACCAAGTACCCATCACAAATTCTTATCCCTCGCATTACATTATTTGCCATTTGCCTCTCGTTTTCCTCTCCCCACTTAACCTTTGCCGTTTTATTCGCCCTCTTTTTCCGTTCATCTCTTTTCGCTTGCTTCTTGTGTGCTTGTGTGTTGGATTGTTTGTCACAATGGCTCAAGACAATACTAAATTGTGTGACTTTTCCAATACCAACAACAATGATTTTCTTAGAACGTCGATTGCTCCTATTACCGATGCTGAATCTTGTGAAATTAATGCTGCCTTGTTGAATCTTGTCATGAAAGATCAATTCTCTGGCCTTCCTAGTGAAGATGTCGCTACTCATCTAAACAACTTTGTTGATTAGTGTGATATGCAAAAGAAGAAAGATGTCGATAATGATATTGTTAAATTGAAGCTATTTCCGTTTTCGCTTATAGGTCGTGTTAAAACTTGGTTTTCGTCTTTGCCTAAAAATAGTATTGATTCGTGGAATAAGTGCAAATATGCTTTTATCTCTAAGTATTTTCCCCCCGCTAAGATCATCTCTCTTAGAAACGATATTATGAATTTTAAGCAACTTGATCATGAACATGTTGCACAAGCTTGGGAGAGAATGAAATTAATGATACGTAATTGCCCTACACATGGTTTGAATTTATGGATGATTATACAAAAAATTTATGTCGGATTGAACTTTTCTCCAAGAAATCTTTAAGATTCGGCCGCGGGAGGCACTTTCATGGAAATCACTTTAGGAGAAGCTACTAAACTCCTAGATAATATTATGGCTAATTATTCTCAATGGCACACTGAAAGATCTACTAGTAAAAAGGTTCACACGATAGAAGAGATTAATGTCTTGAGTGGAAAGATGGATGAACTTATGAAGTTGTTTGCTAATAAGAATGTTTCTTCTCATCTTAATGATATGCCTTTGTCTACTTTGATTGAGAATAATAATGAATCTATGGATGTGAATTTTGTTGGTAGGAACGATTTTGGTACCAACGCGTATAGAGGAAACTTTAATCCTAGGCCGTTTCCTACTAATTCCTCTAATAATTATGGTAATTCCTACAACAACTCTTATGGAAATTTTAATAAGATGCCCTCTGATTTTGAGACTAGTGTTAAAGAATTTATGATTTCGCAAAAGAATTTCAATGCTTCGCTTGAAGAAAAATTGCCTAAGATTGATGAGTTGGCTAGGAACATGGATAGAATTTCTCTTGATGTTGATTATTTGAAACTTAGATCTATTCCACCTAAGCATGATATCAATGAGTCTCTCAAAGCCATGAGAATTTCCATTGATGAGTGCAAAGAAAGAACCGCTAGGATGCGTGCGAAAAGAGATTGCTTTATGAAAACGTGTTCTTCTAGTTTTCATGATAATAAGGATGAAGATCTAAAAGTGATTGATGTGTCTTCTATTAAATCTTTGTTTTGCAATTTGAATCTTGATAATGATGGGACTGGAGATGAGTCAACTTTAGTTAGAAGGCGTCCCAATGATTCGGAGTTTTTATATCTTGATGCAAAAATTGGTAAAAGTGGGATTAAAGAGGTTAAAACTTTACATAGCAATGAACCCACTATTTTGGATTTCAAGGAATTTAATTATGATAATTGGTACTTGATAGATTGTATTTCCTTGTTGCAATCCGTGTGAAATTCTCCTCATGCTTATAGTCAAAATAAAGCTTTTACCAAACATATCGTTAATGCTTTAATGCAATCTTATGAAGAAAAACTTGAATTAGAAGTTTCTATCCCTAGAAAAAATTATGATGAGTGGGAACCTAATATTAAAATTAAGATTAAAAATCATGAATGCTATGCTTTGTGTGATTTGGGTGCTAGTGTTTCCACGATTTCAAAAACTTTGTGTGATGTGCTAAGTTTCCATGAATTTGATGATTGTTCTTTAAACTTATATCTTGCAGATTCCGCCATTAAGAAACCTATGAGAAGGATTAATGATGTTATTATTATTGCAAATAGGAATTATGTGCCCTTAGATTTCATTGTTCTTGATATAGATTGCAATCCTACATGTCCTATTATTCTTGGTAGACCTTTCCTTAGAACGATTGGTGCAATTATTGATATGAAGGAAGGGAATATTAGATTCCAATTTCCATTAAGGAAAGGCATGGAACACTTTCCTAGGAAGAAAATTAAATTACCTTATGAATCTATTATGAGAGCCACTTATGATTTGCATACCAAAGATGACAATACCTAGATATATTCTTGCCTTTATGCCTAGCTAGGGGCCACGATAGCGCTAGAGGCAACCCAATTTTATTTTTATTTTCATGATTTTTGGTTCTGTTTAGTAATAAATATTTCATCTAGCCTCTGGTTAAATGTGGTTTCATGTTTTAATTAGTGTTTGTGCCAAGTAAAACCTATCGGATCTTCTTGGATGATAATTATTAGATCTTGCTGAAAAAAACAGAAACTTTCTGCTCACGAAAAAAAATGTTAAAAATCACTAGAACGTGATAAAATACTGATTCCAATTGAAGTAGATCAATAAACAAATTATTTAGGCCTTCCTATTTTGGCAGAATTTTTTAGTTACAGAAAGTTTGAGTTTGATGCAGATTACTACAGACTGTTCTGTTTTTGACAGATTCTGTTTTTCGTGTGTTGTTTGCTTATTTTGATGAATCTATGGCTAGTATCGGGGGGTATGAGCCATAGAGAAGTTGGAATACAGTAGGTTTAACACCAATATGAATAAAGAATGAGTTCATTACTGTACCTTAATGTGGTGGTTTATTTTGTTTCGCTAACGGAGCTCATGAGATTTTCTATTGAGTTTTGTGTTGTGAAGTTTTCAAGTTTTGGGTAAAGATTTGATGGATTATGGAATAAGGAGTGGCAAGAGATTAAGCTTGGGGATGCACAAGGCACCCCAAGGTAATTAAAATTCAAGGACAACCAAAATCCTAAGCTTGGGGATGCCCCGGAAGGCAAGCCCTCTTTCATCTTCGTCTATCGGTAACTTTACTTGAGGCTATATTTTTATTCACCACATGATATGCGTTTTGCTTGGAGCGTCTTGCATGATTTGAGTCTTTGATTTTTAGTTTACCAAAATCATCCTTGCTGTACACACCTTTTGGGAGAGACACACATGAATCGGAATTTATTAGAATACTATATGTGCTTCACTTATATCTTTTGAGCTAGAGAGTTTTGCTCTAGTGCTTCGCTTATATCTTTTAGAGCACGGTGGTGGTTTTATTTTATAGAAATTATTGATCTCTCATGCTTCACTTATTTTACTTTGAGAGTCCTATGAAACAGCATGGTAATTTGCTTTGTCTATAAAATTAGTCCTAATATGATGAGCATCCAAGATGGGTATAATAAATACTATCATATAAAGTGCATTGAATACTATGAGAAGTTTGATTCTTTACAATTGTTTTGAGATATGAAGATGGTGATATTAGAGTCATGCTAGTTGAGTAGTTTTTAATTTGAGAAATACTTGTTCTAAAGTTTGTGATTCCCGTAGCATGCACGTATGGTGAACCGTTATGTGATGAAGTCGGAGCATGATTTATTTATTGATTGTCTTCCTTATGAGTGGCGGTCGGGACGACGATGGTCTTTTCCTACCAATCTATCCCCCTAGGAGCATGCGCGTAGTACTTCGTTTCAATAACTAATAGATTTTTGCAATAAGTATGTGAGTTCTTTATGACTAATGTTGAGTCCATGGATTATACGCACTCTCACCCATCCACCATTGCTAGCCTCTCTAATACCGCGCACCTTTCGCCGGTATCATACACCCACCATCCTCAAAACAGCCACCATACCTACCTATTATGGCATTTCCATAGCCATTCCGAGATATATTACCATGCAACTTACCACCGTTTCGTTTATTATGACACGCTCCATCATTGTCATATTGCTTTGCATGATCATGTAGTTGACATCGTATTTGTGGCAAAGCCACCTTTATAATTCTTTCATACATGTCACTCTTGATTCATTGCATATTCCAAGACATCACGAGGCATTCACATAGAGTCATATTTTTTTCTAAGTATTGAGTTGTAATTTTTGAGTTGTAAGTAAATAAAAGTGTGATGATAATCATTATTAGAGCATTGTCCCAAGTGAGGCAAGGATGATGGAGACTATGATTCCCCCACAAGTCAGAATGAGACTCAGGACAAAAAATAAAAAAAAAGAGGCCATAAAAAAGAAGAGAAAAAGGCCCAAATAGAAAAATGAGAGAAAAAGAGAGAAGGGACAATGTTACTATCCTTTTACCACACTTGTGCTTCAGAGTAGCACCATGAGCTTCATGATAGAGAGTCTCCTATATTGTCACTTTCATATACTAGTGGGAATTTTGCATTAGAACTTGGCTTGTATATTCCAATGATGGGCTTCCTCAAAATGCCCTAGGTCTTCGTGAGCAAGCAAGTTGGATGCACACCCACTTAGTTTCTTTTGTTGAGCTTTCATACACTTATAGCTCTAGTGCATCCGTTGCATGGCAATGCCTACTCACTCACATTGATATCTATTGATGGGCATCTCCATAGCCCGTTGATATGCCTAGTTGATGTGAGACTATCTTCTCCTTTTTGTCTTTTCCACAACCACCCTTCTATTCCACATATAGTGCTATGTCCATGGTCACGCTCATATATTGCATGAAGATTGAAAAAGTTTGAGAACATCAAAAGTATGAAACAATTGCTTGGCTTGTCATCGGGGTTGTGCATGATTTAAATATTTTGTGTGATGAAGATAGAGCATAGCCAGACTATATGATTTTGTAGGGATAACTTTCTTTGGCCATGTTATTTTGAGAAGACATGATTGCTTTGTTAGTATGGTTGAAGTATTATTATTTTTATGTCAATATTAAACTTTTATCTTGAATCTTTCGGATCTGAACATTCATGCCACAATAAAGAAAATTACATTGAGAATTATGCTAGGTAGCATTCCACATCAAAAATTATGTTTTTATCATTTACCTACTCGAGGACGAGCAGGAATTAAGCTTGGGGATGCTTGATACGTCTCCAACGTATCTATAATTTTTTATTGTTCCATGATATTATATTTTATGTTTTGGATGTTTAATGGGCTTTATTATACACTTTTATATTATTTTTGGGACTAACCTACTAACCGGAGGCCTAGTGCAAATTGCTATTTTTTGCCTATTTCAGTGGTTCGCAGAAAAGGAATATCAAACAGAATGAAACCTTCGGGAGAGTTATTATTGGAACAAACGTGATCCAGGAGACTTGGAGTGGACGTCAAGGAAGCAATGAGGAGGCCACGAGGCAGGGAGGCACGCCCACGGGGTAGGCGCGCCCCCATCCTCGTGGGCCCCTCGTGGCTTCATCGACCTACTTCTTTCGCCTATATATACTCATATACCCCGAAAACATCCGAGAGCACCACGAAACCCTATTTCCACCACCACAACCTTTTGTACCTGTGAGATCTCATCTTGGGGCCTTTTCCGGCGCTCCGCTGGAGGGGGAACCAATCACGGAGGGCTTCTATATCAACACCATAGCCTCTCCGATGATGTGTGAGTAGTTTACCACAGACCGTCGGGTCCATAGTTATTAGCTAGATGACTTCTTTTCTCTCTTTGGATCTCAATACAAAGTTCTCCTCGCTTCTCTTGGAGATCTATTCGATGTAATTCTTTTTGCGGTGTGTTTGTCAAGATCCGATGAATTGTGGGTTTATGATCAAGATTATCTATGAATAATATTTGGTTCTTCTCTGAATTCTTATATGTATGATTTGATATCTTTGCAAGTCTCTTCGAATTATTGGTTTGGTTTGGCCAACTAGATTGATCTTTCTTGCAATGGGAGAAGTGCTTAGCTTTGGGTTCAATCTTGCGGTGTCCTTTCCCAGTGAGAGTAGGGGCATCAAGGCACGTATTGTATTGTTGCCATCGAGGATAAAAAGATGGGGTTTATATCATATTGCTTGAGTATATCACTCTACATCATGTCATCTTGCCTAATGCATTACTCCGTTCTTATGAACTTAATACTCTAGATGCATGATGGATAGCGGTTGATGTGTGGAGTAATAGTAGTAGATGCAGAATCGTTTTGGTCTACTTGTCGCGGACGTGATGCCTATATACATGATCATGCGTAGATATTCTCATAACTATGCGCTTTTCTATCAATTGCTCGACAGTAATTTGTTCACCCACCGTAGATTATGCTATCTTGAGAGAAGCCACTAGTGAAACCTATGGCCCCTGGGTCTATTTTCCATCATATAAGTTTCCGATCTACTTTATGTTGCAATCTTTACTTTCCAATCTATATCATAAAATTACCAAATATATTTATCTTATTATCTCTATCAGATCTCACTTTTGCAAGTGGCCGTGAAGGGATTGACAACCCCTTTTCCGCGTTGGTTGCAAGGTTCTTATTTGTTTGTGCAAGTACAAGGCAACTTGCGTGTAACCTCCTACTGGATTGATACCTTGGTTCTCAAAAACTGAGGGAAATACTTACGCTACTTTGCTGCATCACCCTTTCCTCTTCAAGGGAAAACCAACACAAGCTCAAGAGGTAGCAGGGATCAGGCTTGATCTGTGACCAGCGGTGAGCAGAGAGAAAATGTTGCTACCGCTATCTGGTTTAGTTCTGGAGAGGATGAGAGAATGAAGGGAGAAACCCTAGTAAAGCAAGTGCTCAGGCCCCTGCGTACATATATAGTGGAGTGATTATCTTTTTCTCTCCACAACAAGCGTTTCAATTTGTGTATGTGGCATTAAAGAAAAGAAACTCTCTATTTAAGGTGACTGTCGGATTTCGGGTTCCGGCAGACCCTTGAGGTTCGAACACTGGGGTGCGCGCGGAGATCCAACCTTCCACCGACTCGCACCTCGCCGAATCGCTGGGGCCTAAACTACTAAACGGAACAGCACAAGAGACACGAGATTTATCTTTGGTTACAGCCACCATTGTGGTGTAATACCCTACTCCAGTGTGTGGTGTGGTGGATTGCCTCTTGGGCTGATGAGGAACAATACAAGGAAGAACAGCCTCTCGAGGGTCTGTTCTTGGCGGGGGCGATGAACTTCTAGGTGGGGTTCAGTCGCGCTAGCTACCGGTTCCTTGATGAGGATTCTCCCTCTCTGTCTTTCTCTGGATCCCAGCTCCCCCTACCCTGTGGGTGGCTACTCCTATTTATAGGCGAAGGCCCTGGACTTCTTCCCAAATATTGAGCGGGAAGGGCGCCAACAATTGGCCATTTTGAAGGGGAACAGCGTGTACACTTATCCTAACTAAAGTTGGTCCTTGCCTGCCAAAGGCTCTGGTGATGACGCCTGCTTGGGCTCCACGATGACTCCCTTCCAGCCGTTGGGGCTGGTCTTGGTCTTGTTGCACCGAAACGGATGCCTTTGCTTGATGCTCTCGCCTGCGCTCGCTCCCTTTGCACCAAAGAGGAAAGGAGGACATCAGCCGGCTGGCGCCCATCGGGCGCCCTTGGTCGTCATGGCTATGCGTCATGGGCACCTCGCGAGGTACCCTGCCTTGAACTCTCCGCCTCCTCATGAGCCAGCCCGACGAGGCCGTGCACGAGGAAGCTCCTTGGCGTCCGCCCAGCGAAATCTGGCCCCTCACGAGGGTCTTGAGCTTGCGTTGATGAAGATGGGCGTCTTTGGGCCTCCTTCGAGCCACGCCCGCGAGCCGCAGTAGGCAAGTCTGGGGACCCCGTTCCCAGAACGCCGACAGTAGCCCCCGGGCCCACGGCGCGCCCGAACTTGGCCGAGCAGAGAGGCGAAAGGGCAAGTGCGAAGCGTCTCGGGCCTAACAGCCTGCGGCCTTGGGCGCCGCGTGGCAGTTGATTGGACGCGTGCGCCTCTGCAACCGCGTGAGTTGATAATAGAGCGGCATCTTCCTTGCCTCCTTTACTTTCTCCAGTTGCTGCTCAGATCCCCTTTCTTGCGCCTCTCCTCTCTGCTTCCAAGATCTTCAGATCCACTCCGCTTGTGTGCCCTAGCCAGTCATGGCTCCTCGCCAAGCCCCGGCCGGAGCTTGGTACTCTCCTGCCTTGGACACGCCAAATGTGTCAGGCGAGCCTACTGGTGCGCCGGATGGCGAGGCGCAGGCGCCAACGGAGCGGAGGCGTTCAAGGCCGGCTCCTCCGCCCCCGAGGGTCGGGAGTACCTTCTACCCGTTCTTCGTGGCGCCATCATTGCTGGTCTGGTGCCTCCTTTCGAAGTTCTTCTTCTCCGTCCTCCGTCACTACAACATTCAAGCTCTGCACCTCCATCCCAACTCCGTCCTTCTTCTGGCAATCTTCGCCTACTATTGTGAGGCCCATGTTGGGGTGAAGCCCTCAGTGGCCTTGCTGCGCCATTATTTCTCCCTCCGAACCTCCCGTGGTTCCGCCTCCAGCGTCTTGTGAGCTTAAATGCGCCTCTGGTGGAGCCATCGCCATTTCACACCCTGGGAAGCGGATTGAGGCTTTAGGAGCAAGTGGGTCTTGGTGGATGCTGGGCGCATCCACCCACGGCTGATCCTGCCCACGGAGCACCCCGAGAGCTCTGACGACTGGTCCTGAGTGGAGCTTCTAGATCCCCAGCCTTGGCTAGTCTTTGGAGAAGATGGGCCTTGATCTGAAGCCCGGCCAACACGGCGGTGGCGTGGCTGACGGTGCGTCGGCCGAGGGAGTTCTGGAGCATCAAGCGCTCCGCCCGTCGATTACTACGCTTCCAATGTGGAGGCCTCACTCGAGCCCCGTGGCCCTGGCCAGCGAGGATCTGGCGACGGTCCTCCAGTCCTTGGTTGGGGGCGACATGGCGAGACTGGAGGGCGCCCCCACGCCCTTGTTCCTTCGCGAGGATTGGGAGCAGGTACTGGGGCCCATGCCTGTCTTCAATGGGGATGGGCCCGTGCCCGTGGAGGCTCCAGAGGACCTGGTGGACGTGTCCTCTGCCGACTCAGCCGAAGAGGTGGAGGAAAGAGAGCCGGGAGAGGGGTTGATTTGGGCGGAGTCAAGTGCTCCTCCCTGCGGCACAGTCTGCATTCTCCGCCTTCCCCAGAGTGACGACGACGAGGATGAGGATGAGCGGGGAGGCAGAAGCCTGTCCCCGATCCCGAAGAAGGACCGGACTGGGCTGGTCCCCCGCGGGTCCGCCCCGGCCCCGGGGCGATCCGCAGACACACCTCCTGCTCCCGGGCCCCTTGAAGCTGATCCCTGCAGCCGGCTCTCGGGCTTCAAGTATGGCCGGAGGTTGCCCGAGCCCACGAGCGATGACCAGTAAGTGCTTGATTCTTGTTTTATCCCTTGCTTTGTCGCCGAGGCTTGATATATGTATCTCTTGGCTAGGCTGGCGCCTGCGGCGAAGAAGCTGAAGGCAGCTCCTGAGGCTTCATCTGGGGCGGCGCCTCTGCCCGCGACGGAAGGCGATGGCAAGACACGGGCCTCTCTCCTGCCGGTCATCCTCGCGAACTGGCGGAGCTGGTGGGCGAGCTCAGCCCCCATGGCCCAAGCGACTCCCGAGGTGTCCTTGCCTGATGCCGCCGCCAGAGCTGTTGGGGTGCAGCAGGTCCCGCCTCACGATACTGTGGTTACGTCGCCGCCATCTCCTCCTACTCCACCAACTGCTGTCTCTCCGACTCCTCCCACTGTCCTAAATCATGCTGCCGCTGAATTGGACCGGCTGCGGCAGGATCTTCTGGGCGCCGACCCTCGCTTGGTGCCCGGGCGCTTAGAGCTGGCCTCTGGCTGGATTCGCTCCGACGCTTCGATTCGGGCGGCGCTAGTCCAGGCCTCGACGGCTTGCGACGAGGAGAAAAAGGCTGTCTGTGAGGCAAAGATTGCCCGCGATGCTGCCACAGGGGAGGCAGCCGACATCAAGGTCATTTGTGAGACGCCGGAGGGCGAAATAAGGGCCTGCAGAACCAGCTTGCCGAGGAGGCCCGCCTCCGCCAGAGCAGGAGGAAAGCATGAAGGCTCGCGAGGGCGGCCGTCAAGGACCAGGAGGCCAGGCTGAAGAAGCGCCGTGACCGCCTAGGCGCGCTGGAGCAGGAACTGGAGGCGAGGAAAGTCGAGCTGGACGACAAGGCGCGGGTTCTTGCCGAAGATCGCGTGGCCTTCACAGATATGGAGGTGAAGGCTCGCACTTTGCTGAGGGAGCTTTATGATAGCAACTGGAGAGCCTTGGCCGCCTGAGGAGGGCGGCCCCGCCAAGCTGCTTCCCTTCCTGGTTCGCGCTCTTGAAGATGTCTCCCTTGGTCTTGGCCCCACGGCTGAGGCCGAGGCGCGTGTCTTGTCTTCTGCGGCACTGACGCGAGTCCTCACCCACTCTACCTTCGCGATCCCAGCGTCGACCTGGACAGCCTGCTGGAGCCAGCAAGCGGCGAGCATGCAGCTGTCGCTGCCGAGGCTGTGAAGGGTCGCCTGAGGCTGTTGGGGAAGTTCCGGCCTTCAGCACCAAGCGAAGCGGCGCTGCCGGCCTCTGCTGCTCCACGAGGCGAACCCACTCCAGCTGCTCCACCGCCGACAAGTGACTCCGTTGTGGCTCCTGTCACCTTTTAATTCCTGCACATGTATCATGCCTCGGGGCGTTTAAACTTGCATTTGGTATTGCGATAACAGTGTGGACTGTAATATTTGCTTTTGAATTCCTTGAAATTTGCGCTTCCTACTTGCTTATGTTCTCTGTTGGCAGAGCCCGGCCCAGCATACCTCGGCCGCCCGTTAGCCCCGACCGGGAACCAGGGCGGGACCAAGGAGTGAGGGGCTACGTGACAAGTTAGGCTCTGAGTCGCGATGCTCGAGAGTCCCCTTAGCGCATGAACAGCAAGTAGGGAGGAGGTGAGGCAGGCGGATCTACCATTCTACATCTGCAGAGCCCGGCCCGCGCATACCTCAACCGCCGTTAGCCTTCGTAACTAACGGGTGAGGGGCTACGTGACCATTAGGCTCTGAGTCACGATGCTCGAGAGTCCCCCTTGACGCTCAAGCGGCATTCGTACCTTGGCTCCGCTCGGGGAGTGACGTCTGACGAACCAGGCCGAGGGCACTGGCTGGTGGCGTCGTCTGGCGTGACTCAGCGCAGCCCGTGCCCAGCCCTCGTCTGGCGCTCGAGGGGAGGCGTTGCGATGAGGCCGGACACCGAGCTCTGGGCTCCACGAGGTTGATGCGACCGGAGGCCACCCTTAGTTGTTTATCACCAGCGGAGCATAAGCGCTTCTGCATGCGTCACGGGCATAGCCGCTCCTTGGCGATGTCGTCGGCCAACATGAGCATGGTGCTTCCATCGGTGCGTGGGAGGGGCTCCCCTCCGGGAGGAGCCCAGGCGATATCTGACCCCACCACGACACGTGGCTGCACGGTAGGGGCTGGACGAGGTGTGTCAGGCACCCGTGAGCCAGCGGGACTCACGGGCCCTACCTCAAGGCGGGTTGCGCCTGGCTCAGGCCTTATCTTCGAGTGTGTTCCTGCAAATTTGGCGGATGCGGTGCTCTCGTCTTTGGGTCCCGGCTCTCGGGCTGGTCTCGGCCGTCGGCCGACAATCCAGGTCGCGATGCCATGGACAAGACCAGAGGGTGAGGGCGGAGAGCGGTAGGAGCCTGAGTCGCGATGCTCGTGCACCCCCTTTTAACGCGCAAGCTGGGTTAGATGACGAAAATCTACGTCCTCGGGTCCCGGCTCTCGGGCTTGTCTCAGCCATCGCTGGAAAGCCAGGTCGCGATGCCATGGACAAGACCAGAGGGTGAGGGCCGGAGAGCCGGTAGGAGCCCTGAGTTGCGATGCTCAGGCACCCCCTTTAACGCTTGGCAAGCTGGGTTAGATAATGAAACTCTCGTCCTCGGGTCCCGGCTCTCGGGCTGGTCTCGGCCGTCGGCTTGCAAGCCAGGTCGCAATTCCATGGACAAGAGCGGAGGGTGAGGGCGGAGAGCCATGGGAGCCCTGAGTTGCGATGCTCGGGCACCCCTTTAACGCGCAAGCTGGGTTAGATGTGAAACTCTCGTCCTCGGGTCCGGCTCTCGGGCTGGTCTCGGCCGTCATGGCAAGCCAGTCGTGATGCCATGGACAAGACCAGAGGGTGAGGGCCGGAGAGCCGGTAGGAGCCACTGAGTCGCGATGCTCGGGCACCCCCTTTAACGTGCAAGATTCCGTCACCCGGGAAAAGGCACCAAATAACAAGCATGGTGGAGCAAGAGCATAATCCTAAGGAAAACGTGGGAAGGATACATGCAGCCGCACAGCCCGGCGGCTTGGGGATGATGCAGCCGAGGCGCCCCCAACAGGATATGAAATAAAAGGGATACATGCCGCCGGGGACGGACCCACGCGGCCTGGGAATAATGCAGCCCTGAAGGCGCTCCCAGCCGGAAATAAAACTTAAAGATGTCACCTGGTGATGTTGGGGACGAAGGTGTGTTGGTGTAGCAGACTCGGTGGGCTGCGGGAGCCGATCCTCACGAGCCCCCCCAGGCCCGGAGGCCTCGGGAGGATCCGGAGGCGCTGGCGGCTCCTCGGGGGCCATCTCCATCTCCGCCAGGGCTGCGGCGTGCCTAACCTCTCGAGCTTCCAGGATGTCCCTCATGAGGCGCTGGTACGTGGCGGGTGCGTTCGGCAGGCCGTAAGGCATGCGAACGTAGCTGTGGGGCGGACCCCTCGCAACGTCCCACTCGCGAGGGCCAGAGGCGCTCTTGAGATGCGGCTCGGTTGAGCCCTGGAATGTCGATGCAGATGCGCAGCCCACCATCCTCGACTGGATGGGGGGCCACAGCGGGCAGGCGGCGGCTGCCCCTCATGACCCTTGACTCCTGTAGCTCCTGAATGGCCTAGCTGACGAACTCCTGAAGGTTTGGCCCTCCTTGCCTTGCTCCTGCTTGCGGGAAACGTGCTTCGAAGCACGCCTCCACGTGGTCCCCAAGCGCCTCCCTCGAGGCCTTGGCGAGGTCGGCGGCCCTCCAGGGGAGAGCCCCCGAACCCTGCCTGAGGAGGGCGCCGGGCGCGCTTTCCTATGCGATGGAAGGAGGCTCCCCCTGGCCAGCCTTGAGCCACGAGGGGCCTGCCTCTTGAGGAGCCGGACCGGTTGATGTCTTCTTCTTCTTGGGTGCGGCCTCGGGAGGCCTCCTGCTGCTTGTGGTGCAGGTCTTCTAGCGATGCGGCTGAAAGGCTCGCTCCGAGGGAGCACCTGCTGCGTCCCTCTCTTCACGAGGCACCGTGATGACCCGCCCGCTTCTGGCATCTTGAGGGCGTTGTAGCCGTGGTGGGTTACGGCCATGAATTTGGCCAACGCTGGGTACCCGAGGATGGCGTTATCTGGCAAAGTAATGTGGGCGACGTCGAAGTCGATGAGCTTGGTGCGGTAGTTATGTCGCGAGCCCGAAGGTGACGGGATGCGGACCTGCCCGATCGGGACCGTGGAGCCGTCGGTGACTCGGAGAAAGGCTTGGTTGGCTGAAGCCGATCGTAAGGCACTTGAAGATTGTTGAATGTTTCCACGGACAGGACGTTGAGCCCTGCTCCGCCGTCGATGAGGGTCTTGGTGACTAGCACATTGCTGATGATTGGGGAACAAAGCATCGGGAGAACTCCGGCTGTGGCTGCGCACTTGAGCTGGTCTGCCGAGCTGAACGTGATGGAGCACGCCGACCACCTGAGAGGGCGCGTGGCCTCGAGCTTGGGGAGGACTGCATTCACTTCACGGGCGAACTGCTTGAAGATGCGCTGAGAGGCTGGGGCTTGAACTCCGCCCAAGATGCAAGCGATCGCACGCGATTCCTGGAAGCCCGCAGCCCCCTCGTCCTGATGACGGTCCTCATTTCTCCTTGGCGGCAGCGGCAGCGGAGGGAGGCCTGCGTTCCCCTGCGAGCGATCCTCGCGAGGCTGATCCCTCCAACCTCCCTCGCGAGGCGGGTCTTGCCAACGGTCCTCGCGAGGTTGGTCGCGCCACCCTTGGCGCGGGCCGCGGGTCTTCCAGGCCCCTGCATTCCTTCCTCCTCCTCGGCCGTAGCCCCGGTCGCTGCACTCGGGGCGTCTGCCGACCCTTCCTTCGCGCATGGCCCAGAGCTCTTGGCATTCATTGGTATTGTGGGTGTGGAGGTCGTGGTACACGCAGTACCGATTGCCCTTGGAGGACTCGGGCTGATCTCTGCCTCGCTTAGTGTCTGGTTCGACCGCGAGTACGGCAACCCCCTTGCGCTTCACGTCCTTGGCCTTGGACTTCTTTTCTTAGGGATCTGCGGCAGGCAGCTCGAGGAGGGAGAGGCGCCCCTCCTCAGCCCTGGCGCACTTGGTCGCCAAGTTGAACAGCTCCAGGGAGGTGCACAGATCTTCATGCATCGCCAGGTCCTCCTTCATCTTGACATCGCGCACGCCGTCGGAGAAGGCAGAGATGATGGCCTCCTCCGTTACCCTCGGGATCTTGAGGCGTGCGTTGATGAAGCACTGGATGTACTTTTGCAGGGTTTCCCCTGGCTGCTGCTTGATTTGGCGCATGTCGCTCACGGAGGTGGCGGTCGCGAGTACCACAGAAGTTGGCGATGAAGCGGGTGCGCATCTCGGCCCAGAAGAGATCGTGCACTGGGGCGAGATCAGGAGCTAGGTGCGGGCTCCGTCCTTGAGCGCCATGGGAAACCAGTTCGCCATGACCTTTTCATCCCGTTAGCAGCCTCGATGCCCAGCTCGTGAAAGCTGGAGGAACTCCGTAGGGTCAGCTGTGCCGTTGTAGCGAGGAGGCAGGTCTGGCTTGAACTTGGCGGGCCATGCGACGCTGCGCAGCTCGGAGGTGAAGGTGCGGCAGCCCGCCGTGGCCGCGGGGGGCCTCGGAGGACAAAGAGCCTGGTCTTGTGGGCCTCCCTGCGCCCTTGGCTGGGGGCAGCGAGGTCTTGACGTCTTTGGAAGCGAGGCGCTCGGGCAGCTTCTTGTGGGCGAGGAACTTCTTGACAGCTCTGCTCTTGCCGCGCCGGCGCTTGGCGGAGCGGGTTCCGCCCAGGGGCCACGCGCCTTGGGGCCAGGGCGCCTTCTTGAGGAGGAGGCGATCGAGGCGCCCGAGCTTCATCGCCCGTCTTGCGGGCTGGGTGCGGTGCAGCGAGACGGACGGTGCGGGGGCGCCTCCTGCAGCGCGGACGAGCTCGGCGACTCGGTCGAGCCATTCTTCGTAGACGTCGTCGACGGGGCGGTAGCGCAGGAGCTCGTTTGCCGCGATGAGCGCAGCTCGGGCCTCCATGGCCGCGCGGGGCACGCGTGACGAAGAACCAGCGGGGGTGAGCGAAGGCGTGGCGTTGCGGCCATCCCGCCTCATGGACGGGTGCTGGGACGATGCTTGCTGCTCGTTCCCCCCGGGCGATGGCGGCGTTAATGGCAGTGATGGGGAACAACGAGGGCGCCCGCCGGCAGGAGCTGTCTGGCGACATGGGAGGCGAAGCGGCTCGGCGCTTCAGCGCTGGCTCGACGGGCGTCGAACATGGTTGCGGTGGTCGGGGAAGAATGAGGCGGCGAAAAGCAGATTCCAAGCACCCCTACCGGGCGCGCCAAATGTCGGATTTCGGTTCAGCAGACCCTTGAGGTTCAAACACTTTGGGTGCGCGGAGATCCAACCTTCCACCGACTCGCACCTCGCCCGAATCGCTGGGGCCTAAACTACTAAACGGAACAGCACAAGAGACACGAGATTTATCTTTGGTTCAGGCCACCATTGTGGTGTAATACCCTACTCCAGTGTGTGGTGTGGTGGATTGCCTCTTGGGATGATGAGGAACAATACAAGGAAGAATAGCCTCGCGAGGGTCTGTTCTTGGCGGGGGCGATGAACTGCTAGGTGGGGTTCAGTCGCTCTAGCTACCGGTTCCTTGATGAGGATTCTCCCTCTCTGTCTTTCTCTGGATCCCAGCTCCCCCTACCCTGTGGGTGGCTACTCCTATTTATAGGCCAAGGCCCTGGACCTCTTCCCAAATATTGAGCGGGAAGGGCACCAACAATTGGCCATTTTGAAGGGGAACAACGGGTACACTTATCGTGACTAAAGTTGGTCCTCGCCTGCCAAAGGCTCTGGTGATGACGCCTGCTTGGGCTCCACGATGACTCCCTTCCACCCGTTGGGGCTGGTCTTGGTCTTGTTGCACCGAAACGGATGCCTTTGCTTGATGCTCTCGCTGCGCCGCTCCCTTTGCACCAAAGAGGAAAGGAGGACACTCAGCTGGCTGGCGCCTGACGCGCCCTTGGTCGTCATGGCTTGCATCATGGGCACCTCGCGAGGTACCCTGCCTTGAACTCTCCGCCTCCTCATGAGCCAGCCCGGACGAGGCCGTGCACGAGGAAGCTCCTTGTCGCCCCGCCTCACAGGCTTGGCCCCTCGCGAGGGTCTTGAGCTTGCATTGATGAAGATGGGCCGTGCTGGGCCTCCTTCGAGCCACGCCGTAGGCCGCAGGTAGGCAAGTCTGGGGACCCCCGTTCCCAGAACACCGATAGTGACTAACTGTACTACTCCTACTTACTACTACTAGTATTATTGTTCACTTGTGCTCCCCGGCCTTCCATTCATTGAACAACCCCACGGGTGAATAAACATACATTACTAGTATTTTTATAGAACGAACAAGCTCGAACTATTTTCACGTAGTTAAATGTTGAGGGCGGGGCTTCTCCCGGCTAGTACGCGTGGCAGTTTTTGCGTAGGCGGTTTGACAGAGAGGCGAGGAGGGTGAGGGAGTAGCGGAGTCAACTTACTTACTACTGGAAAGGTCGGGCTGTGCGATTTGACGGCGCGTTACTGCTGGAAAGACTTGTGATGTGACTACTCACTATACTCATGAATTACTGGCGCTACGACCGGGGTGATGCCCCCCTTCCGTTCTGCACTCTAACCTGGTGCATGACACGTCGACCCGGATGCTGGCTCTTCCACATGTCGGCGAAGTACGTAGTAAGAAGGAGCAAAGAATCATGCGGTATATACTAGTACTACTACTCACGTCGGAGGAGTGCGAACCACGACAGCCCAGTGAACCAGCAGTGCGAACCACGGCAGCCCAGTGAACCAGCAGTAGAAAACAATGTGGTGATATGGCCATAAAAAACAATGTGCTACGGTCCAGACTATAGCATTTATAATACTACTCCTCTTTGTTTGGGTCCCTGAGTTAGAGCTAGTTTGGGTTGAAATAGCCTCAAATTATCCAAATAGGAGGGGTTAGTTTGAGCTAGTTTGCTCTAACCCAGCTAAAAAAACTAGCCCGGTGAAGAGCTTCTAATTGGGTTAGTTCTCCTCGGGCCCACTAAAAGAGAACTAAAAAATCTCCCCTGTCCGCACCATATTGCTCCCTCCGCCCCCCCCCCCTCACACGACTCCTCTCTGTTCCCCATCGGGCCGCTCGCCCAAGCGTCGCTCCACTGCTCGCCCTCTCTCTCCTTCGGCCGCCCTCTCCCTCCGGCCTCCGCCGCCCTCCTCCGGCCACACTCTCCCTCCGGCCTTGAGCTTCGCCCGCTCCCCTTCACCGGTCGTTTCTCCCTCACATCTTGTGGCGGCACATCTACTAGGGAGGTCGTGAGAGGGGTGAGTTTGTTCGTTCATTCTCTGTCTCACAACCATATCATTGAACTTGCTCGCTCTAGCGCTAATTCTGATTTGGAAAAGTAGATCCTGATAAACTTGGTATAGATTTGTGGTGTACGCATGGAATTGTTTGATGCTGCTTGAGGAGGTAATAAATCTTTCTCGAGGCCCAAAGATTCAGTTCACCTTTCTAGGTATTTCAGTTTCAGGCTTGCATTATATCTAGAGGCCCAAAGATTCAATTCACCTTTCTAGGTATTTCAGTTTCAGGCTTGCATTATTTCTAGAGGCCCAAAGATTCGGTTCGGGGTCGTCTGAAAGCGGCCCTGCTACCCATGCCGGTGTCGACCTCAACTCGCAAGCGCCGGTGTCGGAGGGGTTCCCGGGGCTTGGGCTCTACAGAGCCTTCCTCCAGAGCGACGATGACGAGCTCCTCCCTGGGTGCGTGAGGGGCTCCGGGCTCCCTCCCTATCGTGAATGACTTCCGTGATGAGTTAGCTCATGCTTTGTTTCATGGAGTGTATTTTTTTTCTGAAGCTTGATTGATGACTTGTATGTTTAAGTGGGATATCTCATTTGTATGGACAAAGTAAAATTTATCATGTTTTGCATGCTTGATTTGTAAAGATGGTCCATTTATGTCAATTGTGAGCGGGAGGAGGCCACACAAGAGCTGGCCACACCAAATCCGGAAGGAAATAGGGTCCAAAGTAGTCAAATGATTGAGAAAGAGAATTTATTGTCAATCTAACCCTGCCATCCATACACCTATTTGGTTTAGAGTTAGTTCAGGGTTAGTTCAGGGATAGAATCTAACTCTAACCTCTAACTGAGTTAGAGTTCTTCTCGTCTCGGTTCATCCCCATCATACTTTCCCCATTCCTGTCTTTTCACAATCCTCCGAATCAAAGAGGCCCTTAGACTGGTTTAGGTCCGGTCATTTTTTATAAATGTGTTATGTCCAAAATTTAATGAACGTGCTCCGGTTTCTATGAAAGTAATCCGGTTTCATGTAGTAATTCATTTATTTATTTATTTTTCTGCGGGGGGTTTGCATGTAATTCGTGAGGTCTGAATTGTAAAGTACCCCGACATATGCTCCAAGTCGTGCATGCACTACGACCCAGATGCTCTATGTCCCACATGTCGGTGAAAGGGAGCACGTGGAAATAGCCTAGGAGTACATATAGGAGGATAAATGCGTGAAAAAATATGTACTGTGAAGCGTAGTTACAGTTCGAAAAGGAGACCTAAATTGATGACAGGTATAGGTCGCACGCACCCAACTAGTGGTACTAAACATACAACTACTTTTTCCCTCGAAAAAAAGAGGTACGAGTGCTCGGTACTCCTATTCTATCAACACGAGTCCCATCTGGCAACAGCGTCTGTGCTACAGCTATCTCTTCTCCCTCGTTTCTCTCTTCTAATTCTAAACTCAGCTGATGCGCGGTGGGCGGGGTGGGGATTTGCCGATGGTCGGTTTGCTCAACTGCGGCCCCACCTCACAGTGAAAACGTTACGACTGGAATAAAAATGCCATATACTCCCTCTGTTCCTAAATATAAGTCTTTTTAGATATTTCAAATGGAATACAACATACAGATGTATGTAGACGTATTTTAGAGTGTAGATTCACTCATTTTGCTCCGTATGTAGTCACTTGCTGGAATATCTAGAAAGACTTATATTTGGGAACGGAGGGATCAGTACTATACTAATAAAACATTAAGGCCACGAGGCGATGCAGTGCTGGTTATAGGAGGCAAGAAGAAGAGATGCATCCATCGACGACGTCCACCTCCTCGACTCAGGGCGCCGGCCCACCGAACGGCGGCTAAGTAGCAGCAGTTTTCGTGGCCAGGTCGACGTGCTTCTTAACAATGGCGTCCAAAGATTCCAACCGCAGGAAGAAGGCCAACCTCTTCCTGTCCTCGCTGGCCTTGTAGTGGCCTATGTAGACGATTTCCTTGTAGATGTTGATGTGCAGGTCGATGGTTTCTTGCATGGCAAGGCATTGCGCGGCGAGTGCAGCCTCGAGGTGCACATTCTTCGTTACGACCTCCGGCAACTGCAGGGCCACCAGGGCTTGAAAGAGTTTGTCACCATGGAGGCCGATGAGGGTGGTAGGCAATGAGGAGCCTGGGCGCGCGGGCTGGAGGAGTACGGCAAGGTCGTCCGCGCGCTTCTTGACGGCGGTGAACTTGCGGATGGAGTGGACCATCATGTCGTCCATGCGAGAGGTGAAGCCGGCGTCGGCGAGGGCAATGACGCCGGCGGTCGCCAGCACCGTCTGGAAATGCTGCGTGGTGTGGGGCCGCAGGCCAGCGTCTTGGATCATTTGGCACAGCCGCTCGCGTTCGTCACCTCCATAGGTGCTTGTGGCTTCTGGTCACTTGGTCTTGGATTGGAGTGAGCAGTGTTGCGCAGAGACTAGGAGTAGATGGATTGGAGTGGTGGGGCGTCTTTATATGAGAGTCCAAACTCTGTTGCATTCACATCATGCTGGCTCTATTCTGCTTCCCCAATTAATCCCCTCTGCTTGCTAATTGAGGATGCATCATTACCGTTCAATGTCTCGGGAACCGGTACCCTCTCCCTCCTTGGCATTCAAGCCGCATCAATGTAAATGCGTGTTAGGAGATGTTCCCTCCGACGATGAGGTGCCTATGGTGACTTCGTAAATTTCAAGATGATATGTCGGCTCAGTCTTTCGGAGGTGCTCATAGGGGTAGGGTGTGCGTGTGTGCGTTCATAGGGGTGAGTGTATGCACGTGTATATGAGCGCTTGCGTCTGTACTATGTTAAAAAAACGTAAATGCGTGTCAAAAAGAGACTAGTCAGTACTAGTATACTCAATATTGTGCACCGCGACAAAGGCGAAGAGGAAAACGAGAGAACTACGTATTTATTTACGGTGTAGATTCACTCATTTTGCTCCATATGTACTACGTCTCGGTGTAGTCTGGTCACTTGTTGAAATCTCTAGAAAGGCAAATACTCCTTTCCGGTTTACAGGGCTATACTAGCAAGTAATACAATAGTGGGCTCACATAGCAGTTTTGTCTCATGCAACTAGCTATATGCATGCTCCAAGGTTCGCCACTGCCACATTCGGGTTGCACTTGGCTCTTCGCCTCTTCGAGAAGACGAACAATGATGTTACTACTACTACTACTTCTACAGTATCGAATCCACTGCTGCATGTCCGCCCACCGCGTGCGGGAGGGATAGCTTGTTATAAGCAAAAGCTTGTCCTTGTCTGCGAGCCACCGCGCGCATGGGCGAGGGAGAAGGCGTGTAGTAGTAAAATCAAGCGTCTCCTCATTTTATGAGTTGACGCGACACATCATAGCACTAGCCCCACATGCTTGCCTCTAAACTTGCCTAAAAGACCTGCAGTGTACAATATATTTGCTGCAACCTCTAACATTTACCCCACCACAAATTAAAATATATATTCATGTCTTGACCAGATGAGCGTGCAAACTACAATCACCAGGATGACAGGTAGGGCCAGAAGATTATTTTAATAAAAAATGCCTCGAGACGGCCTCATAGCATGGAGCCGACCCCAACTATTTTAAGCTTACAGGCATGGTACACACTATCCTAGACTACTCTACACATGAAACTGCCACACGGGTGTCCGGGCTGTGCTTGGCTCTTCGCCTCTTCGAGAAGTCGAACAATGATGGAGTACTACTACAGTATGCTTCTGGCCATCTGACACTGAAGGAAATGCTGCATGTCCACCGCATGCGGGAGGGAGAGCGTGTAGCGAAAGCTTCTGCTAGTCCTGCCAGCCACCACGCTCATGGGAAAGGGAGGGACACAGCTTCATTGACTTACTGCTCCTGCCTTTGTGTGTATGATAGGTGGGCCCAACAGGTGGGTGGCCCACCTATCATACAGCCAAAGGCAGGTGCAGTTAAGGCACCGGAGCTCAGTCCGCGAGAGAGAGGGCCTTGTAGTAATCAAACTTCTCATTGTTGTATGAGTTGATGTGACACATCAAAGCACTGCACTCGATATATTTCAATAATTGCGTTTACCGACGCATTAATTACAACACATGCATGCATGCCATGACTCTCCTTTTGATACTTGCATGTGTTGATTTAATGCACCTTGAAGTAGTATGAATATGTGACGGTAAAGCTTTGTAATGCCCCGGCCCTAAAGCGAGAGATGGTTGTGCACGAGGAGGGCGAGATCATGCAGACAGAACAGGACCCGATGATGGAGCTCTCTATGGTCTCGATGGACCTCACCTTGCTCCACAGCCCCTTGTGCCTCCGCCCCTTGAAGCCTCCAGTGTATGAGGTTCGAATACACCTCGTCCATTCGGCTGATCAAGCAAGGTGCAGGTTTCTTGATTGATGTGCTGTTCGATTGATTTGTGCAATGCAAGGGAGGGCACCTGGCCTGCATGGACTGGCGCGTCGAGCGCCCCGAGAACCAGCGGCAGTGCCAGAAGTTCGAGCGCAGCGGTGGCTTCGACGTGCGGAACACAGTGGTGGACACCGTCCTCTCCTCGATGAGGGTGGAGTGCCCGCGCAAAGCCTGTGGGCTCTACGTCACTTACCACAAGCTCGCTGATCACCGTTTGCGCCTTTTGGCTCACGTATATGATAGGGTCGCTAGCATCCATATGACAGAGAACCCGGGCCGACATGACTAGTCGTGAATCCAAAGTGGCACTAACTTACAGGGACGGGCATACATGACCCAGCAACGAACGTGTCGGTCATCAGCGAGTGAATCCGGGCTGTAGCAAGCTAACAGGACTCCGGTAGACACCGCGTGACATTTCCCCGTAGGGACAGACACAGGAACGAAGAAGGACACATGCCGGCCAGCCTAAGTGTTCCGGAGCAGTAGCAAGCTACCATGGCTCAGTGGAAGCACTAGGAGACATTTCCCCATAAGAGAGGCTACCAAGAATAAACAACTAGGTTGTCGGATCCCACACATACCAAGCATTTCAATAACATACACACAATATGGTCGATATGTGCAAATACAACATGCATCACAAAAAAACTCTACGACTCAAAGTATTTATTCATTAGGCTTCGAGGAGCCAGATATTACAAACATGGGTCTCATGACCCAACATACAGAGCATACAGGCAACGGAAGCATAACATGTCTGAGTACAGACAACTACAAAACAAAAAGGTTGCGAAGCCTGAGTATCTACAAGACCCTGCCAAGGGCACAAGATCGTAGCTGAGGTAACAAGCTAAACATCGGAGTCCACGCGGAACTACTAGTGAGACTGAAGTCTCTGCAAAAACATAAATTAAGCAAACGTGAGTACAGATGTACCAAGCAAGACTTACATTAGAACTAGCTACATATGCACCAGTATCAACAAAGGGGTGGTGGAGTTTAATTGCAACAAGCCAGCTTTGACTCGGTGGCTATCCTGAACTACGACTGCAAGTAACTCTTTTGAGGTGGCGCACACGAGTCCACATATTCACCATATCAATACACCACTATGGATCCGCTCCCGTCTCCCTACGAGAAGGCCATCCATAGCACTCTCGCTTATCTTGCGCATTTTAGGGTATCCACTTTCACTTGTCTATGAACTATATAAGCAACCCAGAGGTCCTTTACCGTGGACGTGGCTATTCAAATAGATCATTTATAACCCTGCAGGGGTGTACTTATTCACACATGTTTCCACCACTTAGCGTCCGCACACGACATGTGCTCGGCAGACTTCAAACGAAAGCCGACGTGGGTGTAGACCATGACCTGACTAACCACACAAATCCCTAGTCCAGGTTTATCGCCTATTCAGGTTCCATCCGCAGGGAGTCCGGCCGAGGTTTCCACTATGGCCCTAAACGATGTGTGCAGGGTTCCCGAGGCACCAAACGGGCATCCCGGTACACCGTGCCACGTGCCTACAGCATCACAGCCCACCCCACGGATCAACGCTGTGCACGGCCTCCAGCATACTACAAACACCCGAAACTACTTGCAACTCCTGGATAGAGGACAGGGGGGTTAATAAGTTGAGCGGGGTCATATTTCATGGCCCAACGTGTGGTAGTAGTTGTACATGGATCACAATCACAGAACTCAGTTCTTGAGGACGATTTCAATGAGACAACCCACCATGTACTCCTACATGGCCTCTCACCGCTACCTTTACCAAATCGTGTTGACACACTTAACTCACACACAGTAGGACATGTTCATCACCATTCCAATTCATCCCCGATGAATCGGACCTGACTCAACTCTAAGCAGTAGCAGGCATGACAAACAAGCATGAATGAGTAGGCACATCGGGGCTCAAACAACTCCTACTCATGCTAGTGGGTTTTATCTATTTACTGTGGAATGACAGGTCATGCAGAGGAAAGGGGTTCAACTACCGCAGCATGTAACAGTTGAAGTGTTGTTGTCCTAATGCAGTAAAAGAGAGCAGAAGCGAGAGAGTGGGATTGTATCGGAATGAACAAGGGGGTTTTGCTTGCCTGGCACTTCTGGAGATAGTAATACATCTTCATCGGTGTCATCGAATTCATAGTCGGAGCATACGTCTACCGAGGGGGAACAAACACCGGCAACAGAGAAAGAACACAATCAATGCAATGTAACATTATGATGCATGATCATGACATGGCAACATGCTGTGATTTGAGCTAATGCAACTAGCAGCAATTTAAATGGAGTTGGTTTGAACACAAGATTCAAATTCAAACCCCATATGTGGATATTCAAATGTCATTCATGTGATTTGCCCTAAACAGTAGCCAAAAGTTGTTCTAACATGCATGAAAATGGTATATATGGATAGATTGGATTTTTCTGATCATTTTTCATATATAAATTATTTCATTTGGAGTTACGGTTGAATTTCTATGATTTTTAGAAGTTTTGGGTATTTACTGAATAAATAAATCATTTAAGATTTATTTAAATTTCAGAAAAGAATTACTGCGTAAGCATTGCGCAAGGCTGATGTCAGCAGGTCAACTGGGTCGGTCCAGGTCAACCTGACCTGTGGTACCCACATGTCATTGGCTCACTACTAACTGGGGATTAATCCCGTGTTGACTCGGGTTTGACCCACCGCAGGACCCACTGTCAGTGACTGTGGTGGGGTAATTAGTGGCGATTAGCTCCTAATGACAGTGCCACGTCATCATCGCTGAAGGTTAATCGGCGACGACCACAGCCGACGGCGGAGGTTCACCATGCGCTCGCCACAGGGCACCAATCTACGCGTGGTTTGCGGCTACGGTTAGCTGTGGTTCTCGCGCATCCAATGGAGCAAACGGGAGGAGGTGGGGTGGTTGGGGCTTTCCGGAACGACCCTCGCGGTGGCGGCCGGAGTTCGGCTTCGAGCGGGCGTAGGCTACGGGGCACGAACAATGAAACTATGAGGGCTAGGGTTTGTATTAGGCCGCAACGATGGATCTGCAGTTACAGAGTTGAATACGAGAGGAGGAGGAAGGAGAGCAGCTCATGCAGGAGCACACACCATACACGCAACGCCTATCCGTTATGCCATCGCCACCTCGATCTTATTGCTTACAGGTTTAAATACAAAACTAATGGATCCACTCTGGCCCTACAAGCCGAGCCGGGAGGCGAGGTTGTCTCTTGGGCCGGCCCATTGCTTGAATCCTCTCTTGGCGCTCGTCCCTCCTGCTGACAATCCCTCTTCCCTTGGACACGGCTTGACCCCAAGGCGGAGCTCGCAGAAACCTTTGCTGCCGTGCAACTTTGTCTTCCCAAGTAGCCAACTCCACTGGCGCTGAATTCCATTTGATTAGTACTTGAACTACTGAATTAGAGCCACGATGTACCACTCGTTTCTGCAAAACTTGCTCAGGCACTTGAAACTGATCGTTAGGTGAGGGAAGCAGAGGTATAACCTGACAGTTTGGAGTCATCACCTTCTTCAGCAGGGATACATGGAATACAGGGTGGACCTTGCTGCTAGATGGTAAGTCCAGGCGATAATCCACTTTCCCGATTCGCTCCAGAATAGCAAACGGGCCGTAAAACTTAAACGCCAGTTTATGATTTGCTCGAGGAGCCACTGACGACTGAAGGTATGGTTGCAGTTTTAGAAATACCTTGTCACTGACCGCAAACTCCCGATCAGAACGATGTTTATCAGCTTGATGTTTCATTCTTCGTTGAGCTCAAAGCAAATGCTGCTTCACAGAATCCAGAACAACAGTACGATCAGATAGCCACTGTTGCAGATCACCAGGTGATATGCCAAAGTGTCGAGGAATGTGCCCATAGATAACTTCAAATGGTGTCTTCCCTGTTGCAGAATGCCAGTTGGTGTTATACCAATATTCACACGGGGAAATCCACTTTGCCCAATGAGTCGGGTGTCCACTGAAAAAACAGCGCAAGAAGCACTCCACCTGCTGATTCACTCGTTCGGTTTGCCCATCAGATTGCGGATGTCGAGTTGAGCTCATTCGAAGAAGGATCCCAGATTTCTGAAAAAGATCGCTCTAGAATTTTCTTGTGAATATTCTGTCGCGGCCAGACACAATGGACAGGGGCATGCCATGTATCTTGTAGACAAAATTCAGAAATGCATCAGCCACAGTTTCCGCAGTGAACGGATGGTGCAGGGGAATAAAGTGCCCATACTTGGACAGCTTATAAATAACCACAAGCAAGCAGTTGTAACGCCCTGATGTGGGTAGCCTTTCCAAAAAATCCATTGTGACCATCTCCCAGGTGTCGGTGCGGAGACGACACCGATGGGATCACAAGAATCCCTACTACGGTTGCGGGGCGCGGGGTCGTGAGAAGAGCGGATCAAACAGATAGCACACGGGTTCTTTTATCCAGGTTCGGGCCGCAAGTTGCATAAAACCCTACTCCTGCTTTGGTGGTTAGCTTATTTGTGTTCCTCAGCTAGCTATGGGCGTGAAGAGCTTCAAAGTCGAATCCCCCTCACAGTCGCCTTTGGGCCTCCTTTTACGTGAAAAGGGTTGCTACGGTGGCGTCATGTGAGGTGGACGATCTTCTGACTATACGAGTTTATCCCTCGCATTACATGACAAGGCGCCATAAATGCGTCTTGTTTAGGTGTCCTTGCTTTACCGGGGACGGGGGAGAGCCTAGTCCCATCCGCCGCCGCTTCCCTTCGTGTTGACACGCGCCCTGGCCAGCGGTGCCCGTGGTGCCATGTAGGCGGCGTAGCGGCGAGGTGGCGCCGTGGCGGGCCTCCACGAAGGATCGCTTGTCGCCACGCAGGTGCCTGCCCAACTGGTTGGGTCGGCAGCTGCATGATGGAGGCTCGATTGGTGCGGGCCCGACGGTGGCCCTACGGGTGTCCTTGGCAGGGGTCTTGCCGCGGCCTCAGGAAGGGCCTTGCCGGGGCCCCGGCAAGGGTCTTGCCGCAGCGCCTGCTGTCATCCCCGGCAAGGCTCTTGCCGGGGGCTTCGTGGTCCTCCTTGGCTGGGATCCCGCCAAGGGCCGTCGTCTTCTGTAGTGTGTATGTGATCTTGAATGTCTTCACAAAGATCTGCATGCCACCACGGGGATGTCTCCCGAATCCTTTGCCCCATGGGGGCAGTGGACTCAAGGGTGATCCGCTCCGTAGGCGTGGGGCGAGTCTCCCCGGCAAGGGCCCTGCCGGGTTTGCTAAAACCGCACCCCGGCAAGGATCTTGCCGGGGGAGTTCGCTTCGTCCCCTTTTGCTCTTTGTGGTCTTGGTCTTGGCGTGTTTTGCTCCTTTTGGGCTTCGGCCTTACTTTGGCTCACCTTCCTCGCCTTGCTTAGTGTGGCAGCGCCAGCGGCTCCACTGCCGTGCAGTTAAAAGGTGTACCCTTCTTTCTGTACACCGACAGGAGCCCCCGGGCCTGGGCCACACGTAAGCGCAATCGCGTCGTTGGGCTAGGCCCAAAAACGGTGCGCGGGCAGGCAGGGTGGTTTTTACCGTGGTAAGTCTTTTCGCGCGCTGCGCTTCCCACGCCTCCCGCGCGTGGCTTGGCGTGGGGAGGTGTGCGTGACGTGGGTGGCATGCGTGGGGTTGAGCTCTGCACGCATGCGTCCCTTCGTAGTAAATGCGAAAGGAGGCGGCCCGTGCTCTCCCCAATAAGAAGGAATAACCGCGGGCACGCGGCTCACTTTCACCTCTTCCCTCGTACCTTTTCCAATCTCAGAGCCGCCGTTTTCTCTCTTCCTTCCTTTCTAAGCTTCCGCCACGCCCGCCGCTGCTCTGCCACCCTCCTTCCTTGCTCCTCTAGACTCCTTGGCCGCCATGGCTCCCAAATCCGCCAAGGGCAAGGGGGTGGCTAAGAGCTCTGGGACCGTGGAGTCGCCGGAGAGCGCGCTATCGGGGGACCGGACGAAGTCTGCCTTCTTCATCCCCTTGTCGATTGGTGTTCAAGATCTCCTGACCTCCTTCAAGCCCTTATGGGGAGTGAAGACGGGGGCAGAGAATTCGAGGCACCCGGCGACGTGCATCATTCCTGCCGCCTGCGCCGATCCTGCCCCAAACCGGTATCCCTTCTTCGTTGATTACCTTTCTTGCGGGTTATGCCCTCCTTTTTCCGATTTCTTCTTCGACATCATGCACACCTTCGGCTTTCGCCTTTTGGATTTTACTCCGAATGCGGTGGCATGTTTGGCTCTCTTCGCGCATCTTTGCGAGGGCTTCACCGGAGTGCAGCCCAACACGGCACTCTTTCGCCACTATTTCTCCCCCCGAATCCAGCCTGGAGGCACCGTCTCCGGATGTATCGCCTGGATCTCAAGATCCAAGGGGGCATACCCGGAGGGTGCCATGAAGGAGAAGTGGGACAAATGGCGTGGCCGGTGGTGCTAGATCGAGGACGAGGACCCGCCGGAGTTCTGCAAGGTCCGTCGGACGCCGCCGGTCTGCGGCAGCGACTGGGGTGATGTCGATGCTGCCGACGGGAGGCTCACCGTCGCCACCACCAGGATCCTTCTGACCAGCGGGGCTCAACACAGAGATGATCGGGGCGGACTTAATTCGCCGCCGGATTGCCCCATTGCACAATAAGGGGAGGCAAGCCTGGCTTTTCACAAACCCAGCCGACATCATGCGGCTCCGCCCTGGCCTCGACCACAACTTCACCGTGATGGGGCATGCCCACTTCTGCCAGCGGCTTTTCCAGCTTGACGTGGATCGCGACGGCAAGATTGAGCGGACCGGCAAGGCCGCGAGGGCTGCCGCGAAGGTCGGCAAGGCCCTCAAGGGGTCTTTCTTCAAGTTGCCAGCGGGAGTAGTCCCATTGTGCAACAAGTCACGCCGGTCCGAGATCATCGCTATGATGCCGGACTGCAACGCGCACGACCCTGTCCCGAGCTGGCGGGAGCCGACGGAAGCGGATGTGCAGCAGTTCTTCGACTCCTTGGTCGAGGTGTACCTCAATGCTGACGTCGAGCGGTGGCTTGTCATGGACACCACCAGCGGAGCTGGACTACATCGCCACTAGGGCGAGGAGGCACAGTCGCCATGGAGGGCCGGCTGGCGCCGGGGGTGTGGAGGACAAGGCCGCGACGGCTGTAGAGGAGGAGCAGTTCACTTTCTGGGCGGCGGCCACCGGGGAGGTCAGCAGCGCTGATGCTGGAGCTCCGCTTGTCGAGGACGCGGCCGACGAATCGTCGTCGGAGGGGGAGGACGTGGCGGTGGGCTCGACGCCAATCAGGGGAAGAGGGCGAGTCTGGCCGGGCTGGCTCCGGTGAGCCGGTCCGGCCTGGCAGGGCTACGCGGCCTCAATTGACCCTGGGAGGGTCTGGGCGCCACACGAGGGCCACGGCGGCGGAGGGGCTGACGAGGGCCGCTGAGAAGAAGAAGGCAACGGCCCCTTCCTCATCCAGGAGCGCACAAACCCCGCCGCCCTCTTCGCCTCCTCCGGCAAGCGTCGATTCGGATGATGAGGTGGAGCTCCCCTTTGATCTTGGGTCCCTCAGCCCGGAGAGGAAGAGGAAGCTGGTGGAGGAGGAGGAGACGGACGATGAGTAAGTACTCCATTCCTCCCTGTTATCTTCCCTGAATCGGGTCGCTTGTCTTGATCCATCTTTGCTTTTGTAGGGAGACGGAGACGTTGGCGAAGAGGGCGAGGACTTTGGCGGGCGATCAGCCCCCGGCCGGGGCTTCAGAGACACCACTGGTGGTGCTGAGCAGCCCGGACAGCAGCCCCTGGCGCAGCCCCCAGCGTAAGTTCGTCACCCTCTTCTTACTCGACATGTGGTAGGCGCTTGATGCCACGATGCTGACCTTGCCGGGTTTGGCGGGAGGGGAGAGGCAGCAGGAGGAGCCACGGAGGGCTGCTCCTAACACACCACCCCCATCGACTACGCCGCTGGGCGTCCCCCAAGCAAGGGCACCAGCATGAGCCTACACCCATGGAGGAAGAGGGGAACTTGGGCGCTGGGGACTCTGGCCAAGCGCCAGATGTCAAGTGAGAGGGGACTTCGCTTCACGGCCCGGCATTGGTGAGTCGCCAGCCCTCGTTCGCTTTCCCCTTATTCCCTTCCTGCTTCTTCGCCCCATTGCTGCCTGTGCCCTCCTTCAATAGACATGGAGGACGTGGATACTTTGCTAGGGAAGCATTGTCGAGGAGGCCGCGGCGGAGGCCAGCAGGATCGCTGCCGAGGAGGCCGCCAAGGATGCTGATGAGACTGCCGCTGACGAAGCAGCCAAGAGTGCTGCCGAGGACGCCGCTACGGAGGCCGCCAAGGCGTCCGGCAAGGCTTCTGCCGAGGGCGCCAGCAGTGGGCCTGCCGGCGGGCCCGGCGAGGCCTCCGCCGAGGAAGAGGCGGCGGGCGACCAGCCTCCCTCTTCCTCAACCTCGGGCCCTGGCAGTTATCTGAAGGTGGGCGATGATCTTTTCGTCCATCTCCCGGGGACGTCGAGCCGAGCGCCTGCCGAAGGCGAGGCCTTGGACGGCGAGGTGCTTGCCGCCGCCGGGCTTGAGGTGGTTGATGAGCCGGGCGTTGGCGGCGACAGTTCTCTGGAGGAGCAGCTTTACCTACCCGTGGGGCAGGCAACCCGAAGATCCAACTACACTACAGCGCCCGCCTGGACAAGGTCAAGGCCAGGAAGGCAGCGATAGACAACGCGAGGTGGATTTCAAAGGCGCAGCGTTGCTTTGAGTAGCAGACCTGGTTCCACCAGACTCGCGAGGAGCAGAGGGCCTTTCAGGAGGAGCTGGCCAAGCGCGACATGGAGCTCACCATGAGAATGGTCGACATCGAGAAGGCTCAGGAGGAGGCGGCGAACTTGGCCGTCGTGGCCGAAGCCGCTCGGAACCAGCATCAAGCCGCCTTGGATTCCCAAGAAGAGGACCTCTCCGCGCGTGAAGCGAAGCTCAACGCAACGCTCCGCGGAAAGGACGAGGAGCTTGAGGCCCTTGTCGCGCAACGGACCCGCGAGATGGAGCAGAGGCACAAGAAGGCACTCGATGCCCAGGCTCTGGCCCATGCCGGCAAGGTGCGGGAGCTGGAAACGGAGCGGGACGAGCTGAAGGAGCAGGTCGCCAGGATGTCCGGCGAGAAGAACACGCTCAACCACGCCTTGACTGAGGCGCAGGGAGCAGTCATCAGCAGGACTGGGGAGCTCTCCGACGCGCAAAGCTCCATCAGAGACCTCAAGTTGAACCTGGAGGGTCTCAGGAAGATGCTGTCGGAGAGCAGGGCTTGGGAGGAGACCTTGACCATGAGCCTCGAGGAGGAGAAGCAGCTGCGGGCAAACGAGGTCGCCTCCCACCAAGAATATGTGGTGAGCGAGAACAAGTGGATCAGCCATCTGGAGGTCATCGCTGGCAGGGTCACCTCGCAATTGGCCACCATGGGGCTGCCAAATGTGAGGTATGCCCCCGAGCGCAGCGGGACCATCAACGCCAAGCTGACCCAGTTCTTCGAAGGCGTCCTCGGAGCCTTGGCCTATCTCCATTCCAACAGGACGGCCACGCCGGCCGATGAGGCCCGGCGACTTTACCGGAGGGTTGTGACCAAAGTCCTCACCAAGGTGGCACACTGGAATCCCAACCTTCACTTCGCGGCCTTGATGAAGAGCTTGCCGGATGGTGTTGACCTCACGGTGCTCAAGGAGCGCATCAAGCCCATCACCAACGGCATCGACGAAATCAAGAGGGTGGAAAACCGGTACCGGATTGAGCATCCCGTTCTTCTTCGCCGCTGCGGGTTCCCGGCCAAGACAAATTTTATCTTTAGTTAGAACCGCAGCTATGATGTGATGTAATATAACTTTGAAGTATTCTTAATTTTCTTGCACGTTATATCCCCGTTCAATTCCCTTTTGTATGTGTGCCCCTCGTCGATCGGGTAGGCTTGCCGGCGCGAAAGCCCCTAGCGGCGTCTTGGGGACGGATCCCGGGGCTGCTGGTGCAGCGTCTTTCTGGACGAGCCACCTTTCCGTTCCAAACGCAGCCGCCCGAACTGTCGAGCTTGCCTCGAGTCAGAATCGAGGGCGTTGCCGATCGCGGAAGGTTACTTTGCCATTTTCGACGCAGCCGCTTGAGCTGTTGAGCGGACTCGAAACAGGGCAAGGGCGTTGCTGATCATGGGAGAGCCCCCTGGCGTGCGGGTTCTCCATACAAAGGCGTGACATCTCCGGGGGGAGATAACCTTAAATAAGAAGGGTAGCACAAATAAGAGGTCAGTATAACTTAGCTTCTGTTGGCGATCGCTCGAGCGTCGACCCACTGGCCTCCTTTCTTCTTACAAGACCATGAAGATGAAGGAGTGTCGGGCTAATTGCTGGAGCCGATTCTCACAACTGCGCCCCCTACCTGGCACGCCAAAGATGTCGGTGCGGAGACGACACCTATGAGATCACAAGAATCCCTACTACGGTTGCGGGGCACGGGGTCGTGAGAAGAGCGGATCAAACAGATAGCACAGTGGTTCTTTTATCCAGGTTCGGGCCGCAAGTTGCGTAAAACCCTACTCCTCCTTTGGTGGTTAGCTTATTTGTGTTCCTCAGCTAGCTATGGGGCGTGAAGAGCTCCAAAAAGCCGAATCCCCCTCCTGGTCGCCTTGGGCCTCCTTTTATAGGAAAAGGGGTTGCTACAGCATGCATGTGAGGTGGATAGGGTACAACTATATGAGTTTATCCTCAGATTACATGACAAGGCGCCATAAATGCGTCTTGCTTAGGTGTCCTTGCTTTACCGGGACGGGAGAGCCTAGTCCCGTCGCCGCCGCTTCCTTCGTGTTGACACGCCATACGGCCAGCGGTGCTCGTGGTGCCATGCACGCAGGCAGCTGAGGTGGCACCATGGCGGGCCTCCACGAAGGTTCGCTTGTCGCCATGCAGGTGCCTGCCCAACTGGTTGGGTCGGCAGCTGCATGATGGAGGCTCGATTGGTGCGGGCCCGACGGTGGCCCTACGGGTGTCCTTGGCAGGGTCTTGCCGCAGCAGCCTCGGCAAGGGTTTGCCGGGCCCCGGCAAGGGTCTTCTTGCGGCGCTGTCATCCCCGGCAAGGCTCTTGCCGGGGGCCTCATGGTCCTCCTTGGCTGGGATCCCGCCAAGGGCCGTCGTCTTCTGTAGTGTGTATGTGATCTTGAATGTCTTCACGAAGATCTGCATGCCACCACGGGGATGTCTCCCGAATCCTTTGCCCCATGGGGGTAGTGGACTCAAGGGTGATCCGCTCCGTAGGCGTAGCGAAGTCGCCCGGCAAGAAGGGCCCCGCGGGTTTGCTAAAACCGCACTCGGCAAGGATCTTGTCTGGGAGTTCGCTTCCTCCTTATGCTCTTTGTGGTCTTGGTCTTGGCGTTGTTCTGCTCCTTTTGGGCTTCGCCTTACTTTGGCTCACCTTCCTCGCCTTGCTTAGTGTGGCAAGCGCCCGGCTGCCAGATCGCCTGCACAGTTAAAAGGTGTACCCTTCTTTCTGTACACCGACACCAAGGAAGTGAAGGAACTGGCAGGGGCTGCAGAAGACCAGGGTATGCTACTCGTTCAGGTTTAGCTTGCTGACAGGTAAGGCACTGTTGCACATAAGTTTTGATGAATCCCCTCATTTTCTTCCATTTGAATAGCTGCTTGATACGCTTGTATGTCACTGGAAAACCTGAGTGACCACCCAGTGGGCTGTCATGAAGAGCAGCACAAATTTTGCTATGGAGAGAAGGATTGTTCCCCACCTAGACACTTTTTCCTTGTTTAAGCATTCCAGCCCGAAGAGAGAACTTATCATTGCAGGTTGGAGACACTATGAGTTGTTGTATCAGTTCAGTTGAAAATGGATCATTGCAATAACTCTGTGCAATCTCCTCTAACCAAACTGGTTGTGCAACAGATAAGTACTGCAGCTCTGGTAAGACATCGGCAGGTATAGGAGGTCTCCTTGACAGGGAATTTGCAGCACTGTTTTCCACACCCTTCTTGTATTCAATGGAATATTGTAATCCCAACAGTTTGGTGTGCAACCTCTGTTCAATTAAACAAGCCAAACTCCTTTGACCAGTTCTGATGATAAACTCAGACACTTGTAGGTATTGTCTCCAATGTTCCACTGCCAATAAGATTGCCAAGTATTCTTTTTCATACACAGATAATGTTTGGTTTCTAGGGCCAATGCTTTACTGACATAAGCAATAGGATGTCCTTTTTGCATAAGTACAGCTCCAACTCCTATATCACAAGCATCAGTTTCCACCACAAATTTCTGTGAGAAATCTGGCAAAGATAATACCGGAGTTGACATTAGAGCTTGTTTTAGGAGCATGAAAGCTTGGTTTTCATTATCTGTCCAATGGAATGGAATCCCTTTTTTCAACAGATTTGACAAGGGTTTGCTCAATATACCATAATGAGATATAAATTTTCTGTAATATGCTGCAAGACCCAAAAATCCTCTAACTTCTTTAGCAGATTGGGGCACTGGCCAGTCCCTTATGGCAGAAATTTTTATAGGGTCAGTGGCCACTCCCTGCCCACTAATAATGTGCCCAAGATATGCAATCTTGGTCTGAGCAAAAGCACATTTAGACAATTTAACCTGCTACTGGTGTTGGAGTAAGAGTTTCAGTACTTCAGCCAAGTGCTACAGGTGTAACTCATAAGAAGCACTGAACACCAGTATGTCATAAAAAAACCAATAAAAACTTCCTGATGCAGGGAGCTAAGGTATCATTCATACCAAAGTTGAAGGTGTTAGGTCCACCAGTAAGGCCAAATGATAACACTAAAAATTCAAAATGACCAATATGAGTTTGGAAAGCAGTTTTATGCTCTTCTCGTGGTGCCAACCTGGTCTGGTGATATCCTGATCTCAGGTCCAACTTAGAGAACCAACAAGCACCTCAAGTTCATCCAGGAGTTCATCAATAATTGGGATGGGGTACTTGTCTTTAATTGTGATGGCATTTAATTTCCTATAGTCAAATACTGGTCTCCATGTTTTGTCCTTTTTCTGCACCATAATCATGGGGGAAGAAAAAACGCTGTTGCTTGGTCTGATAATTCTAGCTGCAAGCATTTCTTTGACCTGCTTTTCCATTTCATCTTTCAGAACTGGAGGAATTCTATAAGGTCTACTCTATACAGGTTGAGCTCCAGGGACTAGGGGAATTGTGTGATCATATTTTCTTCTAGGTGGAAACCCAGTTGGAGCTTCAAATACTGGAGAAAATTGTTGCAGCAGCTGTTTAACTTCAGGAGGTATATCAGTTTCTTCAGTATGTTCAGTATTTAACATACCTGACAGTTCAATCAATGCCATCATTTGAGGGGCAGCATCCTAGCCCAGCAGTGTGATAATGCTTCCATTTAATTGGAATGGCATCCAATGATCAGCCCAATCAATTTGCATGGGGCTATGAGCAGCTAATCAGTCCAGGACCAATATGCCATCATAAGTTCCCAGAGGAAATATTTTAAAGTTGCTCACAAATTCATGTCCATCACAGCACCAACTGCCATTCAGTAATTGCTGATTGCAAGAAACGAGATCACCATTAGCTACCTTAACCATCTTGACTGGCATCTGGGAGATGCCCTTAACTAAAGTTGCAACTACACAATCCAGAAAAGTGTGAGTGCTGCCAGAGTCAACCAATAACACCAGAGATTTGCCCTGCAGATAAACCTTCAGTTTCATAGTGGTAGTTGCTGGAGCTGAGAGTTCTCCCATGGTTGCAGCAGAAATACTGATGGCATTCGCTTCAGCAGTAACTGAATCTTCTGAGTCACTGTGTTCAGATGGCATACTTTGTACATAATCCAACATCTCTTGTACCACATGAAGCTGCACTTCCTGTTTACATTTGTGTTCCCTTGCCCAACGCTCCCCACAAATGAAACATAGACCTTTGGATTTTCTGTAAGCACGGAAAGCAGACCAACGATCTTCAGATGGAACAGGGCGCTGCAATTCAGGAGAGGCTTTGTCCTCCATTGCTTTACTGGTCACTGTCCTGCTGGAGAAGACTGAGTTGCGTTTACTTGGGACTGCATTAACTGACTTTGCTGAATTATCTCCCAATTCTTCAGTTAACAATGCCAGGGCATACGCTGAGTCCAGGTCTGCAGGTTGCTGGATGCCTGCCATGAGCCTGATCGATGGTGTTAAGCCCTCCATGAAGCGAGTCACATAATGCACTGGATTGGGGTTAGTTTCATATGCAGTTAACTGGTCATACAACTCAGAGAATCGCTCCACATAATCTTCAACAGAACTAGTCTGACGCACATGGAACAGTTGCCCCAGGATGTTCTGGTGTTTGTTGCGCCCAAAACGTGTCTGCAACATCTCACAAAATTCAATCCAAGACACATTAGGTGCTCGACACTGTACGGATTCAAGCCAACGAGCCGCAGTGCCTTCAAAGAGAGCTGAAGCAAAGGGTGTCCACTGAATCTGCGGAGTGTTCCCAAACCTGAAATAATCCTCACAGCGAGACTGCCATAACTTTGGGTTTGAACCATCGAATCAGGGCAGTTCAATTCAGGGACCAAAACTCACCACATCTGCTTGGTACTGCTGAATTCCTTCGCTGACAGGTACAATTTGGCGAGCTGAAGGGACTGGATCGACGGCCATACCTCGGGCGGGTGGAGGCACATATGTGGGGCCTGAATTCCTCTGCTCTGCTTCAGACCGAGTACCTTCAGAGCCACTCGATCCGGTGCGCGCGGCGGTCTCCCGCGGAGATGGTGGCACGATAGGAGACGAAGCTTCCCTCTATCAGCGCCAATCTCGCCACGCAGCTCGTCCAGGTCGACGCCTATGGATAGCTTGACGTCATCGATGCGGCCGGAGAGCAGGTCCAACTTGGAGTCGAGCTTGGCAAAGACCGTCGACAGCTCCTCGCTGCGCTCCGCCGTGGTCCTGGACAGGGCGGCGTAAAAATCGGCCCGAAGGAGATCGTAGATCACCTTCGTCTCGGGAGAAATTTTCTCCATGGCTTCGGCTCGCAGCCGGTCAGCGAGTCGGGTGTGATGGCAATGACCGGGGAGATCCAGAGTGGAAGGTGGCCAGGGAAGGACGACTCTGATACCAGATTGTGAGGTCTAGGGTTTGTATTAGTCCGCAACCATGGATCTGGAGTTACAGAGTTGAATGCGAGAAGAGGAGGAAGGAGAGCAGCTCATGCAGGAGCACACACCATACACGCAACGCCTATCCGTTATGCCATCGCCACCTCGATCTTATCGCTTACAGGTTTAAATACAAAAATAATGGATCCACTCTGGCCCAGCAAGCCGAGCCGGGAGGCGAGGTTGTCTCTTGGGCCGGCCCATTGCTTGAATCCCCTCTTGGCGCTCGTCTCTGCTGCTGACAGAAACGGAGAGGGGAGAACGACGGAGGGGCTCACAGCGGTGTCGGAGAGGGGGTCAGCGAGCACGGGGAGGCCCTGTGGACGATGAATTAGCGGCGATGATCTCCGGTGCCCGATGGTGAACACGACGATGCCGGCGACGTTCCAGGGCTTCCGGGCTTGCGTCCGTAGGCTTGGAGCTCCAGGGCGATGTGGCGGAGCCGTTGGCCACAACGGGGAGGTGAGGCAGTGGCGCTGGGGACGGCAGCGGCGAGCGGCGGTGACGGGGGCTCTCGGGTCGGCGAGAGGGCGAGGAAGAGGACGAACAAAGAGGGGGAGCGAACGTGAAGGCTCTGGGGGTCCGTGTGGCGCACTTAGCGACGTCCAGGAGCAAGCAGCAAGCAGGAGGTTGCCGGCGCGCGGCGACCACGTGCCTCGCGTCCTTCTAGCGTGAGGTAGGCGATGACTAGCAGCTGGGCTGCACAGCACTGGGCCGGCCAGTGGGATGCGGTAAGTACCAGGTGGGTTTTTCCTCTCTCTGTTTTTTTCTATTTGTTTTCTGTTTTGTTTTTTATTTAAACTTGGCACTGTTTAAATTTAGAACAATTCAAAACAGTGCCGAATGTCCTCTAAGTATAACTTATGTTGCTCATCGGACATTTCCAAATGCACATAAATTATCACACATCATTTAAAAACATATCCATATATATTTGAATATATTTTCAAATTCAAATAGAATAGTTTTTTTGAATTCAGAGACCAAATAATTCCTTAAAAATGTTCCAAAATTTTGGTTTGGTATAAACCCTTCCCAAAATTCTCGAATCTATTTTTAGGGAATTTTGGATTCACTGAATGCAATTTAAAGGGCTCTTGCCCTTCTTTTAAAAGATTTTGAGGCTTTCAGATTCTCTCAATTCAAGTTTATTCAATTTAAAGATGATGCATGCTCACGGATGCAACTATTACACTCAGATATTCTAGGGCTGTGACATTGCAATCCGTGTTAAATTCTCCGCATACTCATGATCAAAATAAAGCCTTTACTAAACACATCGTTGATGCTTTAATGCAATCTTATGAAGAAAAACTTGAATCAGAAGTGTCTATCCCTAGAAAACTTTATGATGAGTGGGAACCTACTATTAAATTTAAGATTAAAGATCATGAATGTTATGCTTTGTGTGATTTGGGTGCTAGTGTTTCCACGATTCCAAAAACTTTGTGTGATATGTTAGGTTTCCGTGAATTTGATGATTGTTCTTTAAACTTGCATCTTGCGGATTCCACCATTAAGAAACCTATGGGAAGGATTAATGATGTTCTTATTGTTGCAAATAGGAATTAGGTGACCGTAGATTTCATTGTTCTTGATATAGATTGCAATCCTACATATCCTATTATTCTTGGTAGACCTTTCCTTAGAACGATTGGTGCAATTATTGATATGAAAGAAGGAAATATTAGATTCCAATTTCCGTTAAGCACGGGCATGGAACACTTCCATAGGAAGAAAATTAAATTACCTTATGAATCCATTATGAGAGCCACTTATGGATTGCATACCAAAGATGACAATACCTAGATTTGTTCTTGTTTTTATGCGTAGCTAGGGGCGTTAAACGATAGCGCTTGTTGGGAGGCAACGCAATTTTATTTTGGTTCCTAGCTTTTTATTCCTGTTTACTAATAAATAATTCATCTAGCCTCTGGTTAGATTTGGTTTTATGTTTTAATTAGTGTTTGTGCCAAGTAAGACCTATAGGATCTTCTTGGGTGATAAATATTTGATCTTGCTGAAAAAAACAGAAACTTTCTGCTCACGAAAACAATTGTTAAAAATCACCAGAAAGTGATAAAATACTGATTCCAATTGCAGTAGATCAATAAACAAATTATCTAGGACGTCCTATTTTTTAGATTTTTCTGAGTTCATAAGTTTGCTTTTGATACAGATTACTACAGACTGTTCTGTTTTTGACAGATTCTTTTTTTCTTGTGTTGTTTGCTTATTTTGATGAATCTATGGCTAGTATCGGGGGGTATGAACCATAGAGAAGTTGGAATACAGTAGGTTTAACACCAATATGAATAAAGAATGAGTTCATTACAGTACCTTAATGTGGTGGTTTGTTATCTTACACTAACGGAGCTCATGAGATTTTCTGTTGAGTTTTGTGTTGTGAAGTTTTCAAGTTTTGGGTAAAGATTTGATGGATTATGGAATAGGAGTGGCAAGATCCTAAGCTTGGGGATGCCCCGGAAGGCATCCCCTCTTTCGTCTTCGTCTATCGGTAAATTTACTTGAGGCTATATTTTTATTCACCACATGATATGTGTTTTTCTTGGAGCATCTTCTATGATTTGTGTCTTTGATTTTTAGTTTACCACAATCATCCTTGCTGTACACACCTTTTGGAGAGACACACATGAATCGGAATTTATTAGAATACTCTATTTTCTTCACTTATATCTTTTGAGCTAGATAATTTTGCTCTAGTGCTTCGCTTATATCTTTTAGAGCACGGTGGTGGTTTTATTTTATAGAAATTATTGATCTCTCATGCTTCAGTTATATTATTTTGAGAGTCCTTTAGAACAACATGGTAATTTTCTTTGGCTATAAAATTAGTCCTATAGGCCTCCAAGATGGGTATAATAAAAACTTTCATATAAAGTGCATTGAATACTATGAGAAGTTTGATACTTGATGATTGTTTTGAGATATGAACATGGTGATATTAGAGTTGTGCTAGTTGAGTAATTATGAATTTGAGAAATACTTGCGTTGAAGTTTGCAAGTCCCGTAGCATGCACGTATGGTAACCGTTGTGTTACAAATTTGAAACATGAGGTATTCTTTGATTGTCATCCTTATGAGTGGCGGTCGAGGACGCGCGATGGTCTTTTCCTACCAATCTATCCCCCAGGAGCATGCGCGTAATACTTGGTTTTTGATGACTTGTAGATTTTTGCAATAAGTATGTGAGTTCTTTATGACTAATGTTGAGTCCATGGATTATACGCACTCTCACCTTTCCATCATTGCTAGCCTCTTGATTTGCAGTGCATTGCCCTTTCTCACCTTGAGATTTGGTGCAAACTTTGCGGTGCATCCAAACCCCGTGATATGATACGCTCTATCACACATAAACCTCCTTATATCTTCCTCAAAATAGCCACCATACCTACCTATTATGGCATTTCCATAGCCATTCGGGATATATTGCCATGCAACTTTCCACCGTTTCATTTATTATGACACGCTTCATTATTGTCATATTGCCTTGCATGATCATGTAGTTGACATCGTATTTGTGGCAAGGCCACCAAGCTTAACTTTTCATACATGTCACTCTTGTTTCATTGCCCATCCCGGTACACCGCTGGAGGCACTCATATAGAGTCATATTTGGTTCTAGTATCGAGTTGTAATCATTGAGTTGTAAATAAATAGAAGTTTGATGATCATCATTAATAGAGCATTGTCCCATGAAAAAAAAGAGAAAGGCCAAGTAAAAAAGGAAAAAAGGAAAAGAAGGGACAATTCTATGATCCTTTTTTCCACACTTGTGCTTCAAAGTAGCACCATGATCTTTATGGTAGAGAGTCTCTTATTTTGTCACTTTCATATACTAGTGAGAATTTTTCATTAAAGAACTTGGCTTGTATATTCCAACAATGGGCATCCTCAAATGCCCTAGGTCTTCGTGAGCAAGCAAGTTGGATGCACACCCACTTAGTTTCTTTTCTTGAGCTTTCATACATTTATAACTCTAGTGCATCCATTGCATGGCAATCCCTAATCCTTGCATTGACATCAATTGATGGGCATCTCCCTAGCCCGTTGATTAGTCGTGTCAATGTGAGACTTTCTCTTTTTTTCTCTTCTCCACACAACCCCCATCATTATATTCTATTCCACCCATAGTGTTATGTCCATGGCTCACGCTCATGTATTGCGTGAAAGTTGAAAATGTTTAGAAATACTAAAGTATGAAACAATTGCTTGGCTTGTCATCGGGGTTGTGCATGATGAGATCATTTTTGTGTGACGAAAATGAAGCATGGCCAAACTATATGATTTTGTAGGGATGAGCTTTCTTTGGCTATGTTATTTTGAGAAGACATAATTGCTTAGTTAGTATGCTTGAAGTATTATTATTTTTATGTCAATATTAAACTTTTATCTTGAATCTTTCGGATCTGAACATTCATGCCACAATAAATAAAATTACATTGAAAATTATGTTAGGTAGCATTCCACATCAAAAATTCTGTTTTTATCATTTACCAACTCGAGGACGAGCAGGAATTAAGCTTGGGGATGCTTGATACGTCTCCAACGTATCTATAATTTTTTATTGTTTCATGATATTATATTATCTGTTTTGGATGTTTAATGGGATTTATTATACACTTTTATATTATTTTTGGGACTAACCTATTAACCGAAGGCCCAATGCAAATTGTTGTTTTTTGCCTATTTCAGTGTTTCCAGAAAAGGAATATCAAACGGAATCCAAACGGAATGAAACCTTCACGAGGATCGTAACAAACGCAATCCAGGAGACTTGGAGTGGACGTCAAGGAAGCAATGAGGGAGCCACGAGGCAGGGAGGCGCGCCCAGGGGGGTAGGCGCGCCCCCCACCCTTATGGGCCCCTCGTAGCTCCACCGACATACTTCTTTCGCCTATATATACTCTTATATCCTGAAAACATCCAGAGGAGCCACAAAACATGGAGGGCTTCTACATCAACACCATAGCCTCTCTGATGATGTGTGAGTAGTTTACCATAGACCTTCGGGTCCATAGTTATTAGCTAGATGGCTTCTTCTCTCTCTTTGCATCTCAATACAAAGTTCTCCTCAATCTTCTTGGAGATCTATTTGATGTAATACTTTTTGCGGTGTGTTTGTCGAGATCTGATGAATTGTGGGTTTATGATCAAGATTATCTAAGAACAATGTTTGATTCTTCTCTGAATTCTTATATGCATGATTTGATATTTTTGCAAGCCTCGTCGAATTATCAGTTTGGTTCAATCTTGCGGTGTCCTTTCCCAGTGAGAGTAGGGGCATCAAGGCACGTATTGTATTGTTGCCATCGAGGATAAAAAGATGGGGTTTATATCATATTGCTTGAGTTTATCCCTCTACATCATGTCATCTTGCCTAATGCATTACTCTGTTCTTATGAACTTAATACTCTAGATGCATGCTGGATAGCGGTCGATGTGTGGAGTAATAGTAGTAGATGCAGAATCGTTTCAGTCTACTTGACACGGACGTGATGCCTATGTTCATGATCATGCCTAGATATTCTCATAACTATGCACTTTTCTATCAATTGCTAGACAGTAATTTGTTCACCCATCGTAGAATTTGCTATCTTAAGAGAAGCCACTAGTGAGACCTATGGCCCTCGGGTCTTTTTTCCATCATATTAATCTCCCGCCAACTTGCCAATTTCTCTCGCCATTTATTTTGCAATCTCTACTTTCCAATCTATACACCAAAAATACCAAAAATATTACCTTATTATCTTTATTAGATCTCACTTTTGCAAGTGGCCGTGAAGGGATTGACAACCCCTTTATTGTGTTGGTTGCAAGGTTCTTGATTGTTTGTGCAGGTACTAGGGATTTGCGTGTAGTCTCCTACTGGATTGATACCTTGGTTCTCAAAAACTGAGGGAAATACTTACGCTACTTTGCTGCATCACCCTTTCCTCTTCAACGGAGAACCAACGCATGCTCAAGAGGTAGCAGAGGTCCCGCCGCGCTGTCTATCGGCGTCCTGGGTACGGGGTTGCCCAGACTTGCATGCCTGCGGCCCGCGAGCATGGCTCTGTCAACGGCCCGGTACGGCCCAGCTTCAGCAGCAACCACTCAAGACCCTCGCGAAGGGCCGAGCCTCGCGAGGCGAACGACGCCAAGACCTCCCTGGGGGCAGTCTCACTAGGCTGGCTCCCGAGGAGCGGAGATATCTATGCAAGGGGCACCTCGCGAGGTTCGCGTGACGTGAGCCATGGCGACCAAGGCTAGGCGGGCGCCAGTGGGCGCAGTGTACCGGTTTCCTCTTTGGTGCTAAGGAGGCAAGCGCAGGCGAGGCGTCCTGAGGTATCAGGCAAAGGTTTTGATATCGGTGCAACAAGACCAAGACAACCAGGACGGAGGTTGTCGCATAGCCCACAATAGCGTCACCACCAGAGCCTTTGGCAGGTGAAGACTACTTTTGTCAGGATAGCTTGTACTAGTTGCCCCCTTCAAACTTGGCCGTTGTGGGATCCCTTCCCGCATAAACATTTGGGGAAGAGGACCAAGGCCATTATAAATATGACCTAGCCACCACCGTAGCAAGGGCGGATCATTCAGATCATCCTCACACCCACCAGCTCATCGAGACCAAGAACACCTCTCCTCCTGAGGTTGTTCATCCTTTGTACTAGTTCATCCTCAGCCCCACGAGGCAATCCACCACACACTAGAGTAGGGTATTACACCGCGAGGTGGCCCGAACCAGTATAAACCCCCGTGTCCCTTGTTTGTTGGGTTCATCGAGCTAGGCCATGGAATCGTGGAGCGAGCGAGTTGGGGAGAGAGTGTTCTTCGTGCGCATGCCAGAGTTCGAACCTCTCAAGGGTCCGCGGAACCCGTGATCCGACATTTGGCATGCCAGGTAGGGGTGCGCCGAAGCTTCGCCTCTCTGTCTGCTCTGCCTCTCCATCCACTGTGTTTCTCCGTTCGGATCTCATGGCAGGCGCCACCCCTCCAGCTGGATTGACGGGCGCGCACGAAGACGCCATGAGCCTCCGGGCCTTCACCCCTGCCTTACGACAGGTGCAGTGGCCGCACAAGTTCAAGCCGGAGATGCCGCCTCGCTATGATGGTGCGGCGGATCCAGCAGCCTTCCTGCTGGCGCCAGGGGGCGGCTGGACATCCTGGGCCCTTTTCCTCGGGCGCCAGGGGGCTATCGCTACCTCTACGTCGTCGTGGACAAATTCACCAAGTGGGCCGAAGTCGAGGCCGTCCGCACCATCCCCGCTGGTTCTGCGGTCAAGTTCATCAAGGGCATCGTGAGCCGGTTCGGAGTGCCGAACCGCATCATCACCGGCTAAACGGTTCGCAGCTCACCAAGAACCTTTTAAAACATACTGCGCTAACCTTGGGACGCAGATATGCTACGCTTTGGTGGCGCACCCCCGCAGCAACGGACAGGCCGAGCGGGCCAACGCAGAGGTCCTGAGAGGCCTCAAGACCAGGACGTTCAAGAAGAAACTGGAGACCTACGGCAGAGGCTGGTATGGCGAGCTTCCGTCCGTGTTGTGGTCCATCCGCACAACCGCAACCAAGCCAACTGGGGAGACCCCCTTCTTCCTGGTCTCTGAGCGGGCGGCCCTCCCTCACGAGGGCAGCGTCGATCCGCAGCTGGTCCCGTGTTTGATGAAACGCCGCAGGGCGCCATGCGGGGGCGGCCCTCGTCTTTGGGGAGGCGCCGACGAGAAGCTGCTGACTGCGAGCGGCAAGGTACCAGCCGGGCACTCCGGTGATACCACTACCGCAACATCCGCCCCAGAACTCTCGAGGTAGGGGACCTCGTGCTCCGACGGGTCCTCTCCAGGGAGGGACTGCATAAGCTCTCTCCCATGTGGGAGGGCCCGTTCAAGGTTGTTCATGTTTCCAGGCCTGGCTCCGTGCGCTTGGAGACTCAAGAGGGAGTACCTATACTGAGCAGCTGTGGAACATCCGGCACCTCCGGAGGTTTTACCCCTAAAAGGCCCAAAGGTGCACGTGAAGAAGGCGAATGCCTGTGAAGCTCATTCTTTTTGGAAAAGGCCCGGTGCCTGTGAAGAAGGCGAACGCCTGTGAAGCTCATTCCTTTTGGAAAAGGCCCAGTGCCTGTGAAGAAGGCGAACGCCTGTGCAGCTCATTCTTTTTGGAAAAGGCCCAGTGCCTGTGAAGAAGGCGAATGCCTGTGAAGCTCATCCTTTTTGGAAAAGGCCCAGCGCCTGTAAAGAAGGCGAATGCCTGTGAAGCTCATCTTTTTCGAGAAAGGCCCAATGCCTGTGAAGAAGGCGAACGCCTGTGAAGCTGTCGCGTTCTGGAAAGGGCCCGGAGCCCGTGAAGAGGGCCAACGCCCGTGAAGCTCGCCTCCCGAAGAAAGGCCGGAGCTCGTGAAGAAGGCCAACGCCTATGAAGCTTCGCCGCCCGTGACACTCTCACGTAATAATGAGTTGGGGTTGTACACGCCCAGTCTCGTGAGTGCCGCATCAGGCCCCGGGCTCCCTCCCACGCCCAGGGCAGCACTTAGCTCCGCGCTGGTGAGAAGACGTCGAAGACTAGACTAGGTGCCGGACGCGGCTTTTTCATTTGCTTTCTGCAGTTGACTAGTTATTTCCATTTGGAGTTCTTACCGAAACTGTCGCCCTCTTTTGGTCCGTGGTTCTCCGATCTTTTTCGCTCTCCTGCCTCGATTTCTCTTGCGTGGGGACTCGCGAGGCAGAAGCCTCGGGAGCCCTCGCGAGCATTCCTGCCCCTATCGCTCAAGTTTTCATGACCCTGGTCCACAGCTGGAGCACCCCTCCTGACCATGCCTCACGGGCAGCACAACGCGAACACGGGGCCTGGATCGGTCGCTCCGCGGCCACGGCTGGAGTTCACTTGCGAATGGGCGTACAAATGTAAAGGAACAGATGTCGGGATAACGCAGGCAAGACAATAATTAATGGCGTTAACCTAAACGCTTCAACGGGCCACATATTGTTGCCTTTTTGCGCAGGAGAAAAGAAAGGAAAAGGACAAAAGCAGGTGAAGCACGCCCCATGCCGGCTCTCTTGGAAGGCTCGAGCCGCCTCCGGAGCTCAGGCGGACTCCCTCTCGCGCTTCACCGGGGCGCGGCGGCAAGCGGACCTGCTGCCACCCCCCAAGCAGGCGCGGCGGCGTGGGGGCTGGCCGCAGCCACTGCTGGAAGAATCACCACCCAAAGAAGAGCTGGTGAAGCGTGAGGAGTCACGGGCATCGCCAGCCGCCCGCGCGCTGCCCTCTCCATCCACGCCGGGGCTGAGTCCTCGGCCGCGGTCGTCGTCTTCAGGGCAGCACCCCATGCGGCGACCGTCTTCCCCGAACACCCTCACGTAGAGGGTGGTGTCGCCATCGTACTTGAAGTGCAGGGAGCACCGGCAGCGAAGACCACGCGCGCGAGCGAACGTCAGCCAGCCGCGGGTCAGGAACATGTTCCTTGTAGCAGAGACCTCCAGAGAAGCCCACGAAGCCCGGCTGCAGCAGCCATCCGCCTGGAGCCAGAGGCCACCCAAGGAGCCATCTGGGAGCTCACTCAGGAGGAAGCGCGGGAGCTGAAGCCGGACGCCAAACGGCTCCTCCGCCCTCACCATGAACTCGGGGGACGCGCGGCCGGGGCACGCCCTCCGACCATGGCCAGCCGCTCGTCGCCATGCTGAGAGCCTCCCCCACGACCGCGGGGGACCGCCGTGGAGGCCACGGGATGCTTGCGAGGGCGACCTCGACCACGCTTAGGCGGAGGAGAGGAAGACTCGACCTGACGGCCCTTCCCCTTCTCTGCGACCGAGAACTTCCTTGGTGGAGCCATGGAGAAGAGGGAGAGACAAGAAAGGATAGGCCCGAAAGAGGCGGCGCGCCGTTCCGTGCCGGCGGCGAAGGCCAACCGTCTGCCTCCACGATCACCGGTAATCATGACCAACTCTGCAAGCAGGGACTTGTCGAATCCAGGTGGTTACCGAGGCATCGTGTGGAAGCGATGCGCCGCGTCAATCAACCGCCACGCCGCCCAAGGTCAGAAGCTGTTAGGGCCCGCGACGCTTCGCACTTGCCCTTTCGCCTCTCTGCTCGGCCAAGTTCTGGTGTGCCATGGGCCTGGGGGCTACTGTCGGTGTTCTGGGAACGGGGGTCCCCAGACTTGCCTGCCTGCGGCCTGCGGCGTGGCTCGAAGGAGGCCCAACACGGCCCATCTTCATCAACACAAGCTCAAGACCCTCGCGAGGGGCCAAGCCTCATGGGGCGGACGACAAGGAGCTTCCTCAGGCACGGCCTCGTCAGGCTGGCTCATGAGGAGGCGGAGAGTTCAAGGCAGGGTACCTCGCGAGGTGCCCATGACGTAAGCCATGACGACCGAGGGCGCCAGTCGGGCGCCAGCCCGCGCAGTGTCCTCCTTTCCTCTTTGGTGCAAAGGGAGCAAGCGCAGGCGAGAGCATCAAGCAAAGGCATCCATTTCGGTGCAACAAGACCAAGACCAGCCCAACGGCTGGAAGAGTCATCGTGGAGCCCAAGCAAAGGCGTCATCACCGAGCCTTTGGCGGTGAGGACCAACTTTAGTCAGGATAAGTGTACCGCTGTTCCCCTTCAAAATGGCCAATTGTTGGCGCCGTTCCCGCTCAATATTTGGGAAGAGGCCCAGGGCCTTCGCCTATAAATAGGAGTAGCCACCCCCAAGGCAGGGGATCCGGATCCTCATCAAGAAACCAGTAGCTAGAGCAACTAAACCCCACCTAGCAGTTCATCTCACCCGCCAAGAACAGACCCTCGCGAGGCTGTTCTTCCTTGTATTGTTCCTCATCAGCCCAAGAGGCAATCTACCACACCCCACACACTGGAGTAGGGTATTACACCACAATGGTGGCCCGAACCAGTATAAATCTCGTGTCTCTTGTGCCGTTCCGTTAGTAGTTTAGGTCCCTGCAATTCGGCGAAGTGCGAGACGGTGGAAGGTTGGATCTCCGCGCGCACCCCAGTGTTCGAACCTTAAGGGTCTGCCGGAACCTGAAATCCGACAGACAACAAGGTCATGGCCAATTGGTTTCCCATGGCCCTCGCCGGTGTGCCGCGCACCTGGCTGCTCAACCTGCCAAGATCTTCTGTGGGTCTTGGGAAGAGCTGCGCGGTCTCTTCGTCGCGCGCATCTAGTGCAAGCGCCCCTGCCGTTGCAGCCCTTTTGGGCGGTTCATAGGACCCGCCCTCGGGTCGCCATGTCAAGCAGTTCTTCCGCCAGATGGGTGCCACCTCTGTGCAGCAGGGGTCTCCCCCAGGATGGGCGACGCCCAAGGCCGACCTCACCTTCGACTCAGGGGACCACCCGGCGACTACCGCTGGCTCAGGCGCACTCCCGATGCTCTGCACACCCACCATCTGCAACGTGGCGGTGACCAAGACCCTCATCGACAGCGGGGCTGGCCTCAACATGCTTTCCATGGAAGCTTTCAGCTTGCTCCATGTGCCGCACGGACGGCTCCGTCCCGCCAAGCCCTTCTCCAGAGTTGGCGACGGTTCCACCAGCCCCATGGGGGTGATCCGCCTCCGAGTCACCTTTGGTACCCGCAAAAACTACCGCACCGAGCTTATCGACTTCGACATCACACGCATCGGCCTCCCATACAACGCCATCCTCGGGTACCTGGCCCTGGCTCAGTTCATGGCGGCAACTTATCCCGCCTACAACCTCGTGAAGATGCCAGGGAGCAGCGGCATCCTCACCGTGGCTAGAAACACCAAGGAGGCCCTAATGGCCCTCAAGCTTGCCTTCAGGGTCGCGGCGGTAGCGCGCCCCATAGGCGAAGCAGCACCTGGGACCCGGGGGGCAGCGCCGGCGAAGAAGAAGCAGTTGTTCTCTCAAGATCGGGCCAAGACGAAGCAGGTGCCGGTCGACGAGGACAGAACCTCGGGAGCCACCTTCACCATAGGTGCCGACCTTGACCTGGACCAAGAAGAGGCATTGGTGAGCTTCCTGCATGCAAATAAGGTGGTATTTGTTGGGGAACGTAGCAGAAATTCAAAATTTTCTACGCATCACCAAGATCAATCTATGGAGTAATCTAGCAACAAGGGGAAGGGGAGCGCATCTACATACCCTTGTAGATCGCTAAGCGGAAGGCCAGTAAGAACCAGATGAGGTAATCGTACTCGTGGCGATTCCAATCACGGTCGATTCCGATCTAAGCGCCGAACAACGGCGCCTCCGCGTTCAACACATGTGCAGCCCGTGACGTCTCCCATGCCTTGATCCAGGAAGGAGAGAGGGAGAGGTTGGGGAAGACTCCGTCCATCAGCAGCACGACGGTGTGGTGGTGGTGGAGGAGCGCGGTACTCCAGCAGGGCTTCCCAAGCACTATGAGAGACGAGGAGGGAGAGAGGTAGGGCTGCGCCTTGGGAGAGAGAGACTCATGTGTTGGGCAGCCCCAAAACCTCCACTATATATAGGGGCAAAGGGGAGGGGGAGGCGCCCTAGGGTTTCCCCTAGGGGGGGTGGCGGCCAGGGCAGATGGGATCTCCCCTTTGGGTGACTTGGCCCCAAGCCAGGAGGTGGGAACCCAAGATGGGGCGCCCCAAACCCCCTGGTCACGTGGGAATAGGTGAGGGGGGCGCACAGCCCCTTAGTGGGCTGGTTTGCCCCCTTCCCTTGGCCCATGAAGCCCCCCAACACTTGCCGGGGCTCCCAAAATACCTTTCGGTCATGCTGGTCATCACCCGGTACCTCCGGAACACTTCCGGACTCCAAAACCCTTCGTCCAATATATCAATCTTCACCTCCGGACCATTCCGAAACTCCTCGTGACGTCCGGATCTCATCCGGGACTCAACAACATTCGGTAACCGCGTACATACCTTCCCTATAACCCTAAGCGTCCATCGAACCTTAAGTGTGTAGACCCTCACGGGCTCGGGAATCATGCGTACATGACCGAGACATCTCTCCGGTCAATAACCAACAGCGGGATCTGGATACCCATGTTGGCTCCCACATGTTCCACGATGATCTCATCGGATGAACCACGATGTCGGGGATTCAAGCAATCTCGTATACAATTCCTTTTGTCAATCGGTACGTTACTTGCCCTAGATTCGATCGTCGGTATCCCAATACCTCGTTCAATCTCGTTACCGACAAGTCACTTTACTCGTTCCATAATGCATGATCCCATGACTAACTACTTAGTCACATTGAGCTCATTATGATGATGCATTACCGAGTGGGCCCAGAGATACCTCTCCGTCATACGGAGTGACAAATCCAGTCTCGATTCGTACAACCCAATAGACACTTTCGGAGATACCTGTAGTGCACCTTTATAGCCACCCAGTTATGTTGTGACGTTTGGTACACCCAAAGCATTCCTACGGTATCCGGGAGTTGCACAATCTCATGGTCTAAGGAAATGATACTTGACATTAGAAAAGCTTTAGCAAACGAACTACACGATCTTGTGCTATGCTTAGGATTGGGTCTTGTCCATCACATCATTCTCCTAATGATGTGATCCTGTTATCAATGACATCCAATGTCCATGGTCAGGAAACCATAACCATCTATTGATCAACGAGCTAGTCAACTAGAGGCTCACTAGGGACATGTTCTGGTCTATGTATTCACACATGTATTACGGTTTCCAGTTAATACAATTATAGCATGAACAATAGATAATTATCATGAACAAGGAAATATAATAATAACCATTTTATTATTGCCTCCAGGGCATATTTCCAACAGTCTCCCACTTGCACTAGAGTCAATAATCTAGTTCACATCACTATGTGATTGTAATGAATCCAACACCCGTTTGGTTAGATCATATCTCGCTTGCGAGAGAGGTTATTAGTCAACGGGTCTGAATCTTTCAGATCCGTGTGTGCTTTACAAATCTCTATGTCATCTCCTATATGCAGCTATCACGTGCCATTTGGACACAATGTTTACCCAGGTTCGGGCCCTCTCGATGGAGGTAAAACCCTACTTCCTGCTTGATTAATATTGAAGATATGGGTAGTACAAGAGTAGATCTACCACGAGATCGTAGAGGCTAAACCCTAGAAGTTAGCCTATGATGGTATAATTGTAATTGTGATCGGCCTTCTAAGGACCAACCTCTCTGGTTTATATAGACACCGGAGAGGGCTAGGGTTTACATGGAGTCGGTTACAAGGAAGGAAACAAAATATCTGGATCGCCAAGCTTGCCTTCAACGCCAAGGAGAATTCCATCCGGACACGGGACGGAGTCTTGAGTCCTACATCTTCACGCTTCAATAGTACGGACGATGTAAACAGTCCGGCTGTCCGGATACCCCCTAATCCAGGACTCCCTCAGTATGCCCGAATGTGCGCGTGGTGAAGCAGAAGGCGCAACGACAGTCTGCAGAGAAGCAGTCCTTCATCGTCTAGGAGACCCGCAAGCTGCAAGAAGCAGGTGTCATCCGCGAGGTTCGGTACCCGGAGTGGCTGGCGAACCCGGTCTTCATGCCCAAGAAAGGCGGGAAGGAAAGCATGTGCGTTGACTTCACCAACCGTTCTTCAAGCTAATGAAGAAGAAGGGTCCGTTCGAATGGACCCCGGAGGCCGACCTGGCGTTTCAAGACCTCAAGAGATACCTAACCAGCCTAGCGGTGATGGTGGCGTCGCGTCCTCTCGAGCCCCAGGTGCTTTACCTGGCCGCCACGCCTCATTCCGCTAGCACAGCGCTGGTAGCCGTCCGGGAGGAGCGCCAGGCCAAGAACCTACCACACAATGACACACATTCGGTCGGTTTGAAGCGGCACCAAGACGGCCCCCCTGAAGCCACAACAGCACCAGTAGATGACCAGGCTCTATAGGACGGAGCTCCTGAGGACGCGGTAGCCCCGATGGGCAACCGAACTCCTGAGGTCCCCCAGCCTTAGGAAGCGCCCCAGCCTCAAGAGATCTCAGACTCCACCGACACTTCCACCCTCGTCGAACACCCGGTGTACTTCGTCAGCACGATACTGCGAGACGCGCGGGCATGCTACCCCATGCCGCAGAAGCTTTTGCTCGTGCTCCTTATGGCCTCCCGCAAGTTGTGCCACTACTTCCAAGGTCACCCCATCAAGGTCGTCTCAGCTTACCCACTGGAGAGGGTACTCCGGAGCCCCAATGACGCGGGGAGCGTCGCAGAGTGGAACATCGAGCTGCAGGCATTCTAGCCGGAGTTCAGCACCACCAGGGTCATCAAGGGGGCCGCGCTCGCCGACTTCGTGGCGGAGTGGACTGACGCCCCAGCGCTCGAAGCAGGCGAGGACCGGTCTCTCTCTCCAGGGAGCGAAGCGCCCGATGGCTGGGTCATATACTTCTATGGCGCCTTTGTGCACCAAGGCGCGAGGGCTGGGGCCGTGCTCATCTCGCCCACCCAGGACAAGCTCTACTACACCATGCAACTCTGCTTCCAGCAAGGCGAGAAGGTCTCCAACAACATCACAGAGTATGAAGGACTGATCGTCGGCCTCAAGGCAGTGGCGGCCTTGGGGGTGTGGAGCCTCGCCATCAAGGGCGACTCTCAGCTCCTCGTCAACTTTTCCAACAAGGAGTATGAGCCGAAGGACGAGCACATGGAGGCGTACCTCGCAGAGGTATGCAAAATGGAGAAGCAATTCTTAGGCCTGGAACTACAGCATGTGCCCCGCGGCACAAACAAGGAAGCTGACGACATCACCAAGAGGGCGTCAAGGTGTCAGCCCCAAGAGCCCGGTGTCTTCGAGGAGCAGCTCTTCAAGCCTTCAGCTGCCCCTCCGGCAGCAGAACCTACACCATCTCAGGAGGAGCTTCCCCTGCCACCAACCTCAGGAGCCGCCGCCTGCGGCCCGACCTCAGGAGTGCGCCTGCTCCTCACGCTCGAACCCTAGGAGGGGTGCTGGACTGAAGAATTAAAGGCGTACCTGCTGCAAGGGACCCTGACGGAGAAGGAGGAGGACGTAGAGCGCGTGGCGCGGCAAGCTACAGCCTACTGCATCCGGGACGGTGAGCTATACCAAAAATGACCGAATGATGTCTCCTTGCGATGCATCTTCAGGGAGCAGGGGTGTGAACTGCTAGCTGACACGGCAGAGATGCGGGCATCATTCGTCGTCACGCTCCTTGGTGGGCAAGGCGTTCCGCAGCGGGTTCTACTGGCCCACGTCATTCAATTACGCAACCGAGCTGGTGAGATCCTGCGAGGCCTGCCAGTTCCATGCTAAGCAAATCCACCAGCCTGCTCAGGGCCTCCAGACTATCCCACTCTCGTGGCTGTTTGCTGCCTGGGGGCTGGACATCCTGGGTCCATTCCCTTGAGCTCCCGGGGGCTATCGCTACCTCTACGTCGCCATCGACAAGTTCACCAAGCGAGCGGAGGTGGAAGCCGTCCGCACCATCCCAGCTGGCTCCATAGTCAAGTTCATCAAGGGTCTCGTGAGCCGGTTCGGAGTTCCTAATCGCATCATCACCGACAACGGCTCGAAGTTCACTGCAATCTCTTCAAAACATATTGTGCTAATCTTGGAACGCAGATATGCTACGCCTCAGTGGCACACCCCAGAAGCAATGGCCAAGTTGAGCGCGCCAATGTGGAGGTCTTGAGAGGCCTCAAGACAAGGACCTCGAAGAAGAAGCTCGAGGCCTGCGGTAGGGGCTGGCACGACGAGCTCCAGTCTGTGCTGTGGTCCATCCGCACCACCTCCACCAAGCCAACGGGCGAGACTCTGTTCTTCCTCGTCTACGGAGCCGAAGCAGTTCTCCCTCACGAGGTCAGGCATCGCAACGCGTGGGTTTTGGCGTTTGACGAGGAACGTCAAGATGTCATGCGGGGGATGGACCTCGTGTAGCAAAGAGGAACGCCGCCGCCAAGCCTCGCTCCGAGCGGCAAGGTACCAGCAGGTGCTGTGGCGGTATCACTACTGCAGCGTCCGCTCCAGGACGCTCGAGGTGGGTGATCTCGTCCTGAGGCGGGTGCTCTCTATGGAAGGGCTTCAAAAGCTCTCACCCATGTGGGAACGCCCGTTTAGGATTGCCCGTGTCTTCAGGCCTGGCACTGTGCGCCTGGAGACGCTGGATGGGATCTCCATCCAGAACGCCTGGAACATCCAGCACCTCCAGAAGTTCTACCCATGAAGCCAGGCCCAGTGCCTGTGAAGGTCTCCGCCTGTGACACTCTCACGTAATAATGAGTGGGCCTGTACACGCCCCAGAGTCTCCGGAGTGCCTCCCTCGGGCCTCGGGGGCTCCCTCCCACGTCCTAGTGGAAGCACTTAACTCTGCGCTGGTGAGAAGACTAGACTAGGTGCCGGACGTGGCTGTTCATTTGCTTTCTGTAGCTGGTTTGCAACCTTTTAATGAAATTTGGAGTTCTGGCATTTCTTGATTGCTTTGTTGAGTTCCCATTTCTTTTACTTCTTCGCTCGCTTCTTTGTCTTGCGTCAGGGAGGACGGCAGTTGCCCGACGCTCCCCCTAGTGCGCCTCACGCGGGGGCTAGGCAGGTGTGTGCGTGCATTGGGCCATCCTAAACCACGAACACACCTCGCCAAATCCCTGTCACCCCAAAGCTTCGGCTCCCTTGATCTTCGTGAGACGCCCTCATATGAGCTCGTGATTGGCGCACCCTCCTAAGTCCATGCCCCACGGGTACTGCGACGTGCTGCACTAAGCCATGATTAGCCCATGCCTGAAGGCTCGCGCAAGCAGGAACAAGCTACCCAACAGATGTCCTAACAAATTATGCAGCTTCGCGATGACTCCCGAGGTCAGCGGCCCCCGAGTCGGCAACAAGGAGCCCTCACGAGGTCGGGGCCATCTACTCCCGAGGTCAGTAGCCCCCGAGTCGGCAACAAGGAGCCCTCACGAGGCAGGAAACCACCCTGAGCATATCAAGCTAAGTTACCCCTTTTTTACATCTACGAGGAGCACGAACAACATCGGAGCAATAAGCATAACATAGCAGCATAAGGACCATAGTTCATTACACGCCCCAGCGGGGCCATCTACTCTTTTCAAAATGCAGGAAGGAAGGAAAGGTCAAGCAAAAGCGGCCCGCACGACCGCGGAAGCTCATGAGGCCCGGCTCCGAGGGTCACCCGGACTCAGCTCAGTCTGAGCCCCTCTCGCGCTTCACCGTCGTGTGGCGGCGGGACGACCCGCCGCCATCCTCGAAATGACCCCGGCGGCGAGGCGGCTGGTCGTAGCCGCCGCTGCTGGTGCTCTCGCTGGCGGAGAAGCTGCCGCTGCTGGGCGAACCGCGGCCGTCACCTAGGGCAAGTTCGCCCTCAGCCTCGTCACGGCCATCGCCCGGGCCGAACTCGTCGTATTCACTGCTGTCCTCGGGGCAGCACCCTACGTGGCGACCATCTTCCCCAAACACCCTCACGAAGAGGGTCGCGGCGCCATCATACTTGAAGTGGAGGGTGCACCGCCCGCTCAGGCTGCACACGCGGGCAAACGTCTGCCAGCCGCAGGCCAGGGCCATGTTGCCCGCGACAGAGACGTCCACTGTGACCCACGAGGCCTTGCTACAGCAACCGTCGGCCTGCAGCCAGAGGCCGTCAAGACCCCCGGCCGGCAGCTCGCCGGCAAATGAACACGAAAGCTGGAGCCAGGTGCCAACCGGACTCTCCGACCGCACGACGAACTCCGGAAGCACCTCCGCTCAGTGGAAGCGCGACCGAGGAGGCCGGGCAACCATGGCGCACATCCCCTCGGCACAAGGGCTGCTCCGCCTAGAGCGGCCCTCGCTGTGGGAGGAGACACCGCTGCGGCCGCCGAGGGTGATGCCGGTCCCCGAAGGAGTACGACCACGCCCCCAAGGATCCACAACAGGGGTCACAGCGTGCTTGCGGGGGCGGCCTCGCCCCCTCTTGGGCGGTGGTGAGTCGGGCCCCTCTTGGCGAGCCTTCCCCTTCTTCGCTGCCGAGAACATCTTCATTAGCGCCATGAGACTGCAGCAAGGCGGTGAGGCGAGGAGGAAAAAGGAGAAGCAGGAGGCGTGAAGAAGGAGATGAGCGACGGGGGCTTGCCCCTCCCCTCATTTATAGCCAGAAGGAGGCCAACCGCCGGCCTCCATGATCGCGCGTAATGATGGTCTTCTTCTGCATGCAGCTGGGTCTCATCAAGTCGAACGGTTGCCGAGGCAGCATGGGGAAGCAGAGGCACCCGCGTCCCGTCAATCGCCACGCGTCGACCAAGGCCGCAGGTAGTTGGGGCCCGTGGCGCTCCGCACTTGCCCTTTGGCTTTGCCTCGAAGCCAAGTCCGAGCGCGCCTTGGGCCCGGGGGCTACTGTCGGCATCCTGGGAACAGGGGTGGCCAGACTTGCCTGCCTGCGGCCCGCGAGCGTGGCTCCGTCTGTCGTGGGTCTAAGACTGGCAGTAGAATGGGGGGTAGGTATGAGGAGGCAAGATCCTAGCTATGGCGAAGTTGTACACACGAGTTTTACGAGTTCAGGCCCTTCGCGGAGGAAGTAATAACCCTACGTCTCGGTGCCCGGAGGTGGTCGACTGGATTATGCGTGTGTGTGTGTGTGTTATAGGGGGTGCGAACCCTTGTGCCAGTGGAGGGGGGTGGCTTATATAGAGTGCGCCAGGACCCCAGCCAGCCCACGTTACAAGGAGTTCAATGTACATAAAGAGGGAGCATTACAGGTAACGTCCATAATAAAGTGATATAAATGATCATTAAGTCTATAAGTAACGCCTGACCATTGCTGTGCAGAGTGACTTTGTACCTTCTGTCTGTCGAGTGGTTTCTGTTACGGTCGAGTGACATAGAACCTTCCAAGTGCAATGCTTCTGGTCGAGTGGATGTTGTTATCCTTTGAATACTTCTGACTTTAAGGTGATGTCCTAGGGGAGGGCGTCTAGGTCAGGCCTATGACCCTACCCTAGGTACATAGCTTCATCATTAGCCCCCGAATGGTTCAGGGTTCGAGTGGAGAAGGAGTTGTGAATATTTCCGACTCAGTTTTTGCGCTTCGGGAGTGTCTTGTCTGGTCCAATGAATCAACATGATGACTCCAACTTCTTTTTCAGTCGCCTTGATCCATTCTTGGTTTTGTTGAGTGAACTCTTATCGCTAAGCCTCGAGTGTTGACATGGGAAAAGTCTTCCGTCTGACAGGTTGCTTTGCTGCTCGCGGATCTCGCGGGATTTGAATTTTGGGGAGCGCGCGGGGCGGAGGAGGCCGCAGTAATCGGGTTGGATTAGGCAGGGCCGCCTTGATTTATGCGCCACGTTTTTCGCCACATATCACGCGCGCGACTATTGCGGGATTCGATAGGATCGTCTGGGCCCACGGGTCAGCCACTCGGGAACGACCTCATATAAGGCGTCGGACTGGGGTTTTTGCACAGTGCGTTCCCATTCTCCCTCTTTCTTCTCCGTTATCTCCACCGCATCCGCTTCTGCTCCCGGCGTCGCTACCCTGTTCGAGCTCCGCCCGCTGCAATGGGGAAGGAGAATACGGTGGCCTTGGAGCACGCGAAGAAGGCGACGGCGAAGGCGAACGGGAAGAAGTCCAGCCGGGGCGGATCTTCATCAAGGTCCAGCCTGTCGCGCGGCTGGATCTAGGGCAATTGGATCAGGTCGACGATTCGCCAGGACGACATCGACGATCTGGCCGAGGGAGGACTGATCCCCCACGGATCCGCGCAGCTCCTGGAGGGCGAGACCGAGCCACAGCCGCAGGAGGGTGAGTGCGTTCTCCTAGCCACCCACTGTTGGGTTCTACGGTAGGATGCGTCGACTACAAATTAAAATTTTCCTACGCGCAGAACATCCAGGAACATGCTACGGGAGATGGATCACATTTCGTTACCACTAGACGCGCAGTGTCGTGCAGCGGACGAAGAGTTGGGGCAGCGCGTCCGCGTGGATCGTCTCCTCCTCGTTTGATCTCCCTCGAACAGCCGGTCGTCCGATCCCACGTACGAGTTCGCCGGAGCGGCGCAAGTGCACCGCCTCTAATGGTATCCGCGCGTGCAGGAGGAACACCGTGCGGCGGACTGCTTGGTCCGATCACATAGTCGGCGGTGAGTGGAGGTGGCTATTCGCAACACATGCAAACCCTAATCGCAGCGCCGAAGCGATCAACCCCATGAGTGTGCCGCACCTCCACTTTATATAGGCGTCCGTCGCAGGCTCAACACTTGGGCCTCGCACGGACCCTAAAGCCCAAAGTCTACTCGGTCACGTCCCTAGTCCAGTTCGGATCACATCCGACCAGTGTCCTACGAACCGACCTCGTAGGTTCCTTCCCTTAAGCGTGCGACCCCTTAGGTTCAAGTCGGCTTGGTCACAGTTCGGATCACCTCCAACCTGCATGGTTGGTAGCGGCCTCTAGCAAGGCATGCCGACCACCAAGTAGACTATGAAGCTGGTTAGGCGAACCTGTACAACGTGTCACACTTCTGTTCCCTTTGCCGCCCGATATATGTTGTCGGGCTCAAGGCGAGACTGTCATCCTTGTGCTAGCCCGACCTCTTTCTCGTTCCAGTGATGCCGACCACAATCCGGATTATCTCATAATCCTTGTCGCATGGCCATGATGTTCCTGGTCGGATCACACGAGGGGCCCAGAGTATATATCTCCTGATTGGAGGGGCAAATCCCATCTTGCTCGACCATGTTTCGCGGCATGGGACTGGACAAACCTGAAACCTAGCTTTGTAACTACCCAGTCACGGAGTAGCGTTTGGTCGGCCCAAAGCAAGTCTGTCACCATCCCGAAATACGTCGCGCCACCAGGTCTTAGGACATAGAACATATGTTGTACTAGAGACTCACATATGACATATCGCTGCATCTCATAGTTGGGTCTGTCCGACTCGGACCTTATCTCGACTCGGATCCGACTACGTCAAATCCGATCAGACCTTTCCAAGTCCATATTATCCGGTTAGCATCCAATGCTCCATGGCTAGTGAGACCAAGCCATCGACCGTGTCATATGCTAGTCTAGTCGGTCATTGGCGTCCACACAACCCTTTCGACTAGGGACCTTTTAGGACAGTCATCATACAATGCATAGTCCCACAAACAAGTCACGTACTTGTTGATCCACATCGCTGATAATGTCCAAGGACTATCTTTATTCATAAACACATAGGAAATATCATCATGCATGATTGCCTCTAGGGCATATCTCCAACAGTCTCCCACTTGCACTAGAGTCAATCAAATAGACATCGAATGCCCATAGCTCTAACGTGCCCCTCATGCTTGGGTTGTGGAAGCGGCTTAGTCAACGGATCTGCAACTTTTGCATCCGTGTGAATCTTGCATAACTCTACGTCACCATTCTTTACGATCTTTCGTATCAGGTGATATTTCCGGTCAATGTGTCTGACCTTGTGGTGATTCCTCGCCTCCTTGGCTTGTGCGATGGCACCAGAATTATCACAATAAAGGTCCAACGGTTTCACCGAGGCTGGGAAAATACCAAGATCATCTAGGAAATGCCGGATCCAAACACCTTCCTTTGCGTACTTCACAAGCCGCAATGTATTCGACTTCTGTGGTAGAATCGGCCACCGTATCCTGCTTGGAACTCATCCAGTGCACTGCTCCTCCATTCAGGACGTACATGAATCCGGACTGTGATCGACAATCATCTCTATCGGTTTGGAAACTAGCATCGACATAACCCCTTACGACAAGCTCTTCCTCACCTCCATAAACTAGGAACATTTCTTTAGTCCTTTTCAGGTACTTCAAAATAGTCTTTACCGCTGCCCAGTGACTCTCACCTGGGTTGCCCTGGTATCTACTTGTTAGGCTTATTGCAAAAGCAACATCAGGCCTTGTACATATCATGGCATACATGATGGATTCGATTGCCGAGGCATACGGAATCCTACTCATCCTACTTCGCTCATCAGATGTCGAAGGACTCTGAGTCTCGCTTAGCCTTATACCATGTGAGAGTGGCAAGAACCCTTTCTTCGCCTCACTTATGTTGAACCGCTTCAACACTTTATCTATGTACTTGCTCTGGCTTAAGCCGAGCAGCCTCCTCGATCTATCTCTATAGATCTTAATGCCTAAAATATATACTGCCTCACCAAGGTCTTTCATTGAAAACTTGCCATTCAATGACTCCTTGACCGAGTTTAGCATCGAAACATCATTTCCGATCAGTAGTATGTCGTCCACATACAAGATCAAAAACACTATCGAGCTCCCACTTAACTTCTTGTATATACAAGAGTCCTCTTTGCTTTTGATGAAACCGAGACCAATGACGACCTCATCAAAACGAATGTTCCAACTCCGAGATGCTTGCTTCAACCCATAAATGGATCTCTTGAGCTTGCATACCTTACTAGTGCTAGTCGGATCGACAAAACCCTCAGGCTGTATCATATACACATCCTCGGTTAAATTTCCGTGAAGGAAAGCCGTTTTGACATCCATCTGCCATATCTTGTAATCGAAATATGCAGCTATAGCTAGTACGATCCTCACCGATTTCAGCATCGCTACCGGCGAGTAAGTCTCGTCGTAGTCAATTCCTTGAACTTGTCCATAACCTTTAGCGACAAGCCGAGCTTTTTGGATCTTAACATTTCCATCCACATCAGTTTTCTTCTTAAAGACCCATTTGCAACCAATGGCGATTCGCCGGTGGCGGATCAACCAAGTCCCAGACTTGATTCTCATCCATGGACTTTAACTCGGGTCTCATGGCCTCCAGCCATGCCTCGGAATCTGGGCTCACCATCCCTTCCGCATACGTGGCCGGCTCGTCGCTTTCTAGCAACAATACATCACGCACTCTGCGCAATCTTTCCGACCTCCGTGGTTCCGGTGCCGCTTCCACTACAGGTTCCCTGACTGACTCTGGTATGATCTCATCACCAGCCGAGCCGTCCCCGAGTGGTCCTCGAATTTCTTCGAGTCGGACCGTCCTCCCACTGGCCTCCCGACTAAGAAACTCTTTCTCAAGGAAAACCCCGTTCCGAGCAACAAACACTTTGTTCTCTTCCCGGTTGTAGAAGCTATATCCCAAGGTTTCCCTCGGATATCCCACAAATATGTATTTATCCGACTTGGGTGTAAGCTTGTCTGACATAAGTCGCTTGACAAATGCTTCACAACCCCAAATCTTTAGAAAAGACAAACTGGGACTCTTCCCAGTCCACATCTCATGTGGTGTCTTGTCTACGGATATTGATGGTACCCTATTAAGTGTGAAAGCTGCAGTTTATAGAGCGTATCCCCAAAATGACAAGGGCAAATCCGATTTGCTCATCATAGACCGGACCATGTCCAACAAGGTCCTATTCCTCCGTTCCGACACGCCATTTCTCTATGGCGTACCCGGAGGTGTGAGCTGAGGTACTATACCTCGACTTTTCAAATGATCATCAAACTCCTGGCTCATGTACTCACCTCCATGATCAGATCGCAGAAGCTTTATAGTCTTGCCGAGCTGATTCTCAACCTCATTCTGAAACTCTTTGAACTTGTCAAAAGTCTCCGACTTGTGCCTCATCAAATAGATATATCCATATCTACTCAAGTCATCGGTAAAAGTTACGGCAATCTTGATAGCCACCTCTGGCAGTTATGCTCATTGGACCACACACATCACTGTGTATAAGCTCCAACAGCTCGGACGCCCTCTCGCAACTCTTTGCGAAAGGAGACTTAGTCATCTTGCCGAGCAAGCATGATTCACATGTCTCGAACGAACTGAAGTTGGACGAAGTTAGGAGCCCATCATCATGGAGCTTCTTCATGCGTTTCAGACTAATGTGTCCAAGCCGGCAATGCCAGAAGTATGTCGGATTTATCTCATTAGGCTTATGCCTATTGACATTCATGTTATAGACCGCTTCCTGTTCTAGATTCATTATAAATAGCCCATCAACAATGGGTGCATAGTCGTGGAACATACCATTCAAAAATATCGAACAACCATTGTCCTTTAAATTGAATTCGTAACCTTGACTCATCGAACATGAGGTAGAAATAATGTTCCGACTAAGTGTAGGAATGTAATAACAATTATTCAATTCCATTATGAATCCAGAAGGAAGCTGGAGCTGCATCATGCCGACCTCCAACGCAGCAACTCTTGCTTTGTTGCCGACCCTGATGTCAATCTCCCCTTGTGCCACACGCCTAGTTCTTACCAGCCCCTGCATCGAGTTGCAAATAAGAACAACCGATCCGGTATCAAATACCCAAGAGCTACTAGGTATGTCAGCAAGGTAAATGTCTATAACATATGCAACAAGTGTACCTTTGCCTGAAGCATCATTTCCGGCCTTCTTGCCATGCTCTGCAAGCCACTTGCTACAGTTCCTCTTCCAGTGACCGGTCTCCTTGCAGTGATAGCAAACGGTCTTCGAGTCCGGTCCAGACTTCGGCGCAGCGGCAGAGGTTACCATCTCTGTGCCCTTTGCCTTAGCCTTTTTCTTGGACCAACTCTTCTTGAACTTAGCCGATTTCTGCACCATCAACACTTGATGCATGCCTTTCTTAATATCCTGCTCTGCCACCTTGAGCATCCCATGCAATTCAGTGAGCTTCTTATCCATGCCATGCATATGATAGTTCGAGATGAACGTCCCATAGCTGGGCGGAAGAGAACCCGTATCAGCATCGAGCCAGCTCATCCAAGAGCGGGAAGCCCAAACGATCCAAAGCTTGCACATATCCGATCATCTTGATCACATGTGGGCTCAGTGGATCACCTTCCTTCAGCTTGCAATCCATCAAGGATCGCCAGACGTTGAACCTTTCAGTCCTAGCCTGTGTCTGAAACATGCTCTTGAGACTCTCGATCATATCGTAAGCGTCAACATTTTTGAAATGTTGTTGCAAATCGGGCTCCATACAAGCCAGCATCAGACAGCTGATCTTTGTTGATTCATCAACGAGTTTCTGGTAGGCATTCTTAGCTGTGGCACTAGCATTATCGGCAGGTTCCTCTGGAAGTGGATCCTCTAGAACATGTTCCTTTTTATCGTGCTTGAGAACAATTCTCAGATTTCTATACCAGGTGGTAAAGTTTGTTCCATTCAGTTTATCCTTTTCCAGAATTGATTTCAATGCAAAGTTGGGTTGAGAAGGTGGTGCCATTGATCTACAACAGAAAATATGCATTCACTAAGCAATGTGTTTATGTAGAGTAATTCTAGCCTAAACAGAAATACTCCCACTGAAGTCGACATCCTCCATAAACTCTTAGTGATTCAGGATCCGACTAGTGCATGCGACTAGTGAGATTTAGCATCAAGCTAGCCAACATACCTATCCGTAAGCAACTCCTTGCTAATCGTATCTCTATCGACTCACAGCCGATTAGGGAAGGTATCTCATACCCCAACTCCAAACCTTCTTTGCCACAAGGCCCAAAACTGTTTTGATAGCCTTGTCAAGTTAACCTGATGCAGTGCATGTCCATGTCCGACACAAACCCTTCAGTTCAAGGACACCCAGCAGCACCCCAATTTTATGAGCCCACTACTAGACGTACTTGACGTGCGAAGGTGCAACATCGGGGATGGCAATTCACTTGATATTCATGAGGGATCATTCTACCATTCTAACATACATAGAAACAAAGAAGCATAACAATCACAAATATAACACATATTGTGAAATAGTATGGCTCCTTCATGGACATTCTTCCAGGTCGGCTCCGACTCCGATGACCATCTACGAACTCCATCTTGTTTGTCACGCCGGACGCCAAGCCGCCAACCTGATCTCTATTATCCAACTACTACAACTAGTAATGAATTTACATAGAGTCACAAGTCGACCGCAGGTCGTTATAAAATATAATGACAGCACTTTGGCTCTGCCGGTGACAAACATGACACGCATGCCACGTATAAATTACACACATGCATCACATACACATGAGCCATACTATTCACATCAAACCTGCAAAACAAAGTTATGCATAGAATTGCATTCTACCGGTTTGTGTGTCGGGTACGAAATACACGACGCTATGCACACAGCGGTCCCGATTCGGATTTACGTTTCACTGTTAACCCCGATGGCGGATAACCGACCGGTAGGGGTAGATCGTGTCACGACCTCATCGATCCCGATTGACAGAAAACATAGCCTCAACGATCCCCATGTGCAATTGATCTCATCAACCGGGCACTTAGCCGATCTGATAAACAACAGCAGATCTCATCTGCCGCCTCCACATATCTAATATGCATACGATCTAAATCCAAAACCTATAGCAGAGGCTTTGATACCACTGTTGGGTTCTACGGTAGGATGTTTCGACTACAAATTAAAATTTTCCTCCGCACAGAACATCCAGGAACATGCTACGGAAGATGAATCACAGTTCGTTACCACTAGACGCGTAGTGCCGTGCAGCGGAAGAAGAGTTGGGGCAGCGCGTCCGCGTGGATCGTCTCCTCCTCGTTCGATCTCCCTCGAACAGTCGGTCGTCCGATACCACGTACAAGTTCGCCGGAGCGGCGCAAGTGCACCGCCTCTAACGGTATCCGTGCGTGCAGGAGGAACACCGTGCGGCGGACTGCTAGGTCCGATCACACAGTCGGCGGTGAGTGGAGGTGGTTGTTCGCAACACATGCAAACCCTAGTCGCAGTGCCGAAGTGATCAACCCCATGAGTGTGCCGCACCTCCACTTTATATAGGCGTCCGTCGCAGGCTCAACACTTGGGCCTCGCACGGACCCTAAAGCCCAAAGTCTACTCGGTCACGTTCCTAGTCCAGTTCGGATCACATCCGACCCGGTGTCTCTGAACCGACCTCGTAGGTTCCTTCCCTTAAGCGCGCGACCCCTTAAGTTCAAGTTGGCTTGGTCACAGTTGGATCACCTCCGACCTGCCGCGGTTGGTAGCGGCCTCTAGCAAGGCATGCCGACCACCAAGCGAACTATGAAGCTGGTTAAGCGAACGCATACAATGTGTCGCCACTGTTCCCTTTGCCGCACGATATATGTTGTCGGGCTCAAGGCGAGACTGTCATCCTTGTGCTAGCCCGACCTCTTTCTCGTTCCAGTGATGCTGACCACAATCCGGATTATCTCATAATCCTTGTCGCATGGCCATGTTGTTCCTGGTCGGATCACACGAGGGGCCCAGAGTATATCTCTCCTGATCGGTGGGGCAAATCCCATCTTGCTCGACCATGTCTCGCAGCATGGGACTGGACAAACCCGAAACCTACCTTTGTAACTACCATAGGGAAAGGCGATCCAAGCACACTCATGACCCAACAAGCATCCGCGGCAAAGCGAATGCACAGACCGGGCAGTCGTCAAAGCGCCCTCGGACGTCTTCTCCAGCGCCGACTGAGAAGGCATCGAAGCAATCGAAAGTTGCCGTCAAAACCGCTGAAAGCCTTGCCCAAGATCAAAGTGACCATTCCCACTATTTCCGGGTAATAGTTGTACTTGAATTCTTTGTTTAGTACGAATTGGGTTTTTGGTCGACTCACTTTTATAGACATGACCAACCGAATCTTGAAATTTGTAGTGCTGCTACCTCCGAGACTTCCGCTTACAAGAATGAAGATGAAGAAATGGAAGATGCAGTCACCTCCAATCCGAGTATGATTCTCGTAATCTTGCCCTCATTTACTCGGCCGTTCTATTGGTCGATTGAATTTCTGGCAATTGATTCTTTTTGCAGCTCCTCCCCATGTCATTGATCTTCCAGATGATGACGAGGATGTGCCACTGAGGTCCCGGGGGAGAAGAAACAGGAAGGCGTCAGCTGGAAAGACACCTCAGTCTGCATCGGCGACCGAAACGGCGATCCAGGAAGGTGGAACGCCCCCGATGCGGCTATATCTCCCACGTGTCGAGGCACGACTTAGAGGCATAACCGCATTGAAAGCAATGTCGCAAGTGAGGTAATCTTCACACAACCCATGTAATAATAAGGGAAAGAGATACATAGTTGGCTTACAATTCGCCACTTCACACGGTACATAATTAAACATCCATCATTCGAGTACACTCAAGGTCCGACTACGGAACCAAAATAAAAGAAGATACCCCAAATGCTAACACGGATCCCCGAATCGTCCCAACTGGGCACCACTCACGATCATCTGAAAAAGACACATAGTAACGACCACGTTCCTCGTCGAACTCCCACTTGAGCTCGGTTGAGTCAACTTTACTGGCATCGTCGGAACCTGCAACTGTTTTGGAAGTATCTGTGAGTCACGGGGACTCAGCAATCTCACACCTGCGAGATCAAGACTATTTAAGCTTATAGGAAGGACAGAGTAGTATAGTGGAGCTGCAGCAAGCGACTAGCATATATGGTGGCTACTTCGCAAAAGAGAGCGAGAAGAGAAGCAAAGCACGGACGTGAAGCTAGTAGCGATCAAGAAGTGATCCTGAACTACTTACGTCAGACATAACTCCAACACCGTGTTCACTTCCCGGACTCCGCGAGAAGAGACCATCACGGTTACACACGCGGTTGATGTGTATTTTAATTGAGGTCAACTTCGGGTTTTCTACAACCGGACATTAACAAATTCCCATCTGCCTCATAACCGCGTGCACGGCTTTCGAAAGATATTACCCTGCAGGGGTGTCCCAACTTAGCCCATTATAAGCTCTCACGGTCAACGAAGGATATTCCTTCTACCGGGAAGACCCGATCAATCTCGGAATCCCGGACTACAAGACATTTCGACAGCAATAAAACAAGACCAACAAAGCCGCCCGAATGTGCCGACAAATCCCGATAGGAGCTGCACATATCTCGTTCTCGAGGCACATCCGGATGAGACATCCCACGAGTAAAACCAAGCCTCGAGTTTCCCGTGGTGGCCCCGATCTACTCGTTTCGGGCCAGCACTTTTCGAAGGAACCTTGGTCGGGGGTTAAATAAAGATGACCCTCGGGCTCGCGAAAACCCGGGGAAAAAGGCTTAGGTGGCAAATGGTAAAACCAATGTTGGGCCTTCTTTGGAGGAGTCTTATTCAAAGCGAACTGTCAAGGGGTCCCATAAATCACCCAACCGTGTAAGGAACGAAATCAAGGAACATAACACGGTATGACGGAAACTAGGGTGGCAAGAGTGGAACAAAACACGTGCATAAGGCCGAGCCTTCCACCCTTTACCAAGTATATAGAAGTATTAATTATAGCAGATATATATTGTGATATCCCCAACAAGTAAACATGTTCCGTTAGGAACAACATCTCCATGTTCCAACAAGGAACAAACTTCAACTTCACCGCAACTAGCAACGCTATAAGAGGGGCTGAGCAAAGCGGTAACATGGCCAATCAACGGTTTGCTAGGAAAGGATGGTTAGGGGCTGACATGGCAATATGGGTGGCATGATATAGCAAGTGGTAGGCATGGCAGCATAGGCATAGCAAAAGAGCGAGCATCTAGCATAGCAAAGATAGAAGTGATTTCGAGGGTATGATCATCTTGCTCGCAATGTTCTCGAGTTGTCGAAGCCCTGATCCTCGTAGCGTTCTCAACAGGATCCTCGTTCACGTACTCGTCTCCGACTCTACCCAAAGCAACAACACAAACAAAGGAACCACAATAAATCACGGTGCAATGCACAAACAACAAGATGCAAAACATGACATGATATGCATGATGTGATATGCAATGCGTATAAAGCGCTCCGGAAGGTACATGATGAACCAGGCATCAACTTGGCAAACCAAGCATGCCACTGGAAAGATGAGATGATTTCGGTTGAAATCGATATAAAGATCACCGAATCGGATGCACGGTTTGCAAATGACAAGCAAAACAAGAATGGCACAAATCTGCCATTCACAGCATGATGCCACTTAGCAAGCAACAAATAATTAAGCTACTGCACCCAAACGTATCAACAAAGGACATGGCAGTGATCTACACAAGATGCTTGACAAAAGATGAGCACTGAGCTTCGGCTAAATCACCTCACAACAGGTTCAAACAAGCATGGCAAAAGTGCACAAATTATCAGGCTGGACATGGCAAAACAGCATCAGGTTGCAATGTTCAGAGCAGCAAAACTACATGCTACAGGAACTTAAAATAGCAAAACAAGGCATGGCATGAAACTACTCAAAGCATAGAACAAAAGTCCCTTACTGACCATAAGCCAAAAAGGACTCGAAAATATCGTAACACCCATGTCAATATTGAAAGTTTCGTTAACAGATTCAGCAACATGGCATGTCAAAAACTGATAACAAGTAGGCATGTTTAAGAGCTCGATGCACTCACTACAGAGCCATAAATGATAAACTAAGCATACATACATCAAGAAGACATGGCATAGAAGACATACATGGCAAGAACAATAACATAGCATACATGGATCAACCACAACAACCTTGGCAAAATTGAATAACATGTAAACAATCTGCCAGGAAACATTTTATAGCAAAAGTAGAGCTCGATTGACTCAAGCTATGCTACTCCATAATTGCAAAAAGGACATGGATGGATAGAGCAATACATGTTTAACAAAACATCCTTACTAAAGTATCTCAAAATATGCATGGATCTCTCGGTAGCATCAAATCAACATGGCATCAAAATATCAGCTAAACAGGGCTGAAAACAGCAACATCAGGACACCTACTTTTGCATGCTTGTGCTAGTCACCACATAGATCACAAAAATACATGGCATACACCCCTGGAAAGATGGCATGGCATTATACAAAACACATGTAGGACTCAAATTCATAGGGTGCACACATTAATCATGGCAAAATAACAAAAGTGTAAGTTCTGTTACGAAACAGAAACTAACATCAAATAGCACTCTTCCAACAGCATTTCGGGCATCAAGATGAGCTCAAATGAAAATGATTCAATGAGATGAAATGATCTACTCTTCGAGACGAACATTTTGACATATTATACGCGAAAAATGGATCTACGGATGCGAAGATATAGCATGTTGAAAATTGCACAAAATAACAAGAGATGCAAAGACTTAGAGAAATAAAGGAGGGGAGAGAGAGAAGAGGTCAACGGCGGCGCGGCTCCCGAGGCCGGATCCGATCGGATCGGCCGATGGGCGGTGGCGGCGCGGCGGCCGGGCGCGGGCCGGGCGACCGGGCGGATCCGGCGAGGGGCCGCGACCCGAGCCGGACGGCGGCGAGTGAGGCGCGCGGCGCGGGCGGCGGGCCGAGATCCGCGGGCGGGGCTGCCGGAGGTCTCCGCGAGGCGGGCGGCGAAGCTCACTGGGCTGGCGGCGGCGGCGTACGGGCGGCGGAGAGGCGGCGGCGCGGGCCGCGGTGCGCGGCCGGTTCGGGCCGAGGGCTGCGCCGCCGCGCGCGCCGGGCGGGCGATGTGGGCGCCCGGTGATGCGACGTGGCGCCCACGTATTGGCCGGGCGGCGGCGGGCGACGCCCGCGGATCCGGACGTGTCCGGGCGGCGCGGAGGGCAAAACGCTTAGGGTTAGGGGTGGAATGATCCGGATTTCGGGGAGGTTTGCTTAAATAGGCATAGAGGGAGCTAGGAGAGTCCAAATGAGGTGTAGTTTTCGCCACACGATCGTGATCGAACGACGGAGAGCATGGAAGAGACTTAGATGGGTTATTGGGCTGCAACTTAAAAGAGGCCCGCGAGAGTGCGGTTAACCGTTGGAGTACCAAACGAGCTCCAAATGACCCGAAACTTGACCGGTGGTCTCCGGGTGTTATACCAAGGCCACTAGACAAACCTCGGTCCATTTCGAGAAGGTTTAATACCCGCACATGGAAAAACGTAAAAGGGACCGCCGGGAGAGATAAGAGTGTCGGATTGCAAAACGGACAACGGGAAAAAATGCTCGGAATCATGAGGCGAACACGTATGCAAATGCGATGCACATGATGACATAATAAAATGCATGACATGGACAAAATGCAAAATGAAGAAAACCCAACCACGGAGGGAATATCATATCACAATGCCGAAAATGGCAAGAGTTGGAGTTACAAGTATGGAAAGTTACATCCGGGGTGTTACAACACTCCACCACTACAAGAGGATCTCGTCCCGAGATCTAGGACCGAAGAACTCCGGATATTCGAACGGAGGTGATCCTCGCGCTCCCGTGTAGCTTCTCGGTCGGAATGGTGTGACCACTTCACTTTCAGGAATTTGATTGACTTGTTGCGAGTCTTGCGCTTCGGTTTCTTCAAGAATAGCAACGGGTGCTCATGATAAGAGAGATCTTCTTGAAGGTCAATCTCTTGAAGTTGATAGTGCGTTCAGAGTCTTGAAGCACTTGCGAAGCTGTGACACGTGGAACACATCGCACGCTTGCAAAGTTGGATGGAAGCTCAAGTTGATAGGCGAGATCGCCTCTTTTGCCAATTATCTTGAAAGGACCCACGTATCTAGGGGCAAGCTTCCCTTTGATACCGGCGGCGAGTGCCTTTCATTGGAGAGACGCGAGGTAGACATGGTCTCCGATTTCAAAAGTCACATCACGGTGCTTATCATCATAATAGCTCTTCCGTCATGATTATGCGGCTTTGAGATTCTCACGAATGACCTTGCACATTTCTTCCGCTTCGTGATCAAGTCATTGCCAAGAAGTTGGCCTTCACCGCCTCGGACCAATTGAGAGGAGTACGGCACTTTCTCGCCATAGAGAATTTCGAATGGGGCCTTGCGAACTCGCTTGGAAGCTGTTGTTGTAGGAGAACTTCGGCATATGGAAGACAATCTTCCCACTTCATACCGAAGGAAATGACACAAGCCCTGAGCATATCTTCAAGGATTTGATTAACTCGCTCGACTTGGCCACTAGTTTGAGGGTGGAAAGGCTGTCTTTGAAAGCAGAATGTTGGTGCCCATGGCCTTGAAAAGAATCCCAAAACTTGGAGGTAAAGATGCTGCCACGGTCCGAAGAGATCAATTGTGGAATGCCGTGCAAAGAGACAATCTGGAGGTGTATAGCTCGCCAACCGAGCTGCAGTGATGGATTCTTTGATAGGAAGAAAATGAGCCACTTTAGTCGACTTGTCAATGACAACGAAGATAGCATCATTTCCGCGCTTGGACTTTGGAAATCCAGTCACGAAGTCCATTTCAATATGATCAAACTTCCATTCTGGAATAGCAAGAGGTTGAAGGAGACCAGCTGGTCTTTGGTGTTCTGCTTTCACTCTTCTGCAGACATCACACTCATTCACGAATTGAGCAATTTCTCGCTTCATTCGAGTCCACCAATATGACTGCTTGAGATCATGGTACATCTTCGTACTTCCAGGATGGATAGATAGAAGCGAATTGTGAGCCTCGTTCATAATGAGTTTTCTCAGATCACCCTTAGGAACCACAATCCGGTCCTCAAAGAACAGAGTGTCTTTGTCATCAACGATGGAAGCACTTGTACTTGGAAATGCCCTTGTCGATACCACGTTTCACTTTCTTCACCATGGTATCCGTGTCGAGCCTCACGAATCTGATCTTCCAAAGTAGGAGATATTATGAGGTTGGCAAGAAAGCCTTGAGGAACAACTTGAAGATTCAGCTATGGAAAGATTCACAGAGATCCGGCCGAAAGGGCTTGAGGATTAGACTGTTGCGTATAGCTTTCCTGCTCAAAGCATCTGCAATGACATTGGCCTTGCCGGAGTATATTCAATACTTGGGTTGTACTCTTGAATCATTTCGACCCATCGAAGTCTCGCACTTTGAGGTTGAGGTTGGGTTGAGTGAAAATGTACTTGAGACTCTTGTGATCGGTGAAAATGTCCACTTTCCTTCCCAACAAGAGATGTCTCCATGTAATCAATGCATGGACAATCGCCGCCAACTCAAGATCGTGAGTGGGGTAGTTCTTCTCGTTGGGCTTCAAGCTGGCGAGAGGTATAAGCCACAACCCTCTTCTCTTGCATTAACACAGCACCGAGACCTTGAAGAGAAGCATCACGAAAACTTCAAATGGCTTGGATTCATCAGAGGAGTCAAGACAGAGCTGTGACGAAGTTTCTCTTTGAGGGTATTGAAAGCAACGTCACACTCGGGAGACCGGACATACTTCACATGTTTCTCGAGAAGGTTGGAAAGAGGCTTTGCAATCTTGGAGAAGTTCTCAACGAATCTTGACAATAGCTTGCAAGACCAAGAAAGCTGCGGAGTCGCTTGACGATTCGAGGAGGTTCCCATTTCACAATTGCGGACACCTTCTCGGGATTAACAGCTATGCCCTTGGCGGAGATGATATGACCAAGATAAAGCACTTCATCAAGCCAAAATTCACATTTGGAGAACTTCGCATAGAATTGATACTCTCTGAGCTTGTCTAGCACCAATCGCAAATGTTTGGCATGATCCTTCTTATTCTTGGAGAAGACCAAAATATCATCAAGATAGACCAAGACGAATTCATTGGTGTAGGGATTGAAGATGAAATTCATCATCCGAGAGAATGTTGGAGGAGCATTGACGAGGCCGAAAGACATGACAAGATATTCATAAGAACCAAAGCTTGTTCGAATGCCGTCTTGGGAATATCTTGTTCACGAATGCGAATCGATGATAACCCATACGAAGGTCAAGCTTGGAGAACACCGTAGCACCTTTGAGTTGCTCGAAAAGCTCATTGATGTTGGGAAGTGGATATTTGTTCTTGATTGTCTTCTTATTCAATGGACGGTAATCGACGCAAAGTCGGTCCGTACCATCCTTCTTCTCGGACAAAAAGAACACCACAACCCCAAGGAGATGAACTTCGATGCGATCAAACCCAGACGCTCTTGTTCATCGAGCTGCTTCTTCAATTCCTTCAGCTCATCAGGTCCAAGCTTGTATGGACGCTTGCAAACGGGTTCGATGCGGGCTCAAGATCGATAACGAACTCAAGCGGCCGATGAGGAGGCATACCCGAAGCTCTTCCGGAAAGACATCTTGGTACTCACAAACGACCGAATCGAGAGATGGCATTCAGTTCGCCCTTCTCATTGAGAGAAAACAACCGAATGGTTTCATCACGAAGCGGCATAGATGATCACATCATTAGAAGAGTGAGTCAATTGAATTTCCACAGCAGCACAATCAAGCCGAGCTTTGTGCCGAGAAAGCCGATCCATCCCGAGAATAAGATCAATATCCGAGTCACCAAGAACAATTGGTTTAGAAAGAAATCTATAATCGCCCATCTTGATAGAGACATTAGGAGCAACCAAACTAGAATTCATAAGCCTTCCGGGAGAAACAACTTGCATAACTTTGGAGAGAATCTCTGTGTCAACATTGTGCTTCGATGCAAAAGGATATGACATGAAAGAATGCGATGCACCAGTATCAAATAAGACTTTAGCAGGAACATCATTAACTGAGAGATTACCCATTATCACATCAGAAGACTCCTCTGCTTGAGCTGCATTCATCATATTGACCTTGGCAAACTTGGGATTATGCTTGACCACTGCATTGCTGGAAGATTTCACAGGAGGAGGCGGAAGACGCCTCTGGTTGAAGCATTTGTTCGCATAGTGACCTTTCTGCGACATTTGTTGCAAGTCACCTCGCATAGCGGACGGTGGTAAGGAGCACTTGACCTTGGAGCTTGAGAATTAGACTTGTTCTGAAAGCTGTGGTTGGGTGGGTGGGAAGATCCACGGCCACCGAAGTTCTTCTCACGATAAGGCCGACGGAACGGAGGAGGAGGAAGGTAAAACTTCTGCTGCTTAGCTGCCACTTGAGAGGAAGAAGAAGACTGAATCGCATCCCCGATTCTCTTCTTAGAAGCCTCACATTTGAGCTGGGCAGCTTCTTGTTTGAGAGCCATGTTGTAGAAATCATCATACTTAATCGGCTCAAAAGCACAAGAGCTAATTGCGCATCTTCTCTCGCACCACCTCTGAATTGATAGATCATACTCTTCTCATCGTGCACGCCTTGCTTAGCAAAACGAAGCGAGCTCGAACTGGATATTGTATTGATAGACAGACATGGTGCCTTGCTTGAGATTGCGGAACTCCTCACGCTTGCTCTCAACAACACTTTTCTAATGTGGTGAGCTCTGAAATCACGGCGGAACTCATCCTGTAATGACACGACCTCCTCTGGAATCTTTGTATTGCTGGTACCACTCAAAGCAGCTTGATCCTTGAGTTGAAACGATGCAAACTTGACAAAGTCCTCGTGTCCGACATTGCTACAATCAAAGTGCTTGCAGATATCCACTAACCAATCGTCAGCCTCGTGGCCTCGACACGTAAACCGAAAGACTTCGGTGATTAGCGAGGAACCGATCGAGAGTAGCAAAGTGTGGCTGATTGTTGCCTTGACCTTGATTGCCTTGATTGCCTTGCCCTCGAAAGTACGTTCTTGCAAGAGCTGCAAAATCATCTCGAGCATTGGCATTGGTGGCTGCCATGATAGCTTGCCGTGCCTCCTCAAGGCGGAGGTGGAGGTGGAGGTGGAGGGTCTGATCGATCCCCATCATTGCGATCCGGATTCGCACGCTGCGTTGGCGGAGCCATCCTGAAGAGGGTGACATCCGTTAGTCCTTTGATAGACAAATAGATAAGTAGAATCAACGGATAGAAATTGCAACATATAGTCTTCACAATAAACATTCGAACAAGAATGAACGAATGAATTCCCAAGATAATCATCACACGTCCATTAAGGTGAGAAGCCACTTAGATAAAGGATAAGGAAACAACATCTGTCTTAGAAACAAATCGAATATCACAACTGAAAACAAAAGGTTGGCTTCTAGAATGAGCCGGAACAAACACATGATAGAGATTTACGCCCAAAGTGTTCGTGGTGGGGCCCACACACGGCACGACGATAGCGGCCGTCACGAATGACTAACAAGACGTCCCCGAATCAGCATAGCCAAGGATTCTTTAAGACGCCTCGCGACCATCGTGAATCGACCGTGAATGGGCGGACCACTAGACGTTGGACCCCAATCTCAAATCATACATCCGCTTCGGAAAGAATATCCTGTAAGCTACTAGAATTCCCACCTATAAACTCCCGAAACTTTACGGTTATGCAATCTGGTGTTGGGGATACAGGGACACAAAATATATCACCCAAACTAACAATACCTAGATCCACAGTATCCATCCGTCAACACATAACCAAGAAATCCTCGAAATCGTGTACCTCGACCTTGAAAACATCCGTTATGCAAGTCATGGCAATACTCCACTTTTCGCCACAAAGATCGGGCTATCGTGGTTATCTCACCAACAACTGCACAAAAGAGATTTCGATGTCGGCAAAACTCGTATTCCAGAATCAAGCAACGATAAAATTGTGACGACAACACCTCGGAGCTCAACTCCCGGACACCGCCACAACCCCTAAATGTCGGGGAGGCACCAAGAACAATGTTCTCGTCCACAAAACCATCGGAACGATTCCAAGATACCCACGTGATCCTAAAAATTTTTTTAGTGAAATTTGAGAAGAGAAGAGTCAAAACTCTACGTCGGGATGCCTCACAGAGCGATGAAGGGACCGAGGAGTAAAAGAATCCTACTCTCCGATATATATAATCCTAAGACTCAAAACATTTTCCATTCTAGACTCAACAACGTCAAGAAACAATCAAGTAGGGGCTCCTAAGTCGGGAAGGCTCGATTACCAACTTGAACGCCCCGATGCGGCTATATCTCCCACGTGTCGAGGCACGACTTAGAGGCATAACCGCATTGAAAGCAATGTCGCAAGTGAGGTAATCTTCACACAACCCATGTAATAATAAGGGAAAGAGATACATAGTTGGCTTACGATGCCACTTCACACAAGACATAATTAAACATCCATCATTAAGTGTACAATCAATGTCCGTATTCGGTAACAAAATAAAAGAAGATACCCCAAATGCTAACACAGATCCCCGAATCGTCCCAACTGGGCACCACTACTGATCATCTGGAAAGACACATAGTAACGACCACGTTCCTCGTCGAACTCCCACTTGAGCTCGGTTGAGTCGCCTGCACCGCATCGCCGGAACTCGCAACTGTTTTGAAGTATCCGTGAGTCACGGGACTCAGCAATCTCACACCCGCGAGATCAAGACTATTTAAGCTTATAGGAAGGACAGAGTAGTATAGTGGAGCTGCAGCAGGCGTCTAGCATATATGGTGGCTACTTCGCAAAAGAGAGCGAGAAGAGAAGCAAAGCACGGACGTGAAGCTAGTAGCGATCAAGAAGTGATCCTGAACTACTTACGTCCGACATAACTCCAACACCGTGTTCACTTCCCGGACTCCGAGAAGAGACCATCACGGTTACACACGCTGGATGTGTATTTTAATTGAGGTCAACTTCGGGTTTTCTACAACCGGACATTAACAAATTCCCATCTGCCTCATAACCGCGGGCACGGCTTTGAAAGATATTACCGCAGGGTGTCCCAACTTAGCCCATTATAAGCTCTCACGGTCAACGAAGGATATTCCTTCTACCGGGAAGACCCGATCAATCTCGGAATCCCGGACTACAAGACATTTCGACAAAGAATAAAACAAGACCAAGAAGCCGCCCGAATGTGCCGACAAATCCCGATAGGAGCTGCACATATCTCGTTCTCGTGGCACATCCGGATGAGACATCCTACGAGTAAAACCAAGCCTCGAGTTTCCCGTGGTGGCCCCTTGATCTACTTTCGTTTAGACGGCCTCGAAGGAGCACCTGGTCCGGGGGTTAAATAAAGATGACCCTCGGGCTCGCGAAACCCGGGGAAAAAGGCTTAGGTGGCAAATGGTAAAACCAATGTTGGGCCTTCTTTGGAGGAGTCTTATTCAAAGCGAATCGTCAAGGGGGTCCCATAAATCACCCAACCGTAAGGAACGCGAAATCAAGGAACATAACACCGTATGACGGAAACTAGGGTGGCAAGAGTGGAACAAAACACTGTGCATAAGGCCGAGCCTTCCACCCTTTACCAAGTATATAGAAGTATTAATTATAGCAGATATATATTGTGATATCCCCAACAAGTAAACATGTTCCGTTTAGGAACAACATCTCCATGTTCCAACAAGGAACAAACTTCAACTTCACCTGCAACTAGCAACGCTTATAAGAGGGGCTGAGCAAAGCGGTAACATGGCCAATCAACGGTTTGCTAGGAAAGGATGGTTAGGGGCTGACATGGCAATATGGGTGGCATGATATAGCAAGTGGTAGGCATGGCAGCATAGGCATAGCAAAAGAGCGAGCATCTAGCATAGCAAAGATAGAAGTGATTTCGAGGGTATGATCATCTTGCCGCAATGTTCTCGAGTTGTCGAAGCCTGATCCTCGTAGCGTTCTCAACAGGATCCTCGTTCACGTACTCGCCTCCCGACTCTACCCAAAGCAACAACACAAACAAAGGAACCACAATAAATCACGGTGCAATGCACAAACAACAAGATGCAAAACATGACATGATATGCATGATGTGATATGCAATGCGTATGTGCGCTCCGGAAGGTACATGATGAACCAGGCATCAACTTGGCAAACCAAGCATGCCACTGGAAAGATGAGATGATTTCGTTGAAATCGATATAAAGATCACCGGAATCGGATGCACGGTTTGCAAATGACAAGCAAAACAAGAATGGCACAAATCTGCCATTCACAGCATGATGCCACTTAGCAAGCAACAAATAATTAAGCTTACTGCACCCAAACGTATCAACAAAGGACATGGCAGTGATCTACACAAGATGCTTGACAAAAGATGAGCACTGAGCTTGGCTAAATCACCTCACAACAGGTTCAAACAAGCATGGCAAAAGTGCACAAATTATCAGGCTGGACATGGCAAAACAGCATCAGGTTGCAATGTTCAGAGCAGCAAAACTACATGCTACAGGAACTTAAAATAGCAAAACAAGGCATGGCATGAAACTACTCAAAGCATAGAACAAAAGTCCCTTACTGACCATAAGCCAAAAAGGACTCGAAAATATCGTAACACCCATGTCAATATTGAAAGTTTCATAACAGATTCAGCAACATGGCATGTCAAAACTGATAACAAGTAGGCATGTTTAAGAGCTCGATGCACTCACTACAGAGCCATAAATGATAAACTAAGCATACATACATCAAGAAGACATGGCATAGAAGACATACATGGCAAGAACAATAACATAGCATACATGGATCAACCACAACAACCTTGGCAAAATTGAATAACATGTAAACAATCTGCCAGGAAACATTTTATAGCAAAAGTAGAGCTCGATTGACTCAAGCTATGCTACTCCATAATTGCAAAAAGGACATGGATGGATAGAGCAATACATGTTTAACAAAACATCCTTACTAAAGTATCTCAAAATATGCATGGATCTCTCGGTAGCATCAAATCAACATGGCATCAAAATATCAGCTAAACAGGGCTGAAAACAGCAACATCAGGACACCTACTTTGCATGCTTGTGCTAGTCACCACATAGATCACAAAAATACATGGCATACACCCCTGGAAAGATGGCATGGCATTATACAAAACACATGTAGGACTCAAATTCATAGGGTGCACACATTAATCATGGCAAAAATAACAAAAGTGTAAGTTCTGTTACGAAACAGAAACTAACATCAAATAGCACTCTTCCAACAGCATTTCGGGCATCAAGATGAGCTCAAATGAAAATGATTCAATGAGATGAAATGATCTACTCTTCGAGTCGAACATTTTGACATATTATACGCGAAAAATGGATCTACGGATGCGAAGATATAGCATGTTGAAAATTGCACAAAATAACAAGAGATGCAAAGACTTAGAGAAATAAAGGAGGGAGAGAGAGAAGAGGTCAACGGCGCGCTGCTCCCGAGGCCGGATCCGATCGGATCGGCCGACGGGCGGTGGCGGCGCTGGCGCTGGCCGGGCGACGGGCGGATCCCGGCGAGGGGCCGGGCGACCCGAGCCGGACGGCGGCGCGCGAGGAGGCGCGTGAGCGGGCGGCGGCCGGCGAGATCCGGCGCGGCGGGCTGCCGGAGGTCTCATGCGAGGCGGCGGGCGAAGCCGCTGGCGCGGGCGCGGCGTGGCAGCGGCGAGAGGCGGCGGGCGCGGTCATGGTGCGCGGCCGGCCGGGAGGGCCGCGCTGTCAACGGCGCAAGGGCGGCGTGCGGGCGCCGGTGGCGACGTGGCGCCACGATTATTGGCGGCGGGCGGGACGTCGGGCGGATCCGGACGTGTCCGCGCGAGGGCAAAAACGCTTAGGGTTAGGGGTGGAATGATCCGGGATTTTGGGAGGTTTGCTTAAATAGGCATAGAGGAGCTAGGAGAGTCCAAATGAGGTGTAGTTTTCGCCCACACGATCGTGATCGAACGACGGAGAGCATGGAAGAGACTTAGATGGGTTATTGGGCTGCAACTTAAAAGAGGCCCGCGCGAGAGTGCGGTTAACCGTTGGAGTACCAAACGAGCTCCAAATGACCCGAAACTTGACCGGTGGTCTCCGGGTGTTATACCAAGGCCACTAGACAAACCTCGGTCCATTTCGAGAAGGTTTAATACCCGCACATGGAAAAACGTAAAAGGGACCGCCGGGAGATAAGAGTGTCGGATTGCAAAACGGACAACGGGAAAAAATGCTCGGAATCATGAGATCGAACACGTATGCAAATGCGATGCACATGATGACATAATAAAATGCATGACATGGACAAAATGCAAAATGAAGAAAACCCAACCACGGAGGGAATATCATATCACAATGCCGAAAATGGCAAGAGTTGGAGTTACAAGTATGGAAAGTTACATCCGGGGTGTTACAGAAGGTGACAATGCCAATCGGACTTCTGTAACTTTTGTCATACCACTGACGAGTGCTCAGCCTTCAGCGTCGACTGCTCAGACTCCAGCCGATCCATCTTCGCTCTTTACCGCACATCACGTCCCAGAGGACCAAGTGGACGCTGCCAAGGAAGCTATACGCCAGGCGGGCATCATGATGGAGCAGATGAAGGTGGTCCGGGAAGCCAGCCAAGCGGCTTACGACGCCAGCTCAGCCCTTCAGAGCAACGTCCAGGTTGGTTGATCACCGACTGACTCTTTAGCTTGTCGCTTGTTCTGTTAGGATATGCTACCTGAAAACTTTCTTTGAAGAATCTTTTCATCTGTCTACGTTTCGCATTCGTACACCCAGTGGGTGTTTTGATTTGCCACTGAGCAAACTTGTATCTTGAGTCGACTAGGTTGTGTCGATTGGATCTTTGGACTAGTGGGGGCACGCTGAGTGCACCCACTGGGTGTAGTCCCCGAGACCATAGTTGACTGCGGGCAGTCGACTGTGGTCTGAGAAGCTAAATTTTCCACTCGGCCTGGACGGACCGTGTCAAGTGGAACCTGAACCAGTGGGGCACGCTAAGTGCACCCACTAGGTGTAGTCCCCGAGACCGTGGTCGACTGTGGGTAGTCGACTACGGTCTGAGAACAACTTGCCTCTTTTTTTTACACTCGGCCTTGACAGACCATGTCGACTAGAAACTGGACCAGTGGGGGCACGCTAAGTGCACCCACTGGGTGTAGTCCCCAAGACTACTGTTGGATGTTTGATTCGGCAGTAGTCTTAGAACTTGTTGAATTTATCAAACCATTGCTCTGAAGTAACCAATCTTTCTATCTGTCGATTGACTGTCTTTTGATTACAGAAATCTTGTGAACTTGGAACTCGTTTTGCTGACCTGGAGAAGAAGCAAATTCAGCTCAACCTCGATCTGGAGCTGGCCAAGACAAATCTACAGAAGGCCGAGGATGAAGCCACTGGTAAGAGAAAACTTGTCGACTGATTTGTCACTGAACCGGATGTTATTTGCTTTTTCTGAACCGAGCATTATTTCTCTCAGAGAACCTGAACCAAGCTCTGGCGAAAAAGGACCAAGACCTTGCAGCCGCACAGAAAATAGCTGATGAGAAAACTGCACTCGCTGAACAGAAGCTAGTTTCAGTCGGCAAACTGGAAGAAGAAAACGCCAAGCTGAAAACTGCCCTTGATGAAGCCAATAAGGAAGTGACTCGCCTGAAGAAGGACAAGAACAATCTGAACGAGAAGATGGAAGGCATTGCCCGCAAGAGGGACGATCTGGAGAACTATCTGGGAGGTCTTGCCAAGAAGCTGTTCGTCATGCTTGAAGGTATTTTCTTCGCCCGACCGACTTGTTATCACGACTCGACATACAACCACTGACTCATCTTTGAATTGTGCGTGCAGAATTTTGCCAGAACTTCGAGGAAGAGACTGGGCGAGTTGAAACAAGCTTGGACCCCATCCACTCTCCAAAGAAGGACGGTTGCCATGAACGTATTCGACCGAATCTCGCATTGCTGGTGTTGTCGACTATCTTGCTCGACAGAAAGTCGCAATGTCGCGGATCGACACAGCACTCTGGCCAAGGGCGACACTCCAGAATGACCTCGAGTCTCTGATGACTCGACTTAATGAGGTTCCCGGTCGAGTGCAAGAATGGAAGAGGTCTTCTGCTCGGTGCGGCGCTGATGTGGCTCTGTCCTTGGTTCGTGTCCACTGCAAGGAAGCGCGAGAAGAGAAGCTGGCGGCGATCAAGATTGCCAATACCAAGAGGCACGACTTCCAATCTTTCATGGAGACCTTTATTGCTGCTGCCACTCGGATTGCTGACGGAATCGACCTGGACGAGTTCATCCAGCCTGCTAGCCCTCCTCCTATGTAGTGAACAAACTTTTATGCCTCACCTTAAATTTGCCTCGGAATGCCGAGTGATTTTGTAACCGTTAAACTCCTTTAGGCTTGATGCCCGAGTACTTTAATCCGTGGTCCGGAACCTTAGGATTTATTTGAACTTGGTTTATCTCTGAATACGCTTGTGTTTGCTTTTGAGTGGAACTTGTCCTTCACTTGGAATAATCTTTGTACTTGAGATGCAGCTCTGAGGAGAAGGTCCCAGTCGACCTGCACCTCATCGTCCTCGCGGATCGGGATGGAGCGCACGTTATACTTGTGGCACGGCTCCGAAGAGAAGGTTGCAGTCGACCTGCACCTCATCGTCCTTGTGGATCAGGATGGAGCGCATGTTATACTTGTGGCGCAGCTCCGAAGAGAAGGTTGCAGTCGACCTGCACCTCGTCGTCCTTGCGGATCAGGATGGAGCGCACATTATACTTGTGGCGCAGCTCTGAAGAGTAGGTTGCAGTCGACCTGCACCTCGTCGTCCTTGCGGATCGGGACGTGTTTCAAACTTAGGCGAGTACTGGATTGCAGCTAAGCCTCCGAGTGAGAGGATTGCTCACCACTCGGTAGGATTTTTTAAACTTAGTGGACTGTAGCTAAGCCCCCGAGTGAGAGGCTTGCTCACCACTCGGTAGGATTTTTTAAACTTAGGCGAGTACTGGACTGCAGCTAAGCCCCCGAGTGAGAGGATTGCTCACCACTCGGTAGGGATTTTACAAACTTAGGCGAGTACTGGACTACAGCTAAGCCCCCGAGTGGGAGGTTTGCTCTCCACTTAGTAGGATTTTACAAACTTAGGCGAGTAGTAGACTACAGCTAAGCCCCCAAGTGAGAGGATTGCTCACCACTCGGTAAGATTTTCAAACTTAGGCGAGTACTGGACTACAGCTAAGCCCCCGAGTGGGAGGGTTGCTCTCCACTTGGTAGGATTTTACAAACTTAGGCGAGTACTGGACTGCAGCTAAGCCCCCGAGTGAGAGGATTGCTCACCGCTTGGTAGGATTTTACAAACTTACGCGAGTACTGGACTGCAGCTAAGCCCCCGAGTGGGTGGGTTGCTCTCCACTCGGTAGGATTTTACAAACTTAGGCGAGTCTTGCACTCTGACTAAGCCCCGAGTGAGAGGATTGCTCACCACTCGGTGGGATTTTACAAACTTAGGCGTAGTCTTGCCTGCAGCTAAGCCCCGAGTGGGAGGTTGCTCTCACTCGGTGAGGATTTTACAAACTTAGTAGCATCGGACTGCAGCTAAGCCCCCGAGTGGGAGGGTTGCTCTCCACTCGGTAGGATTTTACAAACTTAGGCGAGTACTGGACTGCAGCTAAGCCCCCGAGTGGGAGGGTTGTTCTCCACGTGGTAGGATTTTACAAACTTAGGCGAGTACTGGACTGCAGCTAAGCCCTTGAGTGGGAGGGTTGCTCTCCACTCGGTAGGATTTTACAAACTTAGGCGAAACGGATTCACAGCTAAGCCTCCGAGTGAGAGGCTTGCTCTTCACTCGATAGGATTTTTTTTAAACTTAGGCAAAACAGATTCGCACCTAAGGCACCCACTGGGGGATTTGAAACATATAAAAAAGAAACAGCAATCATTTAGGAGACTGTAAAACTGTGTCTTTGATAATCAAACTAGAAGGTATTTCTTATTACATCTCAACAGTCTGAATGCTTAACTGTAAAACGGGCGGAGCAGCTCCGCATTCCAAGCGTGTGGCTCGTCTTTCTTGTGCTCGACGTTGTAAAGGTGGTACGCTCCATTGTGGAGCACTCTGGTGACAATGAAGGGGCCTTCCCAAGCAGGAGCAAGCTTGTGTGGTTTCTACTGATCCACTCGAAGAACCAAGTCTCCCTCTTGAAATGCTCGACCCCTCACGTTTCCGATGTGGAATCGACGCAGGTCTTGCTGATAGATGGTCGGCCGGATCAGGGCCATCTCTCTTTCCTCTTCCAGGAGATCAACTGCATCCTGCCGTGCCTATTCTGCTTCATCTTCTGAGAAAAGCTCGACTCAGGGTGCATTGTGAAGCAAGTCACTCGGAAGTACAGCTTCAGCTCCATAAACCAAGAAGAATGGAGTTCGGCCAGTCGACCGATTGGGAGTTGTCCTTAATCCCCAAAGCACTGATGGAAGTTCATCGATCCAAGCGCCTGCTGCGTGCTTGAGATCATGCAACAGTCGGGGTTTCAGTCCTTTGAGAATCAATCTGTTTGCTCTTTCAGCTTGTCCATTCGACTGGGGGTGGGCAACTGAAGCATAGTCGACTCGAGTGCCTTGGGAAGCACAGAAAGCTCTGAACTCGTCAGAATCGAAGTTCAACCCATTGTCAGTGATGATGCTACGCGGAACACCATATCTGAATGTTAACTCTCTGATGAAGCTGACAACAGTACTGGCTTCAAGATTTTTGATAGGCTTGGCTTCAATCCATTTGGTAAACTTGTCGACTGCCACGAGCACATGAGTGAAGCCACTCCTACCAGTCCTTAGAGGTCCAACCATATCTAACCCCCAAACAGCAAAGGGCCAGACGAGTGGAATGGTCTTCAGGGCTGATGCAGGCTTGTGAGACATGTTGGAGTAAAATTGGCAACCTTCGCATATGTAGACTATTTCTTCTGCCATCTCATTTGCTCGTGGCCAATAAAATCCCGCTCGGTATGCTTTGGCTACAATGGTCCGAGAGGACGCATGGTGACCACAGGTCCCCGAGTGGATGTCATTGAGGATCACTCGACCATCTTCTGGTGTTATGCATTTCGGTGACTCGATTACACTTTCTCTGAATAGTTGTCCTCTTATCACAGTAAAGGCTTTGGATCGACGGACGATCTGTTGAGCCTCTTCATCATCCTCTAGGAGTTCCTTCCTGAGAATGTACGCGATATACAGTACCGTCCAGTCGGGAGTGATGACCAAAACCTCCATGATCAAGTCGACCACAGCTGGGACTTCGACTTCAGTCGGATCAGCGGCGCTCTTTGGTTGTGGGAGCTCTTCAGTGAAAGCATCTTCTTGAACTGAAGGTGTATGAATATGTTCCAAAAACACATTGCTGGGAATGGCATCTCTCTTGGAACCTATCTTTGCCAAATCATCGGCTGCTTGATTTTTCAGTCGGGGTATGTGATGGAGCTCTAACCCCTCAAACCTCTTCTCTAACTTTCTTACTGCATTACAATAGCCAGTCATAGCTGGGCTTCTGACGTCCCACTCCTTCATCACTTGATTAACCACTTAATCCAAGTCGCCATAGACCATGAGGCGACGGACGCCGAGTGAAATGGCCATACGCAACCCGTATAGAATTGCTTCTTATTCAGCTTCATTGTTGGAGGAGTCAAAATGAATCTGGAGAACATAGCTGAGTTTTTCACCTCGGGGGGATACCAATACCACCCCAGCACCGGAACCATTCAGCATCTTGGATCCATCAAAGAACATGGTCCAATGCTCCGAGTGAATGTAAGTCGCCAGCTGTCGTCGACCCACTCGGCGAGGAAATCTGCTATTGCTTGGGACTTGATAGCTTTCTTTACCTCAAACTTGATATCCAAGGGAAGGAGTTCAATCGCCCACTTTGCCACTCGACCGGTTTCATCTCCGTTGTTCGTAATTTCGACAATGGTGCGTCACGATTTAATCGTAATGGAGTGATTAGAGAAATAGTGTGCAACCTTCTTCGTGGTCATGTAAATCCCATAAACAAGCTTCTGATAATGTGGATATCTTTGCTTGGATGGAGTCAGAACTTCAGAAACATAGTAAACTGGGCGCTGAACTTTATAGGCTTTTCCTTCTTCTTCCCGCTCGACCGTGAGCACCGTACTGACAACTTGTCCAGTCGCTGCAATATAAAGCAGTAAAGGCTCTTTGCTGATTGGGGCAGCGAGCATGGACTGGGTGGAAAGCAGGGCTTTGAGTTCTGCAAACGTTGCATCAGCTTTAGGAGTCCACTCGAACTTATCAGATTTCTTCATCAGTTAGTAAAGAGGCAATGCCTTTTCACCGAGGTGAGAAATGAATCGACTCAAGGCGGCCAAACAACTAGTAAGCTTCTGGACATCATGCACACGCACAGGGCGCTTCATCCGGAGTATGGCACCAACTTTCTCTGGGTTCGCGTCGATCCCTCGTTTGGAAACGAGGAAACCGAGTAACTTTTCGCCAGGAACTCCGAATGTGCACGTTGATGGGTTAAGCTTGATATCATACCTTCTCAGGTTGGCAAAGGTTTCAGCAAGGTCAGCCAGCAGGTCGGAACCTTTACGCGACTTGACCACAATGTCATCCATGTATGCTTCCACATTCCGACTGATTTGAGTGAGCAGACACTTCTGAATCATCCTCATGAATGTGGCTCCAGCGTTCTTCAGGCCGAATGGCATGGTGACATAACAGAAGCATCCAAATGGAGTGATGAAAGCCATTTTTATCTCATCGGGTCCATACAGTCGGATATGATGGTACCCGGAATAGGCATCTAGAAAAGACAGACGCTCACACCCCACAGTCGAGTCGACGATCTGGTCGATGCGGGGGAGCGTAAAATGATCTTTCGGGCGGGACCAATTGATATGCTTGAAGTCAATGCACATGCGAAGTTAGTCGTCCTTCCTGGGGACCATGAAAACATTGGTGAGACACTCGGAGTGGTAAATCTCTCGGATGAACTCAGCTGCTAGGAGCCGAGCCACTTCCTCACCAATTGCTTTTCTCTTCTGTACAGCGGACCGTCGAAGATGTTCCTTGACTAGTTTTACTTTCGGATCAACTCATAAACGATGCTCAGCCAGTCCCCTGGGTACACCCGGCATGTCAGAAGGTTTCCATGCAAAGATGTCCTAGTTCTCACGGAGGAACTGGATGAGCACTTCTTCCTATTTGTTGTCGAGTGATGTTGAGATATGAGTAGGAGCAGCACTAGGATCGGTCGGGTGAATATGAATCAGCTTGGTTTCACCAGAAGACTGAAATGCAGAATCAGTGGCAGGCTTCTTGGAGCACAGCAAATCACTCGGATTTGCATTCTTCCAGTATTCTTGCATTTTGACTGTGCCATTTGTGCATTGGCGATTTTTGAGCCCTTCTAGAAGCATTCTTCTGCCTTCTGCCGATTGCCAGTGATAGTGATCACTCCTCTGGGACCAGGCATCTTCAATTTGAGGTACACATAACATGGTCGAGCCATGAAACGAGCATAGGCAGGCCTACCCATAATAGCATGATAAGCACTCTGGAAATCCACTACTTCAAATGTCAACTTTTCTTTGCGGTAATTCTTGGAATCACCGAAAACCACATCAAGGGCGACTTGGTCGAGTGATTCAGCCTTCTTGCCAGGTATAACGCCATGAAAACTCATATTACTTTCACTAAGCTTGGACATCGAAATGCCCATTCCTTTCAAGGTTTCGGCATAAAGGATATTCAGGCCGCTACCACCATCCATCAGCACTTTAGTCAGTCGAGTGCCTTCAACAACTGGGTCGACCACCAACGCTTGCCTCCCAGGGGTGGCTATACGTGTCGGATGGTCAGACTGGTCGAATGTGATGGCAGTCTGGGACCACTTCAAATAACTTGGTGTTGTCGGAGCAACCATGTTCACTTCTCTGTTGATAACTTTCAATCGACTCTTGCTCTCAACATCAGCAAAAATCATCAGAGTGGAATTGACATTGGGAAAACCATCATCATCTTCTTCCTTATCCTCACCCTTGTCCGACTCCTTCTCCTTCTCATTGGGTTGTTTCTCCCAGAACTGCTGGATCAGGAGTCGACACTGTCGAGTGGTGTGCTTAGGGTAAATGAGATTACCCTCTTCATCTTTCTTGGTATGAATGTGGCATGGTAAATCCAACACATCATTTCCGGCTTGATCTTTCACTTTCTTGGGGTTCCAGGGCCCTTTGGGCTTCCCCTTGAACTTTCCTTGAGCCACAACTAAAGCCTCACCAGGAGCAGCTGGCTCGGCCTTGCGCTTCTATTTCCGATTGGAATTCCCTCCTCCAGTTTCCTGGGCGACTGTTTTGTGTTTGCCACTCTGGAGTCGGTCTTCCTCTTCACCGTTAGCGTATTTGGTGGCAATCTCCATCATCCGAGTCAGGGACATATCCCCTATCCGACCGAATTTCAGATTCAACTCTCGATACTTAACGCCTTCTTTGAAGGCACAAACCGCTTGGTGATCTGACGCATTCTCCACTGTATGGTGCAACGTGATCCATCTCTGGATATTATCTCTCAGGGTCTCATTCGGTTTTTGCACACAAGACTACAATTCTGTTAACCCTGCCGGCCGTTTGCAAGTACCCTCAAAAGTTCTAACAAACACTCGGGCGAGTTCCTCCCAACTGTATATGCTGCCAGGTGCTAACTGAGTCAACCATGCTCTGGCCGAGCCTTCCAACATCAGAGGAAGGTGCTTCATGGCCACTTCATCATTGCCGCCACCGATCTGTAGGCCACCCGGTAATCCTCAAGCCAAGTATCAGGCTTGGACTCACCAGTGAACTTGCTGACTCCAGTCGCCAAACTGAAGTTGGGAGGAATCACCGCAGCCCTGATGGCTCTGCTGAAGCATTCTGGACCTGAAACATGCACTCTGCTGCCAGTCGGGCGATCCCTGTCATGACCCTCTATGTGTGCTCTGTTCCTGTCAACCAGACCTTGAACGAGAATAGATCTCGCATCAAAGCCCGGCTCCCTAGGGTCGACTGGAATTCTTCGCCCGCCACTGTGAGGGCGTCTGTCATCGTGCTGCCGGGGCACATATGACCCACTCCTCAGAGGAGGTGTGGGCACTCGACGATGATCGTCATATTGCTCGTAGTTTCTGTACTGATCTTGCTGGTGACCACGTCCCTCACGCCATGGAGGCGATCTTGGGCTGTGAGCAGACTGAACTGTGTCTGCCATCACAGATATGCTATGAATCCTATTCCGCGACTAAGATACTGCTGTGTTCTGCTCGCTGGCTGCCCGGAGCAAAGCCCGGATGTGCATCAAACCTCTGCTTGCTTCCAACTGGGAAGGCTGAATTGACTCTGCTATTCGGGCTGCAGCTGTGAGATTTTGGATCGGAGTGTGGTATACCTGAGTTTGAGGCGGAAAAACTTGTCGTCGACTGGACTCAGGAATCCGCTGCCGAGCACGCTCGTCGAGTGCATGTTGCAGGTTTTCCAGTCGAGTGCGCTCAGCCAAGTTGGCCAGGCGCACCTCCTCCAAGGCCCGTGCCTCGGGGGTTTCTCCAACGATAGGAGTGTGAAGTGCATCCATATTGCGGCGGCGAAGCTCTTCCCTCTGCTGCGAAGAAAGGGACTCGGGGTGGTACTCTTCGTGAACGCGCGACGGATCGCCGCCGCTATCGCCACCATTGTTGCGGGGGAAGCCAGGAGGACTGCGTGGTCCATTTTGACCATCAAGACTTTCGCCGCGGGATCGCTGCTGTCGCACTCGGATGTGGTCTCGACGGAGCCAGTCGAACAGGTCGTAGGGAGTTTCATTGGGCTCGATTGCCGCGACTTGTGGGGTGGCCGACTGGCGGGCCACCGCGTGCCTCACCCCCGCTGGAGCCACGACCGACCGGAACGCTTGCATCTGTAGGACCTTGAAGTATGTCTAGAGGGGGGGTGATTAGACTACTTGACCAATAAAAACTTAACCTTTTCCCAATTTTATAGTTTGGCAGATTTTAGCTATTTAGGACAAGTCAAGCAATCATCACACAATTCAAGCAAGCATGCAAAGAGTATGTAGGCAGCGGAAACTAAAGCATGCAACTTGCAAGAATATAAGGGGAAGGGTTTGGAGGATTCAAACGCAATTGGGCACACGGATGTTTTTGTCGTGGTTCCGATAGGTGGTGCTATCGTACATCCACGTTGATGGAGACTTCAACCCACGAAAGGTAACGGCTGCGCGAGTCCACGGAGGGCTCCACCCACGAAGGGTCCACGAAGAAGCAACCTTGTCTATTCCACCATGGCCGTCGCCCACGAAGGACTTGCCTCACTAGCGGTAGATCTTCACGAAGTAAGCGATCTCCTTGCCCTTACAAACTCCTTGGTTCAACTCCACAATCTTGTCGGAGGCTCCCAAGTGACACCTAGCCAATCTAGGAGACACCACTCTCCAAGAAGTAACAAATGGTGTGTTGATGATGAACTCCTTGCTCTTGTGCTTCAAATGATAGTCTCCCTAACACTCAACTCTCTCTCATAGGATATGGATCTGGTGGAAAGAGGGTTTGAGTGGAAAGCAACTTGGGAAGGCTAGAGATCAAGATTCATATGGTAGGAATGGAATATCTTGGTCTCAACACATGAGTAGGTAGTTCTCTCTCAGAAATGGTAAGTTGGAAGTGTAGGTTCTTTCTGATGGCTCTCTCCACGAATGAAGAGGAGGTGGAGGGGTATATATAGCCTCCACACAAAATCTAACTGTTACACACAATTTACCAAACTCGGTGGGACCGAATCGTTAAACTCGGTCGGACCGAATTAGTAAACCTAGTGACCGTTAGTGATTTTCGGTGGGACTGACATGCATCTCGGTGAGGCCGATATGGTTAGGGTTAGGGCATAACGTAATCTCGGTGAGACCGATTACACAAACTCGGTGGGACCGATTTTGGTAATAAGCTTTCCAGAGAGTTTGTCAGGTAAACTCGGTGGGACCGATTTGCTCTTTTCGGTGAGACCGAAATGTTACAAAAAGGAAACAGAGAGTTTACATTGCAATCTCGGTGGGACCGATCGCTCACTTCGGTTAGACCGAAACGTTATGAAGGGAAACAGAGAGATTGCAACCCCATCTCGGTGAGACCGAGATCCCTATCGGTAAGACCATTTTGCTTAGGGTTTGTGGCAGTGGCTATGACTTTTGGAATCAATGGCGCTAGATAGAAAGAATCGGTGTGACCGATTTTGGCTTTAGGTTTAGTTCATATGTGGATGTGGGAAAGTAGTTGAGGGTTTTGGAGCATATCACTAAGCACATGAAGCAAGAGGCTCATTAAGCAACACCCCGTCCCTTCTTGATAGTATTGGCTTTTCCTATAGACTCAATGTGATCTTGGATCACTAAAATGTAAAATGAAGAGTCTTGAGCTTTTGAGCTTGAGCCAATCCCTTGTCCTTAGTATTTTGAGGGATCCACTTTCATCACCCATGCCATGCCATTCATTGAGCTTTCCTGAAATAATAGTCTTGGAATAGCATTAGCTCAATGAGCTATATGTTGTTATGAATTACCAAAACCACCTAGGGATAGTTGTACTTTCAATCTCCCCCTTTTTGGTAATTGATGACAACATATAGATCAAAGCTTTGACAAATGATAATAAAATTTAAATGACATCGTCGCTTTGAGAAGTATGTGATAAGCAAGAGCTCCCTCTAAATTTGTGCATATTTTTAGATTTGCCTTGGACTGCAAATGCAAAATGAATTAGGCTCATGGGTTACTCTTCCATGTCACATACATCTTGGTGGAGCGCTCAAAATAATAAACAATGAATACATGCACTCATCACCAAGCATAGTGAGTGATCACATAAGATAGATAGGATAATATCAACCATGCATAAGTGTAGCTTATGATCAAACACATGATCATCAATGTCTCACAAGCATAGTATCTCAACCAAAAGCAAACAAAGTTTGAAAAACCACCAAATAAAGCAAGAGAGAACAAAAGCAACACTCTCTCTCTCGAAGCCTATGATCTATACATTTTTCTCCCCCTTTGGCAACAAGTTACCAAAAAGTTAATAGAAAATGCATAGTGCTAGATCGACTCTGAGGCTTGATCTTCTGGTGGTGGAGTCCGGATAACGCCGAGGACGAAAGCTTCAGTTGAAGTAGATGGAGCTGGAGCTGATGTAGATGCTGGAGCTGGTGGCACTGAGGCTGTGGCAGTGCGTATGAAGTTGCTCTTGTGTCACCATCGCACAGCAGATGACCCTCTGGGCTCTAGGCACTCTGGCAACCGCATCACTTGTTGCCTAGCCCGTCCCCTCCTGCATGTCCTCTAGTACTTCCTCCACCGCAGATCGAATCTCGCCATTACTTTCACGTCTAAGTTATAGAACTTTTGTTCTATGATTCTCTCCAAGCTCTCCTGATTTTGAGTGAGGGTGGCCAATCCCTTCTCTATCCTCAGGGTTGATGCTCTCAAGTATCCGAGCTGCTCCTGCTTGTTCTTCAAGAAATACTCAGATGCCTCCTCTTGAGTTGGCATCTTGGCATCTTTCTCCCTCTTTGCCTTCTCCTTCTTCTCCTGAGCTTGAACTGATTGTGGATCATCTTCATTCATGACATACTCATTGTCCTCAAAGTCTGGATAAAGTGGAAAGTGTTCCTTATCCAACTGATATTTTCCTGTGCCCATCTTTGAGTTTATCAATTCTTGTATCTGAGGTGCATATCCACAGCTCCACTTCTGATCTGCTGCAGTCCTCTTGATTGTTTCAATGATCAGGCTCATGACTTTGAACTTCTGTGGCACATCAAACACATGCAACATGTTGATGGCATGCCCTCCGATCATGTTATGGTCACCGGACTTGGGCAACAAAGTGTGCCTCGTAATCCAATTTATGGTTGGCAACCCCGATGAGAAAGTGAACTGATCCAAACTTGTGAGTTGCTAATGCCTTGTCTGGAATTTCCCTGTACATGTGAGCCATTGAATTGTGACCCATCTTCTTCTTTGCATAAATGTCTAGGTCATCCTCATTTTCCTCTGGGGCATTGATCAGACTTGCCCATTCTTCAACAGTTGACTAGTACCTTGTACCTTCAGACATCCAAACAATTCTTCCATCTGGGTAAAAATGTGTTGTGGAGTAGAACTGCATGATAAGTTCATCATTCCAATTTGTGAGCTTTTGCCCAACAAAATCTGCCACTCCACAAGCAATAAAGCTGTCTTGCACTCCAGAATAGTGCTCTTCATTCTCCTTCATGAAATTCCAGTCAACCCACCTCATGTCACAGACAATGGGCTTCTTGTCCAACAGAATGGTCTCATAAAAGTCATGTTGTTCCTTTGTATGGAACATGTAGTCAACAACAGTTCTTCTTCTTGAAGCATATGGATCTTCCATCCTCCATATCCTCAGGCACTGGGGCCTTGTTCTTCTCAGCAGCTGGAATACTCCTGGTATTCCTCTTTGGTGCAGACTTGGCCTTGGGGGCAGCTTTGGGTGCTTCCTTGGGCTTAGATGTGGCAGCCCCTGATCTAATAGCATCACCCGTAAGCTTTGGTGCCTTTGGAGCTGGTGCAGCAAGTTCATCTCCCTCTTCCATCATGGAAGGCTTCCCAATAACTCTGGCCATGGTCATCTTGACCCTTTCCTTTCTTTTCTTCCCTTCTGCTGCAGCTGGTTCTTTGGGTTGGGTTTCCAAAGAAGCTTGTGTAGACACTCCGGCTTTGGACATTGGTTGTCTTCCTGCAGGCCTTTTGATCTTCATGCCTGGCTTTGCATTCTTTGCTGAGCCATATTCCTTTTTGAGCACCACTTTCTTGGAGATATCCTCATCTTCCTCGACTTTGTAATCTTCATCCTCTGAATCAAGTTCTTTTCCTCCTTTGCCTAGTTGCAGCCTTAGGCAGGTTGCTAGGAGTACTTCTGCTCCCTTCATCTGAAGTTGAGGAACTAGTGCCCTCACTCAAGTCCGTCTCTTTGTTACGACCTGTTCTCTGTCACTTTGATCGTACATATCTTGCAAAAGTCGACCACCGTGAAGAGTTGTAGATGAGATAGAAAAGATGAGCATCACAAAATGCAGAGGTTTTTGCAAAAGAATGACTCAAAAGTTTAGTCTTAGTTTTCCACAGAAAGCATTTCGGATCCACCGATTTTCAAACTCGGTGATACCGAAGCAGTTTTTGGAACCTAAACTGATGATCTCGGTTGGACCGAGTTTCAGTTCGGTGGTACCGAGACTGCTAGGGTTTCACTGAATCTTCAAATCGGTTGCGCCGATTAGTAATTCTCGGTCAGACTGAGAGTCACTAGTGCAATGGCATGAGCCAAATCGGTGAGACCGAGTTTTTCAACTCGGTGGATCCGAGATGGTTTCGGTGGAAACCTAAACTAAAAATTTGAATCACATCTAATCTATGAACTACTTTGGCTGGATAGATGAGTTTCAATCGTGGCAAGAATCAATATGAAAACAATGTGCCAGGAATCAGACGTGGATAGCACAAAGATCAAGTCCATACCCTAACTTGGCGGTGGACTTGCTACGGCGGCAACGGCGGGGTCGAAATCCGTTGACGGCGGTGAAGACCAGCTGACGAGGAGGCTCATTGGCGGACGAGGACGATCCGAAGACCACGATGGCAGAGCGAGCTGTTGCGCGGGCGAAGGGTTTCGGAGAAATTTCCAAAATTTTGCACGTGGCTATATATAGCTCGACCCTGTCGGTGTGACCGAGTGGAATAACTTGGTGGCACCGAGATGCATAACTGCGTTCAGTTACAGCAAATCGGTGTGACCGAAAAGTTCAAATCGGTTGCACCGAGATTGAAAACTCAGATCAACTTGATGATCTCGGTAGGACCGAAATGGAAGGATCGGTCAGACCGAGAATCATTAAGAGGTTTTGGAAGTTTAAGTCCATGACGAATCGGGGACTCCGAGTGCTCCTCACACAGAGTGGTTCGAATCTGGCTTGATCAAATTTTGTGATGTAGCATCAATAGAGTTTGAGACGAGAAAAGCATAGATAGCTAAAGAAGGTTCTTAGGCATTCTTGTCCATCCACTTGGCACAAAGAAAAGAATCCAATCAAACAAAACAACAAGTGGATGTCCTTGAATGAGTAAAATATGCACCAACATGCTCACACAATAAGATGGCAATTGAAATATGTGGCAAAGCATGCACAACCAATTTTAGCAACTATCAAGCAATTGGCGATGACTAGGTCATCTATATATGAGTATATTGACTTAGGAGTCAAATGAGAACATTTGATCATAGGTCATACTCATCGTTTAAGCTCAAGTGGGGTTACCACTTTTACATAATGCATTAATGTGTTCACACCATTAGAGTTGCTTTGACTCAATTCTTAGAGTTAAGCTCCCCTAGATGTGAGATCCCCCTTAGAGGGATGAACTAACCTTGGGTTTTGTCGATGATGACTTCATGTAGGTGTTGAAGATGTAGATGCTCAATGTTGATGTAGATCATTTGGAGCAATCCTTTGGAGTGAGTTTCACTTTCAACTTGCCTACATGGGTTAGTCCCACAAGGAACAAACAAGAATATCCATAGACATAGAATGATGCACACACAAGATGATGTCCATGAAAACATTAGGTTACCTTGTCCCTTGCCTTACCAACATGAGGGTTTGTGACTCCTTGAACTAGTGCAATATGTGAAAGTTGATTGTACTTGTTCTTGCCAAAATGATATGAGTGAAGAATGTTGGCGGAGTCACCCTCAAGAACTCTCTAGTTCTTCTTCTTCGGGATCCACATCATCTTGATGGGAATCCTTGGAGTTGTAGTTGTACTTGTTGAAGTAGAACTTGATGTAGTCTTGGGAACCCACTCGAACGAGGCTTTAGGTGCTTCTTCAAATGCATCAATCTCTTCTTGAAGCTTGTCCTTGCCTTTGTTCTTGTGGTCTTGTGGTGGAAGATCATCTTGATCTTGTGTCCCCTTGAAGGAAGTAGGATCATACTTCTCTTGTTGAGGAACAAACTTTGTCTTGGGGTATTGATCTTCTTCCCACTCAACTCCATTGGCGTTGAACTTTCGTTCAAAACCAACACCTTGATTCTTCCGGTGCCTTCCTTGCTTGCGTACAATTTCCTCGAATTGCTTACTCCCGGCAAGGCTCTTGTAAACTCCTTTCTCTATAATTCCCTTCAATAAACTATTTTGTTGCTCAAGTGTAACTTGGCTAAGAGAATCATTAGTGGAATCAAGAGAACTACTAGAAGCAACAGCATTGGATTTGACATTATTATTGTTACTACTAGAGGAAGTATCTTTCTTGTACTTGTTACTAGACTTGACTTGAGGCATGTAAGTAGATAAGAGTAAACGCTTGGCAATGTAAGAAGAACTTTTCTTGCGGAGATCATCATTGATTGCCTTTAAGAACTCATGCTCTTGCTCAAGATTGAGCTTTTCAAAGCGTAACTTCTCATGAGCCCTTAAAAGTTCTCGATGATCTTTGAAGGTAGTTTCATGAGCCAACTTAAGAGTGTTTAGTTCTTTAGTCAGAAGCTCAATTTTCTCCTTGTCATTGTCATTAGTCTGATTAGCATGATTAATTGACGTTTCATCATAGTATTCATCACTAGAGTTGTCAACAAGTAAATCATCATCACCTAGCAAGTCATCTTCATCACTATTAAAATCAACATACTCGGGATGTGTTACCTTAGGACCTTTGGCCATGAAGCATCTTCCAACACCTTCATTTGGTGATTCAAATATGTCGTAGGAGTTGGTTGACACAAGTGCTAGACCGGCAACACCTTCATCTTGAGTATATTCGGAGTCAGAGTGATAGCTTCTCTCGGAGTGATTGTCGGAGTCGGAGCCGGAAACTCATTCACCAACATGAGCTTGATGTCTTCATTTTGTGTAGCTCTTTGATGACTTGTCCTTCCTTTCCGAATCCTTACTTCTCCGTGAGGATCTTCGTTCATAACGATCATCTCTACTCCTCCTCTCTCTTGGTGGTGATTCTTCTCTTTTGCTCCTTCTTCTTGGAGAATCTTCTCTTCTTTTGTAGGGTGCCGTACACTCATTGGAGTAGTGTCCGGGTCTCCCACAATTGTAGCAATTACGCTCTCGACTAGAAGATCTCTTGTCATTGTAAGACCTTGACTTGGAGCTTCTTTCTTTGCTTCTACTTTTGTAGAATTTGTTGAAGTTCTTCACCATTAAGCTCAATTCTTCATTAAAGGTTGGTTTCTCACTTGATGATGTGGGGGTTTCACTTGAGGCTTTGTAAGAACCACTTGACTTGTTGTGAAGTTCCTCCTTATCCTTGAGTGACATCTCATGAGCAACAATCCTTCCAATGACTTCTGTTGGCTTGAGATCTTTGTAGTTTGGCATCATTTGGATCAATGTGCACACGTTATCATACTTTCCATCCAATGCTCTTAGGATTTTCTTAATGATGAATTTGTCAGTCATCTCTACACTCCTTAAGCCGGCAATCTCATTTGTGATAAGAGCAAGCCTAGAGTACATTTTAGCGACACCTTCACCATCCTTCATTTTGAACTTGTCAAGCTGACTTTGGAGCACATCTAACTTGGATTCCTTGAAGGACTCGGTACCTTCATGCATATCGATCAAAGTATCCCAAATTTCCTTTGCATTCTCAAGACGGTTGATTTTTTTGAATTCTTCGGGGAACAATCTGTTGAAGATGATGTCACATGCTTGAGCGTTGTATTGTAGCATCTTCAATTCTTCCGCATTAGCTTCATGGTTCGGTTCTCTCCCATCGAAGAATTCACCTTGCAAGCCAATGCAAATAATTGCCCAAACGATGGGGTTATGTCCAAGAATATGCATTTTCATCTTATGCTTCCAACTAGCAAAATTAGTACCATCAAAGTAAGGACCTCTACGGTGATAATTTCCCTCGCTAGACGCCATACTCTCCTAGGTTGTGAAACCAAGGCTATGACCACCAAAAGCTATGGAAATCAAAGCAAATGGAGACCAAAGCCCTCATACCACTTGTAGGACCTTGAAGTATGTCTAGAGGGGGGTGATTAGACTACTTGACCAATAAAAACTTAACCTTTTCCCAATTTTATAGTTTGGCAGATTTTAGCTATTTAGGACAAGTCAAGCAATCATCACACAATTCAAGCAAGCATGCAAAGAGTATATAGGCAGCGGAAATTAAAGCATGCAACTTGCAAGAATATAAGGGGAAGGGTTTGGAGGATTCAAACGCAATGTGAGACACAGATGTTTTTGTCGTGGTTCCGATAGGTGGTGCTAACGTACATCCACGTTGATGGAGACTTCAACCCACGAAGGGTAACGGCTGGGCGAGTCCACGGAGGGCTCCACCCACGAAGGGTCCACGAAGAAGCAACCTTTTCTATCCCACCATGGCCGTCGCCCACGAAGGACTTGCCTCACTAGCGGTAGATCTTCACGAAGTAGGCGATCTCCTTGCCCTTACAAACTCCTTGGTTCAACTCCACAATCTTGCTCGGAGGCTCCCAAGTGACACCTAGCCAATCTAGGAGACACCACTCTCTAAGAAGTAACAAATGGTGTGTTGATGATGAACTCCTTGCTCTTGTGCTTCAAATGATAGTCTCCCCAACACTCAACTCTCTCTCATAGGATATGGATCTGGTGGAAAGAGGGTTTGAGTGGAAAGCAACTTGGGAAGGCTAGAGATCAAGATTCATATGGTAGGAATGGAATATCTTGGTCTCAACACATGAGTAGGTGGTTCTCTCTCAGAAATGGTAAGTTAGAAGTGTAGGTTCTTTCTGATGGCTCTCTCCACGAATGAAGAGGAGGTGGAGGGGTATATATAGCCTCCACACAAAATCTAACCGTTACACACAATTTACCAAACTCGGTGGGACCGAATCGTTAAACTCGGTCGGACCGAATTAGTAAACCTAGTGACCGTTAGTGATTTTCGGTGGGACTGACATGCATCTCGGTGAGGCCGATATGGTTAGGGTTAGGGCATAACGTAATCTCGGTGAGACCGATTACACAAACTCGGTGGGACCGATTTTGGTAATAAGCTTTCCAGAGAGTTTGTCAGGTAAACTCGGTGGGACCGATTTTCTCTTTTTGGTGAGACCGAAATGTTACAAAAAGGAAACAAAGAGTTTACATTGCAATCTCGGTGGGACCGATCGCTCACTTCGGTTAGACCGAAACGTTACAAAGGAAGCAGAGAGATTGCAACCCCATCTCGGTGAGACCGAGATCCCTATCGGTAAGACCGATTTGCTTAGGGTTTGTGGCAGTGGCTATGACTTTTGGAATCGGTGGCGCGGATAGAAAGAATCGGTGTGACCCGATTTTGGCTTTAGGTTTAGGTCATATGTGGATGTGGGAAAGTAGTTGAGGGTTTTGGAGCATATCACTAAGCACATGAAGCAAGAGGCTCATTAAGCAACACCTCATCCCTTCTTGATAGTTTTGGCTTTTCCTATAGACTCAATGTGATCTTGGATTACTAAAATGTAAAATGAAGAGTCTTGAGCTTTTGAGCTTGAGCCAATCCCTTGTCCTTAGTATTTTGAGGGATCCACTTTCATCATCCATGCCATGCCATTCATTGAGCTTTCCTGAAATAATAGTCTTGGAATAGCATTAGCTCAATGAGATATATGTTGTTATGAATTACCAAAACCACCTAGGGATAGTTGCACTTTCAAAGATCGGCGAGCAATGGGAGCAAGGACGTCCACGAGAGCCGACCGATATCGAGTCGACGGTCAAGAAGGACGCCATGGATGCATCTTGAAAGTGCGTCGCCCCACGGACGGGGAGCGCCTCGATGTCGAGTGGAGCCTCTTGAAGCCAGGCAGAGTCGTCGGCGACGAAAACGAGTGCGCCGAGACGGATCTCGCGGCCCTCAGCCATTCCTCCGCCAGAAACCATGACGATGGGAATCGAAAAAATCGCAACTTCACCAACAAGTCGCTAAGACACCTGCCCCATGGTGGGCGCCAACTGCCGTGGGTCTAAGACTGACAGTAGAATGGGGGGTAGGTATGAGGAGGCAAGATCCTAGCTATGGCGAAGTTGTACACACGAGTTTTACGAGTTCAGGCCCTTCGCGGAGGAAGTAATAGCCCTACGTCTCGGTGCCCGGAGGCGGTCGACTGGATTATGTGTGTGTGTGTGTGTGTGTTACAGGGGGTGTGAACCCTTGTGCCAGTGGAGGTGGTGGCTTATATAGAGTGCGCCAGGACCCCAGGCAGCCCACGTTACAAGGAGTTCAATGTACATAAAGAGGGAGCGTTACAGGTAACGTCCATAATAAAGTGATATAAATGATCATTAAGTCTATGAGTAACGCCTGACCGTTGCTGTGCAGAGTGACTTTGTACCTTCTGTCTGTCGAGTGGTTTCTATTACGGTCGAGTGACATAGAACCTTCCGAGTGGAATGCTTCTGGTCGAGTGGATGGTGTTATACTTTGAATACTTCTGACTTTAAGGTGATGTCCTAGGGGAGGGTGTCTAGGTCAGGCCTATGACCCTACCCTAGGTACATAGCTTCATCACTGTCAACAGCCCGGTACGGCCCAGCTTCAGCAGCAACCACTCAAGTTCCTCGTGAGGGGCCGAGCCTCGCGAGGTGGACGACACCAAGACCCCCCGGGGACAGTCTCACTAGGCTGGCTCCCGAGGAGCGGAGATATCTATGCAAGGGGCACCTCGCGAGGTTCGCGTGACGTCAGTCATGACGACCAAGGCCAGGCGGGCACCAGTGGGCGCAGTGTACCAGTTTCCTCTTTGGTACTAAGGAGGCAAGTGCAGGCGAGGAGTCTCGAGGCATCAGGCAAAGGTTTCCATATTGGTGCAACAAGACCAAGACCGCCAGGACGGCGGGACGAAGGTCATCGCGGAGCCCACAGCAGCGTCACTACCAGAGCCTTTGGCAGGCGAAGACTACTTTTGTCAGGATAGCTTGTACCAGCTGTCCCCCTTCAAACTTGGCCGTTGTGGCATCCCTTCCCGCCTAAACATTTGGGGAAGAGGACCAAGGCCACTATAAATAGGACCTAGCCACCACCGTAGCAAGGGCGGATCATTCAGATCATCCTCACACCCACCATCTCGTCGAGCCCAAGAACACCTATCCTCCTGAGGCTGTTCATCCTCTATACTAGTTCATCTTCAGCCCCTCGAAGCAATCCACCACACACTGGAGTAGGGTATTACACCGCGAGGTGGCCCGAACCAGTATAGACCCCTGTGTCCCTTGTTCTTTGGGTTCATCGAGCTAGGTCGTCGAATCATTGAGCGAGCGAGCTGGGGAGAGAGTGTTCTTTGTGCGCACACCAGAGTTCGAACCTCTCAAGGGTCCGCGGAACCCGTGATCCGACAGCGTCGATGCAGCAGATTGGTCCGGCCGTGCCGCGGAAGCAGCAGAGATGTCCCGCCGTCGCCGCGGCCTGGGAAAATGTCTCGCGGGTAGGCGACGACTCTTACAGGTGCATGCATGCGATCGTCCATAGCCAGATGGATCAGATCTCCGGCTAGGCGAGGTTGCAAGACGACATGAAAGCCTCGTTTGAACAGGCTACCGGCGTCATCCGGCAACTAAGGGAGGGCAATGAGAGGCTCCGGGCCGAGCGTGACCTGCTGAGGGTGAAGATCGTCTGAAATGCAAAGAAGCAGGAGGAGACCAGTGCCTTGTTGAAGAGGACCGGCGTCATCGCCACGAAACTTATGGACGAGAATGACATGCTCCGCATCGAGCGCCAAAGGCTGGTGGAGGAATCCGTGGATGCTCTCAAGCAGCGTCTTGAGGACACGACAGAGCTCATCGCCGCTCGCCGCGGAGACTAGTTCCCGCGGCCTGCAGCAATGCATCAAGAAAGTAGAGATCAGCGAGCCAGATCGTTGTCTTCCTTCTTCTTTTGCCCTTGTGTATTTTTGGGCATAGCCAAGACGTGGCTTTTTAATTATCTTCCGATTATGTAAGACAATTATTATCCACTGTCGTCCTTATATATTCATTAGTCTTGCTATAAGTTGCAGTAGATGCTATATAGGTCCGTCGGATCTTACATCAAGATCCGTGCAAAATTTTCTTTTCAGATTTTCTTTTTTCTCTCTTAAATCTTAGTCGAGTGAGACATAGACACACCATTAAACAGAGGCTCGAGCGCCATTAATGGAGACCTTGGGAGAGAGGTGGACAGCAGATGGAGGTCAAAGGGCTCTCCTCCCGATAAGCACGCGCAGGGGTCTGATCGCACGCCTCCCGTACTCAAATAGCTACCCTGCACGGTGCCTCCTAGCTAATAAAAAAAGGGGATGCATGGTGGCACATAAATGGTAAATAGAACGCCCATGGTTTCAATAATACTTGTGTTTCCGATTGTAACGTGACATCACTTGTTCCAAAATAACTTTGTTGATTATTAATGTGTGCGCTTTCGCAAATCGGACAGAAAAATTACCACAGCATGCTGGTGCCATGTCATGAAACCAAGCCAAGTTTCATGATTTCATGCGTGTTTTGGATTTACAGGGATTAAAAAACCAAGTTTTTTAATTTTTCTAGCCGAGCCACGATGCCCAGATGTTTGAATTTAATTCCCATTTCTTGCATGGGACCTATAAATTTACCCGAGGACACACATGTGATTTTTCAACCAACTTTGGTGCATTGGAGCATGTGCTTGTATTTCAAATTTGAATTATACACACAAAGGTGACATGTTCCCTCTCAGAACCACGAGCCTTCTTGAGAGAAGCTCCGCTTTGCAAGAAGCTTATATCAAAACTTATTCCTATTCGGCCAAATTTTTTACCACGACATGGTAGTACCATGACATGACACCATGCCAAGTTTCATGATTTTCAGGCGTGTTTTGGATTTACAAGAATTTTAAAACCAAGTTTCTCCATGTTCTCGGCCGAGCCACGATGCCCAGATGTTTGAATTTCTTTCCCATTTCTTGCATGGGACCTAGAAATTCACCCGAGGACACACATGTGATTTTTCAATCAACTTTGGTGCATGGGAGCATGTGCTTGTAGTTAAAATTTGAATTATGCACATTAGATGACCAGAAACTCAATTAATGTATAAAAAAGGCCAAACGAACCCGGAATAAATCCAAAATTTAACAGGGCACTCATGTAGTTCTATGTTGCCTCTGTAAAGAAACTCAAGGGGGGTAGCGTATATCATTTCGCACTCAAAGGTGACACATTCCCTCTCAAAACCTCGAGCCTTCTTGAGAGAAGCTCCGATTTGCAAGAATCTTATACCAAAACTTGTTCCAAATCAGCCCAATTTTTTACCACAGCATGTTAGTGCCATGACATGACACCATGCCAAGTTTCATGATTTCCAGGCGAGTTTCGGATCTACAGGAATTTAAAAACCAAGTTTCTCGATGTTCTCGGTCGAGTCACGACGCCGAGATGTTTGAATTTCATTCTCATTTCTTGCATGGGACCTAGAAATTCACCCAAGGACACACATGTGGTTTTTCAACCAACTTTGGTACATCGGAGCATGTGCTTGCAGTTCAAATTTGGATTATGCACATTAAATGTCCAGAAACTCAATTAATGTATAAAAAGGCCAAATGAACCTGGAATAATTCCAAAATTTAACAGGGCACTCATATAGTTCTATGTTGCCTCTGTAAAGAAAATCAGGGGGAGGCAGCGTATATCGTTTCACACACAAAGGTAACACGTTCCCTCTCGGAACCACGAGGCTTGTTGAGAGAATCTCCGGTTTTGCAAGAAGCTTATACCAAAACTTGTCCAATTCGGCCAAAAATTATACATATGAAAACAGGGTTTAGATTATCCCGAACATCTCGCTACCTAGACCAATGTACTCTCATTTCAATTCAACATAAAATGGATACAAATATTTGAATTGGAGATCGTACGGTACATGTATTTCATAGTGAAATATGATTACTGCTATATGCATGTTTTTTGTTATCAAGATAATATTTAAATGATTGAATAACTTGACAACAATCGTATTCAAATAAGGAAAATTGATTCAAATTTACTCCATATGGTAGACGACAATATATATGTTCATAGGGTGGAGTAAAATGTTCATATATGATGGAAGATCAAAATGTAGGACTACATCCTTTATAAACCGCAAGGTCACCTAACGATATATTCGAATTCAACATAACGTGGATTCAAAAATTGAAATTCGAGATCCTGGCATTTGTAATCATATAAAAAGGGACATGACTCTTTCTTTTGATGAGAATTGATTTGTTTTTTGTTGTTGTTGAGGGAAGTGCGAACCGATTTGGTGCTGTACAGGGTAATCTTGTTCTCCCGATTTTTTTACATTTTTCTTGTAATTTTTTCAATGGCATTTATAGCAATATAGTAAAAGGGGACATGACTCTCTTGTGTCTTGTATGAATTGTTTTATTGTACACGTTAAGTTTGTTCTACCGAACATGGAATCCGCGCCTTGTTATCCTGAAATTTTCAAGCTCGAGTATCTTTTGTCTCATCTGCTTTGAAACTCCTGCCTCTTCAACCCGTGTCGCGCCTTGTTATCCCAAAATTTCGACGCGCGCGAAAACTCCCTCCTCATCTGAAATCAGTCCCGCAGCCCAGACACGCGAAATCCCCCTTCTACCCCTCAGTCGAAAATGTCGGCTCGGCGTCGCGGTGTCAAAACCGGTGGGGGTATGCTGGTAACTTACCCTACATTTCAGACAAGCGCGTCCCTAAGCCATGGCTCCCCCTACCTTCCCCTTCGCCCCAAAATTCGTACACTGAGGCCGCCAAAACCCGCGAAACCCCACGCTCCTCCGTTGGCCTCCCGACCGCCGCCCAGCCGGAGACTCTTCCCCGACGACGTCATCCACCGCAATAGCTCGCCATCCCTCATCCACCACACCGGATGAGGATCTGTCGTCGATCTCGTCGTCCCACCGGATCAGCCGCCCCATCCTCCACCTCTAAGGAGCTGCCCCGACGTTCACCTCGTCTATCGCGCCACCTCCATCCGCACAACGTCGTCTTGACCTGCCCCACCGGAACCGCAGCACCCTCACCAATTCCTCCGTTGAAGCCGAGGCCAACTCGGCGCAACCAAGGAGGTTCTGCACTCACCACTGCATTTTATCTTTTATTCGATCTCACGGGGCTACCGGTGCTCGATACCGAGCAGCCATGGCGGGTCTCCATCGATGGCGCCGTCGCCGGCCCCTTCATCCACAGCGTATCTCCCCCATGTTGTTGCTTCCTTGGTGGCGACTTCCACACCAACACTAGCTGCAGCTGCTCCGGCTCTCGCTCGTGATGCGGTTCTGTTCTTGTTGTCGGTCACGCTGCTGCACTACTCTTGCGTTCGTTCGTGCTGCTACTCTGCCCTGCTATTGCTGTCGGTCGCGCTGCTGCTCGGCTCTTGCTCTCGTTCGTGTTGCTGCTCTGCTCTTGCTCTCGCTCTCGCTGCTGCTGCTGTTGCACGACCTCCGCCAGCTACAGGAGTTGCTGCTTTAGCACTCGCTTGCGGTGTTGTTGCACGACTTGCTCTCTGCTAGTGCGTTCCCTACTCGAGCGTCTGCTAATTTAGATCACTGCTTCTCTGCTACTAGTGCTCGAACGCCCTAAACATCTATTGTAATGCTCTGCTACTAGTTCAATCAGTTTTGACAATAAAATTCAGTTTCGACTGTAAAGTTCAGTTTCTTCAGTTAAGTTCAGAGTGAACAGTATTTACAGCATATGTCAAAGCGGTCGTGGCGTGGCTGATGCGTTTTACATCTAGCACTTTTTAGTGATGTATTTTACATCATCTATTGTAGATGATATTAGAGTCCCACTTCAGATTAACGTTGTCTGTCTTGTCCTGCTTCAGCCTCGCCGCCGTATACACCTCACCAGAGCTGCTCCAACTACGGAACCGTCCATCACAGTGGAGCAGTACCCTCGGCGCCATTTCCAGAGGCCTCAGATCTTCTTCCCCGCCTCCAACAGCCACACCAGCATCACCGTCCTCCACGTCCAACCCAATGATGCTGAGGTCGACAAGGCTATGCCAAAGAGGTTGTACACTCGTCGCATCACTTTGTTACTCTGCATTCATGTCGATCCCTCAGGGATCCTTTGCTATGGAACTACTATGGTACTACTATTCGTGCATTTGGTTAGAAGGACTGGAGCAAAGCAAAACTGGAGGATTTTTTCCTTTGGTGTCTCTTTCAAAGAAAAAACATAGGAATTTTAATATCCACTGGGATGTCCTTTTCAAATTAATATGCATGAAGAACAAGACTAATTGCATTACTGGCATAATAAGATTCTTATTTTTTAATTTTCACGTGGTTTGACTTTAATTTGGCCATGTTTCTCCATTCCTGTGTTCTTCCAATTCATGTGAACCAAACACCCAGGTTGACAGAAATCCTATGTTTCCAAATGCTCTGTTTGGCATGTGCATTCCTATCCTATTCCTGTGTTTTTCCTGTCCCTGCGTTTATAGAATCCTCCAATTCTAAGGAGCCCTTACAGATTTACTTCATTTTCAGATAGGCGTCAAAGAAAACTCTGTGTGTTATGTTCTGCTCCTGTCGTGCCGTCATCCACCCCACCTGAGGTGCACCATAAACAAAAGCATTCACTACAGCAGAGATTCCCCCTGCAGACTTTCTTTCGCCGCCTCAGATCATCTTCCCCGTTGCCGGCAACCACGCCAACTGCATTACCATCATCGACTGAGCTGAGGACTACACAGTTCCGGAAGAGAGGTCGCAGTCTTTCTTGTTTGCTTACGTTATACATCAGTTATTATTACCTGCTACTTTATCGTTCAAACTTGAGTTTTAAAATGCCCATGGGTCTCATATCGAGGTAGCAACGAATAGTATCTATCTACTATCTGGTTCATCTGGGGTCTTCTATGTGGTTCATGTTGGGTGGGCAACAAACAGTAGATGATCCATTGTCTATCTTTTTAAACTAAAGCTATAATCTACCTGCTATCATTAGTTTTGGATCTATCCACTCGTTTGCTACCATCAGTCTTGATTTCTGCATGCACCCCTTAGGCCTTACAAAATCTAACTATTTTTTTTATTATACATGTCAGTTATTGTACACAATCATACTAAAAATGTAGAGAAAAAGAGAAGACCGTTGCGTGGGAATATAATGTCATGCAGACGCCACTCCATGGTGGGCGAAGTGGGGCCCCTCCCGCCATTCCAGATTGTATTCCAGAGGAAGATAACTGTTCAGATGGGGATTCTGAGGGAGCCGACCACTCCTATTTACCACCTGAGGTGTTTGCTCTAACCTGGCATGCTGATGTTGGTCATATCATGCATATGGCGCCTCGCGTTACTTACATTATACATCTTATATGTCATCAGCCTAGTTTAGATTTGCTTTGTGTGAATGCCACCTGTTTGGTTTCTATATCATACTCCCGCCGTTCCTAAATATTTGTCTTCTTAGAGATTTCAACAAGTGACTACATACGGAGCAAAATGAGTGAATCTACACTCTAAAATATGTCTATATACATCCGTATGTGATATTCCATTCGAAATCTCTAAAAAGACAAATATTTAGTAACGGAGGGAGTATATGGGAATTATGCAATGCCATCTTCTTTAGCCAGGCATCATATATGTGAATCATGCAATGTCATCCTGTTTAGCCAGTCATCGTATATGTGAATTGTATCGTGCCATGTTTTTTATAATGTATTCCATTTTTCAACAATGTTTATACATTCATCTACTCTTCCTGTGCATCAGCCATTTGAGTCGGTCATGGGAAAATCTGGAGTGAAAACAAGGTCTTATGAGCAGTCAGTGCTACCTGTCGATGCAGATTTCTTCTTTGATTCTGAGATAGCTCCTTAGAGGATTCAGAGACAGATGACCAGTCGTATCCCCCCCCCAAGGTGCATGCTCTAACTTGGAAGGGTTATATTGCTCATATCATGCATATGGTGTCTTGCATTGCCATGCCATCTGCTTAGATTAGACATGCTTTGTGTGAATGCCTCATGTTTGCTTTCTATATCAGATATGTGAATTATGCAATGCCATGTTTTTCAAATTATTATCATATATGTGAATTATGCACCGCCATGTAGCCAGGCATGATATATGTGAATTATCTCATGCCATCTTTTTTCATTACGTATTCCATTTGTTGACAATCATGTATATTGAACTACTCTTCATGTGTATCAGCCATTTGAGCGGTTATGGAAAAATCAGGAGTGAAAACAAGGTCTTGAGCGTGCAATGGTACCTATTGAAGCATATATCTCGATGGTTACAGGAGCTCCTCGTGAGGAGGATTAGAGACAGATGACCAGTCCTATATCCCACCCGAGGTGTATGCTCTAAGTTGCAATGTTTATATTTCTCATATCATGCATATGGTGTCTTGCATTGCTTAGTTCAGACATCATATGCACAATATTGAATTCCATCTGCTTAGTTTAGAGATCATACATGTGAGTGTCAGCTGCTTAGTATATGAATCAATTATGTCAATTATATCATGCCATCCTGTATACTTAGACAACATGTATGTGAATTATTTCATCCCAACCTATTTTAGAAAGACATCATATAGTTTTGTCATGTCATCCTGTTTAGATACTCATCATATGTTGAATTATGCCATTATATCCTAATAAGTTACCCATCATATATCTGAAACTGTGTCATGCTATCCTGTTTAGTTAGGCATCATATATGTGAAATTGTGTCATGCTGTCCTGTTTGGTTAGACAACATATATGTGAATTACCACATCTGTCTATAGTACAATGTCTGCACGTTCAATTTCTTTTCTTGTTTATCAGCCATTTGAATTGGAGGAGGTGATGGCAGTATCTAAGGGAGCAAAAACCCATTCTTCACAAAAGAAAGTGCTACCCGTCGATGCAGATAGAACCATGGTTGTACTGGCCCACAAACTAGCCCCACCACACATAATCGAGACTCTTCCAGATTACACACTTACACCGTTGGGCAGAGAACCAGCTACAACCCATCTAACCCCAACCCTAGCGGATAGTAACCCACTTCTAGTTGACAAAGCACCATGTCCACCACAGAGTACCCCCACACGAGCAGTTTGTAAAGCAACTGTAGTGCCCAAAGTACGAAGACCACCACAGCGAACCCAAACTCCATGTTTAAAGCAGAAGAGCAACTGTTCTTAGGTCAGATTCCATAGCTATGGTCCATACTCCTTTGTTGTTGCATCATTGTATTTACTCATACCAACTACTTTCGAATTTGAAGGATCCAATTGAAACTCCAATGGTGCAACAGGTATGTTTTAAACCTATTTCTTTAACTGGATTGTCGTTCTAACTTCTTGCTCTATGTTGATTTTAGTTTTAGTTGTATAAACAGTTATGTTCTCATGTGATGCACATTACAAGTGTTGCCAATGTTGTGTAGTTTCTCACACTTATATTCTGTCTATGTTGTTGTGTCTTAAAAATATATGAGTTGAACTATGTCTCTATCTTGATTTGGCAACATAAACTAGAATGATATGGACAATACACTGACCATAGTACATAGATATATGTTTGTTTCATGTTGTTATCCTGTCCACCTTACTACTGAACTGTTTTACCAAAATGAGTTTCGTATACTACATGCTAAACCTGTGATGTGTTTGCTTGTTTCTCTTGTAGTATGCGAACAAAATATTGGAGAACAGAACCCCACTATGCAATGGTAGAAAAAGTAATGCAGATAAGGTTCAAGATAGTGAGACAGCCCTGTTGGTCTCCAAGAAAGGTGATAAAAATGATCTTGTAGACAGTGAGAAAACCCCATAGTCCTGCGTTGATGTGGTGTTTGAGTTCTTGGCCGCATCACAGCACAAGCTCTTGGTCGCTGCCTGAATCAATTCGCTTCTTGGCCTCAGCTACAAGTCGAAAGGCATCGCCAACCGGTCAGTTGCAAGAAGAAGTCAAGGACTGAGGAAGTCCCTACAGAATTCAGATGCATACTTTCTTGTGCAACAGCAAGTGCTGGAGGATTTAAGCGCCAAACAAGAGAAAGTTAATAAGCTTGATAACCATCTTGCCAGCATTATGGGTACCCAGGATATTGTTTCTTAAGCTCTTCTGAAGTGATTTCAGTTCTGGACTTGTTTTGCTGCGGCGTTTATTTGCACTGGTCGCCAACTTTGACAACCATTGTATGTGATATGCTGCTTTATTCCCTATATTTGCACTGGTGGCGAACTTTGATGCCCAGTGGATGTAATATGTGTAATAGCCGTGATAGCCTAGCGTAAGTTGCTTGCTTATTGATTTCTTTGTTGTCTTGTTTATTTGTTTGCTTGTAGTCAATGCAGTTCTTTTTCCGCGGTTTGCTAGCGGCCGCAATAACCTATTTTTAAAACTAGGCCACAATAACCATGGGCTTCATATTTACTATACTTACCATGGGCCTCCTACAGGCCGTAGAAACAATGGGCCTTCTAAGGGCCGTAGAAACAATGGGCCTTCTACGGGTCGTAGCATCAACGGGCCTTCTACGGGCCATATGATCGATCGACCGAACATGGGCCAACAATGGACCGCATTATGGGTCTTAAACGAGCTAGAGTTGGAATCGTCCGTTCATCGGCCGACCATAACAGGCCGTCGTTAATCGGCCGTATTTGATGACGCTATGAAAACGGCCCAATTGATTAACGTGCCACAAACGGGCCGACTGTAACCATGGGCTGAATTTGGCCTAGAATCAGAAAAGGCTAGTAACAAGTCGTAAGTAACTGAATGCTAGAAATGATCCCAAGAATAAATGGGCCCTGAGAAGGCCAAAAGATAACATGGGCTTGAAACGGCCCAATGGAATAATGGGCCGTTAATGGGTATAAAGCGATGTACTATTCATTACGGGTCAGTTTTACCACGGGCCGTTAATAGGCCGAGAGTTACAAAGTGCCTCATATGGGCCGAAAGACGTCATGGGCCAGACATGGGACGGAAGTTACACCGGGCTGGAATCGTATTGGACGGCCCAGATGACGCTACTGGGCCTAATTCGGATAGGCCGTAACGGGTCCTAGGTTAGCGGGCTGTAAATGGGTTATGTGCGAACAGGCCATTAACAGGCTTTCCGTGGACCGGCCCGCTATCTTTTGACCAAGTCAAATGGGCCGGCCTTTTCACAGGAATGGGCCTCTGTTGGGCCGTGCCACGTGTCGACGTATCATTGGCGCATTTTGTCCAATGAGTGGATGACATATGTCCCAACGGTGAGCCGACACGTGTTTCCTCCAGCTAATGATAATTTTACACGTGGAAAATCCCCATTGGTCAGGGTTGTTAACGGGTTATCGGATCCAAACCGGAACCTGATAGCTTAACAGCGACCCGTTTGTTGACAACAGATTTTGGCACGGTCAAGAACTTAATTAATATAGCCTCAAATGGAGAAGTGACCTACATAAAAAAGTTCCGTATTGTTGATATAAACATCTTTGAAGTTTGGGCCATCGCCATCCGATCTCATCTCGAAGGCCGAAGTTGTGTTCGAAATAATGAGATTTTGTATTCAGAACACTATTCGGCTCATTACGCCCCCAAGACCGTCTCATATGGAAAAATGATCTACATGGATTGTCTTCACCTCGTCGAAACGCTCGATTTTGATATAAAAATCGTTCCAATCTGAGTTCGTATGCAAAAGTTAGAGCCATCAGAGTGCAGCTCTGTCAAGAGGCAGAAAATGGCGCGCCGCACAAGACGCCATGTATGATGGGTGGAGCGAGTATAGCCTATTTTGCGCGAGGTAGCGCGAATAATAGCCTATTTTGCACGAGCGATTTGACCCACAAGATGACCTCTGATCAAAAAACAACATGAAAGTTGTTCGTTTCGTCGAAACGGTCAAGATTGCTTTTGGACTCGTTTTCATCCGAGGTGGTTTACCACCACAAAAAAGACCCGCAAGGTGCAGCCAGTTTAAACCGAACAGTTTTGGAAAGTTCGGATAAAACCAATCAGAATTTGACTAGGGTTTTGGACGTGAATCCAAGCCTTTTCCTTGCACGGGAAGTCCAGCCGCCTCTTATATACCTAAGGGGTGACGGCCGATTGAACAACATACAATCGATCAGATCATCTACCACTTTTTATCTTTTATCTTTTCTCCTTAACCCTAGTTCTTCTTCTTCCTCGTTCTTCACTCGTTCTTCTTCATTGCAGGGCGGCGAACCTCGAGGCCCTAGGGGCGGTCAGGCCGACATAGGGCAGCCCATAGCTGCCGCGCGCCCTGGCGGGGTCCCTCCCTGGCGTGTGGGGTTTCGGGTCTACAAAAGCGCCCGCCGGATTGCTTGCATACCGCGCTTCCGGACGGGTCTCCTTCGACGTGAGCTGGGGTGCATCACCCTCGGCGTTGGAGGTACACGGTGACGTGTTCGTGTGCGAACACACTTTTTGGCGACTCCGGGGATTTAAGCTTTGAACGGTCTCCTGCCCGTTCTTGGTACGAAGAGATCGTCATCTAGGGTTTGCAATCTACAAAGGTAATATGAATACCCAATTCCCTACTGTAGATGCAAATAATTCATATGGTGTTACTAGACCGTCCAATGAGTATGCTCTATCGGCCAGCCCTAGTTTTCAATCATACATCTAATTACGTGCATAGGCCGATTCAATGTAATCTACATGCTTCAACTTCTTATGATACTAGTAGCATGCACCATATGTATCACAACTCTCATGCATCGGCAACCCCACAAATCGTTATGCCGATGAACAACATGGTGAGTTCGGTTAATAAATTTGGAACACCTCATGTTAGAATTTCCAATGCCATGCAAGAAAGTGTTTCACCCTTTTATTCATCGGCAAGTAATGTGCAATATACTAATCCAACCATGCCGATGAATGGGAGAATTGGCCATGCTACTACCAGTTATTTGGCCAGTTATTCTCAACCGTCATATGCTACACCTCATGTCAGTAATTTTTCAGCACCATACGCAACTGTAGATGTTCATAATTCGGCTTCGCACCTTCCTAGTCATAGCCGAATAAATGTAAATTTTACAGGAGCGGTTGTGCCCAATATTGTAGAAGATGAGGTAGTAGTGGCTGCATTGAAGAGTTTAGCCCAAAATAAGAGGATTAGTGCCCTTTGCCTTGAACAACCTAAAAAGGGGCTATTTCCTGAATATGCCGCAATAAAAGCTAGAGTTTTGCAAGAAGATGAATCTTTGCCAATTGATAAAATTGGCAAGCAAAGATATGGTTTTACAACAATGCATATGCCTTCACCTAGTACTACATAATATTATACACCCCCTACACAATTGCAAAGTTTCGGCAACACCCATGTGTTATCGCCGAAAGAATCTAAAAGTGGGGGGCAATCATATCCTGAGTGGGCTGAAGTTGAGAAAAAGCTTAAAGCCAATTTTGCCGCTGACCGCCAGAAACAAATAGAAAAACAATTGGCTTAGATAAAAGAAGCACTGCTAATTGGTAGTATCAATGAAAAGAAGGATGATTGAGAACATGAAAATGCTTTGGTTGAAAAAGCCGAATCAAGTAGTATATATTCTGAATCCATCAAATCCAAAGAGGCAAGTAGTATTGAGAAAGGGCATCGAAAGCATGGCAAAACGACCATACTTGATTTTTTTTGAAGTTAACGGAACCTACTTCCTGCCCTATGAGTTTCGTGCCATAGAAATTGATGAACTTCAAGGACAAGAACAATTAGCCTAACAATGTTCGGCCAACAAAAATCATCACTATAGTGATGCACATAATCAAGAAAATGATGATGAAGAGGCGTTGGGGAGCCATCCAAAGGCGGAGCAAGATATTGTTCAAGTCACACCACCATCATGCTCTCCCAATATATTTGAAGAGGTATTTTTAGCAAGTAATTTACCTATTTTTAGATTTGGTCAGAACTTTATTGTTGATGCATCTATTAGAAAAACCCTCATAAGTAATTTTGAAAGACCAATGAAGAAGGGTAATTTACTTGTTAGCAATAAAATTGTTATAGAACATATCGGTCAACCCATTGCGCTATTTATAAAGATCGATACTGACTTACTGTTACAATCAAGGCTTTCCTCATTGCTTTATTTAAAGTTCATATCTAGTTGGGTAGCTTTGCTTATTTCGTACTTGGCTTGCACTTGGTCTCAATTTAGACATGTGTGTTCTAAATATTTTCGTTTCAGAAGTTTAAAGCCAAGGTTTTTTTTTGAGAAATCCAATGCCAATATAATATCTTATCCAAAGACATCGGAGATAGAGTGGAAAACACAATGCATAGCCGAATGGGGAGATTCCAAATCTGAATCATTCGTTTGCTTATCTCCAAAGCCGTTCACACAGCAAGAACGGCTAGAAAACAAGAAGTTTACCTTGAATTCAAGCATGTGTGACCAAATATTTGATTTATTGCTGAAAAATAATTATATTAGAATTCTTTATCACCATGTTGAGCCATCTGTCCAGGGACGAATGTATCGTAAGTTGCATGATTCGTCCAAGCATAATTTTGAGGATTGCAACATGTTTCGTCAAATAATTAAATCGGCCATTGATAAAGGACGATTGAAATTTGTTGAGACACCAAGAGATGACCAGTCTATTCCAATTGGTCCAGATGGCAGAAAGTTTTTGCATCGGCTTCTTCAAGCCGATCCACTTAAAGAGAAGGTAAAAACTGCAGGTGATGAGACCAAGCTTTCAAGTAAAGAAGTTGTTGAAGAGCATAATAAACATAATCTTGAGGATGAGAGTTCCATCGAAGCAACAATGGAGATGCCAAGGACTGGGAGCAGCAAGCAAATCCAATGATCGACGAAAGCAAACCAAAAGAAAACAAAGGCCGAAATAAGCGCAAGTGTAAGAGATCAAAAATCACATTCGCTGAACTATTGGAAAAATATCAAAAGAAGAGTGAAGAGAAGAATGCTTATCAGCCAAATCATGCAAAGAAACCAAGATCACCCCCAAGGCGCAAATATGAGGATCGGTATTGGCAAAGTGAGAATTTTAATGCAACATATTCTTATCCTTATTTTGGGCCGCCAATGCCAATGTTGTGGATGCCTCCCTGTGCTCATATAGATCCATATCCATCATGGGACAGGTATTACACAAGGGCACATTCTCCATCTTATTTTAGACCATCTCACCAATATTATGCAGCTCCGAGAAGATCAACATTTGAACAATCACATCTTAAAGACCGTTTCAATCATAAGGAATCGGTCCAGAGCTCAAGAAAGAAGAAAGAGGTGGTAAAGCAAGTTTACCGCGTGAAAAAAGATGGTCGTAAGTGTGCTACTTCAAATTTGATCTCAAATAACAAAGATCCAATTAAAGTGTTGACGTTGGCTACAAAAGGCAAAGAAATGAAGCAATCAATTGATAAAAATCAGAGTGCCAAATCTGAAGAAAAGAAGTTGAGGGTGCACAAGGCCAAAAAGGAATTGCCATTGGTCAAAACAGAATCATAGCCGAGATGCCCACTCGGCTTATCGTATTGGCATAAGAATAAATTACAAAAACTTAGTGCACAAGAACTTGAAGAAAGGAACATGGCATGGGTTCCCAAAGGAAATGCTCAAAATAAGAATTATGTGGAAGCTTCCATTACAAGAAGTGCGGCAAAGGTGAAGAAGGAAAAGAGTGAAAACTATGAAGGACCAAGCCGAAGGTTTCAACATCTTCGGTCTATACATTATCCATATTCTTCAACTATGCCATTAACGCCTATGCCATGGAATTTGTCATCAGGTATGATTGGTAACCCTCAATGGGCTTATTTAGTCCATGGATGAAATATAATTTCTTACATCATGAAAGGGTATTACCAACTCACTATATATTTGATTAGCTACAAGTTTGTTGCTGATCCAAAGGGCCAAAATACTTGATTTGTCATTTCATTTATTTATTTCAGCTATATGTGCTTTGAATGAAATTTAAATGTAATGGCCGATATTTATCTATCGTCTCAAGATTATGTCAATGCATGGCCAGTGTAGTATTCTAACATCGTCCTTAGTTCGATTGGAGAGCGAGACAAGGTACATGCTCATGGAAATTTATATGTATGCTTATATTATGATTGAATGGAGTTGAGACATCATGACCGATGTCATTGAATATATGCTGCATAGACCAATTCATAGCTGCAGAATTGGTTAGTGGGCTTATACTTTGTTTGGATATGATTTGGCTTATGCATCTTAGAGATCTATAAGAGGCCAAATCATAGCTGGTTTTATTACTGAACATCGGATTAATGTCATGCATAATATTAATATTAGCCTTGTCTCTCTAGTACTATGGAGATTATGTTTTGATGGTTCAATTCATAGCATTGGCCAAAGGGTTGGTGTTGTTTATATATCTCTTTATGGTACTATTTTTGAAGCCTCATGCCGCTTAGAATATTTTTATGCATGATTAATCAAGGCCGAATATGCGTTGTTATTCGGATTGATCCTTTTACTTGCTATAGCTGCTATACATATTGAGGCTTTCGGTGATTCGTTATGAGTAGTGCAACAAATATCCAAGGGATATCAATGTTTTGATGAATCACTTATAGTTTATCTTGGAGTATGTCTAGATGCAAAATTTACCTTGGGTTGCATTAAAATTGTTCATGTATTTAGACATGACAATTGGAGAGAATTGGCATAGCAAGCATCCGGCTACCATGTTCGTCATGGTGTATTGCACATCTATCAATAGCCGATGCTTATTCTTGCCAACATAGGTAAGGCCGAATTGGAGCTCACCACCTTGGCCACTAATGAAGTATCGAGAGTGAGAGGCTAAACTGCTGTAAGAGGCATGTAATGCTAGCAGAATGAATTGAGTGAGGCAGAATATACTAAATATGAATTCTACTAAAAAGCAAAATTTCGCACATGCACAAGAACATGCAAAATGGTTTATACGACCCTCAAGATTAATGCAAAGAGCCAAGGTTATTTACAGTGCTAATTCTAGTACTTCTCTTGTTGCCATTTGATTTTTCTCCTAATAAACATTTATACCAATGTTCTTGTTAAAAAATGGCTATTGCCAGTATTTTCGACTTGCGGATCAGAAGGACCTTCATCGTGAGCCGCTCGCTGCTCCTGTCTACCAGTTGGAAGAGGCAGATGTCTCCCGCCTTCATGATGGCATCTGAGACCAAGTCTTTCCAGACTTCTAAGGTAATCATCGTCACAGTGGGATATTTCATGGCGGTCATCATTGTATCCATCGTCTTACCCTCCGTGCTATCCTGCAGCACAACTCGACAGGTGTTTTTTCACCCTCTTGTTCACGACGGAGGCACTTCGAAGCATATGCCTTGCACAAACAAGAGCATGAAAAAACACCTATCCGACTTGTGCTGGAGGATAGCACAGGGGGTAGGACGTTGGATACAATGATGACCGTCACGAAATATCACACTGTGACGATGATTACCTTAGAAGTCTCAAGGACTTGGTCTCAGATGCCAGCATGAAGGCGGGAGGCATCTTCCTCTTCCAACTGGTAGACAGGAGCAGCAAACGGCTCACGATGAAGGTCCATCTGATCCGCAAGTCAGAAATGCCGGCACTAGCCATTTTTAACAAGAACATTGATATAGTTGTTTATTAGGAGAAAACTCAAATCACAACAACAGAAGTACTAGAATTAGTATTGTATATAACCTTGGCTCTTTGCATTAGTCTTGGAGGGTCGTATAAACCATTTTGCTTGTTCTTATGCATGTGCAAAATTTTGCTTTTAGTAGAATGCATATGTACTATATTTTGCCTCACTCAATTCATTCTGTTAGCATTACATGCCTCTTACAGCAGTTTAGCCTCTCACTCTATATCTATATATATATCACCTTTACTAACATTTCAATCTGTTGTGTGATGCTAGCCTCACGCGGAAGGAAGCAACAGCGGCAGGGTGGTATGTAGGAGTCGCAGTGGAAGGAAGCATCGCGCCGCAATTGCAGCCGTCGTCGCCTGGACATCCATCGCACGGATCATGTAAGAGAAGGCAGCATTGGGAGCGAACTAAATCAATCAATCAATCAAGAAAGAAAAGGGACGGGTAGGTGGTTGTCACCTGGGTTGCAGAGCCTGTCAATGTCTATGTCCATGTCCGTGGGTGGATAGATCGACCCCAGGGTGAAGCTGTCGTTTGTGTTGGTTGGCTCTGCGTCGCCGGACTAGGCCCGTGATACGTCTCCGTCGTATCTACTTTTCCAAACACTTTTTCCCTTGTTTTGGACTCTAACTTGCATGATTTGAATGGAACTAACTCGGACTGACGCTATTTTCAGCAGAATTGCCATGGTGTTATTTTTGTGCAAAAACATAAGTTCTTGGAATGACGTGAAACTTCACGGAGATTATTTTTGGAAACAATAAAAAATACTGGTGAAAGAATCAAGGCCAGGGGCCCACACCCTGTCCACGAGGGTGGGAGGCGCGCCAGCCCCCCTGGGCGCGCCCCCTGCCTCATGGGCCCCATGGTGCTCCATCGACCTCAACTCCAACTCTATATATTCACGGTCGGGGATAAAAAAATCAGAGAGAAGGATTCATCGCGTTTTACGATACGGAGCCGCCGCCAAGCCCTAATCTCTCTTGGGAGGGCTGATCTGGAGTCCGTTCGGGGCTCCGGAGAGGGGAATTCGTCGTTGTCGTCATCATCAACCATCCTCCATCACCATTTTCATGATGCTCACCGCCGTGCGTGAGTGATTCCATCGTAGGCTTGCTGGACGGTGATGGGTTGGATGAGACTTATCATGTAATCGAGATAGTTTTGTTAGGATTTGATCCCTAATATCCACTATGTTCTGAGATTGATGTTGCTATGATTTTGCTATGCTTAATGCTTGTCACTAGGGCCCGAGTGCCATGATTTCAGATCTGAACCTATTATGTTTTCATGAATATATGTGAGTTCTTGATCCTATCTTGCAAGTCTATAGTCACCTACTATGTGTTATTATCCGCAACCTCAAGTGACAATAATCAGGACCACTCCTGCTGATGACCATAGTTTGAGGAGTTCATGTATTCAGTATGTGTTAATGCTTTGGTCCGGTACTCTATTAAAAGGAGGCCTTAATATCCCTTAGTTTCCATTAGGACCCCACTGCCACGGGAGGGTAGGACAAAAGATGCCATGCAAGTTCTTTTCCATAAGCACATATGACTATATTTGGAATACATGCCTACATTACATTGATGAATTGGAGCTAGTTCTGTGTCACCCTATGTTATAACTGTTGCATGAATAATCGCATCCTGCATAATTCTACATCACCGATCCAATGCCTATGAGCTTTTCACAAATTGTTCTTCGCTTATTTACTTTTCCGCTGCTACTGTTACAATCACTACAAAACTATCACTGTTACTTTTGCCACCGTTACCGCTACTATCATACTACTTTGCTACTAAATACTTTGATGCAGATATTAAGTTATCCAGGTGTGGTTGAATTGATAACTCAACTTCTAATACTTGAGAATATTCTTTGGCTCCCCTTGTGTCGAATCAATAAATTTGGGTTGAATACTCTACCCTCGAAAACTGTTGTGATCCCCTATATTTGTGGGTTATCAAGACTATTCTCTGGCACCGTTGCCGGGGAGCATAGCTCTATTCTTTGAGTCACTTGGGATTTATATCTGCTGACCAATATGAAGAAGATGAAAGACGAGAAAACCAAAATTTATCCCTCAACTACGAGGGGAGGTAAGGAACTGCCATCTAGCTCTGCACTTGATTCACCTTCTGTTTGAAGTAAACTTGCGACACCTAAACCTGCTTCTGCTATTAATTCTGATATGTCGCATGTTATTGATGATGCCACTTCTGCTTTGCATGATACTTATGATGAAACTACTTCTATGCTTGATACTACTGTGCCACTAGGTGAATTTCTGGATGAACAACTTGCTAGGCCTAGAGAGAATGAAATAATTGAAACTGATAATATTGGTGAAAGTGATGATGCATATTCTCCCCCTAGATATGAATTGCCTGTTGTGCCTGAGGGTTATGTTATGGATGAAGAAACTGCTAGAGACTTTCTTGCTTTCAATGATAGGAATGATCTTAAGAAATTACTAGCTAAGCTGAAACAAAAATCTCTGAATGCTATAATGAAATATGATCCTGCTTATGCTACTTCACCTATCTTTGTTACAGATAAGGATTATGAATTCTATGTCGACCCTGATATAATTACTTTGGTTGAATCTGATCCTTCTATGGCTATGAATCTGAAACTGTTGTGGCACATCTTACTAAATTAAATGATATAGCCACCCTATTCACTAATGATGAGAAAACTCGATACTACTATATCCTTAAAATATTTCCGTTCTCATTAAAGGGTGATGCTAAGATATGGTTTAATTCTCTTGATCCTGGTTGTGTGTGTAGTCCCCAGGATATGATTTATTACTTCTCTGCTAAATATTTCCCCGCTCATAAGAAACAAGCTGCTTTAAGGGAAATATATAATTTTGTGCAAATTGAAGAAGAGAGTCTCCCACAAGCTTGGGGGAAGCTTCTCCAATTACTTAATGCATTGCCTGATCATCCTCTTAAGAAAAATGAAATACTCGATATCTTTTATAATGGACTAACCGATGCTTCCAGAGACCACCTGGATAGTTGTGCTGGTTGTGTTTTCAGGGAAAGAACTGTTGATCAAGCTGAGATTCTATTGAATAATATGTTGACTAATGAAAACAATTGGACACTTCCTGAACCAACTCCTAAGCCAACTCCTAAGAAAAGGGGTGTTCTATTTCTCAGTCCTGAAGATATGCAAGAGGCAAAGAAATATATGAAAGAAAAGGGTATTAAAGCTGAAGATGTTAATAATTTACCTCTTGTGGAAGAAATACATGGTCTTAATTTACCACCTATTGAAGAAATATATGGTGTTGATAACCCAACAGAGGTAGTAAAGGTAAATTGTCTTTATAGATTTGATGAAGGTGATATTCCTCGTTATAAGTCTGCTAGCCAATGCTTAGATGAGTTTGATAATTTTATTGTCAAACAAGAAAACTTCAATGCTTATGTTGGTAGACAATTGAAACACAATACTTATATGATTGAACACTTGAGTGATTATATGTCTAGAGTTAAAGGTGAACCTAAACTCATTAGTAAACATGCTTCTATGGTTACCACTCAAGTAGAACAAGTACTTAAGTCTCAGAATGATTTGCTCAATGAATTAAATAGTAAGAATAATGACTTTGCTGTTAGAGTTGCAACTAGAGGGGGTAAAGTGACTCAGGAACCTTTGTATCCTAAGGGCCACCCTAAGAGAATTGAGCAAGATTCTCAGAGAACAAATGTAGATGCACCTAGTCCTTCTAAAAGGAAGAAAAAGAAAAATGATAGGACTTTGCATGCTGCTAGTGAACCTGTTGTTGACACACCTGAGAATCCCAATGATATTTCTATTTCTGATGCTGAAACACAATCTGATAATGAACATGAACCTAGTGATAATGTTAATGATGATGTTCATGATGATGCTCCACCTAGCAATAATAATGATGTAGAGATTGAACCTACTGTTGATCTTGATAACCCACAATCAAAAAATCAACGTTATGATAAGAGAGACTTTATTGCTAGGAAGCACGGTAAGGAAAGAGAACCTTGGGTTCAGAAACCCATGCCTTTTTCCTCCCAAACCATCCAAGAAAAAGGATGATGAGGATTTTGAGCGCTTTGTTGAAATGATTAGACCTATCTTTTTGCGTATGCGTCAATCGATATGCTCAAAATGAATCCTTATGCTAAGTATATGAAAGAAATTGTTACAAATAAGAGAAAGATACCGAAAGCTGAAATTTCCACCATGCTTGCTAATTATACTTTTAGAGGTGGAATACCTAAGAAACTTTGAGATCCAGGAGTACCCACTATACCATGCTCCATTAAAAGAAACTATGTTAAAACTTATTTATGTGATCTTGGAGCCGGTGTTAGTGTTATGCCTCTCTCTTTATATCGTAGACTTGACTTGAATAAGTTGACACCTACTGAAATATCTTTGCAAATGGCTGATAAATCAACTGCAATACATGTCGGTATTTGTGAGGATGTGCCTGTTGTGGTTGCAAACGTTACTATTTTAACGGACTTTGTTATTCTTTTTATTCCCGAGGACGATAGTATGTCTATTATTCTTGGAAGACCCTTTTTGAATACTGCAGGGGCTGTTATTGATTGCAAAAAAGGCAATGTCACTTTTCATGTTAATGGTAATGAGCATACGGTACACTTTCCGAGGAAACAACCTCAAGTTCATAGTATAAACTCAATTGGAAAAATTCCATCGATTATTTTTGGAGGTTTTGAATTTCCTCTACCTACTGTCAAGAAGAAATATGATATTCTTATTATTGGGGACGTGCATATCCCCGTTGAGGTAACTTAGTGTTATTCAAAAATTCTCCGGTTTCATGTGATTCAGAATGAGTTTGTTAACAAGACTTGATCAACCTTGTTAGCGGATTCCTTTTGATGAGCATGAGATGGATGAAGTTAGAAAGCATAACCTTCTGTACCCTCCTTTTACTTTCTGTAATTTAGATTAAATAAAGTAAAAATAATATTTTCTGTCTGTTTTCTGAATTATCCGTGCAATAAAAAATAGCCTGAAAATAAAAGTTCTCCAAATGCCCCGAAATTGAAATATGATTTTTTCTGGAATATTTGAGAATATCTGGCACTGAGAACACATCAAGGGAGTCGGCTGGCCACGAGGTCCAGGCGCGCCCACCCCTGGGCGCGCCCCCCTGCCTCATGGGCCCATGGTGGCTCCCCTCCACTTATTCCAGCCACCACACACTCCTTCTTGCTCCCAAAAAAAGCACCAACCACCTCAAGCACGAGTTCTAGCTCATTTTGCTGCGATTCTCAATCTCCTTGCTCAAAGCTCCACTCACAAAACTGCTTTGGGGGATTGTTCCTTGGTATGTGACTCCTCCAATGGCCCAATTAGTTTTTGTTCTAGTGCTTTATTCATTGCAAATTTTTGCTGCCTAGGTGACCCTGTTCTTGAGCTTGCATGTCAAATTTATTTGGTCCCAAGTAGTTCTAATGCATGATATAGTCTTTAGGCACTTGTAGGAGTAGTTGCTATCAATTTTGTTGAGCTTGGTTCACTTTTATTTGAAGTTACTAAAAAATTCAGAAATTTTCAGAAAATGATGAAGAGATTTTTGAGGGGTTCTTCGAGCCGAAGCTCGAAGGATAAGCAAAGTGAAGAAGAAGATAGGCCCAAGTATAATCTCCCTCAAGATCATGAAGTGCGGCCGTGTGAATGGCCTTGTGATGATTTCTTGAGAGCAGCCGGGATTTATGATGATTTTTATGAGTTGGCTGATAATGCTGGCCTCACCGACTTCCTCCACGACCAACGCGAACAGTATCTTTTACTCACTAATATCTTTGTGCAAAATTTTCATTTCCATGCTAGGAGGTCACCACCTTCGGTAGATTTCTATTTATATGATGAGTATAAGGAGATGCCCCTCTCTGAATTTTTGAGGTTTGCAAATTGCCCTTTTTGGGCAGCGTGGAGGAACCACATCATAACGATGTGGAGGGGTTTATTAATACAATTGCTGTATGGGAAACTAGGAAGGTTTCCGATGCAAGAATCACTAGCATACATTTTCCTGTTCTACATTACATTGCAATATTTGCTAGTAGAGGCTTGATTGGTCATGGAAACTGTGGCAACCTAAGCGCCCCTAATATTGTTCTTTTGTGCCATGCCCTGTTTCGTGACGATACATTTGTATGGGCGCTATTGTTGCAAAGCGGTTAAATCTTAACCGTACTAAGGGCCCATCTTGGGAGGCATCTTCGCCTCGCACCTCGCTGCATACTTTAACATACCTATTAGGCATTATGAGAAAGAAGAAAATTTGTTGCCTACTGTTTCTCTAGACTACAAGAGTATGGTTGCACATGATTTCATTGTTAAGAACAAGAAAAAGGAGCTTAACTATAGATTGTTATTTGATAAAAATCACCCTGAGACTATTACTTTGCCTGCTCCTTCCTTGTTTGACTTATCTGCATGCAAGTACCTTGTTCCGCTTGAGGACATTCACGCCCAACGGAATCCCACCTCAGCTACAGAGCCAGAGCCAGAACCATAACTTGTTCCTTCACACCAGTCTGTTACCAGTGGGATCCGGAGGAGATGGCCAGCCAGTGGCAACCTGAGGTTTCTTCTCAGTATGACCCCAACTATAACTTTGGATATCCTCCAGGCCAGTCGTGGCAATAGACCAACTTAGGCCAAAAGCCTAAGCTTGGGGGAATGCTTGCAGATTCCAGCTTAGTCCAATGCACGTGCACTATTACTATTTTACACATCATTCGGTCGTGCAAGTGAAAGGCAATAATGACGATTTATGCTGGACTGATTGAGATGAGAGAAACTGGTATAAACTCGACCTCTCTTATTTTTGTAAATATGATTAGTTCATCGTCCTGATTCAGCTTATTATGAATAAACATGTTTGCAATGACAATTAGAGATTATAGTTGCTAATGCCATGCTTAATTAGCTAGGAGTTTATAATGGTTTACCTTGCGTGCCAACATGCTATTAAAATGGTTGTGATGTGGTATGATAAGGTGGTATCCTCCTTTGAATGATTCAAGTGACTTGACTTGGCACATGTTGACACATGTAGTTGAAACAAATCAACATAGACTTCATGATATTTATGTTCATGGTGGATTATATCCTACTCATGCTTGCACTCAATGTTCATTAATTTTAGTGCATGTTCATGACTGTTGTCGCTCTCTAGTTGGTCGCTTCCCAGTCTTTTGCTAGCCTTCACTTGTACTAAGCGAAAATACTGCTTGTGCATCCAATCCCTTAAACCCCAAAGTTATTCCATATGAGTCCACTATACCTTCCTATATGCGGTATCTACCTGTCGTTCCAAGTGAATTTGTATGTGCCAAACTCTAAACCTTCAAATGAAATTCTGTTTTGTATGCTCGAATAGCTCATGTATCGACTAGGGCTGTATGTATCTTCCATGTTAGGCGGGTTATTCTCAAGAGGAGTGGACTCCGCTCCTCACTCACGAGAAAATGGCTGGTCACTGGGATGCCCAGTCCCATGCTTTAAGCAAACCAAATCAAAATAACTGCAAACAAAACTCCCGCAGGGATGTTGCTAGTTGGAGGCAGTCATTGTTTCGAGCAAGCCATGGATCGATGCTTGGTGGTGGTGGGGGAGTATAAACTTCACCATTCTGCTTGGGAACCGCCTATAATGTGTGTAGCATGGAAGATATCGCCATCTCTCGGTTGTTATGTTGACAATGAAAGCATGCCGCTCAAAATATTATTTATCTCTATTTCAAAAATCAAGCTCTGGCACCTCTACAAATCCCTGCTTCCCTCTGTGAAGGGCCTATCCATTTACTTTTATGTTGATACATCACCCTCTTATTAAAAATCACCAGTTGGAGAGCACTGCTGTCATTTTCATCCATTACTATTAATTTATATTGGGTATGACTATGACTGGATCTCTTTTACCATGAATTAAAATGTTTACTCAGTCCTTGATCTTTAAAGGTGCTCTGCATTTTTGTTTTGCGGTCTTAGAAAGGGCTAGCGAGATACCATCTGGTTATATCATATCATGATTGTTTTGAGAAAGTGTTGTCATCCGAGATTTATTATCATTGCTCGCTAGTTGATTATGCCATTGACATGAGTAAACATGAGACCTAAGTGTTATTGTGAATATGGTTAGTCATAATCTTTGCTGAAAACTTGAATGCTGGCTCTACATATTTACAACAACAAGAGCAAACAGAGTTTGTAAAAGTTTTTCTTTATCACTTTCAGTTTATCAACTTGATTGCTTGAGGACAAGCAAAGGTTTAAGCTTGGGGTAGTTGATACGTCTCTGTCGTATCTACTTTTCCAAACACTTTTGCCTTGTTTTGGACTCTAACTTGCATGATTTGAATGGAACTAACCCGGACTGACGCTGTTTTCAGCAGAATTTCCATGGTGTTATTTTTGTGCAGAAACAAAAGTTCTCGGAATGACCTGAAACTTCACGGAGATTATTTTTGGAAATAATAAAAAAAACTGGCGAAAGAATCAAGGACAGGGGGCCCACACCCTGTCCACGAGGGCGGGAGGCGCGCCTGCCCCCCACAACTCCAACTCTATATATTCACGTTCGGGGAGAAAAAAAATCAGAGAGAAGGATTCATCGTGTTTTATGATACGGAGCCGCCGCCAAGCCCTAATCTCTCTCGGGAGGGCTCATCTGGAGTCCGTTCGGGGCTCCGGAGAGGGGAATCCATCACCGTCGTCATCATCAACCATCCTCCATCACCAATTTCATGATGCTCACCGCTGTGCGTGAGTAATTTCATCGTAGGCTTGCTGGACGGTGATGGGTTGGATGAGATTTATCATGTAATCGAGTTAGTTTTGTTAGGGTTTGATCCCTAGTATCCATTATGTTCTGAGATTGATGTTGCTATGACTTTGCTATGCTTAATGCTTGTCACTAGGGCCCGAAGTGCCATGATTTCATATCTGAACCTATTATGTTTTCATTAATATATGTGAGTTCTTGATCCTATCTTGCAAGTCTATAGTCACCTACTATGTGTTATGATCCCGGCAACCCCAGTGACAATAATCGGGACCACTCCCGGTGATGACCACAGTTTGAGGAGTTCATGTATTCACTATGTGTTAATGCTTTGGTCCGGTACTCTATTAAAAGGAGGCCTTAATATCCCTTAGTTTCCATTAGGACCCCGCTGCCACGGGAGGGTAGGAAAAGATGTCATGCAAGTTCTTTTCCATAAGCACGTATGACTATATTCGGAATACATGCCTACATTACATTGATGAATTGGAGCTAGTTCTGTGTCACCCTATGTTATAACTGTTGCATGAATAATCGCATCCGACATAATTCTCCATCACCGATCCAATGCCTACGAGCTTTTCACATATTGTTCTTTGCTTATTTACTTTTCCGCTGCTACTGTCAAAACTATCACTGTTACTTTTGCCACCGTTACCGTTACTATCATACTACTTTGCTACTAAATACTTTGTTGCAGATATTAAGTTATCCAGATGTGGTTGAATTGAAAACTCAACTGCTAATACCTGAGAATATTCTTTGGCTCCCCTTGTGTCGAATCAATAAATTTGGGTTGAATACTCTACCCTCGAAAACTGTTGCGATCCCCTATACTTGTGGGTTATCAGCCCGCCGCCTGGCTTGCTAAGGCCAGGATTGCAGGTGCTCGCTTGTATCTGGGCCGCCGCCCGGTGGTAGCCATCGAGCGAGCCGTCTATGAGGGGGAAGTGCGGCGGCGGCTATGCGAGGGGATTGAGATTGGATTCGTCCGTGTGTGGCGACGAACTTGTCGTGCGGAACGGGAGAAGCTCGGTTACTAATTTACCCTTTTACAGAAAAATAAATCTTCAGATGACCTTCCTAGATGTAACGGTCTGAAAAATTCCAAGATGGAGTTACATGAATTAGGAGAGGGAAGCCTATAGATGAGCGTACCTGCATGAGCACCATCGCGCCTTCGCCTCCCTGCACCATCCACATAGTGGGCGCCCAGGAGTCTACCCTGCCCCCTCGCAGCGTGGCAGCCAGTGCCCAGCCTGGGTCCTACACCCCTGGCCATGTCCCAAGGTAAACATGCTCTTGTACTTGATACTTATGTATCATCCAGATACTACATTGTATGGTAAACTATAACTATAATCAAACACAATAAGGTGCACTTCAAGGGCGCTCCCTCGTTGTGTCCACGTCGATTTTTACTGTTGCAATAGAAAGAGAAAAAAAGGAACAAGATTTCTAGGCAGCTTCCTCCTACCGCCCGTGTTCGCTTCCTTCCCCACGAAGGCAACATGCGCATCGAGTCGCAAGCACGCCCACATCCTCGTCTCCACGCCTCCTCCTCTCCCCTTCCCTCCTAGCTCACACTCATGTCCTCCCCGTCTCCCGGCCTGGCCACTGCCCCCTCCAGTCCCCGCCTGCCCTCAGCCTCCTCAAACCCTCGCCAGTGCTCCGCCCCTTCCTCCACTTAACGGGACGAGCATGAGCCACTGCCAAATTGAAGCAGAGGAAACATTGACAAGGACTACGATCTGAGTTGCGCCGCCGCCGATTCTCCCCGCCGCTAGCCCTCACTCTCCTCCTATTTTTTGTGCCCTCTTATTTCCTTCCTCTCTGGATGCCCACCCATATTCTGGTGCTTTACAGGAGTAGCACGTCTGCCATGTCTTTCCAAGACGAGAACAACAAGCCAAAGGAGACGTCGTGGATTCGTCGTCCGGGATGTCCTATAGGATTATCCTGCTGCTTCTCCTCCCGTTGATTCTGCAAATCTCTAGGTACAACATATCCTCAACTTGCCTCCCCACTCCCCATACTTGAACCACTCCATCGTAGATATACAACTACTTGTTTATTTTCTATTATAATGATGTCTAATAGATCCATGGCATAGGATTAAATACATATGGATTGTGCTCTCTGCCTTTTCTAATTCGTTTCCATGTAATATAATCAACACAATATAAATCCATGTCGTGTGTGCTAGATGATATCAATTACACATGATGTATCTTCTCTTTTCGTCAATAAACAAACAAACTGGCAGATTGTTTCATGGAATTTGGTGCATCCGCACTGAACTTCTTGCTGGATTTAGTGGGCGATGATGCCATTTGGTACAGTACTGAACTTGAACACCCATACTGATTCCAATTTCTCTACACCTCAATCATTCAAAATTTTCTTGGATGTTTTTTGGGTTATTTTCAGGAGTAATTTAAGATCAAAAAGGATGTTGAGAGAATGCAAACTAGCACAAATAGGATGCTCCATGTCAAATGGTATATTCTCTGCTTTTAGCTAGATGAAAGTTTCAATGCCACTTCATTATTCTGTATGATGGTAATATGGTGTACTGGTGCAAGATTGTAGAACTATATTTATGCTTCAGATTTTGTGTCTCGAAAAGAACATAATTAGGTTATGAAATCAAAATTTTCCTATTTCTAAAAACATTTTGTATTTGTTGGCTGGTAATAATTGTGTTTCTGAAAGTAGTTCTAGTGTTGTTTATTATATATGCAGGTTGACATGTCTATTTGTATCCTATACGGGCTATTATTTTGTTATCTTTTATTCCAGTTATTTGTGGCTTCTTCCTCTCTTCACTTGTGAAGCTAATTTACCCCTGTTCAATTAACTCCAAAAAAAGTAAGGAAAAAATGTGGTCATCTGGGTAATAGAAAACAGTAGATGATTGGAGTATGGGAGCTGGAAATTCACTTCAAAGATATTTCGTTATGCTTTGCCAGTTCTGTTGTGTATTGCAAAACTTTCTTGGTCAAAAAATCAAATCACTAGGATGACTATGACATGACAGTGTGGTATGCCATTTATGGTAGTGTAAGAAACGAGCTTCGATAAACAATCAATCTGAACTCGCTTGAAAGATTTTACATGTCAATGACTTTGAGATCCCTGCTTTCATGTGTAGGTTAATCCCATGATAAGGTGCAACTAATGTGACCGGGTTGTTCTAATGTTACGTGATTTTTTTCACATGAAAGTGCATTCAGTTATGTTCCCATATCCAAGATGTAGTTTATTAGGCTGTTTCTAGCTTATAGCTACGAGTATGGGGATCAAAGGTAGCACAAGTGTTAGGCATTTCATCTAAACCAGGAATACCTGTATGTTGCATCTATCGATGAACAAATATGTAAAAACTTCTCTTAACATATGTGTTCGTATGAATTAATGCCTTAGATATAGGTTGATTCTTGTCTTGTTAAATTGCTTTAATCAAAGAGAAGTGTCCTATTCACGCCTTGAGGGTGTTATTATTTTCTTGATGCAAAAGTAGAATTGCCATGTTGTTCTGTTCAACTATAAGTGTATAACTTCACTTTGCCATGTTGTTTCAACGCACAATTTGCATAACCAAGCTAGAAGCGCACAAGATTGTCGTCGCCGCCGATGGTGGTGGTGGGTGCAAATGGAGCTGGAGCAGTACAAGACGGCTCCCCACATCGTGTTGAGGATGCTCTACCACCATGCCCCGATTGATTACGCTGCCTTGCTGCTTTGGGAAGCCCACATGTCCAATTTTAAATCCCACCGTACCACATAGGGTATCAGTGGCCTCGTGATCTCCATGAACAGAGATCACTACACAGGAAACAACTTATGTTTCCCAAACTCAACAGATCTCCTCTTAGTGAGAGATGCCTTCGCTTTTGGCGTTTGTTCGTAGATGTATGGATTTCACCCCTACACATGAAATTACACTTGTTATGGCATGAGGGGGATTTACTTCCACGCCAAATCAAGCAAGCTACTCTGGTTGAATAGACTAGCAGGTCCATGGGTGTCTTTGGAATTTTTCCAAGGATTGTTCAGCATTTTTTTGTTGGGATCTTGATCTATAAGCCCTGTAGGCTGTATCCTTACTAATGGAGTTGATTGTTGGTCACAACCTTCTTTTGTAATATTTATTTTAGATCTGGTAGCTTTGTGCATTGTATAGTCGCAGAGTCGACCAATATAGTTATTTGCCTATATTTCCTTTTTCTTTCGGTCATGCACAGAGAGACTAGTTGTCCTTGGACTTTTAACCGTCACGTATTATATTTCACAGTTGTGTTCTTTTTTTTTGCAGGGTTCACTATTGTGTTCATCTTAAGAAAACCCGGTGGATTAATTTTTGGTATTCCCTTTTTTGCTGACAAGGTATTAAACGGTGTGCCAATGAGGTGGGTATTGGATTGATGATGTCTGCAAATTACCATCTGGCAGTGAAAATTGTCAGACCCGTGGGGAAGAAGCTGAAAGTAAAGACAGTTTTCAATATCCTTGGTCCTCTGTTGAATCCATTAAGGGTTTTGTTACTGGTGTTTACCACGAGAACATAGTAAGTATCATGTATTCATCTTTTATTTTATTGGTGTGGATGGTGAAAGGACAAGGTTCAAAACTAGGAAGGGAAGTAGACTTGCTGAGGTTTATTTCTATCTGATTCATTACCTCATTAAAAGTTTTGTTTCCTCGAACCACGCTAGCAGACCATGTAAAAGAATCAAGTAGATTAGTTTGCTTGTTTGGTTCTTAATCTTGGACATGTCTAGACTGGAGGAGCTATGGATGAACATGTGCTGTGTATTTGAATATCTAAAGATTTCTTAGCTCAAGATTGTCAAAACTGAAGAACAAGTGTCAACCAGTTTGTATCATTGCAATGTGAATGCTTATTTGTTTTTGCCTTCTTCCCCTTTGTACATTTTGAGAAGATACAAAATACATATTATTGCTACATTTGTAAAGTCCTCTTTAGATGAAAAGATAATGTAATTTTGTTTTGTATTTAGTTATCGTATCAACAACTAAAGAATAGTTATGTTGCCCACAAGAATTTTCTAATTTTTATCTTATCATTTTGCATTTTCCATGCCTTTCCTTCCTAAGAATAGTTATGTTGCTCAGAATAAGTGAAGCGGACAGCCCGGAACAACATGTTTCTAAGAAGTGAATTTTATGGTGCTTTCCATTCTGCATTTGAAGGGGAGCCTTGGCACAGTGGTAAAGTTGCTGCCTTGTTGATGTCTACTACGCAACCTTCTTCTTGTAGACGTTGTTGGGCCTCCAAGTGCAGAGGTTTTTAGGACAGTAGCGAATTTCCCTCAAGTGGATGACCTAAGGTTTATCAATCTGTGGGAGGCGTAGGTTGAAGATCGTCTCTCTCAAGCAACCCTGCAACCAAATAACAAAGAGTCTCTTGTGTCCCCAACACACCCAATACAATGGTAAATTGTATAGGTGCACTAGTTCAGCGAAGAGATGGTGATACAAGTGAAATATTTATGATAGATATAGGTTTTTGTAATCTGAAAATATAAAAACAGCAAGGTAACTAATGATAAAAGTGAGCACAAACGGTATTGCAATGCTTCAAAACAAGGCCTAGGGTTCATACTTTCACTAGTGCAAGTTCTCTCAACAATAATAACATAATTCGATCATATAACTATCCCTCAACATGCAACAAAGAGTCACTCCAAAGTCACTAATAGCGGAGAACAAACAAAGAGATTATTGTAGGGTACGAAACCACCTCAAAGTTATTCTTTCTGATCGATCTATTCAAGAGTCCGTAGTAAAATAACAAGAAGCTATTCTTTCCGTTCAATCTAACCTAGAGTTAGTACTAGAATAACACCTTAAGACACAAATCAACCAAAACCCTAATGTCACCTAGATACTCCAATGTCACCTCAAGTATCCTTGGGTATGATTATACGATATGCATCACACAATCTCAGATTCATCTATTCAAACCAACACAAAGTACTTCAAAGAGTGCCCCAAAGTTTCTAACGGAGAGTCAAGATGAAAACGTGTGCCAACCCCTGTGCATAAGTTCACGAGGTTACGGAACTCGCAAGTTGATCACCAAAACATACATCAAGTAGATCACATGAATATCCCATTGTCACCACATATAAGCACATGCAAGACATACATCAAGTGTTCTCAAATCCTTAAAGACTCAATCCGATAAGATAACTTCAAAGGGAAAACTCAATCCATTACAAGAGAGTAGAGGGGGACAAACATCATAAGATCCAACTATAATAGCAAAGCTCGCGATACATCAAGATCATGCCAAATCAAGAACACGAAAGAGAGAGAGAGAGAGATCAAACACATAGCTACTGGTACATACCTTCAGCCCCGAGGGTGAACTACTCCCTCCTCATCATGGAGAGCGCTAGGATGATGAAGATGGCCACCGGTGAGGGACCCCCCCTCCGGCAGGGTGCCGGAACAGGTCTAGATTGGTTTTCGGTGGCTACACAGGCTTGCGGCGGCAGAACTCCCGATCTAGGTTATGTTCTGGGGGTTTCTGTCTATATAAGAGGTTTTGGCGTCGGGAACAGGTCAGGGGGGTCTCTGAGGCGGCCACAAGGTAGGGGGCGCGCCCCCCACCCTCATGGGTGCCTTGGGACTCTTCTGGCCCATCTCCGATGCTCCGTGGGCTTCTTCTGGTCCAAAAATAATCTCCGTCAATTTTCAGGTCAATTGGACTCCGTTTGGTTTTCCTTTTCTGCGATACTCAAAAATAGGCAAAAAATAGAAACTGGCACTGGGCTCTAGGTTAATAGGTTAGTCCCAAAAATCATATAAAATAGCATATAAATGCATATTAAACATCCTAGATGGATAATATAATAGCATGGAACAATCAAAAATTGTAGATACGTTGGAGACGTTTCAGCATCCCCAAGCTTAATTCCTGCTCGTCCTCGAGTAGGTAAATGATAAAAATAGAATTTTTGATGTGGAATGCTACCTAACATATTTATCAATGTAATCTTCTTCATTGTGGCAAGAATATTCAGATCCATAAGATTCAAGACAAAAGTTTAATATTGACATAAAAATAATAATACTTCAAGCATACTAAGCAAGCAATTATGTCTTCTCAAAATAACATAGCCAAAGAAAGCTCATCCCTACAAAATCATATAGTTTGGCCAGGCTTCATTTTCGTCACACAAAATGCTCTCATCATGCACAACCCCAATGACAAGCCAAGCAATTGTTTCATAATTTAGTATTCTCAAACATTTTCAACTTTCACGGAATACATGAGCGCGAGCCATGGACATAGCACTATGGGTGGAATAGAATATGATGATGGAGGTTGTGTGGAGAGGAAAAAAAGGGAGAAAGTCTCACATTGACGCGGCTAATCAACGGGCTATGGAGATGCCCATCAATTGATGTCAATGCGAGGAGTAGGGATTGCCATGCAATGGATGCACTAGAGCTATAAATGTATGAAAGATCAGCAAAAGAAACTAAGTGGGTGTGCATCCAACTTGCTTACTCATGAAGACCTAGGGCATTTTGAAGAAGCCCATTGTTGGAATATACAAGCCAAGTTCTATAATGAAAATTCCCACTAGTATATGAAAGTGGCAAAATAAGAGACTCTCTATCATAAAGATCATGGTGCTACTTTGAAGCACAAGTGTGGAAAAAGGATAGTAGCATTGTCCCTTCTCTCTTTTTCTCTTATTTTTTTGTTTTTTTGGGCCTTTTTGTTTATTTGACCTGTCTCTTTTTTTCTTTTTTTTCTTCGTACGGAGTCTCATCCCGACTTGTGGGGGAATCATAGTCTCCATCATCCTTTCCTCACACGGGACAATGCTCTAATAATGAAGATCATCACACTTTTATTTACTTACAACTCAATGATTACAACTCGATACTAGAACAAAATATGACTCTATATGAATGCCTCCGGTGGTGTACTGGGATGGGCAATGAATCAAGAGTGACATGTATGAAAAATTATGCATGGTGGCTTTGCCACAAATACAATGTCAACTACATGATAATGCAAGGCAATATGGCAATGATGAAGCGTGTCATAATAAATGAAACGGTGGAAAGTTGCATGGCAATATATCTCGGAATGGCTATGGAAATGCCATAATAGGTAGATATGGTGGCTGTTTTAAGGAAGATATAAGGAGGTTTATGTGTGATAGAGCATATCATATCATGGGGTTTGGATGCACCGGCGAAGTTTGCACCAACTCTCAAGGTGAGAAAGGGCAATGCACGGTATCGAAGAGGCTAGCAATGATGGAAGGTGAGAGTGTGTATAATCCATGGACTCAACATTAGTCATAAAGAACTCACATACTTATTGCAAAAATCTACAAGTCATCAAAAACCAAGCACTAAGCGCATGCTCCTAGGGTATAGATTGGTAGGAAAAGACCATCGCTCGTCCCCGACCGCCACTCATAAGGATGACAATCAAAGAACACCTCATGCTTCAAATTTGTCACACAACGGTTACCATACGTGCATGCTACGAGACTTGCAAACCTCAACACAAGTATTTCTCAATTTCAAATTACTCAACTAGCATGATTCTAATATCACCATCTTCATATCTCAAAAAAATTATCAAGTATCAAACTTCTCATAGTATTCAATGCACTCTATATGAAAGTTTTTATTATACCCATCTTGAATGCCCATCATATTAGGACTAAATTCATAACCTAAGCAAATTACCATGCTATTTATGACTCTCAAAATAATATAAGTGAAGCATGAGATTTCATCTATTTCTTCAAAATAAAACCACCGCCGTGCTCTAAAAGGATATAAGTGAAGCACTAGAGCAAAGGATAAACTACTCCGAAAGATATAAATGAAGATCAATGAGTAGTTGAATAATTATGTAACTATGTGAAGACTCTCTAACATTTAATAATTTCATATCTTGGTATTTTATTCAAACAGCAAGCAAAGCTAAATAAAATAAAATGATGCTCCAAGCAAAACACATATCATGTGGTGAATAAAAATATAGCTCCAAGTAAAGTTACCGATGAATGAAGACGAAAGAGGGGATGCCTTCCGGGGCATCCCCAAGATTAGGATACTGGTTGTCCTTGAATATTACCTTGGGGTGCCTTGGGCATCCCCAAGCTTATGCTCTTGCCACTCCTTATTCCATAGTCCATTGAATCTTTACCCAAAACTTGAAAACTTCACAACACAAAACTCAACGGAAAACTCGTAAGCTCCGTTAGTATAAGAAAATAAATCACCACTTTTGGTAATGTTGTGAACTCATTCTAAATTCATATTGGTGTAATAGCTACTGTATTCCAACTTATCTATGGTTCATACCCTCCAATACTCTTCATAGGTTCATCAAAATAAGCAAACAACACAATGAAAACAGAATCTGTCAAAAACAGAACAGTCTGTAGTAATCTGTATCAAACGTATAATTATGGAACTCCAAAAATTCTTAAATAAATTGGTGGACCTGAGGAATTTGTATATTAATCATCTTCAAAAAGAATCAACCTAAAATCACTCTTCAGTAAAAAATGGCATCTAATCTCGTGACCGCAAAAGTTTCTGTTTTTTACAGCAAGATCGCAAAGACTTCACCCAAGTCTTCCCAAAGGTTCTACTTGGCACAAACAATAATTAAAATATAAAACCACATATAAACAGAGTCTAGATGAATTATTTATTACTAAACATGATAAAAAACAAAGGACAAAAATAAAATTGGGTTGCCTACCAACAAGCGCTAACGTTTAACGCCCCTAGCTAGGCATGATGATTTCAATGATGCTCACATAAAAGATAAGAATTGAAACATAAAGAGAGCATCATGAAGAATATGACTAGCACGTTTAAGTCTAACCCACTTCATATGCATAGGGATTTTGTGAGCAAACAGCTTATGGGAACATGAAACAACTAGCATAGGAAGGTAAAACAAGCAAATCTTGAAGATTTTCAACACATAGAGAGGAAACTTGGTATTATTGCAATTCCTACAAGCATATATTCCTCCCTCATAATAATTTTCAGTAGCATCATGAATGAATTAAACAATATAACTACCACATAAGCATTATTTTCATGATCTACAAGCATAGAAATTTTATTACTCTCCACATAAGCAAAATTCTTCTCATTCGGAATAGGAGTATCATAAGAGACTCGAATACTATAAATTGTTTCCACATTAAAAGAGTAATGTTCAGAAAAAGGGTAATCATAATCATGAGAAGTTTTATAAATATAATCATCGCTACTTTTTATAGCATAAGTGTCATCACAATAATCATCATCAATAGGAGGCATGCTATCATCATAATAGATTTGCTCATCAAAACTTGGGAGGCTAAAAATATCATCTTCATTAAATATAGCATCCCCAAGCTTGGGAAAAACATTAATTGCAGCAAATATTATCTCAAACATGTCATTCTCATCAAACATAGCATCCCCAAGCTTGGGCCTTTTCATATCATAAGCATAATCACTCTCATAATTAATAGTATGGATAGCACCAATAGTATAGCAATTATCATCATCACAATGAGTAATAGGAGCAACATCATTTGGGAGGGATACCTTTCTACCTTTGCTTCTCCGTCTTTTCTTTTTCTTCTTCACATCATGTGTGGGTTTAACCCTCTTTTTTGAGCTCCTTATTAATGAGATTGGTTGAATAGAAAGCTCCTCCTCGTTACCTGATTCATCATAAGAAATAATAGGAGGATATTGGGAAGTCTCTTCCCTTTCATTAGTATTCTCTTCATCTTCCATTTGTTTTCTTGTCTATATGTAATTGGAAATATAAGGATTTTCAATGCAATTCTATCGGGGAGGTTGATCGTACCCACGGACACCTATGGGGCTCGGCGGAGCAGGCCCCTTTGTGGTTCGGAGGGGGGCGGAGGTCGCACGAAGAGCGGATCGAGGCGATGCACACGAGCGGTTTACCCAACCGGAGCTCTCCGAGAGATAAAACTCCTACTGCTGCCTGTTTGATCTATTGTGTTCTTGCTAGGGAGCAATGCGAGCTACAAAACCTAGCGTGAGTGTATCTAGTCTATGGCCAGTCGAATGAACTGAACCTTGCGAAAGACGTGAAATCGAACCTCCTCTACGTTGCACTCGGGCCTCCTTTTATATGCTCAACGGGTCTCCGACAGGTGGCAACATAGGCGGGGTACAAATGTAAAAACATAGGTTGGTACACCTACTTGAGCGATTACGATTGCAAAATACCTAACTCGACGGCAAGGGACAAAAGCAATAAATGCCCGTCGTTGTCGCCCAAACAAGTGCAATAGAGGCCGTCAGTGCGCCTCCGCTTCGCCACGATGGCGAGCCTGTCGGCGCCGCTCGCCGCTGCTCTCCGCTGGCTGCACAACCGCTCGACACGCAGCGCCCATGGAACGGTCCCAGGCGACACGTCGCTGGGTGAGCTGGAGCGAAGAGAGAGAGGTTGCATGCCACGGCAAGCGCCTTGCCGCGGCGAATCCTTGTCGCGCTCGGAGACTTGTCGCGCTCCGAGCCTTCCGGCAAGCTCCTCTTGCCGTGGCCTTGTCTTCTCTGCGTGCAGGCGGCCTTCCCGACAAGCTTCTCTTGTCGGGCCTTGTCTTCTCAATCTAATAATTTGTTCTTGAATGGCTCCAAAGGGAGCCACGGAGGAGATTGGCGGTGATGAGGCAAACCTTGCAGCTGGGTGTCAAGAATCGTCCTGCGGCACGAGTACGGGATACTAGGGTACCCCTACTCTAGTACACCGACAGGAGCCCCCGGGCCTGGGCCGTACACGGTGCCGAGCGCTTGTCGGGCCAGGCCCAGAGCTGTGCACGGACACACGCGGCCTCGTCCACGCCGCAACCCGCCCCGGACCCACCACAATCCCCACTAACGGCACGCACCGAACGTGGCGTCGTGCGAGAGATCGTGGGCGCGGTCGTGGGGGGTTCTTTATTAATATAAGCGGAACGTCCGCCCCCCTCCTCCCCTTTATAAGCGGAGGAAACAGAGGCAGGCCGACCACTCCTGCCATTGCCATCTTGTCAAGAAACCACCACCGCTCCCCTCGTCTTCTCTGGCGCGAAGAGAGCAACGCCCCGCCCCCTTTCGCCGCAAGCACACTCACCGCCGTCGACCTCCTCCGCCCCCCTCACCATGGCCCCGAAGGCCGATAAGGAGAAGGGCGTCAAGTCGGCCGAGGCGCAGCTGCTCAAGGCTGCGCAAGCGAGCCGTCTTCCCCGCAGCTCGGTGCACGGGAGCTGCGGGACGTCTACTATCTTTTCTGGTCGACGGAGACTCGGGCGCATCGGCGCACGAGGGTGCTCCCCGCCTCCGCCGCTGATCTGGCCCCAACAGGGTACCCTTTCTTCGCCCTTTTCTTCTATTGCGGCCTTTGCCCGCCGTATTCCGAGTAGAATGTTTTTAATGAAAGAGGGATGCTTGAAAAAGGACGAAGGGCTTATCTGATATCTCAGCCCCCGGCAACTCTGGCTTGCCGCAGCTCCCGGCAACTCTGGCTTGCCGCAGCCCCCGGCAACTCTGGCTTGTCGGGGCTGCCGCAGCCCCCGGCAACTCTGGCTTGCCGCAGCTCCCGGCAACTCTGGCTTGTCGGGGCTTGGGTACCAGCGTGCCCTTCTTCCCCTCTTCGCTGTTATTTCAGTTCTGAGAACGGTTTAGCCAGTGCCGCAATAAGTTATTTTCGTAATATAACTTTATTCTGGGCAACACTTGCTCCGTTACTTCCTTTACTCGACTCTTGGCTTTGTATGTTATTGCCCTACGCTTTTCAGGGAAACTTGCCGGTGCAGGCACCCTTGCCATGCGCCGAAAGTCTTGAGACTTCAACAGCTTCTTTGGCGAAGTCGCTACCGACAACCAACCTTGTCGCGGACTAGCCGCAGCTCACTTAAGTTGTTGAGCAGACTCGAAACAAAGTAAGGGTGCGACCAGTCACGATTCGGTTCCTCTGCGCATGGGCTTTTCATACAAAGCGCGGTCGTTCAAGGAAGATAACTTTAAAAAAACTTATTACTGATCGATCAATGCAACGTTATTTCCTCTACTTGATTTCTGGCTTTGTACGTTTCTGCCTTACGCATTCAGGGAAACTTGCCGGTGCAGGCACCCTTGCCGCGAGCGCCGAGTGCGGAACTTCAAACTTCTTTGGCGGAGTCGCTACCGACAAGCAACCTTGTCGCGGACTAGCCGCAGCTCACTTAAGTTGTTGAGCGGACTCGAAACAAAGTAAGGGCGCGACCAGTCACGATTTGGTTCCTCTGCGCAGAGGTTCTCCATACAAAGTACTATCGTTCGAGGAAGATAACTTAAAAATTTGAAAATTGATTGCTCAGACTTTAGCAACTTAGCTTTTCGGTCTCTTGTTTCCCGATGAGGTGAATCTTCCTCGAGCGGTGTCTGGTCCATAGTATTATCTCCTCCTTCCCCCCTGGTTAACTTGTGCGCGAGGGAGCCTCCCTTTCTTTGCGACAAGAGAAAGAAGAGGAAATAACGTTATGGAGCCCAGTGGCTCGATTCTGCTTAACGGGTGTGGTTGCTGCACAAAGTGTTAGCCAAAACATGCAATAAATTGATGAAAGCATGAACTTGACGGGTTGTGCGCAACACATGGGCTTTACTGATGCACGGGGTCTGCGCCCGGCTTTGTACAAAGGATCACATGCAACAGCGGCAAGACTTGTACAAAAGATGGTTGCCGGGATGGGTCCCGACAATCGCGCCTTAGGGTAAAACTTACGAAGATGCTCAATGTTCCAGGAGTTGCTCACCGGAATGCCATCTTCGGTCTCCAAAGTGACAGCGCCAGCCTAGTGACTCGTTCACCCGATAAGGGCCTTCCCACTTGGTGTCAACTTGTTTGAATTCTTGGCGGACTGAGCAGCGAAGAACAAGGTCGCCTTCCTCGAGACTTGGCATTAACCCTGCGGCCATGGTAGCGACGCAGAGCTTGTCGGTAGCGGCGGCTCGCAAAGAGCTGAAGACGATCCTCCTCAAGGAGCGGTAGCGTCATCTTGTCGCAGCTGCTCTTGCTCAAGCTCATCATAAGCGAGCACTCGAGGCGACCGTATATCACGAGTTCCGTGGGGAGAACTGCCTCTGCTCCGTAGACTAGAGCAAAGGGTGCACGCCGATGGCTCGATTTGGCGTCGTCTGATCGACCAAAGAACCACCGGCAGCTCCTCGATCCAGTTTCTTCCGCACTTGTGCAGCCTGTCGAAAGTTACGGTCTTGAGTCCGCAGACGCCGGCGTTGCCCTCTCTGCTTGACCGTTGCTTCTCGGGTGAGCAACGAAGCAAAGCAGACCTTGGTGCCAAGGTCTTGGGCGTCTTGCATGAAGGTGCGACTCAGAATTGTGTGCCGTTATCGGTGATGATCCTGTTAGGGATCCCGAACGCAAACAATCGACCAAGAACTTGATCGCTGACCGTTGTCACCTTCCTCACTGCTTCCACTTCCGGCCACTTTGTGAACTTGTCGATGGCGGCGTACAAGTACTCAAAGCCCCGACAACTTCGGGGAAGGGGCCGAGATGTCGAGCCCCGGACGAAAATGGCCGTGATAAAGGGATCGTCACGGAGAGCTTGAGCTGGCTGGTGTATCTGTTTGGAATGGAACTGCACGCTTCACACTTGGTTACTTGTGCGATTTGCATCCTGGAGGGCTGTCGGCCGAAGAAGCCTTGCCGGAAAGCTTTGCTTGGCAAGTGCTCTTGCGCCAATGTGGTGACCACATATGCCTCCATGTATCTCGCCAACAGCTTCATCCATCTTCCCCGAATACACTTCAATTTCACACCGTTGAGTCTTCTTACAGATAGTATGTCGTCGACAAACTGGTACATACTTGATCGCCGGGCTACTCTTTCCGCTTCTTCCTGCTTCTTGGGAAGTTCTCTGTCTGGAGGAAATGGACAATCTCTGCGCCCATCTTTGGAGCTTGTGGCTCGACAACAAGGACTAAAGGCACATCTGCTGCTGGGAACATCAGCTTCCACGGCGAGGACACTGCGGCCTGCCGAACTTGATGCTCCCGACAAGCTTGCCGGGCAAGACTTGTCGGGGCGTTCTTCAACGAAGCAGACCACAGGGTGCAGCCGAATGACTGCTCCTCAGCACTATTGGTGTTGATCTTGGGGACCTTTGCAGCGACGGCTTAGGGAAGCTCTGTCGGAAAGTAGTCACCAGAGGCCAACTTCCTCTTCTTACTTTGTCCGGTTGATGGTGTTACGGTTGGTTGAGTAATCTAGAGCACAAAGATCCCTGGTTCCACAGGTAGCTTGAGTGTGGCGCACTTTGACAGGCCGTCAGCAATATCATTCTGAGCTCTTGGAACATGTTCCATTTGCAGGCCGTCAAAGTGCTCTTCTAGCTTCCTCACTTCATCAACGTAGGCTTCCATCAACGGACTCTGGTAATCTTTGTTCACTTGTCGGACGACAAGTTGCGAGTCACCCCTGACAACAAGCTTCTTGATCCCAAGTTCCACGGCGATCCTGAGACCGGCAAGCAAACCTTCATACTCTGCAGTATTGTTTGTCGCTTGCTTCTTGGGAAAGTGCATCGGGCGACGTGCTTGAGGTGCTCTCCGGTGGAGTGCGATAAGCAAACCTTGGCACCGGCTTTGCAGCGAGAAGGCACCATCAAAGTACATCAGCCACTCTTTGCTTGCTTCTTTGACGGGATGCTCGTCTCCCAATCTCTTCATCTGGCGTTGGCGTCCATTCTGCTATGAATTCTGCCAACGCCGGCTTTGATGGTTGATGTGCTTTCAAACTTAAGACCAAAGCTTGACAGCTCGATGCCCACTCGACAATCCTGCCTGCCGCACGGATTCTGCAGTATCCTCTTCGGAAAGCGAGTGACAACTGTGATCTCATGTGCTTGGAAGTAATGGCGCGCAGCTTTCTCGAGGCCATGAGGAGGCCGGCAGTTTACGCACACCGTAGTACCTTGACCTAGCCCCTGCGGAAGGGAACCGACAAAGTAGACCGGGCGCCGCACCATCCTTTTTCAGATTCTGTTCACGCGTCTTCGCGGACTCGTCCTTGTCGGGACCAGAGCTTGTCGGCGAAGCCCCCTGCTTGTCGCTGGACGTGCTTGCCGCGGTCGCTGGCTCGTCATCCGCCTCCCTCTCCGCCACTAACGCAGCACTAACCACTTGATTGGTTGCCGCTATATATAGCAGCAACTTTTCTTGTGGCCTAGGCGCGACAAGTGTTGGAGTGGAGGACAGGTATCTCTTTAAGTCCTGCAGCGCAGCCTCCGCTTCGAGTCCATTTCTTTGGACCCGCCTTTTCAAAATCTTGAAAAATGGCAGGGCGCTCAATGGACCTAGAAATAAACTTCTTTGAGAGCAGCCACGCAACCGGCAAGTCTTCGTACATCCTTGACGCAACCGGTGCTTCAATCTGCTCAATGGCCTTGATCTTGTCGGGATTAGCTTCAATCCCTCGCTGAGACACGAAGAACCCGAGAAGCTTGCCGGAAGGGACTCCAAACACGCACTTCTCGGGGTTGAGCTTGAGGTTGATCTTGCGGAGATTTGCAAAGGTATCGTCCAAATCTTGAACCAGGGTTGCTTTGTCCTTGCTTTTGACCACAATGTCATCCATGTAGGCTTCTACATTTCTGTGCATCTGCGGTTCAAAAGCGTCATGGACTACCCTTGCAAATGTTGAACCAGCATTCTTCAAACCGAAAGGCATCCGTATGAAACAGTATGTGCCACATGGGGTGATGAACGCGGTCTTCTCCTCATCTTCTTCAGCCATGAAGATCTGATGGTATCCTGAGTAGGCATCAAGAAACGAGAGCAAATCACATCCAGCCGTGGAGTCAACAATCTGGTCAATGCGCGGCAAGGGAAACGGATCTTTGGGACAAGCTTTATTAACGTCCGTGAAGTCGATACAAAGTCTCCATTTCCAATATGCCTTGCGCACGACTACGAGATTGGCCAACCACGTAGGATGGAGCACCCCTCGACAAGGCCTGCCGCTTCCGGTTTCTTGATCTCTTGACTATGAATTCTTGGCGCTCCACCGCTTGCTTCCCGACTCTTTGTTTGACGGGCGGCGTGAGGACAAACGGCGGTGAGTGCTCAATCACTTTCACAGGAACACGGGGATATCAGACGGTTGCCATGCAAACACGTCGACATTCGCCCGCAGGAAAGCAACGAGCATGCCTTCCTATTTGGGGTCGAGAGAGGCACTGATGGTGAAGGTACCACCAGCGTTGTCCTCCTTGGCGGGCACCTTCTTGGTCTTCGGCGGAGCCACCATCTTCTTGCACTTGCCGGTGGAGCTCGATGGTGCGTCCTCGACGGTAGCGCAGCACTCCAAGAGGCGCGCTTGCGGAGTGAGCATCGAGCCTTTGCGGACTTGGACTTGGTCTTCTTGGCGGAGAGTGCACGGTGGTTGCACCTCCGGCGATCTCATCGCCACCGGCTCGTGCCTTGTTGTCTCGTCGCGGCAACGATGGCGTTGGTTGCCGCGGAGCGTCGCCGTTGGCAAAGCCGATGAGACTCTGGATAGTGGCCCTCCACTCGTCGACCTTGTCGGCCGTCGGAGGGTAGTCGAGGAGCAGCTGAGCTCTCGCCAGAGCTTCTGCTGGAGTAGTGGGTGGCATTGGAGAACGGTGCAAGGAGCGGGACACGCTCGGACTTCTAACTACGTTAGAAGGAGCAGCGCCCCGTCCGGGCGACCGTATCTCGCTTGCGCCAGCATGTTGGCGCGCATGCTGGTCTTGAACGTATGGCGTTGTAAACGCCATGACGTTGTTGGTCCCGCGTCTCCTGAGACGGGCGCGGGGGATGCGCGGACGCCGAGGTCTGCGGTGCCTTGTCCTTGGACTTGGCAATGTCGCGATCACCTTCGTCGGCGCCCGTTCCTCCGCCAGCGTCTGCCCCACCACCCGTTTGCTGCGGTGAGGGTGGATATGACGCGGACGGCTCTGCCGCCGCCGAAGCCTTCTTCTTCGGTGGCATGTTGAGGAAGATGTTGATGACGCTGCTCGTGTGAACGCCGGATCAGATTCACACGGCCTCGACGCCCCCTACCTGGCGCGCCCGAAGATGTCGGGAGGCTGATCGTACCCACGGACACCTATGGGGCCCGGGCGAGCAGGCCTTTGTGGTTCGGAGGCGGAGGTCGCACGAAGAGCGGATCGGCGATGCACACGCGGCGGTTTACCCAGCTTGAGCTCTCCCAGAGATAAAACTCCCTCTGCTGCCTGTTTGATCTATTGTGTTCTTGCTAGGGCACAATGCGAGCTACAAAACCTAGCGTGAGTGTATCTAGTCTATGGCCAGTCGAATGAACTGAACCTTGCGAAAGACGCGAAACCGAACCTCCTCTACGTTGCACTCGGGCCTCCTTTTATATGCTCAAGGGGTCTCCGGCGAGTGGCAACATAGGCGGGTACAAATGTAAAAGCAGAGGTTGGTACACCTACTTGAACGATTATGCGATTGCAAAATACCTAACTCGACGGCAAGGGACAAAAGCAATAAATGCCGTCGTTGTCGCCCAAACAGTGCAACAGAGGCCGTCAGTGCGCCTCCGCTTCGCCACGATGGCGAGCCTGTCGGCCGCCGCTTATCGCTGCTCTCCGCTGGCTGCACAGCCGGTTGACACGCGCCCATGGAACGGTCCCAAGGTGACACGTCGCTGGGTGAGCTGGAGCGGAGACGGAGAGAGGTTGCATGCCGCGGCAAGCGCCTTGCCGCGGCCGAATCCTTGTCGCGCTCCGAGCCTTCCCGGCAAGCTCCTCTTGCCGGGGCCTTGTCTTCTGCGTGCCTGGAGCGGCCTTCCCGACAAGCTTCTCTTGTCGGGGCCTTGTCTTCTCAATCTAATAATTTGTTCTTGAATGGCTCCAAGGGAGCCACGGAGGAGATTGGCGGTGATGAGGCAAACCTTGCCGCTGGTGTCTTTGCAGAATCCGTGCCTGCAGTACGGGATACTAGGGTACCCCTACTCTAGTACACCGACAAATTCACCGCACAATACATAAAAATTTCTTCTAGATAAAAATCAAGAACTTTATCAAGGACAAATTCTGGCATATCCTTAGTTATACGTTTCATTTCTTCATAACCCAAAAGTAAACTAAGTTCATTATGACGTGCAAGGGAAATCAAGTCATCACAATTTTTGGACACGATACGATCATGAAAGAATTTGCATTGGATATTTAAATGACCACGTTCATTGCAAAGTTCACAAGGATGGCTAAGAAAATTTAAATTTTCAGCACAAACATCTAGCCTTTCTTGCAACCATCTAAATACTTATGCCTCTTGCAAAATCTATCTTCCCTATTTGGTGTGTACTTGCAAACTCTATGTACTCCACAAAAGTTGACATGCTTATAAGAGACATTTTCATCATGACTAGTGCAATCATCATTAGTACTATGGATATTCAAAGAGTTCATACTAACAACACTGCAATCATGCTCATCATTCAAACATTTAGTGCCAAACATTCTAATGCATTCTTCCTCTAGCAATTGAGCACAATTATCGGAATCCTTATTTATGAAAGATATTAAAAAGAGGAAGCATATGAGGCACCCTCAATTCCAATTTTTGTGTAGTTTTCTTTTATAAACTAAACTAGTGATAAAACAAGAAACTAAAAGATTCGATTGCAAGATCTAAAGATATACCTTTAAGCACTCACCTCCCGGCAACAAATACTTAAAAGAGCTTGATGTCTACTACGCAACCTTCTTCTTGTAGACGTTGTTGGGCCTCCAAGTGCTTGAGAGGTTTGTAGGACAAGATGTAAATTTCCCTCAAGTGGATTACCTAACGTTTATCAATCCGTGGGAGGCGTAGGATGAAGATGGTCTCTCTCAAGCAACCCCGCAACCAAATAACAAAGAGTCTCTTGTGTCCCCAACACACCCAATACAATGGTAAATTGTATAGGTGCACTAGTTCGAAGAGATGGTGATACAAGTGCAATATGGATGATAGATATAGGTTTTTGTAATCTGAAAATATAAAAACAGCAAGGTAACTAATGATAAAAGTGAGCACAAACGGTATTGCAATGCTTCAAAACAGGGCCTAGGGTTCATACTTTCACTAGTGCAAGTTCTCTCAACAATAATAACATAACTGGATCATATAACTATCCCTCAACATGCAACAAAGAGTCACTCCAAAGTCACTAATAGCGGAGAACAAACGAAGAGATTATTGTAGGGTACGAAACCACCTCAAAGTTATTCTTTCTGATCGATCAATTCAAGAGTCCGTAGTAAAATAACACGAAGCTATTCTTTCCGTTCAATCTATCCTAGAGTTCGTACTAGAATAACACCTTCAGACACAAATCAACCAAAACCCTAATGTCACCTAGATACTCCAATGTGACCTCAAGTATCCGTGGGTATGATTATACGATATGCATCACACAATCTCAGATTCATCTATTCAAACCAACACAAAGTACTTCAAAGAGTGCCCCAAAGTTTCTACCGGCGAGTCAAGACGAAAACGTGTGCCAACCCCTATGCATAAGTTCACGAGGTTACGGAACTCACAAGTTGATCACCAAAACATACATCAAGTAGATCACGTGAATATCCCATTGTCACCACAGATAAGCACATGCAAGACATACATCAAGTGTTCTCAAATCCTTAAAGAATCAATCTGATAAGATAACTTCAAAGCGAAAACTCAATCCATTACAAGAGAGTAGAGGGGAGAAACATCATAAGATCCAACTATAATAGCAAAGCTCGCGATACATCAAGATCGTGGTCGAATCAAGAACACGAGAGAGAGAGAGAGAGAGAGAGAGATCAAATACATAGCTACGGGTACATACCCTCAGCCCCGAGGGTGAACTACTCCCTCCTCGTCATGGAGAGCGTCGGGATGATGAAGATGGCCACCGGTGAGGGATCCCCGCCTCCGGCAGGGTGCCGGAACGGGTCTAGATTGGTTTTCGGTGGCTACAAAGGCTTGCAGCGGTGGAACTCCCGATCTAGGTTATGTTCTGGGGGTTTCTGTATATATAAGAGGTTTTGGCATCGAGAACAAGTCAGGGGGGTCTCTGAGGTGGCCAGGAGGTAGGGGGACGCACCCAAGGAGGTAGGGCGCGCCCCCACACTCGTGGGTGCCTCGGGACTCTTCTGGCCCATCTCCGATACTCCGTGGGCTTCTTCTGGTCCAAAAATGATCTTCATCAATTTTCAGGTCAATTGGACTCTGATTGGTTTTCCTTTTCTGCAATACTCAAAAATAGGCAAAAAACCAGAAACTGGCATTGGGCTCTAGGTTAATAGGTTAGTCCCAAAAATCATATAAAATAGCATATAAATGCATATAAAACATCCTAGATGGATAATATAATAGCATGGAACAATCAAAAATTATAGATACGTTGGAGATGTATCACTTGTGACCATGAGGTCACGGGTTCAAGTCCTGTAAACAGCCTCTTGCAGAAATGTAGGGAAAGGCTGCATACAATAGACCCAAAGTGGTCGGACCCTTCCCCGGACCTCGCGTAAGTGGGAGCTACATACACCGAGTTGCCCTTTTTTTCATTATGCATCTCAGGTTCGTTATTACATATGTCCCAGTGATGAATTTTTTAGTAAACTGATGCTTATCTCCTCAACAATTTGGATAAATACCTATTGCATTTGAAAATTCACATTTAAAAAAGCACTTCCTGCATTTTCCTTTAATTCAAAAGCCCTTGATCTTAATATATGGTGGTGCAACACTTTTCCAATAGTTTTAGAGATGAGGATCCAAAGAAATATTATGCTCAGCCGCCGTTGTTTTGGATCAACTGTAAAGGTGAAATATCACTGGTCACAAAAGCTTCCTCTTATCCTCTTACAGAAAATTTTCCCATATGGCCAAAACATATTTTTAATTGTAGATCTTGCAATTATCTATCTTTTCTTGCAGTGATTACATGATCTACACACCAGAGATTCTGAAATACACGAACATGATGATGATTATGATAGAGAAAGTACAGCAGCAAGCACCAACAAATGTGAGGTGAAAACATAAAGCCGAGAAGCAATACAAGTCGATGTTGTTTCTTATGTGATCAATAGATAACTTGGAATGAAGGATTTCGAGGATAATTTGCTTGCTATGATTACCACGAAAAACCCTCTGTAATGATCTTTGGGCTTATAATTATGTCTGTCATTTATAAATTCATGTTGTGACTGCAATGAATGTCTCCTATATGAATGTTAGAAGTCATTTCTAAATTCATATTTTGTCTATTTCTGCCTTGGTAAGTTGAGATCAAGGACTGTTGGTCATTCCTAAAGATCAAGACCCAACCGGCCACTGTAATCGAACCACCGAATATTGGGAAGTTTGAAGAAGCCAAACATGCAAAACCAAGCTTTGATTAGGAACCCAACTACCTGCCCTGTTGTGTGTAGACAAGATTAGAGCACACAATCCCGCCACAAGTGGTGCGCTCAGGGCGCACCCCAACCACTAGTCTACATGCAAGCCTTGGTTGGTGTGTGGTGCTTAGAACAACTCCAACGCGGCGACCCATTTCATCCACGCGTGTCCATTTGGGTCGCGCGGACAGAAAAGTCGTCCCAAGGCGCCGACCCAAACGGACGCGCGTCTGCTTTTCATCCGCCTGCCGACCCATTCCTGGCCCAATTTTGAGCCTAATTTGCGTCTGCGCAGACACGAGGCGGACGCATGCACCGCGCGCCAACTACTCCCTGATGACCCACAAGTATAGGGGATCTATCGTAGTCCTATCGATAAGTAAGAGTGTCGAACCCAACGAGGAGCACAAGGAAATGATAAGTGGTTTTCAGCAAGGTATTCTCTGCAAACACTGAAATTATAGGTAACAGATAGTTTTGTGATAAGGTAATTTGTAACCAGAAACAAGTAACATAAGTAAATAAAGTGCAGCAAGGTGTCCCAATCCTTTTTGTAGCAAAGGACAAGCCTGGACAAAATCTTATATAGAGAAAAGTGCTCCCCAGGACACATGGGAATTATCGTCAAGCTAGTTTTCATCACGCTCATATGATTCGCGTTCGGTACTCTGATAATTTGATATGTGGGTGGACCGGTGCTTGGGTGCTTGATGACCCACAAGTATAGGGGATCTATTGTAGTCCTTTCGATAAGTAAGAGTGTCGAACCCAACAAGGAGCAGAAGGAAATGATAAGCAGTTTTCAGCAAAGTATTCTCTGCAAGCACTGAAATTATAGGTAACAGATAGTTTTGTGATAAGATAATATGTAACGAGCAACAAGTAACAAAAGTAAATAAAGTGCAGCAAGGTGGCCCGATCCTTTTTGTAGAAAAGGACAAGCACAGACAAACTCTTATATAGAGAAAAGCTCCCGAGGACACATGGGAATTATCATCAAGCTAGTTTTCATCACGTCCATATGATTCGCGTTTGGTACTTTGATAATTTGATATGTGGGTGGACCGGTGCTTGGGTGTTTTCCTTACTTGGACAAGCATCCCACTTATGATTAACTCCTATTGCAAGCATCCGCAACTACAAAAGAAGTATTAAGGTAAACCTAACCATAGCATGAAACATATGGATCCAACCCCTTACGAAGCAACGCATAAACTAGGGTTTAAGCTTCTGTCACTCTAGCAACCCATCATCTACTTATTACTTACCAATGCCTTCCTCTAGGCCCAAATAATGGTGAAGTGTCATGCAGTCGATGTTCACATGACACCATTAGAGGAGAGACAACATACATCTCATCAAAATATCAAACAAATACCAAATTCACATGACTACTAATAGCAAGACTTCTCCCATGTCCTCAGGAACAAACGTAACTAATCACAAAGCATATTCATGTTCATAATCAGAGGAGTATTAATATGCATATAGGATCTGAACATATGATCTTCCACCAAATAAACCAACTAGCATCAACTACAAGGAGTAATCAACACTACTAGCAACCTACAAGTACCAATCTCAGACTTAGAGACAAGAATTGGATACAAGAGATGAACTAGGGTTTGAGTGGAGATTGTGTTGGTGAAGATGTTGATGGAGATTGGCCCCCTCCCGATGAGAGGAGCGTTGGTGATGACGATGGCGCTGATTTCCCCCTCCCGGAGGGAAGTGTCCCCGGCAGAACAGCTCCGCCAGAGCCCTAGATTGGTTCCGCCAAGGTTCTGCCTCGTGGCGGCGGAGTCTCGTCCCGAAAGCTTGCTTATGATTTTTCTTCAGACGAAAGACTTCATATAGCAGAAGATGGGCAGCGGAGGGCCACCAGGGGGCCCACGAGGCAGGGGGCGTGCCTAGGGGAACGCCCCCACCCTCGTGCCCAGGGTGTGGGTCCCCTCTGGTATTTTTCTTCGCTCAGTATTTTTTCTTATTTCCAAAAATAACTTCCGTGGAGTTTCAGGACTTTTGGAGTTGTGCAGAATAGGTCTCTAATATTTGCTCCTTTTCCAAATTCGGAATTCCACTTGCGGCATTCTCCCTCTTCATGTAAACCTTGTAAAATAAGAGAGAATAGGCATAATTATTGTGACATAATGTGTAATAACAGCCCATAATGCAATAAATATCGATATAAAAGCATGATGCAAAATGGACGTATCAACTCCCCCAAGCTTAGACCTCGCTTGTCCTCAAGCGGAAGCCGATAATGATAAATATGTGCACATGTTTAGAGGTAGAGGTGTCGATAAAATAAAATACGGACATGAGGGCATCATGATCATTCTTATAACAACAACATATATGGATATTGTCATATGATTTCTTATGCTCAAGTAATAATCTATTCACAATGTCAAGTATGAATCAGAAACTTTATTGAGAACTAACAAACTATAGTCTCGGTCATTGAGGCAATTGCAATTTATCATAATATCAGAAAGCGTCAATGTAAGAGCTTTTCAGCAAGTCCACATACTCAACTATCATTTAGTCTTTCACAATTGCTAACACTCACGCGATATTTATGGTTACGGAGTTTTAATCGGACACAGAGAAAGATAGGGGCCTATAGTTTCACCTCCCAACCTTTTACCTCAAGGGTAATGTCAACAATAATAGTTCATGCTAACTTACATCCAATTGGATATATATATCAGGATCTTTCCAACACACTGTGCTTGCCAAAGGATAAAATGTAAAAAGGAAAGGTGAAGATCACCATGACTCTTTCATAAGGGTAAGAGGTAAAAGATAGGCCCTTCGCAGAGGGAAGGAGAGGTTGTCATGCGCTTTCATGGTTTGATGCACGGAATCTTAATGCAAAAGAACGTCACTTTAAATTGCCACTTGTGATGTGAACCTTTATTATGCAGTCTGTCGCTTTTATTTCTTCCACATCACAAGATCGTATAAACTTATTTTCTCCCACACTAATAAGTCATACATATTTAGAGAGCAATTTTATTGCTTGGACCGATGACAACTTACTTGAAGGATCTTACTCAATCCATAGGTAGATATGGTGGACTCTTATGGAAAAACTGGGTTTATGGGTATTTGGAAGCACAAGTAGTATCTCTACTTAGTGCAAAGAATTTGGCTAGCATGAGGGAGAAAGGCAAACTCAACATGTTGGATGATCCATGACAATATACTTTATTTCAGATATAAGAAAACATAATCCATCACGTTGTCTTCCTTGTCCAACGTCAACTCTTTAGCATGTCATATTTTAATGAGTGCACACAATCATAAAAGATGTCCAAGATAGTATATTTATATGTGAAACCTCTCTTTCTTTATTACTTCCTATTAATTGCAACGATGACCAAAGCTATGTTTGCCAACTCTCAACAACTTTTAATCATCACACTCTTTCTATGTGAATTCATTACTCTCCATAAGATCAATATGATTTCTTCGTTTATTTTATTATTTCTTTTCTTTTATTCCCTCAAGATCATAGCAAAATAATCAAGCCCTTGACTCAACACTTATCTTTATTATATAGCTCACGGAGTCGATTACATAAAGGGATCATAAAGCAAAACTCAAAACTAGATCATACCAAAAACTTTATTCTACTCGATCAAGATACTACTAAAAGGAACGAACTAAGAAAACGGTAAAGATAGAGATGTGATGGTGATACGATACCGGGGCACCTCCCCCAAGCTTGGCAGTTGCCAAGGGGAGTGCCCATACCCATATGATTATGTCTCCTTTGCTGGTGAATAAGATGGTGGTGATGATGGAGTTGTTGATGAGGACAGTTGTGTCTTTAGCTTCTTCATACTGTAATTGAGAAGGGCAATTTCCTCCTTTAAATCATCTACCTCCGATTCCAGCTTCAAGATCTTGTCACATAAATCTCCTTTGCTTTTCTGCCGAAAACGAGAAGGAATAGATCGGTTGTTAGTTAGTTTAGCCCTCTTAGGAAGACTAGATTTCTTGAACTTCGCGTGCATATCCCTGATAACCCACAAGTGTAGGGGATCGCAACAGCTTTCGAGGGTAGAGTATTCAACCCAAATTTATTGATTCGACACAAGGGGAGCCAAAGAATATTCTCAAGTATTAGCAGTTGAGTTGTCAATTCAACCACACCTAGATAACTTAATATCTGCAGCAAAGTATTTAGTAGCAAAGTAATATGATAGTACTGGTAACGGTAACAAAAGTAACGAAAGCAAAAGTAATATTTTTGGTGTTTTGTAGTGATTGTAACAATAGCAACGGAAAAGTAAATAAGCGAAAACCAGTATATGGAAAGCTCGTAGGCATTGGATCGGTGATGGATAATTATGTCAGATGCGGTTCATCATGTAACAGTCATAACATAGGGTGACACAGAACTAGCTCCAATTCATCAATATAATGTAGGCATGTATTCTGAATATAGTCATACGTGCTTATGGAAAAGAACTTGCATGACATCTTTTGTCCTACCCTCCCGTGGCAGCGGGGTCCTAATGGAAACTAAGGGATATTAAGGCCTCCTTTTAATAGAGAACCGGAACAAAGCATTAGCACATAGTGAATACATGAACTCCTCAAACTATGGTCATCACTGGGAGTGGTCCCGATTATTGTCACTTCGGGGTTGCCGGATCATAACACATAGTAGGTGACTATAGACTTGCAAGATAGGATCAAGAACTCACATATATTAATGAAAACATAATACGTTCAGATCTGAAATCATGGCACTCGGCCCTAGTAACAAGCATTAAGCATAGAAAAGTCATAGCAACATCAATCTCAGAACATAGTGGATACTAGGGATCAAACCCTAACAAAACTAACTCGATTACATGATAGATCTCATCCAACCCATCACCGTCCAGCAAGCCTACGATGGAATTACTCATGCACATCGGTGAGCATCATGAAATTGGTGGTGGAGGATGGTTGATGATGACAACGACGAATCCCCTCTCTCGGAGCCCCGAGCGGACTCCGGATCAGCCCTCCCGAGAGGTTTTAGGGCTTGGCGGCGGCTCCGTATCGTAAAACCCGATGATTTCTTCTCCTTGATTTTTTTCTCCCCGAAAGCAAATATATAGAGTTGGAGTTGGCGTCGGAGGAGCTCCAGGGGGCCCGCGAGGTAGGGAGGCGCGCCCCCCACCCTCGTGGATAGGTGGTGGCCCCCCTGGCCTTCATCTTTTGCAACGATTTTTTATTATTTCTGAAAAGATGTTCCGTGAAGTTTCAGGTCATTCCGAGAAGTTTTGTTTCTGCACATAAATAACATTGTGGCAATTATGCTAAAAACAACGTCAGTCCGGGGTTAGTTCCATTCAAATCATGCAAATTAGAGTCCAAAACAAGGGCAAAAGTGTTTGGAAAAGTAGATACGACGGAGACGTATCAACTTCCCCAAGCTTAAACATTTGCTTGTCCTCAAGCAATTCAGTTGATAAACTGAAATTGATAAAGAAAAGCCTTTTACAAACTCTGTTTGCTCTTGTTGTTGTAAATATGTAAAGCCAGCATTCAAGTTTTCAGCAAAGATTATAACTAACCACATTTGCAATAACTTTCAGGTCTCATGTTTACTCATATCAATAGCATAATCAACTAGCGAGTCATAATAATAAATCTCGGATGACAACACTTTCTCAAAACTATCATAATATAATATAACAGGATGGTATCTCGCTAGCCCTTTACGAGACCATAAAACATAAATATAGAGAACATTTAAAGATCAAGGACTGACTAGACATTGTAATTCATGGTAAAAGAGATCCAATCATAGTCATACCCAATATAAATTAATAGTAATGAATGCAAATGACAGCTGCGCTTTCCAGATAGTGCTTTTTAATAAGAGGGTGATGACTCAACATAAAAGTAAATAAATAGGCCCTTCGCAGAGGGAAGCAGGGATTTATAGAGGTGCTAGAGCTCGATTTTGAAATAGAGATAAATAATATTTTGAGCAGCATACTTTCATTGTCAACATAACAACTAAGAGATGGTGATACCTTCCATGCTACACACATTATAGGCAGTTCCCAAACAGAATGGTAAAGTTTATACTCCCCCTCCACCAACAAGCATCAATCCATGACTTGCTCTAAACAACGAGTGTCTCCAACTAGCAACAGTCCCAGGGGAGTTTTGTTTGCAATTAATTTTGATTTAGTTTGCATAAAGCATGGTACTGGGCATCCCGGAGACCAGACATTTTCTCGTGAGTGAGGAGCGGAGTCCACTCCTCTTGAGAATAACCCGCCTAACATGGAAGATAAGGGCAGCCCTAGTTGATACATGAGCTATTCGAGCATACAAAATAGAATGTTTATTTGAAGGTTTAGAGTATGGCACATACAAATTTACTTGGAACGACAGGTAGATACCGCATATGGGAAGGTATAGTGGACTCATATGGAATAACTTTGGGGTTTAAGGAATTGGATGCACAAGCAGTATTCCCGCTTAGTATAAGTGAAGGCTAGCAAAAGACTGGGTAGCGACCAACTAGAGAGCGACAACAGCCATGAACATGCATTAAAATTAATAAACATTGGATGCAAGCATGAGTAGGATATAATCCACCATGAACATAAATATCGTGAAGGCTATGTTGATTTATTTCGACTAATTGTGTGAGCATGTGCCAAGTCAAGTCACTTAAATCATTCAGAGGAGGATACCACCCCACTATACCACATCACGACCATTTTAATAGCATGTCGGCACGCAAGGTAAACCATTATAACTCATAGCTAATCAAGCATGGCACAAGCAACTATGATCTCTAATTGTCATTGCAAACATGTTTATTCATAACAAGCTGAATCAAGAACGATGAACTCATCATATTTACAAAAACAAGAGAGGTCGAGTTCATACCAGCTTTTCTCATTTCAGTCAATCCATCATATATTAAGAGTGCACGTGCATTGGACTAAGCTGGAATCTGCGAGCATTCAATGAACAGGAGAGGACAAGGCAATATGGGCTCTTGGTTAAATCAACAATAATGCATATAAGAGCCACTTCAACAATTTAATCATGGTCTTCTCCTATCGGCCCCCAAAGAAAAGAAAAGAAATAAAACTATTTACGGAAAGCTCCCAACAAGCAAAAGAAGAACGGGAAATATTTTTGGGTTTTCTTTTTAATTATTACTACTACAGCAAAAAAAGTAAACTAACTAAAAGCTACACTAATTTTTTTTGGTTTTTCTTAAGGTTTAACAAACACACAAGAAGAAAGCAAGAAAAATAAAATAAACTAGCATGGATATTACAGTGAAAGAGTATGAGCACCGACATCTAGCAATGAGTGTGTGTAAACATAAATGTAATGTCGGTGGGAAATACGTACTCCCCCAAGCTTAGGCTTTTGGCCTAAGTTGGTTCATTGCCGAGGATGGCTGGCGGATACCCGTAAATTGTAGAAGGTCGTCTTGAGATCTGCTGACTCTGGCCACTTGGCCGCAGCCATCTCTCGATCCCAAGAATAAACAGACTGTCGTGGAGGCTCATATTGTGGTTCCGGCTCCGGGGCTGGTGTAGGGTTCCGGTAGGCTTGAACAGCCGCCCACGGAACAAGGTAAGGACCTTCAGACAAATTAAAAAAGGAAGGAGCAGGCAAGGTAATAGTCTCAGGATGATGTTTATTAAAGTACAGTTTATATTTAAGCTCCCCCTCTCTGCCCTTAACAACAAAATCATGTGCTAGCATACTCTTATAATTTAAATATGCACTAGGCAGCAATTTTTCTTCTTTCTCATAAAGCCTAATGGGTATGTTAAAATGTGCACCTAAGCGCGAAGCATAAATACCTCCAAAGATGGGGCCCTTAGTACGGTTCAAACTTAACCGTTTAGCAATAATTCCGCCCATACTAACAGTGTTATCGCGGTATAAACCATGGAACAAAATTATAACATAAGGAACACTAAGGTTTCCACAGTTTCCATGACCAATCAAGCAACGACTAGCAAATAAGGCAAAGTAACGTAAAACAGGAAAATGTATGCTTGTGATTCTTGCATTGGAAACATTGCTGGCTTCCCCCACAGTGACGGTGTTAATAAATTCTTCCACATCCTTACGATGTGGTTCATCTAAGGTACCCTCGAAGGATATTTTGCAAACCTCGCAAAATTCATCTAGTGGCATTTTCTTAACAACGTCATATAAATGAAACTCTACTGAAGGAGGTGATTCCTTAGGAAAATAGTAGAAGTTTTGTACAAAAGTATTAGTGAGTAAGAGATACTGATGACGTTGGTCGCAGAGGAAGTCGGTGAGGCCAGCATCCTCAGCCAATGAATAAAAATCCTCATAAATCCCGGCTTGTTCAAGAAGTCATCGGAAGGCCACTCACAAGGACGGACCTCCGCGGTACGAGGCAAATTATATTTGGGCCTTTGTGCTTCTTCATTTTGCTTTTCCTTCGAGCTTCGGCTCGATGAGCCCCTCAAAAGTCTCTTCGTCATTTTCTGAAATATTCTGAAATTTTTAGTAACTTCAAACAAAAGTGAACCAAACTCAACAAAATTAATAGCAACTACTCCTACAAGTGCCTAGAGACTATATCAAGCATTAGAACTACTTGGAACCATATAAATTTGACATGCAAGCTCAAGATCATGGTCACCTATGCAGCAAAAATTTGCAATGAATAAAGCACTAGAGCAAAAACTAATTGGACCAATGGAGGAGTCACATACCAAGGAACAATCTCCCCAAGTAGTTTTGTGAGAGGTGCTTTGAGCAAGAGATCAAAAATCGCAGCAAAGTGAGCTAGAACTCGTGCTTGAGCTAGATATTCGTGTTTGAGGGAGGAAGAAGAAGTGGATGGGTGCAGTAATAAGTGGAGGAGGGCCACCGTGGGCCCACGAGGCAGGGGCGCGCCCGGGGGGGGTAGGGCGCGCCCTCCACCCTCGTGGCCAAGTGGCAGCTCGCCCCGCGGTGTTTTCAGTTCCATAAATCCTCAAATATTCTAGAAAAAATCATATTAAATTGGCATGGCATTTGGAGGACTTTTATTTTCGGGATATTTTTATATTGCATAGATAAATCAGGAAACAAACAGAAAAATTCTATTTTTACTTTATTACAACTAAATAACAGAAAGTATAGAGGGTACAGAAGGTTGTGCTTCTAGTTTCATCCATCTCATGCTCATCAAAAGGAATCCACTAACAAGGTTGATCAGGTCTTGTTAACAAACTCATTCCGAATAACATGGAACCGGAGAAATTTCGAATAACACTATGTTACCTCAACAGGGATATGCACATCCCCAATAATAAGTATATCATATTTCTTCTTGACAGTAGGAAGGGGAAATTCAAAACCTCCAAATATAATAGATTGAAATTTTCCAATAGAATTGATACTATGAACTTGAGGTTGTTTCCTCGAAAAGTGTACCGTATGCTCATTGCCATTAACATGAAAAGTGACATTGCCTTTTTTGCAATCAATAACAGCCCCTACAGTATTCAGAAAAGGTCTTCCAAGAATAATAGACATACTATCGTCCTCGGGAATATCAAGAATAACAAAGTCCGTTAAAATAGTAACGTTTGCAACCTAGCAGGCACATCCTCACAAATACCGACAGGTATTGCAGTTGATTTATCAGCCATTTGCAAAGATATTTCAGTAGGTGTCAACTTATTCAAGTCAAGTCTATGATATAAAGAGAGAGGCATAACACTAACACCGGCTCCAAGATCACATAAAGCAGTTTTAACATAGTTTCTTTTAATGGAGCATGGTATAGTAGGTACTCCTGGATCTCCAAGTTTCTTTGGTATTCCACCCTTAAAAGTATAATTAGCAAGCATGGTGGAAATTTCAGCTTCCGGTATCTTTCTTTTATTAGTGACAATATCTTTCATATATTTAGCATAGGGATTCATTTTGAGCATATCAGTTAATCGCATACGCAAAAAGATAGGTCTAATCATTTCAGCAAAGCGCTCAAAATCCTCATCATCCTTTTTCTTGGATGTTTTGGGAGGAAAGGGCATGGGTTTCTGAACCCATGGTTCTCTTTCTTTACCATGTTTCCTAGCAACAAAGTCTCTCTTATCATAACATTGATTCTTTGATTGTGGGTTATCAAGATCAACAACAGGTTCAACTTATACATCATTATCATTACTAGGTTGAGCATCATCATGAACATCATCATTAACATTTTCACTAGGTTCATGTTCATTACCAGATTGTGTTTCAAAGATCGTAAATAGATATATCATTTGGATTCTCGGTGGTTCGATAATAGGTTCACTAGAAGTTTGCAAAAGTCCTATCATTTTCTTTTTCTTCCTTTTAGAAGAACTAGGAGCATCAATATTATTTCTCTAAGAATCTTGCTCAATTCTCTTAGGGTGGCCTTCAGGATACAACAGTTCCTGAGTCATTCTACCAGTTCTCGTAGCCACTCTAACAGCATAATCATTTTTCTTACTATTCATTTCATTCAGCAAATCATTTTGAGCTTTAAGTACTTGTTCTACTTGAGTAGTAACCATAGAAGCATGTTTGCTAACGAGTTTAAGTTCACCTCTAACATTAGCCATATAATCACCCAAGTGTTTAATCATATAAGTATTTTGTTTTAATTGTCTACCAAAATAAGCATTGAAGTCTTCTTGCTTAAACATAAAATTATCAAACTCATCCAAGCACTGACTAGCAATTTTAGTAGGAGGGATTTCAGCTCTATCATATCTATAGAGAGAATTTACCTTTACTACGTGTCGGGTTATCAAGACCGTGGAGGTTCTTCAATAGGTAATGGATCAAGATCATATGTTTCTTCAACAGGCGGTAAATTAAGACCATGTATTTCTTCAATAGGAGGTAAATTCTTAACATCTTCAGCTTTAATACCCTTTTCTTTCATAGTTTTGTTTGCCTCTTGCATATCTTCAGGACTGAGAGATAGAACACCTCTCTTCCTCGGAGTTGGTTTAGGAATAGGCTCAGTAATTGGCTCAGGGGCTGGCTCAGGAAGTTCCCAATTATTTTCATTTGTCAACATATTATTCAATAGAATTTCAGCTTCAGCTGGTGTTCTTTCCCTGAAAAGAGAACCAGCACAACTATCCAGGTAATCTCTGGAAGCATCGGTTAGTCCATTATAAAAGATATCAAGTATTTCAATTTTCTTAAGAGGATGATCAGGCAAAGCATTAAGTAACTTGAGAAGCCTCCCCAAGCTTGTGGGAGACTCTCTTCTTTAATTTGCACAAAGTTGTATATTTCCTTTAAAGCGGCTTGTTTCTTATGAGCAGGAAATATTTAGCGGAGAAGTAATAAATCATATCACAGGGACTACGCACACAACCAGGATCAAGAGAATTAAACCATATCTTAGCATCACCCTTTAATGAGAACGGAAATATTTTAAGGATATAAAATTAGCAAGATCTCTCATCATTAGTGAACAGGGTGGCTATATCATTTAATTTAGTAAGATGTGCCACAACAGTTTTAGATTCATAGCACCAAAGTAATTATATCAGGATCAACAGAGAATTCATAATCGTAATCGGCAACACAAATAGGTGAAGTAGCAAAAGCAGGGTCAGGCCTCATTCTATCCCTAAGAGATTGCTTATTCCATTCAGCTAATAACCTCTTGAGTTCATATCTATCCTTACAAGCTAAAATAGCTGCAGAGGCTTCCATATCAAAAATATAACCCTCAGGAATAACAGGCCTATCTTCATCATCACTTTCATCATTACAATCATTATCAATAATTTCTTTCTCTCTAGCCCTAGCAATTTGCTCATCAAGAAATTCACTAAGGGGCACAGTAGAATCAAGCATAGAAGTAGTTTCATCATAAGTATCATGCATAGAAGAAGTGGCATCATCAATAACATGCGACATATCAGAACGAATAGCAGAAGCAGGTTTAGGTGTCGCAAGCTTACTCAAAAGCAGAAGGTGAATCAAGTGCGAGCTAGATGGCAGTTCCTTACCTCCCCTCGTAGTTCAGGGATAAATTGTTGTCTTAGCGTCTTTCAAGTTCTTCATAGTGTCCAGCAGATATAAATCCCAAGTGACTCAAAGAATAGAGCTATGCTCCCCGGCAATGGCACCAGAAATTAGTCTTGATAACCCACAAGTGTAGGGAATCGCAACAGCTTTCGAGGGTAGAGTATTCAACCCAAATTTATTGATTCGACACAAGGGGAGCCAAAGAATATTCTCAAGTATTAGCAGTTGAGTTGTCAATTCAACCACACCTGGATAACTTAATATCTGCAGCAAAGTATTTAGTAGCAAAGTAATATGATAGTAGTGGTAACGGTAACAAAATTAACGAAAGCAAAAGTAATATTTTTGGTGTTTTGTAGTGATTGTAACAGTAGCAACGGAAAAGTAAATAAGCGAAAACCAGTATATGGAAAGCTCGTAGGCATTGGATCTGTGATGGATAATTATGCCGGATGTGGTTCATCATGTAACAGTCATAACATAGGGTGACACAGAACTAGCTCCAATTCATCAATACAATGTAGGCATGTATTCTGAATATAGTCATACGTGCTTATGGAAAAGAACTTGCATGACATCTTTTGTCCTACCCTCCCGTGGCAGCGGGTCCTAATGGAAACTAAGGGATATTAAGGCCTCCTTTTAATAGAGAACCGGAACAAAGCATTAGCACATAGTGAATACATGAACTCCTCAAACTATGTTCATCACCGGAGTGGTCCCGATTATTGTCACTTGGGTTGCGGATCATAACACATAGTAGGTGACTATAGACTTGCAAGATAGGATCAAGAATTCACATATATTCATGAAAACATAATAGGTTCAGATCGGAAATCATGGCACTCGGGCCCTAGTGACAAGCATTAAGCATAGCAAAGTCATAGCAACATCAATCTCAGAACATAGTGGATACTAGGGATCAAACCCTAACAAAACTAACTCGATTACATGATAGATCTCATCCAACCCATCACCGTCCAGCAAGCCTACAATGGAATTACTCACACACGGCGGTGAGCATCATGAAATTGGTGATGGAGGATGGTTGATGATGACGACGGCGAATCCCCTCTTGAGCCCTGAGCGGACTCCAGATCAGCCCTCCCGAGAGGTTTTAGGGCTTGGCGGCGGCTCCGTATCGTGAAACGCGATGATTTCTTCTCCTTCATTTTTTTCTCCCCGAAAGCAAATATATAGAGTTGGAGTTGGCGTCGGAGGAGCTCCAGGGGGCCCACGAGGTAGGGGGCGCGCCCCCCACCCTCGTGGACAGGTGGTGGGCCCCCTGGCCTTCATCTTTTGCAACGATTTTTTATTATTTCCGAAAAGATGTTCCGTGAAGTTTCAGGTCATTCCGAGAAGTTTTGTTTCTGCACATAAATAACACTATGGCAATTCTGCTGAAAACAGCGTCAGTCCGGGGTTAGTTCCATTCAAATCATGCAAATTAGAGTCCAAAACAAGGGCAAAAGTATTTGGAAAAGTAGATACGAGGGAGACGTATCAATCCCCAGGTTGAGGTAGAGGGACATCCTCCTACGAACTTGAATCATTGATCCTCATCAAATGAGCATTCTCCTCCTCATCCGTAGTTCGACCACAAGGAGATAGATCCCCATAGGTCTTTGGGTCAGCAATGAGGTGTGAGACATAGCTCTCTCCATCGGAATCCTAATATGACATCTTGCTCCAAATCACTTTCTGAAACATTTCGAAACAAAAAGCAGAGGATAATTGCGTGATACGGTGGTCAAAACCTTGGGAGATTATATAATGAGTTTTACCGACCAAAATATGTATCGTGCAAGAAAAGCGGAGTCCGAGAGGCGCACGAGGTGCCCACGAGGAAGGAGTGCGCCCGAGGGGTAGGCGCGCCCTCCACCTCGTGGAGCCTCGTGTCCTTCCCGGACTGCTTCTTATTTTTCTATTTTTCTAAATATTCCAAAACAAAGAAAAATTGCCATTAGAACTATTTTGGAGTCGGTTTACTTACTGCATCACGTACCTATTCCTTTTGAGTCTCAAACATTCTCGAAAGTGTCCCTTATGTATTCCTCCGGGTTACGGTTTCAATAATGTTGGTTTCAACATTTATAGGATTACGAGATATAATGTTTGATTCTTTGACTGTTCACCACCTTGATTTGTGCCTTCGAAGTTGTTGATTTTTATGGCACCGGAACAATAGACCTCCTCGTTAACGTAAGGACCTTCCCATTTAGAGAGAAGTTTTCCTGCAAAAAATCTTAAACGAGAGTTGTATAGCAACACATAATCACCTACATTAAACTCACGCTTTTGTATCATTTTGTCATGCCATCTTTTAACTATTTCTTTAAACAGTTTGGCATTCTCATAGGCTTGGGTTCTCCATTCATCAAGTGAGCTAATGTCAAATAACCTCTTCTCACCGGCAAGTTTGAAATCATAGTTAAGCTCTTTAATAGCCCAATATGCCTTATGTTCTAGTTCGAGAGGTAAGTGACATGATTTTCCATAGACCATTTTATACGGAGACATACCCATAGGATTTTTATATGCAGTTCTATATGCCCATAATGCATCATCAAGTTTCTTAGACCAATTCTTTCTAGATCTATTAACGGTCTTTTGCAGAATTAATTTGAGTTCTCTTTTACTCAATTCTACTTGACCACTAGACTGTGGGTGATAAGGAGATACAATTCTATGATTAACATCATATTTGGCAAGCATTTTACGAAAGGCACCATGAATAAAATGTGAACCACCATTAGTCATTAAATATCTAGGGACTCCAAACCTCGGAAAAATAACTTCTTTAAGCATCTTAATAGAGGTGTTATGATCAGCACTACTAGTTGGAATAGCTTCTACCCACTTAGTAACGTAATCAACAACAACTAAAATATGATTATACCCATTAGAGGCAGGAAACGGTCCCATATAATCAAAGCCCCAAACATCAAATGGTTCAATAACAAGTGAATAATTCATAGGCATTTCCTGACGTCTACTAATATTACCAATTCTTTGACATTCATCACAAGATAAGACAAACTTACGGGCATCCTTGAAGAGTGTAGGCCAATAAAAACCGGGTTGCAATACCTTATGTGTTGTTCTATCTCCAGCGTGGTGTCCTCCATAAGCCTCGGAGTGACACTTGCGTAGGATCTGTTCCTGTTCATGCTCAGGTACACAACGTCTAATAACACCATCTACCCCTTCTTTATAAAGATGTGGGTCATCCCAAAAGTAATGCCTCAAATCATAGAAAAACTTTTTCTTTTGCTGGTATGTGAAACTAGGTGGTATAAATTTAGCAACAATGTAATTAGCATAATGGCATACCATGGAGCAGTGCGAGAAGCATTTATGACATTTAATTGTTCATCAGGAAAGCTATCATCAATAGGTAGTGGGTCATCAAGAACAATTTCTAACCTAGACAAGTTATGCGCAGCACGGGTTCTCAGCTCCCTTTCTATCAATAATATGCAAATCAAATTCTTGTAGCAAGAGAACCATCTAATAAGTCTAGGTTTAGCATCTTTCTTTTTCGTAAGATATTTAATAGCAGCGTGATCCGTGTGAATAGTTACTTTAGAATCAACAATGTAAGGTCTAAACTTATCACAAGCAAATACAACTGCTAAGAATTCTTTCTCAGTAGTAGCATAATTTCTCTGAGCACTGTCTAGAGTCTTACTAGCATATTGAATAACATTTAATTTCTTATCAACTCTTTGCCCTAGAACAGCACCTACAGCATAATCACTAGCATCACACATAATTTCAAAGGGTAAATTCCAATCAATTTGGTGAACAATAGCTGCAGAAATCAATGCTTTCTTAAGTATTTCAAATGCTTCTACACAATCATCATCAAAGACAAATGGTATATCTTTTTGTAATAGATTAGTTAGAGGCTGATAAATTTTTGAGAAGTCCTTAATGAACCTCCTATAAAAACCGGCATGACCAAGGAAACTTCTTATACCTTTGATGTCCTTAGGACATGGCATCTTTTCAATAGCATCAACTTTAGATTTATCCACTTCAATACCTCTTTCAGAAATTTTATGCCCCAAGACAATACCTTCATTAACCATAAAGTGGCACTTCTCCCAATTCAAGACAAGGTTAGTTTCTTCACATCTCTGCAAAACTCGATCAAGGTTGCTCTAGAAAATCATCAAAAGAGGATCCATAAACGGAGAAATCGTCCATGAAAACCTCACAAATCTTTTCACAAAAGTCAGAGAATATAGCCATCATGCATCTTTGAAAGGTAGCAGGTGCATTACATAAACCAAAAGCCATACGTCTATAAGCAAAAGTACCGAAAGGGCAAGTAAAAGTGGTCTTAGCTTGATCATCAGCTGACACATGTATTTGAGAGAAACCAGAATAACCATCTAGAAAGCAAAAATGTGTATGTTTGGATAATCTTTCTAGCATTTGATCAATAAAAGGTAAGGGGTAATGATCCTTTTTAGTAGCCTTATTTAATTTACGGAAATCAATTACCATCCTCTAACCTGTAATAATTCTTTGCGGAATTAATTCATCTTTATCATTAGGAATGACAGTAATACCTCCCTTCTTAGGGACACAATGGACAGGACTTACCCACTGACTGTCAGCAACGGGAAAGATTATACCTGCCTCAAGGAGCTTTAATATTTCCTTTCTTACCACTTCTTTCATCTTAGGATTCAAACCCGCTGATGATCAATAACTGGTTTGGCGTCTTTCTCCAAATTTATTTTGTGTTGACATAGAGTGGTACTAATGCCCTTAAGATCATAAAGAGTATATCCAATAGCAAAGACAAAGGTTTCTTCGTAGTTTTCAATAATTTTTCTTCCTCCTACTCGAAAGGTTAGCACTAATAATAACAGGATATATCTTCTTTTCATCAAGATAAGCATATTTAAGAGTATCAGGTAATGGTTTAAGCTCAAACACGGGATCACCCTTGGGTGGAGGGATCCTAGGATTTCAACAGGCAAGTTGTGTTTCAGAATAGGTCCCTGTTTAAAGAATACTTCATCTATTTCCCTTCTTTCATTCATAAACATATCATTTTCATGGTCTAGCAAATATTGTTCTAAAGGATCATTAGGAGGCACAGCAATAGAAGCAAGACCAATAATTTCATCCTTACTAGGCAATTCCTCTTCACGGTGTTGTCTATGAAATTTAGAAAAGTTAAACTCATGAGACATATCAACCAAACCAATAGTAACAACATCCTTTTTGCACTCTATCTTAGCATTAACAGTGTTCAAGAAGGGTCTACCAAATATAATGGGACAAAAGTTATCCTGTGGGGAGCCAAGAACAAGAAGATCAGCAGGATATTTAGTTTTCCCACACAAGACTTTGACATCTCTAACAATCCCAATTCGTGACATAGTATCTCTATTGGCAAGCTTAATTGTGACATCAATATCTTCTAATTCAGCAGGTGCAATATCTTGCATAATTTCGTGATATAAAGAGATAGGTATCGCACTAGCACTAGCACCCATATCACACAAGCCATGATTAAAATGATCTCCTATTTTAACAGAAATAACAGGCATGCCTACCACAGGTCTATGTTTATCTTTAGCACAAGGTTTAGCAATTCTAGCAGTTTCATCACAGAAACAAATAACATGCCCATCAATATTATCATCCAAGAGATCCTTAACAATAGCAATATTAGGTTCAACCTTAACTTGCTCAGGAGGTGTATAAGTTCTAATATTGCTTTTATGAACCACAGTTGAAGCTTTAGCATGATCCTTTATTCTAACAGGGAAAGATGGTTTCTCAACATAAGCAGTAGGAACAATAGGATCATTATAAGTGATAGAATTTTCTTCAACTTTAATAGGTGCAACTACTTTTACTTATATGGGAGGATGATATTTAAACCACTTCTCCTTAGGGAGATCAACATGAGTAGCAAAGGATTCACAGAAAGAAGCTACTATCTCAGAGTCAAGTCCATATTTAGTATTTACGGAAAACGTCGGTATCCATAAAAGATTTAACACAATCAAACTTAGGTGTTATACCTGACTCCTTACCTTCGTCGAGATCCCAATCTTCAAAGTTGCGTTTAATTATCTCCAATAAATTCCATTTGAATTCAATAGTCTTCATCATAAAGGAACCAGTACAAGAAGTATCGAGCATGGAGCGATTGTTGTCAGAAAGCCGAGCATAAATTTTTTGAATAATCATTTCTCTTGAGAGCTCATGATTGTGGCATGAATATAAGATTGACTTAAGCCTCCCCCAAGCTTGAGCGATGCTTTCTCCTTCGCGAGGTCAAAAATTATATATATAATTACGATCACGATGAACAAGATGCATAGGATAAAACTTCTGATGAAATTCCAATTTCAATCGCTTGTAGTCCCATGATCCCATATCATCACATAGCCTATACCATGTAAATGCATCTCCCTTAAAATATAAAGGGAAAACCTTCTTCTTGATAACATCATCGGGCATACCTGCAAGCTTAAATAATCCACAAACTTCATCCACATAGATTAAGTGTAAATCGGGATGCAATGTTCCATCTCCTACAAAAGGATTAGCTAGCAGTTTCTCTATCATACCCAAAGGAATTTCAAAGTAGATATTTTCATTTTCAGTAGGTTCAGTAGGTTGAGGAGCAACTCTTTGCTCTACTGGTCGGGGTGAAGATACCCCGAACAAACCCCTCAGAGGATTACTTTCCATAGTAACAAGTGACAATAAATTTCAGCACACTATATAAATTTTCCCTTACCAAATTCCACCTACCAAAGGCGCTTCACTCCCCGGCAACGGCGCCAGAAAAGAGTCTTGATGACCCACAAGTATAGGGTATCTATCATAGTCCTTTCGATAAGTAAGAGTGTCAAACGCAACAAGGAGCAGAAGGAAATGATAAGTTGTTTTCAGCAAGGTATTCTCTGCAAACACTAAAATTATAGGTAACAGATAGTTTTGTTATAAGGTAATTTGTAATGAGCAACAAGTAACAAAAGTAAATAAATTGCAGCAAGGTGGCCCAATCCTTTTGTAGCAAAGTACAAGCCTGGAAAAACTCTTATATAGAGAAAAGCGCTCCCCAGGACACATGGGAATTATCGTCAAGCTAGTTTTCATCACGCTCATATGATTCGCGTTCGGTACTTTGATAATTTGATATGTGGGTGGACTGGTGCTTGGGTGCTGTCCTTACTTGGACAAGCATCCCACTTATGATTAACTCCTATTGCAAGCATCCGCAACTACAAAAGAAGTATTAAGGTAAACCTAACCATAGCATGAAACATAAGGATCCAAATCAGCCCCTTACGAAGCAACGCATAAACTAGGGTTTAAGCTTACATCACTCTAGCAACCCATCATCTACTTATTACTTCCCAATGCCTTCCTCTAGGCCCAAATAATGGTGAAGTGTCATGTAGTCGACGTTCACATGACACCACTAGAGGAGAGAAAACATTCATCTCATCAAAATATCGAACGAATACCAAATTCACATGACTACTAATAGCATGACTTCTCCAATGTCCTCAGGAAAAAACGTAACTACTCACAAAGTGTATTCATGTTCATAATCAGAGGAGTATTAATATGCATATAGGATCTGAACATATGATCTTCCACCAAATAAACCAACTAGCATCAACTACAAGGAGTAATCAACACTACTAGCAACCTACAAATACCAATCTCAGACTTAGAGACAAAAATTGGATACAAGAGATGAACTAGGGTTTGGGAGGAGATGGTGCTGGTGAAGATATTGATGGAGATTGGCCCCCTCCCGATGAGAGGAGTGTTGGTGATGACGATGTCGATGATTTCCCCCTCCCAGAGGGAAGTGTCCCCGGCAGAACAGCTCCGCTAGAGCCCTAGATTGGTTCCGCCAAGGTTCCGCCTCATGGCGGCGGAGTCTCGTCCCGAAAGCTTGCTTATGATTTTTCTTCGGACGAAAGACTTCATCTAGCAGAAGATGGGCACCTGAGGGCCACCAGGGGGCCCACGAGGCAGGGGCGCCCAGGGGGTAGGGCGCGCCCCCCACGCTCGTGCCCAGGGTGTGGGTCCCCTCTGGTATTTTCTTCGCTCAGTATTTTTTACTATTTCCAAAAATAACTTCCGTGGAGTTTCAGGACTTTTGGAGTTGTGCAGAATAGGTCTCTAATATTTGCTCCTTTTCCAGCCCAGAATTCCAGCTGCCGGCATTCTCCCTCTTCTTGTAAACCTTGTAAAATAAGAGAGAATAGGCATAAGTTGTGACATAATGTGTAATAACAACCCATAATGCAATAAGTATCGATATAAAAGCATGATGCAAAATGGACGTATCACTCCCCCTGCCCCGCCAGTCGGTGGCAAAGCCTCCACCATTTCCCTCCACTTTCCCCAAAACCCTCCCGCCCGCACGCGCTCCCGGCCGCTCGCCATGGACGACGACCTCGATGCCGCCGCTGACCTCGCCTCCCTCGCTTCGTCTCAAGCATCACGGCCGCCCTCCGCAAGAAAGGCAAGCCACCCCCCATAAGATCGCCACCGCGCCTAAGAAGCGGTGGCCGAAGGAGCGGGCCACGGAGTCGGCGAGGAGGAAGGGCCGGAGGCACACGGCGAGCGCGAGGGATGAAGCAGGGGCCGCCACCGCCATGGTCGCCGACGCGCAGCAAACATCGCCGCCCGTGTCGCCGCGACAACGAGGGAGGTGCTAGACTACTAGGGAAAACCTTATACACAGAATCTTAGCAGTAGCGCTGGACAAGGAGGGGCACTACTGCTAATTAGCAGTAGCACTGGACCCAAACATGCGCTATTGCTACCGACTTAGCAGTAGCGCGGCTTGGTAGAGCCATGCTACTACTAAAATTACCCGGCCGTTCCTGCCACGCTAGGTTTAGCAGTAGCATGGCCACATTGACCGCGCTAGTGCTAATGTAATAGTAGTAGCGCACTTATTCTGCAGGTCGCTACTGCTAATTTTGAACCTGGCCACATGGCGGGCCCCGCTTAGCAGTAGCGCCTCTTCCAGAAACGCGCTACTGCTATCTTATTAGCAACAACGCGTTTTACACCCAGCGCTACTGCTAAACCGCATCCATACCACCTTTTCCCTCCCCCTGCCCCTCCCCCATCCTCTCTTCCTTCGCTTTCCCCTAGCTCCCACCTCCTCTCTCCCTCACTACTTCTCCCCCCATTACTCTCCTTCTTCTACCTATCTTTCTCTCTCTTTATTACTCCTATCTAACTACACCACCTCCATTAATGCATCTCCTTTCTCTTTTTCCTCCCCCTCCACTAGTTGAACTTGTCTCCTCCCAACTATCTAGCTAGGTAGATCTAGCATTTAGTGAAGTGACCTATGTACCTCCCTAACTAGATCTAGCCTTGTCAAGAAGAGCTTTGTCCACTTTTGATCATTCCATAGGTGTGTGTGGCGACACATATCGACATCATCATCACCGTGCTCGATCTCGAGATAGGTGATTAAAAATTTATGCTTTTGCAAGAATGAAAATATGTGTATGTGTGCGATATGACATAATCGGGCGATATAATGGAAACTGTGTGTGTGGCATGAGTTGCCGCCGAACTATGCTTGTGAGTTGCCTATGTTTTGCCGAAATGTCGATTTATTTCCGTTTCGGCGAATTCCGGGAAAGCTCTATATGTCCTATTTTTAGGGACGGTCATGCCGAATTTTTGTATGACTTTGATGCATGCATGAATTTTTATAATCAATTTGTTTATTATTACCATGCAGGCATTCATGCTGGTCAGTGGAACGATGGTGGATAGGTGGTTGCGGTCGGCGGTACAGGACATGAAAGAAAATAACCTGACAGAGATTTTATGTCTGTGTCGAAGATGCAAAGGAGGAGTTTGGCTCGACCGGTCGTGTGATGGAGCACCTGCTCATGACAGGTTTCATGGTTGGCTATACTCGGTGGATAATTGAAGATGAGGATGATGATGTTGACGATGCCGACGGGGCAAGCAATGATGATATGGGGCAAGACGAAGAGATGATCGATAATGGCGGCGGAGATGGGGCCGGCCATGGCGGCGGGGAAGGGGCCGGACATGGCGTCGGAGAAAACGTGGACTCCACGACGCAGACTTCGTCGGTACTAAGTTCAATCCTGCGGGACCCTCATGTTCAAGCACTGCTTCGCAAGGAGACGAGTACTGACAGAGCTGCTTCTAGAGAGGAGGCCAAGCTACAGCAACTGGTGGTAGACTCAAACACTCCATTTGTATGATGGTTGCGATCCCGAGGTGACCCGCTTGAGTTTCACGCTCGAACTCCTGAAGATGAAGGCTAAAAAAATGGACCGACACTAGCCTCGATGAGTTTCTCAAGTACCTAAAGGATGTTCTTCCTGCGGGAAATCTATGTCCTACTAGTGTGGATGAGGCCAAGAAGATCGTGTGCCCTCTTGATCTGCCGCATGTTAGATACCATGCATGCATCAAAGATTGCATAATTTATCAGAAGGAGCACGCGAAAAAAAACAGTTGTCCGGTGTGCAATGCTTCTCGATACAAGAAGGTCGAGAAGAAATCTCCCCAGAAAGTTGTATGGTACTTACTGATCACTCCCCGTCTGCAACGTTATTTTGTAGATCCCAAGGAAGCAAAGCTCATGCGTTGGCACACGGAGAGGACAAAGCCCGACGATGGAGATGATCCGAAGCTGAGACACCTCATGGATGGAAGCCAGTGGAGAGCGATCAACGGTGAATATCGGTATTTCGCATGTGATGCAAGGAACATCGTGCTCGGCGCATGTATCGATGGCATAAATCCGTTTGGCAACCAGAACACCAACCATAGCACATGGCCCGTGTTTGTATGGATGTACAACCTCCCCCCTGGTTGTGCATGAAGTCGAAGTACATACACATGAGCATGCTGATCGAAGGGACGAAACAACTGGGAAATAATATCAATCTGTATCTCGGGCTACTTCAAGAGGAGTTAGACATGTTATGGAAGACACCCGCCAAGACATGGGACGCCAGCAAAGGCGAGTATTTCTATATGAGAGTCGCGCTGATCACGACGGTGCACGACTATCTTGGTTACGGATATGTCGCAGGCCAGGTGTGCCATGGATATTGCGGATGCACGCGGTGCATGGATGATACGACGTCTCAGCACCTGACGTCAAGGAAAGATGGTGGGTCCGGGAAAATCGTGTACACGGGGCATCAAAGATGGCTCGAGAAGGTCGACCCGTGGGGAAACCGTGGAGATCTATCCAATGGTGAGGTTGAGAATCTAGGACCTCCACATAAGCGGAGCGGTGCCAAAATCGATGAGCTGTTGAAAAACTAGGAACAGTGCCCCGCGCCGGGAAACACGATGAAAAAGGTGTCGGAGCCACTGCTGAATGTATGGAAGACGAGGTTTGTTTTCTAGGACTTGGAGTACTGGCACAAACACGCCTCATTGCCGTGATCAAATGCATATCTATAAGAATGTCCCTGAGAGCTTGCTTGCGACACTGATGAACATGCCGGATAAGACCAAGGATGGGCCTACGGCAAGAAAAGACTTGCAAGATTTTAAATTCAGGGAAGATCTGCACATGCCACCCCGTAAAAAGTCAGAGGAGACAAAGACAGAGACAGAGGCGCGGGAGAAGAAGGGCAAAAAAGTAAAGGAAGAGGATTATTACCCCCTTCTTGCTTCACCTTAAGTCCGGCTGAGATCGATCAATTCTTCAAGTGCCTTACCGAAATCAAAGTTAGTTCCGGTTACTGTGGGAAGATAAGCAGATTTCTAGACACGAAGAAGAAAAGGTCCAGTGGGATGAAGTCCCATGACTGTCATGTGATGATGACGCAGATACTACCTGTTGCCCTTAGAGGGATAATGGACAAGCACGTCCGTGACATGCTTATTGGTCTCTGCAACTTTTTCGACGTCATCTCTCAAAAGTCGATTAGTGTGAAGCAGCTCCGAAGGCTACAGGAAGAGATCATTGTGATACTAAATGAGCTTGAGATGTACTTCTCGCCCACGTTCTTTGACGTCATGGTGCATCTGTGTGTACATATTGTGGATGACATAATAGACCTGGGGCCGTCATTCCTGCACAACATGATGCCGTTCGAGAGGATGAATGGGGTCATCAAAGGATTCGTTCATAACATGTCCCGTCCGGCTGGAAGCATCGTCTAGGGCTATCTGACACTAGAGTGCATCTCTTTTTGCGAGAATTTTGTATATGGCGCAGACCAGCCGCCTGGTGTTGGTTTTCCCGTTAACAAGCACGTTGGGAGGCTCGAAGGAGAAGGTCACTCCAACGATCGCAGGGAACTGCAAGTGGCCTACTCAGATCGACGCAGCGACTTTGATAGAGCAAACTTGGTAGTGCTACAACACCTAGACCAGGTAGATCCTTTCGTGACACTGCACAAAGAAACTATCGTAAAGAAGTATCGTGAGCGGGGGTATGTAGGACGGACGCCGAAGTTACTAGAGAGCACAACTCCACTTTCCTGCATTGGTTCAAAGAGCATATTCTTGCTAATCCGCCGGAAGAGGGCTCTAAGGACGGATTGCTCATATACGCCTTAGCACATGGCCCCTCGCCCAACCTCGTTGTCTATCAGGCATACGATATCAACGATACACGTTCAACACGGAGGCCAAATATATGAACAATGATTTTCAGAACTCAGGGGTGACGATGGAATGCATGACCGGCAGCGACAACGGCGCAACTAAGAGATTTTACGGAAGGGTCGAGGAGATTTGGGAGCTTGACTACTCTAGACTGCACAACGCGATGATGTTCTGTGTCAGATGGGCTAAGAATGTCGAAAGAGAAAACCGGTATTTCACTACCATGACTATACCCGACGCCAAGAGTGCTACTGTGAACGCCATCGCAAAAAATGAGCCATGGGTACACGCTAAGCTCGTGACACAATGCTTCTTCATAACTGACCCAAGCAATCCCAGTTGTGTTGTCGTGAGGAGAGGCAAAAGGAACATCATTGGAATGGATGGAGTCGCCAACGAGGAAGACTACGACTAGTACAGAAACCCGATGAGGGAAGATGACGATGACGATGAAGTATACGTCAAAAGAAGAATCAATACACATTACCTAAGAAAGATCGTACTCCATGGAAAAGGAAAAGTCACAATGGGGGGCTCAATTATTCGTCAACGAACAAGAAGTGAAAGAAGCTCACTCAAAAATGAAAACGTCGACGCTGAGAAACCATTATCGGTCAAATCATGTAATATATATGTTCCTATTTTGTATGCACACTTAACCATTATGGGTCAAATGATGCAATATATATCGCCTTAGTTATATACATTGTACCACCTTCCCTTCGTCGGCTCTCAAAAAAAGGAAAAAGGAAAAGAACACAGAAGAAACAAAATGGAAAAAGAAAAGGAAAAAAGTAAGCAAAAAAGAAAAGGAAAAAAAGAAAACAATAGCAGGAGCGCTGGTTGTGTAAAAGCGATATAGCTACGTTATGTAGCAGTAGTGTTGCTCCAGAAACGCGCTATTGCTACTCCATATAGCAGTAGCGCTTTTCTTGGAAATGTGCTATAGCTAAGTTAGCTATAGCGCGTTTTCAATAAAAGCGCTACTGCTATTTTCACATAACCCCCCGTGCGGGCTTCCCTCCTCTCCTTCCTCCCCCAATTCCCCCACTCTCTTCTCCCCCTCGTCGCCCCTGCCCTCACCCTCGTCGGAGCCCGAGCGCCGACCCCGATGTTGCACGCCTCCCTCGCCATCGCCCGGCCCCAACCCCAATGTCGCGTGCCTCCTCCCTCGGCCCCGACCCCGACCACGACGTCGCACGCCTCCGTCATTGTCGCCCGACCCCGGACCCGACCCCGACGCGCCACGCCTCCCTCCTCTGCTTCCTCCCCTCCCAACCTCGGCCGTGGTCGGTCCTGCCTCCTCGCCCTGCACCCTCTGTAAGCCCCCACCGCTCCTCTCTCTGCCATTAGAGTTCTAGCTAGGGTTCTTCGGTTAATTTACTTAGGTTTTAGTTAGGGCAGTAGGTTCATTAGGTTATCTATTTAGTTAGGGCAGTAGGTTAATTAGGTTATCTATTTAGTTAGGGCAGTAGGTTAATTAGGTTATCTATTTAGTTAGGCGGTAGGTATTTTTTATGGTGATGAATTTAGTTATGAACCCTAGCTAGGTATCAAATTTAGTTATGAATTTAGCTAGGTATGAACCCTAGTTATGAATTTTGCGGTGATGAATTTATCAAATTTAGTTATGAACCCTAGGTATCAAATTTAGTTATGAATTTATCTAGGTATAAAACTAGTAGATTAATTTGGTATTTAGCTAGGTATCAAATTTTATTCAAGGAATTTTTATTGGTATTTAAATAAAAATAGAATTGTTGCTATTTGAATTTTTTAGTTAAAGATATTGTTGCTATATGAACCCTATATGATATGTGGACATGTGATTTGGACATATTTGAAGTGGACATGTGATATTTGGAAAATTATGGTTATGTGCAGGGTAAATGATCCGAGTGGCCTATGTTTCGCCGGAATGTCAATTCATTTCCGTTTCGGTGAATTCCAAGCGCTCGATATGTCCACTTTTTAGCAAAGGTCATGCCGAAATTTCCCGTGAATTTTAGCATGACTTGTGCTAGAAAGTAGGCATATCGAGTGCAGGGATTTGCTACGGCGGGAATGAAATGGCATTCCGGCAAACCATAGACCTTTTTACGTCATTTCTCATTTTATTATAGTTTTAGAATTAAACAAGGAGACTTAATCATAGGAAACATGTCGAACAACGAAGAAACCGGGCCTTCTGACCAAGATGCAGATGGGATGGATTATGAGGGTGAACAACAGTACCTCGACTTTTTGTCTGCTAAGCACAGTCAAGGTTTGTAGGGCGGCCTCGATGATGGTACTGACGCCGACATCGACACCGACGGCCCCGGCATCGATGGCGGCGCCGAGACCGGCGGGGAAGGTACCAGCGCCGAAGCCGCTACCGAAAAGAAGAAGCAGAAGAAGTAGAGGATACGAAAACCTAACAAACTCGACATCGGATGACTGGTGATCAGAAAGATGGCCCGTGGCAAGTTTGAGCCATTAGAGCCAGAAGAACCTCGCAGGTGCTATGGGAACCAAGTAGGATGCATCCTACGGGAATGGGCGAGCATCAACGACGATGACTTAAGGAGTAAAGAACATTTCAGGCAGTTGCTCCTGACGAAGTTGCACAAGATATTCAAGTTCCCCGACCGGGATGATAGCATAGAACAACCATGGGATGATCCGAAGATGAAAAAGATTAACAATCACGCCATGGGCATGTTCAGCAATGATTTGGCCTCCTGGAAAGGGAGGGTGAAACGAGCTATTAAGGCTGAGGAACCCCTGTCCAAGATTCTAGAGGAAAATCTGACACTTACGGAAGAGGAGTTCTAAAAGTTCAAGGACACTTGCGCTACCGAGGCAGCCAAGGATAAGGCTGTGAAATTCAAGAGCCTTCAGCAAAGGAACACGGGGAACCAACGCCTCGGAAACCGTGTCTACCTTGGCAAAAGGCCCATATGGGATAAGGAGGATGCGGAATGTGAAGCCACAGGTCTCCCAGACCCCTTCATGAAGTTCACCAACCCCTTGGAGCATGACTTCATCATGGCCCACTACAAGTGGGACAAGGAAAAGAAGGTTTTTTTACATGGACCCGATCACAAGAAAATTGATTAGAATACTGGTAATTATTCTTTTACCACCTTACATTTAGCTTCTGATCAAGTCGACTACACATTCGTAAACGGTTCACGTTCCTTCTGCAGGAGAAGCAACACCAGCTTGTAGCCGAAAGCCAGTCTTCGTCGATGAGGCCCAAGTGGGACACCCCTCTCAACCGAGCCTTGAACGAACTTAAGGGACTCCCTTTGGACCAGCGGCCGCAATATGGACATGTGCACGGCGCCGGAGACAACGCCACGTGGAAGGTCTTTTATAACGAGGGCCCAGAGGCCAAGAAGCAGAAAAAGAAGTTTAGTTAGACAGACATGGATGAGAAAGTCAAGGTTGCGAGAAAAAAGCACCCGAGGAGAAAAATGAGTTGCTACAGCAGGCAGTCGCTACAGCTGTACATGCCTGCAGAAATGATTTCGCTACTAACTTGATCCCTTCTATCATCAACTGCACGAAAGGAAAATCCAGACAAGTCGGTAGATGATTTTCCCATGCCCAGTTTCGTCGGGAGCAACTCAGTGAACAACACCACCGCACCATCACCTACTCACGCAACTGCGCTTGCTTCCCCACCCGCACCCGCTCATAGCAGCCCGTCCTCAGTCTCTGGTGCGGTAGGAGGGCCTTCGTCTTTGGCTGAGCTCGACGCCCTCACGGTAATTACATGTCGTACCAACATATATCTAGAATATTCCATTTTCCTTGCCTTTCGGATGTTTTACGCCGCAGACATGTGTTTGCAGGCCAATGAAACCCCGTGCACCATACTTTACTTGATCAAAGGCCAAAATGTGGACGTGGGAAAGGCGGTGATAACGAAGCCCTTGGAACTCATGTTCCACGGCCAGTCGATGCCCGATGGGCACTTCAGAGTTACCTTGTCGAGTGTGAAATTGGGCCACGAGGATTTGCCTCCTCCAGTACTGCTAGGGGGAGAGGACGACGAGACCCCGCCGCGGATTGGAAACTGCAAGGATTGGGTGCTGCTATGGCCGAAGAATCTTCTTCGTTTGGAGCCGGCCGAGAGCACACCAATAACCACACATCAACAAGCAGGCACGAACACCACCACCCCACCTACGCAATTACCAGTGCTTGTAGTGCCTGGTGAGAGCGGCGGACGATGTGATGAATGGGGTCCAATAGTGGCTGATGTAATCGCCCCTGTAGAACAAAGAATGGATGATGAGATGGACGAGGGACCTCTTCGGTTCCTCAATACATGCGCCTATGACGGTGACTTAGATATGATGAGTCAGCCATATGACGACTCGGGTTATCAGCATGTTGATGAGGATATGGTTGATTTGCCTTGGTAGGAACGTCCTAGCAGGTATTGCAAGAAGTCTCTTTTCATGCAATCCTCACAGGACACGCCTGAAGATGCCGCCTCAACACAGGCTCAACTAGCCGAGGGTCGTACAATGCTTAGCCCTACAACACTGGGGCAGGGGTTAAGGAAGGGTTTGGAAGGTCGGCCCAAGAAAAAGGAGAGGAAGAGACCGGGGAAGAGAGGCTCTGCTGCCTACAAACAAGCCAGAGCACATAGCAGCCAGACGGCGGATTTTGAAGAGCGTATACCTATCAAAGGTGCGGCCATGTTCCATGTCACGGGTGAGCCGATGCTACCACCGAAACCGCTGGAGGCAATATCAGGGGATCTCAGGAGACTGCACGACCATGTGTTGTCGACTGAGAAAAGCCTACTAGCCTCGAAGGATCCAGGATATCCGACAACGCGACTCGTGTGCCTGAGGGGAAGTGCTATGTCGACAGACGGCCCGTGGAGGTGTTCTTCCTGCGGTTTGAGCATATCTTCGAGATGTTTCTGACAAGGTGGCTCGATTGTACAATCGTCCGCCTTTTCGCGCTACATATGAGCTCCGTCATGAAGAGAGAAGAAGTGTCGCAAATCTGTGTGGCGGATCCATACTACCTGCACGAGTCCTTCTCGAGTCTCGGCGACTTTGAGCGTAAAACTGCTAGGGGGTACCTCACAAACTTCATGGTACAGAATAAGGACCAGGAAATTGTCCTCCTGCCTTGTCATCCAAAGTAAGTCAGTGCCGAACAACCCTTTCATACATTTCAATCATTCCTTCTTGCTCATATGGAGAATAATTTAAGGTGTTTTTTCCCCGCAAAAATGGGCGCGTCATCCTTATCGTTCTTTACCCGCGAGTCTCCCACGCCGTATATTTCGACCCTACCAAAAACTACGAGAAGGACTACACCTACGTAATAGATGATGCTCTCCAGGGCTTCAACTTGAGGGGTGGCCACCTGCAGATCAGGAAACAAAGGAACAAGAAGATGGGTTTCTCGCATAAAACTAACTTCTGCTGCATCCATGTCCCAAAACCAAGCAAGAATGATGGATTCTACCTCCTCCATCTCATGATGGAGTTCAGAAGGGATCACCAAAAAGCTTCACATGACAAGCAGAAATGATGATCATATCCGCAAGTGGGTAGAATCTCATGGAGAAACAGATTATAAACTTAGAGATGACTTCTTTCGCATCCAGAGGGAAATTGCGATGATCATCATGAAAGAAGTCGTCGAAGAGAAGGGGATGTTCCACCATGGCCCTATATCACGAGCTGACGTCCGAACTCACATAGGCATGCAAGGTCAGGACCTCATGCCGTTCAAGAAGCTAGGGTGCATCCTCGATGATATGGAAGGATGGAACTTCTAGTGATTTACGATGCCGATGATGATGATATGCGTCGGTTGAACTTGTATAGTTTCTGTAGCGATGAAACTTTGTGATGTCCACGGTCGAACTTGCGTAACGCTGCTTTGTTAGTTTGGGTACAATGACCAGCATACCTCTAGTTAATTAGTTTGCGCACGATGAAACTGCGTTGATTATTTCTATGTTTACTATATGTTGCATCTAGTTGCGAACCCTTTCTTTTTCGTGTTGCTCAAGTATATTTTGTTGCATATGATTGTACATTCTCTTGATGAAGATGCATCTCCAACAGGTACCTAGATTCTTGATGGAGAAGAATCAGTGCTATGTAGTGTACAAAGGGAAGGTTCTGGGAGTGTACGACGAGTGGCCTGAGTGTCAGGCGCAAGTGGAGGGGGTCTCGGGCGCCAGCCATAAAGGCTTCAAAAGTAGACAAGAAGCATAATCTAGTTACTTGAGGTTCACGCTAGCGCGAGAGAGGACTCATAACCGCAGCCTCATGTACTTCATAGTTCCGCTCTCACTCATAGTGATAGCTATTCTCGCGTATATCACTGTTTAGATGGATGACGATGTAGTTGCAAGTATTCGAGACTTGTATCGCTATTTTCGAGATGATGACTAGAGACCACTTTGTGTTGGATGATAATTATGATGATGACATGATTTGATGAGACTATTTGTATGTATATGCTATGATTACATTTGTATGTGTATGATATGCTAAAGATTACTGTATAAAGCCTGTTCAAATACAAAACAAATATGTAGAAACAATAGAAACTAATAAAACTAGCAGTAGCGAGGGAAATAAAGTTAGCAGCGGCGCGCTCTTACCAGTAGCGCGGCTTAATTAAAAGCACTGCAGCTATTAGCAGTAGCGCGTCGCTTCAAAGATCGGTACTGCTACCCATGTATAGCAGTAGCGTGGGCCAACCCGCGCTACTGCTACATGTTAGCTCTAGCGCCGTATCAGTAGCGCGGGCGCTCGCGTTACTGATACACCCAAAACCCGCGCTACTGCTAGGCTTTTCCCTAGTAGTGCTAGCCTACCTAGGGCTAAACCCTGGCCAGCACGGGCTTGTCAATGTCGCCCTGGCCGCGGCCAGCACCGGCTCGTTCGCGTTTCCTCGGATGGTGTTGCTGGAGTCGCCGCGCGCGTCAGCGACGCATCCGATCCCCGGCTTCCATGTCTACCTGCAAGCCTCCCGATTCTCCAGGGAATGCTCGCTGGAGGTGACCGTGGTGGCGCCTTCCACGCCCGCGCCCACGCCCATCGACGTCAACGCTACACTCATAGACAGTGCCTCGTCATTCGGCGGGGCGAGGAAATGCACGTGGCAGATGCCAGCCGACATGCTCCCTGGCGCCCGCAACCTGTTCGACGGAATGCCGGCGGCCGACGAAATTGATACGGCCGACCGTTTCATGGAGAGCATCATCTTTGAGGGTGGTACGGCGGCCGCTGGCGGTGCCACCGCGGCTGGCTACGATCCAGAGGGACACAAAGCCAGGACGCTGAGGGATGTTCACGCCGTCGACCTATGATCAAGCTGGCATGGAGGACGCCTTCATGCAAGATCAGGTCGGCCTGGACCTGGACGACTTCCCGCTCGACCATGAGTTTTCGGAGGACTATGGACTCAAGGAAGAGTACGGGTTGGACATTGAAGGGGAGCCTTTGTTCATGGACGAGCTCGCCAACCAAGCCGTCGGGGTGAAGCCGAAGCGCAAGAGCAGGCGGACAAAGGTATACACCGCGGCCGAGGACAAGCTCCTTTGTGAGTGTTCGATGGACATTGGGCAAGACCCCAAGGTCGGCACCGAACAAAAGGCATCAACCTTTTGGACTCGTGTCCATCGTGAGTTCAATGAACGCAAGAAGTTTTCGCCGTACCAAATCCAAAGCACGCGCGGGTGGGTGTCCATTTCGAAGCGATGGAATGTGATCCAACAAGAGTGCAACAAGTTTTGTGCCACTTATGAGAGCATCAAGTCACACCCCGTGAGCGGCATCGGCATGAAAGACATGGTATGCATGCACGCACCCCTCTTCCTTTATGCTTGCAAGTCCATTTCCATATCCATTTGCCAATATGCTTGCATGCATTTTCATTCGTAGGCATTCCAAGCTTTGGAGGCATTCAAGGTCCAACACAATGGCAAGTCCTTCAACCTCTCCTATTGTTGGAGGGTCATCAAAGACGAGGAGAAGTTCAAGGTGCAATATGCCGCCCTCATGGCGCGTGGGGGAAAGAAAGCCGTGGAGGAGGTTGAGGAGGGCGAGAAGCCACAACCGCGGGGGAAGACCAACTCCAAGAAGGAGGACAAGCGAGATGTGGCGTCCAACGCCTTGATGGCTACCGCGGAGGGCATGATGACCAAGGACTCGAGGGAGGAGAAGCGCCGGCAAGACAAGGAGGAGCAAAAGAATGCCTTCATGGAGCTCCAAAGGAGGAGGCTTGAGATGGAGGCGGAGAAGCAAGCGAGGATGCTAGAGATGGAGGCAGAGATCAAGCCAAGATGCTAGAGATCGAGGCCGCAAATGCCAAGACCAAGGCGGAAGAAGTGGTTCGCGCTAGCATGATGATGGGCGTGGAGATCATGAAGGTGGACCTCAACATCGTGTCACCGAGGAAGAGACTGTGGTTCGAGAAGATGCAGGCCGACATGCTCAAGTTCGACGACGAGTGATCTATGGCGGCGAGCGCCATCCTTTTTTGTATGCCGACAAGTGTGTTGGCATGACCACGACCGCGATGGCGTGGTCAAAATCCTGCCCCTTTTTGTGTGCTGGCATGTGTGCTGACAGCTGGCAAGTGCGCCAGCACGAACTGTGTGGTGTTTTTTTCGAGCTGACATTGTATGTCGGCCGCTGGCATGGTGCCGACATGAACTTTGGGCGACGTCATAGTTGCTGGCATGATCTACGGCCGCGGGCCTTTTTAAAATTTGTGTGCGGACATGAAATGGGTCGCTGGCGTTGAGCGCACTGCTGACCCAAATCAAAAAAGGGCGGACGCTGAGCAGGTGGCCGACCGTAACGAACAAAAAACGGACAAAAGCGTCGTCCGTTTGGGTCGGTGCTCTTATATTTCTTCAGTAAAAATAAGCCTTCAAAGGCTAGTCTTGAATGATCCCATTTTTTTTGAAAGATCCAGCATCGCTGGCATTCATTGATAATAGCAGAAAGCAACGGAAAACAACAAGGTGATGAAGGTCCTAGGACCAAAGGATCCGAAGATCAAAGACAAAAAAGAAAAACAACAGCCCTAATAGCTGCAACACAACACTCCATACAAACCATACTAGCAACGCAACTCCGACTCTGACGGTGAACTACTAAGGAAACTGGGCAGGGGTGGCGTCACGGAGGATCACCGAACGAACCACCTGTCACGCGTCATCGTATACCACCGGCCCCCCACCGTGGCTTCGACTTCACGGCAACAGACAGTCGAGGCACTCCCTCGGACACGCCGGATAAAGAGTCGACTACCACGACCAAGGCCACACCTCCAACAGTGCTCACCGCCGACATCGTCGACACAGAAGCCACCATGCACGTCCAGTCGTAGGAAACACCACATGGATCAAAGTCTTCAAGACGACGCCCTAAAGAGGGGAACGACGTCGAAGACGACGCCACCGCCCGACCCTGCAGCAGGATCTGCATTTTCACCCAAAGAACTTGATCCGGGAGATCTGGCTGTGAGACTCCCGACGACGCCTCCAAGGAGGTTAGCGACGCCCACATGCGCCGTCGCCGCCGGCCGGCCAAAGCTTTCACCCCGGCAGCCACTCCCACGCAGGCGAAGACGACCCGTGCCTCCACTAGATCACAGACTCCACACACAAAGCGCGCCATTGCTGTAGGCCACCACCAAGCCTCCCCGACGACGGGCTGTAGGGACCGGAAGGGTCCCGCACCCGCATCAAACCGCGGCCGAGCCTCGCTGCTCCAAAGACCGCTGCGCCAATGGCCGTGGTCACCACGCGCCACCACGCCGAGATCCATGCTGCCTGGAGCCCTACCACCCCGCACGCTTCCTACGCGCCAGATCCGGGCGTTCTGGAGCCCAACGCGGGCCTCTCGCGACCAGACGCCCTTGATTCAGCAGGAGCAACGCCATGCACCATCCGCCTGACGCCCCGGGCTGGCCGCCGTGCCATGTCGCAGCCACTCCCCGAGACGAGCTCCCCCGCGCCTGTCGCCTCCGTCGGCGCCAGCTCGTCGCGCCTCCTGACGAGCGCCCAGCGCCATGTCAGCCAGCGAGCCTCGCGCGCGCCCGTCTTCTCCAGCTCGGCGCCCAGATCCAGCGCCTCTGCGAGCCAGCGTGCCGCCGTCGCCCGGCTTCGCCGCGCCCAGATCCACGCCTCCATGAGCCACGCGCGCACCCACCATCGCGCGCCGGCGCCCCTCCGCCAGCTCGCCTACGTCGGCCCGACACCCCCTGCAGACACGAGCGACCCGCCCCGCACGAGCTGCACAAGAGGGCCAAATCAAGAGATCCGCTGCTGCCGACGCCGCGCGGGCTTTGCCTGGCGGCGCTTGCCGGCGGCAGCGGGGAGGAAGGCGGTGGCTAGGGTTAGCGCCCGAGTCGCCCGCGGGAGGGCGACGCGGGGCCGAGCGATGTGATAAACGTAACTTGATATGATCCCAATTTTTTAAACCTGTTTAAACCTGCTGTTATGAGAAGAAATCCCTCATTCAATAATCAATAACAATATAATAAAAATAACATAAATACCCTAAAAAAGACATAAATACAGCCCCTCACTCCACGAGCTACAGTTGAGAAACCAAGCTACTATAACAGACAACGTAAACGTTTTTTCCCGAAAACCTAGAACCTCTGGCGGCGCCTGAGGCGATTAGGTTTTCGAGTGAATCCTGCCGGCGGCCGATCGATCTCCTGTCGGCGCGCACCTGTGACTCCGGGACGATGGTGGCTACGGCAGCCAGCGGCAGCCGGACGGGATCGGGAGACAAGGCAAGGTCAGCTCGGTCTCCCTTGGAGGAAGCTTTGGGCAAGTTGGACATATCTGAAGAAGAAGCTACGCCTCTGGTAATTGATGATCGTGAAGAGGGGCCGATGAAGTGGCTGCTGGCTGGAAAAGTACTCTACCGGAATCAATTTCACATCCAGACAATAACCAACGCGCTTCGGCCAGCGTGGGGAAACCCTAGAGGTCTGAGTTTTGTCTCCACGGGCACCAACATCTTTGTTGCAGAATTTGAAAATCAGCAAGACAGAGACAGGGTCTGGGCCGGTTCCCCTTGGCACATCAGTAAGAACGCTGTGATCTTGGCAGAATTCAAGGAGTGTATGCGGCCGGATGAGGTCAAGTTTGATCGTCTCAATATCTGGGCGCGGATCTTGAACCTTCCTTATCATATGAGGAACGATACTTGGGGTCCGTCGATAGCTGCACAGATCGACAAGGATGCCACAATGGTGCAGTTTGATCATGTGGGGGGCTTCTTGCGTGCTCGTGTCTCCATCCAAGTTGATAAGCCCCTCAGAAGGTGGATTTTGATAGATTCCGCGAGAAGGAAGAAGGTCGATCCGTATGATATTCAATATGAGCAGCTGCCATATTTTTGCTTCTCGTGCGGACGACTGGGTCACTCGGATCTCCACTGCCCAACTCCGGGCTCTAGGGATGAACGAGGAAACCTGCAGTGGGGCGCCCATCTCAGGGCACCCGAAGAATACAAGAAACCGGCCTCTGGCGAGAACTCCTCCAAAGAGCAAGGGTCAAAAGCGAGCAGTCACCGTGAGTCAAAGAATTCTAGCTCGAACGGTGGGGGAGGTCATGAGGCAGAATTTAACTCGCCAAAAAAGTGGCAGCAGCAGCACAAGTAGAAAGGGGGTCCTCAAGAACAAGTTTACAGGCCGGTTGTTAACAAACCACTCATGCTTACTTTGGGAGATGATGTGGGCAACCTCAGCCAGGATGATCTGGATAGGCTAGCTGCGGAGAAAGGTATGACTGTCGAGGATGATTTGGGGACATAACGTGATCCTAAAAAGAAAAAACCAACACCTGAAAATTCGGCAGAGGCTCAGGCAGCCCCGCCTGGCCCCAATGATCGTTTGAGTTGGAACTGCCGGGGGCTTGGGAACCCCGAGGCAGTTCGAGAGCTTCGCAGTATTGTGAAGCAAGAAGGGCCCTCTCTTCTCTTTGTCATGGAGACGAAGATTAGAGGAAGGAGAGTGGAAGAGTTGAAGAATAGTTTGGGTTTTGGTGGTTGCTTTGCAGTGGACAGTGTTGGCCTAAGTGGTGGTCTAGGCCTTTTCTGGTCCAGAGACGTTTTGGTTGAGTCAAGAACTTTAGCTCAAGCCATATTGATGTTATTGTAAAAAGCAATGAAATGTAATGCTCGGCGTGGAGATTTACAGCTTTTACGGGCAATCATGAGTTGCAGATAGACATCATAGCCGGCAAGGTTATGCGTACACTTCATGTCGTGCAACATGAGGAGTGGCTTTGTATGGGAGATTTCAACGAGACACTATTCGCTTGCGAATATTTTAGCAAATCTGCAAGACCGTAGTGGCAAATGCGTGCCTTTCAGGGAGTGACTGATGAAATATCCTTCCAGGATCTCGGTTGGACAGGAATCCCATATACTTGGGATAATCGGCAACAAGGAGATGCTAATGTTAAAGCAAGGCTAGATCGAGCCTTTGCTAATGAAGAATTCCGGCAACGCTTTGTACATACTCGTGTTAGGCATATCAGTGCAACTGAGTCGGATCATTGCGTCGTTGTAGCGGAGATGAGAGAAAATTTGCCAACAAGACATAAGTCAAAAAAGTATTTCAGATATGAGAATGTGTGGCAAACACATACGAATTATGACAAGCTGGTGAAGGATGTGTGGACAAGTTATCAACATGGTCCGGCTTCAAGGCGTTGTTCGTGCACCGTTAATTTGCAGAAAACACTTGAACCTTGGGGAGCCAAAGAGTTTGGGTCTCTAACTCGAACGGTCCGTCGGCTACAAAAGAAAATTGAAAAATTACGGAGCCTCTCCATCGGCCGGGGACCGTCAGATGAGGAGAAGGCGGTGGTCAAGAAGCTTAGAGAAGCTCTATACCAAGAGGAAGTGTGGATGCGGCAACGATCCGTAGTGCCTTGGTTACGTGAAGGGACCGCAACACAGGATATTTTCATGCGCAAGCAAAGACATCGGGCGAGAGTTAATCGTATATCTGGTTGCGGCGCTCGGACGGCTCTGTATGTGCCAACGAAAGGTGAGGATAAACAGGAGGTGCAATGTTTCTACCAAAGATCTTTTTGAATCGCAAGGGTTTTCGATTCTTCGAATCTGTTGCAACATGTGCCGACGAAGGTTACGGCCGATATGAATGAGCCGCTTGACAAACCTTTCGACCAAAGATGAGGTACGGACGGCGCTATTTCAAATGACTCCTTCCAAAGCTCCGGTGTCGACGGCTTCACCGCGGATTCTACCAACGCCATCGGATATTCTCAAGGATGATATCACAATGGCGGTCTTGGATTTTCTTAATGGTGGGGAATTACCAATGGGTCTAAACGATACCTCGATTACTTTGATTCCAAAGGTACGACATCCCCAGTTCATATCTCAAGATGGCCCAATTGCTCTCCGTCAAAGGCTATATAAAATTGCATCAAAGGTTATCTCAAACAGGATGATATTTCTATTGGAAGAGGTTATTAGTGAGGAACAAAGTGCGTTTGTCCTGGCCGCTTGATCACGGACGACGACTTGGTGGCCTATGAAACTGTTCATACTATGAAGAGAAGGAAGAAAGGAAAGAACTATGCTTGTGCTGTTAAACTTGATATGATGAAGGCCTATGATCGAGTTGAGTGGCACTATCTTGAGTCTGTTATGCTCAAATTGGGTTTTAGCAAAGATGTTTGTTCGACCGATTATGAAGTGTGTAACGTCGGTTAGATTATCGGTGAGAGTAAATGGTGATCTTTTACCCTTTTCACACCTTCAAGGGATTGCGACGGGGTGATCCCGTATCACCTTACCTTTTCCTCTTATGTGCGTAAGGTTTTTCATCTTTGCTGAAATATTATGGTGGTGGCTACATTGATAGAGGAATAAGAGTCACCACGGATCTCCTTGGGTCAGCCACTTATTGTTCGGCCGATGATAGTCTCATTTTCATTAGTGCGAAACAACAAAGTGCTCAACGATTGAATGAAATTCTGCAGATATATGCTTCAAGCTTCGGGCAAGGTGTTAACCGTGAGAAAAGTGCTATTTATTTCAAGACAAACACACCGCAGCCAGCCATCATTTGTCAAGGCGTCTCTGAATATTCAAGCGGAGACTTTCAATGAGAGATATCTCGGTCTTCCCACGGCAAAGAGGGGCAGATTACAAGTGGTACTTTCGATCATATTGGAGAGAGAGCTCATGCCAAAATCCAAGGATGGTCTCAAAAGTTACTTATGTCTTTGGACGTGAAGTCTTGTCAAGTCAACAGTAAGCTATGCCGACCCACAAAGATGAGTACGCTCGTAAGAGCATTACTTCACCTATGGCCCGTTATTTCTGGAGTAGTTCTCTTGACAAGAAAGGTATGCATTGGGTTTCTTGGAATGAACTTGCTACACCCAAGTGCAATGGAGGTATGGGTTTCCGCGATATGCCACTTTTCAATCTTGCTTTGCTTGGAAAACATGGATGGAGACTCATGACCAAACCTAATTACCTGTGTGCCCGGGTCCTGAAGGGCCGCTACTTCCATGATACTGATTTCTTACATGCATTGGTACCCAAGTCCGCTTCGCGACGTGGCGTGCGATCATAGCAGAAGAGAGGCACTCAATGCCGGTCCGATCAAGAGGGTTGGAGACGGCAACTCTATTTCACCGACGGATAAATGGATACCGTGAACTATAATGATGACTCCACTATCTAGACCACCAAAGAATCGATGTTGAATATGTGTCGATCTTATTGATACGTATAATTGGACGTGGAATCAACAACCGGTTCGAGAATCCTTCATTGCAATCGATGCTGCAGCGATTCTTAATATTCCGCTACTGCAGGGAGGTGGTGAAGATTACTATGCTTGGGCCTTCGATCCCTCGGGCAACTACACTGTAAAGATGGCGTACCGTACTCTAGTGACTCAAAAGAGTGATCTGCTCTCGAGGAAGGGATGGCTACCGAACCCTCACCGAATGAAAAACAGATGTGGAAAGCCCTCTGGAAACTGAATGTGGTCCCAAAAGTTCGAGTTTTCTAATGGCGAGTCCTACGCGGAATTCTTCCAGATGAACACACTCTGAACCGGCGGCACATTGCAGAGATAAGTAAGTGCAAATTTTGTTTAGCTGCGGAGGAGGATCTCCAACATGCGTTGATGTTCTGCCCCCATGCAAAAAGTTTTTGGGAAGAAGCACATGCTTGGTTTGATATACGACTGCCCAGACTACACTCCAGCTCTTGAGCGAGGGACATTTTATGTGATCCTATGATGGCGTAGATGGATCGAGCTAAAATTATCACCATCATGTGGACTATTTGGCATTCACGCAACAAAGTTAAAACATGACCAAAAGGGCTGGATCCTGCTTCTTCCTTGCGCTCGATCAAGGAGTCGCTTGCATTGTCGAATTGCCATGCACGCGCCAAAATACTCCCGTGTTATGGATGGAGGCCTCCAGACGCTGGCAGTACGGTAAAGATCACTACGGATGGGGCAATCAATTTCGCTCAAAATTGCAAGGTGTGGGTGGTGTCGCTCGAGTATCTTGCATTCCTGGGAGCTTGGTGTAAACCACATGTGGGTATCTCTAACCCACTTATCGCGGAAGCTTTGGCAATGCGTGATGGTGCTCGTTTTGCCAAAATTCGTGGATTTACGCATGTAATCATGGAGATGGATTGCCTAGAGATGGTGCAACTGTGGAGCAATCGTCACAATTCTCGTTCAATTGTGGCCCCTATTTTACTAGAAATTGGAGAGCTAGTTAGCGATTTTTCGTTATTTGATGTACTTCATGTAAATCGGTCAAGAACGTTCCAGACATCTGTGGTGCCAAGCATGCTTGCACGCCGAGTGTGACCGAGTCTTGGCTCGATGAGACCCCTAGCTTCCTAGTGACCAGGCGGAGCTCAGAGGGGCGCACAGCCATGGCCCGCCCAGAATTTGACAAAAATGTTTTACTACTATTCATCTTAGCTCAGCCCAAGAGCTCCACGCACGCATCAAGCTATCCCCATCGGCTGTCGTCTCCTCGTCTCACACACGCTGCACGCACAAGCACACTCGCGCCTTCCTCAATTCCCCATCCTCTCAGTCCAAGACTCATGTAGGCTGTAGCCACGCCGCCGACGACAAACACCGTGGACAGGGAACACGGTCCACCTGAGCGTGCCGCCCGCCATCTCTCGGAGCAACCGCCGCGGCGACACCCGCCGTGATCTCGCCTCGCCACTGTCCTGCTCCTTCCCGTCGCCCATCATCCGCCGGGATCCAGTGCGCCGTGCGTGCTGCCGGCCATCCATTCCTGCGTTTGTTCTCCTCCAACTCCTAGTCTCCAAATCTGGCGCATGACCTGGGCCAGCCCCTTCTCCTTTTGTATGACTTAGCCCCTTGCCGCAGGTACACTTCACATGTAAAATTTCCCCCGCAAATTCTGAATTTGTTAAGCAATTACCTGATTTTGTTCATTTCCATACATGCAGTGATCAATCCTGCTAGTGATAAATAATAGCCTGATGATTTGATCTTATGCAAATTTCAACATAGGTAGTCATGGGAAAGGAAAATAAGACTCAAAGAAGAATTGATCTAGTATGAAGATCAGTAAGACAAGCTTGCACAATAAAATGGAAGGTGAGAATCTACTAATAACTTGTTAGTTCACATAGATGGTGGAATTCTAGAAAACTACAACCATGAAGATGTCATTGCAGATTTTATAAGCAAGAAGGATCGCTGAGTTGATTGTATGTGAATAGGTCCATCTCTAATGTCTCGACACATTTATATTAGCTAGCCCAATAATGACTCATGGTTGAACTGTACTTTTATGACCTGGGTGCTTGTAATATGTCCTTATGAGTCAGAATTTAGAAAAAATGTGTTCTTCTTCGGTCTGACTTGCCAAACTTTTTCGTTCAAGCTCCGCCACTGCTAGTGACCAGCCTGTTGGCTGACTGACCTGGGAACGGACTTGATTTAATAAAGCTCTCTAAATTATCGAAAAAAAAAGAAACCAAGCTACTCGTCCCCCGTTCGGTCATCTCACCGTTCAATAATCACCACGAACCAACGACGAGAACCGAAAAAAGGAAGGGGGGAAGAGACAGGGTAGCGGAGCAGGCCGGACCGGAGCAGCGGAAGCCTCACCCCCTTCCTCCGATTCAGATCTCCCCTCCCATTCCACCGACCGGTTCCCCTTCCGTCTCCATTCCTACACACCAAACGCCTCTTCAGATCTCGGCAACGACCTCCTCGTCGTACAGGGGGCCACAAGCGGCGGCGGAGGCCAATGGAGGCCATCCGGAAGCAGGCATCCAAGCTCCGAGAGCAGGTCGCCCGGCAGCAGCAGGTGAGCACCGCGGCACCGCCCGCTCAGGATTCGTGTCCGTTTGCCCCTTCGGATGTCGCACGAGGACCCCCTCGTCTTCTGCCGCTAGGTCCTGAACGGCCGCTCCCGTGTCTGTCGCAGGCCGTGCTGAAGCAGTTCGGGGGCGGGTACGCGGACAGCGTGTTCGCGGACGAGGGCGAGGCGCAGCAGCACTCGAAGCTCGAGAAGCTCTACATCTCCACGCGCGCCGCCAAGGTAAGACCAACAACAACTGTTTCCTCCCAGTTCGTAATGCTTCGCCCCTCCTATTTTTTGCTTACAGTTTGGTCATTTTTCCACTTACATTGCAGCACTTCCAAAGGGATATAGTTCGTGGGGTCGAGGGCTATATCGTCACAGGCTCGAAGCAAGTCGAATTAGGTACTGTTGTTGCTGGCTTGCTGCAATGCATAGCCTATTCTGAATTTGGCGCGTAATCCGTGTTATGGTTTCACAGGCAATAAGTTATGTGAGGATGGCAAGAAGTATGGTGTTGAGAATACCTGTACCAGTGGGAGTACATTGTCGAGGGCAGCGTTGAGTTTTGCGAAGGCGCGATCCCTGATGGAGAAGGAACGGGCAAACCTACTGAAAGCGTTTGGCACCCAGGTATTGTCCCTTTTTGGTTTCAGCCCAGTAATAACCTATAAAAACATAGGGGAATTATGTACGTACAATGTAAAGTTCGTTTTCTATGCGTTACATGTTGGTTCTATTTTTATTTCAGTAGACACGACTAGTGGCAATTGCCAGCCGGCTGATGATCTGATTTTCGTCATCACTTGTCATCATTTCAGTGGTTATATTTAAGTTGTGTGGGAACAAAAACACTGTCATCTTCACTTTTTTTCCGTTACGTACTGTATTGATAGGGTAGTAATTAAGAAATATATGCTAGTATAATTTGTCAGTGGCCTGGCGGCTGGCGCAGTGGTGAAGTACTCCCCACTTGTGCCAAGAGGTCCTGGGTTCGAACCAACCTCTCTTCATTGCACTGTGCAGGTGTAAGGCTCAATGTTCAGGATATCGGTAACTGGTACCATATCGGTCAGGTGCTGAGTAGGGATAAATGGGCGAATTTTCCAGTTAATCGGCCGATAAATCAGTCAATTGGCTATTCGGCGACACACCGAGTAGCGATTAACTGACTGAGATGCTGATTAACTGGCCCATATTTGGAACAATAAGGCTTGCCTTGTATAATCGTTCTCCAGACCCCACCTGGTGTGGGAGCTTATAGCACTGGGTCTGTCCTAATTCCTAAATGGTGTCCACCTAGCTTTTCTGTTGTTTATGAAACTGAGGTTTCCACCGAATATAGACCTCGAGCGGAGCTGTTAGTTTCAGAACCTTTCTCCCAACATCTTATTTTTCCTTCTAAAATAGGAAAATGCTAAATAGAAGATAGAAAAGTGGGAAAATAGAGTGGGACTATAGTTTTCTTTTTGACCTGTGTTCTCTGTTGGTGATATTATGTCTTGATGCTTTTCTTTTTGTTCGTGGAAAATCTCACATCCGTAAAAACTGTTATTAAGACTTAATTATCCATTACCATGTGCAGGCTAATAAGAAATAACTACCTTAGTCTGCTATGAATTTTACTACTCATAACATCCTTCCAACCTTGTTTGTTTATATTACCCAACCTGCATATTTGTGACTAATGGTCAATATTTTCAGGTAGCAGAGCCACTGAGAGCCATGGTGATGGGAGCTCCTTTGGAAGATGCTCGTCACCTTGCCCAAAGATATGACAGAATGCGTCAAGAAGCTGAAGCACAGGTTACTTCACTATGAAATATCATATTCCGATATGCTTACATTTATCTCTTGTCTCCAATGGCTCTAGAAACATTCATTTCCAAGTTACTGTTGACAATTTGAAATATATACAATAATATGGTATAGAGAAATTATGGTATTACTCAGAAGATGTACCTTGTAAACCAGTAATATCTCTAACATAATGTCAGATGATTTGAAAATTTTCTTTGCTGAAAAAATGGCATATCTATTTCACTAAGTCCACAGTTGTTTTACGAGGAAAACAATGTGGAGCACTGCCCCATGCAAGTCACTGTTTTTATGTTTCATGTATAGCAACAATAGAAGTCATTCAGCCATTTAAACAGATCAGCATCTCATGTTCTGTTTATTTTGTGCTAAAATCTGACATCTAAAAGTAGACCAGTTTACTTCCAGTTGACTTGCATTTCTTGGGTACATAGGGAGCAAACGAAATAGGTGAGATGCTTGACTTAATTGAGCGTTTGTGCAGGGAGTTGCAATTGTTCTCGCACATAATTTTTATTTATTTGATTTGCCATGCGAAGTTGCCGTGTAAATGAACATACACATCAGTACATCACTTCCCCATAAATGGACTTTTGAACTGTTTCTTGGCCATTTATGCCTATTAGTTTCTTCCCACTATTCATTTGAACATCACTCTGTCATGTTATACCACATTCTTTTTCTTGTTGCTACAAGAGACTTAGCGAGGTATCCATGGGTTCTGCAGGCCATTGAAGTTTCAAAGCGCCAAATGAAATTAAGAGAGACATCTGGAAATGGTGATATGATTTCAAGGTTAGAGGCTGCTGAGTCGAAGCTGCAAGAGTTAAAATCAAATATGGGGACTTTAGGCAAAGAAGCTGTTGCAGCAATGACTGCTGTTGAAGCCCAACAACAAAGGCTGACATTACAACGACTTATCGCGATGGTATATTTAATCTTTGTTTAGTTGAATCACTTGATCATTTTCTCGTTTGCCTTAAGCTCTACTATTGCTTCAAATCACACTTGATGGCTTGACTGAAGGTTGAATCTGAGAGAAGTTACCACCAGAGGGTTCTACAGATTCTGGATCAACTTGAAAGAGAGGTACTGATTCATTGTATAGGCATTATAATCACACTTACAGAACAGACAAACTTGTATATCATCAAGAAAGATATTTGTTTTGTTATCATGATTCATAACTATTTATTTTGCAGATGGTATCTGAGCGACAAAGAATTGAAGGAGCACCTCCTCCAGTCATTGAGAATTCTATGCCACCGCCACCCGCATATGAAGAAGTTAACGGTATATTCATGAGGACTCCAACAATTGCAGAATTGGTGGAGACAGTGGAGCACTTCCTGGCTGAGGTAACCAATTATTACTTTCATCGTAATGCAACTAGCCTACTAGTACTAATTTGTTTTATCTGTTGGGATTTTCTTTTTAATTGCTATACATGGCCATCTTTTCGTCAGGCAATCCAGTCATACCGAGCTGAGAGTGAAACTGAGCTCAACCTGTCAACTGGCGACTACATAGTTGTCCGGAAGGTACTTCCTTCTCTGTACTACATAGTTGTTCCACTCTGCTACCAGGCTCTTTGCTGGCAGCAGCAACTCTGCTGCCAGCAGCTTGAATGCTTGGTCACTTTGCTGAATTTTCTTAGTGCCTCGTCCTTGTTGCAGTCAAATTCAACTATTCTAAGCTTGTGCTGATAACCTCCTTAATCAGGTGTCAAACAATGGGTGGGCTGAAGGTGAGTGCAGGGGGAAAGCTGGCTGGTTCCCTTCTGAGTTCATCGAAAAACGGGACCGTGTACTGGCGAGCAAAGTCGCCCAGGTCTTCTAGAAGTTCATTGAGCCATACATGTCCCTGGCGTTGTACAATGTGCATTATGATGTTCTATCGTCTCCAAAGACGTTGATCAGTGAAGAGCTCGTGGAAATTCCTTTGGTTCTATATAGTATGTTCTTTTTGTCGAGACATGTCCCTGTCGGATGGCTTGTTGGTAGCTCTGTGCACTGTTGTTCATCTTCATCCTCCCCTCAAATATGACACTGAATTGACCATTTTTTTGAGAATTTTTTATGCGGGGATATATATATATATATATATATATATGTCAAGGAGGAATCCATCAATGTTTCAGAGCACCAAAGGCTTTTTTTTTATAAACATTCAGAAAATCCAGACCATTCTCGATATGGAGATTCTTTTTCAAATCCAATGGAAATTATCGAAATAGCCTTTCATCCTGCTTTTTTGTAGACAAATAACTGAATCCAACGGGAATCTAACAGTTCCGATCTAACAGTTCCGTATGAAATTCTCTAGAAATTCCCTGTGTTTCTCAGATCGTAGTGTTTGTATGGCAACCTAGAACTGTTAACCTGTTGGCAACAAACAGCGGGAAATGAGTGTAGTGTTCTCGTTTGAATGGCACCGAACTTCTATCAGACTATGGCAGGTGGGGCCCGAGCCAGGAGTTCTGACGAATTGCTTATCTCCTCCCTCTCGCTCTCTGCCTCTGCAGTTGCGGCTTGGCAGTCACCCGCCTGCTTATCCCCTCCCGAGTTCGTCGCCTCCTCGGCATTCCGTCGAACACCATGACGAGCGTTGCGGCGGCGGTCGCCCTCCTCCGCCTCCCTCTCGCCCGCCTCTCCTCCCACCTCCGGTCGCTCCCTTCCCGTCCCGTCCCGTCCGCTCGCCTCCGCCTCTCCGCCCCCCACCGCCCTCTCTGCTCCCTCCTCACCAGCGGCCACGGCCTCGCCGTAGCGGCCGTGTCCGAGGCGGTGGCCGCGGCGGATGAAGAGGAGTTCGAAGCGACGGAGGAGGAGCAGGAGGAGGCGCCCCCTTCCTTCGTGCTGCCGCGGCCGAAGCTCGACGTGAAGGAGCGGAAGGAGCTCGCCTCGTACGCGCACGGCCTCGGCAAGAAGCTCAAGTCGCAGCAGGTGGGGAAGGGCGGCGTCACGCCCAACCTCGTCACCGCCTTCACGGACAACCTCGAGTCCAACGAGCTCCTCAAGGTGCCTCCCTTCTCTCCTTTACGATTAGTGTTGCCTGCTACTAGAAAATTGTGATTTCAGTATATGTCAAGCAACTAGCATGCTACTAATGCATTCGCCTGGAAATGTGTGCCCAGAACTGCCTTCGCTTTATGTTCGTGTTGAATTTCGCAAGGAAATGTATGAAGAGCAGGAGCGATCATTAAAACCAACTCCTGTCTATTGGATAGTTCTCGTACCACCTCTCTCTTTGATGACCTGCTTTTTTGAGGGAACGCCATCATGGCAGCTTTGTCAATCATAAACCATAGTTACATTATCCATGAGGAAAGGCACAGTAAAACTAGGGGGATTCTCCAGCCACACATCTGGCGAATGAGTCGACGCAAACCTAGCTAGCTCATGAGCCACTACATTGGCTCCTCATCACCTCATGGACAATGCTCAAAGATGACTTTCCCAAAATCACCAAGGGGATCAATACAGTCCTTGTAAATAGCACACCTGCGACAGCAGCTAGATGTCCAGGTTCATATCAGCTAGAACCAATGGGTCCATAAAACAAAGTCAGCTATAACCATCTATGTTCCTATGCATTCCTTGAGTCCCAAATCTTCCATAGAACAGAGAGGAGCACCTTTGGCCAGATGGAGCCATCTAATTGTTGGGGTGGCCGGGCATTCCAGAGGTCCTGGTCTGAAGGTCCTGGAGCAATTCCCAGTTGTTCCTAAATCTGCATGGACTTCGGACGGTCGATGAAGAGGTGAGAGGAGTCTTTGGAGTAGTAGCCGCACCGTGAGCAGCAGATGTTGGGGGAGATTTTTTTGCGGAACATGTTTTCCTTGGTGTTTAGACAGCCACAGAATAGGAGCCATCCGAAGATTTTCACCTTATTAGGAGCCCTGCTGCGCTAAATGAGATTGGCGTAGTCAACCTCGCTGTCCTCATGCAAGATTAGGTCTTATGCATTAAAGGAGGAGAAGGCATGGCCGTGGTTGAGAAAGTGTTGATCTGGCTCTTCGTTGAACTTGAAATCCTGCATCGGAAGCAAAAAAACTTCTAGCTCGTTTGACACCACCAAGGTAAGGTGTTTCCGCAGTTTACATTGTAATCCGAGTTTCAAGATCACGGAGACCAGAATGTCAGTGCGTAAGTAAGGAGTGGGTGTATAGGTTCGGGAAGGCTTCGTCGATTGGTTGGTGTAGTAGCCAGGTGTCATGCCAAAAGAATGTAGTGGAGCCACAGTTTGTGACGACAAAGGAGATGTTCTGGAATAGCCAGAATGCTAAGGTATTTCGTGACCAGCGCATGCCCCCTGCTGCGGTTGCTCGCAACATCGCTGCGGATGTCAAGTTGTGGCGCTGGAGATGCTCGCGTCCCATCTGCAAATCGATTCTTGAATCCTGGGTTCAAAACTTCGCTGCTTTTCTGTAGTTTTTCTGCCTGTACGGTCAACCCCCCTGCCTTCCTCTGGCATGGGCTTGCGAACCCTTGTATCGCTGATGTTTCGCCGCATGATTGGCTAATGAAAATGACAAAATGTTCAGGTGGCCTTGCGGTGACCTTAAAAAAAAAGGCAGGAGATGTTTTGGAGGGTAATTGTGTGTTTATAATTTTATCGAGGAAGGAAGGTTGTGCCCGGGGGACGGTCATGGAGTTTGGGTGTTGAGAGTGGTACCAAGTGATCCAAGGATGAAGGAAGAACCTCATCGGAAAGGAATTTTTGAAGGAAAAATTCATAAGGCAATTATTTTGGATATGAAGAATTTTGATGCCTAAACCACCAACTTGTTTTAGGTTTGCGAACATTTTTCCAGGCAATTAAACATTTAGCACCAGTGCATGTGTCATCAGCAGCCCAGAAGAAGGCACGTCTAATAGCGTCAATAGCCTCGATCACTTTCTCCCGGAGAGAGAAAATCAACATATAGTAAATAGCAAGAGTCAAGTGCTGATGAAAGTAGAACCAGCCTTCCTCCTTTGGAAATGAATTTTTTTTTGAAACGAGGCAAAAGACTTGCCATTTTCATTAATTAAGGAGGAGTGAGAATTGCCCGGTTAATTGACGGAAAACCGGGCTAAAACCGATACAATCCAACCCACATAAAATGGGTACCACCGTCAACCCGCCACCGACATGGGATCACAGAGCTACAAAGAGGGAAAGACATCCGCCGGCGATGCATAAGCGTCATCGTCATCACCGGCTACCTCCGAGCAGGCGACTCCGACTTCACCGTAGACCTTCATCGTCGAAGCCAACCCGCAAACAGCCGCACGTAAACCATGACGACACATGCCAGCAGAAGGCCACACGCGCGAACAGCCGACAGCTCCGACTCGGCAGCGATCATCACAAGGGAAATATGCAGGACTTGCGCCGACCGTGCCCCAAAGAGCACCTCGGACACGCCGGGAAGATCCGACTACCGAAGCCCGAGCCGCGACCAGAGTTCCTCTCGACGCCATCATCGTTGCCAGCAAACGGAAATCAGCGCCCGAAAAAGGCCGCCTCGGCAAACTACGCGGCGAAGATGCCACAAACCACGCGGCGAAGATGCATAACCCACACGGGCGAAGATGCCGCCATCCATCGGTCTCCCGATGCGTTGCTGCTCCGAGACGATGCCCCAAGGAGGAGAAAGACGCGAAGACGCCTCCATCGCCCGATCCGGTGGATCGAGGTTTCTCCGGAGCCAAAGCCGTGGGGAGAGGCGCACCTCCATGACGACGCTTCCAAGAAAGATCACGGCACCCGCGGGCGCCGCCGCCGTCGGCTCCGGTGGAGACCGGAGCAAGGATTTCTCCCGGAGATGTGCCGACCGCCCGCCACCACCGACCGCCGCCAACAAACCACCACCCCTGCCGAGGCCGACCTCACTCCGGCCATGGGATCCCACGATCCACCGCGACGAGAACGCACCATCCCCGGCCGGCCGCCGCCGTCCACCACCGCAGCACCACCGCAGCCACCACCACCGCAACAACCAACACCACATCGAAGAGCAGCACCGGACCAAAGAAACAGCTCACGCCAGATCCAGATCGGAGCCGCCATGGCAAAGAGCGGCGAGCGAGCAGGTCCACCGCCCGCAGCACACCTCGCGCTCCGGAGCTGCACCCGCCACGCCCGGCTGGTTCCCGCGGCCGACATACGCCTGCCGCCGCCGTGCCCGGCTGTCGATCCGCGCCCCACGCGCACATCCGGAGCCAGGAGCCGCCACATACCAGACGCCGTCCACGCCCAGCACGGGAGCTCGGACCGAGGCCGCCGCCGCGCCCCCACTCAGAAGACGACTTCGGCCATCGCGAGCCCGCCAAGAGTCAGCGCTAGATCCAGCTGCGGCCTGCACCGGCCTAGCTGCCGCGCCAAGGTCGCCACAGACCGCCCGGAGGAGCGAGGCACCGCGCCGCCTCGAGCCACCCTCAGCCGCCACGCCCGACGCCCAGCCGGCCCGACACGCCACCGCGAGGCCAGCCGTCCCGCGCCGACCGGATGTCTAGCGGGGAGGGAAGAAACCCGCCGCCACCGCCGCACGCACGCACGGGCTTCGCCCGGCGGCGGCCCCTGGCGGCGGCGGGGGAGGGGAGAGGCGAGGTGATTTTAGCTCCACAACGAGATAGGTATTTGTAGCATTTTAAAATGATAGGTTAGAAGGTAGATGCTGGTAGTCTAGAAGAAGAGAGGCAGTCCAAGGCAAGTTTCTGGGAAAGAAGAAACATCGTTATAACAGAAAATGGTTTGATTATGCTCTTCAAGATTGTGCCCAGCATGCATGCCCTGGTGGTAACTCTTGATAACTAGGTAGACCAGTCCAAATATAGGGTTATTGCCAGTCTTAGGTCTTTTGAGAGGAATAATAGATTGCAGGTTGAAATGGTGTGGCCAACTATCATTAACTATTAACTTTGTTAATTTAGTTGGTTGGACTGGGTGAATTTGTGAATAACCAACCTATATTCTGTTTGACTGAATACTGATTTTGTTTGCATGCAGAGGATTCAGTCTATTATCAATCCTACCAGTCATATATAGGACAACACAATTCCTTTCTTATTTGTTAAAACATCTAATCATCCTTACAGGACAAATTTAACGCACATCTTTCAGGAACTTTGTGTTATACTCCCTCCGTTCCCAAATAATTGTCTTTCTAGCCATCTCAAATGGACTACAACATACGGATGTATGTAGACATGTTTTAGAGTGTAGATTCACTCATTTTATTCCGTATGTAGTCACTTGTTGAAATCTCTAGAAAGACAATTATTTGGGAACGGAGGGAGTAATAAGCAGTCTAACCTTTAGGATTCAATATGATTGATAAATCAATCTGCATGTGTTTCCTCGAAGTAATTTGCTTACTTTGGATATCTCTAGAGTTCTGTATTCTAACTTAGCTAAGTTGGGAGCCATGCATATTCTGGAATTGGGTAGCTGTGTCCTTGTATCCGAGTCTAATACTTGGGATAGCTTGCACAAAAATGTTCCTTCTATCTATTTCGTGTGTGTGGAACAGCATCAGTGGAACTGTATGGTTTGGTGCATCTTAATCCCTTTTTGTGTTTTAGTGTCCCTTTTCCTTCAGTCTCATTCCTCGGTTATTATGTTGTTCACCATGATTCCATTCAACAACAGCTAAAAATTCATGGGAACTGCCCTGGAGAACTACCTGATGTGATACGACAACTTGAGGAGTCAACTGGATCCATTGCTGTTGACCAAATCGGCCGCTCGGTTATTCTATACAGGCCTAGCTCCAGCAAGATGAAAAAGAGGGAAGAAGTCGCTAGAAACAGAGAAGAGTATGCAAGAAACAATCAGAGGTTTGGAAAATCTGAAAATGCATTTGAAGAACGTCCTAGGAACAACAGCGCAGGCAGGAGATTCGTAAAATCTGGGTCGACATTTAGGACTCAACAGAAGAGAAGACCGGTAGCATCCAAGGGGTCGTCATACAGCAGAGGGTAGCAGCATCGAAAATAATAGATTGTTTTTCTTATTGTATGGAGGAATCATGTAAATTGAGACCCACTAGTTGTATAATGGACATTAGTGTTTAGTTTGTGCTAGTAACCATGGTTTCAAGTCTCATCAACCACAAAGACAGGCTAACACCACTTCAAATTGTCGTGATTCCCTTTTATTCGGTTGGAAGTTCGTAGGATCTACTTGAGAATTTGAAATCCGAGACAACCAATGATGTGCTTACCTCATCTATTCCAGCAAGTTTGTGGTTCACCATAAACCTTCACCCTCCCATCTCTTTATTATGGTCCTTTAATCACAGAACAATAGCATTTCTCTCAGTTTTTTCTGCCTTTATGTCTGTTACCACTTTACTCTCACTGTCAGGTCATTTCTATATAAAATTCTGCTTCTATGTCTGTTAGCACTTTGCTCTATCAGGTCCGGGCATCTGCAACTTCTGTAGCGACGTTATTTGTTTCATGTTATCGTGGCAATCTTGCTTGAGTCCTTGTCATTTGGTTTACAACTTCAGATGGTCTGCACTTGTCTGTTTCAAAAAAAAAAAAAAAAAAGATAACGCACATTTGGAACGAGATAAACAACTACTCCCTCTGTCCCATAATGTAGGACGTTTTTTGACACTATCATAGTGTCAAAAAACGTCTTACATTATGGAACGGAGGGAGTACTGGGCAGTGCTTATTTCCTAGTTTCACAGTTGAGACTGAGGCATACTGAATTTTCTTGCTAGAAAGTGAGCCACTTAATTTCCTGAGTTCTTTCATGATTTCACACTAGACTGGTTGCCCATTTGCCCATTTCTTCTTGACTGACTGAGCCTACCGCAGAAGGAAATTAGAGCCAATGTGTTGCACATAGTCTCCCCCCAAAAATAAATAAATAAATGTGTTGCACATAGTCCTTTGAAACTCCCAACACCTTTGGGGCACCGTTATCCGCATCTTTGAATCTTCTACGCCGCACGTTCATGTCAGACATGCCATTGCACCAATCGTCCAATTCATGGTTGTTGGTGAGAGCTACTTCTGCTATACTTGACTCCTTTCTTGTTATACTTGGATGCTTGAAGCCGAACGGTCAGCCCACGCATAAAAGTTCCAGGACTTTGTTCTATAATCGAATTGTGGCTCACATCGTTCTTAGAAAGTTTGACACAATTTGTAGTGTTTGTGCGTAAATCGTACTCCCTCCGTTCAGAATTACTTGTCTTGAAAATGGATGTATCTAGATATATTTTAGTTCTAGACACATTCATTTCCGAGACAAGTAATTCCGAACGGAGGAAATACTAAAGAAGGTTTTATGACATATATAGAGCGACCAGTGACATGGTCAACTGTGTACTGATCTTTTTATTGTTCATATTTAAGACTTCAAGTAGGACATGCTAATGACACGTGAGGCCTAGATTGCATGGAAATAATTTTGCCATAAGTGTGGCTGCAAACCAAACATGGGTCTTCTTCGGCTAATGAGACCTTGATCCGGTGTATCTTTTTGATAGGGGCCTCTATCTGTATATGGGGCTAAATGCCCCCAAGTTTGCCAACGTTTGCTACATTTTCTTTGTCATACATGCCTAAGATTAGGTGATCAAAATTGGCGCCACACTTTGCCACACTTGAGGCAATCTTGCCGCACATTTCCGAGCCAATGACACGTGAGGCCTAGATTGCATGACAAGAACCTTTCTACAACCGTGGCTGCAAACCATACAGGTGGCTAACTTAGTCAAACTTGCCTAACTTATGGAGTGGCAAGGTGTGGTAACCTCAGTATACTAGTCAAACATGCCCCTAGAACTTAGTCCTCTACCGTGTACCACGTGATGGGTAGTAGCAGCACACCATACTCATATGCTGCAATGCCCTGACCTGACCCACCTTGGAAGTGTGTGCCAATGGCGTGGCTAATGCCTGACATGCCATCTCACAAACGTACATCAGATGGGCATGTTCTCCTTACTCGACTGCACCCCTTGTGTTGTTTCATCAAGTAAGACCCACTCGCGGAATCCGGTGAAGCCATGAGTAGTGGGCGAGAAATGGATAGAGGCAGAGGGTAGCAAGGAGGAGCAGCCTGGTGCCTGGTGGCAAGTCAGCGCTGCTTGCCAGGTTAGGTGGGGGAAGCGGTCCGGGTCGTACGATATGTCGGGCATACCCAGCTGATTACCGCTTCCGAGTTTGCGTCCCAATCACCAAACTAGATCGGGTTCGCGCCGTGGCGCGAGGGTGCCGGTCAAAACGTTTAGACAAAACATGTAACAATTTGCCAGTAAAAGCCCAGGAATAGCATGTGTAGACAATGGAATTGTATTAAGCAAAACATAATGGGACTGAAGATGACATCAGGTTATAAGACATAATCAAGCTCGGTGCTTTCATACGACCAAGATAAAACACAGGACCATACATTATTTTTTACGACAAAGAGATAGGAATTAAAATCTGAAATCTATACATGCCTTGTTCAGAACAAAGTGAAAATAGCAACATACCACCAAGTGGTACCTTCCACTACAAAGACAACAACGGGAATCTAAAGGCAGATATCGAGGTTGGAACAAGCAAATCATCAAACAATTATAACAACGAATTAAGAGTAATCGTCACAGGAGACTTGCTGCCCAGACATGTCTTGTGATGGTAAATTGCAGGGGCAGCTTTAGAGCTTGCAACATGAGGGCAAAAAATGTGGGAATAGGGAATCACCATTAGATAGTCATCATCCTGTAGAGAAAAGTTAAGGATAAAATAATTGTTTTACGAAAGGATATGCAGGCAAGGGTACTGTTGCTGTAAAACTACTGAAACTACTCTATAGAATTTACAGAATTAAGATGATCTCCTGGAGTAGTTCAAGCAATACTGGAGTAGTTCAAGATACTGAATCTTGGTGCAGCACTAAGCATGAGATACAATACTCCAAAAAATTAACACAATCAAGAAAATATAAAAGCAAGTTAACAATCTAACAAGGCAAGTTTCTGTACTGCACCAAGTCAAAATCTACTGCAATATTTAAGCTACTGAATATTACAAAACAGTGAAGTGAAGTTCCATTTTAAGCTACTGCAATCTTTCTCTTAAATCTACTCATGCATCTGTGGAACTTAGCAGTACTCATTTAAGAATGGAGTAAATTAACTTGGCAGTATGCAAACTTTGAGTAAGTTGACTTGGCATTATATTGAAATTCCACTACAGTCTTTAAACTACTATAACCAGTCGGAAATCTACTAGAAACCCCTCAAAGAAGTTCATCTTTTGTACTGAGTACCTTGCGGATGGCGTCGCAACCGGCGAGGACCTCCTCGATGTGCGTGCACTTCATCGCCGGCTTATTCTTGTCATCCTCGCTGGCTTCCTCGAGCTTGGTCTTGGCCTTGCTGGCGGCACCGGGCTTGGACTTGGGCTCCAACTTCCACTTGTGATCAAAGCTGACGTCATTGGGGGGAGGCGAGCTCCGCCTCCCACTTGAGAGCCCAGCCCCGTGCGGCTTCTCCTCGGCCGTCCACTTCACCTTGCAGCCCCCCGGGGAGGCGGCGGCGTAGGTGTACTTGCGGTGAGCCGGTTGTGCGCCTTGGTGCGAAGGTGCCGGTCCAAACGTAGTAATTAAGCGGTAATAGTCAAGTTAGTAGGAAGGTTTGAGAAACTGTTTACATCTAAAAATCAAAGTAACCATCCATGATAGATGAGTTTACTATATTACAAATAGCAAAATAAACCCAATGCAAGGTAAGCAAGGCATAGTCAATCCACAAGATAATTGATTTGCATGGTCACGACAAAAGCAGGAAGAGAATTGGCAGTGAACTGGACACTAAAACTGAACATTTTTGTGATATTCTAAAAACTTTCATACACATAAACGATTAATTTCACAAGGGAATGAAATATACCAGCACATGGGTGTTACATGACTAAACTGAAAAAACAAGGGCAACAGTAGCAGCGCCTAGCAGAACAGCTGAGCAGCTGCAGGCAAGGCAACCAGCAGCGGCAGCAGCAGACGGACGCGGCAAAAGGAGCACGAGGACACGGGGAGGGGGGGGATCTGGTGGTGGCTACAGTATCCTGAGTTAAACAATGTACAATCATCCAACACACAACACTTCAATCATTTACAAACCTTCTCAACCTAAGAACCAACAGCAGCTCACCTTGCCCTCATGTTGAGTCTCAAGGAGGCAAGGCACCCCAATCGCAACAGGGCGAATCAGAGGCAACCCATCTTAAACTCGCCGTCTTGGTCCTCCTTCAGGCAACCGTCAACAGACAAACCAATAAATGTTCCTTTGATGAAAATGCCCTTCTTCTTTCAGTTCATTGTACCTTGCATCTGGTCAGTTCACTGAAAATTAAAGCGAACATTAAAAAGGAAAAGGTGAGAAAAGCAGTCCTCACCGAAGTACAAAATATAACTTAAACATGAATAAAATGTATTTTATATTTGACTCTCAAACACATGATGTTATTAAAGTAAGACAATAGAAAGGACGTGTAGTTTTCAAACACATTCAGATTCAGAACATATCAAACTGGTGGAATTGATTCATCATGGTATTGAGGCACATGTATCTTCTAACTACAGAACAGTTTATTTAGAAAATGCTCTTTCAACAAAATGATTAATGGATCATCACATGGACTGATTGTTAGCATGATCTGCCATCTTGAATGTGAATGAGAGAGTAAAATATTTTTCAAGATTGTTCACCTAAATTTAGGAGAACTGCACTATAAATCAAGGCATCTTCAGATGCCTAATTGGATGAATATGTTCCTACGACCAAGGAAGTAACAATAATATAACTAATATGATATATGCATACTCCTATCTAGGTATCTAAGTTCCTGCATGAACAGAATCTGTCACAATTCATATCGACTATTTACTATATGGTGTCATCCTTATACTGGGTAGCATAGTAAATAGGCTAAACAATTAGCTGCTATATACCATGAAGAAATGTTCCTTCAATCAGTTCTTCGGTCATGACGCAGTGGCCAGTGAGTCCATCTTTGCTCTTGCAATCCTAAACATAAAAGTACAATGACTCCACTGTCCAATTTCACGAAACACATGACATATACAAGACATAGATGCTGGCATGCTGCTGGTATGAAACAAATCCAAAAGAAGGCAATCAACACAAAGACTGGGGAAGAAAGAACTCAACAGTGAAAGGCTCGAATATCGCCATTATGGTCACTCCATATGTCGCTCATAAACACATCTTCCATGCTGATTGTCCGTGTTTATCCTAATTCTTTTCCACTATAGCCGTCAAATCCCTCTCTCATGCCAATGTTCGACAATGGAATGTGAAGGCTTTCCTAAAAAATACATCGCATATTGTAACTATAGAGTTGGTGAGAATTCTTCACAGGCGTCTTATAGAATAATTTGTCTCACAACCACCATTTATAGCTTATAAAAGAGGAAAAGAAGGTTGCTTTGTACCAGATTAAATCTAAAACAAACAATGATGGATGATACACCCCCACCGATATAAAGATCCCATAAACCAAGCATTTTAAATGTCCGAGATCCCCTGCCATAAGCACACAATAGTTAGACAAAGCATTTTAAATGTCCGAGATCCGCTGCGCTCACCAACGCGCCAACACGTCCGAGCTCGAGGTCGTCCATGGCCGCCACCGCGCTCACCTGTGAGCCCAGCGCCGGGATCCGCCGCACCCTCGACCCCTCAAGCGGTGGGTACACCTCAATCCTCCTCTCCATGCAAAGCGCTGGTTATGGAGAAGGAGGCGACCGTCGAGGCCCGGCTCGGCCGGCGCGGATCGAAGCCCGCCTGCTTCCGTGGTCGTAGCCATGGTAGATCTGGCCGCCAACAAGGAAGAGGCCAGCGGTAGGGGGAGGAGAGGGAAAAGGTGGAAGTCGGTGATGGAGCACTCACGGGCGGCCTTGACGGCATGGGAGGGTGAGGAGGCAGGCGGCGGCGGCGTCTGAAGTGGGGAGCAAAGAGGAGGAGGAAGTGAGGAGAGAGGCGAGAGAGGACGGCCTTGGGTGCCCTATCGGCACCCCTCTCCTCGGATGCGAAAAGAAGGAAATACCCTGATGGGGGCAAAGTATTTACGTTTTGTTGCCATTGAAATTTTATCCAACGGCCCAGGTCGATCGGGTTCGAGATCGCACGGCTCACAGCGGTCGGGCCCGAGATCGGACGGTCAGTATCGCGAGGGACTTTTGATCCGACGGCCAGGAGGCTCAAATCGCTGAGGAGCCTTGTGCATCCACTCGTCTCTTATTTCTGGATACGCCGACCTGATAGTGGGCTCATCCGGTTGGAATTGGTGGGAACTTGTTTTTTTTTTGAACTTGACACAACACGATGACTTTGTGGTAAAATGTGAAAGAAAATTTTAAATGCGTTAAACTCTATCACACGATTTATAAACATGGATTGATCCACATTTTTCTGCCTCTGTCTCGGGTATGGGCTTTTGCAGCTTTTTGTGCTCTCCTCGTTCTGGAATGTAGGTCTACCTGACTACATTTTTTTTGCTCAAAAGGTCTACCTGACTACTTGGGTCTGCGCAGTCAACATCATGTGAAAACAGTATCATTATATTTGTCTTACAAAATCCTTTGTCACTGTGCACTTTTATTAATTTTGATCGTACTGGGCAGTCCTAAGTTCCTAAATTCAGAGTTGAGATCTTGTTTCAAAAAAAAGAAAAAATCAGAGTTGAGATTGAGACAGTATATTGTAAGGATTTTCTCGCTCCAAAGTGAATCCCTTAATTTCTTCACTTCATCATGTTTGTCAACTTTTTCACTAGAACCATTTGCCCGTTTCCTGAATTGACTGAGCCTATCAGAAAGAAAATGAAGCCTTGTTGATTTGGTATGTTGTATGTTGTCACAAAGTGTGTTCAAACTCCCAGCACGCCTTGGTCACAGAGTTGGCTCTATCTTTGGCTCTTGTATGCCTGATCTTGACCTCGACATAGCATTGCCCCAGTAGTCCTCCAATTCATGGCTGCTGGTGAGAGTTTTGCTATCTTTGACCTGGCTTTATGTTGTACTTGGACTGTTGAAGCCAAAAGGTCAATTCATACAGGAAAAGTTTCGATAACCGGATTGTAGCCCATTGGTTGGTGAGATGCTTTGATGGACATTGTGGCGTTTGGACGTAAATCGTAGCAAGAAATTAAGGTTTTAAGGCATATAATGGGACTAGTGAGATGGCAAAATATGTATTGTTAGTTGTTGCTTTATTAGGTTCCAAAGGTGAAAGGTTATACAAGCGGCGAGCAGCAAATTCACCTTTGGCCCTTTGAGTAGGCGATGTCAATTGTTCCAGACTCATCGAACATACACCTAGATATTTTAAGGCTACCGCGCACCACGTGTTTGTATTGCCTTTTCTTTGTTCATACTCCCTTAATAGCAGTAGTTCATATGTAGATTGAAAAAAGCAGTAAAACTGCATCGCATGCTGGTGCAACATTGCATGAAGAGATAATGGAGTGGCACAAGCAAACCATCTTCCTCAACAAGCTTCTGGTGTCACAGCAGCACTCTTGAGAAATACTACATGCTCCCATCAACCTGTGATGTAAGATCAGATTCATCTTGTCCTTTCATCTGGCGCCTGCCTACCCCCACTGAAATGGACTCAACGGCCTGGCTCTCTCTTTCTCCAACAAACACAAGTCCTTGTTATTCCTCTAGTTCCATTGCACCCCCCTTCTCCTTTGTCCGACAGCGACTGCATGTCTTGCCATGAAAAAGAACACCGTGCTCCTCCGGCGACACGCCTTGGGTGCTTTTGTACCAGCAAAGGCACAAGATGCAAACAAGAGGGAGGCGATGTACCGACGAAGGACGGCGATTTTCTACGGGGGTTTGGCCCTCCATTTTGCTACCGGTGGAAGCAATGTCTTAGCTAAACGTCTAGGTTGTTTAGCGGCTGCGGTCACCATGCCGCAATGCCTTTTACTCCACCCTGCTTCCAGGACCCCGAAGCAGCCATGAGAAGGTGGCCTGCCTCCTTCAGTTCAGCTCAAGGGTCGTCATGATAAAATGAAAAACTAAAGGTGGATTAGGAACTGAAAGAATAAAGCCCCACAAACTTGCGACGTATAGGAGCCACCTAATCACTGTCCTGAAAAAAATCATGCGTCGTTTTGTCTGATGCACCTGATCCATCCGAATGCATCAGTGACGGTAGGTTCACTGACTGATTCGCCTGTGTTGCGTTGGTGAGATCTGCTACATCGTGTCCCGTGCGCCGTCAACAACTGATGAAATCGGCAGCTGGTCTTTGATCAATGCGCATCACCTGAAGTATTACGGAACTAAGCATCTGCTTCCCGAAGGGATCTTTGTTCTTTTATTCTTGATTGAAAGGAACCTACTGATTAATGCGAGTAACATCGTAGGAATGCATGATAGGGCGTTATGTTGCAAAATACTACTGGTAGGCGGTAGCAGCCAATATGAAGTCCAACAAAATGGCAGCCAATTCAGGGAACAATGAACGACCACCTGGACTGGACATTTTAGTGCCGCTGGTTTATCTGCATGAATCCTACTATGCTGAACATATCTTACTGGAACACAGAATTTTACATGAGAGGTACTTTGGTCCCACTTCAGGCAACTAGATTTATCTTTCGTCTCCGGATAGTTATGCATTTTTTTCAGGTCATGCGTCATGCTTAATTCAGAACGACGTAACCAAAAGCTCTTGTTATATTCACCAACTAAACTGAAAATATTCTTACTGGACTTTAGCTCTGAAAGTGATATGGATATGATTGTCAATGGCCCGATCACTGGTAATGCTTGCACGGCCTGATTAAATTACTCGACAAAAAGGTTAGAAGCAGCTTTCTGGCCGTGCATCTCAGGGGCCCATGCAATTATTCATCTGTTCTTATGTTGGATAGAGGATTTTTTTCCAGTTATTATTGTATAAAGCTTGCGTGCATATTTAGTTGCAGTGCAAGCACCCTTGCATGTGCCTCCCAGCGAAAGTAAGCTATAGCTAGCTACATGTCTAGACATTCTTGGAAGGGTTACAAGGATCCCTTTTGAAACGTAGAGCTACAAGAGAATCTTGTTTGCTTATATTTGTCGAAGTTAAATCGAAGAGTTGCAATTCTTGTTGATGTAACATTAGAGATCTGGGGTATATATATTCATGAGAGCTGCTATACGTACGACTGTTTAACTACGATTTTCGTACGACAGTGCACAGCAGCCGTCCGTTCAATTCAATGGAGGATTGTGATAGCGTCGGATGGAAATCATACACAGATTCATTGTATGCAGATCAATTCCGTATACTCACGTAGCTTGAAGAAAGCGGCCCATTTCTGACACGTGACGGATAAGGGGTAAAGACATAAATGTGGCATAAATGCGTGGTTGATTTTTTTAGCATTGAGATCTCTATTACCTTTTGTTTTAAACATGATCCTTAGATTACGTGGTAATGACGATGCTTTGTTAGTGAGTGTTTAATCTTTACATATAATCGGGAGAACATATATTTTTATCTTAGCTATAATATGCATGGTCTTTCCCAGTGTCATGCATTATAAGCTTGCGTCTAGAAACTTACCGCCAATCCATAAAAAATGGAACTTACCGCCAGGATTAACATCCGAAAGAAAGTAAACCGTAGAAAGTTTGACAGCGGAAAAAAACATCATAATTATTTCATGTATAGTAACAAGCCAAATGGAGTGGAGGAAAAATATCTGTTTGTGCATGCTGACAGCTACCATTACCGTTCCACCACTGACAAAACTATAGGTCGTGAGTTTTCTGTTGTCAGTGGCGGACCTAGGAACTAAATACTGAGAATGCCAAATATCGATACATTGGTACACAACTTGGGAAAGTTACACTAAAGTGATAAGGGGTAAAGAAATAAGTGTGGCATAACTACATGGTTGACTGTTTTAAGCACTGATATCTCTAGTCCCTTGTGTTTTGAAAGATGATGCTCCGGTTACGCGATAATGGCGATGCTTTCTTAGTGAGTGTCTAATCTTACCTTATTTTAATCTTTACATGTATGGAAATCATTTTTTTGTCTTAGCTATAATATGTATGGTCTTTCCCAGTGTTTTGTAAGTATAAGCTTGTATCTAGGAACTTAATGCCAGGATTAACATCTGAAAGCAAGTAAACTGTAAAAATTTCCGGAGCGGAAAAAACATCATCTTCATGCACAGTAATGAGCCAAATGGAGTGAAGAAAAATACCTGTTTGTGATAGGCTGATAGCTACCACCACCTTTCCACCTTTGGAAAAATCACAGGTTGTGAGTTTTGTGCTGCCGACTAATAAAACTACCACAACAAGCTCTCGATGTGCATTCACTATGTATTCCTTTTGGAAATTGCTCTTTCGCCAAATAAAATCCGCGTGTCCGATGATTTGTCTTTCTTTTGGATGTTGTTAGGCCTGAACAGTATACTTAGAGACACTTCCATGCTGAAGGGTTAGTCTGCCCGGGAGATGCATTTTGGGAGGAGTCAAAGCGACACTTTCTCCAGCGACTAATCATGTCGCCTCACCATCCTCCTGGGTACTTTGGGGGTTGGCAATGAGGATTGCCTCTGCACCTTCACCTATCTCTTTTGTGCCCGATCTCCATCCAACATAGGGACTTGCAAAGACGGTGGCTCGGGTGGAACCCGAGGGTCCAAATGGTAGTTCCACTAGCCGGTCAGAGGGTGCGTCAATGCGACACTTTCAAGAATTTTCCTTCTAGAACCTTCTCCAGTTTTTACCGCCCTATGGGAAGTGTTGGAACATGGATTGAAACCGAGCCCCACCCCCAGGACTCTCACTCCTCAAGAAGCAATCGATCGGGTAATCGCATCTGACTGGACCTTAAATACCGATCTTCGTGCATAAGTGTCATCCTGGATCGGTAATGTCGACACACAAGATTTGAAGGATTTATAACAGAGTAGCAATCACACATCTATTACATCGAATGTCTCAAAAGAGAACTTATTACAATAAATATGGCTTAAGGCCATCTAATACGATAACAGCGGAAGGCTTGGAAGATAAAGTGAGTTCATCAACTCCAACGGCATCACTTAGTGAAAGACCATGACCTAAGGCTTCTTACTCGTCGTCTGAAAAGTCTGCAACATGATACGTTGCAGCCCGAAAACGGGTTAGACATGGAATATGCTGGCAATGTAACACAAGAGAGTAATGAACAGAATAATGCCATCACTACATGCATATATGGCCGGTGGAGGCTGTATGGTTAATATGTTTTGCGAAAAGCCAATTTTTCCCTACTGCAAAGGAATATATTTTATTTAACTACAAAGTTTGTTGAAAACATTGAGAAGGTAAACCCCCGCTCAATCCCAATTAAAAGTAATCATTAACAACCCATCAAATTAATTAGGTAGTGATGAGATCAACATGATAATCCAAGAACCAGATACTCAAGATGTCCATAACCGGGGACATGGCTAACCATGCTTAGTTTGTACACTCTACAGAGGTTTGCACACCTTTTCCCACAAGACCCGATCTCCTCCGTTGGATTTCTCGCACTACATGGTGTTTGAGAAACGGATGACCAAGACACAGTCTTTAAGAAGCGTTAGCACCTTATGATGGGTAGACAATACCACCTACATCCCCTACATCTGCTAGTCTACCATTGTAAGAGTTCACATGACTTAATCAACTATGCTAGAGCCCATAATAGCTTGTGGCTGCACACGGAAGTTTCTAGCATGAATAATCTTATGATCCCTTTGAGTCTGGGTGGCAGTCCATAGGAGAATCACACGGTACCCCGGGATTTCCAAAAAAATACAGGTAATCACTGGGTTCCTCAGGTGCCTCAATCCACCTAGATGTGTATTTAAGTTGCCACCTTAAGTTGAACCATTAATTAACAATCTCACATCTGTCATGGATACACTCAAACCCAATCCACGTCTACGAGCATAGCATAGCAATATAAGCATAACGTAGAAATAACTCCCAGGGTTTGATAAATAAACATGTGAATAGGTACTACCTCAGCTACTTCCCAACCCACAATTTAATTCAGATATTAACCATGCAATTGTTTGAGGATTGATCTAATGCAATAAAACTGGGTAGTAAAGAGGTATGATCAAAGTGTTACTTGCCTTGTCGATGATCCATGAAACCTAGAGACTCAGAGTAGCACGCCGCACTCCGGGTACTCTATCGCGAACAAACAAGCATACAATAAGCAATCAAGCAAGGGAACGGGTAAAACTCAAATAAGAGATCTAACCAGAAAGTTCAACTTAAGAACTCCGGTTTGCAAAAAGAACCAAATCAAACGAAGCAACAAAACTCAAACGGCGAAAGAAACAAGCTTCATTTACTAATATGGACTAAAGTCAAATTTTACTGTAGCAAAAACTTGTTTAAGTTGGCTAAACAGAAAGAGGGTTTCGAGACGAAACTCTAGGCGCTTGAATCGCCTGATTTCGATAAACGAGCGAAAAGTTATACTAGAACGAAAATCGTATCAGAAATCGCGATCGAAAATAATCGCGGAAAAATCCGAGAAAAAGAAAAACTGACGAACAGGCTAACGAACGAACGTTGACTGTCTGCGACTAAACGGTGAAAACGGTTCATTAAAACGAACGTACGAACGAACGTTCGCTAAATAACTAAACCAACAAAAATAAACCGAACCGATCTAAACAAAACCGAAACTAGGGTTTACGAAATAAAACTGATCGGTTTTAAAAAAACAAACCGGCGGCTACCTCGAACTCCGGTGGTATGGCAGCTCGGGCGATGGTCGGGCGGCGTGGCGGCCTTGAGCGGCGTGTGCGAGGTTAGGGTTTAGGCGTGGCCGAAATTTGGTTGAAATTTCTTTGAGTCTGGCGGCTTATGAAGGGGCCAGCCCGAGGTCTCCTGGCCGGGTACGGCCCGAAGTCGGTTTGACTTTAAAAAAATAATAATTCCAACGTACAGAAAAAGAAAGAAAAGAAATACTAAACGCACTTCAAAAATCCTGAAATAAATTTTCCCCGTCCTCTAAAAATAGGCCGGACAAGGTGAACATTTATTTGGGCCTAAAATGCAATTTTGAGAAACACATATTTTCCTAATTCAAATAAAATAGCGACAAAACTCCGAATAAAAAAATCTTATTTGATTTTAATATTAAATCTCCGAAATTTCTTTATTTTGAGGAAGTCATTTTATCCTCTCTTTTATTTTTAATAAAAAAAATATTTCAGAGAAAAACAATTAAAATCGAAGATCCTCTTTTCAAAATTCGAGAAAAACTCGAATATGAAAATAATGAAATCCTCAACTCTCTCTGTGGGTCCTTGAGTTGCGTAGAATTTCTAGGATCGACCAAAATGCAATAAAATATGATATGCAATGATGATCTAATGTATAACATTCCAAATTGAAAATTTGGGATGTTACAAACCTACCCCCCTTAAGATGAATCTCGCCCTCGAGATTCGAGTTGGCTAGAAAATAGGTGAGAGTTATCCTTCCGTAGGTCTTCCTCTCGTTCCCAGGTGGCTTCATCTTCGGTATGGTGACTCCACTGAACTTTGCAGAACTTGATTACTTTGTTGCGTGTAACTCGGCTGTCAAACTCGAGTATCTTGACCGGTTTCTCCTCATATGTCAAGTCACTATCCAACCGTATCGCTTCCAGCAGCACTGTATCTTTCAGAGGAATATCAGCCATCTCTGCGTGGCACTTCTTCAACTGAGAAACGTGGAACACATCGTGAACTCCAGACAATCCTTCGGGTAATTCCAACTTGTAGGCAACTTCTCCCATACGTTCCAAAACTCTGTATGGTCCCACAAAACGTGGCGCTAACTTTCCCTTAACTCCAAAGCGCTTTACTCCTCGAAGTGGGGATACACGAAGATACAATCTGTCTCTGACTTCGTAAACTGTCTCCTTGTGTTTAGAATCCGCATAACTCTTACACTGGATCGGGCTACCTTGAGTCTATCGCGGATCAGCTTAACCTTCTCTTCAGACTCTTTAATCAAATCTGGTCCAAACAACTGTCGGTCTCCAACTTCGTCCCACAACAACGGTGTTCTGCACCTCCTTCCGTACAGTGCTTCGAAAGGGGCCATCTTCAAACTGGCTTGATAGCTGTTGTTGTAAGAGAACTCTGCATACGGCAAATTATCGTCCCAACTAGATCCATAGTCTAGCGCACAAGCTCTCAACATGTCCTTCAGAATCCGATTCACTCTTTTAGTCTGTCCATCCGTCTACGGGTGAAAAGCTGTACTAAACTCTAGCCTGGTTCCCAAAGTTTCATGCAACTGATTCCAAAACTTTGAGGTAAACTGGGTTCCTCTATCTGATACAATGGTCCTCGGAACTCCATGCAGACATACGATCCTGGTCATGTATATCTTTGCCAACTTAGCACTGGTGTAAGTGGTCTTTACTGGGATGAAATGGGCTACCTTCGTCAAACGATCGACTACAACCCATATCGAGTCATAGCCTGAACGAGTCCTGGGTAATCATGTGATAAAGTCCATGCCTAGTTTATCCCACTTCCATTTGGTTATCGGCAATGGTTGTAGCAATCCGGCTGGCTTCTAATGCTCTGCCTTCACTCTCTGACATACATCACAAACTGCTACATATTCCGCAATATCCTTCTTCATTCCGGTCCACCAGAAACTATCCTTCTAATCCAGATACATCTTGGTATTTCCTGGGTGAATCAAATATGGCGAATTATGGGCCTCTTGCAGAATCAACTTCCTAATCTCCTGGTCATTTGGCACATATACGCGGTCCTCAAACCATAAGGTATCGTGCTCATCCTCACAAAAACCTTTAGCCTTTCCTTTACTCATCCTTTCCTTTATCTCGGCAATCTCCTTATCCGTCTTCTGAGCTTCTCTGATCTTATCCATCAAAGTAGACTGAATCTCCAAAGCTTCTACATAACCTCTTGGAACTATCACCAAACATAGCTCGCGAAGGTCTTCTGCTAAATCCTTGGGTAACTCTCCGGTCATGAGTGTGTTGACATGACTTTTTCGGCTCAACGCATCGGCTACTACGTTAGCCTTTCCGGGATGATAATGCAATCTCATATCATAATCCTTTATTAGCTCTAACCATCTCCTCTGCCTGAGATTCAACTCCTTCTGCGTGAAGATATACTTCAAACTCTTGTGATCCGTGTATACCTCATAATGGTTTCCGATGAGAAAATGTCTCCATGTCTTCAACGCATGCACTATGGCTGCTAACTCCAAATCATGCATAGCATAATTTAACTCATGGGGTTTAAGTTATCGTGAGTCATATGAAACCACTCTTCCCTCCTACATAAGTACGGCTCCAAGTCCTCGACGAGAAGCGTCGCAATACACTTCATAATCTTTGCATTGATCTGGCAGAATCAACACTGGTGATGTAACCAAGCGTCTCTTCAACTCCTGAAAATTGGACTCACATTCCTCAGTCCAATTGAATTTGGTGTCCTTCTTCAACAACTCCGTCATGGGCTTTGCAATCTTCGAGAAATTCTCAATGAATCTCCGGTAATATCCTGCAAGTCCAAGAAAACTCCGAGTCTCTCCAACTGACGTGGGTGACTCCCATTTTGTCACAGTGACAACTTTGGTGGGGTCTACTGCTATTCCTTCCCCGGATATAACATGTCCAAGAAATCCAACTTCCTTCAGCCAAAACTCGCACTTGCTGAACTTGGCGTATAACTGATGTTCTCTGAGCTTACCAAGTACCAAGCGCAAATGCTCTTTATGTTCCTCTTCATTCTTCGAGTAGACCAAAATGTCATCAATGAACACCACAACGAACTTATCCAAAAACTCCATAAACACTTTGTTCATCATGTTCATAAAATAGGCAGGTGCGTTAGTCAGACCAAATGACATAACGGTATACTCATACAGCCTGTACCTCATTGTAAAAGCTGTCTTAGGTATGTCCTGCTCTCGAATCTTCAGCTGGTGATACCCTGATCGCAAATCGATCTTGGAAAACACCTTTGCTCCTTGCAGCTGGTCAAACAAATCATTGATCATCGGCAGTGGGTACTTGTTCTTGATCGTCACTTCATTCAATCCTCGATAATCAACAACCATCCTTTTTCTCCACTAGAAGTACTGGGGATCCCCAAGGTGACGAACTTAGGCGGATATAACCTTTATCCAATAACTCCTTAATCTGCTTCTTAATTTCCTCTAAATCCTTTGAGGGCATTCTATACGGTCTCTTAGATATTGGCCCTGTGCCTGGCAAAAGCTCAATAAAAAACTCAATGTCTCTATCTGGTGGCATGCCTGGCAACTCTTCTGGAAATACACCCGGAAAATCCTTCACCACTGGTACTTCCTCATGTACAACTCCTGATAAGGAATGTACTTGAGTCCTATTCGGCACATGCCGAGATACATACTTGATCCTTCTTCCTTCTGGGGTGGTAAGCAATCGACTTCTTTGGCGCAATCAATGTTCCTCCATACTTGATAACCAATCCATGCCTAATATCACATCCAGTCCTTGTGACTCCAATACTATTAGGTCTGAGGGAAACAGGTAGTTACCAATCCTTAATGGTAACCGATCACACCATAGGCTAGCCATATACTCTGCTCTTGGCGAGGTTACTAACATGGGTGTCCTAAGAGCTTGGGTTGGCTGTTTAAACTTATCCACGAATCCCCTTGATATGTATGAATGCGATGCACCAGTATCAAAAAGTACGACTGCAGTAAATGACTTAACCAAAAATTTATCTATTACTGCATCTGGCTGGGCTTCAACCTCCTCCACGTTAACGTGGTTCACTTGTCCCCTGTTGAAAGGGTCGGGCTTCTTCCCAGAGCTTCCATTGCCATTTCCATTCTTGGCTTCAGGACATTCATTGGCGTAATGTCTGGTCTTCTGGCATTTGTAGCAAGTCATGTGGCTTAGATCCTTCTTGGCGGGTGTTGCCGGGTGGGAACAGTTCTGTCTGCTACTTCCTCCATTGTCATTACCATTCTTGGGGCCACTATGGTTGTGCGAACTTCCTCCATTATGAGTGTGTCCTCCATGGTTATGAACAAGTCCTCCCTGAATCGGGTGTAACGGGTCTCTTTGGGCTCCAATTGTACTTCCCTTGTCCATACTTCCTTTTGCGGTCATCAATCTGCTACGCTTCCCTTCAAGCATGAGAGCTCTATCCACCAACTCCTGATAGTTATTGAAATTTGCCACCATCAACTGCATGCTCAGCTCATCATTCAGTCCTTCCAAAAACTTCTCCTTTTTAGCTGCATCTGTAGCGACGTCATCTGGGGCATAACGTGCTAACTTACTAAACTCATCCACATATTGGCCAACAGTGCGCCCTCCTTGGCGTAAGTTGCGAAACTCACGCTTCTTCATGGCTATAGCTCCTGCTAAAACATGGGCAGTGCGAAAAGCCTGCTGGAACTGGTCCCATGTCACAGTGTCAATAGGGTAAGTGACTATGAAATTCTCCCACCAAGATTTGTTGTTGTTGTTGTTGTTCCTCTGGTTCTGATTCTGGACTAGTATCTACATCAATGCATTCTGCTGCTGGATCAACTGAGTGAGCTCCGGTGGGAAAGAAAATCCATTGTCGCGTCTCGGAGGCATCTGCTGGGTTTAGAAAAGATGAGGAAACAGAATAGAATGAGGTCTAGAGGAAAAGCACTACCCATATGCACATGAGACAAACACAAACATATCACTCAATCAAATTAAACAAGGGCATACAATCGGTCTAGAACTATCGTTACAAAAGTGCTTGGACTATACTATATACATGGTGGAATACTACTACTAATTTGGTGGTCTACTAGAAAAATTGATCGGTTGAAGACTCCATGATATCTGCTCCAGCTTCATCAACATAGTCATCATCGCTATCGTCAGGGTCCGAGTCGGTGTCGTCGATGATGATGTAGTTCTCCGGGCAAGTGGAACTGCCATCTTCTCCTCCTGGCGCAGGGTCTCCCATGAAAACTCCTAGCTTCCTGGCCAGGTCGCCATTCTTCTCCACTAGTACGACAATTTCCTCCATATAATCTTCGCGTGTAGCCTTGAGTTCTTCCTCCAGTTCCATGATCCTTGTCATTGCTTTCTTCAAATCTGCCATGCCTGCGCACATCTGGTTCTCCTGGTGTCGTATGTGCTGGTTTAACTCCTGGATGAAAGAGGCAATCGATCTATCCTTCCTGGTGCTGATCATCTCCCATTGCTCATCTCGGTGCCCACAAATCTGATAAATGGTATCCTTGAGATCATTGTGGTAAACTTCTCCAATGCGTCCCATGGTGATGCGAGCTGCCATACTCTTTCCTAGACTCCAGGTTGGGGCATCGAAGGAAAACTCAATGGGCTCAGTGACTGGCGTGAATGTCCTTCCTGGAACTTGAACTTGAATCATCTAGCGCTCCTCTTCTGGTAAAGTGGCGTTGTAGGTTCCGGTGAAGCTTGGTATACCAATATTCAGGTACTTAGTGACTTCCTTCAAGTGGCGTCCAAATGGGGTGTCTTCATCCGGTTGCATGAACTTGATCCTTGCATCCGCCATCCTAAAGAGTAGAAAATGGAGAGGAGTTAGAAATGAAAAGAGAGTAGTGATATAGGGCTTTATCTTAGTGGTCGTGTCCTACAGTCAGCGTGTGCTCTGATACCATCTTTGTAGCGACCAGACCTCAAACAGTCTGATCTCTGTGCATAAGTGTCATCCCTGGATCGGTAATGCTGACACACACAATACTTGAAGGATTTATAACAGAGTATCAATCACACACTTATTACAACGAATGTATCAAAAGAGAACTTATTACAATAAATATGGCTTAAGGCCATCTAATACGATAACAGCGGAAGGCTTGGAAGATAAAGTGAGTCCATCAACTCCAACGGCATCACTGAGTGAAAGACCACGACCTAAGGCTCCTTACTCGTCGTCTGAAAAGTCTGCAACATGATACGTTGCAGCCCGAAAACGGGTCAGCACATGGAATATGCTGGCAATGTAACACAAGAGAGTAATGAACAGAATAATGCTATCACTACATGCATATATGGCTGGTGGAGGCTGTATGGTTAATATGTTTTGCGAAAAGCCAATTTTTCCCTACTGCAAAGGAATATATTTTATTTAACTACAAAGTTCGTTGAAAACATTGAGAAGGTAAACCCCCTCTCAATTCCAATTAAAAGTAATCATTAACAACCCATCAAATTAATTAGGTAGTGATGAGATCAACATGATAATCCAAGAACCAGATACTCAAGATGTCCATAACCGGGGACACGGCTAACCATGATTAGTTTGTACACTCTGCAGAGGTTTGCGCACTTTTCCCCACAAGACTCGATCTCCTCCATTGGATTTCTCGCACAACATGGTGTTTGAGAAACGGATAAAAGACCGAGACACAGTCTTTCAGAAGCGTTAGCACCTTACGATGGGTAGACAGTACCACCTACATCCCCTACATCTACTACTCTACCACTGTAAGAGTTCACACGAATTAATCAAATATGCTAGAGCCCATAATAGCTTGTGGCTGCACACGGAAGTTTCTAGCATGAATAATCTTATGATCCCTTTGAGCCTGGGTGGCAGTCCATAGGAGAATCACACGGTACCCCGGGATTTCCAAAAAAATACAGTAATCACCGGGTTCCCAGTGCCTCAATCCACCCAGATGTGTATTTAAGTTGCCACCTTAAGTTGAACCATTAATTAACAATCTCACATCTGTCATGGATACACTCAAACCCAATCCACGTCTACGAGCATAGCATAGCAATATAAGCATAATGTAGAAATAACTCCCAGGGTTTGATTAATAAACAGGTGAATAGGTACTATCTCAGCTACTTCCCAACCCACAATTTAATTCAGATCCTAACCATGCAATTGTTTGAGGATTGATCTAATGCAATAAAACTGGGTAGTAAAGAGGTATGATCAAAGTGTTACTTGCCTTGCTGATGATTCGCGAAACCTAGAGACTCGTAGTAGCACGCTTCGCACTCCAAGTACTCTATCGCAAACAAACAAGCATACAATAAGCAATCAAGCAAGGGCACGGGTAAAATTCAAATAAGAGATCTAACCAGAAAGTTCAACTTAAGAACTCCAGTTTGCAAAAAGAATCAAATCAAACGAAGCAACAAAACTCAAACGGCGAAAGAAACAAGCTTCGTTTACTAATCTGGACTAAAGTCAAATTTTACTGTAGCAAAAACCTGTTAAGTTGGCTAAACAGAAAGAGGGTTTCGAGACGAAACTCTAGGCGCTTGAATCGCCTGATTCCGATAAACGAGCGAAAAGTTATACTAGAACGAAAATCGGATCAGAAATCTCGATAAAAATAATCGCGGAAAAATCCGAGAAAAAGAAAAATTGACGAACAGGCAAACTAACGAACGTTCGCTGTTTGCGACTAAACGGTGAAAACGGTTCGTTAAAACGAATGTACGAACGACGTTCGCTAAATAACTAAACCAACAAAAATAAACCGAACCGATCTAAACAAAACCGAAACTAGGGTTTACAAAATAAAACCGATCGTTTAAAAACCGTGGCTACCTCGAACTCAGGCGGTAGTGGCATGCTCTGGCGGCGGTGGTCGTGAGCGTCATGGTGGCGGCGGTGGCGGTGTTAGGGTTTGGGCAGAGGCGGGGCTGGTTGGGCTGGGGGGTGCGGGCGGCGGCTTATAAAGGGGCCGGCCCTAGGTCTCTTGGCCGAGTACGGCCCGAAGTCGGTTTGACTTTTTTTAAAAAATAATTCCGATGTGCAGAAAAAGAAAGAAAAGAAATACTAAACAGACTCCTAAAATCTCGAAATAAAATTTCCCCATCCTCTAAAAATAGGCCGGACAAAGTGAACATTTATTTGGGCCTAAAATGCAATTTTGAAAAACGCATATTTTTCCTAATTCAAATAAAATAGCAACAAAACTCCAAATAAAAAATCTTATTTGATTTTAATATTAAATCTCTGATATTTCTTTATTTTGAGGAAGTCATTTTACCCTCTCTCTTTTATTTTTAATAAAAGAAATATTTCAGAGAAAAACAATTAAAATCAAAGATCCTCTTTTCAAAATTCGAGAAAAACTCGAATATGAAAATAATGAAATCCCCAGCTCTCTACGTGGGTCTTTGAGTTGCGTAGAATTTCTAGGATCGACCAAAATGCAATAAAATATGTTATGCAATGATGATCTAATGTATAACATTCCAAATTGAAAATTTGGGATGTTACAGCAACTCAATGTCATCGCTCTTCATATGTTCATGTGATGATGACCTAATCCACCAAGGATCTTTGGAACCGTCTTGCTCTCATGCATGTGGGCACAACAAGTGACAAAAATCAAAGTATGAAATGGTCGGGAATGAGACAGACTTATTTGTGATGAATGGCAACCAGACACCCCAAGCCATCTATTAAAGATTTACCACCCTTGTGGTCAAATTGCAAAGCTTTGGGTGTGAGAAGAACAATGATTGATTCATTGCCATCAAGTTTCTTGGAGCACCAGTTCCACATTTCCCATCCATGGTGTTCCACACTCAACAAATGGAAGACCATGTCACTTAGGTTCCTGATAATATTCTTGCCCATTTTGTCACTCATGATGATATGATCGAGAAGATGACTCTTGCCATGGATCGTGGGTCAAGAAGCCTAGCCTAACTTTCTGGGCCAAACAAGTTCAAGTCCCAAAAGAAAGTGAAGACGAAGAAGAGGAATTCCATGAGTGTCCTACTCAAGACAACTTCAATGAAGATTTTACTCTCTTTGTTGAGAGATATGGAGGAGGAGTCAATAAAGGTAACAAGTTCTCCAAGGGAAAATCAAAAAAATTCTACAATTGTGATGAAGCCAGACACTTCGCGGAAAACTGTCCCTATGAAAAGAGATAAGGTAGAGAGATATAACAAGAAAGAGATGAAGCTCATGATAAAGTTACTAATCCCAAAGAACACCGAGATCTGTAAGAGGAAGGATGGAAATGCATTTGTTGTTCGCACCACCTACATGTTCAAGGACTTATACATGATGTTGTTGTGGGAGTGGCCCTGGTAGCTCTACTTGCCCCCTCCAAGCCTGAATCTCTCTTTAAGTATGACTACTCGATGTTGGAGATGTGGCCTACATGTAAACATGTGATGATGATATTTCCCTATGCATTCATGATTTATTTGTATTGTCCTTAAACATCATCACTGATATGCATAAAAAATTACTCCCTCCGTCCCAAAATATAAGAACGTTTTTGACACTATGATAGTATCAAAAACGTTCTTATATTTTGGGACAGAGGGAGTACGTGACTTGTTTGTGAGACTATGTATTGCATGATGGTTGTTCTAATGGTCCCTAGTTGGTAAGCTAACATTATGTGGTATGTTAGCATGGCATTTCCCTTTGAAGGTTTCAGGTGACTTGCTTGGGACATGTTATGAAATTCCAATGCAGCCTCAGTGGTATTATATTAGTTCGAGTGTTAGTATCCTGCTCATACTATCACTTAATGATCACCTTTGAGAGTGCATCAGTATGATCTTTTTGCTCTAGTTGGTTGCTACCTAGTCTTTTGCTAGCCTTCACCTAAACTAAGCATGAATTTTATTATACTCTTTTCCAAGATAACTTCTGATCTATTCATTAACTGTCATGGAACAACAAAAGTAAAAATTACATCCTGGTCCGTAGACCACCTAGTGATGAATACAAGCACTGGAGCGAGCCGAAGGCACGCCGCGTTCAACGCCCCTCCCTCATCGGAGTCGGGCAAACATTGTTGTAGTAGACAACCGTGAAATTGTCGTGCTAAGTCTCCATAGATCGGAAGGATCCAACCTGCAAACACACAGACGTAGACGAACGAATATCGGATCCAAAAGGATCCACCGAAGAGAAACGTCGACCAAATCCCACGAGACCGGCTGGAGACAAACCTCCACACGCCCTCCGGGCATGCTAGAAGCACTGTTGAAATGGAGGCCGGGTGGGGAGGATCTTATTCCATCTTCAGAGAGCCGCCGCCGCAACATCTCTCTGAGAAGGACACAAACCATAATAAACTTAAAAAACATATAAAACGGAGCCCTCCTGCCCGCAAGGGCCGAGATCCACCAGGCCTCCATGGCCCTCAGGCCATAGAATACGAGGTAGACCGGAGGCAATGCTAGTGGGAGGCATGGAAAACCTAACAACAAGCATAAATTTTGTTTGCGCATCTAAAATCCACATGCGAAGTTTTGCCATCAGAATCCAATACCTATATATCCATATGGCTGAGAAAGGCCATTCCAAAAAAAATGTCATCAGTGCGACGACAAAGATTACAATCTTCACTAAATGTTTTCATTGTTTAGTATTTTGATGTGTGGAAGCAATGGTTTTCCATGATCCTCTAATGGTGATTTCGGAAGAGCATACAGATGTGGGTAGGCCCACAAAATAAAGAGGCAGGATAGGCCCATCGAAGAAAAATGAGTGGGAGTAAAGACCTCCCGGCCAGGCAAAAATAAAGTTCAGTAAATACACGGGAAAACCTCTCAACTGAAAAAATATATTATTGACACTGTTACAGGGAGTAATGCAAAACTATTACTTTTTTTCACCAAAAATCCTAAGCATTAACTCAAAACCTTGGCAGCAAGAGCGGAACCATCTTTTCTATATTAGTAGAAAATGTGCATGACAATCCATGCTTCCCTCGACGAAGACTTGTCCTTTTACTTTTTACGTCTATCGTTCCATCCTTCTTGAGTACCAACTATTGAGAGCACGTTTACCATTCTTAGTGTAAATTGCATTTTGTTAATAGGTAGCATTAAGTAATGTATGACTAGTCGCAACTCCCGGTTTGTGATACCTAGTCGTCACTTAGACTCCGTTGATGTCTCGCAAATAATAATTGCATTGTTTAAACATATAAAAGACTTGCGAGGTACTGTGTTACCATTTCATATTATATTTACTTTGATCTTGTTGTTACTCTAAACTTACATATTAATTATCACTTTCTAGTTAATTGAGATCCTATCATGAGAGGAGTATAACTATTAAACTTTTGTTGTTCATTCCATCACTCTCGTGGGATAGTTATAACTTAGGTCATGTGAACAAATTTCTATATATTGAAGCAAACATGTTCATATAAGTTTACTTACTTTGTCAACTGAATTGCTTGAGGAGAAGGAATAAGCGTTAAGCTTGGGGGAGCTCATACATCTCAAGCGTATCTAGTTTTTAAATATGTTTGCTATACTTTTGTCCCCTGTCTTAAACAATGTGAATAATAACTAACTGGACTGATGTTGTTTTCAGCATAATCACCATGGTGTTGTATTTTTATGTAGGAAAATAAAGTTATCCAAAATATACAGAAAAATCACTTTCATAGTTATTGGAGGAAAAGAGCCACATGGCCAAAAGATGTGCTAGGGGGTGAGCCATAGGGCCCACATGCCCATGCCCTAGGGTGTGTGGACTTGGATTGTGGGGCCAACCTACAACCCCTCGCCATGTTCTTTAGTCCATATATCTGCTCCTCCCTTCGAAACTCTCAAAAAGTTTTTTTTCCTGATTTTTCTTTGAGGTGGAGACTACCGCCACTTCATCTTCGTGGAGGGTTGTCTAGAGGCAGATTTGGCCTCCGGAGAGGGGCAATCTTCATGATCGATACCACCAACTTCTTATCCAAAATCACCATCCGGTTTCTCCCATCCATGTATGTGTAATCTTCTATGCACACATGGGGTGGATGAAAATTTGATGAGATTCATCATCAGAAAATAGTCGGATTTGTTGGAGATTGATGCCTAGTATCATTTAGGTTCTGAGATTGATGTTGCTATGTGTAATACACATGGGGTTGATGAAAATTTGATGAAATTCATCATGTAAAAATAGCCAGATTTGTTGGGTATTGATGCTTAGTATCATTTAGGTTCTAAAGTTGATGTTGCTACGACTTTGCTATGTGTAATGCTTGTCACTAGGACCCGAGCGATATGATTTCAGATATGAACTATATTCGTTTTCATGAATATCTATATGTTTGGATCATAGCTGCAAATTGTATTGGGATATCAATGAGAATAGCTATAATTTGTGGATTACATGTATTAATTGGATGTTAATATTTGCTCGGATGCTTTATAGAATGGTTACCTTAATCATGCTTAATTTTCATTAGGATCTCACTGAAATGGGTAGATAGGACAGAAAGTGTTGCCCAAGTTCTTATTCAAAGCACATACAAATATATGGAATACATACCTACATAAATTGAAGAATATGAGCTAGCTAAGTTATGCCCCATAGGTTATGCCATTATATGATTGATCCTCTCCATGCAATGCCCGTTTATCCATCCTCATGCCTATGTTTGCCATAATCGATTGTTGATCTTTTGAAACATGTTTTGTACTTGGGAACTGCTGGGTATTACTGCTTTTATTCTTTGGTTGTAATCACTTCACCTCACTACTAATAAATTATCTAGAGCAAGTATTTTTTTCACATGCAGTTCAATTGGCAACTCAACTTCTAAAGTTTATAAATAATATTTGGCTTTCCTTGTATTGAATATAAATTTGGGCTATGATACTTTACGATCACCTATACTTGTGGGCCATCAAGCCCCAGTAAGCTCATCGTCCTCTTGTATTCAATTTACCCCATCGCGGCACAAGCATAATGGCTCTAACGGCAAAAAGTGATACACGTGCCACCACAAATGCAGCTACTCGGAAGCGTGCAACACACGGGTTTAGTATACGTCGGAGTCAAAGCAGATGAAGAAATGGAAGGGTGGGCAAGCCACCTCCACCTTTGCCACCCTCTGTCGAGTACTCCAGTGGATTACCATCGCCGCTAGCAATGTCTGCAACGTCACGAGAGGTATTCGCCTATGATGGTACCGAGCAACAGACACAGAGGAACTACTCCTCCAACACAACCACCCCCTTCGCGTGTGCGACGACGGCGCAACCGCCCTCCAGCCATAGATAGGGCTCACCGCGCTGCCACACCTTCTAGGAAAAGCTCGACAGTCGCACACGCTGGACCAAGACGTCAAAACCACTATCGACCTACCACTTATGGTTTCGATGCCATTCGAGCCTGAATCAACACCGTCACCACCATCGCGGATTGACGACTCGCTACCGTGTACGCCGCCGCTCTTGCTCGCTAATTTGGGAATGAGAGAAATAGGGTTAGGGTTTTTAAAATGAGATAATGAGGGATTTTATTTAACGTTATGCGAATACAATGATCAAGGCTTGATGGCACTTTTTACAATACGACATCCGAAAGGTAACAAAACAAGGTTTTCTGGAGAAAAAAAATTCAGTCCTCACTGATGTTGCATGACACTTCATAGCGAAAAGCCAGCCGGCTTGCCACACCAGAGGCTGACTTTGGCCTGAGTATGACTAATTTGCATCCGCTTCACAAGTTGGGTGACGGGTTATTCTGTTTTCAAAGTTGATTGACTTAAATACACCCAATGAACAAGTTGTGTAACCGATACTCTAACATTGGGCGTCGGTTCCCAAAGTCGAAAAAACGGTTTGGCACCGCAGTATGGCATTTCTTGTGTTCGCCCTGTCACGTAGTAGTACTAGCTTTCATAAATGTTAACTGGCGTACCGCGTACGTCAGCTAGGAGCCAGGTTCCATTTCTGCCATTGGATTTCATTGCATGAATATTGGCACAAGAGCGAAGACACATCAGACTTTCTAAACCGTTCGATGTGACACAATAGCTAGCGAACCATGGCCTTTTCCAAACCCCACCAAACCAACTGGTTATGTTCCTGAGCCTACAACGGGTGGACCGGGGATCGAATCCCAGTCCCCCCCTTTTCCAATTTAACATGCCAGTTTTTATTTTGTTAAGAGGATGTTTTTTCAGTTAGGTACATGGCAATTTTACTAAAAATATCAACATGGTAGGCAGTTTTTATTGTTAAGAGGATGTTTTTTTCACTTAGATACATGGCAATTTTACTAAAAAATTAACTTTGCTGCTTTTATAATTTTGTCTACATGGCAGTTTTTATTGTAAGAGGATGGCATTTTTATTATCAATAATATGAAAATTTTATTACTCCCTCCGTAAACTAATATAAGAACGTTTATATCACTATTTTAGTATTCTAAACGCTCTTATATTAGTTTACAGAGGGAGTACAAGACAAGAGTATAGCATTTTTATACTACTCCCTCCGTTCCTAAATATAAGTCTTTTTAGACATTTCAAATGGACTACACATACGGATGTATGTAGACATATTTTAGAATGTAGATTCACTCATTTTGCTCCGTACGTAGTCATTTGTTGAAATATCTAGAAAGACTTATATTTGGGAACGGAGGAAGTAGATTATGGCAGTTTTATTTAAAATAAGTTGACATTTTTATTATTAGAGGATGCCAGTATTATTTATAAGAGCATGCAATTTTTCATTTTTATAATAGACTAGCAGTTTTATTGTAGTGATGATTGCATTTGTAGAGGATGCCATTTTTTATTTTGAGAGGTGGCATTTTTATTGTTTTGAAGCTGGCATTTTTAATTTAAGAGGATGGCATTTTTTATTACTGCCACTTTTTCAGATTTTTTTGTTTATGACATTTTCTTATAAAATAAACAATTTTAATGGGCTTTGGGTCAATTGGGAAACGGGAGAAACGTTCGCTAGAGGACCTCTCTCCTGGCGAGGTTCCCTCTCAGCTGACGTCTCTTGGATATTGGGGTTCCTAACTTTTTTCACATACCTTTTCCCTGCATTTCTTTTTGACAAACCTGGTTAGCCTTTCAAAACTATAGCACACATGACATTGATACTCCCAGAATCCAGGCTGAAAGGTTGTCAGTACAATCCATCTCGTCAGGTTCTGGTGACCTAGTGAGATCTCTAGACATCGCAAGTAGCCAAGTCACTATCTGGTAACTTGTTCCTTGCAAAAACAATGTCTTAACTTGTAATTGAGCCGTACGTACATTATAAGCTTGCGAGATGGGCATGGCTCGCCAGTGATTAGTATACGCCTGATGCTTCACACCTTGGATAATACTTCAAGCTGCAATTACCTTTATCTGGCTGGTGCTAGACAATTTAGCGACCATGATGGCCGTGGAAGCTATATATCTATCTCTATTTTTCCCAGGGAAGAAGCTGTATACATCTATTGCGCACAAAAAGCTATTCTATCTGGTGGAAAATAAGTGACGTGGTTTTAGTTCAATGTATCTAATTATCTGCATAAACACAAGTAGACCATGCAATCACCCACTACCGAATAATGTACCGTGTGTCAAAACACACGGGAAATGTATTGCCGGTGTGCCGCACACATAAAAAAGCACGTGGCATAAATCAGTCTGCTCATGAAATATCACTTTTTCAGTGTGTTTGATGTACTCTTTGTGATCTCCTCGCCCCTCGCCCTGGCCGCTCCCGCGAGCGGCAGCGCGAAACCCTAGCCGTGCCGTCAGCAGTCCACCCCCCTCTCCCTCGCCGCCTTTGGAGGGTGTTGCCGGGCAAAGCCTGGCTCGCATCGATGGCGGAGGGGCCCTCTTCCTCTCTGGTTGGTGCTACGTGACGCGGGACGCGGAGGCTTGTGGGGATGTGATACGTCTTCAACGTATCTATAATTTATGAAGTATTCATGCTGTTTTATTATTATTTTTGGATGTTTTACAATCATTTTATATCAACTTTATATCATTTTTGGGACTAACCTATTGACCTAGAGTCCAGTGTCAGTTGCTGTTTTTTGCTTGTTTTTTACATTGCAGGAAATCAATACCAAACGAAGTCCAAACACCATGAAACTTTTTGTGGATTTTTATGGACCAGAAGACCACCAATGGGCCAGAGCGGCACACAGACTGGGGGGTGCCCGAGGGGGCACAACCCACCGAAGGCGCCTGGGGCCCAGGCGCGCCCAGGTGAGTTGTGCCCACCTCGGTGGCCTCCCGCACCCCCTCTTTACCCTATAAATTTCCAAATATTCCAAAAACCCTCGGGATTAACCTAGATTAGAAGTTCCGCCACCGCAGGCCTCTGTAGCCACCGAAAATTAATCTAGACCCCGTTTTGGCACCCTGCCGGAGGGGGGAATCATCCCCGGTGGCCATCTTCATCATCTCGGCGGCCACCATGATGAGGAGGGAGTAGTCCACCCTCGGGGCTGAGGGTTTGTACCAGTAGCTATGTGTTCAATCTCTCTCTCTCTCTCTCTCTCTCTCTCTCTCTCTCTCGTGTTCTTAGATGTCACGATCTTGAAGTATCGCGGGCTTTGTTAATATAGTCGGATCATATGGTGTTTTCCCCTCTCCATCTTGTTGTGAATTGAGTTTTCCCTTTGAGATTTCGTTTTATCGGATTGAATACTATTATGGATTTGAGAGCACTTGATATATGTCTTGCATACAAATACTCGTGGTGACAATGAGGTATCGTATTGATTCACTTGATATATGTTTTGGCACTCAACTCGCGGATTCCCGAGGTGACATTGGGGTAATCTACGCATAGGGGTTGATGCACGTTCTTGTCTTTGTTTCTCCAGTAGAAATCTTGGGGCACTCTTTGAGGTTCTTTGTGTTGGATTGATTATTATGAATCTAAAACTATTTGATGTTATTTTAGTACGAACTCTTGGATAGATCGATAGGAAAGAATAGCTTCGAGGTGGTTTCGTACCCTACAAATAATTTCTTCTTATGTTTTCCGCTAGATAGAAACATTGGAGTGATTCTTCATCGCACTTTGAGGGGTGGTTATATGATCCAATTATATTAGCACTGTTGAGAGATTACACTAGTGAAAGTATGGACCCTAGGCCTCATTTCAAGCATTGCAATACCGTTTTTGTGCCCGTTTACTATTTGCTACCTTGCTGTTTTTATTTATTCAGATTATAAAAATATATTTCTACCAACCATATTACACTTTTATCACCATCTCTTCGTCGAACTAGTGCACCTATACAATTTGACATTGTATTAGGTGTGTTGGGGACACAAGAGATTTCTTGTATTTGGTTGCAGGGTTGTTCGAGAGAGACCATCTTCATCCTACGCCTCCCACTGATTGATAAACCTTAGGTCATCAACTTGAGGGAAAATTGCTACTGTCCTACAAAACTCTACGCTTGGAGGCCCAACACGAGTCTACAAGAATAAAGCTGCGTAGTAGACATCAGGACGCGACACTTGATGCGGGGCGTGCAGACTTGCGACAGCGGTTGCGAGGGAGCTCGCACGCTCGCCCAAGCTTGGGTAGTGCGGCACGTGGAACGTTAGATCTGACGGGGCGCCCGTCGATCAACATCGGGGCGCAGGAGTGGCGGGTGTGGCCGTGGTCCAGGTGGTGGTGGTGGTGGTCGTGCCTCCGGTATGCGAGGAGGGCTCGGGCAGCGGGGGGCTTCATTTCGTGGCTTCCCTTCCGGTGGCTGGGTGACCTGGGTGACGTACTGCTGACGGTGCGGCACCTGCGTCACAGTTGGCAGTCATGTGTGTCTCATTGGCAGGCAATCAATGAGGGTGTGGGCTTGCCGATGTGGGTTTGGTTGTCGGGCTTACGTAGGCGGCACGGGGAGGTGGTGGCAATCCTGCCTCTTCGGGGTAGGCATTGGCTGTTGACGGCTTGGACCTCAAACCCGTTCTTGGGCGAACCAGATCTGGCCCCGAAGCAGGTTGGGGCTGTCGCTCTGGGATAGAAGTGATTGGGTGTGGTTTGGGTGGTGTCCGCTGGTGGTGGTCATATGAGTGTTGCGTCGCTGTGGGGATTAGCGCAGGTGACCATGGACATGGCGGGCCAAGTGCTCGAGGCTAGCTCGCAGGCGGCCGGTGGCAGTTTCAGAGTTGTGTCCCCCTCCCAGTCTACCGGGTATTGACTAGGGATGAGGTGTAGGTGCCTCCTACAATGGAGGCACCTACCCATACTTGGGGACTGATGTCGGGCTGGGAGTAGATGGAGTGTCATCGCTCTTTCTACTCTGGTTGACGTGTTGTGATGTGGGCGGCGCACGACATCTCAAGACAGGGACGCCATGGCAGCGGCCTCAGATGGCGGTCAACATGGTTGCTCTTCGGTAGACATCATTGTGGTGGTGGTGGCTCCCCTCCCGGTTGTGTGGGCAACAGGGGGTGTTGCGACGGGTAGCTCAGACGTGCCCTTCCTTAGTGGGGCGGTGTCCTGGTCCGGATCTAGGGATCTTACATAGTGGCCTCTGATACGTCTCCAACGTATCTATAATTTTGATTGTTCCATGCTGTTATATTATCATTCTTGGATGTTTTATAATCATTTTTTTGGTACTAACCTATTGACATAGTGCCAAGTGCCAGTTGCTGTTTTTTGCATGTTTTTTATGTCGCAGGAAATCAATACCAAAAAGAGTCCAAATGCAGCGAAACTTTTTGTGGATTTTTTTGGACCAGTAGACATCCAGTGGGCCGAAGAAGCGCCTGGGGCGCCTGAAGCACACCACTGTGGCGCTGGAGGCCCAGGCGCGCCCTGGTGGGTTGTGCCCACCTCCACTACTAGGAAAAACCCTAGCAGTAGCGCATGTTTTTGGCCTATCAGTAGCGCGGGTAACCGCGCTACAGCTACGACGCTATAGCTAAAGGTTAGCAGTAGCGTGTGTTAACACGCACTACTGCTATATCTACTTAGTAGTGGCGCATTGTGTAACCAACGCTACTGGTAATTACTAGTAGCGCGTCTCACTTGCCGCGCTACTACTATTATTCTGTATTCTATTTCTTTTTTATTTTATGTCGTATTCATACACCTTTATACAAGTTTTCATACAGTAGCAATTTAGAGATTGTTTTTACATTATAATGAGTTATTAAATCATTAGGTGAAAGAACCGCGGATTGGATTATCACGATAATCCATGACTTGATCACTTAGGATCCATCCACTTGAAACTAATCCGCGGTTCTTTCACCCAATGATATAATAACTCATCATCATCATCATCATATTAATATATAAACTCTTGCATCATATCATCACCAACAACACTAGTTAATAATCATCATAGTCATTACCACTATTTAATCATCATAGTCATAGTGTAGCTATCTAATCACCACCAACACTAGCTAATAATAATCATCATAGTCATTACCACCAACACTAGCTATTTAATCATCATAGTAATAGTGTAGCACATCATCATCTTCAAACTCATTCTAGCTAGCTAATCACTCTTGTTGCTCTCTCTCAGGTGAAATAGCATAGAACATGTGTAGCACTCCTGATTCATCATATTGGAGCATGCAGATGAACTTGTCTCCAAATTGTGGGTTGTGTTTTTGATTGCTGCCCCTAGTACTTCTCTGCGATCCTTCACAATTTTGCTCCAGTCTTTCACTATTAATACTTGCTTGCTTTTAGAAATCCTGAATACACTCATGTGCAATGTAGGATGTCTTGGCCATAAGCTAACCATTTTCATGTGACCTTTTGCCTCGATCCAATGAGGCACAACTATCATCGGGAGTCCCTGTTGAAGAACATCGTAGTAACATACTTAGCAATGAAGTTTAGCTTAAAAAATAATGTATGCAAAAGATGCACTGAGGACAAATAGTAAAAATCTTACCATCTTTCCTAAATAGATGTGACCATAGTTCAATACGCACGCTAGTGGTCGCACATTTTGAGTATTAAGATTTTGAAGTCCAGGAAAATAATTTGTCTTGACAGTATCAAGATCCTCAAGCCATGAAACGTAATGAGTTATCTCCTCGCAGTTTAGTTCAGCCCCGGGACAGTAGTAGGTCATGTCTACCAAGCAAAGGACATGTTTGCTTGAATGGAAATAAGCTGTCAATAGAAATTAGTTGTCAACTATTTTTGAATAAACAATATCCAAGACATAAATATGGTTGAGAAACTCACATAATGGTAGAACTGGAGGCGTCTGCACATTGACCCAGATGTCGATATTTCCTTCAATATCATCTTTCGGACAAATATCAAAGGTGATAAGCATATCAGGCTCAAATGCATAAGCCTTGCATAATGCTCTCCAATTTTTGCATTCAAAATAGGTGTAGGGGTCCGCATCGTGTAATTTTGCGTCGAAAGTATAACCATGCTCGGTCTTCAAGTGAACTCTCTTTACCTCCTTAGTTTTCATAGGACTGAAATCAATCTTATCCATCACAAAAATTCTTGCATGACAGGGGATACGCTAGTAGAATAGTAAAAAATTAAAATTATAAGTTGAAGCAAAAGAAGAAGAAGTCATGCTTAATTACTAAAAAAGACTTGTCGTTGTGACTTACTGTATCCACTTCGAAGTTCTCATCCAGCTTGATGCTGAAGCGCCTATCATCAACTAGGGAATGTCTGCCGCACAGGCCGCGCTCGACTTTGCAGTATTCGCACATACCGAAATCCTTTTCGTCGTCAGACATTTCCTATATTCATAGTTGAAACATTAATTGAAAATCGATTGAAGGCAACTACCAGGAAACTCAACACACAGATCACTATTATCAATATGCAACGGGTTGACTTTAGGTCTGTCGAGTCTTCCTTCCTAGTCAAACTATCAGCTCACGTATATGGTGGGCACTCCCTCTCTGATATTGCGACCGTCGGTGATGGTCGCTACTCCTCCTTTCCCTAGTGCATTACAAACATCTAGCACATGGAAAAGAAGGAGAAGCGACCCCCACGACAACAGTCGGCATTCTTCTTGTCTCATATATGGTGTACTGATTTTTTGACTGTCATGTATGCAGCCCCGACAGACTTAAAGTCAACTCGAAATGTCGTTTAATTCTCTTTCTAGCAAATCTGGGGCACTCAACATTTCCTACATATTCTAGCACAAGTCATGCTTAAATTCATGGAAAAATCCGGCATGACCTTTGCTAAAATAGGAAATATCAAGAGCCTGGAATTAGCCGGAAAGGAAATGAATCAACACTCCGACAAAACATAGGTCATTCGAAAATGAATCAACACTTCACACATCAGCATAAACTGGTGCTCATTGCATTTCAATGGTTCAATATTGACAAAAACATTTCAATATATCTTATAATCCGAACATTTCATTTGGTTAAGAAGCATAACTAAATACCCTATTTCTACTCTATTCAACACCAAGGAGTGGAGAAGGAGGAGGTGGACTTTTAGCTCACTGACTGGGGTGTAGAGGAAGTAGAGGTAGCTCGGATGATGATCACTCCAAGGAGACACGACTCCACAAAGCCTGCATATTCCACCGAGTAAAATTTTAATTAGATCATCGAATCTCATATAGCATTCTTTGATGACAAAGTGATAATGACATAAATTCAACTAGTTCTATTAATTCAACTAATTCACCTAAGCACTTACTAAAAATAAACTAGCTCTATTAATTTTCTTACTAAAAATAAAATAGTTCTATAGTAAAATTTTAATTAGATCATCAAATCTCATATACCTAAATTTTCTTACTAAAAATAAACTAGTTCTATTAATTCAACTAGTTCAACTAAGCATTTACTATAAATAAAAATAATTAAATTTCTTACTAATTCAACTAAGCACTTACTAATTCAACTAAGAGCAGTAATAAATTTTAACTAGTTGGTAGGAGGAGGGAGGAGGGGGCGGGTCGGAGGAGGGGGTGGGAGGAGGGGGCGGGTCGGAGGAGGGGGTGGGAGGAGGAGGAGAGAGGAGGAGGAGGAGGAGGCTGCCGGCGGAGGGCTTGGCCGGAGGAGGGAGGAGGGTCCGGAGGGGGCGGTCCGGAGGAGGAGGAGGAGGGGGAGGAGGAAGGAGGGGGTGGGAGGAGGGAGGAGGGAGGAGAGAGGAGGAGGGGGAGGAGGGCTGCCGGCGGAGGGCTTGGCCGGAGGAAGAGAGAGGTAGAAGGAGGGGGTGGCCGGAGGAGGAAGGAGGGGCGCGGTAGGGAGGAGGGAGGAGAGAGGAGGTGGAGGGCGGAGGGAGGAGGAAGGACGGAGGGACTACCTCAATGGAGGAGGAGCCGGAGCGTCAGTGGCCAAGCGGCGCACGGTGGTCGAGGCAGCGGTGGCGGGCGGACGAAGTGCAGGGAGAGTGAGAGTGGAGAGGGAGAGTGGGGGCGGCCGGTTGGGGAAGATAGGATGGCATTTAGCAGTAGCGTGCTTTGAGATAAAGCTCTACTGCTAAACAACATAGCAGTAGCCCTCTTCAAGCAAGAACGCGCTACTGCTAAGGCTAAGCATGTAAAAAAACAAAAATATATAGGTCATCAATGATCTTTTTGTGTAGAATCTCAATTTTCAATAGGAATCTTCCCCGGTTTAAGAACCGGTGAAGATTCCTATTGTGGAATACATATCCTACACATAGAGTTCAATGAAGACTAAGTGGCTGTGATGGTTTCAGAAGTAATGTATTTAAGGTGGTAAACACCCTGTTCGCGAAGCAAGGTGGGACTAAACTTAATTAGAGACTAAACTTAGTAGTAGCGATGGTGGGAGAAAAGTGCTGCTGCTAAGTTCATTTTCAGTAACACGTTTGCAAAATCGGGGCTACTACTATACCTAGTCTGGCGGCTACGTCGTGGCAATTGTAGCAGTAGCACTGTTTTTACCTAGTGCACTCTTTGCTCTGTGACTAGCGATGGCGCGGTTTGTTCCAAGACTATCGCTAAGTAGCGATGGTACTGCTACCTCTTGAGCACTGCGTTGGTTTTCCCTTGAAGAGGAAACGGTGATGCAGTAAAGCAGCGTAAGTATTTCCCTCAGTTTTTGAGAGCCAAGGTATCAATCCAGTAGGAGGCCACGCACGAGTCCCTCACACCTACATAAACAAATAAAATCCTCGCAACCAACGCAATAAAAAGGTTGTCAATCCCTTCACGGTCACTTACGAAAGTGAGATCTGATAGATAAGATAATACTTTTGGTATTTTTATGATAAAGATGCAAAGTAAAATAAAAGGCAATAAAAATAGCTAAGTGTTGGAAGATTAATATGATGGAAAATAGACCCGGGGGCCATAAGTTTCACTAGTGGCTTCTCTCGAGAGCATAAGTATTACGGTGGGTAAACAAATTACTGTTGAGCAATTGATGAATTGAGCATAGTTATGAGAATATCTAGGTATGATCATGTATATAGGCATCACGTTAGCGACAAGTAGACCGACTCACTTTGCATCGACTACTATTACTCCACACATCGGACTATCCAGCATGCATCTAGAGTATTAAGTTCAAAAGAAAACGAGTAACGCTTTAAGTAAGATGACGTGATGTAGAGGGATAAACTCATGCAATATGATATAAACCCCATCTTGTTATCCTTGATGGCAACAATACAATACGTGCCTTGTTGCCCCCTCATCCTTTGGGAAAGGACACCGCAAGATTGAACCCAAAGCTAAGCACTTCTCCCATTGCAAGAAAGATCAATCTAGTAGGCCAAACCAAACTGATAATTCGAAGAGACTTGCAAAGATAACCAATCATACATAAAAGAATTCAGAGAAGATTCAAATATTGCTCATAGATAAACTTGATCATAAACCCACAATTCATCGGTCTCAACAAACACACCGCAAAATAAGATTACATCGAATAGATCTCCACGAGAATCGTGGAGAACTTTGTATTGAGATCCAAAGAGAGAGAAGAAGCCATCTAGCTAATAACTATGGACCCGAAGGTCTGAGGTAAACTACTCACACATCATCGGAGAGGCTATGGTGTTGATGTAGAAGCCCTCCGTGATCAATGCCCCCTCCGGCAGAGCGCCGGAAAAGGCCCCAAGATGGGATCTCACGGGTACATAAGGTTACGGCGGTGGAATTAGGTTTTTGGCTCCGTATCTGGTAGTTTGGGGGGTACGTAGGTATATATAGGAGGAAGAAGTACGTCGGTGGAGCAACATGGGCCCCACGAGGGTGGAGGGCGCGCCCAAGGGGGGTAGGTGCGCCCCCCTACCTCGTACCCTCCTGGTTGCTTTCTTGACGTAGGGTCCAAGTCCTCTAGATCACGTTCGTTCCAAAAATCACGTTCCTGAAGGTTTCATTCCGTTTGGACTCCGTTTGATATTCTTTTTCTGCGAAACTCTGAAATAGGCAAAAAACAACAATTTTGGGTTGGGCCTCCTGTTAATAGGTTAGTCCCAAAAATAATATAAAAGTGTATAATAAAGCCCATTAATGTCAAAACAGAATATAATATAGCATGGAACAATAAAAAATTATAGATACGTTGGAGACGTATCAAGCATCCCCAAGCTTAATTCCTGCTCGTCCTCGAGTAGGTAAATGATAAAAACAAAATTTTTGATGTGGAATGCTACTTGGCATAATTTCAATGTAATTCTCTTAATTGTGGTATGAATATTCAGATCCGAAAGATTCAAGACAAAAGTTTAATATTGACATAAAAATAATAATACTTCAAGCGTACTAACTAAGCAATTATGTCTTCTCAAAATAACACGGCCAAAGAAAGTTATCCCTACAAAATCATATAGTCTGTCTATGCTCTATCTTCACCACACAAAGTATTTAAATCATGCACAACCCCGATGACAAGCCAAGAAATTGTTTCATACTTTTGATGTTCTCAAACTTTTTCAATCTTCACGCAATACATGAGCGTGAGCCATGGACATATCACTATATGTGGAATAGAATGGTGGTTGTGGAGAAGACAAAAAAGGAGAAGATAGTCTCACATCAACTAGGCGTATTAACGGGCTAGGAGATGCCCATTAATAGATATCAATGTAGGTGAGTAGGGATTGCCATGCAACGGATGCACTAGAGCTATAAGTATATGAAAGCTCAACAAAAGGAACTAAGTGGGTGTGCATCCAACTCGCTTGCTCACGAAGACCTAGGGCATTTTGAGGAAGCCCATCATTGGAATATACAAGCCAAGTTCTATAATGAAAAATTTCCCACTAGTATATGAAAGTGATATCATAGGAGACTCTCTATCATAAAGATCATGGTGCTACTTTGAAGCACAAGTTTCGTAAAAGGATAGTAACATTGTCCCTTCTCTCTTTTTCTCTCTTTTTTTATTTGGGCCTTTTCTCTTTTTTATGGCCTCTCTTTTTTTAGTCCGGAGTCTCATCCCGACTTGTGGGGGAATCATAGTCTCCATCATCCTTTCCTCACTTGGGACAATGCTCTAAAAAAATTATGATCATCACACTTTTATTTACTTACAACTCAACGATTACAACTCAATACTTAGAACAAAATATGACTCTATGTGAATGCCTCCGGCGGTATACCGGGATATGCAATGAATCAAGAGTGACATGTATGAAAGAATTATGAACGGTGGCTTTGCCACAAATACAATGTCAACTACATGATCATGCAAAGCAATATGACAATGATGGAGCGTGTCATAATAAACGGAAGGTGGTAAGTTGCATGGCAATATATCTCGGAATGGCTATGGAAATGCCATGATAGGTAGGTATGGTGGCTGTTTTGAGGAAGGTATATGGTGGGTGTATGATACCGGCGAAAAGTTTGCGGTATTAGAGAGGCTAGCAATGGTGGAAGGAATAAAGTGCGTATAATCCATGGACTCAACATTAGTCATAAAGAACTCATATACTTATTGCAAAAATCTAGAAGTTATCGAAGCAAAGTATTACGCGCATGCTCCTAGGGGGATAGATTGGTAGGAAAAGACCATCGCTCGTCCCCGATCGCCACTCATAAGGAACACAATCAATAAATAAGTCATGCTCCGACTTCATCACATACGGTTCACCATACATGCATGCTACGGGAATCACAAACTTTAACACAAGTATTTCTCAAATTCAAAACTACTCAACTAGCATGACTCTAATATCACCATCTTCATATCTCAAAACAATTATCTAGTATGAAACTTCTCATAGTATTCAACACACTCATAAGAATTTTTTTTACTAATCTTGAATGCCTACCATAATTAAAGCAAATTACCACACTGTTTTGCAGGACTCTCAAAATAATCTAAGTGAATCATGGGAGAACAATAGTTTATATAAAAAAAATCCACCACCGTGCTCTAAAAGATATAAGTGAAGCACTAGAGCAAAAACTATATAACTCAAAAGATATAAGTGAAGCACGTAGAGTATTCTAACAATTTCCAAATCATGTGTGTCTCTCTCAAAAGGTGTGTACAGCAAGGATGATTGTGACAAACTAACAAATAAAGACTCAAATAATACAAGACGCTCCAAGCAAAACACATATCATGTAGCGAATAAAAATATAGCTCCAAGTAAAGTTACCGATGGAAGTAGACGAAAGAGGGGATGCCTTCCGGGGCATCCCCAAGCTTTGGCTTTTAGGTATCCTTAGATTATCTTGGGGTGCCATGGGAATCCCCAAGCTTAGGCTCTTGCCACTCCTTGTTCCATAATCCATCAAATCTTTTACCCAAAACTTGAAAACTTCACAACACAAAACTTAACAGAAAATCTCGTGAGCTCCGTTAGCGAAAGAAAACAAAACACCACTTCAAGGTACTTCAATGAACTCATTATTTATTTATATTGGTGTTAAACCTTCTGTATTCCAACTTCTCTATGGTTTATAAACTATTTTACTAGCCATAGATTCATCAAAATAAGCAAACAACACACGAAAAACAGAATCTGTCAAAAACAGAACAGTCTGTAGTAATCTGTAACTAAAGCAAACTTATAGAACTCCAAAAATTCATATAAAATAGGAAGACCTAGAAAATTTGTTTATTGATCAGAAGCAATTGGAATCAATATTTTATCACGTTCTGGTGATTTTTAAAAATTATTTTCATGAACAGAAAGTTTCTGGAATTTTCAGCAAGATCAAATAACTATCATCCAAGAAGATCCTATAGGTTAAACTTGCCACAAACACTAATTAAAACATAAAAACACATCTAACAAGAGGCTGGATCAAAGATTTATTCCTAAACAGAAGCAAAAAGCAAAAAAACTAAAAGTAAAATTGGGTTGCCTCCCAACAAGCGCTATCGTTTAACGCCCCTAGCTAGGCATAATAGCAAAGATAGATCTAGGTATTGCCATCTTTGGTAGGCAATCCATAAGTGGCTCTCATAATAGATTCATAAGGTAATTTTATTTTGTTTCTAGGGAAGTGTTCCATGCCTTTCCTTAACGGAAATTGGAATCTAATATTCCCTTCCTTCATATCAATAATTGCACCAATCGTTCTAAGGAAAGGTCTACCAAGTATAATAGGACATGAAGGATTGCAATCTATATCAAGAACAATAAAATATACAGGCACATAATTCCTATTTGCAACAATAAGAATATCATTAATTCTTCCAATAGGTTTCTTAATGGTGGAATCCGCAAGGTGCAAGTTTAAGGAACAATTATCAAAACCACGGAAACCTAGCAAATAACACAAAGTCTTTGGAATCATGGAAACACTAGCACCCAAATCACACAAAGCATAGCATTCATGATCTTTAATTTTAATTTTAATAGTAGGTTACCACTCATCATAAAGTTTTCTAGGGATAGGAACTTCCAACTCAAGTTTTTCTTCATAAGATTGCATCAAAGCATCAACGATATGTTTGGTAAAGGCTTTATTTTGACTATAAGCATGTGGAGAATTTAGCACGGATTGCAACAAGGAAATACAATCTATCAAAGAGCAATTAACATAATTAAATTCCTTGAAATCCAAAATAGTGGGTTCATTAATATCTAGAGTTTTGATATCTTCAATCCCACTTTACCAATTTTTGCATCAAGATCTAAAAACTCTGAATTTTTGGAACACCCTCTAGGTAAAGGTGGATCATATTCAGTCCCATCATTATCAAGATTCATATTGCAAAACAAAGATTTAATAGGGGACACATCAATAACTTTTAGATCTTCATCTTTATTTTCATAGAAACTAGAAGAACACACTTTCACAAAATAATCTTTCTTAGCACGCATTCTAGCGGTTCCTTCTTTGCACTCATCAATGGAAATTCTCATGGCCTTGAGAGACTCATTGATATCATGCTTAGGTGGAATAGATATAAGTTTCAAAGAATCAACATCAAAAGAAATTCTATCAACGTTCCTAGCTAATTCATCAACTTTAAGCAACTTTTCTTCAAGCAAAGCATTGAAATTCTTTTGCGAATTCATAAACTCCTTAACACTAGTCTCAAATTCAGAGGGCATCTTATTAAAATTTCCATAATTATTGTTGTAGGAATTACCATAATTATTAGAGGAGTTACTAGGATACGACCTAGGATTAAAGTTTCCTCTATACGCGTTGTTACCAAAATTATTCCTACCAACAAAATTCACATCCATAGATTCATTATTATTCTCAATCAAAGTAGACAAAGGAATATCATTAGGATTATAAGAAACACTCTTAGTAGCAAATAATTTCATAAGTTCATCCATCTTTCCACTCAAAACATTAATTTCTTCTATCGCATGCACTTCTTTATCAGTGGATCTTTCGGTGTGCCATTGAGAATAATTAACCCTAATATTATCTAGGAGTTTAGTAGCTTCTCCTAAAGTGATTTCCATAAAAGTGCCTCCATGGCGAATCTAAAATATTTCTAGAAGCAAAATTCAATCCGGCATAATTTTTTTTGTATAATCATCCACAAATTCAAACCATGTGTGGGGCAATTACGTATCATTAATTTCATCATCTCCCAAGCTTGTGCTACATGTTCATGATCAAGTTGCTTAAAATTCATAATATTTTTTCTAAGAGAGATGATCTTAGCGGGAGGAAAATACTTAGAGATAAAAGCATCTTTGCACTTATTCCAAGAATCAATACTATTTTAGGCAAAGACGAAAACCAAACTTTAGCGCGATCTCTAAGCGAAAAAGGAAATAGCTTCAATTTAACAATATCATTGTACACATCTTTCTTCTTTTTCATATCACACAAATCAACGAAGCTATTTAGATGGGTAGCGGCATCTTCACTAGGAAGGCCGGCGAATTGATCTTTCATGACAAGATTCAATAAAGCAGTATTGATTTCACAAGATTGATGTCGGTAAGAGGAGCAATCGGAGTGCTAAGAAAATCATTGTTGTTGGTATTGGTAAAGTCACACAATTTAGTATTATCTTGAGCCATCATCACAAGCAAGCAATCCAACACACGAGCAAACAAGAAGCAAGCGAAAAAGAGGCGAACGGAAAAGAGAGGGCGAATAAAACGTCAAGGGTGAAGTGGGGGAGAGGAAAACGAGAGGCAAATGGCAAATAATGTAATGCGGGAGATAAGGGTTTGTGATGGGTACTTGGTATGTTGACTTCTGCGTAGACTCCCCCGCAACGGCGCCAGAAATGGCTCATTGACAGGAAATCAAATCTTGACTTGGTGTGAGCCTCCCCGGCAATGGCGCCATAAATGGCTCGTTGACGAGAAATCAAATCTTGACTTGGTGTGAGCCTCCCCGGAAACGGCACCAGAAATCCTTCTTGCTACCTCTTGAGCACTACGTTGGTTTTCCCTTGAAGAGGAAACGGTGATGCAGTAAAGCAGCGTAAGTATTTCCCTCAGTTTTTGAGAGCCAAGGTATCAATCCAGTAGGAGGCCACGCACGAGTCCCTCACACCTACATAAACAAATAAAATCCTCGCAACCAACGCAATAAAAAGGTTGTCAATCCCTTCACGGTCACTTACGAAAGTGAGATCTGATAGATAAGATAATACTTTTGGTATTTTTATGATAAAGATGCAAAGTAAAATAAAAGGCAATAAAAATAGCTACGTGTTGGAAGATTAATATGATGGAAAATAGACCCGGGGGCCATAAGTTTCACTAGTGGCTTCTCTCGAGAGCATAAGTATTATGGTGGGTAAACAAATTACTGTTGAGCAATTGAAAGAATTGAGCATAGTTATGAGAATATCTAGGTATGATCATGTATATAGGCATCACGTCCGCGATAAGTAGACCGACTCCTGCCTGCATCTACTACTATTACTCCACACATCGATCGCTATCCAGCATGCATCTAGAGTATTAAGTTCAAAAGAAACGAGTAACAGCTTTAAGTAAGATGACGTGATGTAGAGGATAAACTCATGCAATATGATATAAACCCCATCTTGTTATCCTTGATGGCAACAATACAATCGTGCCTTGTTGCCCCTCATCCTTTGAGGAAAGGACACCGCAAGATTGAACCCAGAGCTAAGCACTTCTCCCATTGCAAGAAAGATCAATCTAGTAGGCCAAACCAAACTGATAATTCGAAGAGACTTGCAAAGATAACCAATCATACATAAAAGAATTCAGAGAAGAATCAAATATTGTTCATAGATAAACTTGATCATAAACCCATAATTCATCGGTCTCAACAAACACACCGCAAAAGAAGATTACATCGAATAGATCTCCACGAGAACCGTGGAGAACTTTGTATTGAGATCCAAAGAGAGAGAAGAAGCCATCTAGCTAATAACTATGGACCCGAAGGTGTGAGGTAAACTACTCACACATCATCGGAGAGGCTATGGTGTTGACGTAGAAGCCCTCCATGATCAATGCCCCCTCCGGCAGGACGCCAGAAAAGGCCCCAAGATGGGATCTCATGAGTACATAAGGTTGCGGCGGTGGAATTAGGTTTTTGGCTCCGTATCTGGTAGTTTGGGGGTACGTAGGTATATATAGGAGGAAGAAGTACGTCGGTGGAGCAACATGGGCCCCACGATGGTGGAGGGCGCGCCCCCTACCTCGTGCCCTCCTGGTTGCTTTCTTGACGTAGGGTCCAAGTCCTCTGGATCACGTTCGTTCCAAAAATCACGTTTCCGAAGGTTTCATTCCATTTGGACTCCGTTTGATATTCTTTTTCTGCGAAACTCTGAAATAGGCAAAAAACAGCAATTCTGGGCCGGGCCTCCGGTTAATAGGTTAGTCCCAAATATAATATAAAAGTGTATAATAAAGCCCATTAATGTCCAAAAAATCATATAATATAGCATGGAACAATAAGAAATTATAGATACATTGGAGACGTATCAACACCTTGTTTTAAACTGCGTTGCTGGTAAGCTTCTGTGTATAAGCTTTTCCCTAGTAGTGCTCGGGTGCCTCCCGAACCGACTCTTTGCTCTATAAATACCCCAATATTCTAGAAACACTAGGGGAGTCGACGAAAATCAATTCCAGCCGCCGCAAGTTCTAGAACCACCAGATCCAATCTAGACACCATCACGGAGGGGTTCATCATGTCCATTGATGCCTCTCCGATGATGCGTGAGTAGTCTTTTGTAGACCTTCAGGTCCGTAGTTAGTAGCTAGATGGCTTCCTCTCTCTCTCTTTTGATTCTCAATACAATGGTCTCTTGGAGATCCATATGATGTAACTCTTATTGCGGTGTGTTTGTTGGGGTCGGATGAACTTTGAATTTATGATGAGATCTATCTTTTTATCCATGAAAGTTATTTGAGTCTTTTTTGATATATTATATGCATGATTTTTATAGCCTCATATTTCTTCTCTGATATTTGGGTTTTGTTTGGCCAACTTGATCTATTTATCTTGCAATGGGAAGAGGTGCTTTGTGATGGGTTTGATCTTATGGTGCTTGATTCCAGTGACAGAAGGGGAACCGACACATATGTATTGTTGCCATTAAGGATAACAAGATGGGGTATATTCATAAATAGATCTTGTCTATATCATGTCATCGTTCTTATTGCATTACTCCGTTTCCCCATGAACTTAATACACTAGATGCATGCTGGATAGCGGTCGATGTGTGGAGTAATAGTAGTAGATGCAGGCAGGAGTCGGTCTACTAATCTTGGACATGATGCCTGTATAGTGATCATTGCCTGGATATCGTCATGATTATTTGAAGTTCTATCAATTGCCCAACAGTAATTTGTTTACCCATCGTTTGCTATTTTTCTCGAGAGAAGCCACTAGTGAAATCTACGGCCCCCGGGTCTCTTCTTTAATATATTTGCCTTTGCGATCTATTTTATTTGCTTTTATTTTCAGATCTATTAAACCAAAAATACAAAATAACTTGCTGCACTTTATTTTATTTGGCGTTCGATCTATCAAATTATTACAACTTTCTCACGTCCGTTTGCCAATTTCTGGCGCCGTTACCCGAATGGGATTGACAACCCCTTTAACACGTCGGGTTGTGAGTATTTGTTATTTCTGTGCAGGTGCCATTTACGTAGTGTTGCTTGGTTCTCCTACTGGTTCGATAACCTTAGTCTCATCACTGACGGAAATACCTACTGTCGTTGTGCTGCATCATCCCTTCCTCTTTGGGGAAATACCGACGTAGTCTAGCAGACATCAAAAGGAATTTCTGGCGCGTTCTTAGAGACATCATCAACATCTACTAGGTTCCTAATTACAAATCTCATCTCCTTGCAATTTACATTATTTGCCATTTTCCTCTTGTTTTCATCTCCCCCACTTCACAAAAAATTGCCGTTTTTATTCGCCCTCTTTTTTGTTTGCCATTTTCTCGCCAGATCTCATGTTTGCTTGTGTTGCCATGTGTCTTCTATTTGCTTGCATCTTCGCTTGTTAAAAATCTCTTGATATGGATCCTCATCCACTTGCTAATCTTTTCAAAAGATCCAATTATGATGAAGCAATTGCTAGTGAGTTGAGTGCACTCAATTATCTTTATGAAGTTTTGCTTGAGATTCGTGAATCTGAAAATTGTGATGAAGAAATTTATGAAGTGATTCATGATAGCTCCTTGAATCAAAAGCATGATTGCCATGATTTTACTATAAATTCTATTAATGTCAATTGTGCTAGTGACATGCAAAACCCCGAGCTTGGGGATGCTTGTTTTGTTATGTCCACTACTTATTGCAATGATCATGATTGGGGTGCTAAAGATTCTTATGAGCTTGAAAATTTATTTAAACCTCATGATGAATATGCTTGGGCTAATATTAAAAGTGGGTTTGGAAGAGTGTCAACTTTAGCTAAAAATAATCCCACATATTTGGAGAGTGTTCAATCTTATGAATTTTATGATAAAAGTGGGTTTGGAGAGGTCATGACTTTATTTGATGATAATTCCACTATATTGGAAGAGTGTCAACTTTGCATGCATGTGGACCATGAAGAGAATATTTTATGTGATAGTTATATTGTTGAATTTTATTATGATCCTACATGTAATTATTATGACATAGGAATTACTAAATTACCTGTCGTTATGTTGAGATTGCTATTGTTTCTTTCTTCTTCCTTGCTTATGCTAGGCATTTCTTGTCTTGATAATTTGTTTGCCTACAAAATGCCAATGCATAGGAAGTATGCTAGACTTAAATGTGTTCGTCACATGTTTTATGATGCTCTTTTGTGTTTCAATTCTTATCTTTCGTGTGAGCATCGTTAAAATTTTATGCCAGGCTAGGGGCATAAAATGATAGCGCTTGTTGGGAGGCAACCCAATGAATAAAATTTATTTCTGTCTTTTGCTTTCTATTCTTGTGTGTTTGCACAACTATGCTACTGTTATGATTGTGTTTTTTCTGTTTTATTTAGTGTTTGTGCTAAGCAAGGCCTTTAGGATCTTCTTGAGTGAGAGTTGTTCTGATCTTGCTGAAAAACAGAAAATTTTGCATCCAGAAAAATAATTTTTAAGAACTATAGAAGTGACGAAAAGTTCTGATTTTACAGAAGATTGATACACAAATTGCCCATGTTTTCCTAATTTTTCAGAATTTTTGGAGTTTCAGAAGTATACGAAATATCCAGATTGCTACAGACTGTTCTGTTTTTGACAGATTCTGTTTTCTTTGCGTTGTGTGCTTGTTTTGATGATTCTACGGTTTTCTTTAAAGAGTTTTTGCCGTACAAAAGTTGGAACACAACATATATAATGCAATAATAAAATATGAATGGGTTGCAACAATACTTATAGTAGTGATTTGTATTCTTGTACTAAGGATCTCATGAAGGTTTTGTTGAGTTTTGTGTGATTGAAGTTTTCAAGTTTTGGGTGATGTTAGGATGGATGAAGGAATAAGGAGTAAGAAGAGCCTAAGATTGGGGATGCCCATGGCATCCCAAGCTATTATCCAAAGAGAAGCAAGCAACTAAGCTTGGGGATGCCTCGAGTGGCATCCCCTCTTTCTTCTAACGACCATCGGTATTTTACTCAAAGCTATATTTTTATTGGTCACATACTATGAGTTTTGCTTGGAGCATCTTGTATGATATGAGTCTTTGCTTGTTTTTCTTTTTGTTTTAAGTCTTGATTCCCTGCTGGACACTCCTATTTGAGAGAGCCAAAATTATGCCATGACTTGTTAGAATTGCTCTCTATGCTTCACTTAAATTTTTATGAGCTATGGAATTGCTCTGGTGCTTCACTCATAACTTTTTGAGCACGGTGTGATTTAGTATTTTTGAAGAAATGCTCTCTTGCTTCGCTTAGATTTATTTGAGAGTTAGTAATTTTTTTAAGAAATTCTCTCTTGCTTCACTTAAATTAATTTCATAGAAAGAAATATTATGCTCTTGATCTTCACTTATATTTGTTTGAGCTTATCAAAATCAACACATGAAAATTAGTTCCAAAGTGACAGATATCCAAGAAGGATATAATAAAAACTTTCATGAAGATGATTGGACAAAATAAACTTGATTCCTTGTAATAGTCTTGAGATATGATGATGTGATATGTGAGTCATGTTGATGAGTAATTATACTTTAGTAAGAATATTGGTTTTAAGGTTTGTGATTCACTATGCAAGCACGAAAGTCAACAGCTCTGTGATACGTCTCCGTCGTATCTATAATTTTTGATTGTTCCCTGCCAATATTCTACAACTTTTACATACTTTTGGCAACTTTTTATACTATTTTTGGGACTAACATATTGATCCAGTGCCCAGTGCCAGTTCTTGTTTGTTGCATGTTTTTTGTTTCGCAGAAAATCCATATCAAACGGAGTCCAAACACGATAAAAAGTTACGGAGATCTTTTTGGAATATATGAGATTTTTGGGAAAAAAGAATCAACACGAGACAATGCTCGAGGGGCCCACAAGGACGGAGGGCGCGCCCCTGGTCCTTGTGGCAACCCCATAAGGCGGTTGGTTCCCTTCTTCTGGCGCAAGAAAGTTACTATCCGGATAAAAATCGTGTTAAAATTTCAGCCCAATCAGAGTTACGGATCTCCGGGAATTTAAGAAACGATGAAAGGCCAGAATCTGGGAGCGCAGAAACAGAAGGAAACAGAGAGAGAGAGATCCAATCTCAGAGGGGCTGCCCCCCTCTGCCGCCATGGAAGCCAATGACCAGAGGGGAAACCCTTCTCCCATCTAGGGGAAGGGCAAGGAAGAAGAAGGAGAAGGGGGGGGGGGTCTCCCCCTCTCCCCTGGTGGCGCCGGAACACCGCCGGGGCCATCATCATGACCGCGATCTACACCAACAACTTCGCCACCGTCATCACCAACTCTCGCCCCCTCTATGCAGCGGTGTAACACCTCTTCTCCCCCAATGCTATATATTATTTCCCAATGATGTATGGCTATCCTATGATGTTTGAGTAGATCCGTTTTGTCCTATGGGTTCATTGATGATCGTGATTGGTTTGAGTTGCATGTTTTATTATTGGTGTTGTCCTATGGTGCTCTCCATGTCGCGCAAGCATGAGGGATCCCCGCTGTAAGGTTTGCAATATGTTCATGGTTTGCTTATTGTCTGCGTTGCGTGAGTGACTGAAACACAAACACGGATATGTGGGTCATGGCGTATGTGAATAAAGAGGACTTGATACTTTAATGCTATGGTTGGGTTTTACCTTAATGATCTTTAGTAGTTGCGGATGCTTGCTAGAGTTCCAATCATAAGTCCATATGATCCAAGAAGAGAAAGTATTTATCTAAGTTGCAATAATGATTACCGGTCTAGTTATCGATTGCCTAGGGACAAATAACATTCTCGTGAAAAAAGCTCTCTACTAAAACTAACTTAGTTTTGTATTTATCTAAACAGCCCCTAGATTTTAGTTACGTGCTCTTTATAATCTTGCAAACCTATCCAACAACACCTACAAAGTACTTCTAGTTTCATACTTGTTCTAGGTAAAGCGAACGTAAAGCGTGCGCAGAGTTGTATCGGTGGTCGATAGAACTTGAGGGAATATTTGTTCTATCATTAGCTCCTCGTTGGGTTCGACACTCTTACTGATCGAAAGAGGCTACAACTGATCCCCTATACTTGTGGGTTATCAAGACCTTTTTCTGGCGCCGTTGCCGGGGAGCAATAGTGTGGGGTGAATATTCTTGTGTGTGCTTGCTTGCTTTATCACTAAGTAGTTTTTATTTTCTGTTCTAAGTTGTTTTATTTCTTTAGTTAAGGGTAGGAAACACAAAATACCAAAAAAATTAGTTGTACCTACTAAACCAATGGTTGAAGAACCACCCAAAATCTATAATACTACTGAAGCTTTCTACTTGGATCATCTTTGATCCCTAAGTGCTCGTGCTGAAACCCCAACTAGATGAGCATGCTTGTTATGTGCGATGCCGCTTATCTCAAAAAGGTAAACTTTTACTGGATCAAATTCATCGTTTGCAATGCTATGCTTGGAATTTATGTGAAATATATGATTTTACTTGTTGTTCTAAAGACCCTAAGAAACACCTTCCCTACCAATGTGATTTTGGTGATAATGGAATCGTATTTTCGTATGCTAAGGGTGTTTATAATTACTATAATGTTCAAAAAATTGAAGAATTTGTTGCTTTTAAGGGTGCTGTAACATCCCAAAATTCTAAATTTTGGAATGTTATATTAAATAGATAGTTTTGATTGATTGTATGATTGCTTGTGTGAAATTGAGTGAAATTTGAAACTTTTTGAAAGTTAAACGAGAGGGAATAAAAGGACTTTCCCAAACTTTCATTTTGCATTTATAATCTCCATGAATTCAAATTCATTTCATCACAAAACCCTAGAGAGAAGATGACATGACTTCTTCCATTTAAATAAATGAAAAGGGTTTTGAAAAGATTTGAATTCCATTTGGAACTATTTCAAATCCAGAAACTTTAAGCAACCCAATGATTTTCATGAGAGAAGATAAAATGACTTCTTCAAAACATATGAAATATGAGTTGGGAGTTTCAAAAAATCAAATTAAAGTCCCTTTGAAATTATTTTCAATTGGGAGTTATTTGGGTTTTATTCAAATTATTTTTCTCCAACAATAAAATATATGGAAAATAGGGTAACATGATTCCCTACATTAGAAAATTGGAGAGAAATAAATTTGAAATCATTTTGGTATTTTTAAAATGATTTTTGTTGGGTTTTATTGCAATAGTAGCACTCTTTGCTTTATTTGAGTTTTTGTGGATTTTAATTGACGCTACAGAAATGTTCATGTGATAGAAAATCTTTTTCTGAAAATCTGATATATTATATGCCTATAGTATTTGTTTTATTTTATTTTATTTTCTATTTTTATTTCCTGTCAAAATTATTTTTTTTAAAACTTCCCAGGCCGCCGAACTGGACCGAAGCCCAGCCCAGCACCCGAGCTTCGTCTTCCCCACGGAAGCAGAGACCCGCGCGCGCACGCTGGCGATGCCGAGTCTGCCCCGGTCTCCTCCAGCCCCCTTCCCCATGCCACCCCTTGCCCCTCCCCACCTATATAAGGTCGGCCCGGCCCGCCTCTCTCCTCCCCACATCTACTTCGCCTTTCTTGCCCGAACGCCCGCGCCTTATCGCCGCCGCCGTAGCTGCGCCTCACCGTCGATCCTCGCCCAGCACCGCCACCCCGCACCTTGTTGCCGTCGCCGAGCCGCCGCATCCCGCGCCGCCCTCGCCACCCCGAAGCCGCTGGAGCCGCCGTCCGTCGATGCCGCCCGCGCCGTCGATCTCCGCCGCCGTCACCGGTTCTCCCCGCGAACTGGTATAAACCAAACCCTAGATCGATTTTTTTGTTTTCGGTTTTCTCTGATTTTCTGTAAAACCCGGTTTTTTTAATCTAGATAATTAGCGAACGCTCGCTGTTTAACTCCTCGCAGTGAATGAATTCGTTTGTTAGGTTTTCGTGGTGAACTTTCGTTCGGTTGAATTTTTCTTTTTCTTTTTAATTTCGGCCAGGGACCCATCCATGAATATTTTATTTATAGATTAGTCCCTGATCTTCATACCTTCGCTACTTTTCGCTCGTTTGTCCAAATCCAACGAAACCAACACCCACTCTTTCGTTACGATCTCCTCTATCCAGTAAAACAACTTAAACATATTTTTGAAAGTTTTAAAATTTTAATTCAAACATATTTGAATTTGAACTTCCTTTGTTCATAATTTGAGTTTTATAACTCCGATTTAGTTGATTCTTTTTGCTAATTGAAGCTCTTGACCTAAACTTTCTGATAAGGAGAAATACACCTAATTTTGGTACTATTAGAAATTGTTTTGTGTTGCAAGAGTTAGTTGGTTGTTTTCGAAGTTTTCTGAGATCTCTTCTTTGATTCTTTTGCATGATTGCTTATGTGTGGTTACCAATGTTGGGGATATCGCTTATCGGGAACTTATCGGTCGACCCATGATAAGGGGTAAATCGGCTAGTTTATCGACATATCGGCTGATTTATCGCCGTATCGGTTGATTTATCGCCCAATTTATCTTATCGGTCAGACACCGGTAAGCAATAAATCGGCCGATTTATCGGAATATCGGAAGATATCTTGAATAGTGGTGGTTACTATTGCTTGCTTACGGTAGATTGACCGGAGTGTGACGGGTAGAACTATCAGGAGTTATGAATGCGAATCATCTTCATCAACAGTACAAGGCAAGTTCACACTTTAATCATATGCCGTTATAACCCAGTTTTTATGCATTAGTTTCAACCCCTCAAACATTGCATGGTTAGGACTTGATAACATGTGGGTATTGGGAAGTAGTTGATGAGGTAGAACCTATTGTCTTTATTTCAAACCCTGGGAGTTACTACTACGTTATGCTTACTGCTATGCTATGCTCGTAGACGTGGTTTGGTTTTGAGACAATTCATGGAAGATGTGAGAGTTATTGTTAACTAAGGTTTAACTTAAGGTGGCTACTTTAATACACATCTGGGTGGAATGGTTGGGGCACCCTGGAGCACCCAATGGTTTGCCCGGGCACCTGGAGAATCCGATTAACTTGCCCAAGGGATCCGAGTGCAGTGTGATCACCCTATGGAATGCCACCCAGGCTCAAAGGGATCATAAGATTATTCATGCTAGAAACTTCCGTGTGCAGCCACAAGCTATTATGGGCTCTAGCATAGTTGAGTAGGTTGCATTACCTATTTTAGTGGTGGGCTAGCAGATGTAGGGGAAAGTAGGTGTAACTGTCCACCCAGAGTAAAGAGTTAATGCTTCTGAAAGACTGTCTCGGTCATCCATTTCTCAAACACCATGTAGTGCGAGAAATCCAACGGAGGAGATCGAGTCTTGTGGGGAAAAGTGCGCAAACCTCTGCAGAGTGTACAAACTAATCATGATTAGCCATGTCCCCGATTATGGACATCTTGAGTATCTGGTTCTTGGATTATCATGTTGATCTCATCACTTTACTTAATTAATTTGTTGGGTTATAACTATTGTTTTGGAATTGAGTTGGAGGAACCTTCTCAATGTTTTCAACAAACTTTGTAGATAAATAAAATATATTCCTTTGCAGTAGGAAAAAATTGTCTTTACGCAAAAACAATAACCATAGAGCCTCCACCAGCCATATATGCATGTAGTGATAGTCATTATTCAGCATTGCTCTACAGTATGAAATTGCTAGTACATTCAATGTACTGACCTATATGGCTGCAATGTCTCATGTTGCAGGAATCGTACGACGAGTAAGTGATACGTTAGGGTTACGATTTCTACACTCAACTTTGCCGTTGGTGTTGATGGGAATCCATGACCTTTTTGTTACTTCCGCTATTTGGATTGAGGTAATATTATTTACGTTATTTTATACATGTGATTTACCTCTGTTATAAATCCTCGAGTACTGTGTGTGTCAGCATACCGATCCAGGGATGACACTTAAGCACAGAGACTTGACCGTTTGAGGTCGGGTCACTACAAGATGGTATCAGAGCACATGTTGACTGTAGGACGTGACCCATAGAAACTGGCAAGTCCATAGGAAAGATTTTCTCTAAAACCTTTTTTTTCAAAAGATTTTTTACCTCTCTTCTTTTCTGAGTTCTATCAAATATTCCCTTTTAGTTAGACTATACCCCCTTTCCCCTTTTGACCACATGAAGATTCGACTAATGAGACCACTCCAAGAAGTACAAGATATCGTACAACTAAGACCACTTCGGAATGAAGAGGATTTTACCGTGCATTAGAATAATGGAAACTACAACGGTTGAAGACTCTGAAGACTAGGAGAATCTGAAGGCTCTGAAGAATTCCTAGATTTGTATGACCTAGGAAGGCTACCCTTATGGAACTTGGTAGACTATGGAAGCTGCCAATACCCGAGATCAAGGTGTATCGGAGAAAGACCGGAACATGGAGAGTTAAAAACTCAAAGATTTTGTCAATAAAAACCTAATGTAGGAGATATCAACTATGGAATGATAGATCATGGCTGAGACATGGGTATAAACACAGCTAACCTTGATGTTATCGCCGCTTATGCTATTGTCACCGTGCTAAGTTCAGCATGCATTTTTTTTCCGGAAAGATTGGATGACAAAAGGCTGATGGAGCACCTATCAGCAAGACATGAAGTTTTAACCTTAGCTGGTGTATCACCAGGATCTGGAGTAATACGTCAAGAAGTTTAGGGTGGGCCTTTAGGAAGCCGTACTTGATAAGGAAGAATTTCGTGAAGAGCTTATGAAATTGCTTCTTTGATTGAAAAGTATGATGCTACTCTTTGCAAATCTGAAAATTTTGCCATACTTAAATATTGTTATGATAATTATGCTTCTAATGCCTATGTTAAACCATATATTGAGGAGTCCTCCGTTGTCCAAGAAGAGATTAACATTTTCCAGGAGTCTATGGAAGAAGAAATTGATGAAACTGTGAGCTCATTGGATGAAAGAGATGATGAGGAGAGCGAAGAACAAAAGGAGGAAGAGCGGATTAGCTACCCGTGCCCACCTTCTAATGAGAGTAACCCTCCAACTCATACATTGTTTAATGTCCCTTTGTTCTTAATGAAGGATGAGTGATATAATAATTGCTATGATCCTCTTGATTCTTTCGAAATATCCCTTTTTGATGAACTTGATGCTTGCTATGCTTGTGGCCATGATGCCAATATGAATTATGCTTATGGAGATGAACTTGCTATTGTTCCTTATGTTAAGAATGAAATTCTTGCTATTGCACCCACGCATTATAGTCCTATCACCTTTTTGAATTCTTCAAACTACACTATATCGGAGAAGTTTGCACTTATTAAGGATTATTGATGGGTTGCATTATACCACTACACATGATGATTTTGATGAATATAATGTGCATGTGCTTGCTGCTCCTACTTGAAATTATTATGATAGAGGAACTACATCTCCACCTCTCTATGTTTCCAACACGATAAAATTGCAAGAAACTACTTATGTTATGTATTGGCCTTTACTTGATGTGCATGAATTGTTCTTGTATGACATGCTGATGCATAGGAAGAGAGCTAGACTTTGTCATTGCATGATTTATGTTGCTTTGTGCTCATTACTAAATGCCAAATCATTGTTAATTTAAATTGGCTTTGATATACCTTGGCATCCGGGTGGATCCATTACTTGAGCACTTTATGCCTAGCTTAATGGCTTTAAAGAAAGCGCTGCCAGGGAGACAACCCGAAAGTTTTAGAGAGTCATTTATTTCTTTTGAGTGCTTTTATAAAGTTTAAAAACAAAAAAATTCAGAGGGGAACTTAAAACTTCACAAAAAGAGAAGGATTGAATGGTGATGCATTGATGAAGTGAGGGTCAACCTTGAACACTTGTGTTCATGCTCATGGAAACAATGTAGAATTTTTCATGAAGATTCTCACAAAAATAATTATTCCCTTGTACAATTCCATTGTATTATAAAAATAATGTGCCAAGATTTTACTTTAGGATGATTAGATTGCTTGTTTGGTTTGTGTGGTGCAAAAACAGAAACTTTGGCTGTAGTGCGAGATTTTACATTTTTTACTTGAAAGTCAAACGATTCTGAAACTTTTTGCACGGTACTTCTATACAATTTTTTTTCCTAATTTTTCAGAATTTTTGGAGTTACAGAAGTATGGTTGATGTTCAGATTACTATAAACTGTCATGTTTAAGACAGATTCTGTTTTTGATGCATTGTTTTTCTAGTTTTGATGAAACTATTGATTTTATCGGTGGTATAAGCCATAGAGAAGTTATAATACAGTAGTTACAATGCAAAAATAAAATATGAATTAGTTTGCAACAGTACTTGAAGTGGTGATTTGTTTTATTATACTAACGGATCTCACGAGGGTTTTGTTAAGTTTTGTGTGATTGAAGTTTTCAAGTTTTGGGTAAGATCACGATGGATGAAGGAATAAGGAGTGGCAAGAGCCCAAGCTTGGGGATGCCCGAGGCACCCGAAGGTCATATTCATGGACTCCCAAGCAACTAAGCTTGGGGATGCCCCGGAAGGCATCCCCTCTTTCTTCTAACGACTATCGGTAATTTTACTTGGAGCTATATTTTTATTCGTCACATGATATGCGTAAATCTTGGAGCGTCGTGTGCTTTTTATTTTTCTTTTAATAATTCACCATGCTAATATGAGATAGTCCTTGGTTGATTTGGAGAATGTTGTTTGCACTTCACTTATATATTTTGAGTATGGCTTTATAGAATGCTCCATGTGCTTCACTTATATCATTTGAATTTTGGATTGCCTTTTTCTCTACACATAGAAAACCGACATTTGTAGAATGCTCTTTTGCTTCACTTATATTTGTTAGAGCGTGGGAATATATTTTGTAGAAAGAACTAAACTCTCAACTTCACTTATATCTATTTAGAGAGTTGAAAGGAATTGGTCATTCACATGGTTAGTCATAAAATCCTACATAAAACTTGTAGATCACTGAATATGATATGTTTGATTCCTTGCAATAGTTTTGCGATATAAAGATGGTGATATTAGATCATGCTAGTGGGTAATTGTGGATTGTAGAAATACTTGTGTTGAAGTTTGTGATTCCCGTAGCATGCACGTATGGTGAACCGTTATGTGATGAAGTCGGAGCATGATTTATTTTCTGATCGTATTCCTTATGAGTGGCGGTTGGGGACGAGCAATGGTCTTTTCCTACCATTCTATCCCCCTAGGAGTATGCATCTGAGTCTTTGTTTCAGTAGCTTCTAGAATTTTGCAATAAGTATGTGAGTTCTTTATGACTAATATTGAGTCCATGGATTATACACAGTCTCACCCTTCCACCATTGCTAGCCTCTTTTGTGTCGCGCAACTTTCGCCCGTACCGGATGCGGCTTGAAGCTAGGTCGATATTTCCCCAAAGAGGAAGGGATGATGCAGCACAACAGCGGTAGGTATTTCCCTCGGATGTGAAACCAAGATTATCAAACCAGTAGGAGAACCAAGCAACACAACGTAAGCAACACCTGCACACAGATAACAAATCCTCGCAACCCGACGTGTTAAAGGGGTTGTCAATCCTTTCCGGGTACGTCGCCTCAAGATAGGCAAACGGACGTGAGATAAATTGTGGTAGATTGATAGATCGAACGCCAAACAAAATAAATAAGAATAAATTGCAGCAAGGTATTTTTGTATTTTTAGTTTAATAGATCTGAAAATAAATGCAAAGGAAAATAAATCGCGAAGGCAAATAATATGAGAAAGAGACCCGGGGGCTTAGGTTTCATTAGTGGCTTCTCTCGAGAAAAATAGCAAACGGTGGGTGAAAAAATTACTGTTGGGCAATTGATAGACCTTCAAATAATCATGAAGATATCCAGGCAATGATCATTACATAGGCATCACGTCCAAGATTTGTAGACCGACTCCTGCCTGAATCTACTACTATTACTCCACACATCGACCGCTATCCAGCATGCATCTAGTGTATTAAGTTCATGGAGAAACGGAGTAATGCAATAAGAACGATGACATGATGTAGACAAGATCTATCTATGTAGAGATAGACCCCATCGGTTTATCCCTAGTAGCAACAATACATACGTGTCAGTTCCCTTTCTGTCACTAGGATCAAGCACCGTAAGATCGAACCCACTACAAAGCACCTCTTCCCATTGCAAGATAAATAGATTAGTTGGCCAAATAAGACCCAAATATCGGAGAAGAAATACGAGTCTACAAAGAACTACTCACGCATCATCGGAGAGGCACCAATGGAGGTGGTGAACCCCATCCGAGATGGTGTCTAGATTGGATCTGGTGGTTCTGGACTCTGCGGCAGATGGATCAATATTTCGTCGACTCCCCTAGTGTTTTGGGAATATTGGGGTATTTATAGAGCAAAGAGGCGGTCCGAGGGGCACCCGAGGTGGGCACAACCCACCAGGGCGCACCTGGGCCTCCTGGCGCATCCTGGTGGGTTGTCCTCTCCTCAGAGCACCCCAGGCACAGCCAGGGCCCATTATGTGTCTTCTAGTAAAAAAATCTCCGTAAAGTTTCGTTGCATTTGGACTCCGTTTGGTATTGATTTCCCGCGATGTAAAAAACATGCAGAAAACAACAACTGGCACTTGGCACTATGCCAATAGGTTAGTACGAAAAAATGATATAAAATGACTATAAAATGATTATAAAACATCCAAGATTGATAATATAACATCATGGAACAATAAAAAATTATAGATACGTTGGAGACGTATCAGCATCCCCAAGCTTAACTCCTACTCGTCCTCGAGTAGGTAAGTGATAAAAACAGAATTTTTGATGTGGAATGCTGCCTATCATGTCATATCATATTTCTTTTCTTTATAGCATGGACATTTGGACTTTTATATTGCTCAAAGCAATAGTCTAGTTTTGACATGATAATTTAAATATTCAAGCATATCTACAAGCAACCATGTCTTTAAAAATATCAACGCTAAAATAAGTTATCCCTATAGCTAGCCCATTATGCTCAATCATTGATCCATTCATGAAACACACTCGCATATTAGTACACCCAATACTCAAGTATGGCCATATTGCCTCCTAGTTGGTGCTTTCGTAAGAGAAGATGGAGACTCAAATTCAAAAATAAAAATTGCATAAAGTAAAAGAAAGGCCCTTCGCAGAGGGAAGTAGGGATTTGTAGAGGTGGCAGAGCTCAAAGCGAAAAACTTAGAGATAAAACATTTTGGGAAGTCTATCCGACCCACCAACAAAAACGACTTAGAGTTCCCAACTCTTTCCATGCTAGATATATCTTAGGCGGTTCCCATACAGAAAATAAAGTTTATTCCTTTTTCAACCATACTTTCACTTTCCATGGCTAGCCGTATCCACGGTTGCCCTCCATACCAACACTTTCCAAGGAATTTATTATTTGACAACATAAAGTAAATTCATTTTTCATTTTGGGACTGGGCATCCCTAATACCTTTGCCTTACTCTCGTGCAATGACAAGTGAATAAACACTCATCGTGATAATAACACATCTAGCATGGAAAATATTAGCCACCCCTCACCGCTCCGCGAGCGAAACGAACACACAAAAGAGAAGTTTATTTTGAAAATTAGATATGACACATACAAATTTGCTTAGAACGGCAAAAGAATACCGCATATAGGTAAATTTGTTTAAAGGTTTTTGGATGCACAAGTAGAGATCATACTTAGTGCAAAATGAAGGCTAGCAAAATATTGAGAAGCGACCAACCAAGAAACGGATAATCTCATAACCGAGCATTAAGCATAATTAACAACGAATAATGCACAACAAGTAGGATATAATTTCATTGCATAATTATTGACTTTCGTGCTTGCATAGGGAATCACAAACCTTAACACCAATATTCTTACTAAAGCATAACTACTCATCAACATAACTCACATATCACATCATCATATCTCAAAACTATTACTAAGAATCAAGTTTATTTTGTCCAATGGTTTTCATGAAAGTTTTTATTATATCCTTCTTGGATATCTATCACTTTGGGATAAATTTTTATGTGTTGCTTTTGACAATCTCAAACAAATATAAGTGAAGATCATGAGCATAATATTTATTTCTTTCTCTCAAATTAATTTAAATGAAGCAAGAGAGAATTTCTTGAAAATTTTACTAACTCTCAAATAAATCTAAGTGAAGCAAGAGAGCATTTCCTTAAAAATACTAAAGCACACCGTGCTCAAAAAGATATAAGTGAAGCACTAGAGCAAGTCCATAGCTCATAAATATTGAAGTGAAGCATAGAGAGCAATTCTAACAAGTCATGACATAATTTTGGCTCTCTCAAATAGGTGTGTCCAGCAAGGAATCAAGACTTCAAACACAAAATAAAAGAAGCAAAGACTAATATCATACAAGACGCTCCAAGCAAAACACATAGTATGTGACGAATAAAATTATAGATTCGAGTAAAATACCGATGGTCGTTAGAAGAAAGAGGGGATGCCACTCGGGGGCATCCCCAAGCTTAGTTGTTTGATCATTTTTGGATAATAGCTTGGGATGGCGGGGCATCCCCAAGCTTAGGTTCTTACTCCTTATTCCTTCATCCATTGTAAGATAACCCAAAACTTGAAAACTTCAATCACACAAAACTCAACAAAACCTTCGTGAGATCCGTTAGTAAAATAAAGCAAATCACAACTACAAGTATTGTACCAAACGAATTCATATTTTGTTTTTGCATTATATCTACTATATTCCAACTTTTATATGGCAAAAACTCATCGAATAAAACCATAGAGCCATCAAAATAGGCACACAACGCAAAGAAATAGAATCTGTCTAAACAGAACAATCTGTAGCAATCTGACTATTTCGAAAACTTCTGGAACTCCAAAAATTCTGAAAACTTATGAAGACATGAGAAATTTGTATATTAATCTTCTGAAAAAAGAATTGGCATTTTATCACGCTCTGGTAGAAAATGAGAATTGTTTTTGTGAGCGCAAAAGTTTCTATTTTTCAGCAAGATCAAACGACTATCACCCAAGAAGATCCTAAAGGCTTTACTTGGCACAAACACTAATTAAAACACAAAAAACACAATAATAACAGTAGAATAATTTTTCTAACACTCAATAATAGAAAGCAAAAAGCAAAAATAAATTTTATTCATTGGGTTGCCTCCCAACAAGCACTATAGTTTTACGCCCTTAGCTAGGCATAAATCAAGGATCTAATTTTGTCATCTTTGTTTCGAGATCCATAAGATGCCCTCATGATTGATTCATATGTTGGACTAATTCTTGTTCTAGGGAAGTGTTCCATACCTTTCCTCAAAGGAAATTGGAACTTAATATTGCCTTCTTTCATATCAATCACGGCACCGATAGTGCGTAAAAACGGTCTACCAAGAATAATTGGACAAGATGGATTGCAATAAATATCAAGAACAATAAGATCTATGGGCACATAATTCCTATTTACAAGAATAAGAACATCATCAATTCTTCCCATAGGCTTTTTAATAGTAGAATCCGCCAAGTGCAAATTTAAAGAACATTCTGCAAGATCGGTAAGACCAAGCACATCACATAAAGATTTCAGAATTGTAGAAACACTAGCACCCAAGTCACACAAAGCAAAGCACTCATAATTTTTAATCTTTACTTTGATAGTAGGTTCCCACTCATCATGCAATTTTCTAGGAATTGATACTTCTAATTCCAATTTTTCTTCAAAAGCTTTCATCATAGCATCAACAATATGTTTAGTAAAAGCTTTAGTTTGTTCATAAGCATGGGGTGAATTTATCATGGATTGCAACAAAGAAATACAATCAATCAAAGAGCTATCATAATTAAAGTCTTTGTAATCCAAAAGAGTGGGCACATCACTAGTTAAAGTTTTGACCTCTTCAAACTCACTTTCATCAATTTTCTCAACAAGATTTTCACCCTCTGAAACATTGGGACGCCTTCTACCTAAAGTTGACTCTTCGCCAGTCCCTTTTTCATCAATACTAACTTTACTAAACAAGAAATCCATAGAATAAACACTAATCATTTTAAGATCTTCATCACTTTTGCGAAACAAATCACTAGAAAACGCTTTTTCTAAAAATTCTCTTTTGGCTCTAATCATAGCAGTTCTTTTCTTACTTCCATCCATAGAAACATAAAGAGCTTTAATTGATTCATCTACTTTAGGCACACAAATTTTCATCCTTAGATTTTCGACATCATGAGCAATTCTATCAACACTTCTAGACAAATCGTCAATCTTACTCAACTTTTCTTCTATGGAAGTGTTGAAAACTTTTTGCGTGTTGATAAATTCTTTAATATTATTCTCAAGATCAGAGGTGTTCCTATTATTATTATATGATTGATTTCCATAGGAATTACCATAATTATTAGAGGAATTACTAGGAAAAGGCCTAGGATTAAAATTACCTCTATAAGCATTGTTGTTGAAATTATTTCGAGAGATAAAATTCACATCTATGGCATCACTATTTTGCTCAACCAAAGTAGACAAAGGGTTATCATTAAAATCAATAGGAGCACTTTTACTAGCAACCAATTTCATAAGAGCATCAACTTTTTCACTCAAAGAAGAAATTTCTTCAACCTCATTAACTTTTTTACTAGTAGGAGCTCTTTCGGTATGCCATTGCGAATAATTTGCCATAATATTATCAAGAAATTTTGTGGCTTCACCCAAAGTAATTTCCATAAAAGTTCCACCCATGGCAGAATCTAAAAGATTACGAGAAAGAAAATTCAATCCCGCATAATTTTTTTGTATGATCATCCAAAGATTTAACCCATGAGTTGGGCAATTCCTTAGCATCATTTTCATCCTTTCCCGAGATTGTGCAACGTGCTCATGTTTAAGTTGCTTGAAATTCATGATCTGGGTTCTAAGGGAAATAATTTTTGCGGGCGGAAAATACTTAGTGATAAAAGCATCTTTACACAGAATTGATACTATTGCGAGGCAAAGAAGAGAACAATTTTTTTGCAGAATCACGCAAAGAAAACGGAAATAATTTCATATTCACAACATCATTGTCCACATCTTTTTTCTTTTGCATATCGCATAATTCCACGAAGGTATTAAGATGGGACGCGACATCCTCATTAGGAGTACCGAAAAATTGATCTTTCATAACAAGATTCAACAAAGCAGTATTAATATCACAAGACTCCGCACTAGTGGCGGGAGGAGCAATCGGAGTGCCGATAAAATCATTGTTGTTGGTATTTGAGAAATCACACACTTGGTGTTCTCTTGAGTCATGATGACTACACAACAAGATTGCACTCAAAAACAGATCCGGTAGGAAAACAGCGAACGAAAAAGAGAGGCGAATAACACAACAAATTTTTGTGAAGTGGGGGAGAGGAAAACGAGAGGCAAATGGCAAATAATGTAATCTGCAAGGATATTAGATTTGTGATTAGGAACCTGGTATATGCTGAAGATCCTCCCTGGCAACGATGCCAAAAAATCCTTTTGATGCAGCTTGAAGCTACGTCGGTATTTCCCCAAAGAGGAAGGGATGATGCACCACAGTAGCGGTAGGTATTTCCCTCAAATGTGAAACCAAGGTTATGGAACCAGTAGGAGAACCAAGAAACACAATGTAAACAACACCTGCACACAAATAACAAATCCTCGCAACCCGACATGTTAAAGGGGTTGTCAATCCCTTCCGGGTACGACGCCTCAAGATAGGCAAACGGACGTGAGATAAATATATAGTAGTAGATTGATAGATCGAACACCAAAATATAATAAATAAGAATAAATTGCAGCAAGGTATTTTTGTATTTTTAGTTTAATAGACCTGAAAATAAATGCAAAGGAAAATAAATTGCGAAGGCAAATAATATGAGAAAGAGACCCGGGGGCTGTAGGTTTCACTAGTGGCTTCTCTCGAGAAAAATAGCAAATGGTGTGTGAACAAATTACTGTTGCGCAATTGATAGAATTTCAAATAATCATGGCGATATCCAGGCAATGATCATTACATAGGCATCACGTCCAAGATTAGTAGACCGACTCCTGCCAGCATATACTACTATTACTCCACACATCGACCGCTATCCAGATGCATCTAGTGTATTAAGTTCATGGGGAAACGGAGTAATGCAATAAGAACGATGACATGATGTAGACAAGATCTATCTATGTAGAGATAGACCCCATCGTTTTATCCTTAGTAGCAACGATACATACGTGTTGGTTCCCTTTGTGTCACTGGGATCAAGCACCATAAGATCGAACCCACTACAAAGCACCTCTTCCCATTGCAAGATAAATAGATCAAGTTGGCCAAACAAAACCCAAATATAGAGAAGAAATACGAGGCTATAAGTAATCATGCATAAAAGAGACCAAAGAAACTCAAATACTTTCATGGATATAAAAAGATATATAGATCTGATCATAAACTCAAAGTTCATCAATCCCAACAAACACACCGCAAAAAATTTACATCATGTGGATCTCCAAGAGACCATTGTATTGAGAATTCAGAGAGAGAGAGAGAGAGAGAGAGAGAGAGAGAGAGAGAGAGAGAGAGAGAGAGAGAGAGAGAGAGAGAGAGAGAGAGGAAGCCATCTAGCTACTAACTACGGACCCGAAGGTCTACAAAAAACTACTCATGCATCATCGGAGAGGCACCAATGGAGGTGGTGAACCCCATCCGAGATGGTGTCTAGATTGGATCTGGTGGTTCTGGACTCTGCAGTGGCTGGATCAATATTTCGTTGACTCCCTAGGGTTTTTGGAATATTGGGGTATTTATAGAGCAAAGAGGCGGTCCGGGGGGCACCCGAGGTGGGCACAACCCACCAGGGCGCGCCTGGGCCTCCCGGTGCACCATGGTGGGTTGTGCTCTCCTCGGAGCACCCCACAGGCGCAGCCAGGGCCCATTATGCATCTTATGGTCCAAAAAAAATCTCCGTAAAGTTTCCTTGCGTTTGGACTCCGTTTGGTATTGATTTCCTGTGATGTAAAAAACATGCAGAAAACAGCAACTAACACTTGGCACTATGTCAATAGGTTAGTACCAAAAAAATGATATAAAATGATTATAAAACATCCAAGATTGATAATATAACAGCATGGAACAATAAAAAATTATAGATACATTGGAGACATATCAGTACCATAATACCTACCATATACCTTCCTCAAAACAGCCACCGTACCTACCTATTATGGCATTTCCATAGCCATTCCGAGATATATTGCCATGCAACTTTCCACCGTCCTGTTTATTATGACACACTCCATCATTGTCATATTGGTATGCATGATCATGTAGTTGACGCCATATTTGTGGCAAAGCCACCGTTCATAATTCTTTCATACATGTCACTCTTGATCCATTGCACATCCCGGTACACCGCCGGAGGCATTCACATAGAGTCATATTTTGTTCTAAGTATCGAGTTGTAATTCTTGAGTTGTAAGTAAATAAAAGTGTGATGATCTTCATTATTAGAGCATTGTCCCATGTGAGGAAAGTATGATGGAGACTATGATTCCCCCACAAGTCGGGATGAGAATCCGGAAGAAATAAAAAAAAGAGGCCAAAAAAATGAGAGAAGGCCCAAATAAAAAAAAGGAGAGAAAAGAGAGAAGGGGCAATGCTACTATCCTTTTACCACACTTGTGCTTCAAAGTAGCACCATGTTCTTCATAGAGAGAGTCTCCTATGTTGTCACTTTCATATACAAGTGGGAATTTTTCATTATATACCTTGACTTATATATTCCAATGATGGACTTCCTCAAATGCCCGAGGTCTTCATGAGCAAGCAAGTTGGATGCACACCCACTTAGTTTTCAGTTTGAGATTTCATACACTTATAGCTCTTAGTGCATCCACTGCATGGCAATCCTTACTCCTCGCATTGACATCAATTGATGGGCATCTCCATAGCCCGTTGATTAGCCGCGTCGATGTGAGACTTTCTTCCTTTTTTGTCTTCTCCACACAACCCCCACCATCATATTCTATTCCACCCATAGTGTTATATCCATGGCTCATGCTCATGTATTACGTGAAAGTAGAAAAGGCTTGAGAACATTAAAAGTATGAAACAATTGCTTGGCTTGTCATCAGGGTTGTGCATGACAAATACTTTGTGTGATGAAGATGGAGCATAGCCAGACTATATGATTTTGTAGGGATAACTTTCTTTGGCCATGTTATTTTGAAAAGACATGATTGCTTTATTAGTATGCTTGAAGTATTGTTGTTTTTTTTGTCAAATGATAGACTATTGCTTTGAATCACTTGTGTCTTAATATTCATGCCATGATTAGATTACAGGATCAAGATTAAGCTAGGTAGCATTCCACATCAAAAATTATCTTTGTTATCATTTACCTACTCGAGGACGAGCAGGAATTAAGCTTGGGGATGCTGATACGTCTCCGTCTAGTTTTGATTGTTCCATGCCAATATTCTACAACTTTTACATACTTCTGGCAACTTTTTATACTATTTTTGGGACTAACATATTGATCCAGTGCCCAGTGCCAGTTCCTGTTTGTTGCATGTTTTTTGTTTCACAGAAAATCCATATCAAACGGAGTCCAAACGCGATAAAACTTATGGAGAATTTTTTGGAATATATGTGATTTTTGGGAAAAAGAATCAACGCGAGACAATGCTCGAGGGGCCCACAAGGATGGAGGGCGCGTCCCAGGGGGTAGGGCGAACCCCTCGTCCTGGTGGCAACCCAGTTGGTGCCCTTCTTTTGGCGCAAGAACGCTAATATCTGGATAAAAATCGTGTTAAGATTTCAGCCCAATCGGAGTTACGTATCTCCGGGAATTTAAGAAACGGTGAAAGGCTAGAATCTAGGAGCGCAGAAACAGAAGGAAACACAGAGAGAGATCCAATCTCGGAGGGGCTCCCGCCCCTCCACCGCCATTGAAGCCAAGGACCAGAGGAGAAACCCTTCTCCCATCTAGGGGGAAGGTCAAGGAAGAAGAAGGAGAAGGGAGGGTTCTCTCCCCCTCTCTCCCGGTGGCGCCGGAACACCACCGGGGCCATCAGCATGACCGCGATCTACACCAACAACTTCACCACCATCATCACCAACTCTCTCCCCCTCTATGCAGCGGTGTAACACCTCTTCTCCCTGCTATAATATCTACTTAAACGTGGTGCTCAACGCTATATATTATTTCCTAGTGATGTATGGCTATCCTATGATGTTTGAGTAGATCCGTTTTGTCCTATGGGTTCATTGATGATCGTGATTGGTTTGAGTTGCATGTTTTATTATTGGTGCTGTCCTATGGTGCTCTCTGTGTCGCGCAAGCATGAGGGATCCCGCTGTAGGGTTTGCAACATGTTCATGGTTTGCTTATTGTCTGTGTTGCATGAGTGACTAAACACAAACACGGATAAGTGGGTCATGGCGTATGGTAATTGAGGGAGTCCTGGATTAGGGGGTCTCTGGACAGCCGGACTATACCCTTTGGCCGGACTGTTGGACTATGAAGATACAAGATTGAAGACTTCGTCCCGTGTCCGGATGGGACTCTCCTTGGCGTGGGAGGCAAGCTTGGCGATACAGATATGTAGATTTCCTCCCTTGTAACCGACTCTGTGTAACCCTAGCCCCCTGCGGTGTCTATATAAACCGGAGGGTTTAGTCCGTAGAACAACAATCATACCATAGGCTAGCTTCTAGGGTTTAGCCTCTCCGATCTCGTGGTAGATCAACTCTTGTAATACTCATATTATCAAGATCAATCAAGCAGGAAGTAGGGTATTACCTCCATCGAGAGGGCCCGAACACAGGTAAACATCGTGTCCCCTGCCTCCTGTTACCATCCACCTTAGACGCATAGTTCGGGACCCCCTACCCGAGATCCGCCGGTTTTGACACCGACATTGGTGCTTTCATTGAGAGTTCCAATGTGCCGTCACCGCAAGGCTTGATGGCTCCTTCAATCATCGGTAATGATGCGGTCCAGGGTGAGGTCTTTCTCCCCGGACAGATCTTCGTATTTGGCGGCTTCGCATTGCAGGCTAACTCGCTTGGCCATCTGGAGCAGATTGAAAGCTACGCCCCTGGCCACCAGGTCAGGTTCGGAAATTTGAACTACACTGCCGACATCCACAGGGACTTGATCTTCGGCGGATTCGAGCCCATGCCAGGTGCGCCGCATGATCACGACGAGCATGATTTAGTTCTGCCGTTGGACAATGTTCGGGAGATCACACCGGCAACAACTCCGGCCTTCAATCCGGAGCAAATTGCGCCATCCGAGGATGGGTGGATAGACCCCGCCATGGAGGTCACACTCTCAGTGGCGATAGAGCCGGATACTGACCTTACCCCTTATGAGAGCCGTGTTGCCGAACCACTGGATTCATCTCCGGCCGCAGACTCCGAGCCGCCTGCCCCCGTTCCTATCGAATCCGATTGGGCACCGATCATGGAGTTCACCTCCACGGATATCTTCAGCACTCACCCTTCGGCGACGTGCTAAATTCGTTAAGGTCTCTCTCCTTGTCAGGAGAACCTTGGCCGAACTATGTCCGGCTAGAATGGGATGCTAATGACGAAGAAATTCACTGCCACCCACCACCCACTTAGTAGCCACTGTCGACGATTTAACCGACATGCTCGACTTCGGCTCCGAAGACATCGACGGTATGGACGACGATGCAGGAGACGAACAGGAACCACCGCCTACAGGGCGCTGGACCGCCACCTCATCATACGATATATATGGTGGATACCCCCAAAGAAGGCAATGGCGACAAAACAGCGGAGGATGACCCCTCCAAGAAGCAACCCAAGCGCCGACGTCAGCGGCGCCGCTCTAAGTCCCGCCACAGCAAAAGTAGTGATACCGACACAAGAGACAATAACACTCCGGATAGTGCCGAAGACGATGATAACCCCCTCCAGCCAGATTTAGAGCAGGAGGATGAACAAGCTAGCCCTCCAGAACAGGCAACAAATGGAGAAACGAAGGATGATAATTACATGCCTCTCTTCGAAGACGAGGTGAGCCTCTGCGATGAAGAATTTATCGTGCCTGAGGATCCCATCGAGCAGGAGCGCTTCAAGCGCCGGCTTATAGCCACAACAAACAGCCTGAAGAAAAAGCAACAACAACTTCGAGTTGATCAAGATTTGCTAGCAGACAGATGGACCGAAGTCCTTGCGGCCGAGGAATACAAACTCGAACGCCCCTCCAAGAGTTACCCAAGATGCAGGTCGCTACTCGAGGAGGAGGCGGTGAAAACTACTTCACCAGCGTACGATGCGGCTGACCGGCCACCGCGTGGCCGAGATAGAGAGGCGTTTCAGCCTGAAGTTCAGCCTGCACCCCGCCGCCACTCAAACAAAAATACCAAGGTCAGGGGCAACACGTGGGACCTGCGAGATGAATTGGAAAGCAGGGAAAAACATGCAAGATCAATATACGGGTCACAGGGGCGCGCACCAACGCGGGACAATGACCGTCACGCCGGATACACTAAAAGTAAATCTGGCCAGGCCGAATACAGCAGACAAGACTCATATGAACTGCGTCGTGATATAGCTCGGCACAAAGGCGCCGCACACCCCCTATGCTTCACTTATGAAGTTATGGATCACGAATTCCCGGAGGGTTTTAAACCCGTAAATATCGAATCGTACAATGGTATAACAGATCCCGCAGTACGGATTGAGGATTTCCTCCTCCATATCCACATGGCTCGCGGTGATGATCTACATGCCATCAAGTACCTCCCACTAAAAATCAAAGGACCAGCTCGGCATTAGCTGAATAGCTTGCCAGCAGACTCCGTCGGCAGTTGGGAGGATTTGGAAGATGCATTCCTTGACAACTTCCAGGGCACTTATGTGCAACCACCGGATGCTGACGACTTGAGCCATATAACACAACAGCCAGGGGAATCAGCCAGGCAATTCTGGACGCAGTTCCTAACTAAGAAAAACCAAATTGTCGACTGTCCGGATGCCGAGGCCTTAGCGGCATTCAAGCATAACATCCATGACGAGTGGCTTGCCCGGCACCTCGGCCAGGAGAAGCCGAAATCTATGGTAGCCCTCACAACACTCATGACCCGCTTTTGCGCGGGTGAGGATAGCTGGCTGGATCGCAACAACAACACATTAAGGAATCCGGGCACTTCAGATACTAAAGATGCTAACGACAGACCACGTCGCAACAGACACAAGCGCCGCAACAACGGCGATAACACTAAAGATACGATAGTCAATGCCGGATTCAGAGGCTCTAGATCCGGTCAGCAAAAAAAGCCATTCAAAAGAAGTACTCCGGGCCCGTCCAGTTTGGACCGCATACTCGATCGCTCGTGTCAAATTCACGGCACCCCCGACAAGCCAGCCAATCACACCAACAGAGAATGCTGGGTGTTCAAGCAGGCCGACAAGTTGAATGCCGAAAACAAGGACAAGGGGCTGCATAATGATGACGAGGAGGAGCCCCGGCCGCTGAACACGGGAGGACAGAAGAGATTCCCCCCACAAGTGAAGACGGTGAACATGATATACGCAACCCACATTCCCAAGAGGGAACGGAAGCGTGCACTAAGGGACGTCTATGCGATGGAGCCTGTCGCCCCAAAGTTCAACCCATGGTCCTCTTGTCCGATCACCTTCGATCGCAGGGACCACCCCACTAGTATCCGTCACGGCGGATCCGCCGCATTGGTCCTAGACCCTATAATTGACGGATTTCACCTCACTCGAGTCCTCATGGACGGCGGCATCAGCCTGAACCTGCTCTATCAGGATACAGTGCACAAAATGGTTATAGATCCCTCGAGGATCAAACCCACCAAAACCACCTTTAAGGGTGTTACCCAGGTGTAGAGGCCCATTGCACAGGCTCAATTACACCGGAAGTGGTCTTCGGATCTCTGGACAGCTTCCGAAGCGAGGATTTAATCTTCGATATCGTCCCGTTCTGCAATGGCTATCACGCACTGCTCGGGTGAACCGCATTTGCAAAATTCAATGCGGTACCGCATTACGCATACCTCAAGCTCAAGATGCAGGACCTAGGGGGGTCATAACAGTCAATGGAAACACAGAGCGCTCGCTCCGCACGGAGGAGCACACCGCGTCCCTCGTAGCAGAAGCACAAAACAGCCTTTTAAGGCAAAGCGCCAATTCGGCGATACAGCCCACGGACACCGTCAAGCGAGTCCGGAGTAACCTACAGCAGGATCGCCTGGCACGTTCAGAGCTCGTGTAGCAATTCGGCCCCCGTCCTAGTCCCAGTTAAGCGACGAAATCCGTGCCATGCATACATAACTACGCACTGAAAATACCATGGGCATAGGCGGGGGCACGATCAGGACACGGCCCACAATGCGGCTCAACCGCCCTAGGGGCTGCCTACCTTCATCATTTTCTCTCTTTCAGGACCTTACTCTCTGGAAGCCCTTTCCGGCAGTATGATTGCCGGACACATAATACAACAACCAAGGAGGCAGGAAGCTACGTCGTACAATGGAATCCCCAGGTGGTCTCTGATAACGAGCGGAATACCTGCTTTAAATACCAGTCCGCAGCTTGCCCTTGGATAGGACATGTCAAATAGTCCTATTTTTTTGCTTATTGCACTACTTGTATCAGTACGCTTCGACGTATTCTTCAAATAACAATGCATAGCATTAGTCTATTATCGCATTATCTATCATTTTTCTTATATGTACATTTACGACAATTTATACGCGTACACTCTGGTACGGCCAGTACGCCAGGGGCTTTCGCATACCCATAATACGGCGTGAGAAGTCCGAACACTTTCGACAGTGCGGCACCCCGAACTTATAGCATTATATGCATCAGCTCTGGATCATGTCTTGGGTCAATAGTTGGGTTTGCCCGGCTCCCATGTTTTGGTACCTTACGTTCCGCAATATCGGCTAAGGTAGCACTGGGAGAACTACTGCGATTGTGCCCCGGTTCTTCCGGACGAGCACCTCAGTAGAGAAAGCCAAAACTGACTGTCATGATAAGGCGAGAGCTGGTCGCTGTTCGAGAGGTTTCAAGTCCTTGAAGACTTTTTTCGCTTCGGGCGAGGAGTCGGCCTTGCCCGACTTAGGCATGTATAGAGCCCCAAATTAGGCCTTCCGAATACTAGGGGCTTCGCCAAAATTTAAAATTGTAGACTTCTATGGCTAAGTGAGAGTGATAAAGCCTTATAGTCCGATTGCCTGGTTCGTTGTGCTGAACACGTCCCTTGAAGGACCCAAAATTGGGATAAAGAGTGCTTAGGTTTATCCCAACACCCCAAAGACTAGTTACATGGGGCGTAAGCCGATGACCGCCAACTCTCGATTTTATAAACGGCCGCCTGAAGGTAATATTTTAAATTCAAAAGCGTTGCATAAGCAAATGAACTAGTTTTCACATTACAGGATCACATGAGCACGTTCATTCAGAAATTACATCTTTGGCACACTCCTCCGCCACAAGGCGGGCACCCTTCAGGACACTGTCATAATACATTTCGGGGTGGCGATGCTCCTTGCCCTGCGGTGGCCCCTCCTTCACCAGCTTCTCGGCGTCCATCTTTGCCCAGTGCACTTTCGCACGGGCAAAAGCCCTGCGTGCACCTTCGATGCAGACGGACCGCTTGATGAATTCAAACCGGGGGCAGGCATTGACAAGCCGCCTCACCAAACCGAAGTAGCTGTTAGGCAGGGGATTGCCAGGCCATATCCGGACTATAAGGCCCTTCATGGCCTGTTCAGCCGCCTTGTGGAGCTCGACCAGTTGCTTCAGCTGGTCGCTCAAGGGCATCGGGTGTTCGGTCCCAGTATACTGAGACCAGAATAATTTCTCCGTCGAGCTCCCCTCCTCGGCCCGGTAGATCTCCGTGGTATCCGACACACTGCAGGGTAAATCCGCGAACGCTCCTGGAGAGCTCCGAACTCGGGTAAGTAAAAAGAAATTTTCTTTCACGTGCTTGCTTTGCATAATGAATGCCTTACCCGCCACTATCTTCTTAACTGCCTCAATTTCCTGGACGGCCTTTTGGGCTTCGACCTTGGCATGTTGTGCGCTTTCGAGGGCCTTCGCAAGCTCGGACTCTCGCGTCTTAGAGTCAAGCTCCAAGGACTCGTGTTTTTTGACGAGAGCCTGGAGCTCTTGCTGCACCTCGCCTACTCGGGCCTCCTGTTTTTCTCGCTCGTTGCGCTCCTTGGCCGCTTTGTTTTCGGCCTCAGACAACGCCTTCTTCAGGGTCGCCACTTTGGTCGTGGCCCCTGGCACATTCATGATGATCCTATTATTTTGCAACCAAATTTCTTTTAAATATATAGACAAGGTATTGCTTACCTTTGCTATCCTCCAGCTGCCTCTTAGCAAGGCCTAGCTCTTCCTCGGATCGCTTAAGGTCCTGCTTCAGGGCATCGACCTCCGCAGTACATGCAGCGGCGGCCAGCAGTGAAGCCTGCATACACATATAGACATATTCGGATTAGACTCCTGAGTCATTATTTGATCCTCTATTCGGCCTTTCTTCGCAAACGCCAAACAAAGCATCAGGGGCTACTGTCCATGCGGTAATATTTTCTTATATTTCGATTACTTACCTGAAATCCTCTTAGAAGGCTGGCGCAAGCTTCAGTTAGTCCGCTTTTGGCGGACTGAACCTTCTCGATCACCACACTCATGATAGTGCGGTGCTCTTCGTCGATGGAAGCGCCGCGAAGCGCTTCCAGCAAGTTGTCCGGTGCCTCTGGATGGACAGAGGCCACCGGCACGGGTGGCTTGCCCCTCTTAACGGGGGGTCGCCGGCCGGAGTCCGGAACCGCTGGAGGTTCCGGCGCAGTGTTCGGCTGGAGGCCGAACTTGGAGCCCATGGGAGTCTTGATCCCTTTGCGCCCAGGGTCCGGAAGGTCGCCTCGAGGCGCCTCCAGGACTACCTCCCCTCGGCTGGGCGTCCTTTGAGACAACACCTCGACGTTGTCCGTAGGGCGAGGGGTGGAGGCGGTCGGAAGTGAATCGCTATTCATATCTGACGGGTCCAAAGAGCCATCCGACGAAGATACGTTGATGCGGGCTCGGGACGGACTGCATAATCATGTTCGGCATGACGAGAAGCAGTGCAATAAAACATACTATGAATTACAATGGAATCCGGATACTTACGACTTTGCCAGGGGCTTGTCCCTGGGCAACCACTCGTCGTTGCTGTGGGCGGCCATCGTGGAGCAGTCCGGAAGGATGGTCCTTCCTTTCTTGGATCCCTCGGCCTCCCCGGTCGGGGTGGCCTTCCTTTTCTTGTCTCCCCCGGCTGGGGGGGGGGGGTAGAACTTTCCTCTTCCTCCTCGCCTTCGTGGGAGGAGTGCACCTCGGAGTTATCGGATGATGAGTCCGATATAAACCTGCGCCGGAGACCCTTTCGGGTCCCCGTGGCCTTCTTCTTGGCCTTCTTCTCCGGCACCTCATAAGGTGCCGGAGCCAGCATCTCCGTTAGGAGAGCATCTGCTGGATCTTCGGGCAGGGGGGCTGGATAGTCAATCTGCTCCGCTGTCTCGACCCAGTCCTGGAAAATGGCGTGGGGGCTTAGATCCCGTGCACGGTCAAACTGGGGAAAATGAACATCTTACAAGATATAAAAGACTTACCGGATTCGCAGGGCGCTTTGCGCTAAGTCCGCGGTCCTCGGTAAGGGGAGGAGGTACCTTGGCGCCCTTGAATAGCACCCTCCAGACGTCCTTGTGCATCGTGTCGAAGAGCTCTCGCAGCGTCTGGTGCTCGGCCGGGTCGAACTCCCATAAATTTAATGCCCGTCGTTGACACGGAAGGATCCGGCGGAAGAGCATGACCTGGACCACGTTGAGAAGCTTGATTTTCTTGCTGATCATGTTCCTGATGCATTTCTGGAGTCCGGTCAGCTCCACCGATGGACCCCAGGATAGGCCCTTCTCTTCCCAGGAGGTGAGCCGCGTGGGGATTCCGGATCAGAATTCGGGGGCCGCAGCCCAGTTGGTGTCGCGCGGCTCGGTGATGTAGAACCACCCCGATTGCCACCCCTTTATGGTCTCCAAATAGGAGCCCTCGAGCCATGTGACGTTGGGCATTTTGCCCACCATGGCGCCTCCGCACTCCGCTTGCTGGCCGCCCACCACCTTCGGTTTAACATTGAAGGTCTTCAGCCACAGGCCGAAATGGGGCTGGATGCGGAGGAAGGCCTCACACACGACGATAAACGCCGAGATGTTGAGGATGAAGTTAGGGGCCAGATCATGGAAGTCCAACCTGTAGTAGAACATGAGGCCACGGACAAACGGGTGGAGGGGAAATCCCAGTCCGCGTACGAAGTGGGTGAGCAAAACTACCCTCTCATGAGATTCTGGAGTAGGGACGATCTGCCCCGCGTCGGGCAGCCGGTGCGCGATATTCGCGGCCAAGTATCCGGCTCCCCGTAGCTTTGTGATGTCCTCCTCCGTGACGGAGGATTTCATCCACTTGCCTCCCTCTCTGGACATGCTTGGAGTGGTTTGAGGAGAAAAACGCGAACTTGGGCGCTGGAGCTCGAGTGCGCAAGAACGTACGAGCTAGGAGGAAGAAGGCGTAGGTGAAAAGGGTGAATCCTTGTCCCTTTATGAGGGCAGAAGAGGCGATGTGCCGCCCCACTCACCTGATAAAATCGCTTATTCCCCAAGCACCGTAATTGATGGCGCGGTTGGGTTACCCATACCCGTATTGATGAGAATCCCGTGATAAGGGGACACGATCTTTGCTTCGACAAGACGTGCCAAGGAAACCGCCTCGCAATATGCGCCGAGACTGGTTGAGAAAAACGGTTTGAATAATGACCGGGCCGTGGTGTGATGTCATGCTATCGAATGTGTCAGCAGATTAGATTTGTGGAAATATTATTCTCTCTATGGTGGTTTGTGGAATTTGTTTTGCAGAGCCCGACACTATCTTTGTGTCCAAAATCTTCTATGGAGTATTCGGAGGAAGAACCCGCCTTGCAATGCCGAAGACAATCTGCGCGCCGGACTCATCCTCATTGAAGCCTGGTTCAGGGGCCACTGAGGGAGTCCTGGATTAGGGGGTCTCCGGACAGCCGGACTATACCCTTTGGCCGGACTGTTGGACTATGAAGACACAAGATTGAAGACTTCGTCCCGTGTCCGGATGGGACTCTCCTTGGCGTGGGAGGCAAGCTTGGCGATACGGATATATAGATTTCCTCCCTTGTAGCCGACTCTGTGTAACCCTAGCCCCCTCCGATGTCTATATAAACCGGAGGGTTTAGTACGTAGAACAACAATCATGCCATAGGCTAGCTTCTAGGGTTTAGCCTCTCCGATTTCGTGGTAGATCAACTCTTGTAATACTCAGATCATCAAGATCAATCAAGCATGAAGTAGGGTATTACCTCCATCGAGAAGGCCCGAATCTGGGTAAACATCGTGTCCCCCGCCTCCTGTTACCATCCGCCTTAGATGCACAGTTCGGGATCCCCTACCCGAGATCCGCCGGTTTTGACACCGACAGTAATAAAGAGGACATGATACTTTAATGCTATGGTTGGGTTTTACCTTAATGATCTTTATTAGTTGCGGATGCTTGCTAGAGTTCCAATCATAAGTGCATATGATCCAAGAAGAGAAAGTATGTTAGCTTATGCCTCTCCCTCATATAAAATTGCAATAATGATTACCGGTCTAGTTATCGATTGCCTAGGGACAAATAACTTTATCGTGACAAAAAAGCTCTCTACTAAAATTAACTTAGTTGTGTCTTTATCTAAACAGCCCCTAGATTTTATTTACGTGCTCTTTATTATCTTGCAAACCTATCCAACAACACTTACAAAGTACTTCTAGTTTCATACTTGTTCTAGGTAAAGCAAACGTAAATTATGCGTAGAGTTGTATCGGTGGTCGATAGAACTTGAGGGGATATTTGTTCTACCTTTAGCTCCTCGTTGGGTTCGACACTCTTCCTTATCGAAAGTGGCTACAACTGATCCCCTATACTTGTGGGTTATCATTGTGCAATGAAATTACATCCTACTTGTGGTGCATTATTCGGTGTTAATTATGCTCAATGCTCGCTTGTCAGATTATTCATTTCTTGGTTGGTCGCTTCCCAATCTTTTGCTAGCCTTCATTTTGCACTAAGTATGATCATTACTTGTGCATCCAAAATCCTTTAAACTAGTTTTGCCTCATGAGACCACCATACCTACCTATATGCGGTATTCTTTTGCCATTCTAAGAAAATTTGTATGTGCCATCTCTAATTTTCAAAATAAATTTCTCTTTTGTGTGCTCGTACCACTCGCGAGGCGGTGAGGAGTGGCAAATATTTTCCATGCTAGATGTGTTATTCTCACGATGAGTGTTTATTCACTTGTCACTGCACAAGAGTAAGGCAAAGGTATTAGGGATTGATAACCCACAAGTATAGGGGATCGCAACAGTTTTCGAGGGTAGAGTATTCAACCCAAATTTATAGATTCGACACAAGGGGAGACAAAGAATATTTGCAGGTATTAGCAGCTGAGTTGTCAATTCAACCACACCTGGAGATTAATTATCTGCAGCAACATGATCAGTAGCAAAGTAATATGATAGTTTTGATAATAGTGACAGCAGCAATAGTAACGGTAACAGTGATATCAATATTTTTTAGCAAGTGCAACAGTAACAATAGCAGTAGTAACTTAGAAAGAATCAATATATGATAAATTCGTAGGCATTGGATCAGTAATTTGTTGGATGATGTTCATCATGTGACAGTCATAACCTAGGGCGATAAGACACTAGCTCTAGTTCATCAATATAATGTAGAGATACGTCCATTTTGCATCATGCTTTTATATCGATATTTATTACATTATGGGCTGTTATTACACATTATGTCACAATACTTATGCCTATTCTCTCTTATTTTACAAGGTTTACATGAAGAGGGAGAATGCCGGCAGCTGGAATTCTTGGCTGGAAAAGGAGCAAATATTAGAGACCTATTCTGCACAACTCCAAAAGTCCTGAAACTTCACGAAGGCACGTTTTGGAATAAATAAAAAATAATGGCGAAAGAATCAACCAGAGGTGGCCCACACCTTGGCCACGAGGGTGGGGGCGCGCCCTACCCCATGGGCACCCCCTGTCTTGTGGGCCACCTGCAGGCCTCCGGTGCCCATCTTCTGCTATATGAAGTCTTTCGTCCTAGAATAAATCAGAAGGAAGCTTTCGGGACGAAACACCGCCGCCACGAGGCGGAACCTGGCGAAACCAATCTAGGGCTCCGGCAGAGCTGTTCTGCCGGGGAAACATCCCTTCGGGAGGGGGAAATCATCACCATCGTCGTCACCATCAATCCTATCACTGGGAGGGGGTCAATCTCCATCAACATCTTCACCAACACCATCTCCTCTCAAACCCTAGTTCATCTCTTGTATCCAATCTTTGTCTCAAAACCTCAGATTGGTACCTGTGGGTTGCTAGTAGTGTTGATTACTCCTTGTAGTTGATGCTAGTTGGTTTATTTGGTGGAAGATCATATGTCAGATCCTTTATGAATATTAATACCCCTCTGACTATGAACATGAATATGGTTTGTGAGTAGTTACGTTTATTCCTGAGGACATGGGAGAAGTCTTGCTATAAGTAGTCATGTGAATTTGGTATTCGTTCGATATTTTGATGAGATGTATGTTGTCTTTCCTCTAGTGGTGTTATGTGAACGTGGACTACATGACACCTCACCATTGTTTGGGCGTAGAGGAAGGCATTGGGAAGTAATAAGTAGATGATGGGTTGCTAGAGTGACAGAAGCTTAAACCCTAGTTTATGGGTTGCTTCGTAAGGGGCTGATTTGGATCCATATGTTTCATGCTATGGTTAGGTTTACCTTAATACTTCTTTTGTAGTTGCGGATGCTTGCAATAGGGTTTAATCATAAGTGGGATGCTAGTCCAAGGAAGGGCAGCACCCAAGCACCGGTCCACCCACATATCAAATTATCAAAGTAACGAACGCGAATCATATGAGCGTGATGAAAACTAGCTTGACGATAATTCCCATGTGTCCTCGGGAGCGCTTTCCTTTATATAAGAGTTTGTCTAGGCTTGTCCTTTACTACAAAAAGGATTGTGCCACCTTGCTGCACCTTGTTTACTTTTATCACTTGTTACCCGTTACGAATTACCTTATCACAAAACTATCTGTTATCGATAATTTCAGTGCTTGCAGAGAATACCTTGCTGAAAACCGCTTGTTATTTCCTTCTGCTCCTCGTTGGGTTCGACACTCTTACTTATCGAAAGGACTACGATAGATCCCCTATACTTGTGGGTCATCATGTAGGCGTGTATTCCGTAAATAGTCATACTTTCTTATGGAAAGAACTTGCATGACATCTTTTGTCCTACCCTCCCGTGGCGGCGGGGTCCAATTGGAAACTAACGGATATTAAGGCCTCCTTTTAATAGAGAACCGGAACAAAGCATTAACATACAGTGAATACATGAACTCCTCAAACTACGGTCATCCCTGGGAGTGGTCCCGACTATTTTCACTCCGGGGTTGCCGGATCATAACACGTAGTAGGTGACTATAACTTGCAAGATTAGATCTAGAACATGGATATAATGGTGATAACATAAACGTTTCAGATCTGAAATCATGGCACCCGGGCCCAAAGTGACAAGCATTAAGCATGGCAAAGTCATAGCAACATCAATCTTAGAACATAGTGGATACTAGGGATCGTGCCCTAACGAAACTAACTCGATTACATGATGAATCTTATCCAACTCCTCACCGACCAGCGAGCCTACAAAGGAATTAATCACTCCTGGTGGGGAGCTTCATGGAATTGGCGATGGAGAAGAGTTGGTGATGACGAAGAACGAAGATCCCCCTCTTCGGAGCCCCAAATGGACTCCAGATTTGGCCTCCCAATGAAGAACAGGAGGTGACGGCGGCTTCGTCAAGTGGATCGCGATAATTCTTTCTCCCGGATATTTTCTGGAAAAATAGGATTTTATAGCGTCGGTTTCAGGGTCTGCGGGGCCACCAGGCGGGGACAACCCACCTGGGCGCGCCAGGAGGGGGGCGCCCTGGTGGGTTGTGCCCACCCAGGTGCCCTCCTCTGGTGGATCTTGGCTCCAGCAATTCTTTTTATTGATATAAAAATTCCTCGCAAAGTTTCGTTCCATTCCGAGAACTTTTATTTCTGCACAAAAACAACACCATGGTAGTTCTGCTGAAAACAGCGTCAGTCCGGGGTTAGTTTCATTAAAATCATGCAAATTAGAGTCCAAAACAAGAGGAAAAGCGTTAGGAAAAGTAGATACGTTGGAGACATATCAACTCACCCAAGCTTAAACCTTTGCTTGTCCTCAAGCAATTCAGTTGATAAACTGAAAGTGAAAAAGAAAAACTTTTATGAACTCTTTTGCTCTTGTTTGCATAAATAAGCTTAAACAACACCCATATTTTCAGCCAACATTATAGCTAACCATGCCAACAATAACTCTTAGAAACCATATTAACTCATATCAATAACATAATCAACTAGCGAGCAATAATAAGATATCTCAAACGGCAACAATTTGTCAAAACAACCATGATATAATATGACAATAGTGGTATCTCGCAAGCCCTTTCTGAGACCGCAAAACATAAATGCAGAGCACCTCGAAAGTTCAAGAAGCGACTAAAAATTGTAATTAATGGTAGAAAAGATCCAGTCATGATGCACCCAACATTAGGAACACACAATGCATAAGTCATGACAACTGTGCTCTCAGGTTCTAGCGCTTGTTTTAGAAGGTGATGACACAACATAAAAGTAAATAGATAGTCCCTTCGCAGAGGGAAGCAGTGATTTGCAATGGTGCCAGAGCTCAATTTTTAAACAGAGGTAAATGATATTTTGAGACATGCACCCTTCTCATTTACTTCATGACCATCAGTTATCAATATCTTCCATGCTAAGCACACTAGTGGAGGTTCCCAAGTGATAAAGGTAAAGGTTTACTCCCCCTCCACCGGCAATCACATTCCACGGCTTGTCTGAAACAACGGGTGCCGTCCAAACCAAGAACATTCCCGGGGGAGTTTTGTTTAATTATTGGCATTTTTGAGTTCAGGACTGGGCATCCCTATTACCGCCCTTTTCTCGTGCGATGGCGAATGAATAAACACTCGACCTGAGAATAACTCGCTTAGCATGGAAGATACTGACCACCTCCTGTCGTTCCATGAACTATCCAGACACACAAAAATGATATTTATTTAGAAGTTTTTAGAGGTGGCACATGCAGATTTACTTAGGATGGCTGGGTAATACCACATATAGGTAGGTATGGTGGACTCATCTGGAATAACTTTGGGTTCAAGGTTTTTGATGCACAAGCTGAATTCCCACTTAGTACAGGCGAAGGCTAGCAATTAGATTGAGAAGCGGCCAGCTAGAGAGCAACAACGATCATAAACATGCATTATGCATAAGTAACATTGGACACTAGCATGAGTTGGATATGAACACACTACAAAAAAAATACACTTCCGTGATGATACGTGTTTGTCACAGTAGGTCGTGTTTTTTGTCATGCATGTACATCCATGACAAATTTATGACAGAATCAAGATAGTCATACATGTCGTCAGAGAAGTGTTCCATGACATTACCAAAATTATCATCACGGAAGTGTCCACTTCCATGACGATAAATCGCGCGTCACAGAAGTGCTTTCGTCAAGGGTGACCGACACATGGCATCCACCGTAACGGAACGCCAAAGCTATCGGGTCAGATTTTGGATCCGATAACCCGTTAACAGCCCTGAACAATGGGAAATTTCCACGTGTAAAATTTGATTGGCCGAAGGGAACAGCTGTCAGCTCGTCAATGGGCCAGATGTCGCCCATCCATTGGAGGAGACATGCCTATGATACGTCGACACGTGGCTGGGCCCAACAGAGGCCCATATAGGTTAAAAAGGCCGGCCCAGTCAAAGGCCCGTAGAACTTAATCAAGTACTAGTGGGCCAGCCCAATAACGCCCTGCTTAATAAAGGCCCATTTACGGCCCGGAGCCAGATCTGGCCCGTTAAATGTTCGCCCAATATTTGGGCCCATTTACGGCCCGAAGCCAGATCTGGCCCGTTAATTGTTCGCCCAATATTTGGGCCCATTTATGCGACCGGCCAGATCTCGCCTATTAATTGTTCGCCGAATATTTGGGCCCAACTACAGCCCGATGACTTTCGGCTGTTAGAGGCTTGATGTAGACATGGGCCCATTTCACCGGTGTGACTTTCGGCCCGAATGGCCCGTGCTGCCCATGGGCCATATATGGTCCGATGGGACATCGGGCCCACTAACGGCCCGTGCTAAAGGTGGCAACAGTTAAGCCCAACGTGATTTTGGGCCTGTTAAAGGCCAGTCGCGTAAGTCGGCCCGTTGATGCCTGGACTAAGCTTTAGGCCTCTTAATGGCACATGATATCAGTGGGCCAACTAATGCCCAAGATATGTTTCGCCTGATGTAACGGCCGTGAGCTAATCGGCCCAAAACGCCCGGTCTACATTTCGGCCTCTGAAGGCCCGTCGACGATTAGTGAAAATTGAGGCCCAACATGCATTTTGGCTCGCTAAAGGCCCATGGTTTCATCTCGGCGTAACAGGCCAGTACAATATTCAGCCTGTTAATGGCCCAACGCTACCTGGGCCAAACTAAGCGCTAGGTCGACAAAAGGCCCAACTAAAATATAGGCCGGTGTAAGTTTGGGCCTGGCGCAATGTGTGAAGGCCCCAATCATTCGGGCCCAAGAAAGATGCAGGCCGGCCCAATTGTGGCCCGCTAAAAACCTGGCCCGTTAGAGCCGAATGTTTCGTCCGATTGACTACATCTGAATTTTTTCAGATAGCGAATGATGGCAAGAACTAGTAGGAATTAAGAACAAACCTACTCTATACAGTAAAGAAATTACGGCATAGTAACTAAGAATAAACCTACACTATACAATAAAGGATTTACGGTATATTACATCCACCGGGCATCGAAGATCGCCACCAATGATCATAAAGCGCAACGAAGAAGCAGATTACAAAACTTGGCACCACCGCAGCGTAACAAAATAATAATCTCAACCGATACCACTTCTAAGACAGTTCAAGAAAGGTTAGCCTTATGGGGAACTGCATAAGTCGCCGAAAGCAAGGCTGTGAGACCGCCTAGCATGTCGGTCATAGCTTCCAGTGTAGCAGTTTAGCGATGAGGTTCTCATTGGTGTTCTCCGCAATCTTTCTTAGAGATAGGACTTCAAGTCGAAGTTGAGTTGCAGAATGCCTTTCTGCTAGAACTTGGGACTGAAGAAGTCGAACTGATTCAAACAACGAATTCTGTGAGCTTGTCCGCCTGTTAGTCTCAAGTAACTTGAACACTGCATCAAGAAAAGACTTTCGGGTTGTCTCGCTATCTTCAAGGTGTTTTGCCTTCTTTGCTGCAATATATGTTGGGCTTGTCTCACAGCCTTCAGCAGACTTATGCATGCCATCAGGCATATCACCCTGAAACAAAGCAGAGAGATGACAGGTTTGCACGTGTACAAACAAAGATGATAACTGTTCTATCAATTCTATCCAATTTCAAATTAGAAAATAAAGAGTAAGTTCAAAATATCAATAGCATAATTTGACATTGTTCATAATGCGGGGAGCTTCACCACACTACTGGATTACCATGTCAACATAACAAGCATAGATGAAGGGCAAAGAAAATAATTATATCTATTTTGGATAATGTGCATGGCATGTTGTTCATATCATCAGCCACATCAGTAAGATAAAACAGGAGATGACAAGGCGCAAACGTGGGCTGCTTCACCACACACTGGATTATAGATCCACAAAAACAAGCATACATATAGGGAGAATTAAGTAATGTGCATGGTATGAATAAGGAATTTGGTTTTACAAGTAAAACTTAGAACTTATGGTTCTTACGGACATGCATTTTGGTAGAAACAGCAAACTAAACAGCAGTAAACGATAGGGAGTATGAGAAAATTAAACAGTAGCTGAGGATAAAGGCTTTAGAAGGACTGACTTACATTAACAGTTAACACCGGCTTTATAATGCCCTTCTCCATGTCAAGGGAAGGATAACTCAAGAATTTCAGCACAGAATATTCTTCATAAGCATTTCCTGTACTCTACATTTTGTAGAGAGTAATTATAGATATGATAATACTGGAAGGGATAGAGGAAAATGAAGATAAGATGCAGATTGATGCTGCATAATCAACTACCAATCCCTGGAAGTAGCTGTTAATGTAAGTACAGTGATAGACCACGTTCAGTCCTTACAAGAGGACTGCAAAGCTAAACCTCTTCAAAAGCATTGGGTTGATTCTAAATTTATGTAAGAGTCCATATGGATCTTATAATGTCCACCAAATGGACGATTACGAGGCTAACATGTGTAGTGATGCTACATAATCAAACAGCTATGAAAGTAAGTATGGTCATACAGGGCAAGAGGTACTCACAAGAGCAATGCAAAGGTGCAGTATAGTTGCGAGATTCTGTGGTCCCTTTAGAACGGATGTTCTTACGCTAACAGCTTTCGTACAAGTGAGACATTAAGGCAAATGTAGAAATGTAGTTCAAATTGTGATGTGATATCATAGACATGTACCTTACGCTGCAGCCGACCAATGTGTAACAAGATTATTCCACCACCGTCGGATAAATGTAGCACCGAAGACTTTACAGAAATTTCATTCAGAGGCTTGCCATCGAAGTGCGCTTTCCTCAGGTAGGAACGATACTTCATCAATGAGTGCTTGAAAAGCGCAACCAACCCTTGCTCGTCATCACAATCTAGTTTGCTCCTCGCCTATTTAAAAGAATGAAATCTTGTGTCTTCTGTCATCATAAACATATGCAGTAATGACCATGAATAACATTAGTACATTACTTACGCGTAAGTTGCGGAGGAAGATCGAAATTGTTCTCGGTTCATGTATAATCTTTCCATGAAGGAAAGATGCGCAAAGTTCGACAACAACATAAGCTTCGTCTTCTAAACTGGGAAGAAATGGAACAGGGTCCTATTTGCTGCAATTGGGGCTCTCTACGGTTCGAAAAGGGATTTGGCAACTGGATTTGGTGCACTCTTTCTTGGAATGGGGTTTTATGTCGTGCAGGTGGTGCTATGTCAACTGGTATAATCATAATGTTTGCTGCTTGGGGTCTATTTGAGTTGGGGCATCGAAATGACCCGGTGTAGTAGGGCTAGAGTCTGCTAGAGTTGGGGTATTTTGTGGGTCGGTGATATTGCAACTACACCTAATGGGCTATTTGATTTATCAGGTGCCACTACCTTTTCCAAATACTTTGCTTGTGCTCCTCCACGATCAGCAATCGCCCTCTTCCTTTTGAACGTCCGATACACAATAACAACATTTGAATGGATAAATATGGTATGATGAGATGGAATATGTCTTGAAAATGGATAGGCAGGGCGTATTCACATACACGATGTGTAAACTAAGCTAATGGCAGTTTAACAAAGTAGAAGCAATGCAAAGCTTCAGTTGCAAGATATGTGCGAGCAATGTAACATTGGAAAGTTAGAGCAAGTACCTTGATGGGTGAATAAGATAGGTCATCTTCCTCTGACTCCTCCACTAGGGAGCTACATTGACTTAGGTCTCCCTCTAGCTCGTAATCACTATTAGGATCATATTCGAGCATGAATCAGAGGTGGAGAGCGTTTGCATTGCATTGCATCCAGACTTGATTTCAGTCCCTTAATGCCAAGTTTGACAGCCCTGGCATTGTTCTGCTTTATTCTTTTCATGCGCGCAAGATCATAATCATTATGATGCTGTTCAGAATATGAGATTCATGAAAACATAAAAAGTAGTCAGATTATCTATGGAATGCATTGCAGATTCAACTCGGAGAGTGTCTCCCCATAAACCCCTGCATATGCAAAGTTCACCTCCCCAACCGTGCTGACCAGACCACACATATAAATACAAACCCCTTATGTCTCTATGTCGGAGTAATGGGCCACGGGTAGGCAAACCTGAGCCCCTGGACCTTTCAAAACATCGGGGCAGACTGCGCCCCTCAAGACCCCAAGACGAAGAGCCGCCTTCTGAGAGTCGGCGACGGAGTCGCCGACTGCCCCTCCCAGCCGAGTCCCAGAGACGGCCTCAAGACAAGCCGACTCCAAGCTAGCGACTTCCGATGAAGCCGGCTACAGGGAGTCGGCCCGCAACTCCCTCCACCTCCCCGCCTGAGCGACTCACGAGCGAGATGGGATAAAAAGCTGCTTCGCCTGCCCGTCTCGCCCGCTCCTAAAGAGCAAGCATAGCCCACAGGCGCCGCATCGACGGAGATCTCCGTCCCGTGGCATCAAGCCACGCCACCGACGTCAGCCCCGTGGGCAGGTTCCTGTACCCACGATGGCCTGTCTGTACGACCCGAAGACGGCGGGACCCGCCTGTCGGCGGGAGTGCAGAAGACGGCGAGAGCGCCCCAAAGACGGACCCGTTGGAGTCGGCCTCCGAGAGTCGGCCAGCCCCTCCCACGGGCTCCATGCGCCATTAACCAAACAAGACGAGTAATGGCAATAAGTGATCGCCAAAGCGGCGCACTGCTGTTGCCATGACTCCCGCGACCAAGCTTCGCGCGTCATTAGGAGAGCGGCTCTGATGACCCGCATCCGGCAAGACCGCATGGCGATACATAAGGGCTGGCGGCCCCATGATGGACCGTCGTGGGGCCCACTAGTCGGCAGCCCCGTAAGTCATGGAGAAGACGGCGACTTAAGAGATCGACGGCTGGGACCCGCGCCCAGCCGGATTACCATTGTACCCCGGGGTAGGCTAATATAAACCCCGGGGCACCCATGCAAAGGGTTGGAACCTAGTAGTTTGACACACACATAGAGGGAAGAGAAGAGCTAGCCGTGCCCTTCTCCTTCCTCACCCCTCAATAGCTCAAGGAGCAATCTTGTACTCACCTTGCCATAGTGATCATGCGGAGACCCCGCAGAGCAGCGATGAGGGGTGTTATCTCCTCGGAGAGCCACGAAGCTGGGTAAGATTCACGGCGTGCATGTCTTCGCCTCATCCTGTTTCGAGCACCGCGACGTTCTACTCGCCTCCATGATAAGCCATCCTTTGGCATATGTCGCACCCAACCCCGACATTTGGTGCCCACCGTGGGGCTAGGTGCACCGTCGTCCGGAGACACCTGCAGGCGGAACCCTCTTCCTCCCTGGCGAGTGCAGCCAGCCCGGCACGCCAGATGGAGTCTGTGCCGACGTGCTGCATGGCGCTGAGGTCGCCTGCGCGGCGAGCTGCCTCGCCGAACTTGTCGGCGAGGTTCGCCTCTCCGACGAGCCTGCATCAGACGCAGGCACGGACGGCCCCGAGAGCTTCCTTGCAGGCCTCCTCGAGCAGCTCCACGTCGCCGGCGAGCCTGCCACGACTGAGTCTGAGGGCTCCACCGACCCGATCTTTGGTCGACTCCGACACCGCGTCGCTCGACGCGTTCCCCACCAACGTGGTGGTATACGACGAGCCGCTCCCTCACGCGGAGAGCGGCGGAAGCACAATCACGGAGGTGCTCATCATCGGTCACAGCGAGCCTTCCAGCGAGGGAGCTCGTGACCCACTCGACGCGGTTCTGCAAGACCCGACCGCCCCCATTCCGGAAGACGCCGATGCTGGGACACTGGAAGCGCGCCGCCTCCAGCTCCTCGTGGGTGCACAGAAGCTAGCAAGCATGAGACGCTTGTCAGAAGCCTACCAGCGCGAGATGGATTGCGCCGTGGGCGGCTCGCCGGCTCCGACTGTGCCTAGCCGCCTAGGCGCTGTCCAGCAGCGTGGCGTAGCCATTGCCAGTCTGTTTGGGGCCAATCGCCCCGTGTACGCCACGCCCGCGGAGAACATCTGCGCCGCCTAGGCGGCGGCAGACGAGCTGGATAACTTTGAGGGCGAGGAGCGCCGCCTGATGACGGAGCGAGTCCAGCAGCTCCTCGACGCGGCAGCTGCGCAAGACGAAGCCGGCTGCCGCACGGAGGCACCGCGACGACAACACGGATCAAGGCGCGACGTCTCGAACGCCAACTGGCGGCGTCTGTGGAAGAAAAAACAAGGATCCGGCTGTCAGCCATAGCCGGACTCATGTCTCCATCGAGTGTGACGAAGACGGCCGCCCGAGAGTAGTGGAGCGACGGGACGACTATCTGCCTCCTCCTCCCCGCAGAGAAAGGCGAGTCTACCCACCACCCGTCGAGCATCCGACTCTCGGTGACCGCCTTGGCCGCCGAGAGGGAGTCGGAGAAAACGACGCCCGCCACCGGATCGAGCGACTCCACCGATCCCTGGCGCTGGAAGAAGAAGACGAGTTGGGCCCGCCCTGTTTTGAACCTCGCATCTGAGACGACCCCTTCCCCAGAGGATTCACACTCCCCCGAGACACGCCGAAATACACCGGCTCCGTGAAGCCGGAGGACTGGCTAATGGACTACTCCACGGCCGTCAGCATAGCGAACGGCAACAAGCGCGTTGCCGTAAAGTATGTTCCCCTCATGCTCCAGGGCACGGCCCGAACATGGTTGAACAGTTTGAAGCCCCGTAGCATCAACAGTTGGGTCGACTTCACCGAGGCCTTCGTCCGCAACTTCACGAGCACATACAAGCGACATCCCAAGCCTCGCCAGCTTTCCTTGTGCGTGCAAGGCCCCAACGAGTCTACTCGCGACTACCTCACGCTACCGGGCCGAGCTCCAGAACTCCTGCGAGGGAGTGCATGAGGTGCAGGCAATCGAGTACTTCACCGCCGGGTGCAGAGAAGGCACCCACCTCAAGCACAAGCTCCTTTGCGACGAGCCAGAGACCCTCGACGAGCTGCTGATCATAGCAGACAAGTATGCCACGGCCGACTCCTCCATGAAGACGGAGATCAAGTCGGCTTGGCCCGCAAGGTGGCTCCTCGGGCTCAAGAACTCCTGGCGACACCCGGTCGGCGGCAGCAGAATGATCACAAGCGCAAGGCCCGCAGCCGCTTCCAACAGCCGGCGGTGGCGATAGTCGAAGACCAAAGAGCCGGAGGGCAGCCTCACCTTAGCGTATAGGCGGCAAGTCCAACTGGTTGCCGGCCTTCTCTTACAAGCAGACTCTGGATGGACCCTGCAAGTTCCATAGCGGCGCGAAGCCGTCAAATCACACCACCCGGAAGTGCCACTGGCTTACCAGGATCGCCAAGGGAGACGGCCTTGTCCCTCCTCCACCTGCTGGGCCGCCGCCTCCACCACCGCCCAAAGAGTCGGTCAGCTGTGCCACCGGCGCAAGACAAGACGAAAGTACCCGTAAGAGCATGGTGCCTACATAGTGTTCACCAGTGTGGCCGACGATCGCCGCAGCAGGCGGCACCAACAGCAAGAAGTGAATGCAGTAGCATCAGATACTCCAGAATTCATGCACCTTTGGTCCGAGAAACCTATCGGTTGGAGCCGAGCCGATCACCCGGAGGTGACGCTTGAATCCGGGCTCCTACGCCTTGGTCTTGGGAGCCACCCTTGCCCTGAATAGGCGGGCTCTCGCTTCTCGCCATGAAGCCGATAGACGGAGGCAGCAGCGTCAACATCCTGTACAAGGATACAATGGAAAAGTTAGGAATCAAGCAGAGACAGCTTCAACACAGTCGGACTGTGTTCCATGGAATTGTACCTGGCCTTTCCTGCTCACCGATTGGCAAGATTCTGATAGACGTCCTCTTTGGGGACAAAGATCACTTTCGCCGAGAGCCGATGCGGTTCAAGTGGTGGACCTCGAAAGCCCCTACCATGCTCTCCTTGGCCGACCTGCTCGGCCAAGTTCATGGCGGTCCCCACTACGCCTACCTCAAGATGAAGATGCCGAGTACCAAGGGGATTCTGACCATAGCCGGCGACTACAGAAAGTCGTCCGCCTGTGCAGCTGAAAGCAGCCGGCTGGCCGAGTCCCTAGTATCGCAGCTGAGAAGCGGCTCCTTGATCGGGTTGTGGCGATGGCGGCAAGCAGCCGGAGATGTCGCCCACCCCAAGGAGTCGGGTCGAGGATCGTTCAAGCCGGCCAAAGAGACCAAGAAGATACCCTTGGACCCGGAGCACCCGGAGAGATACGCTGTCGTAGGTGCAAACCTCGACAGTAAATAGGAAGGCGAGCTCGTAGATTTCCTCTGTGAGAATCGAGACATTTTCGCATGGTCCCCCAAAGACATGCCAGGTGTACCGATGGAATTCGCCGAGCACAAGTTACATGGCTGATCTGATGTGAAGCCCGTCAGGAAGCCCTTGCGCCGCCTGTCAGAAGAGAAGAGAAGAGTTGTTGGAGAAGAGATAGCCCGGCTCCTCGCAGCCGGTTTCATCATGGAAGTGTTCTTTCCAGAGTGGTTGGCGAACCCGGTCTTGGTACTAAAGAAGAACAAGCAGTGGCGGATGTGTATTGACTACACGAGCCTCAACAAAGCCTGCCCCAAGGACCCGTTTGCTTTACCAAGGATTGATCAGGTGATAGACTCCACAGCTGGATGCGAGCTATTGAGCTTCTTAGATGCATATTCAGGATATCACCAGATCAAGCTGAACCCGGCCGACAGATTGAAGATCGCCTTCATCACGCCGTTTGGAGCCTTCTGCTACCTGACCATGACGTTCGGCTTGAGGAATGTTGGCGCCACCTTCGGTGTTGCATGCGTAGTGCCTCCTCAAGCAGCTTGGCGAAACACCCACGCTACGTGGACGACGTGGTGGTGAAGACGGAGAAGCGAGGAACGCTGTTGGAAGACCTCAAGGAGACCTTTGAAAATCTGCGCCGATTCCAGATCAAGCTCAACCTAGAAAAGTGCGTGTTCGGAGTACCAGCCGGCCAGCTCCTCGGTTTCTGGTCTCACGAGCAGCGGCATAGAGTGCAACCCGTGAAGATCAAAGCGATCGAAAGGATGGAAGTACCCGCCGGCGCTAGATGTGCAGAAATTCACCGCCGCTTGGCGTCCATCGGCCGATTCATCGATCGGTTGGCGAAAGCTCTTCCTCTGTACCAGCTCATGAAGAAGACCACCTTCTTGAATGGAACTCAAAGCGGACGAAGCTTTTCTCGATTGAAGAAAATGCTGACTACTCCCCGATCGGCGGCTCGACTCCAAAGGAGCCCATGCTCCTATATATTGCCGCCACCAATGGTAGTCGGACATCATTATAGTTGAGCATAAGGAGGAAGGCAAGGCGCTACCTGTCCGAGACCGATATATTACTTGAGCGAGGTATCACAACCTCCAAGCAGAACTACCCCCACTACCGGAAGATCTGTTACGGCGTGCACTTTGCCGCCAAGAAGTTGAAGCCTTACTTTCAAGAGCATCCAATCACCGTGGTTTGCACGACCCCACTAGCCGAGATCATTGGAAGCCGAGATGCTTCTGGCCGAGTGGCCAAATGGTCCATAGAGTTGGCCCCCTACACCATCTATTACCAGCCCCGCACCGCCATCAAGTCCCAAGCGCTGGCCGACTTCCTCGTCGGCCGAGACCCGATTTGCCGCGCCAAATACCGACTCCACCCATTGGCGGATGCACTTCGATGGCTCAAGATGCGCACCGGCTTGGGAGCCGGCATGGTCCTCACTTCCCCAAGGGCGACAAGCTCAAATGCACGCTGCAGATCCATTTCGCCGCCTCCAACAACGTCGTCGAATACGAGGCGCTCATTCACGGGCTCCGGCTTGCCAAAGAGCTTGGCATTCGCCGGATCCTGTGCTATGGCGACTCCGACTTGGTGGTCCAACATTCATCCGGCGACTGGGACGCCAAAGATGCAAATATGGCGAGCTACCGTTTCTTGGTACAGCAGCTGAGTGGATATTTTGAGGGGTGCAAGTTCCTCCACTTGCCAAGAAACGACAACAACCAAGCAGACACCCTGGCAAGAATCGGCTCCACCCGCCAGGCAATACCATCCGGCGTCGCCCTTCAGCGCCTCCTCAAGCCATCTGTCAAGCCGTCACCAGAGTCAGACTCCATTTTTGTGCCGGCTCCCCCTGAAGAAGTCGGATCCGACTCCAAAGCCTCAGCAGACGGCACAAGAATCCTTGCAGATGCCCCCAAGAACGCGGCAGTCGAAGCCGGCCCGGGGACTTCAGAACCCGGCCGAGGCTGGCGACCATTGTGAAGACTCCGATTACTCGGCCGGGAACTGCGCCCGGTCGGCCAGGACTTCTTCAACCCAGCAAGCTGCTACGGACTCCAACCCGCCGCCTCCCAGCTCAGCCGCCCTCGTCCAAGTGGCGGTACTGGCAGTCGAAGAAATTGCAGCACCATCATGGGCCCAGCCCATCCTGAAGTTCTTAGTAAGCGGAGAGCTACCAACCGATGAGACCTTGGCTCGGCAAGTGCAACGACGAGCAGCAGCCTACACTATAGTCAATAGAGAGCTGGTCAGGCGCAACGTCACCGGTGTCTACCAGCGCTGCATCGAGTCAGAGCAAGGCCAGGCAATTCTCGAAGACATCCATCAGGGTGAGTGCGGCCATCATGCAGCCTCAAGAGCACTCGTCGCCAAAGCCTTGCGACACGGTTTCTTATGGCCGACTGCCCTAGAAGAGGCCAAGGAATTAGTTCAAAAATGCAAGGGGTGCCACGTGTTCCGCTCCAAGCCGCTTCAACCGCTTACGCACTCAAGACTATCCCCATCGCTCGCCCTTTGTCGTTTGGGCCACAGACATGGTGGGACCATTCAAAAGCGACGCAGGCGGCCAAACTCACTTACTTGTCGCGGTGGACAAGTTCACCAAGTGGATAGAAGCAAAACCCATCAAGAAGCTGAATGGTCCTACCGCAGTGACTTTCATCGCCGACATCACGACTCGGTACGGCGTACCACACAACATCATCACCGACAACGGCACAAATTTTGCCAAAGGCGCCAGCCCGTTCTGCGACGCAAGGCATCCGACTGGACTTAGCATCCGTTGCCCACCCGCACTCAAACGGCCAGGTGGAGCGAGCGAACGGCCTCATCCTGTCTGGCATCAAGCCTCGACTGGTCGAACCATTGGAGCGTTCGGTCGGCTGCTGGCTTGAGGAGTTGCCAGCCGTCCTCTGGAGTCTGCGCACGACTCCAAACAAGTCAACTGGCTTCACACCCTTCTTCCGCGTCTATGGTGCCGAAGCCGTCATCCCAACGGATATAGAGTTCGACTCCCCGCGAGTCACCATGTACACCAAAGAGGAAGTAGAAGAAGCACGTCAAGACGGCGTCGATCTGCTGGAAGAGGGCCGGCTGTTGGCACTCAGCCGGTCCAGCATCTACCAGCAGAGCCTGCGCCGCTACTACAACAAGAAGGTCAAACCAAGATCATTCCTAGAGGGCGACCTTGTGCTCCGGCTAATCCAGTGAACAGCCGGCCAGCACAAGCTGTCGGCGCCTTGGGAAGGCCCATTCATCATCAGCAAAGAGTTGGGCAACGACTCCTACTACGATCGACGCCTTCGAAGCCCGAGCACGCAAGAGGGGCGACTCCGGCAAAGAGACGGAACAGCCATGGAATGCGAATCCCCTTCAAGATTTTCTGATTGATGCGGTATGTACCACGCTACCCTTTGTGTTTAAAGTACCAAGAATCCGGGCCCCCCTAGACGAGCTCGGGGACTGCCCTCTTTTGTTATCTGTATGATAAGAATTATGCCTTTGAGTATGTTACTCTTTGTTATGCTATTTGGCACCGGGCTCGACTAGTCGGCCCGGGGACTCGCCGCCTTTGGGCTATGAAATGCTTCCTGCAGTCAGACAAGTAACGTGCGGTGCCTAAGCCATCTCCTGTCAGAAGCCACAGCTTGCAGAGCGACTGTTTGGTGGGCAGGAGTAAGGAAGAACGGGCGCCGACGCGAAAAAATGGCTAAGGACCCAAAGCATAAACATAGTTTAAGTCGGCTTCCAGCCTGTTTCGTAAAACCGACTCTTAAGTAGTCGGCTTGCCGCTTTCTACCCAACTTGCTTAACAACTCTAAAAAATGGCCAAGTACTTGCCTTCTCAAAAGTAACCAAGCACTTGACCTAGACGGCAGTCCGCAGAGCGGCTGCCCGACGAGCAAGGCGGCATCTAAGGGAAGGCGGCAAAGGAAAATGCCACAAGAGCAATAAGCAAGGAAGGATAAAACTAGAATAATATTTACACAAGCTTAGGCCCTTGGCCCGATCTTGAGACGGAGGTTCGTAATACACCCATGGGTGGAATTGTGCGATTAACAAGTTCTTTTAAAAGACCGGCAAAAGCAGATAAAATAAAGGTGAGGCAGCGGCCTAAGAAGCGGCAGATGGGGTTGAAGGCCGGAGGCGCGGCGGCGTCGAGCGCCGGGCGGCAGCTGGGCGGTCTCGGCTTGATCGTCTCCGGCGGCAATCGGCCCCGTGACGGGCACGGCTCGTTCTTTGGAAGCGCTGGTCGAGCCGAGGCTGGTCGCCGCTTCCGCCTTCTGGCGCCTCCATGTCGTCTCCTTCCTCCGCCTCATCTTCCTCCTTGGCGCTGGAGTCGATCTCCTCCGTCGAGTCCTTGTCGTAGTCTGGGTTCATCCAGAACCACTCCGGCCCGCTCAGGGACGAAGACACTGGTGTCCGTGTAGTCGGCAATCGCCACCGCACGCTCAACGAGGGCGTCCTCCGCGTCCAGCAGCTCCGCCTGGGCCTCTGACCGAAACGCGGCTAGCCGGTCCAGGTCCAGCCCTGGATACCATGCCTTGACGAACTCCAGGGCTCGGCGAGCTCCAGCCCGAGCCGCGGAACCCTTCCAGGCCTCAAGACGGCCAGCCACGACCTCCAGCCAGTCGGCGGTCCGGCTGGGAGTGCGCAGAGCCGGCATGTCTGGCCACAGAGCAGCGATTGCCTGGGCGCCGACACGCTGAATACGGCGCAACATCCGATGGGCCGTCCGCAGACGAGCCTCAATGCTCAGGAGCTGCTCGTCAAGGGTCCGGGGGGCGTTGGCTGCGATCTCAGCACCACCCACCCTTCGCGCCTCGCGATCAACCTCGATGGCTTGATTGGCCGCCTACGTGTGACCGGGGAAGAAGTCTGCCAAGAAGAAGAAGAAGCAAGTCAGAAAAGCAGGAGTCGGCCTGACCCATAGTCAGCGACCCAAAAGAAGAAGTAAAAGCAAGCTCACCATCGACGATGTCCTCGATTTAAATGCGGAAGCTGGGGTCAGCCAGCTTCCCCTGTCGGGTCCGGGAAGAGCGCCGCTCTCAAATTCGGCTAGGAGAGCGGCCTCTTTCTTCTCCGCCTCGTCTGCACCGCCTTGAGCAGCTCCCTCTGCTCCGCCATGAGCCGGCAGGTCGCGCGCTTCAAGGCGAAGCTTGCCGCCTCCTCCTCTTTGGCGCGCAGCGGTGTTGGCCGTACCAGCCGCCAAGAGTGGCGCCTGGCCTCAAGAATAAAAGAAGAAGGACGCCAAGTCGCTACTAAGAAGGTCGCTAGGAAGATCCGCCCGATCACAAGCAGCCAGCCCGAATCTCGGGGACTACAGCCAGGTGCGCCATTTCGCCCGCGAGGAAGAAAACTCACCTCGGCTCCTCGCCAAGTCGGCAGTCCGCTTGCCCAGCTCCTCAACTTTGCGGTTGAAGGCAGTGGCGCGGAGGTTGTGATATTCCCGCGACAAGAATTACAGACAAAGGTAAAAACATGGAAGTAAGCAAATAGAGTTCTGAGCCGCCTACTCACCAGCCGGCTCGAAACTCGGGGACTACACCCAGTGGGTGCGCTGGCGCGCCCCCACAGAGAAGAGCAAGAAAAAATTCAAAGAAGAAACATACCCGCACGGCGGATCGCGATGCCAGGTGCGCCTTGGAGAGATTCTGGATGGCGTCGCCCTCAGCTCGCAGCTTCGCCTGGACGTCCAGAAGCGCCGTGTTCAGCGGGCCCGTGCCGCCTCCACACACCCACCCAATGGACGCGGCGCTTGTCCCTCGGCGTCAGGAATGGCCGAGCTGGCGGCGCCGGTCTCCAAGGGGCGCGGCGCCAAAGTCGCCTTCTCAAGACGGCGTCGCGCTGGCGAGGCGACTTGAAGAAGCAGCTACGCCATGACCTCATCGTCGGTCGGCGGCATAGGCGGGTCCGCCGGCTGTTTGCCTCGCGCGCTCTCGGACTGCGGTGGAGGCGGCGGAGGTGGCATGGCCGTGCCCGATAGGGAGGCCTCGCCGCCTTCCTTCTCTGCGACAGGGACCTCACCGCCGACTCCCTCCGACTGCCCCGTGAACTCCGGCGGCGGAGGCGCAGAGCTCAGCGGGGTGACGAGCAGCGCCGACTGGAGGCGCGCGGCCTCCTCGGCTTGCCTCTTGGCCGCAGCGGCGGCTTCGACCTCCTCTAGCTTCTTCTGGGCGGAAGCCGCCGCCTTCTCAGCCTCCGCCTTCTCCAGACGGGCGGCCTCCTCCTCGTCAAGGCTTCTCCTGCGCATTCTGCCCGTTGTCTCCCGGAGGGCGGCCGCAGGTCAACTCCGCCGTGTATTGGCGGACGTCTCCGCCGACCCCATGACGGAGGCGGCGGCGACCCTCTCGAAGGTGAGGGGAGCCCTGATGAGAAAAAGACATGTGAAGACTTGGACAAGACAGACCAAAAGAAAACAAGACAAAATAAAAAATACTTACGCGGAGACCAGCGACGGCTTCTTCACTTCCTTTCGGAAGCGGTTAGCCTTCGCGACCACCTCCTCACGCTGGGTCGCGGCGGCCGTCCCCCTGAATTTCTTCGCCCGGCCACCTGGCAGACTCGGCCCGGCCCGACGCTTCTTCTCGCCGCCTCGACCACCCAAGGCGGCGGAGGAACTCGCGTCTGGATGGCCGGCTTTCTGCTGGCGGCGGGGGACAACTTACTTCTCGCCGTCGTCGTTAGGCCAGTCGGCGAAGGTTGCCGAAGGCCTGAAGTCGTCGGCCCCTCCTCCTCCCTCGGCGTCGGTCTCCATCACCGCCACGCCCAAGTCGGGGTCGTCAGCGTCACTCTCCGCCCGGTCGGGGACGAATTCACGAGCCCATGGCGCCGCCGAGGGCTGCATGAGGGGATTCTGAATTGGATAAGACCAAGGAAAATTAGAGCCGGATTCGGCTGAAGAAGGAAACAGAGAAGCAAGAGATGACTTACCACAGGCGGGGGGTTGGCGCGCGAGTATGGCTCCTTGCCGAACTGCCATTGCTCCGTGAGGCCGCGATTCGCCAGAAGTTCACCGTGTCCACCACCTCCGTGGGGCATGTCTTTGGAGCACAGCCGGTTGGTCTCGGCGGCCATCATCGACATATCGGATGAGGTCGGCCTTGAAGAGGAAGGACTCGGCGGCGCCATGAAGGCGGCCGGCAAGTCCGGGTCGAACCCTCCGACGCATCATCACGCAGCGAACGTAGCGGCGGCGCGCGTTACTGTGGGAGTCGGCGTCCGGCCCGATGGGACCAGCTGAAGTCGCCCGCCAACTCGCCCGCCACGTAAGGCGGCAGTTGACCCGATGCGCCCTCGGAGGCGACATTCTTGACGTAGAAGTACGTACGCTGCCACATCTTCACCGACTTGATGAGGGGGATGGCAGGAAAAGGGTTCTCGGGCACCGGCCTCCTCATGGCGATGAACGTGCCGCACAGAGCCGGCACGCGAGCGACGTGGGTCCCTGTCGGATCACGGGTTCCGGCAGACCCTTAAGGTTCGAACTCTAGGGTGCGCGCGGAGATCCAACCCTCCACCGTCTCGTACCTCGCCGAATCGCAGGGACCTAAACTACTAACAAGAACAACACAAGAGACGCAAGATTTATACTAGTTCGGGCCACCGTTGTGGTGTAATACCCTACTCTAGTTTGTGGTGTGGATTGCCTCTGGGGCTGACGAAGAACAATACAGGAAGAACAGCCTCGCGAGGGTGCATTCTTGATGGGTGTGATGAATCGCTAAGTGGTGCCCGTCGCTCTAGCTTGAGGGATGGGTTTCTCTCTCTCTCTGGATTCCGAATGCTCGATCCGATCGTCCTCTGTCCCCCAGTGTGGCTACCCCTATTTATAGGCGAATGCCCTGGGCCTCTTCCCAAATATTGAGCGGGAAGGGCGCCAACAATTGGCCATTTTGAAGGGGAACAGCGGGTACACTTATCCTGACTAAAGTTGGTCCCCGCTTTGCCAAAGGCTCTAGTGATGACGCCTGCTTGGGCTCCACGATGACTGCATTCCAGCCGTTGGGGCTGGTCTTGGTCTTGTTGCACCGAAACGGATGCCTTTGCTTGATGCCCTTGCCTGCGCTTGCCCCCTTTGCACCAAAGAGGAAAGGAGGACGCTGCGCGGGCTGGCGCCCGACTGGCGCCCTTGGTCGTCATGGCTTACGTCACGGGCACCTCGCGAGGTACCCCGCCTTGAGTTCTCCGCCTCCTCATGAGCCTGCCTGACGAGGCCGCGCCTGAGGAAGCTCTTGGTCGCCCGCCCCGCGAGGCTTGGCCCCTCGCGAGGGTCTTGAGCTTGTGTTGATGAAGATGGGCCGTCCTGGGCCTCCTTCGAGCCACGCCGCAGGCCGCAGGCAGGCAAGTCTAGGGACCCCCGTTCCCAGAACGCCGGCAAATAGCCCCGGGCCACAGCGCCCGAACTTGGCCGTGCGAGAGGCGAAAGGAAAGTCTGGCGTTGCCAGGGCCCTAACACTGTGGCCTTGGGCGCCGCGTGGCGGTTGATTGGACGTGGGCGCACTGCATCCCCCACGACGCCTTGGTAACCGCCCGGATTCGACAGGTCCTTGCATGCAGAGTTGGGCATGATGACTGGTGATCATGGAGGCCGACGGTTGGCCGCCACCGGCTATAAGTACGGAACGGCGTGCGCTCCTCCAGTCCATCCTTCTGCTTCTCTTCTTCCTCGTCTCGTCTGGTTGCCATGGCTCCGATCCGCCGGTTCTCCAGGGAAGAGAAGGGAAAGGCTCCTCAAGAGGATCCTGACCCGCTCCCCCCAAAGAAGCGGCTCGCTCTCTGGTGTCAGGGCAGGAGCGCTCGCCAGGAGGCGCCCGTGCTGCAATGCGTGCAACCGCCACCGAGGTTTCCTCTTCCTTATGCAGCATAAATTGGTGGCCACTGAAGGAGGTGACTGGGCGCCACGAGCGGCGCCGTCGGCAACGCCGGCGGGTCACGCGAAGGTGTCGTCTTCCCCACAGAGTCCATGCCGAGGGCTCCTGCCGGGAATTCATGCTCTGCGTCACCACGCCTCCTAAGTCTTGCATCCGCCTTCCTTCCTTCTTCGCCTCCGTCGTCCGTGAAGGGGAGCCCCAGGACTCCTGGCTGCAGACGCTGCCACGCGGCACCAGCCGCGGGGCAAAGGTCGCAGATGGTTGCCCAGGCGAGGTCTTCATGACTCGTGGTGGGCGAGATAGCCCGGGTCTGCTTGGGAGACGGCGCCTCATGATCCACCTGGAGTACGACGGTGCTTCGGTGATGTCCTTCAAGCTCTTCGATGCGGAGGGTCGCCGGCTGGAGTGCTGCCCCGGGAGAGGTGGTCGGGGTTCTACTGTGGTGAGACAGAGGCCAACCGCCCGCTCCCTTGGCAGCTTCCCAGGCGACGAAGGCGCCGGGGGGTCCAGCCACTCTGCCGAGCTCTTCACGACGGCCGAGAGGCAAGCGGCGACAGCTACTCTGAGCCCGAGCTGCGCCCGCTCCGGAGGCGAGGCGAGCTCGTCAGGTCGTCGCCGCCTCTGACCTGGATGGGGTCGGCTCCGGACCGGGTGGCCCACTGTTGATGATGGCGTCTGCCGCGGTGGTCCCTGTAGATAGGACTCCTTAAGATTCGCATCTTTTGTTCCTGCAAGGAGCCAAGAATGTACCCCGCGGGGGCTTGTAAGATATTTGCAGCTTCGTTTCTCAATATGATCCTCGTTATGAGGCAATGCGGGATGCTCATTCCGTTCTAGCTCAGTCCCTTCCTTTCAGACCTCGCGAAGGCTTGGTGCTCTGTGCCGGCAGTGTCCCAGCCCCAAGGCGGCTTCAGCGTCGCTGGTATGCCAGTGTCGTGATGCCGTGGTCAAGGCCAAGAGGTGTGAGCGGCCCAAGGTCGATAAGAGCCTACGAGTCGCGATGCTCGGGGTCCCCCTTGGCGCTCAAGCAGCCCGTCATTCGATGTGAGAAAGGGGCGGCGTTGCTAACACGGAGTTTCATTGAGTGTGGGGGCGGTGTTGCGATGACTAGTGTGTCCGGAGGCGACTTATCTCGAGGGTTAGGCGGTGCTTCTGGCGGCGCCCAGTCCGTGCCTCAAGCTGGCGAGAGATTGCGTGGCGAGGTCGCTCCGTGCTCCTCGGAGGGCCCTGCGGAGTTCACCACAAAGGGAACAAGAGCTTCGCCCAGAGCGTCGTTAATCCTGCCATTAGTTGCTTGAATGGCGCGAGGCCTTTCCTCATGGTCTTGGCCGAGGCACTCATGAGCCAGCAGACTCCACGAGGCCCCTACCTCAAAGCGGAGTTGCGCTGGCTCTGGGCCTTATCTTCGAGTGTGTTCTGCAAAAATGGCTAGATGCCGGTGCTCTCGTCTTCGGTCCTGGCTCTCGGGCTGGTCTCTACCGTCATTTGGCAAGCCCGGTCGTGATGCCATGGACAAGACCCGGAGGGTGAGGGCGGAGAGCCGGGGAGCCACGAGTCGCGATGCTCAAGCACCCCCTTTAACGCAGCAAGCTGGATTAGATGACACAACTCTCGTCCTCGTGTCCCGGCTCTCGGGCTGGTCTCTACCGTCGGCAAGCCGGTCAGCGATGCCATGGACAAGACCCGGAGGGTGAGGGCGGAGAGCAGTAGGAGCCACGAGTCGCGATGCTCGGGCACCCCCTTTAACGCGTGCAAGATTTCACCACCCAGGAGAAGGCACCAAATAACAAGCATGGTGGAGCATAATCCTAAGGAAAACGCATGAAGGATACATGTCGGCTGGACTGGCCCGGCGGTTTTTGGATGATGTAGCCCGAGAGGCGCCCTAACAGGGGTAAGCTAAGGACATGAAATAAAAGGGATACATGCCGCAGGGGAGCGGACCCACAGCACTGGGAATAATCTGACCTGAAGGCGCTCCAGCGGAAATAAAACTTAAAGATGTCACTGGTGATGTTGGGGATGAAGGGCTGTTGATGTAGCAGACTCGGTGGGCAGCGGAGCCGATCCTCACGAGCCCCCGGGCTCGAGGCCTCGGGAGGCTCCGGGAGGCGCTAAGCGGCCCCTCACGAGCCATCTCCATCTCCGCCCGGGGCTGCGGCGTGCTGACCTCTTGAGCCTCGGGATGGTCCTCATGAGGCAGCTGGTGTGCAGCGGCCCCGCGTTTGGCGAGCCATAAGGCATGCATATGTAGGCTGTGGGGCGGGCCTCATGGCGTCCCACTCGCGAGGGCAGGCGCTCTTGAGATGCTTGGCTCGGTTGAGCCACTGGTACGTCGATGCAGACGCGCAGCCCACCATCCTCGCTGGATGGGGGCCACAGTGGTGGCCCGGCCGCCCCTCATGACCCTTGACTCCTGTAACTCCTGAATGGCCTTGCTGATGAACACTTGAGGGTTCTGTTCTCCTGGTCTTGCTCCTGCTTGCTGGAAACGTGCTTCGGAACACGCCTTCACGTGGTGCCCACACGCCTCCCTCGAGACCTTGGCGAGGTCGGTGGCCCTCAGGAGAGCCCCGAGCCTGCACTGAGGAGGGCGCCGGGCGCTTTCTTATCTCGATGGAAGGCTCCCCCCCAGCTGCAGGCCACGAAAGGGGCCTGTCTCTTGATGAGCCGGGCAGGTTGATGTCTTCTTCTTCTTGGGTGCTGCCTCGGGGAGGCGTCCTGCCGCTGTGGTCTAGGTCTTCCAGTGATCACGGCTGAAAAGCTTCGCTCAAGGAGCCTGCTGCATCTCTCTCTCTCTTCACGGGCACCGTGATGACCCCGCCGCTTCCTGGCATCTTGAGGATCTTTGTAGCCATGGTGGGTCACGGCCATGAACTTGGCCAACGCTGGGTACCCGAGGATGGCGTTGTCTGGCCGGCGAATGTGGCGACGTCGAAGTCGATGAGCTTCGGTGTGGTAGTTGTCGCGGGCCCCGAAGGTGACAGAAGGCGGACCTGCCCGATCGGGGCCGTGGAGCCGTCGGTGACTCGGAGAAGGGCTTGGTTAGGTGAAGAAGCTGGCTGTAGGGCACTTGAAGATTGTTGAAGGTCTCCACGGACGGGACGTTGAGCCCTGCTCACCGTCGATGAGGTCTTGGTGAGCAACACGTTCTTGATGATTGGGGAGCAAAGCATTGGGAGGACTCACGGCTGTGGTTGCGCACTTGAGCTGATCCGGTGAGCTGAGCGTGATGGCGCACGCCGACCACACGAGAGGCGCGTGGACTCGAGCTTGGGAGGACTGCACTCACTTCAGGCGAACTGCTTGAAGATGCGGTGGGAGGCTGGGGCTTGGGCTCTGCCCGGGATCTGCGAGCGATCGCGCTTCACCAAGTCCCAGCCCTACGTCCGATGACGGTCTTGATTCTCCTTGGTGGCGGCGGCAATGAGGAGAGCCTGCGTTCCCTTGCGGACGATCCTCACGAGGCTGATCCCTCGGCCCCCCTCGCGAGGTGGGTCTTGCCCGGTCCTCGCGAGGTTGGTCGCGCCACCCTTGGCGCAGACGCGGTCTTCCCTAAGCGCCACTGCATTTCTTCCTCCTCCTCGGCCGTAGCCCGGTCGCTGCGCTCGAGCGTCTGCCGATCCTTCCTTGGCGCGCGGCCGGAGCTCTTGACATTCATTGGTGTTGTGGGTGTCGAGGTCGTGGTACCACGATGCAAGCTGCCCTTGGAGGACTCGGGCTGATCTCTGCCCGCTTGGTGTCCGGTTCGCCATGCAGTCTGCAGCCCCTTGGCGCTTACGTCCTTGGCCTTGGACTTCTTCTCTTGGGATCCAGCGGCGGGCAGCTTGAGGAGGAGGCGCCTTCCTCGACCTGGCGCGCACTTAGGTCGCCAAGTTGAACAGCTCGAGAGGTGCACGAGATCTTCATGCATCGCCAACTCCTCCTTCATCTTGACGTCGCGCCGCCGTTAGAAGAGTAGAGATGATGGCCTCCTCCGTCACCACAGGGATCTTGGTAGCAGCGTTGTTGAAGCTGGATGTACTTTTGCAGGGTTTCCCACGGCTGGCTTGATTCTGCGCATGTCGCTCACGGCGGGTGACGGTCGCGAGTACCTTGGAAGTTGGCGATAAGCGGGTGCGCATCTCGGCCCGAGGAAGAGATCGTGCACAGGGCCGGTCAGGAGCCAGTGCGGGCTCCGTCCTTGGCGCCATGGAAACCAGTTCGCCATGAACTTTTCATCTCCGTTGGCAGCCTCGATGCCCAGCTTCGTAAGTGGAGGAACTCCGTAAGGCTGTGCCGTGCCGTCGTAGCATGGGGGTAGGTCGGCTTGAACTTGGCGGGCCAGCGATGCCCGCGCCTTTCGATGGTGAAGCGCGGCAACCCGCGCCGTGGCAGCAGAGGGGCCTCGGACAGCGAAGAGCTTGGTCTCGCAGGCCTCCCCTTTGTGGTACAGAACAACGCGAGGGTATTGGCGTCTTTGGGCGGGAGCGCTCGGGCAGCTTCTTGTGGGCGAGAACTTCTTGGCAGCTCTGCTCTTGCAGCGCGGCGCTGGCGAAGCGGGTTCCACCTAGGCAGCAGCGCCTTAGGGCGGCGCCCGTCTTGAGGAGGAGGCGGTGGCGCTCCGGGAGCTTCATCGCCAGCGAGGCGGAGTGCGGTGCAGCAAAATGGGCCAGCAGAGTCGCCTCCCCAATGTGAGACGAAGCTCGGCGAGCAATCGAGCCATTCTTCGTAAACGTCGTCGGCCAGAAGCGGTAATCTGAGGGAGCTTCGTTAGCGCGGCAAGTGCAGCTCGAGCCTCCATGGCGCCTTGGGCGCCTGACGAAGAACCAGCGGGGTGAGCGAAAGCGTGGCGGTGCGGCCGTCCCGCCTCATGGGCCGAGTGCTTTGGGGCGGCGCTTGCTGCTCGTTCCGCGCCCGGGCGATGGCGGCGTTGGCGGTGACGAGGAAGCAGCGAGGCGTCCGCCCGGCAGAGCCATCTGAAGCGGCGTGGGAAGCGAAGCGGCTCGGCGCTCGGCGCGAGCCCGACGAGCGTCAGACATGGCGGCGGTGGTCGAGGAAGAACGAGGCAACGAAAGGCAGATTCCGGCGCACCCCTACTGGCGTGCCAAATGTCGGATCACAGGTTCCGGCAGACCCTTAAGGTTTGAACTCTGGGGTGCGCACGGAGATCCAACCCTCCACCATCTCGTTCCTCGCCGAATCGCAGGGACCTAAACTACTAACAAGAACAACACAAGAGAGCGCAAAGATTTATACTAGTTCGGGCCACCATTGTGGTGTAATACCCTACTCTAGTTTGTGGTGTGTGGATTGCCTGCAGGGGCTGACAAAGAAGCTGTCACAGGAAGAACGACCTCGCGAGGGTCTGTTCTTGATGGGTGTGATGAACTGCTAAGTGGTGCCCCGTCGCTCTAGCTTGAGGGACGGGTTTCTCTCTCTCTGGATTCCGAATGCTCGATCCGATCGTCCTCTGTCCCCCAGTGTGGCTACCCCTATTTATAGGCGAAGGCCCTGGGCCTCTTCCCAAATATTGAGCGGGAAGGGCGCCAACAATTGGCCATTTTGAAGGGGAACAGCGGGTACACTTATCCTGACTAAAGTTGGTCCTCGCTTTGCCAAAAGGCACTTTGGTGATGGCGCCTGCTTGGGCTCCACGATGACTGCATTCCAGCCGTTGGGGCTGGTCTTGGTCTTGTTGCACCGAAGCGGATGCCTTTGCTTGATGCTCTTGCCTGTGCTTGCCTCCTTTGCACCAAAGAGGAAAGGAGGACATCTTGGCGGGCTGGCGCCAATGGCGCCCTTGGTCGTCATGGCTTACGTCACGGGAACCTCATGAGGTACCCGCCTTGAGTTCTCCGCCTCCTTACGAGCCTGCACTGTGAGGCCGTGCACGAGAAGCTCTTGGTCGCCCGCCCAGCAGTCTGGCCCCTCGCGAGGGTCTTGAACTTGTGTTGATGAAGATGGGCCATCCTGGGCCTCCTTCGAGCCACGCCGCAGGCCGCAGGCTGGCAAGTCTGGGGACCCCCATTCCCAGAACGCCGACAGTCCCGAGCTTAGCTTGGAAGAATTCCCCCCATAGCTCGATGATGGGGAGAACGCCAAGAAAGCCTTCGCATAAGGATCTTGAAAGGCGGCCAGCACAACACCCGTGTTTGGAGTGAGGTGGTGCGGTTGGAGCCGAAACTCGAGGCAGCGGAAGAAGCCGCTCCGGCAGCCTAGCCCGCGCATGATGTGCGAGCGGAATATGACCCGCTCGCCTTCCTCCGGCGCCGGCGTAATTTCGCCCTCCGGCGCGGCGCGGGTCCGCACTAGGTGGCTGCCGGGGATGCGGCGTGTTTGGCGGAGAAACTCGATGATGTCGTCGTCGATGATGGAGCCATCCCACACGCCGGAGTGCGCGGTGGGGGGCGTGGCGGCGGCGGAGGAGCTCATCTCCGTGGCACGGCGAGGTTCGGCGCGGCGGGCGAGAGCAAACGGCAAGCGAAGCGAGGAAGGCGGGGAAGAGTGGAGTGCGCGTGCGTCGCCGCCCCCTCCTCCGCCTACTTATAGGCGCCCTAAGGCTGAAGCCGAGGCGGAGTGTGGGATTAACTGCGCCCGCCCCCATCGCCCCACGATTTAACCCACGGCGTTCTGCGCAGATAACGGCGTAAAGGCTCTTTCCCTTCGCCGCACGGCCGCAGCGGATCCGCTCGTGCGCCGAGGCGCGGTAGTGGCGGGCTCCGCCTGACGGGCCTGTCTTGTCACGCGCGTGGGCTGGCAGACTGGCCCTGCCGCGTGGCGTCACGTGGTGGGCCCACAACGGGCAGCTACCTGGAAGCTTATCAGGCACGCCGCCCGGATCCCGCCGCGACCTTCGAAACCTTTGAGGAGCAAGATGGCCTCCTGCAAGGCCGACTCCAGCTAGTCGGCTCAAGATAGAGACGGCAAGCCGAGCCCAGATTCTTCCATTGGCCAGGATGAAAGCTGTTGAGGCTCCCTCGACATGTTGCCCTCGGCGCCTCACCGGCCGGGGACTACTGTCGGAGTAATGGGCCCGCGGGTAGGCAAACCCGAGCCCTGGACCTTTCAAAACATCCAGGCAGGCTAGCCCCTCAAGACCCCAAGGCGAAGAGCACGCCTTCTAAGAGTGCGCGAGTCACCAGCTACCCTCCCAGCCGAGTCCCGTGAGGCGGCCTCAAGACAAGGCGACTCCAAGCCAGCGACTTCCGATGAAGCCGGCTCACGGGAGTCGGCCGCAACTCCCTCCACCTCCTGCTGGCGACTACAGGCGGGATGGGATAAAAGCCGCCATGGCCCGTCTGCCCGCTCATAAAAAGCGAGGCATAGCCCTGAGCGCCGTACCAGCGGAGATCTCCGTCCGTGGCAACATACCTTTGTTACCCACGCCTTGACCACAGCGGCGTCGGCACCGTGGGCAGATTCACTGTACCACGATGGCTTTGTCTGTCACGACCGAAAGGCGGCGGGACCGCCTATTGGCGGGAGTGCGAAAAACGGCGAGAGCGCCCAAAGACGGACCCGTTGGAGTCGGCCTCCGAAAGTCGGCCAGCCCTCCCACGGGCTCCATGCGCCATTAACCGAGACAAAGGCGAGGGAATGGCAGCGGTGATCGCCCGCCCGGTAGCGCGCAACTGTTGCCATGACCCCGTGACCAAGCTCGCGTCATTAGGAGAGCGGCTACAGTGACCCGCAGCCGGCAAGACCCGCCCGCGGCGGACAAGGGCTGATGGCCCCATGATGGACCGTCGGCAGGGCCCACTAGTCGGCGGGCCCAGTCGGCGAGAAGGCGGCGACTTAAGAAGCTGACGGTGGGACCCAGCGCCCGGTGGATTACCATTGTACCCCCGGGGGTAGGCCTATATAAACCCCCCGGGGCACCCATGCAAAGGGTTGGAACCTAGTAGTTTGACACACACACATAGAGGGAAGAGAAGAGCTAGCCGTGCCCTTCTCCTTCCTCACCCCGAACAACTACGGGAGCAATCTTGTACTCACCTTGCCATAGTGATCATGCGGAGACCCCTTGAGGCAGCGATGAGGGTGTTATCTCCTCGGAGAGCCCTGAAGCTGGGTAAGATTCGCCGGCGTGCATGTCTTCGCCTCATCCCGTTTCCAGGCACCGGCGACGTTCTACTCGCCCCCTCCATGATAAGCCATCCTTTAGCATATGTCGCACCCAACCCCCGACACTCTATAACAGGCAGGCACACATTTCAAAACTGAAGTAGGAACATTAGAATCATATGAAATTCGTATTTGAACAAATAAACTAAGCAATTATGAGTGGCGTAATTTTTAGCTTCAAGGGTGGAGTGTTGGTAGTGCGACACAAAGCAAGTAGGTAGATTGTATTCCATGTAAAAGATCGAAACCTATGTAAAAGCTGGAAATGACACTTTCTTTCTATACAATGCAGTGTTCGTTACCCACACATGATGGAAGAGATCATATAGAGAAATATTATTCACTCATGTCTACGGTTCCGATTATTTAGAAGCAATTGGTCCACCCTAAAGAATATTGACAACAAATATGACAAGGCAAGCATAGATGTAGTGAATCAATCATTTACTTGTGAGCTTATTAGGACAAGTATGCAGAATTGTAACTGCGATGAGAGACCGTCCAAAATCTGAATGAAGAAGTTTGTCTAGCACTTATTGTTTTGCAACTAATCGGCGTGAATAATTGGATATTATATCGAATGAGTAAGAAAGACAAGTAAAATTGTCAACAAACCTGGCTTGCGATAGTAATCTGGGTCAATGTCACTATGACCAACAATCCAAAATGACTAGTTTCTACATTCCGAGGGCTGGAATTTTGAAAACCCTGTGAACTTTAGAGGTACTAAAGATTACCGAAATACATCTGAGCCATTAAGTGTAGGTAGCACTGAGCACACAACAAACCCTAATGACAGTCCTGTAATGAGTAATGAATCAATTAGAAAATGGGTGATGAGGAGTGGCTGCTGAGTGTTGAGGATGTATCTCACGATAAATCGGGTTGGCTTGGTGGGTGCTTTGCCTTTGAGCCACTGAGCAATTTGGGAAGGTAGGCACGTGGCCTTGCGCCCGAGCAGTGGCAGCTGTTAGGCGGCTCCTGGCCTCCTATTAGTCCGGCGTCTCCTCATAGAGTTATGTCGTCCGGGGCAGCAAGTCCCAGTGAGGCAAAGCGGTGAGGCGAGGAGAGATCAGCCTTGTGAAACGAGGAGGAATCGGGGCTGGGACGACCCAAAATCCCGAGGTGGGCAGGCCCACCGTGGGCACCACAACAGAGATACACACCCGAGCGGCGAACATGCATTTTCGAAACTAATTTAGAAACATTTAGCTGACCAATGAAACAACTCTGTTTTAATAATATCATATTCGTATTTGAACAACTAAGCTTGTTTAGCTTGATGGTGGAGGCGGTGTTATTATGACACAAAGCACGTATTACGATCGTATAGTGATCATAAAGGGAAACTCTAAGCATATTTTTTTAGCAAGAGGGTTTCCCCTCGATTTCTATTAAAGAAACCACCACGGAACCAACATGATCAATTAAACCCTAAGCATGGTCAATTAAACAGTATTATGGCTGTGCCATGACAGATTTGAAGCTGCAAACCGGAGAAATGATATTTAGCATCCATTGTTTGCTTCGAACTAAGAACTAAATTCTAAGAGCTGAAAAGAAAGTAGAGTAACCAAGTTAAGATCTATTTTTACGGTTGAGCTCAAAAAGTTGAGGAGATATGAAGTACCACCTCTCTTGCGGGCGCCGTGTAGGCATCGAAGTGCGATGGCTGTCGGTGGCGTTGAAGCGGATCTGTGATGGTGAAGCGGGAGCATCGGGGATAAGTCCCGTTGCCGTGGAAGATAAGGTCGTTTGAGCGGCCCGGCAAAGAAGGGCGGCAGCGTCGATGAAGCGAGAGGGCAGCGATGCAAGGCTATTGGTCCGTTATGGTGGATGAGAAACGACCATCTCTAGCGATGGGCACAGCGGTCTTGGTAGGCGCTACTGGCATGGTGGAGGGCGGTGGCGATGGATGTGGTGGAGGACGCCGACGATGGATGGGAGTGGCGGACGGAGGCTGGTGTGGGGATGGGGTGTTCTAGCACGGATGGTGTATGAATGGGAAAATGGAGGAGAGATGCGAGGAACCATGTTTTTGGGGCGCTTTATGCGAAATATGGGAAAGTTCTGAACTTAGCCCCCATTTAAAATTTAGACGTCTCGTCGGTTGGGGATAGGGCGGTAATCTCGCATCTCGCCAATATTTGCCCAGAGCGATTTCGGGCGAGGAGAGGGTGGTTGGCGCCCATGGTTGGCGCCTACGGTGTATGAACGGGGCTGACAGGTAGGGCGGTTATGTCACGTCTGAGTGAAGTTACAAACCTGCCCCTATTGAAAATATTTGCCTACATCGATTTCGGCCAAGTCGAGTTTGTTTTGCCGCCCACCGTGTATGGATGGGGAAATGGAGGGAGAAACCGAGGTCTTTCGGACGATCTTGAATCAAATGTGTTTTGCCGCCCATGTTTGGCTCCCACCGTGTCGGAATGGGCTCAGAGGCGGTCGTGTCACGTCTACTTGAAGTTACTAACCTACCCCTATTGAGAGCAGTGGAAATCGGGCCGATGGATTATCTGTGTAAGGGGTAGACAGTAATTTCCATCTCCCAAACACTTGGCTTCGGGGAGACGACGTGGGAGTGGATATTTTGCCGATTCTTTCGAATTTTGGGACAATAAGCATCCACGTTTACCCTGGCAACTAAATTCGAATCCATTTTGTATTCCTATATAAATCTTTATAAATCATTCTATGTGTTTTCATATATCTTCAAAAGCACGACAAAGATGTATTCCACTGTCATATATGAATATGATTTACAAATGCCGATACTCGAATTCAGAAGCTAGAATCTAGTTTAAGGTGAATTCGAATATTTGGAACACTTTATGTCCAA